>CP149060.1:1306666-2613333 GCA_038024825.1 Polylopha cassiicola | reverse complement strand
ACACACATTGATATTTAAATGTAAACAAATACAGAATAAAATAGTGTAAATAGATAAAAACAATGTTACAATAAAAGCCTAATTTCACATTAAAAATACAAGAACTTTAGGATACAGTGAAAATTGGTACCAAAATATATGGGTGATTCCAGGGCGTTTGAACCGCCGTCAGTCCGTTGTCCTGAATATTGAAGAAATGATGCGACGACATACTGCGCTCGCTTGTCGTCAAAATTAATAGAGTTTAAATCTTATTGTAGCTTAATTCTTCAATATTAAAAGGAAGGGACTGACGGCGGATCAAATGCCTATGGAATCACCCATATTGTATAGGATAATAAGTTGGTACTAGAATAAACAATCCAATAAGAAAATATATATTCCTGTTATATTGCTATTTGTTACCTGTAGGACTAAGAAGAATACTTTCAGGTATTCCTTTTGGTGTGGGCTACCCGTCCACGAGTCTACTAGGTGCCCGGCTTGGTTCAGTAGCGGCAACACTTCCTGAATCTTTTTGTCTATTAACAGTAACTGAAAATAAAGGAGACAATAATATGTCATTTATTAATGTACATATATTTACATTAATCTTATTACCTACATGTTTGTCATAAAGATTACACAAATTTAAAATTAATTATTAAAAAAATAATTTGGAAACTTTTTAACTACATATTCACATATCTAGTTAAATATATTCATATTAATTTGATATAAAATGTACCAAATATTTTTTAAAAACTTCCATAATTTTTTTATGTGCACTTATACAGTAATTCTCATGTATTATTTATTTATTTATTTAACTTATGGAAAACCAACAGCTTAAAAAACTAGGATACAGAAATAGAATAGAATACAAAGAAGCCAATTACAGGTTTTCACCAATAGATTGATTATGAAAATAGTTACTTAATGGTATCATTTTAAAAAATATTATTGAAATAGTTATTGTTGTTATTTTATTTTAACAAACACCATCATGATTTGATATTTTAATATGAATCCAGTTAGCTAAAATCAAATAGTATGTAAATGGGTACATAAAAAATCTACTGATGGGATAATATTTACCAATAGTGGTAAATATTATCCCATCAGTAGATTTTTTATTACATCATAAATACTTCTAAAACACAGTTGATTGGCTTCAAATTTAACTAACATATATATAAAATGATATCTTACCATTACCCTACTGAGTAGGAATAGTACTCTTGTATACGCTGCGTTAGAGATCTGTGCATAGTCCACCCCCACACCCAGTAGGCTACTAGCCACTTCATATTCTCTCTCTGTTGCATGGATTTGCTAAAATACATTAAAAAAAGTATGTACATAGAACATAAAGTCAATTGCAAATTTTAGATACTAGTACTAGTTGTCAATGGACATTCACAAGAGTTCTATAAAGAAGAACCTATTTATTAGATTCTATTTGTAAACAAGCTATAATACTCACTGCTAACTGGAATATAAGCCTGCAGTGCCAATAAACACTGTGCTGTGATAGTTCAATTGCCTTCCTTAAAATTGGTTTAGAATGAGTTGGCTGCCCCTGTTGCTCGAATAGCTCGGCCAACACGCTCGCCGCCTCAAATTTTACATCGTCGAATCCATTGATGGTCTGGGACATGCACCACTGCAACGAAAACACTACAATGACCCACTTACAATCATTGTTTACATCCCATGAA
Source organism: Polylopha cassiicola (assembly GCA_038024825.1). Lineage (NCBI taxonomy): Eukaryota > Metazoa > Arthropoda > Insecta > Lepidoptera > Tortricidae > Polylopha > Polylopha cassiicola. The sequence goes on along the minus strand of CP149060.1, from coordinate 2,611,633 downwards.
ATATTTGACACTTCAAACACTCCAAATTTATGCTGGAATTGCACTTAGGTTATTTATCCCACTGGTTACGCATTATTTCAGTTTCCTAAGGCAATAATGTCGTAAATTATCATAAAAAAAACTTACACTCTGCTCTAAATGCGTCCTCGCCAAGTCGATGTTTTTAGTGTGTGTCAGTAGGATATTACCAAGTTGTAAATGAGTCCGAGCTTCGACTCTTTGCGGTGGTTTAAAATTAAATACGGCTTGTAGGCACTGAATACAACTTTTTATGTCAGGAGGATTTGATGTTCGGAAATGTTCTGCTAAACCAAGTAAAGAAATATACCAAGCGTCCTGCGTTGACGCCATTTTGACATTTCTGCTTGGAGGGAACTGTGTTGCCATATTCTACATATCATTAAAACGAAAGAAATAATCGCTGCATTCAATATAAACATAATATCATTCGTATTGTAATCGATTGAAAACAAACCTAGAATAAAATATAAATTATAATAAAATTAAACCTAATTTCATAACTTCTAAGTCTCACCGATAATGTAGTCAATGAAGATGCTAAGAGCCTATTTATTTTTTTAAGTTTGTACTTAAAACTTATTAATCCTTATGAGTGTTACAGAAAATATTTACAATTCTATGCCCAACAGCCCCTTGTATGAAGTCGATTTTTAAGTTCTCAATGTTTCTATTAATTATAGTTTTTATTAGACAATAGTATAATTTATGCGTGAAATTAAGTGGATTATGTATTATTTGTAATCCCTGAAAATCCCGCCCTCAATAAAAATAAATAATTATTGTTAAGGAATGATTGTAATCACTTATTACATCCACCCGGCAATTTTAGAAAAATAGGCTCTACCTATTCTGAGCTCTGGTTATTCTGCTTATTATTTTATTAAAGATCTATAAGATGATTGATGTTATTTTCAGGTCTATAAAATTAATACTAAAGACCGTATTTTTTTATAGAAACAGATATTAAGAAATCATAAAAATTTAATATTGTTTCACGGTAACTCAGGAACTTGTCTCGTGTGGAGCACGTTTAAGGATATATACATACAATTTTTTTTAGTTTTAGCTACTTGATCAAAGATGGCGTGGTCACTTTTGATGCCATGTGCCCACATAGATATTTTAATTCTGCTATTCCATAATAGAGGGCGCCGATTCAGTTTATTGAAATGCGCTCTATGGCAAAGGTAGTACATAATATCTTTGAACCAATTTAAATCGTATTGATGTCTCGATGTTTTGGTAATTTATTCAGATTTCAATAGACATACTAAAAATTTAATAAAACAACAACATTATATCTTAAGTCAACGTTTATTCATCAATGGTGAGTGCTCCACTGTTGATATCGTTGATAAGATCGTGTGGGGGCCTGCCCTCGACAGTGCAGCCGACGGACTGAGCTGTTCCTAGGATTTCCTTGACGGTTCCGGAGAGCTCACGGGCCATGGAACGGGGGCGCATGACCTTGGCAATACCAACTACATCTTCTAAGGTGATGTTGCCACTGTGCTTAACTGAAAAGAGATAAAGAAATATAAATAACAGGAAATTAGAAATAAAATTAATGTGTAGTACACAACAAACATTTAATGTTTTCGAACTGAATACTGAAGTGCAGTTGGCCAGCTAATGGGTCTTTACTGCTAAACCGGATGGGTGGAGAGCATCTGGAAAGGAGGCTTTCAAGCCTTTAGGTTAGGTTAAGGGATTTTAGCCTTGACCGAACCAAGGGCCCGAGAGTGGAGGTCGGCAAACATGTAACATTAATTGCAGTGTGTGAGCCTCAGTGGGGACGTTGGTGTTTGAATTATTGGCCCTATGTATTTGATATGGATTAATTATTTATTATTCTCTTATGAAAAGTATAATTGAAATTAACATTTTTACAAATTTGAAATTCGAATCCATTAATAAATATACCATAACCAATACTTACTGTTCTTTTGCTTCTTGCGGTCACGTGGGGGCTCTTTCAGTGCTCTGATGATGAGCGCAGCCGCTGAAGGGACTACAGAGATCTGAGCTTGTCTGTTCTGTACAATCAGTTGGACTGTGATCTTCAGACCCTTCCAGTCACTGGTGGCTTTGGCAATATCATCACCAACCTTTTTGGGGGACTGTGACGCAAAAGAAATGTTAATGAAGACCTAATATTCAACTTTTTTAAGTTGTCACGTCAATGACTTTTTGATATGTTTCAAAGGTGCATGGCAGTCACATGGCCTGGTCCGCGACTCCTTATTGGGCATTCGGAGTAGCCGCGACAGGGAACCGGATCCTGAGTCGCGGGTTCCTTCCATCCGCCAACCGGAAGGACGCGCCTGGTAGGGAGGCACCCCCCAGGATCATTCAATCATCTTATGAGACTACTGGGCTATTGACATTTCTATCAACGTACTTTAAAAACTAGGTATGGAAGTATGTAAAGTTAATGTTATGCCCACTGCCCAGTCGTCTCCTCCAACGAATACTCGAGAGACACGAGTAACGTTGGTGTGCTTGAGATAAAAATCCCATTAGCACTAACATACTTATTAACGACTGCCACGCCGAAAAATTAAGGTTATGATGATGATTTAAAGAACCAGTTTATACTCACGAGACCGAGGGGACCGATCTTGGGGGCCAAAGACGATGTGGCACCGACTTCTCCTCCAACACATCTCAAGTTGACTGGAAAGACACAAAACTTGTAAATAACACTTCACTTTGCCCTAATCACCTTAACTACGAATTTTTCATTAACCTCGAAGCTTACCGATTTTAATTTCATTAGGATCAAACTTAGGCGGCATGGTGCTAAGTTATCAGATGAATAACTTATGAAATAAATTAAATTCCAAGCTGATTAACTCGGATTTTAAAAAGCGAACCAACACGGACGTTCCGCGAGTTCGCCGAAAAAGAACAATTTTATCAATGACATGACAGTTGACAGCCGCAATATTGTTGCCATTGCCAAAATAACTTATCTTACTACAATTGCAACATAGTATTTGAAAAACACGGATTGCACGGAGTTTTTAAACCAGTTAAATTCTGTTAAATAAATCAGTTTTATTTAAGGAAATAAAAATATACTCGAATTTTAATAATGATACCAAAAACCAGATTCATTTAATAATTATGCATGTTCTATAAGATTAAGTATATTTTAAGGTATTTAGTTCATAGTATACGACATATTACCACTTAAAATTAACCAGGTTTTAGTTGAATGCGGCATACAATTTATTAATTGTTCGTGTAATTATATGCTACATAATATTATTATTTCACTAAGATAATCAAGATTTATAGGTTCATGACCTCACGTCAACTGCAATAAATATTAACTATGGCAACTCAGCAGTTGAATTCGATTTCGATGACAAATTTCATCACAAATCTTATTGACTGATGTATTTTTACAGTGGTTGCATTTATCCTATTGAATTGTGATAATCTATACGCTTAACCGATAAATTTATATCATGGCTAACGACGAAGGGGTTTTGAAGCAATATCTATCTAAATACCAGCATCGGGACTTTACATGTCGAGAGGTAATTAATTTGATCCAAACATATAGAAGTCTCGCTTTCCGTCTTGAAGCCTTTGTTTTCAACAATGGCACTAGGAAAGACTTGTTGAACCTCGAAGGTACAATACCAGTGAATTACAAAGGTGCTTTTTACAATATTCCCGTTTGCATTTGGCTAATGGATACACACCCAGCAAACGTACCTCTGTGCTTCGTTAAACCTACACCAGACATGTCCATCAAGATTTCTAAATACGTCGACAGTAATGGCAAAGTCTACTTGCCCTACTTACACGAGTGGCAGCCCCAGCAGTCAACGTTATTAAAATTGGTTCAGTGTATGATTACTGCTTTTGGTGAGATTCCTCCAGTGTATTCAAAGCCGCGTGGTGAGACTAGGCCTCCATATCCTGCAAACTCCTTCATGCCTCAACCATCTGGGTACCCTTATCCACAAGCTTCTCCTCAACAAGGTTTTCCTCAAGCCACACCATACCCCACTACATCAAATTTGCCTTACCCTAGTTATGGTAACCCTTATCCAGGTCCTGGTTCAATGTCTACTAATGGTACTCCATACCCACCAGCATCAACAAACACTCCTTATCCTCCAGCAACTACCAGTTATAGCTCTGGACCTGATAACTCTAGTGGAACTATAACTGAAGAGCACATAAAAGCATCCTTATTATCTGCAGTGGAAGATAAACTTAGAAGAAGGCTTAAGGAACAATCACAGCAGTCACAAGCTGAGCTTGAGACATTGAGACGCACACAGCAAGAGTTACAAGATGGGAAATCCCGGCTGGAAGATATTATGGGCAGATTGCAAAGAGAACGCTCTGAATTGGATAAGAATGTGGCAGTACTGCAGGAAAAGGAAAAGGAATTACAAACTGCAGTTGAAAGGCTTTCCGAGCAAGAAGGAGTGGATGTGGATGAGGCAGTGGTAACAACAGCTCCATTGTACTCTCAGCTTTTAAGTGCGTTCGCTGAAGAAGCTACTCTGGAAGATGCTATATACTACATGGGTGAGGCGCTACGTAAAGAAGTGATAGATCTGGACACATTTTTGAAACAAGTTCGGTCTCTTGCCAGGCGTCAGTTCACACTGCGAGCTTTGATGCACAAATGCAGGCAAAAGGCTCAGCTGGCATGTTAGTCTTGGCTTTATATTTTAACATGAATTTCACTAAATGCTACCAATACTCTTTGTTAGAAACTCTGGAAGAAAGAGAAATTTCATGAGGCCATTTATCTCATTATGTATTTTTTATTGGCCTATGTTTTAAGATGTAATAATATAAAATTGTAACTATTTTAGGAAAAATTATGTACTAATCTCTAAAATTCGTAATTATAAAATGTAATTTGTTATCTATATTTTCACTGTAATTGTGTCTCTGAAAAGTAGGTAAACTCTTGTATAAACAATTTCATTCATTTGTTATCTTAGTATGCTACATGGCTGCTTTTCCTTATTTGTATAGGCAGAAGGTTGAAAATGTTATAGCTATCTTGTTGGTTCTTCATGTAGTATTGACATTACCAAATATATCTGATGTAATCCCTATTTATGTAATAATTACTTACTCAGAATTATGAGTTTTTTTTAATTTCTGCATAATGCCTAATTTTATTTCTTATTTATAAATCGTTTTGTCTTCTAGTGGGGTATTAGAGAAAATAATTATTGCCAGTGTTTGTGCCATGTTAGCACTCTCATAACAACTGAAAATAGATGTACCTATATTGTGCCTGTATAATGTACATATATTATATGTATATCCATGTACATTTACATAATCAAAATTAAGTTTTGAAAGAAGCAAGGAAAACAGTCAGGTGATAGATTTTTATAAAAGAACTGGAATTTCTTTTTTGTATAAAATGAAATGAGTAATATGAGAAACAGACTTACTTTAAGCAGAAATATTTTAAGAAAAGTATTTATTGGCACATTTAGAGATTAGTAAATATATATGCTTATACATATTATCCAATCTTTGCTTAGCAGGATATATTGTTTTAAAATTTTAGTTGTAATTTCATTTTAAACAAGGATTTTATTGTTCCTTTGTACAGTTATAAATATGATTATAATATACAATTATTAGCCTACGTAAGGTTTGAAAGTTATTGTTAATGAGTTTTTATATATTGATAATGTCAGTAGAGTAAGTTTTGCATTGCATATGACGCAGCGGTGTGCTGGTCAACTTTGTCACAATAAATATTATATCCAAAAGATGTTTTATTTCATAAATAGCGGTCCGCCCCAGCTTCGCACGGAACCCTTTTTTTTTTTAAATATTCTATTCAATAATCTATATATTATTATTCTATACCCTATATCACTCGGGAATAGTGTAGCTTCCCAACAGTGAGTGAATTTTTCTAATCCGTCCAATCGTTTTGGTGCCTATTCAATACAAACAATCAAATCTTTCCTCTTTATTATATTAGTGTTGATTTCCATTAACTCTTTCACTGTGAATGATTGCACCACGTTGCTACTCCCCTCACCGGCGAAGGGTGTTTTGTATCATGTAGCAATAAGGATTTTTACTTGCGATGGTTTGTTCCCCGCTGGAGAAGTTTGTAAGGCTGGCGAGTCGCTTGCAGAATTGAATAATTATCTAAGGTATTAAAATAATCTTTTCTGGCCATGGTTCATTTATTCAATAATAATAATTAAAAAACTATACATATAAAGCTTGGCATAAAAATAAATTAAATGCTATTAGCAGTTTGATATAGTGCGACTTCTAGATCGAAGTTATTTCTTTTCGTTCTTCTTTCCCTTCTTGGCAGCAGCTGCAGCCTCCAGGTCTATGGGTGCGGGCTTCACAAACGGAATCAGTTCTTGATATTGCTCTGGCATCCATGGTTTTAGAGCTTCTGGCACCTGAAACAAATGTTATAATCTTACATATAATAAAACAGTAGAAACCGCGTGTCTGTACAATTGAAATTTTTAACAAAAAATGGGTGTGGGCAATAATAAAAGAGTAACAGAACACAAAAATGATTTTTTAGATTTTCTTTTCTGTCTGTCTGTCTGTCTGTCTGTCTGTCTGTCTGTCTGTATGTATTCGCTAATCTTGAAAACTACTGAACAGATTTTGATGCGGCTTTCACTAATAGATTAAGCTCTTCCCTGAGCAACATATAGGCTTTGTTTCATCAAAATCGGATGTCAAATAAAAAAGCTATCGTCTTTTAAAGTTTAAAGGTAATTTTTCTATAGGAGATTTTATAGTTACATAATATAGTACTAGATGGCGCCTCAAGGCAATTAAAACGCGCTATAGCTTTTTCTCTGAAAAGTATACGTTTAAAACTATTTAATTTTGTTTTGTTTGTCTTGCGAATCGGTTAGTTGATGATTTTGATGTTATACTTGGATATGAAAATACGGACTCTCAACTTGCTTTGTGAATTGGTTAAAAAATATCGGATATAATCTAAAAAAATATTGCCTACGTAGAGTAGACGTAGATTTATTGAAATAAATATATGTATTATTGTATGTATTTGCTTTGATTTTAAAAATGCCCAGACGAAACGCTTACAACGCATCGCTATTGAGAAATCTTACTCCGTCTAAATTGTGCAATGGAACCCGACTTAGAGTAACTTCTTTACAAAGAAACTTAATCGAAGCTGAGATTCTTACTGGATGTAGTGCAGGTGAAACTGTATACATACCACGAATACCAATCATCCCCAACAATTTCCCATTCCAATTCAAACGGACACAATTTCCAGTGTCCGTTTGCTTTGCTATGACAATTAACAAGTCTCAGGGACAGACGCTAAAGGCTGTTGGAGTTGATCTCAGGTCGAATTGTTTTTCACACGGCCAGTTATACGTGGCTTGCTCGCGGGTTAGTAATGCGGATAACCTTTTCATATTAGCCCCAGAAGGAAAAACTGTTAATGTGGTTTATAAAGACATTTTATAATTTACATTTGAAATATTAAATACATACCTATATTATATTTTTTATATTATTTGTCTGTCTATCTGTGTGTTCCGGCTAATCTATAGAACAGCTGGACTGATTTGGACGGGACTTTCACTGGCAGATAGGTTATGTAATAAAGAGTAACTCATTTTAGAAAAAAATCTTTAATTATCCATACTTATGTCCCAGTACTTAAATTCCACGCGGACGAAGTCGCGGGCACAGCTAGTATCTATATAATTTTCCAATCAATCTTAGTAGATATATAAATGGCTAATAAAAATTTAACAAACCCCCGACATAAAAACTAAAAGGCCCTCTAAAAAGTGTAACAATAATAAGATCTTAATATTAGTTACCTAAGTATTAATATTTCTACAAAGAAAACGTCATGTCGGGGGGGACCGCTTCTCATTTAGGTGTACTTACTTACCTAATATTTACAATCTACCTAAACCTACGGTCCCCCCGACATGACGTTTTCTTTGTAGAAATATTAATACTTAGGTAACTAATATTAAGATCTTATTATTGTTACACTTTTTAGAGGGCCTTTTAGTTTTTATGTCGGGGGTTTGTTAAATTTTTAATTTATTTTTTTATTTCATACTTTTTGTAAGTAGATACGTAGGTACCTACTACATATTATTATTTTTCATATTATTAATTTCCATTTCACATGGAATTTAGTAATGTACATGTTATCCTCTTACATTTGATACCCCACTCGGGTATATTATTTTGTCGACTTTGGGCTTACCATTTACACTATTACTGCCCATAATTTTTGAACTACTTAACCGATTTTGATTATGATTTCAATTTTGTAATGTACACGCGATCCTCTTTCATTTGATACCCTACTCGGGTATATTTGTAGACATTTGGTTTTCCATCCCCACTTTCACTCCCAATATTTTTTGAACGACTCAACCGATTTTCATTATGATTTCAATTTTGTAATGTACTCATCACCCTCTTTCATTGGATACCCCACTCGAGTATATTTGTAGACATTTATTTTTACATCCCCTCTTTAACCCCCCCTAATTATTAAACTACTGAGACGATTTTTATAAAACATAGCTAAGAACACTCCCGACTTATACACCTTTCAAACAAAAAAAACAGAATCAAAATCGGTTCATGCGTTAGGGAGCTATGATGCCACAGACAGACACACACACACACACACACACACACACACACACACACAGACACGTCAAACTTATAACACCCCGTCGTTTTTGCGTCGGGGGTTAAAAATTGACTGATGATGCCGGAGAACAGAGAAAACTGCAATGTTTCAAAGGTTGATGCATGCAGGTATCTTATGTGACAGTCAATTAGAGGACAATAAGAAATGATTTATAAAAAAATTCGTCCCCTAATGGGATAAAGGTTTTAAAAATGTGATTTAAAATGTTTGAAAATAGATGTAAAATTTAAAGTGTAATGTCATCCAAATAAGGCTCGTAGTTTATCTGTAAAAGGTAACCTGCATACCTAGTTCAAAGATCAAGAAAATGTATGCTTTGTATGACTGTCAAATTTCAAATTGGAGCTAGGCCATTTCTGATTGTAATCTCATTTTTAATAAATTCAAGAAATATTATCAGAGTTGACAAGTCAAATTGATAACACAGTTATCATAACTTTCTTAACCGATGTGACAGTTTTTATAGGTAGTTAGTTAAATAAAAACTTGTGCGAACAATGTACAACTGAGTTGCTTTTTTACATATTAGAGAAAGTACGAAATTTTTTAAACCAGCTCAACCAAATCAAATGATCTACTTAATCTGTTTATCAATTAAATCAATAATTTTGACCGCAGCATCATCGGCAAGAAACAAAAGAGCGCACAATCAATCGAATGATCGCGTGTGTATAATTGCACTGTTCTTTTACCTTTATCCCCTCCTCGGTCTGATTGACCTCGAGCACAGCGCAGATGACGCGAGTGGTCGCGCACATGGTCGCGTTCAACATGTGCACGTATTCCGTCGCCGCGTTCATTTTCTTCGTCTGCCCGTATCTGGTAGAAAAAAAGTTTTATTTATTTATTCTTTATTGAACAAAAAAACAACTAAGTCATTGGAATGAAACAACTATTAACGGATTTAACTCGCGTATTTTTATTTTATTTTATTAGCTGACCTTTCGGATTCTTTACAGTTTCCATAATCGTAGCACGACTGAGCTGATAATATTCTAACGCTAAAGTAATTTATACAGTTATGCAAACTACCTAATATTTAAATTACAAATTTTGAAAAACTACCCTATTCTGAATTATGAAATTCTAATGTTACATTTTACGCAAAAAAAATTACTATTATACATTACAATTAAAACCTAATAGGGGGCGTTACTAGTTAGCTAGGCTAACTAAGTAATTCTCTACCACTCAACCTTTGAAATAAACAGAGAGCATGTGTAGGCGCAAACAAATATTACACATAATTATAATTATAATAAATACAATATGAAAATAGGATGATATTACATAAATAAATACATAAATATACTTAATAAAATATACTTTTATTACGTTACAGGTGTTAGTAACTTTGAAAGAAATGTATATCACTACATTATTATTTCTAGTTGGGGACGACCGCGCAGCAACGGTCGGGTGATCAGTCCACTGGTGTGGGACCATTTCACCCCATTTCCCTTCCCCAAATAGTGTAGGGTTATCCGTCGCCTACCGCCGTCATCCCCGTGAATAATATCACTACATAGTATAAAACGAATTCACTGTCTGTCTGTCTTTATGTATGCTTAGATCTTGCATTTTTAAAAGACAATGCTTCAAAAGGTTAATATACTAGAGAAACACTGATCATATTAGAGGTTTATAATAGTATCAGCATTGCAAAGTGATACACAACATGGGATGTCTGGTCACAAAAAGGGATAGCCCCATTACATAGACATCTGGTCACATACCTGACAAGCAGCCTCCGAGCCTGGTACTCCAAACAGTTGCTGCAGGACACCAGCTCACGGAACGCGCCAGATCCAGGGAACCAAGCCTCCAGGTCCAACTTCTTGGCGGCCGCGTGGTTTAGGGCTCCAGACACGATGTTCACCACGCGGTACGGGATGCCCAGGGTCTTGCAGAAGTCCTCAGCGTTCGTGATCATCTCCTCCATCATTTGCCAGGAAGCGTTGTCGTGGGGTGATGTAAGAACGAATTGTTCCACCTGAAAATAATGTTATTTGAAACTAGATATAGATTCCACATTATAGACCAGCGAGTATAATATGATGATTTGTCGAATCGGTGATCCGCATAAATCGGTAACGTTGTCGACAACAAGAATTTTTGTCATGTCGTTGTTGTCTCTTATTCCTTCATGTCGACAACGAAACAATATCGAACCGACAATCCTCCTGCTCCAGAACTGTCGACAAAATATCGACTCCATCATAGGGTCGCAGGAGTAGGCAACCTTTTTAGTTGGAAGAGTAAAAATAATAATTGCGTATGGAACTAGAGTCGTAGACCCACAACCAAAGTGCCGTTGGTTGCCGCCCCCTGCTGTCCATAAAGTCATAAAACGTGTGAATTATTGGTATTGATAGATTAAATTATTTCACCTTTTCAAATTGATGTACCCTGAAGATACCACGAGTGTCGCGTCCGTGAGAGCCTACTTCTTGCCGGAAACACGTCGACAGACCAGCATACCTGGATAAAAGAAAATAAAACTGTACTGTAAATCCTACTACTATTATAAAGGCGAAAGTTTGTAAGTATGGATGTATGGATGTTTGTTACTCTTTCACGTAAAAACTACTGAATGGATTTGAATGAAACTTTACCACAATATAGCTTATACATCAGAATAACACATAAGCTACAATTTTTGACACTAGACTAGACGGGACGAACCTGAAGTCCACGCGAACGAAGTCGCGGGCAAAAGCTAGTACACTATAATTTATAGTAACATATTCCTCACCTCAGAACTGAATCGTCGTATGTTATGTGGATCTTATGCTAATGGGGCATAATGCTAATAGACGTTTGACAATTCGCTGCTTGGTCAAATTGTGGACATTTTGCTATATAGACAATTACATACTGTTGCACATATTGCACCTTTGCATATTATATACCTAGGACCTTACCTTAAACATATTATTATATTTAAGGTAAGGTCCAATTTGGTTGCAATAGGGGGTTAAACAAACAACTTACTTAATTGGTAAAGATGCTTCAGGGAGCCACTCGTCTCTGTGATAAGCAGCTATAGGTTGCTCAGAAGTGGCAATGAGGTATTTCTCTTCAACGGCAGCATCACCCTTGTTTTCAGATCCTTTGCCCACTACTTTATAAAGCTCTTCATCGAATTGCGCTAGTTGTGCCACTTCTTGCATCACCTTGAAAATATATTACACTAATCATTTCTGATTCCTTCGAATTTGAATTCACCAATTTGATGAGATAGCCCTATAATTTTAAATAGAGTAACAAATATTTTGGCTTAAGTCACTATTCAAATAAAGCAGCTATATCTTGTTACCATTAAAATAAATTTAATATAAGATTAAAAGTTAACACAGCATTTAAAATTTGACTAACAGTACTTTTCAACAAGGGCGTATCTAGAAATTTGTCAAGGGGGAGCAGGCATAGACAAAGTAAGAATATATCTAAGGTAATTTCTGACACTCGCAAGGGAATCAAAACATACAGGGAACTTCTAGGAGGGACAGCTGCCCCTGCCCCCCCTCTTAGTACCTTGCTACGGCTTTGCTTTTCAATTAAGCAGCATTATAGAAGGATGTACCTCTTTTCGCATAAAGAAAGGTGTATACAACGGCGTGTATCCTCGCTTGAGGAGTATCCTGAGGGACAGCTGCACTAGTGCTTGCTCTAGGAACACTGCCGGGCCCTTCAGGTAGTAACCACGACCACCTGCGACCGCTGCTCCCCTGTCGCCATCCATACCTTAAAGATAAAAAAAAAATAACTTAGTATGTTAACATAATAAACATAATCCTGTACAAGTAACATTAGCTTATAAGTTCTCAGAAATGTTACTAACACATATGGATACAAGAGCAAAATAAATGAATATTATTATAAAAAAATGCAATGAAATTTACCGAATTATACATGCTGGCAGAAACCAGAATTATAATATTTGTATAACATATACACATATTATTTAACTAACTACTGTGTATTGTTTGAAAACTTTAACATGTTTATGTTGTCTTAATAATAGAGTTTTTTTGCAGCATATTCCTTCCTGAGGTTGAAACACCCATAATTATTTACTTATGTGCCAGTGACACAAATTTAATGAGTGTTGTAGTATTTGTCTACACCACAAATTAAGTTTAAATGCAGCTACAATATAGTTTATTTATTCAATTGGCACTACTTTAAGCAAATAACATATGCTATTACCTCATAAAATATTAATTATTATAACTACAGTAGAACCTTAGTATGAATTATCAGAGAAGCTGACTTAGTTTATCAGAAAGCTTAACTATAGTAATATTGGAGTACATAGTGATGATATTTGTACCTACCAAGAGTAGAAAAAATTGAGACCCCCTAGCAGGATCAATTTTTCTACTCTTGTCTTGGTACAAATACTAGTATAATTAAAAACTAACATCAAAAATATCAATAGAAAAATATAAAAATCAAATTTCATTTGTCAATTGATACATCATACTTAAAATTGGAGTAGATTATTTTATTAAACTACACTATGAGGTCTATGAGGGTTGTTTGTTTATTAGTCTAGGTTAAATTTAAAAAAAATATTTAACCAGACTCTTTTAAAAAAAATATTTAACCAGACTCTAGTCTCAGTTCAAATGAGTTTAGATAGTCATTCAGATAATTCTATAATTGCCTTGTAATAATATTAAAATAATAAGTAAAAACCAGTTTAGGTAGAAATTTAAATCAAAATCCTTACCATCAATCATACAAATGAGGTCCACATGTGAGTACTTAGTTCTCACAGTACAATCTCCAAAGGTTCTTTCAACGGCATTGTTGTCTTCATTATCGTCAACAGGTACGGAAGAATGCAGGTGGTTGCCAACTTCTCTTAGAGCTGCTGAACGTGCTTTCTCAGCCGCTAATAAGCCCTGCTCATTTTGCGTGATAGCCTCATCTATTAGCACTCTCACCTGGAAGTAAGAATGACCATGATATATTATTTAATCTTATTTATTAAATAATACAAATTATAAACTATTGTTGCCCAATTTAAATTATTAACTAGTACAATAACAACTAATATCTCTCAGTATTAATTAATCAGTAAAAAACTAAAATATTAAATCTAAATGACTGAAAATGAGTAAAATAATGGTATTCACCATTTGTAAAGTATTTTGAAACATTATTATATTATATTCATTTATTGCAATAACTCATAAGAAAACAAATTTCAGTATATTGAGAACTTATATCTGTAATGACAATGCTTATGCAAGGTTAAGAGAGTCAAAACCAACATAAAAATATAATAGACTTATTAAAATTTTATTACTAAAATATTTTCTTGTCTAGTCTATAAACTTTGGACAACTTGAAAAAATCTTTTACCAATCAATGCAATATGGTATGCAATGTTTTTCGTAAAATATTGACGAAAATCAGAAAAATCAATAGTTACCTTTTTGATCTGATTAACAGTTAAAGCTTTCAACTGATCGCCGGTAAGATTTGTTAGGTTATTAGCGAGTTCTGCTGGCACTGCTTGGTCCTCAGGGCCAGCCGCTTCTTTGGCCTTCATCTTCAGGCCGATCTCCTTACTACACACATTTTTCAGCTTATTCAAGTTGTCAGCTTCGTGGCGCAATCGTCTCCATAGCGAGTCTTGTTCCACAACTGTGTCGACCAACTTAACATCTTTGAACCGTTTCCGCTGGTTCTCTCGGATTTTATCTGGATCACCGTCTTTGTCGGCACGGAATAAGTCTAAATCGAGAACCATGATGTATTAAGACGTGGCACAGTACTTTTAAACTGTTGAACTATTGAAAGTATTCCACGCGACTGCTAAAATGAGCAATAGAAAAGAACTGCGGCAAGTGAAGGGTACATTCAAAATGTAACCAATATTTTAAAATGTCAAAAATATGAATATTATTCGTCTTTATTTAATCAAATGTTTATCTTAACTTTAGATTGAACCTCAATTTGTAATCAACAAATATGTATTAAAAAAGTATTTTAAATGATAAAGCAATCCTAAAATAGAGGTGCATAATTTGAACAATATATACACTTAAACTTTTTGAACGCCTTCAAAGGTGACGTTTCTAAAATGTGACAGTTTCAGTGTGGCGGTCCCGAAAATTACGATCTAATTTGAATTAGGCATGGTTAAAATTGAATTTCAGGCTAAAATGTATTGATTTTATGGCACATTTCATTGGTGATATTTGATAGTAGGGAATGTATCTTATTATTTTGTAATTGTTTTTATTATAAAATGATTAGTCGTCGAATTACAATAAGTAGGGCAACCTCGATGATGAAATGTCAAAATCAACGATTTGTCGGCCCATAAGCGAGTTCCCTTATTGTTAATATTATTACCAAAAAACTGTATACTATGTGGCTCTTATCGGATATTAGCTGAAAATATTGAAGCTTGATTATCCAACTATCATTTGTAAGTACCCTTTTGTATATTATGTACTCGTAAGTGGCAAGAAAATATGTTTCAGGATACGTTGTTTACACGTCGTCCTCGTAGAACTTGGTCTGTTTCATATATTTACAAAGGGGAGGATGCGACGTTAAATATTTTCCGGTAGCTAATTAATAATATAAAATAATATTTTAAAAAGTTGAACTAGTAACCTGTTGTTCATTGTATATATTACATTATAATTAAATAATTAGCTGCTAGTTATTGCTTTGACTCTGAACCGTGGATAGGGTTTGTTTATATGACCTGTATTTTTAGTGGTTCACTTCCTATAAAAGTTATTTTTATCACTAATAAATGTTTTAGGCAATGCTAAAATGATTCCAATTAAAGACAACCATGATGTGGCGTCTTTTCTCGTCACAAAACATTCATGGAAGGGGAAGTATAAGCGGGTGTTCTCAGTGGGCACACACGGGATCACCACATACAACCCTGACCGATTGGAGGTGACCAACAAGTGGCTGTATGCAGACGTGGTGACCGTTGCATCTGCCAAACACTCCAACTCCACATTTAACCATGACTTCACCTTAGTCATGAAGAAAGAAAAGAAAGTAGACACCATGAAGTTTTCCTCGGAGCACAAATGCCTGATTCTTACAGAGGCTTTTAAATACAGGCATTTGTTTGCTGAAAAGAAGGAAGTTCTTGTAAGTATGCGATTTCAGTTTGATTTCTTGCTTTTAATTAATGCACATAATGTTTAAAAGTTTTTAAAACTTAGTAACAGTAACACAACCTATGAATATGAACATTTGTTTATGTCTACGCCACCCTATCCTATGTTACAAGGTGTATTTCTTTGCAGAGGTATCAAGCATACAAACATCATTGGAGTGGTACCCGATTACCAGTAGTCTTAGAAGTTGGGCCCTGTGCCCTTGATCAATTGGATCCTTCTACCCATACAATACTAGCTAGCTACCCTTATTGTGATATTCAAGGGATTTTACCTGTCCGAGATGTCCCTGGGGGCATAGTCCTGGCAGTAGGAGGCTACAGCCGTCTTCATCTGTTCTCAAATGCGATGGACCATCAAGTGATAATAAATAAAATGCTAGAGATGGCTAATCTGACGCTGAACACAAGTATAAAGGTGCTCTCTACCATGATTACACTGGATGACTACCATAATCAACGATTTGGAAAATACAGGTGAATATTACCTTAAGTCTACAATTGGAATCAAGGGTGTGCATTCCATATAGGCACAATGGTATAAATGTATGGAGTGCCTACCCTGACGTGCGCGGACCTGCACGCGCCTGATTGGAATGAAACAACTATAAAAAGATTTAAATTGAACTCTCATATTTTGTTTTATTGGATGATGTTTCGTAAACTTTGCAGTTTCTGTATTCTTTGTTATATTTGTTTCATTCAATTACACATAAAAAGCCACTAAGGTGTCAGAAATTATTGACTTCGTAAATATTTCACTATTTGATTTATTCTTTGCTAGACTTTGGAAATATTTTTATCATTATACAGTGCGGCAGATATATTTTAATTTAAGTCAATATAATTTTTTATCCAATTTTTTCTATCATTGAAGTCTGGGAAACAAGGGCAACATACTTGCATTTGGATTGAAATGGAATAGTATATAACTAATATACATTAAAAGTTTGTTTTACAGATGTTAATGAACGGCCTGATTAATTAGATGATAGCAATGATGAACTGTTCTGTTCTGTCCAGTGACTCACAATGACCTTGGTGTCATTGTTTATCTGCATAATATGAAACTCACTTATTACATTGTTTTGTGTATAAATAAACTTTTCAAGTTGTACAAGAATAGGTACAGGAAATATTCAATTTGAGGATAATAGTTATGCATTCATATTTCTTTATTAATTTTTACATTATTGCAGAAAACAAAAGTGAGTGTACAAATGGCGACCTCAGTTCCTTGAGGCATTTACGACGTTAGGAACGTATAGAAAAGAATTACTTAAAACAAAAACCAACGAAAAATATTATAACATGGGATATTTTACTACTTTAATAACCATTCTATAATAAACACAGCTTAGCTGAGACGTAAATAAAAATACTTATAATTGTCTCAAATTAATTAACTTCCTACTTTGAAAAAAAAATGTCAATAGAATGTTTTCCAATCATAGTACATTCAAAGGGTCAATAATTTAAGTTATCTATCTAACAATTACTAGAATGTCAAAATAGGTACAAGAATCTTTCGATATATTTGGCTTGTCATCAAAAAAGAAATGCCGATGACACATTTACATAGTTCCAGATAAAATATTCAAGATAAGGCGCTCGGGTTTCTATGGAATTATCCCTTATCTTATTACGAGTACTTGTTGATGATATCTTAGTAACAATAATAATAACTATGAAGCTTTATGTACGGAACCTTAAAAAAATCTAATTTATCCAAAACGGATTTATATAGGTTAGGTTTATATAGGCAACGTAATTATAAAATATAATTTATGACATATAATTATGACGTCATAGTTTGTCAATAATTTGCAATTAAGTACCTTCTCGAACGTTGCGTGTAGCTTCCGAACAGTGAAAGAATTTTTCAGATCGTCCAGTCGTTTTGGAGCCTATTCAATCCTAACAAACAAACCTTTCCTCTTTATTAAGTACTAGCTTCTGCCCGCGACTTCGTCCGCGTGGAACTCCTCCTTTTTTGCAGTCGGTTAAAAGGTAGCCTATGTCCTTTCTCGGGCTCCAGACTGTCTTTGTACCAAATTTCATTTAAATCGGTCTAGTAGTTTTAGCGTGAAAGCGTAACAGACAGACAGACAGACAGAGTTACTTTCGCATTTATAATATTAGTAGGGATAGTAGGGATATTAGTGTAGATTAGTATGGATATATGTACCTGCTATGATTGTTGTAACTATGTAAAGCACTAAATAGACGTTATTTATTCTTATTCTGTTACAGTGGCGATCAGCATCAAACCTCGCTCAGCGAGTTCATAGTCCACAAAGTGAGACCGGCGCGACACATGGAGCCGATGCGACGCACGCTGTGTCTCTCTGACACTTGTATATTAGAACGCGACCCACAGACTTATTCTGTAAGTTTATAATTAACTAGCAGCCCGCCCCGGCTTCGCCCGGATCTCTTCTTTTATAGCCTATCGGAATAGCCTCGGGGAAAGTGTAGCTTTCCAACAGTGAAATAATTTTTCAAATCGGTCAATTGTTCTGGAGCCTATTCAAACAAACAAACCTTTCCTCTTTATAATATTAGTATATGTAGATCACAACTTGATGAACTCCTGTGCATTCTTATCACTATCACAAGTATTAAGAATACTTAAAAAGAGGCACCAGCACAGATATTGTAACCTAATTTATAATTGCAAATTTTCAACCTTAATACCCAGAACTTTTGAGCTAACGCCCAAAAAGCGATACCAGTACTTACAGTGTTCTCACGAATGCTTTATTTTTGCTTGTAAGAGACTTCTAACGTACAAACTAGCATTTGGACGCATTTATTATTTCTTAATCTAACTTGTAATCAACTTAAACATGTTAATAAACCTTAACTGCTGCTGCAAGCTGTCATGTTCCACCAATGAGAGGCAAGCTACTGGCCTGTGATTGGTGGAACATGACAGCTAGACCTTATTCTACACTAGCGTATCTAGCGGATTTCTGACACGCGGTAGTCCTCATTAAGGAAGCGCAAGAACGTTATTAGTAATTTCAAACTATTTTTTTTCCGGTTTTACCTTATATTGCGATGGTATAAATTAAATTTGTTACGAGCATTATTTCTCTTTTCCTGCAGGTGGTATGTCTGAGGCCCCTGAGCGACGTGTTCGCGCTGGTACGCGACACGGAGCATCCGCAGAAATTCTCCATAGAGTATTTAAATGGACAGACACGCACTTATTTAGCTGGCGAAAGGTATTCATCAATATCACGAACTTTTTGTCGCGTTTTATGTGATCTTTCATTAAAAAGTAGAAGGGTGAAAATTAAGGCTTGTATGTATTTTTCAATGTCAAATCATAAAAATAAAATCCAAAAATTCAAAATAAAAATCTGTGTTGTGGGACCACCTTTAAGATTACACCTATTTGGGTATGAAAAATAGATGTTGGCCGATTCTCAGACCTATCCGATACGCACGTGATTCTGAGGAGTTTGGCACGAGACACGAGAATCTTATATATTAGACTAGCGGTCTGCCCCGCCTTCACACGGATCCCTAATTTTAATAACTTAATATAGCCTATGTCACTCACGAATAGCGTAGCTTTCCAACAGTGAAAGAATTTTTGAAATCGGTCTAGTAGTTTTTGAGCCTATTCATTACAATCAAACCAATTTTTCCTCTTTATAATATTAGTATAGATGGAAATAAGTGTTTCATTCAACGACGTATATTTTCAGAGACGCGCTCCTAGCGTCTTTGTTAGACGGTGTCCGGTCCGCCGGACAGCGAGACGTGCACGTCCGGTCGAGTCCCACGCCGCGCGGCTTCCGGCTCGGCCCGCCACACCAGCCTGTCGACGAGGAAACAGAGTCTAACCACCTAAGGTAAGTCTTTTGTGCACGGAATAAAGCTCATTATCCAATGACTGAAGTTTCTGTTTATATACCTTACTAACTGTTGTAGATTTAATATGATATACCTTATGTACAGGAAATAAAGCTCAATATATTGTAAGCTGCGCTTCTGGTCTTAGTGTTTTAAATGATAATCTCACTGTGTTCACTCATTGATCACTTAACTACGATTCTTGTGTTTTTATTCACTACTAAGTAAGTACCTATTTAATATTGTACATACTAAACCTTGACGGTTTAACTATAAGGTTGTAAATTCCACAACCAATGTATTGTGCGTCACTGTATTTAATAATGGCTCCTTAGTATTATATACCAATGTATTACTAAGTATCTAATATTGTATAATTTAAACCTTAATGCTTTTAATATAAGGTTGTAATTCCCTTGACCAGGTTGTTCCAGAATCCAGTTGGCATGAACAGGGCGGAGGTTATAGAAAGATTTAACGCCAACGTCGGTTACAGCGGACTCAACTATTCTGTCAGCCAAGACGTAAGAGATTTTACTTGTAATATAATATATAAATCGCTGAAGATATGATACTATATGTATATAAATGAAGTAGGAAAAATCCATATCTGAAGTGATTTACCTGTAACAAGTCTAATAAGAGCAAAAGCGGTATCTCAATAAAAGTTAGTTTCGAAAAAATTGGTTATTAAATTGAATTTGCTTACACGATATTACAAGAACATTTATTATTATAAATTTATAAATAGGAATAAGGTCATTAGATGCGTATTTTTTTAATATTTCTGTGAACACTTTTTTTTTGAGATATCGCTTTTTACCTTAGGTTGACTGTATAAATAGTTTGCGATCAATACGCGACGTGACTGCCTTCCGTCTCTGTCATTTTGTTATATGTTAATGAGAGACAGAGCATGTTGAAAAGAGACAGATATACGTAGGTTATTGCGTCGCGTTATGTTGCGTGATTTTATAGCATGATTGTTTCCGATAGAGGTCGCTATTGTGACAATGTTCAGATTTATTTATAGTATAGGTATTACTAATTACAGTATGTTCTCCAAAATATGCTTAAAATTGGGAATGAGTACATGTAATTTGACATAATAATGTAATATTGTATGAATATTGAGAAATAAATAAATCTAATCTAATAGTCGTGCATATACTAACAAATAAAATCATTTAGTCTGTGGTTCATTGTACAGTAGCGTCATCTACAAATATTATCATGATCATGCATCTTTTCTTCATTTGCAAGTAAAATTTTTGATTTTTCTGTTGTTTTGTCGTAGTTATAAATGCTTGATTTATTTACTTTTGCATGTTTTGTGTTTCAGTACATTGTTTGAGGTTATTAATTAATTATTGATGTTCTCGCCGTGTTCACGCATTGAAATGAATCATCTATAACGGATTTTGAAAACTTTACAGTTCCCATATTCCTAGAACATTGAGTTAACTGTAGTGTCCGTTATAGTTGTTTTATTTATATCGTTTGATTTATTTAAAATTTAAATTACTTAATATTTTTTATTGAGCTTTAATTAATGCTATATTTATATATCGGGGAAGGATATTGAAATTTAATATAATATTTTTTTTGGGTCTATTAACATTAATTTTGGAATAAGTCGCGTTACTAGGTGCCTAAAAGTTTTCCGTCAATAATGACATATTTATTTTATGGAACGGATTTTAAAGTGACGGCGAAGTTAATAAAACCTATCTTTGTCATAATGAGTGAGGGTATATTTATAGAACGGATTTTTAAGTGACGGTGATGGGATGGCCTATCTGGTCAATATAAATCAATGCCTATTAACGTTATGTTGTGTGCCTTGTAGGCCCTCCCCCTGTTGTGGCTGTTTCTTACATGGGATCTAGTAAGTCCCCTATAATTTATTATTTAAACCCCCTTTGCTTATATATCAATTGGGACTCTTTAAATTTTAGTTACACAAAAGTAAGAAATTTTAGCTATTTTTTTAACACTTATCATTATTTGTAAATATTGGATAAGATCATTTTGAAATAATATTTTAAATAAGAAGCTTTTTTTAGAGCCTAAATGCACTTACAAAAGCATGTGGTGTGGGTTTTAATATTATAAGAAATAATAAATAGGTACTAGTTTCATTTTAATTGCACATTGGAAACGCACATTACATGCAACTGCAATATTTTTATGAGGTACAGTCAGTCAATATGTTGCAGCGATCCAGGTTGGATTTAGAGCATGTTTCCATTATATGACGACTTGACCGCTACGGTATATAATGCTGACTGTACATTACAATTGTTTTTCAACGTAAGCGTTTTGGTGAATAAATACTTTTTGTTTTGTTTTTATTTGGTGGCTTGGTTGCCCTTTTTTATTAGGAAACTTTGCAAGTAACTTGATATTAGGTAGTTAATTTAGTTAGTTTTACATCGCAAACTCTATATTTATTGATTATTAGGTTTCCATATACAATAAGATTATTAAGTAAGAGCCAACCTTACCTGTTCCTGATAATGTTTCATACAATATTCGTATTTAATGGTTTATCCCTGTAATATCGACAAACTTTTAATCGAATTTAATTTCTTAAACAATACGTATCGCTTATTTTCATTTGATCGAATATTCTTTACATCGAACGATTAAATGATGTATTTTTAATAACACAAATTCTTAATTCACTCTTTATTGGAAATTAGCAAACCGTCCCACAGCTTAAAACAGTGCTATAAACCTTCCTCATCTATTAAAAAAAAACCTCTTCAAAATCCATTGCGTAGTTTTAAAGATTTCAGCATATAATATACACTCATGGCTCGGACAGACAGCGACTGTGACTTTGTGTTATATTATATAGTGATGAATCGTTTTCGATGAAATGAAATTCGATAAAAGTTTGTCAAGATTTCAAGGGGCAACCTTATTTAATATTAATATTGAAAGTACTTTAGAACAGTTAAATTTCTAATAGCAATTTACGTTATCAGTAACTGGTAAAAAATATTGATTTTCTTTTTTTTTTTTATTAGCGAACTAATAATTTGATTTTCTTTATATATTTTTTTCATCAGCGTCTGTTTGCTGAGAACAAGGAGAAGTTGATAACTGGGGCTCTCAGTGCCCTCATGAACAGCGGAGCATCGAGTGCTAATCTGCCCCCGAGGGAGTTGGAAGCGCAGTTCCATGCGCTTAGGAGGCTGTGCGCCAGCAAAGTGGGTTTCGCTGCGTTCACCGCTTTACCTGGGTAAGTGTAATATTTAAATGGTTATTCGTTTTTATAATTTTAAGTTATGAGTAAATCTTCTATCTATATAAAAGAAAGTCGTGTTAGTTACTCCATTGATAACTCAAGATCGGCTGAACCGATTTGGCTGAAAATTGGCGGAGAGGTAGCTCAGAACCAGGAAAAGAACATAGGATACTTAAATCGATTCTTTGCCGGGCGGGACGAAGTCTGCCGGGACCGCTAGTATCTAATAAAAATGAACCTAAAATGTGGTGGTTCAGTGCACTTAAAGCATAGCTGCCACTGGTCTGAATTGCTGCCCCCCTCTAGAAGTTCCCTGTAGGTTTTGATTCCCTTGCGAGTGTTAAATAATACCTTAGATATATTCTTAGTTGCGTTTGGGTGCCGCCGTGGGTGGTTTAGATTCATAAATCAGTCCGGCAGATGTCGCTGCAGTCGGTAATAAAAAAACCTGTAGTTCGCTGGGACGGCTAGTATCAATCAATCATATCTTACTTAGTTTCAATTCTTTGACATAGGTACTTGGATTAAATATAAATTTTGTACTTGCAAGTATATTATTAATATAAGAGTATTCTTTCAGTTTCCGCGAGTGGATAGGCACGGCGGTGGTGGCGGCGCTGCGGCGCGGCTCGGCCGCGTGTTCCCACGCCGCCATAGACGCGGTGTGCGCGCTGATGCAGCCGATGCACGCCGAGCCGGACCTGCGCCAGGAGCAGCTGAACAAGGCCAGCATGCTCGCCAGCCAGCCGTTCCTAGAGGGGCTGCTGGCCATGTGGGCTGATCATGTGGTAAGTAAGGTTATAGCTTTGACTTTGACAGGCGATAGAAGAAAGACTTGCGCTAAGAATAAAACAAAGCTAGTAAGCTCGCCAGTCAGCTATTCTTGAAGACAATGCTAGCCATGCGGGCTTTAGATTCGACCTTGACAGGAGATAGAAGACAGAAACTAGGAAAATCTTATTGTTTAATTTTAGTGTAATTATAATTAGGCTAACGATCAGGTGAACATTTCAATTTATATCTAGGTAAAAACGGTAATATGAACTTGAACGGCAAAAAAAAAAAGTGCGATGAACACAATCACTTCTATGGATTTATGTAAGTACATATCCATAGTGCCAATCCCAGTTTGGGCTAAATCATTTGGTGTAAATTCTAATTGCATCACAATAATCGAAAATATTATCTCTGTCACGGGATTCGAACCAGCTCTAACTAACTTTCTTCGCTCTAACTCCTGGGTTCTGGGAGTAATTACCCCCGCGTGGGTAATACTTGTATTTCGCGGGGGAAACAAATAGCTGGTAGTTGTCTTGAACGTCGAATTTCAAAATGAGAAGACTGAGCACAGCGTAGTGCCGACTAGCGCGCAAGTTCGTCGTTGGAAGGAAGAGCACAATCAGTGACTCTAGTTAGGCCATAAGGGTATGGAACCTAAAAAAGTTAAGACGTCTACTTTAACCACTAAACTATCTATGTCCCCAGACGGCCGGCAGTGGCGCTCTAGTCGTGGCGGCCATGTTGGATTTCCTGACGTTCGCGCTGTGCGTACCGTACAGTGAGACGACAGACGGCAAGCAGTTCGATCAACTGTTGGAAATGGTGTCCAACAGGGGGCGCGTTCTGTTCAAGTTGTTTGAGGTATGTTGGTACTCATAAATAAAGATGCATTTGTAATACAACCTTTAAGACAATGTTTTTGCAGTTATTACAAACTAGCTTTGGCCCTTGACCTCCTGCGCATGATAAGCATCAGGCGCGTGCAGTGGAGTAAGCGTTAGTATGGCGCCAGGGTAGGCAGTCCGTACTATCAACTGTGCTGGCGATGTTACACCTTTAAGGCAATAATCGCTTGAACCACCCTGGTACCTGGCGGCTGTGTGTGAAGCAACAAGTGCAAGCAATTTTTTTCTAAAATGGCATACCCCGAAAGCATCCGATAGTACATTAGTGACACTATGCCTATATGGAATGCACGCCCTTGATAAGCATCCCCGTTGAAAGGTATAAAAGGTGAATCTGACTTACTGACAAATCAACACAGAGCCTAAACTATAAGGGTTAGAAATTTGATATTTTGCACAGAGGTTTCTTTTATAACGTAGGGGAGGGATTTTTAAAATTCACCTCCTAAGGGGGTAAAATGAAGAAGCTATTATAGCTATTATAAAAAAAACCTTTATATTACAGCATCCCTCAATGGCCATAGTAAAAGGCGCCGGTTTGGTCCTCCGAGCGTTGGTAGAAGAAGGCGGTTCTGGAGTAGGGACCAGGATGCAAGCGCTAGCGTTAGCGGAAGCGGCGCTGCCCCGCCACCTGTTGACAGCGTTATACGCCCCGGCGCGGCTGCACCATCGACACTTGGCGCGGCATCTAGTCGCTCTGTGGCTAGTTGACCACGCGCCCGCTCATAACTTGCTCAAGCGGATTATGGTAAGTCCTTTATTGTGTGAGTTAAATGTAATTTAAATTGAGTGAAAAATACTCAAGTTGTAAGCGGAAGCGGTATTAGCACGTTTTTATAATAGTTGTATATACTTCAGCGAGTTTTCAACGTAGTCACCTTAAGTCACGATATAGCTAGACAATTACGCGGTAGTTTTTGGTTGTGCTAGTTTTTTCTCGCGACTTCGTCTGCGTAGAAATAAAAAAAAAAAAACAAAATGGGATGTCCATATGCACGCAGGAGTTTAAAAGGGTATACTTTTCTTTCTTATAATGAAGCTTGAAAAATTAGCTTAAATCTGTTTAAATAGTAAGTCTTGCAGTAAGAAATTAGATGGTACGCATAACTCAAATTTTCAGGTTTTAGATCTAGGTGTACGATAGAAAAGTACGCAGTAGCAAACTCCGCATTTGCTCTCTCGTGTGATGGGCGTGAGAGCAAATGCGGAGTTTGCTGCTGCGCCATAGGTTTTAAATACGCACATGGCTCGTGACAGCCAATGCGAGTGTGGGCATATGCGGCGGGGATTAAAATTCTAACTACTGAACTATTCCGTTATATTCCAGCCATCAGGGCTCCTGGCGTTCCTGGAGTCCGCGGAGGAGCCCCCGGCGGCGGCGCTGGAGGCCGACCGGGTCGACGAGCGCGACAACCTGGAGCTCGCGCAGGCGGCGCTCAAGCCCCGCGCTGCGCACTGGGAGGCGCTAGAGAGACAAGTCAAATACGTTGAGAAACATTTAGAGGTAAGGAGATCTAAGAGCGTTTGAGCTGCCGCTGTCGTCTCAGACTATAGTCCGTTCACGTTAAGAAAATAGTTACTCATCATGGTAAGGGTGTATTCACAGTGGAGTAATCATTTGAGAATTAAAAAAATATATATATATATATTTAAGTTGAATGGAAACCTATTGTCGCAACATTAAGTAAATCACCAATTAGCATCATCTGGAGAATCTAGTCCAGTTACATTTATTTTGAAAGAATTTTGTTCTTTAGAGTTGTGCTACGAACAAAATACTCGAGATAAATTCGTTACAACGTTGTAACGAATTTAAGTCATTCCGATGTATATTTACCGCGAAGGCGTTCAAAATGATTACCGAAATATTCAATCAAAGTTTTCCGGGCAGGATATAATATATGTCCTTGTTTACTGGAGATACATGATTAGATAAATTATTATACTATATCGATACAACTGTTTCGATGTCTATCTGGTACGTGACTGTGGCGGAATATGCTGACAAGGCCGCCACACAAATGTCTGTTATGATTCCAGCACTACGCGCAAATAGCGCTGCAGCACTGGGCGCAGCGGTCCGGGCGCGCGCTGTCCGAGCGCCGCGACGCCGTCCGCGACCGGCCCGTGGTGCTGCGCCGCCGCCGCGAGCGGCTCAAGTCTACAGCCAACTGGCCGCTCTTCTACTACCAGTTCCACCGCGACCACGCGCAGACCAACCTCATATGGAACCACACCGTGAGTAGCTCCCACCTCTCTCTCTCTCTCTCTCTCTTTTCTCTCTTTCTCACTCTCTCTCTCTCTCTCTCCAAACTGTCCCGTTGTGTTGGAAGCCACGAGAGAGGTACTACTAACAGTTCTCTGTTTTTACCTCTCCCTTAGTGTGAGTTGTGTATTGAATAAATTAAAGAGAATAGGTCATTATCAAAAATCTGGAGTACGTATAACTATTCCTAAGAGTCGTAGAATACAAGATTGTGATGTCGTTGATATTTTTTTTTTAAGACGAAAGTAATCGAAGATCAACCTTATCTCGTAGAAAAAAACATAATGTTAATGTGTTTAGATTTTTATTTGTGTTATATAATTTTGAATTTTTACGTTTTGTACGTTTTTAGTTACGTTTCGCAATAAAGTATGACTAAATAAATAATACAACTCATACATTGTAGTAATATTAATAGTTAATGTTACCACACTGTATTCACCGACCGGCATTTAAATTTCCTCGCACCATAGAGAACAATCCTCATTAAACAAAACCTCCACAGACTCGCGAGGAACTTCGCAACGCCCTAGAGAACGAACTTCGCGCGTTCACTTCAGACCGGGAGGTGGCTGGGAACACCCTCACCTCCTGGAACCACGCCGAGCTGGAGGTGCACTACCAGTGTCTCCAGAACGAGGTCAAGATAGGGGACTACTATCTGAGGATACTTCTAGAACAGAGGGACAATGATGACAGTCCTATTAGGAAGTCGTAAGTATTTTATAGCTTCTGCCTTATAAAATATAGCTTATATAGATTCCTTTTTTTATAGCCTATGTCACTCGGGAATAGTGTAGCTTCCCAACAGTGAAAGAATTTTTAAAATCGGTCCAGCCTTTTTGGAGCCTATTCAATCCAAACAAACAAACCATTCCTCTGACTATAATATATGTTATTCCAATATAAAGGCTGTATTACTTTAAAGTTTGATAAAATAACATACAGTAGTTTTTGTGTAAATCAAATGTACATCTATACATTTTAACAAACTTTCGCGTTTATGATGTTATTAATTATTTAATTAATTGGATTCTGGGAATCAAATTCCACCTACCGATCGATTCTTTTTGTTGTCTAATTTTTATATTTAGTTTGAATATCGGTTTATGCTGAATTTTGAATTATAAGAATTATTTATATTATTGAAGCGTTTCGGGAGCGCAATTGGATTTATAACAGAGAATTTTGTCATAAACATAACATGTCAACAATTTAAATACCATTGTTTATAGTAGAATAGAAATTAAAATAATCCAAGTTGTTAAAAAGACGTAATACTAAACCTAAAGACCTAATACTTTGTGTCAAATTGTTTGTAGCTTACGAAATTCTCTTATTTCAGATATGAATTCTTCAATGACCTCTACCACCGGTTTCTGTCTACCCCAAAAGTGGAAATGAAGTGTATGTGCCTGCAAGCGATGAGCATCGTGTACGGACGGTATTATGAGGACATAGGACCCTTTGCTGACACTAAATATATAGTCCAAATGCTTGATAGAGTAAGTACCCAATTTCCTTACTATCCCTACGAAGAAACTAGACTTCATCATAATTAATATGACATCATAATTAATGATTCGCATTGAGACGTGACGTGTGTGACGTCACAAGCCACCGCTCTCAAACTTTTGAAGCGTTTATCATTGTACTTATTTGTTTGATTGCGAAAAAAAATAATATAAGTATAAGTATACAATTTTTCTATTAGTTCAATAATTCTTTATCCAGTCATCATCCTTATTGTTTGATATCATAATAATTTTTGTTTATATTTTTCAGACTTGTGATAGAATGGAGAGGGATAGACTAGTACAGTTTTTATCGAAATTAATATTACATAGAAGAAATGTTAGCGAACTTTTAGAATGGAATGGAATAAGGTAAGACTAAAAATATTCCAAAAACTTTACTGTAACAACCTTTTAAGTCATTTTGTACATCTATTAACAATCTTAATTATAGAATCTTGTTTTTCTATGTTCGACGATCTCATTATGAGTTCATGTAATATAAATTTAACATAGTGATGTAATTATATTTTGTGACTACAGAGAAATAAATGAATGTAATCTATAACTATGTTGGACAGCCTGTTGGTCTAGTGGTCAGAGCCCCTGAGTACGAAACTGGAGGTTGCGGGTTCGAATCCTGCTAGGGGCAGATGTCAATGTGATCAGCACTGGCATCTGTACCTGAGTCTTGGGTATCTTATATGTATTTATGTATGTTTATCCCTTGTCTAATACCCATAGTACACGTTTTTCTTAAATTGGGACTAGATTAATTGGTGTCAATGAGGGCCACCGCGTGTCAGAAATCCGCTAGATGCGCTAGTGTAGAATGAGGTCTAGTTGCCATGTTCCACCAATGAGAGGCAAGCTACTGGCCTGTGATTGGTGGTACATGACAGTTGGACCTCATTCTACACTAGCGCATCTAGGGGATTTCTGACACGCGGTGGCCCTCTTTGACACCAATTGATCTAGTTAATTAAGATATTGTCTCATTGTCTTAAGATATTTATTTATTTAGATGAAAAAAAAAAGTTTAACTATGACGTCACATAATCGATAACCGCTTTGTTTCTAGGATATTAGTAGATCTAATGACATTAGCCCACCTGCACACGACGCGCGCCACGGTGCCGGCGCAGAGCAACGTGATCGAGGGGCCGTCCGCCTCGGGCGCCGGCGACCGCGAGTGGTACTACAACCTGGAGCTAGGGGACAAGGTCGAGAGGAAGGGGCCCGTCAGCTTCCAGCAGGTCAGTGGTTTGAGGGGCTGGGTTAGGGGGCGTTCCAGCAGGTCTGTGGTTAGAGGGCCTGGGGGAGCAGGGTTCCAGCAGGTCAGTAGTTAGGAGGACAGGCAACGGGGGAGGGGGGTTCCAGCAGGTCAGTGGTTAGAGAGGCTGAGAGCGGGGAGAGAAGTTAAAGAGGGAGGTTGCAGCAGGTCAGTGGTTATAGGGGTTGGGAGCCGGGGAGCGGAGTGTAGGAGGGGGGTTCCAGCTGGTCAGTGGTTAGAGTGGATGGCGTGTGTAGGTAGTCGAGCAGGGTGGAGGGGGGTTCCAGCAGGTCAATGGTTAGAGAGGTTGAGGTTTTTCCGAACTGAATGCTGAAGCGCAGTTGAGCAGTGGGTGAACCTTTACTGCAAAATCGGCCAAAGGCGAGCTTCTAAATGAGATGCTGTAAAGTTTGTTATATGTTTTAGGGTTTTTAGCCCTGACCTGTTATCTTGTTGTAGGGAGTCGCAAGAGGTCCAAAGAACTGCTTTCGTAAATATATAAATTAAATAATAAAATTTAAAAATATGAATTTATTAAGAAATTGTTAACAAAATGATGAGCGCCTTAAAAAAGTTTTGTTAAGTTTTTGCATTTATTTATAAACATATTTTTTTTTTACTATAGGTATTGTCGAACTCTTACGACCCTCCTAAACAGGCTACGCAACTCCGAAGAGATAGCGACCTAAATGTTAAAAAAACACTTTCTTAAAAGTAACCTCAAATCTTTACCTTTCTACAGTTGAAGGACTTGTACAAAACCGGCGAGATCAACAACAAGACCAAGTGCTGGGCCAACAGTATGGAGGGCTGGCGCGCGGTGGCGTCCGTGCCGCAGCTGAAGTGGTCGCTGGTGGCGCGGGGCGTTGCCGTCTTCGACGAGAGCGCCCTCGCCTCCACCGTGTTGGATCTGCTTATAGCCTGCGCGCAGTACTACCCTAGCAGGTGATATTGCAGTTTGTACTATTTTAAACCACTATTTAAACTCAATCATATGATGAAACTGAAAAACTAGTTTTACCTACTACATAAATTTTGACTCACGAATATATAAACGATTAGTATCAAGCAAAAGAAGTCACACATGATCTCCCTTTCTAAATATTATTACTAAAAACAAATGTGTCAATAAACTGTTTTAGTGTATGTCACTGTAAATGGAGGACCCCCCAGCTTCTAAGATACAGGTTATTATAACCTAGTTTAGGAGCTGGATATCCGACATATCCGAAGTGTAATACTTGTACAAATGACTTATCTGTATGCTTATATAATTGTGTATGTGTGTTTTAAGTACAATAAATTATTATTATTATTATTATTATTATTATTTGGATATTAAAATAAAATAGCTTCAAAATAAAATAGTTCATAAAAAATCATAAACAATTATAAAATAAAAATTGTATATAAAAAGGTTCGCCGACAACTATACTTCTATACTATCTATATTAATATTATAAAGAGGAAAGGTTTGTTTGAATTGAATAGGCTACTAAACGACTGGACCGATTTGAAAAATTCTTTCACTGTTGGGAAACTACACTATTCCCGAGTGACATAGGCTATAAAAATAGGGATCCGGGCGAGCCCGGGGCGGGCTGCTAGTACTATATTATAGGACACTAGCTTCTAACTAGTGTTTTACAGAATGTGCAGCCCAAGCCAGAATAGTTCGCAGATGACGGTTAGTTTTCCTACTTCCTTGAAACTTATCGTTCTATTTTAGATAATTCACACTGTATCTATAGAAATTATAGCCTATGTGTTATTCTAATATGGAAGCTGTTATAAATTTTCATCAAAATCCATTCAGTAGGTTTTGCGTGAAAGAGTAACAAATGTATTGCATTGGATGTATTGTAGATATCCAATGCATAGAACATTTATTTATTTGCTCTTTCTTAAACACAAATAAACTAATGGACTTCATGCCATTCGCGATTCTCTACGCAAAACTTTCGCGGTTATAATATAGCTTAGATGGGGACATCTAGGCCCAAACTTAAGAGGATTGTGAACCCAGTAAATATAGTTAGATTTTTATAATTTTTGGATATGTTGTAGATATAATGAGAAACTACGTCTGTACGTTTTGATTTTTAAGAAATATTGCTTACGCTAAAATTTATTAGGATTTTTAGATCTACATATAATATGATTTTAGATGTTAATAAATTTTAGTCGTAAGCAATAGATCTAAAGGGATCTAATTCAAAACGTACAGACGTAGTTTCTCATTATATCTACAACATATCCAAAAATTATAAAAATCTAACTATATTTACTGGGTGTAAAACGTTATCGCCTTTTGTATGAAAATTAACAGGTTCACAATCCTCTTAACAAAGCTTGTTATTATTGTAAATTGTCTTAAGATATTTATTTTTTAAGTACTGTGATTTTACTTCAAAAGGAGATACAAATTTATCATTCCGGAACAAAAAATAATATGATTTTCTTGTAATTAATAAATATGTGTATCATTCCATATCTTGGATAAAAAAAAAATGTTTTTCTTGTAATTAATAAATACGTATAACTCAGGGACGAAGAAGACGCGGTGATTCGTCCGTTGCCTAAAGTGAAGCGCATGCTATCCGAGCCCGCCTGCCTGGCGCACGTCGTGCAGTTACTGCTCACCTTCGACCCGATACTCGTCGAGAAGGTCAGTGTTTATACATTTACTTTATTAATTCATTCATTTAACAGCGACTTTTTGCAACTTTTTGCAATTTGGATTTTTTTTTTCTTTTTTTTTTTTACAATAAAATAAACAGAATTTAATGCTATCTTTGCTAACAAATTACAACAACTGAATAAAACAAAACAATATACGTCGAATACCGGCGGCGTTAGCGTTTTGTAATTTGAAATATACAAAAATAGAACGTTATAAAAAGTAATATAGAAAATATAACAAAAGAGGCCGTCTAGCAGCCAGTCGCCATTCGCCGTGCGCGAAAGTCCTTAGAGACGTTCCACTGTTCATGTTGGTTTACACTATTATATTATTACTAGCTTCTGCCCGCGACTTCGTCCGCGTGGAACTCCTCCTTTTTTGCAGTCGGTTAAAAAGTAGCCTATGTCCTTTCTCAGGATCCAGACTTTCTTTGTACCAAATTTCATTTCAATCGGTCCAGTAGTTTTAGCGTGAAAGCGTAACAGACAGACAGACAGACAGAGTTACTTTCGCATTTATAATATTAGTAGGGATTGTTGGTCTACATCGCGTGTTGGCAAGTTGCTTTAAATAAAATCACCTTTAATTTGCATCTATCCTAATGTAGACACCTTATCAAAACTTGGATCATACGCAATTTAGGTTCTGCTGAATATTTTGGTTTCAGTCAATTATTATGTAGTGTGTATTATTATCAAATTTATATAATTATATATGCATCGTGTATGTCATGGATTTGTGACGAGATGTAGCGGCCGCATCAGAGTGAAATTTATTAACCCTTGGGTTCTTTTTCATCACATAATATATCTCTATTCTCAAATTAATAAAATTCGGTTCAGACGTGAAAATGTAACAGAGAAATCCACTTTCGCATTTATAACACCAGTAAAGGTAGACTGCTATAGATAATATTACCTATATATTTTTTTCGGAATATTTATTTGTGTAAAACATTCATCAATAAAAATTTTTTTTAATTCCTTCAGGTGGCAACACTGCTCCACGAAGTGATGCAAGACAATCCGGAAATGTCCAAACTGTATTTAACCGGCGTGTTTTACTTTATGCTCCTGTATACCGGTTCCAATCTCCTGCCTATAGCCAAATTCCTACGACTCACACATATGAAGCAAGCTTTCAGGGCCGACCAGGTATGTATAAAATGGAAAAATAAGGACTTAAAAAAATTGGACATTAACATAATATTTGTACTAAGACAAGAGTAGAAAAATCAAGACCCCCTACTTGGTACAAATATCGTTATAATTAAAAAGTAATGGAATTGAACCAAAAATATCGATCGAATTTCGATTGATAGATAATTTAAAAAATATATAATTTTAATTTAAATTTTACTCATTTTAATCTTATACAGAAATACACGATTTACCATTATTCAATTTTGCGGATATAATTAATTTTATGTTGTCGACTCGAAATCTTTTTTTTTATTTTTTATTATTCAGTTAAGGTTTCGATACAGTCTACCGTACCCTTTAACAAAATTATTAACTGAAATAACGTAAATGTCAGTTTTTGTTCCTAAATTTAGATGTCACCAATGACGTTAGCTGATTGTTTGTTTGTAGACAACTTCGGATATAATGCAGCGGTCGATACTAGGGCAGTTGTTGCCTGAAGCGATGGTCTGTTACCTGGAGAACCACGGCGCGGAGAAGTTCGCTCAGATATTCCTTGGCGAGTGGGACACGCCCGAAGCTATATGGAACTCGGAAATGAGGTAAGTAATTGACGCATATTTTTAGAAAGAAATTGGCTTCTGATCGTCGTTTGTGCACGATGAGTACCTTACACAATAACGTTACTTAAAAAAGCAAATAATACGCACACACACACACACACATACGCTCCGCTCGTAGGATTGTATAAATAAGTATTTTGCTTGTACATTTATATTTTAACTAACTTCTGCCCGCGACTTCGTCCGATGTCCTTTCTCAGGCTCCAGACTTTCTTTGTACCAAATTTCATTTCAATCGATCCAGTAGTTTTAGCGTGAAAGCTTAACAGACTGACAGACAGACAGACAGAGTTACTTTCGCATTTATAATATCAGTAGGGATTAACTTTAGTAAATAGAAAACCTATAATTATGTTTCTGGAAGAACGAGTCCTGACACAGGCATGAATATGCCGATTAGAAGGATTCAACCTGACTTCATATTTTTTTCCCAAACAAATAAAAATTCCAAAGATGCTGTAAAGTTTGTGACTAGGTATAAATTGTACCTAGCCGTGACGTCACAAGTCCCCACTCCCGAACTTTGTAATCGCTTATCTTTGGCGTTTATTGTTCGATTGACAAAAGAAAAAAAATACGTGGCCAATATTTTTTGTCAATCTACTTGAAAGACAAAGAAAAAAAATCATTCGACATGCCTATTAAAATAATTTCTAATCTTTAACCGGATTTAACTCGCGTATTTCATTTTATTGGCTGACGTTTCGGAGCCTCTACAGATTCCATAATCGTGAAGTTTCATTCCAATGTATAATAACCGCGAAGGCATCAGAAATTATTAATTTCTAATGATCTTGGAATTAAACAACTATTAACGGATTTACGTTTCGGATTCTTTACAGTTTCCATAATCGTAGCACGACTGAGCTGACAATAGTCTAACGCTAAAGTTAAATCCGTTAATAGTTGTTTCATTCCAATGTATAATAACCGCGAAGGCATCGGAAATTATTAATTTCTTATCTGTTAATTCTTCCACAGACGCATGTTGATAATGAAAGTGTCGGCGCACATAGGCGAGTTCACGCCGCGTCTCCGCGCGCACGTGGCGGCTCGGTACCCTTACCTCGCGATACCGGCCGTCTGCTACCCACAGCTGCAGGAGGAGTTGTTCTGCAACATGTTCTATTTGAGACACCTGTGCGACACGCTCAAGTTCCCCGACTGGCCTATACCGGAGCCGGTGAGTCTTATTGCCCAGATATAAGGTTCATATTTGATAAACGTTTAGTAAGTATTTATAAGACGTCCTACGACGCACCGATACTGGAGCTGGTGAGACTTATTGCACTGGTATAAGGTTCATTTTTGATAAACGTTGAGTAGGTATTTATAAGACGTTCTACGACGGTATTGTACTGCAGCCGGTGAGTCTTATTGCATTAGTATAAGATTCATTTTTGATAAACGTTGAGTAAGTATTTATAAGACGTCCTACGACGGACCTATACTGGAGTCGGTGAGTCTTTTTGCATTAGTTTAAGGTTGGTTTTTGATAAACTTTGAGTAGGTATTTATAAGACGTTCTACGACGGTATTGTACTGGAGCCGGTGAGTCTTATTACATTGATGTAAGGTACATTTTTTAACAAAAGTTGAGTTTTATCGGGATATCTTGTATTTAAGATTCTCGTATGAGATGCGGAAGAGAAGAATTTTACCAGCAAATTATTCACGAATATTTTTATTAGCTTTGGTACGAGTACCATTTTCCTGAACTTTGATTTTCGGTCCGTAGTTTAATATTACTATTGGTTAATTAACGTTAGTACGACAAGGTTTTTATATACCTAAATGATGAAGGTTGCGGGATCGAATCTTGCTAGTCTCCTAGCAGATGTAAATGCGATGAGCGTACATATACATTTTGATACCTCAAGTCTTAGATATTTTATATGTACATATGACGTGTGTTTATCTGTTCTTTATTATCTACTAGCTTATGCCCGCGACTTCGTCCACGTAGAACTCCTCCTTTTTTGCAGTCGGTTAAAATGTAGCCTATGTTCTTTCTCAGGCTCCAGACTTTCTTTGTACCAAATTTCATATAAATCGGTTCAGTAGTTTTAGCGTGAAAGCGTAACAGACAGACAGACAGACAGACAGACAGAGTTACTTTCGCATTTATAATATTAGTTAGGATTCCATCTTATTTTGAGAATAGATCAATTGAAAAATTGACCAAATATCAATCAATCACTCGTCAACAGGTACAATTATTAAAAGACGTGTTGGAAGCGTGGCGGCGCGAGGTTGAGAAGAAGCCCCCGTCGATGACGGCGGCGGAGGCCTACGCGGCCCTAGGGCTCTCCGGGCAGCACGACGAGGCGGCCGTTAGGAAGGCCTACTACCGACTGGCGCAGCAATATCACCCGGATAAGAACCCTGAAGGACGGGTAAGTGTGTACAGATAGAACTTTGTTACTTTTCAATCGACGAAAAAAATGGAGAAGGTTCTCAAATCGACGCGTATATTTTTTTTATGTATGATCAGAGTAGTTCGATTTTAATAATTCTTTTTTTATTGGAAAGTGTATTATTAGGGTATTATTGAAGACAAAATTACTTTTTGCTATTCAGTGCGTTATTGTTCTTTGTTGCCTTTTAGTTTTTTTTCGGCGGTAATTTTTTTTTATTAAAAAGTTTTATTTAATAATTTCTTATGCCTTCGCGGCTATTGTACATTGGAATGTAACAACTATGAACGGATTTAACTCGCGTATTTTTATTTTATTTGCTGACCAATTCCAATGTGTAATAACCGCGAAGGTATCAGAATTGACTAAATCTATACTTCTATACTAATATAAAAACGAGGAAAGGTTTGTTTGTTTGAATTGAATAGGCTCCAAAACGACCGGGCCGATTTGCACAAAATTCTTTCGCTGTTGGGCAGCTACACTATTCCCGAGTGACATAGACTATAGAAAATTAAAAAAACAAGCTAGTTATTAATATAGATGAACTAGTTGACCCAGCAAACGTTGTTTTGCCTTATAAAAATTATTTCTAGTTACAACGCTTATTACTTAGGGTATGAAAAATAGTAACCGATTCTCAGATCTACTGAATAAACATATAAAATTAGTTAAGAATCGGTTTAGCCGTTTCGGAGGAGTACGGTAACTAACATTGTGACATGGAAATTTCATATATTAGATGATTGATCATATGTGTTTGTAGGATCGTTTCGAGTCTGTGAACCAAGCGTACGAGTTCCTCTGCAGCCGCAACGTGTGGACCGGCGACGGGCCCAACGCGAACAACATCGTGCTGATACTGCGCACGCAGACCATACTGTTCAAGCGGTACTCGGACGGTATGATAATATCATTTGTGATTTTAAAACTATCACGTATCTATACTAATATAATGAAGGGGAAAGGTTTGTTTGTTTGTATGTTTGTTTGGATTGAATAGGCTCCAAAACTACTGGACCGATTTCAAAAAATCTTTCACTGGTGGGAAGCTACACTATTCCTAAGTGACATAGGCTATAAAAAAAAGATGATCCGTGCGAAGCCGGGGCGGACAGCTAGTAATATAATAAAGAGGAAAGGTTCGTTTGTTTGTTTGGATTGAATAGGCTCCAAAAAGACTGGACCATTTCAAAAAATCTTTCACTGGTGGGAAGCTACACTATTCCTAAGTGACATAGGCTATAAATAAAGGGATCCGGGTGAAGCTCGCTAGTAATTAATACGATGTAATATTTAAAAAAAAATTTAGAGTCATTTCCATGCCGTAAATTGATTACAAAAACAAGTTTAATTTTAATGTACACAGTACTGGCGCCATACAAATACGCCGGGTACCCTCAACTCCTGCGCACCGCGCGGCTGGAGGCGGAGGCGGAGCAGCTGTTCGCGGAGCGGGACTCTGCGGGCCTGCTGCCGGCCGCCTGCGAGCTCGCGCACGCCACCGTGCGGTGCTCCGCGCTCAACGCCGAGGAGCTGCGCCGCGAGGGCGGCCTACAGGTGACAACATCGCACTGTGCCATGTTTGACGCTTGATGGAAAACGAAATGTCGGCGTCTGAGACTGTCACGTGCTAGGAGCAGGGTTTTCAAGTGACGTCATCGCAATATGATAGGGAATTTTATGACAGGACACAGAAGGAAACTTAGTTTGTTTTCGGTGGTAAAAATATGTAAATTTAATATATCCTTATTATAAGTCGATTCCCATAGTGTAATGGTTAGCACGCTGCCGCTAGTAAAGGCATAAGCGTGGGTTCGAATCCCCCTGGGGGTCTAAGATTTTTCTACTCTTGTCTTTGTACAAAAATATCATTATAATTAATATATTCTTGCTAAAACTGTTACACTGAGGCACGATACAATAAGTATTTATATATTTATTTGAATCATTCATCATAACATTTTAATATGTATGTCATAAGCTATATCATCGTTGACAATACC
This sequence comes from Polylopha cassiicola, assembly GCA_038024825.1. NCBI lineage: Eukaryota > Metazoa > Arthropoda > Insecta > Lepidoptera > Tortricidae > Polylopha > Polylopha cassiicola. The sequence continues at coordinate 2,572,993 of CP149060.1, read as the reverse complement.
CCTCAAAAATGACGTCATCCCACTACTCTGAACGCAGCAGTGATTGGTGATGATTCCACGCTGTGAAATTTAAAGATATACTAGTGGTCCCGGCAGACTTCGTCCCGCCCGGCAAAGAAGCAATGTAGCGGCATTAATCAATCGATTTGACAGCTGTCATTGTTGCGTTTTGTTATACTATTTTTAACAAATGAGCTAAATATTTTTTTTTACTGGATCGGGATGAAAAGTGTCCTATGTCCTTTTCCTGACTCTAAGCTACCTCCCCGCCAATTTTCAGCCAAATCAGTTCAGCCGTTCTCGAGTTATAAACGGGGTAACTAACACAACTTTCTTTTATTATATAGATTGTTTTTGTCTCGCAGGTCCTCCACGAGGCGCTGACCCGCTGCGTGCCGGTGCTGTCGTCGTCGACGGCGCCCGGCGACGTGGCGGCCGCGGTGTGCGCGCACTGCGCGCGGTGCTTCGCCGTCGCCGCGCAGTTCCCCGCGTGCCGCGCCGTCTGCGCCGAGCTGCCGCAGCTCAGCGGCGACATCACCCCGCTGCTCCGCCGCCCGGTGAGTACGCACTGATGACGTCACTCCGCTGTTCTCCGCCCGGTGAGTACGCACTGGTGACGTCACTCCGCTGCTCAGGCGCCCGGTGAGTACGCACTGGTGACGTCACCCTGCTGCTCCGCCGTCTGGTGAGTACGCACTGGTGACGTCACCCTGCTGCTCCGCCGTCTGGTGAGTACGCACTGGTGACGTCACCCCGCTGCTCCGCCGTCTGGTGAGTACGCACTGGTGACGTCACCCCGCTGCTCCGCCGTCTGGTGAGTACGCACTGGTGACGTCACTCCGCTGCTCAGGCGCCCGGTGAGTACGCACTGGTGACGTCACTCCGCTGCTCAGGCGCCCGGTGAGTACGCACTGGTGACGTCACCCCGCTGCTCCGCCGTCTGGTGAGTACGCACTGGTGACGTCACCCCGCTGCTCCGCCGTCTGGTGAGTACGCACTGGTGACGTCACCCCGCTGCTCCGCCGTCTGGTGAGTACGCACTGGTGACGTCACCCCGCTGCTCCGCCGTCTGGTGAGTACGCACTGGTGACGTCACCCCGCTGCTCCGCCGTCTGGTGAGTACGCACTGGTGACGTCACCCCGCTGCTCCGCCGTCTGGTGAGTACGCACTGGTGACGTCACTCCGCTGCTCAGGCGCCCGGTGAGTACGCACTGGTGACGTCACCCCGCTGCTCCGCCGTCTGGTGAGTACGCACTGGTGACGTCACTCCGCTGCTCAGGCGCCAGGTGAGTACACACCGGTGTCGTCACTTCGCTGTTTAGGCGCCCTGTGAATACGCACTGATGACGTCACTCCGCTGCTCCGCCGCCCGGTGAGTACGCACCGGTGACGTCACTCCGCTGCTCAGGCGCCCGGTGAGTACGTATCATCGCGCGGCGATCTGCGTTGCATGGTTCTCTCGATAATCTTTGAAAAAAAATACTTTAAATCATAGTCTAGTTCAAGCCCAGTCTAGGGTTGCAGATAGGCAAATCCGGGATCGTTCCGTAATTACGGATCTGGTCTGAATTTCACTATATAGCTCCAGATTATCGTAGAATAGGTAAAGAAAGTATACAAATGTGAATTGTAACCGTTTGTTATCGTGGCAGCACCTCGGCGACACGGCGTGCGCGGGCGCGGAGGCGGCGGCGGCGCTGGCGGCGGAGCCCGGCGTGCGCGGGCAGCTGGCGCGCGCGCGCGTGCTGCAGGCGCTGCTGCCCAACGTGCTGCAGTACGACTACACGCTGCGCGAGTCCGGCGTCGACACCGACAAGGGCGTTAATAAACAGGTCAGATATTACCTTACCTTACCATTACATAATTATTATAGTATAAAACAAAGTCGCTTTTTCTGTCCCTTTATGTATGTACGCTTAAATCTTTAAAACTACGCAACGGATTTTGATGCAGTTTTATTTTAATAGATAGAGTGATTCAAGAGGAAGGTTTTAGCACCAGTGTGAAGCCGGGGCGGGTCGCTAGTCTATACTAATATTATAAAGAGGAAAGTTTGTTTTTTATGTTTGGATTAATCGACTGGACCGATTTGAAAAGTTCTTTCACTGTTGGAAAGCTACACTATTCCCGAGTGACGTAGGCTATAAAAAAAGGGTCCGAGCGAAGCCGGGGCGGACAGCTATATATATGTATATAAAAAAAGAATAGCTGTTCGTTTGTCTCGCTAAAACTGTGCCGATCTACAAAAAAATGATTTTTAGCTATAATGGAGAAAGTTTTGAATTACAAAAAAAAAAAACTCAGAAATTGCCGACCATAGTTTGCAGGGTCGGCTAAAATAACATCATATATACATAACATTATTATGAAACTAGCGGTCCCGGCAGACGTCATCCTGTCCATTCGAAATTCAAATTAGGTAACTTTAATTAGACAACGTTTGTATGGGAAAAGAAAAGGGCTGTTTTTAGGGTTTTCCCGGCAATTATCGGATTTCTTCTCGCCGTAAGAACCATCCTTGGACTTCTACGAACATTTAAAAAAAAAAATGTCCAAATTGGTCCAGGCGTCGTCGAGTTATGCGCTTACCAACACATTTTGCGATTCATTTTTATACATAAGAAGATATAAACGATAACGTTTGTTGTTCACAACAGGAGGTGGCTAACCAGCTAGCTCAATTGTGCGTGGTTGCTCTGGGCGCGCTGTACGGGCCGCACGAGGCCGCGGGCGCGCTGGACGGCCGCATCCAGGAGGCGCTGCACACGCTGCTCACGCCGTACCTGTGCTCCAAGCTGTCGCAGCCCGACCACCATGAGGTATCAGTTATGCATTAGTGTAGCGAGGTACAGGCGGGAGAGGCTAGAAGTTCCCTGTAGGTTTTGATTCCCTTGCGAGTGTCGAAAATTACCTTGGATATATTTTTAGTTTGTTTACGCCCCCCCCTTAAAAATCCTAGCTATTAATTATTATAAACAAAATACCTATTTTTATTGGATTAAACACTCACATACGCACACTTCATCTTTGAAAAATATGCTCGCAAATTTATATCTTGTTTTTATAGTTTTGCCTTTATGTGGCAATTAAACCCTAATTCTGTACCAAATTTCAGCTCTCTGAGTTTATTGGAAGTACTAGTTCTATTTTGGTCATAAATGCGAAACTTTGCTTTTGCTTAGCTTCGGAACTAATTTACTAAATGACTGATGTCATCATCATGATGATGAAATTTCAAGTCTTTACTTGAAATTTCGGATTTGAAGTATGTGGTCATAACTTACTGGATGACGAAAATTTCTGCGTTCTGGTCTTATCAAGAGCTTCTCAAATAGGGTCCTGAAAATGCGGCGAAATGGTTCCAGTAAAGATGGTACGGCAGTGCTTGCTTCGCGCTTGTCTTGGCGGGTGCACTGCCGTGTCCCCCGATATTGTTATCACATGTAAAAGAAACAAATGTTTCACCACCATATTATGCTTACAAAATTTAAATATTCAATGATATCATATGTTTTTAGCTTCTAAAAATGCTGACATCCAATTGGCGGACGCCGTACCTAGTTTGGGACAACAGCACGCGCGCCGAGCTCCGTGACGTGTTGCAAAATTCCAAGATGGAGGACGCTGAAGGGCCTCTGGTGGAACCCTTCGTGTATACCGCCCACGAGGGCCTGCTGGCCATCGGCGGGGTCTACGTGGGCATCTACAATGAACAACCGGACTTCCCTATAGAGGCGAGTGCTGTTAACATAATCTATACTAATATTATAAATGCGAAAGTAACTCTGTCTGTCTGTCTGTCTGTCTGTCTGTCTGTTACGCTTTCACGCTAAAACTACTGGATTTAAATGAAATTTGGTACAAAGAAAGTCTGGAGCCTGAGAAAGAACATAGGCTACTTTTTAACCGATTGCAAAAAAGGAGTTCCACGCGGACGAAGTCGCGGGCAGAAGCTAGTGTGAAATAAATTTATAATTTCTGATGCCATCGCGGTTGTCGCATTAGAATCGAAACAACTATTAACGGATTTAACTCGCGTATTTTTATTTTATATTATTTGCTGACGTTTCGGAGAATTTACAGATTCCATAATTGTAGCAAGACTGAGCTGACAATAGTCTAACGTAAAAGAACTAACAAATACTTACTAGAAAGTTATAAAACTCCCATACAACAAAAGTGAAATTTTGCCGTTTTTATACGTACCTACGGAACCCTTGCGGAGTCTGACTGGCACTTGTCTTATATATTGTAGTTTTAACACCGTTTTGAAAATTATCTACTTTGTATTGCAGAACCCTCAGCAATTCATACTGGAGCTGTTGAAGTTTATTCTACAGCAGAGTAAAGAGGACATGACGGCGGAGAGAGTGGAACACATAACCATGGCGCTCTCGGCACTGGCCAATGTTATTATTAAGAACCCAGGTAAATGGTATTCTAGTGTAAGTTACAATAATGTTATGTTTGCGGTGTAGAGTTTCTTGCGGCGTTTCTTCGCACATTGCCATTATTTTTAGAAGAGCTGGTTATTATTGTCGTGTAAAAGTGTCCCTTAGGTCTTATTTACTTAATAAAGATTTTCATTTTCATTTTCAAATATAAAGTTTTCCTATTAGGTATGTCACGTGACAAGGAAATACTTCAGATATTAGAAATTTTACTTTTATAAGTAACTAGTACTTTACAACTAAATCACCAACAGTTATTTTAGGGCTAAACAATCTTTAAATAATGTTTCTATATTATATGGATTAGTTTTAAGTGACATAAAAATATAGAGTCAAATGATTTTCTTGTATATATATATATATATATATATATATTCCACCTCAACTTTGAGTCATTGATTTATTTAGCTTAAAAAAACTCATGTTATAATTTTGATAATACTTAAGTAGCAAAAAAGTTTCTTATTTTACACAAGGTAAAAAAAAGGTTATAAAAGGTATAGCTGTTTAATATTTAAACTAATATTTATTATAAACTAAAATAGTGTAAATGTTGCAGCGTCCTATAGGCTTTCATAGTGGTCAATATTCTTAGTTTCCATCTAATGTATATACCTATAAAAGCAATATAGAAACTGGTAACTGATATTAATCTGAATCCATATTCAAAATTGTAACTTTATCAACAGGCGCAGAAATCCAATGCATAGGCCAATTCGGTCTTATATTCGGCATGCTGTCCGCCCGAGCTCACCCTAAGCTGCAAGACGCGGCTCTTAGAACCGTTATAGCGGCCTCCGGCAGCCGCGAGTGCGTCGAGGATATAGCAGCTAGCGCTGTGCTTGGGCATTTGTTAGCGCTACTGGGCGCTAAGCCGCCTAAATCCGACGCTATGACTGCTTTAGCGGCATTGCTGGCGAATACTACTTTAGTTAAAGAAGCTTTGAATAAAGGTGAGATTACAAGAGACGACATTTAAGACAGGTTGCTTTCATACAATTATTCGCTTAAATAAATTTTTCGCCTCTTGTGATTTTTTTTTTAATTAGCTCCCTTTAGATGGTATAGGCGAAATAAAGCTGGTTTCTTTCCTCTTTTAAGTCTATAGAAGATTTGTTTTGTAAATTTTATTAAACCGTAGTTCCGAAATATAATTCTTTAACTACATAGTACGGTTATAGTAGAACGGACTTTCAGAAACAATAACTATGTACAAGATTAAGAATAAGTTTATTTGTTTAAACATAGTATATGTTACACTGAATTAAGGGTGATTCTTTCTATTAAGCATGCTCTAGTCACTAAAATGTGTACTTATAGATAAAAAAATATGTTTTTTTTTTATGTTCAGGTGCTGTGATATACCTACTAGATTTGTTCTGCAATAGTAAAGTGCCGGAACACAGAGACGCGGCCGTTGACCTGCTGGCGAGGATGATGGCGGACAAACTACACGGACCAAAGGTTAGTCGGCAACACTTGTATTTTGGACTCTATTAGCTAGACTTAAGGTTGGAAATTATTTACCATTTTTCTAGCAGATAACGACAATAGGAATTGGTATTCATATGTTATACATTGATAATATAGGTCATATGTCATCCAAAGATAAGCCTACACTACCGAATTTCTGCGAAAAAAAGTGGACATGCCTATTATCAGTGTTTACTAAAGTATGATAACCTACCTCCAGATTAAAAAATGAAACCAACATTAAAGATTTCATAATTTTTTTAAAACACCTACTTATTAAGAAATGCTACAAAATAGACACTAAATAAATATAAAATGATGTATAAGTTTAAGTGATTAACATTAAGTAATTGTTTTAATTATATGAAATGAAGTGCAATATATTATGCTCCTCTGCAAGAGAATAGTGATGCAAAAAATTGATTTTATATGAAATAATATTGTATGCCTCTATACACCGTGAGCGCGAATAACCCGACAGACTTTAACAATAGATTCTAATTACTAATTGGAGTAAAAAAAGTTATATCATTTATAGTCCAATAACGAATGGTTTTAGAGATATTAATTATTTAATAAAAAATACACTTAAAAAAACACCAGTCTAACACACCCTTAGTATGTGTCATATTCGCTTGGGCTCAATTGCACGTTCTCGGGTTAGCCACTAACACGGCGTTAACCGGATAAATCTGACGGTCATCAGTACAACAAACTGTCAGATTTATTCTGTCAACCCTGTGTTAGTGGCTAACCCGAGAACGTGCAAATGGACCTTACTGTTTCTTTACTCGGGATTGGTTTATCATACTCACTCTTTGAACAAAAGATTTGTTCACAAGGTAGAACTAACGTTAACTAATTTATTTTATTCTAAAAAATAATTTTAATTTAAGTACAGAATTGACCCTATGTTGATATAACATTTTTTTCTGTCCTCCGACCAGAAAGCGCCAACTTTGTGGCCGCTGCGCCAAGTGAAATTTCCGCTTTCTGGCTTCGTCGAACAGAAAAATAGTATACTGACCTCGGCCAGTAAAATAAAAAAGCCTCAGATCAGACAATTACATGTGATCTGAGACATTTTTTATTTTACTGGCCATGGTGCGTAATGTACTATTAATACCGTTAATAATACATGGTTAAAATCTGTCGGGTTATTCGGGCCCACGGTGTATATGTTCACAATAGGCATTAATGAGACACAATAACGATGTATGTATGTATGTGTATGTGATCGGGCAGGTCCGGCTGACGCTCTCGCGCTACGTGCCGGGCGTGTTCGGCGAGGCGATGCGCGAGTCCGGCGCCGCGAGCGCGACGCACATGTTCGACTCGCGCCACGAGCACCCCGAGCTCGTGTGGACCGACGACGCGCGCCAGCGCGTCATGAACAAACTGGCGGAGCTGACAGATAGGTAAATATTGAATCTATGGGTACCGCTATAAGAGATTAGCTGTCCGCCTCATCATGTCCGGATCATCTTTTTTTTAATAACCTATGTCACTCGGGACATCGGCTATAAAAAGACTCAGGTTTGGACATCCGTCCGAACCGCCGCTGGAGCGATGACATCATACAGGTGCTTTCTGGACCAGGCTCGCGCAAGACTCCTAGACGTGGAAACAAAGATGGGCACCCCAAATTTAAAATTAAATTAATAGAGTTAATTATGTAACTATAGAATAATTTAAAAAATAGTAATTTAACTTAGTCATAATGCATATCTTACTTTCTTATCTTTTTTTGGGAATAAAGAGGCTTATTATTATTATATTATTATTATGTCACTCGGGAATTGTGTAGCTTCCTAACAGTGAAAGAATTTTTGGAAATCGGTCCAGTCTTTTAGGGGCCTATTCAATCCAAACAAACAAACAAACCTTACCTCTTTATAATATTAAGTATAGAAAAACTGACTGACTGATCCGAAAACTTAAAAAACTAAAATTGCTCTTTTACAAAATTAAAGCTTGTTACATCTAGCCCGCACTATATGACAATAAAAAAATTATAATCACTTACCATTCTGTACAAACTTAAAAGCATACTTAATCGATAAACGCTTCTATTACATAAACGAGTTCTTTCATGAAAAAGTGTTATAATAGATTGTAATATGTCGGCTTATAATTTGTAATCCTTAATTAATAATAATTCCTAATTAATAAGATATAGATGCCCTCTCATATTGCTGTGCCCTTTGCAGGGTGTCACACGTAAAACTGCCTTATATTGTATACAGTAATACAGCGGCCCCGCCGGCGGGGCCGACAACCGCCCCTGGCACGAGTCGGACTTACCCCCAACCTCCTGTGCGTATCTGTCAACACACCTGTAACCTGTAACTGTAATGTTCGAACCCAGGCACCAGTCGCATCAGCTGCGCGACCCCAACGCGTGTTTCGAGGACCGCGAGACGCTGGAGGCGGCGGCCGCCGGCGGCGTGCCGTGGGCGGTGCCGGGCTCCGTGGTGGTGGGCGGCGTGCACCTGCAGCTGTTCCTGCAGAACCCCGCCTGGAGCCTGCGCAGCCCCAAGCGCTTCCTGCAGGAGCTGCTCCAGGAGACCGTCGCCGCCCTCGCCAAAGACGCCAGCGAGGTCGGTGACCCAAGTTTTTTTATTTTCATCATTGTACATACTACATCAAAAGTGAGAACAGTAATCCTACGCTAAAACTACTGAAACCATACACAGATAGTCTAAAGCCGGAGAACGGACATAGGCTACTTTTAATTGTGAAAAAGGATTGTAAGCGGTTATAAGGGGTGCTGAAATGTTGTATGAAAGTATCATAATTTTTAAAGCTAGAAACTTAAAACGTAGACTTCCGTAATTACTGATTGCAAAAGCTAGTATTTAATAATTTAATATGCCTTCGCGGTTATTACACATTGGAATGAAACAGCTATAAACGGATTTAACTCGAGTATTTTATTTTATTGACTGACGTTACTGGACTTAAGCGTTAGACTATCGTCCGTTCAGTAGTGCTACGAACATGTGAACTGTATAATTAATGTTTGATCCATTCCAATGTGTGACAATACATATTCTCCACCTAGCCGCGTGCAGTGGGGGGAGAGTAAGTATTGCGCCGGGGTAGGCACTCCATTCATTTGTGACATTGTGCCTATATGGAATGCACGCCCTTGTCTCCAACAGGGTAGCAGAGGTGAAGTGTGCGCCAAAGCGCTGGCGGTGTTGGTGTCTCGACCGTCGATGGGCGAAGTGTGCGCGCAACTGGGAGAGTTGCCCCGCCTTACGAAACTGCTGCCAGCGTGTCCCAAACACGCGGTGCCGATTCTCGCCGCTCTCGCTCGCACTCAGGTAACACTATATATACCCATCTCGCTCTTCATGTTACTTCTATGCTATATTATTTTGTAACAGTAAATCTCGTAATAGGGACCTGAAATACCTATTTCAGACTACCTAATCTGATGAGGCGTTTCTTGTTTGGTTTACACGCCGGTGAAATTTTCGTGTTGTGCGGTTTTCGTTTCCAAACTCTTCCGAAACGGATGGACCGATTTTTATATAATTTTGTGTGCATATTTTTTTATTACTCTTTGTGATTTAGCATTGAAAAATACATACAACCCTAAATTTTTTCTCTTCTCCCATTTAAAAAAAAAACGCGGTACAAAATTCGCTGCCACATCAAATTGCGTTGAGAAACTTATTTCATTATCATATTATTATGTAAGTACGAGTAAGTGTACAAAAGGCGAACTTAAAGTTATGAGGCATTCTCTATATACAGAAGGTCTTACTTACAAAAAGAACCAGTTAACCATTTACTCAAAATCTAAATAATGATAAAGATACATGCTTTTTTTAAATAAATACTTGAAATTTTGTATAAATAATCTACTACTAAAATACGTGTACGAATCCGTGGGTGACACCAATGTGTTATATTTTTTTATAATAAATACTTGCTAGTTATGATAGTTATCACAGGGTGAAAGTTAATAAATTTTATGGACGCGTCTGTGCGTCCAAGGCACTGGGTGAAAGTCACGCTGACGCATATATGCGTCGGTGGGAGTGAATGCGTTAAGTAAGTTTAATTATTGCGTAAGTATAATATAGCGTAATGGACTTAGCAGTTTTTTTTATAGTCATGTTGATTCGACTTAAAAATGATATATGTACGTTGTACCTACTTATCAGATAGGTACTTGACCTGAGCCATATAACGATAGATATGGCACAGTCGTGCGAATTCGTTTAATACGTTCGGACTTGTAGAATAATAATTTCGAGCGGTTTTATTAACAAAGAAAAATAATAGTATCAGAATTTATATAGTTCTACTGCAATGTGGAAATAGTCTTGTTTCATTCAATGGTTCAACGTATTTTAAGAATGATCTACAGTTTGTTGTTTTGGGCGATGTGCGTGAGCTATGTCAGGGCTAAAATAAAATGCAAAACCGCAACCATCAACGGATTAGAAAGCCTGAGATGTTTGAGCAGCGAGGGACATTTTGAAAACTTCGAAGGAATATACTTCAACTGGACTCTAAAATCAAACGAAACAGAGATAGATCTATCGAACTGTTACTTAGACGATATGCATCAAACGTCTTTTGAAAACTTACCATACTTAAAAAAAATCGACATGTCCTTTAATAGCATTAGTGAACTCAAATACAACCATGATCTTGCGCATCTCGAGGAATTGCTTTTCCTTGGTAATAATTTAAATAAAATTGATGATGATTTCTTCTCACATTTTCCAAAATTAAAATATTTGTTTTTATCTAATAATAACTTTAAAGGGAGTAGTCTAAAGCGTGCTATGTTCAGTGGACTCTCGGATCTTACATTATTGGTTATGCCGGGGAATGACATGAGCGCAGCGCCTTCTGATTTGTTAATAGATCTTCGTAATTTGAAAAGATTGTTACTAACCGCGTGTATTCTACAAGATGTACCTGAATTCGCTATAAATAGCAATATGTCCTCACTAACGGAATTGAATCTCTCTCAGAATCGTATTACCAAACTAGATGCCGACACGTTTGCATATCTAGTCAATTTAAAGATATTATCGTTGGGCGATAATCGTATAGATTTTATTCATGAACATGTTTTTGATCCGTTAACATCACTACAGGAGTTACAATTGTATAATAATAAAATAAAACAAATTCCTGTGAATTTGTTTAATGGATTGTCTGCAGTGAAGGAAATTGACTTGGCATGGAATCAAATAGAATTCGTTGCGGAGGATGTGTTTCAATGGCTTGATTTGGACTTTCTGGATTTGTCTCGCAACAGGTTTAGTTATTTGCCTAAGAATTTTATCTCGAAGTTTCTAGGAAGGTGGAGTAAATCTGTTGTTCGGAGGTTTTACTTCGACGGAAACCCGTGGCAATGCGGTTGTCTTCACGAACTCATTCTCGAGGCTAAGAAACTTGGAGTGAAGTATGACACTAATCGATACAACGGAGAGTATCCAGTGTGTGTGACTGTTAATTGTTTTAATTGTATCAGATACGTCGATATACAAACGAAGTACGATAGTATAACAAATTATTAACGGATTTAAAGAGTGTTACGTGAAGACGTAATATTGAAAATATTGTACTATAGATTAAAAAGAAAACGAAAAGTGTTTGTTTCATTTTTATTACTTTTCTTACGCTACTACTAGCTACCTTATAAGAATAGTTAATTTTAAAATTACTTTGTGAGAAATAGTATATTACATTGGGAAGTTAGGTAACGCATTAAAACGATATATAATTATATAATATATGACATATAAAAGGTAACGGAAGTGAAAACATTTATATTTATATACTTCTATGATGATCCTAGGTTTACTTTTTTTTTATTTATTTATTACGATTACCAACAGAGAATACAATAGGTTACAATGACAATAAACAATAGGTACGTTACCTATTCTTAAGTCTAATAGATCCTCCAATTAAAGGTTATCACGGCATGCACACAAACATGATACAAAATCGAAAAATTGGTTTGTTTTTCACGTTGATAAAAATACTATTCAAATAAATATGCTATTCATATCGTATAGTCTAAGATCACATATAATAATAATATATATATAGAAATAAATGACAGATTATATTCATATTGACATAGTGCAAATAGGTTGCCATTTTGTCAATGTGAATATTATTTCTTATCAGTAATAAATACCTAACAGATGAAGTTAAAGTGTTCATTCGATTCAGTATTAATACCTTTTAATAGCAATAATAAAAAATAAACATTGGAATGAATCACTATTTAAACTGATTTAACTTTCATATTTTATTTTATTTGCTGATGTCTCACGCTAAAACCTATTCTTTAGCGTTAGACTATCGTCAGCTAGTCGTGCTACGATTATGGAAACTGAAGTTTTCGGAACGTCAGCCAATAAAATACGCGTGTTAAATCCGTTTATAGTTTCATTTCAATGTGTAATAACTGCGTAGGCATGTGAAATTATTATAATTATTATTACTATTATTAAAATGTTAATACTAAATAAAATACAACGTCGTCTGGATATACTTTTAAGTATATAATAATATTATTAACCAACTACATGCCAGGATGCCTCGCTCATCCACAGGACTTTTTTGTCCTTATTAAATTACTGACTATGGGTTCCAGTCGTGCGTGTCGGCGATGTGTCAGACTGACGTCATGTCCGGTCTGAAGACAGCCGTGAAGACTTGCCGCGAGGTTGTCGGCGCCGCTTGCGAGGCGCTCGCTGCTATATTCAGCAGCAACGCCAATACAGACCGGCTGGTACTGCAGGTATGTCTATAATCTATACTAATATAATAAAGAGGAACGGTTCGTTTCTTTGTTTGGATCGAATAGGCTCCAAAACGAGTGGATTTGAAGCCTAAGATTTTTGTTAACCTCGGCTTCGCCTCGGACGACAATTACATGTGATCTGTGACATTTTTTATTTTACTGGCCTTGGTGCGTAATGTACTATTATTGTTGGGAAGCTACACTATTAGTGAGTAACATAGGCTTTATTAATTTGAAAAAAAAAAAATAGGGGTTAATAGCTTATTTTGTGATAGTTCTTTGCAATCATACGGGTTGTAAACTGTAAACGGGTTGTAGCTGTAAGTGTTCCTAATAAAATAAAATATAACATTACAGGCGTTAGAAACGGACCTAATAGGGGAGTTGCTGTCGCTGCTGGAGTCCGGTCTGGACGGGCAGTCGGCGGCGCAGCTCGTGAACGCGCTGAAGGCGATGGCGCGCTCGGCGCTGCACGGCGACCGCGTGCGCGCCGCGCTCGCGCGCAGCCGCGTGTGGGAGCAGTACTCCGCGCAGCGGCACGACCTGTTCATAACGGGCCCGCCGCCCTCCAACGCGCTCACCGGTGAGTATGCGCGCTCTCCCGGGTGTCCGTGTGTCTCTAAGGGTCACCGCCCCACACACCCACGAATAGCAAGAAAGGCTAATGGATGTAAGAGTATCAGTAGGTTTATGTCCCGCGAGAAAGCATCTGCCACTCTTTTACTCATTGCCAAAGTATGACATATGTATAATATGACAGTGATGGGCAGCTATCTCGCGTGAGCCCCCTTATATATATATGTCGGAGACAGGAAGGTCATGAGTACAGACACCCAACGGTAGCGCAGCGCGCTTTTTATTATGATTGGTCGATCCCTCTGTGACGTCACACTGGTTCGATTACCTGCCGTATCGAGCCGGGTGGGCCAAGGAGGGGTCTAACCTCGGAACTGTCTACGCTACCTCAGTTTAAATTAAATTAAGTTACATTGCATAAAAGTGTTAAAATAGATTAAAGTGCTGATTTATTAATTTGCTCGGTTCTCTTATTACTCGATCTCCCAATCTACGATGTCTGATGTCAATTCGATACCATTTCCGACATATATATATATATATACATATGTGTGTGCAACTGGAAGTTGTTCTAATTTAAATGTCATTATTATTATATTTATATTCGAAACTTAAAATTTTAATATTATTATCAGGGGCTCCGCACTCAGCTGGGTACCTGACGGCGCCCCCCGCGAGTATCCCCGCCCAGCCGCCGCCCATCGACTGACCGCCGCCCGCCCGAGACACATGATCATGATTTCAATGGGTAAAAAAAATATATATTATAACTTGACCATCAGTTGCAGTGTTGGACACTTAGTTTTCTCTTCTGCCAATGAAACAAAAAATCACAAAGTTATAGCGCGCCAAAGTTTGGAAGTGGCGGGTCGTGACGTCACTTTGTGGTAGAGTGTTGGAAAATAATAGAAGCAGTGCAGTCGAACAGGCTCTAAGTAATTCTATTAAGTTTTAAGGAACATTATATCGACCACTAAATTTATTATAATTATGCTATTTAAAAAGTATTGCAAAATATTTAAAGATAATGAAAATTTTGTATATTTTATCAATTCCATTCAAGTTGAATATCTAAGTCAAATCATATAAATGTAACACGCCGTTGCCGACGAGTTTTATCATTTCTTGAAATTAAACGATAGAAATGAAATATACTCATTGTTTAAACTTTCAGCTTCTTTAGTTTATGATCACTAATGGTTTTTAGGTATTTGTTTAATTAATGCATCTTTGTATAATTTGTCAAGTGCTGACCGGAAATTAGATTAGATTCATTTATTTCCCAAAATTCATACAATATAATTACATTTATTAATATGTCAAATTACATGTACTCATATTGAGATCGTCAAAAACAAAAACAAAGAACAATAAGATTAAATAATAATTATCATCAAAATTACAATAAGATTTTGTCATACATAATTATAATCAATATACATAGTATAAAACAAAGTCGCTTTCGCTGTATGTCCGTATGTATGCTTAGATCTTTAAAACTACGCAACGGATTTTGATGCGGTTTTTTTTAATAGATAGAGTGATTCTTAAGGAAGGTTTATAGCCCCCGTGTGAAGCCGGGGCGGATCGCTAGTGTCAAATAATTAACACTCTTTTTATTTTTAATTTAAAAGCAGGTGCTAAACAAAAAAAGAAACACATTTTTACTGCTCACTGTAATAGTAGAAATGCAAAATTCTGAAAATTATAGTGACGAGATATCATGTCATGTTAAAAAATTTACTACGTGGTCAACATATCGCAAATATGAACCTTATTTTCTAGATAGGACGGCTTAAATTAGAATAGAATTAAAATTCAAAAAGTTATGGTCGTCACTTCGTTCAAAATAATTCTTGTATTCATATAACAGACATCGTAAGAAATAATAAAAAAAAATAAAAATATCAACGATTACACTCTCGTATTATTAAATAACTATTTGGAATAAGCATTATAACATATTTATTATGCGAAATATTTGTATCCTTGAATGAGATTCAAGATAAAGGACGGTTACGGAGCACAGCGAAAAACGGACGTTGACCTTTTTCTATTACTAAGCGCGTGCGACAGAGCCAAATAGAAAAAGGGGCAAGGTCAGTTTTTCGCTGTGCCCCGCGACCGTCCTTTAAAAATAATTAGACTAAATTGATGTGCGTCGATGTTCATTGATATTAGGAATAGATAAGTAATTTAACTTGTGGCAGATGTTAAAACGGCACATTAAATTATTTAGGCGGTGTCACTGACAGTATAAGAATAAGACAGGCCAGGCCATAGCCAACTTGTACGGATTTTGTCCCGCGACAAAGCATCTGTCATTATGGCATTTTCGACCATTCTAAAAATATTACAGTGAAGTGCTTAATCTACAAAATTAAACCATTGAAACCTTTTTTTTTTGTTAGGTTAGGACTGATTTTTACAAAATGGCGTATCGTCGGTGCGACTGCAATAGCGCGTAAGAGGAATTTGCAATACCGCGTATTTACAGAAATTAGCAAAAATTAGTTTTAGGGCCATCGACTTCTGAGTCTCTATTGGTAACCAATTATTTCTTCCTCCTAAAAAAATGATAAAATACTGATACGCGGTATTGCAAATTGCTCTTAACCGCTATTGCAGTCGCACCGACGGTATGGAAGTTACCTGTTCTTTTTCATATATTCTCAATGAACGCTGTCCATGCTATGAAATACAGCGGTATAACGTCTTGTAATTATTATTAATGCAATAATAGATTATTTTTGTCTTCTTGGGTTCTCAAATCGATGATTGCTACTGCGCGTGCGCGTGGTTTGTCCGTCGATAAGCCCCGCCCATTGATCAGAACTCAAGATGGCTGCCGCGGTATAGCCAGTGATAGTCTTATGAGATAAATAAAACATATTCTGTACTTACGTGGGACACTTTGGGGCGGTTATGATGTTGTATTTTCCACTCCTTATTTTATGCTTATGACCCGTTTCACAACGTCCGAGTAAGTTTCGAATATGCTATTCGCAACTTTTCTATCAGATGTTTTTTATTTTTAATTTGGGTAAACAAATAGTGTACATTAAATAACAGTAAAAGTTGTTCTGGTTGACTCCGTTGACCATAGGCACAATTGAAAACAATACAATATGATTTTTTTCTATTAGGTACAGTTTCATTGTATAAATTTCAAATGAACTTAATCAATATTGTTATTACAATATATTTAATTATTTAAAGTTTGAATGACTTTTTTTATCAGATGGAAACGTTGAAAATAAAGAACGAAAATTACATGGACATTGTAAAACGGGTAAACTAACACAATAAAGCAATAGTATTGTGAACCAAAGGTACACTGTGTATTATAATTATGTATGTTTGTGTGTAGTATATGTATTATGATCTCTGGTCCTAAGGGGATGCACACAATAAACTGTTATTCCTATATAGATTAGATGTAAGTTTTATATTGATCTGTAATATATAATTGGAATGTAGAGTTCACACTTTTGTATGGATATAGACTGTAGACGTATCGGTGGTCGATTGTCGTTTGTTTTTGGAATTATCGCGCACATTTTGGGAGCAGACTTGTTTACAAAAGAAACGTTACTTTTTGTACGAGGAACATTTTAGTTACTCGCCGCTAGAGGCGCTGTACGTTATCACTACACTACACAGTAGAAAACAGTCTGTCCCTTCCTATGTATGCTTAAAAATTTAAAACTACGCAACAGATTTTGAACCGGTTCTTTTTAATTGAAGAGGAAAGCTTATAGAATACCCATGCGATCCATGATCTTTTTTTTTAATGGTTGCGATATATTCTGTGTTTGATTTTGAGATTGTGTCGTTGTAGATAATGAAAAATGTGCAATGTGCACGCGTCGTTTTAATGCAATTTACTATAAATTAGAGATCAAAGTCCGCTCCCAATGTGACTGCAATAAAAAAAAAATAGTATATTATTATTCTGCATCACGTCAATTTGTACTCAGTTTGATACTTGCCATTACGGTTTTGAACCGTTTATAATGCGTATTGAGACTGAACTCGTCAAAATTTATGTATGATATCGAGAAATTATAGTATTCAAAGTTCCACTAAATCATAGGTTCCATATATATGGTTAATAGTGTGATAATATATAAACGAATTCTGTGTATTATTATTTAATTTAGCCATATCATAGTTAAGGTGTTTACACAATGAATTATGAGGATACGTTATGGAAGCGCCCTTACTTGCTCATGTTGTGGGTACGTCCTTATTATTTGTTTTACAAACGGATTGCTTGCTGGGTTGTGATGTGTTCTTTATTTTTTTATGTACTTATATGATACGCTCTGTTTTTTTTTTAATCTTTGTAACTTGATAATAGAATATTTGGTCATTTTTACGTTGTTTGTCTACTTTGAAATTGGACACTATTCTATTCCCATGATGCAGGCTATTTTTCTAATGTTTATGTAGCGCGATAAATATCTATTTTTGTTGTAAATTTGCAATAAAAGAGAAAGAGACAGCAATACACGTTTTCTTGCACTTAAAAACTTTATACGCTGAGTAGCCGGGTGTTATTTGGAAATCTAAAAAATGTCGGAAGAATTTAAAGTAATTACTTATTATTGTTTATTTTTTTGTTTTGAACACATCACGACTGGAAAGATTGATGGCACCATGATGATTAGATATAATGATGTATATGGATATTTTTATATTTAGCACTAAGTTGTACCATTTTAAAAGATATTTAATTATACGATATGAAGCAATTGTGTGTTGTTTTATTTTACGCAAAGAAAACACAAAAATATCACAAATGTATTTATTTTTTCATATTCATAACATTAATTATTTGTACTATGTAGTTACTTGTTTATTTTAAATTAACCCTGTTTTTTAACTTAAAATATATTAATATTATTGTAAAATTACATTGTTAGTAAAATAAAGATAAGTTGGTGTACTTAGTTTTATTTGTAATGTACTCTTATTAGCTAAAACGTGATTGTCTTACGATAAAATTAATAGGAATTATTAAAATCACAATGATCTGAATGACCACGAAAAGTAATCGAGGCGCATCGGCCACACTACAATCCTGGTGCTGCCGCGATGTTGCCTTCTCTGGCTACACTCTACTCGATGTTTCGCCTTGCGACAAAAAGCGGAGCGGTGTGCATGACGAGTAGAGTGGCCACACGAACGCGCTGCCTCCTTCTCTTGCTATTTCCCTCGCCTTTGCGCGAGTGTGTAGCAGGGGGAAAAGGTTTTAGTCGTCTGAGAAAGCTCTGTCATCATATTCTGTCACTCGCTCTTTTACTCATTCTGACGAGACAAAAACCTTACGTGCTTTTCTTTAGAACGTATGAGAGAAGAGACTATCATTGGAATTTGTACCTTACGTCTATATTACTAGGTCACATAAAATACAGGTGGGTTTCTTATCTACTGAACTTTTAGTTAGTTGCAATTCAGATTTTCATTGGTATAAGGGTAACGTTGTAGCAAATTGGTATTCATATACAAAATCAGAGAGTCTAATGTACAAACATTTAATATTTGAAGAAGAACTAGTAAAGCACTGGAAAATCTTTAAATCAATAATAGTTTTATGTCAAATCACTTAATTACTTACTAAATTATTACATTTACATGCGGTCACTACTCGTAACAGGTACCTACGTTATAAATTCATACACATATGATTAATTATAAAAAAATATTTAGGTACTTTTCAACTAGAGAAAATCACATTCAAAATTCTATTATTTTACCATTTCCTGTAATTATTTACGGTTCGATGAACTATAGTCAGCGTAAGCATGTAATAAACGTACAAATAAATTAATCTACTTATTTACCAAATCCTTTGTTTTATGATAAAGACGTCATTATTGTCGCACCTTTGCTAGAAAAGTGTGACAGCTCAAAATGTGTCACATTAATTCAAATCAAAATGTGCAGACTTAGAGTCTTAAATTGAATAACAAAATATATCGAGATGTCACACTTTTCTAGTAAAAGTGCGATATGACGTCAAAACACACCTGATTAAACATTTTCATTACAATAGGGGCAATGTGTCAAAACTGTAGAATGAGGTCCAGCTGTCCTCATCCCACTCTACACTACGAGTTTAACTTATGCTAGGCTAGCAATGGACTTCACAAATAATGTATTTCAAATAGCGTTAAATACAGAGGTCAGAGCCCCTGACTACGAAACCGGAGGTAGTGGGTTCGAATCCTGCTACGGGCATATGTCTGTGCAGTAAGCACGGATATCTGTATGTTTTATAATAGTATGTATTTTTGTATGTTTATTCGTTGTCTATTATCCATAATACAAGCGTTGCTTAGTTTAGGACTAGATTCATCGCTGTGAATTGTCCAATACTTACCTATATTTAGTATTTAACAGTATTTCTAAGAAGGTATCCTTACTACTTATATTCAAAATAGTACCTAATCTATCCAAAACTAATACAGTTTAAATACCTACAGATTGTATAAGAAACTTATTCCATCAAGGTGGGTTTATTACCCGTAGTACGACTAATGGGCTTATGTAATTATAAAAACACATTTTTAGGATTAGACCTCGCAGACTAGGCTACTACATAACCGTTAAAAATACACATGTGGCATATAATACGCTTATAAAGAGGCGGCTAGGTACAGTAAATATATAAGTAGTGTGGCGGAATGTACTGACAGGGCCGCCACAAGTAGGTATATTTAACGCATGTCTGTATTCAAGTGAGAACTTCTATTCTTTTTTGGGTCTCCCCCCAACCTTAGTCTATGTTTTTTTTACGTAAATACATATATACGTTTATGTTCAAGTACTCCCCTTCTTTTTAGGGGTCCCTTCGCTCCACCCTAAGTCGGGCAATGGTTCCACGTCCACAGTAAATACATAAGAAATTTGTGTTCTCTGGCATTTGGGGCCGGAATTAAGTACCCCATGGTTTCATTTTCATAAATCCATATTTCGCATGTGTATGTTTGAGTGAGAGTTCCCCTTTTTAGGGGGTCTCTTCGCCCCCCTCCCCTTTGTCCATGGATCCATTTCCGTAAATTCATATTTAGTATGTGTATACAAGAAGAAGGTACCTGTTCTTTTAAGGGGGTCTCCGTCCCACCCTCAGTCCATGGTTCCAATTGCATAAATCCATCATGTGTATGTTTAAGTGAGAAGTTCCCATTTTAAGGGGGTCTTCTCCCATCCTTAGTCCATCCCAGTTCCGTACATACCTTTATGAAGGGTTTGTTCAAGTGAGAAGCGGCGCGGGGTGTGCGGGCGCCGTGAGGGGCGCGAGGGAGGCGGGCGGCGAGGAGTAGTGGTTGCTGTGAGTGCGCACTGCGGATGGTAATGAGCTCTCGCGCTCCCGGCGTTGACGCTTGCCCCTGAGATATGCAGAAACATAGGTCATAAGCTTATAATAAAGAACTAATGGATTTACACAACGAAGAACACCTAAGCGTAAGTATATTGAATTTGTGGCATTTCGAGAGAACTTTTCTATGTTATTAGCAGATTGAAACTATAACTAAGTATTGGTATGAACTATGAACGGATTTAACTCGCGTATTTTATTTTATTTTATTTAGGGTTAGGTAGTCTATTGTCAGCTCCGTCGTGCTACGATTATGGAAACCGTAAAGTATCCGAAACTTCAGCAAATCCTACTACTATTATAAAGGCGAAAGTTTGTAAGTATGGATGTATGGATGTATGGATGTTTGTTACTCTTTCACGTAAAAACTACTGAATGGATTTGAATGAAACTTTACCACAATATAGCTTATACACCAGAATAACATATAGGCTATATTTTATAACGATATTGTGTGAAGTACTCATCGTGCGCAGACGAAGTCGCGGGCAGAAGCTAGTAAAAAAATAAAGTTACATCCGTTCATCGTTGTTTCATTACAATGTGTAATAACAGCGTAGGCATCAGTAATTATAATAAATAAGTAGTCTAAAAGTGAGAAATTGTGAAATTACACTTATAAGTGAATTACAACTAGCTTTAAATAGGATAATTATTTAATCTTAAAGGAACACGACCGATCCTCTTGATACCAAAACCTCCCAATTTCGTTTACTCCAACGTTATCATTTTTTTTTTCTACTTCAAATACTTCCAACAACCGCTCACCTGGCAAACTCCATGATCCTGGAGTATCTGCTAGCGCGCGGCTCCTCCGGCTTGAGGTCTTCGTCCAGCGCGCTGTCGAGGTCGAGGGCCAGGTACTGCTCGGCGCAGGCGCAGTGCAGCAGCGCGTCCAGCTCTGTATGCAGCTCGGTGAAGGTGGGGCGCTCGCGAGGCCGAGCGCGCCAGCACGATAACATCACTTCGTATCTGGAATTGACGGGTATAGTTATACATCGGGAAAGGTAGGGGGTCATACAATTAGCTATTGTAGAGTGCGGTAGCAATAATAAATGGTGTATCTGTTATACGTATTATTTATTATTGTATCTCTTGATTTACAATTTTTCTTATTAGCGAAACAATAGCAGTAAAATAATAATATTAACTTTTTACAATTCCGACACATCCGACATGTTCAAAATTGCGAGAGAGAGAGAGAGAGAGAGATATAAAAAGAAATTACACATAGACAATTACTTTTCATAGACGCAACGGTCTACGTATCACACGAGCACGCCTCGAGTGTGCCACGTAGCCCGTGGGAGAACTAGGTAGCGCTATACTATTTGTTTTAATAAACTTTGGTGGTTAGCGTACGTACTTCCAACTCCAAAAATGACACTATTTGATCACTTGTGTTCGAAATAAAACCAATTAGTCCCGGGAATTGCATGGAAGCTATCTTGCAACCCGACTGACGAAATGTGCCTACGCTGGCTCTAACTGAAAACGCATTAGCTAGTAGGTAGATATTTCTATTCATTCACATCAACATAACTCACAATAATATATATTATGTTGATCGAGAATAGTTAAATTTATATGCAGTTTAGAACATGCATCGATTGCAAAGATGATTTATTGCTTGCGATGCATTTGAAATTGTTTCAGATGCAAAGATTACGTCAAATCCAAAAGGGCCTATATACGTATTTACATTGGATATCTCTTTGTCTTTGAGCTTCGTTGTTATATAGCGCTTATAATAGGTATGAAATATGTATTTCAGTTCGATATTTCTTGGTTAATGGTTTATCACACAAAAAGTTGGTAGGTAAAATCATTACCTACTGCGTAATTTTGATTGCGCGCGCGGTTTCGTGCGCTATTAGATTTTAAATGTTGAATGCCACCTTTGGCAATTATTGACAGAATTTAAAATAACAACTACTTTATAGTAAAGTATTTAGTTCTGAAGAACGCGGCGGCGGCCATCTTTATGACGTCATAACTGGAGTACCTGTACTGAGGTACCTTGGAGACTGTCTTCCGGGCGTTTTGGGATTCTGGTGACATGCCTATTGCCTAACTACTAAATTTTAGTTGTTGTTTGTTTTTACAAAAACATTTCAGAAATTTTGATTTTTAGGAAAATACAGTTTAAGGCACAGATTTTATTGGTGCCAGTACCTTGTTATGTCATGTCGAATTATACTCACAGTTGCTTGGAGCAAGCGCCCGGCTTGGGCATCCTGTACCCGGAGCGCAGAAGCCGCGGGATCCTCGCGGGCGGCACGCCGGGATATGGAGACCCGCCCACCGTCACCACCTCCCATATCACCACGCCGAAGGACCATCTGGGACCAGTATACATCGTCATCGCCATCGTCATCATCACCATCGTTCGTCAATACCGTTCTCGTCATCACCGTCATGACAGAATCATTAAGACTTTAGCAGGTAAATGATATATGATAGTGATTGTGGATTCTGTTTAGTTTTTTAAGGACAAAAGTTATAACATTAAGTACATCAAATTACTATGTATGTATTTACTATGTAAGTCGCTTATTGTACAGTAAGGTTCAATTAATTAATTAAGTTGTACCTATTTACTTTTATTTAAAAAAAGTAATCAATATAAGTTTTCTGTATGTGTGAATCTAGAAGAGTTAGCTTAAATTCTTTAGTGGTAGGTTTTGCAGGGAGTTTGATGGTGTGTATAACACAAAAGGTTTTCGACTTAGCTTTTAGGTTTGCGATATAAGAACGTAGATTGAATAAATAAGTAACTTACACATCGCTCTGCGTAGTATATATCCGATGCGTCAACGATTCCAGCGCCATCCACTTCACCGGCAACTTCCCATTACCCTTCTGCGTGTACTGATTCTCCTGGTAGACATCCCTTGACAACCCAAAGTCCGCAATCTTCAACGTCCTGTCGCTCGTCACCAGGACGTTCCTAGCAGCCAAGTCTCTGTGTACGACTCTGTTTGAAGCCAAAAACTCCATTCCCATCGCTATTTGTCGACAGAACGACAGAAGATCCACAAAAGTGAGGTCGACGTCGCAAATTCCTTCAAGTTCGTAAAGTTTGTTGACTACCAGTTTGGATTGTTCCTGGGATTTGTTCTTGAAAAGATCGTTGCGGTAGTTTGACGTTTGGGTGTTGTTGTTGTAGTATTTTGCGTTGCGTTTGGACACCATGACGTCCCATGAACATCTGGAATTTTGAACCACTGGAGATAATATGGCTACATAAAAGCAGAACTATAATGGACTAAAAGCAGTCACCAAACTGGCAATGATTGGTGAAATAAAGTATGGTTCCTTCATTTAGTCTTATCAATACATAGTATAAAACAAAGTCGCTTTCGCTGTATGTCCGTATGTATGCTTAGATCTTTAAAACTACGAAACGGATTTTGATGCGGTTTTTTTTAATAGATAGAGTGATTCTTAAGGAAGGTTTATAGCCCCCGTGTGAAGCCGGGGCGGGTCGCTAGTTACAAATATACAATCAAAATATATTTCTACACGAGGGTCTAATATAAGTTTATAATTAAAAATTAACTAAAACTCCTAAAACTATAAAACCAAGCCTAGATGTTCCTTTATCTATTAAAACAATCTATTGTTTAGTGCTGCAGGTCCTATTTGGTATTCAATAAAGCTTATTTGTGTCGTATGAGTTCCACTCTCTTCCAATCAAGGGCGTGCACTCCATAAAGGCACAATGGTATAAATGTATGGAGTGCCTACCCTGACGCGACTCTCACTGCACGCGCCTGCTTCCAATAACTGTAGAGGACCTACCTCAAGTAGCTCAGCAGGTCCCCCCGACTGCAGTATTCCGCCACTATGAACGGCTTCCGCCGGCTGCAGCACCCCACCAGGCTCACGACATGAGGGTGCGCTCCCACACTCTTCATCAGCTCCATCTCCGCGAGGAACGAGCGGATCTCGTCCAGAGATGGATAGTCTATAGGAGAGATTGATCAAGATCTAAAGGATTTTAAACCCCCTCAAAAATATCCTAGTATAAAAAAGGTGAAGATTCATTTGGTTTTCAATTTTTATCACTCGAGCCGTAATTTTGTCCATGTTAGTTTAATATTCTCTTTTTCGTAGGTACCTACAAATTTGTAAAGGTGTAGCAATAACCTATTTATTTCAATATAGATAGATAACAATATAAATACATTTAAATTCATTTAATTTATCTTATTTCAATAGCCTAGAATTTCTTATAAAATTATAATAGGCCGAATAAATAAAAAATAAATATTTTTGACAATTAACACTAAGTCTGTAGGTACTATGGGTACTAGACAATGGATCAACAATCATAAATACATATAAGACATCCACGATACAGATACAGATACCAGTGCTCATCACACTACATCTGCCCCTAACACCACTAGAGCAACAGGCCGTCAAATTTCTATAACCATTGTTTTTACTCAATATTTTTTTAGTACCTTTCAACATCTTAACAGCGACCTTCCTGCCGGGCGCGAGGGTGCCCCTCCTTACGACCCCGAAAGCCCCCTCTCCTATGACCTCGTGCAGGAGCAGTCTCTCCGGGCGGACCTCCCAGCTGTCCTCTGATGTCACAGCGTCTGGCTGCATGTCGATGCTGCCTTTTGGATTCTTCTGCAGGTATTCCTGAAGAAGGTTTCTCGGTCAGTGATGAGGTTTTCAAGATTTTATAGTTAAAGCTAAGTAAGCCTATTATGAATTGTCGAGTCGACATCTTGTCATGTCTTTATCGTTTCATTTTCGCGCTGACGTCTAATAAATCGGTAACGTAGCCTGAAAAACTGAAACGACAATACAGTAGAAACTCGATTTTCCGGCCCTCAGTTATACGGATTCGCGATTATCCGGACTACCGACCCCGACTAATATATTAAATAACTACAAGTCATTTAATATATATCCATTTGTTATTTTTAATTAACACATATCATTATGTACAACATATGCATAAAACCCGCTATTTTTCATACATTCGATTATTCGGATTTTCGATTATCCGGATGCCTAACAACAACTATTAGTCCGGTTCATCGAGTTTCTACTGTATTGTCATATCGTTATCGTTTTATTGTCGCGGTCATCTGTCATAAATCGGTAACTGTAAAAACACTGACGACGAAGTGTTGCCATATTTAAATTTTACCAGTGTTAGGAACAATTGATGAAATTGGAATAAAATAGTTTTTATTTACTTAATTATATATTTTTGGCAATGAAATGATTTCGATATGACAAAATGTCGATTCGGCAAATCATCACAGGTTTGCTGGTCCATTATGTGTACGAGTAGCATGTAAGGTTTATGCGCGCGAGAAAAATTCTTGTTCTACATTTCCATGCTCGAAAAGACCATCCACACCTCAAACTAAAACTGGCAGTCATAAAGCGAGGATAATAAAATACCTCATTGAGGTTCTTGCCGCTTCTTCTCAAGTGAGATTATTTTCGGAAACGGCATCTTTTTCGTCTGACCTTGATAAAAGCTTGTAAAAGCCTAAATGGAATATATATATTTTTTATTTGATAAATTTTTTTGATATGTTCTAGCCACCTTAAACCTAAACTAACCGGGTAGTAATGAGGCGGGTATCTCTTGGCCCGCCGTCGTCGGCACCACACGACGCCGGCCAGTAGGGCTGCGCATACCAGCAGCGAAGCTAGCACAGCGCTCAGGGCTGTCACCATTCCGGAACTGCGTTTCACCATCTCTGTGACCAATAAAAACTGCTCTTGGGATGTTTAAGTTAAAAAAAATCTGGGTTGCTAATATGTTTATGATTACTTTCTTTCCAAACTTTTTTTTTCAACCACTAATTGAATTAACATCAAAATACGTAGATATGCTCGTCATTATTTGTTAATAGTGTTTGTCTGATTTCAAGGTATCTACTGCAAGCGTAAACGTGGGAAAACTGTTATAGAACCCCAGAATTTAATCGTTTGTGATTTTACTTACCTAAATTTACTCGTATTTCAAACTACATAATTATAAGGTTTCTAAGGCTAAGCTTAAATAGCTCTTAATATTACCTCACCATACTAACATCTGCCCTTAGCAGGATTCGAATCTGCAACTTACGTAATCATAAGGGCAAAGACCACTAAGCTCCGTATTATTGACAATATATAAGATCTTTGATCTTTTGCCCGTTTTCATAAATTATATATGAATTTCTGATGTGTTAGCTATAGGTATTATTGTAAAGTCTCATCAAAATCCATTCCCAAAATGTAACAAACATACATCCAAACCTACTGACAAACTTTCGCGTTTCGTTTATAATAGTAGGTAAGGATTAAGTATGACGTCAGGGTAGGCACTACATACATTAGTGACACTGTGCCTGTATGGAATGCACGCCCGTGACTATACCAGGTGCGTGCAGTGAGGGGAGTGTAAGTATAACGACAGGGTAGGCACTCCATACATTAGTGACCCTTGACTATACTATACTAGGAAATACTAGTATTATTATTATATTCCTTCAAGTCTCACCTGGAAACAATGCTGCTTTGTACTCATGCGCCATCCAACCGCCAACGACGGTGTTCACCGACACGTCATAGTAGCCGCGCCCGCGCACCTTGTGAAACGTCACTTCTGTGGCGTTCTGATATAAAACAAACACAATTTTGCTATTATAATATATCTGATGCGCGGTTATAACAGCTGGATTAAAACAATTACGGTTTAAGTCGCGTAGGTAATAATAATAATTTTGTCAAGGGGTACAGACGTACTGTAGACTATATTTTATACTCATGTTTCTGGAAGTTTACTATTCCCATATTTTCCAAAATATGTAAGGTAGTTTTCAACCTGAGTGTATTTAAAATTATAAATCCAAAAAATATATAAATTTGAAAAAATAACATTTTTTCAGCTCGAAGCGTGACATCCGAGACGTTCAACAGTGGTTTCCACCCAATAGTCACGTCCATAAAACGCCGTCGTTCAGAATAACATCTACCTCTTCTTACTTAACCCACAGCAACCTCTTAGAAGTTAATAGTTATGGATACTTACTCGTGACACGTTGATCATAGTAGTTGTTTCAGCTTCCAGCGTGACGTTGTACCATTCCGGAATGTTCGCCGGCGGCGTCCAACTAACAGTCACGTCCCATGACTCATCGCCGTGAAAGGATTGTTCAGCGTGCACCGTGATATTCGACACTGGTTCTGGCTCTAATTAAAATAACACAAAATATTTTCGAATATTAGTCTAGTGTGTTTGTGACCATCAACATGGTTCAGTTAGAAGGATGAACAACATTTATCGTTAATGAAATTTTTCCGTGAGATACCATCAGCTATCCCAGATTTAAATGGTTTTGAAGATTGGTAATCCCTACTAATCCCTACTAATATTATAAATGCGAAAGTAACTCTGTCTGTCTGTCTGTCTGTTACGCTTTCACGCTAAAACTACTGGACCGATATAAATGAAATTTGGTACAAAGAAAGTCTGGAGCCTGAGAAAGGACATAGGCTACTTTTTAACCGACTGCAAAAAAGGAGGAGTTCCACGCGGACGAAGTCGCGGGCAGAAGCTAGTATAAAATAAACTTAGATATTAATGCTTCATGTAAAACTGTTTTAGCTTAGCGAGAATCAATTCTAAGGTTAAGTTTTTATACTAAAAAATATAAAGATTTTATAATAAAACAATTGGCACTGATTTATCTAGGTACTTAGATTATAATGTGGAGAAGTAAGAAAAAATATATATATACTTACTAAGGTCTTCATAATTATCACCTAAGTAACTAATAATGAAGATGTGAGGGGTAATGAGAATGCATTTAACGGCAAAGATTCATCAAAGTTATTGTAAAAGTACTTAATAAGTACTAGTTACTCACCTGATGGGATGGAGACTGTATACTCTATCGTGGTGGTGCCGTACTTCCCTTGGAGACTAAAACTACAGACATCATTCGTTGGTATTTCTAATGTTACTTTGCGAACACCGTCTGGCTAAAAAAATAAACGAAAATTAAAATGAGTATTGAAGAATTTATAGGTATAAGAGCACCTATACAAAAGTTCCCTTTAATTGTACCTACTTACCTAATTTGCTATTTTTATGTTTAAATTTTATAGCTGAAAAATTTTTAACCTATAAATTTTAGACATAAAAAATAATAATTGGTTTAATATGGACTCACTGATTTTAGATTTAAATTTAATTACTAATATATATAGATTTATAGAAATAATAATTAATCACTGTAATTGTATATACGCACATAGCTTTCGATCGACTGCACGGAATTGGATTTTTCTGTGTTATTATAGAAAATATGGCGGGCAAGCTATTTTCATGTAAAATAATATATGTGCAAGGAATTTAGGAGTGTTATTCGCTGTTCGCCACATAAATAATACTAACCTTGATATTTCCGTTAAAAAACTTCGTTTTTTGACATAAATTTATCACCTCGAAACAGACATCGGAGGCTGAAAGAAATTTACAATTCAATTCATGTATTGTATAACTAAGTGAGTAGGTAGTTAAAATTTGGATCGTATATTTATTTTTCGAGATCACTCGATGTACCTACACCACCGGAACTCAAAACAAACTTATTTAATTGCTAAGATTTTTCGATGCCAACGTTACTGAATATTGACAGAGCACCGCGAAAATAAGACGA
Source organism: Polylopha cassiicola (assembly GCA_038024825.1). NCBI lineage: Eukaryota > Metazoa > Arthropoda > Insecta > Lepidoptera > Tortricidae > Polylopha > Polylopha cassiicola. The sequence goes on along the minus strand of CP149060.1, from coordinate 2,543,619 downwards.
CAACGACATGACAAGAAAAACATCTACTGTTGTGATTGACCCAGCCCAGATTTCGTCCCTTGGACTTTCAAAGGAACAGTAAAACCATAGAAAGTAAGTATTATCTCACCGTCAAACGAATTCCATGTCAAAACAACCACAACTCCAGGAATCTCATCAGGGTCCGATACACTTGTATTCACGTGTTGGTCGACATGAATACTATAATTTCTTGGTTCTATGTGTTCCAAGGCATGTAACTGTGGTCCTTTTAGCCAGATGGAATGAGTTCCTGTCGGATCTATAGCGGTAGTCCACAGGGTGTAATTATACTCTGGTTTGTACGATCCTGTGCCTATTGTTGAATCCGCGTATAAGATGTAAGTCATTACCTAAAATTATATGTAACATTATTTTATATAGGTACCTACTTAGGTAAGTTAGAAACAGAAATTCACGCAGTCTAACGCTAAAATATTTTATTATGGAAACTCTAAAGTTTTCGAAACGTCAGCCAATAAAATAAAATACGCGAGTTAAATATGTTTCCTTCCAATGTGTAATAACCGCGAGGCCATCAGAAATTATTGTTAACAGGCCCTGTTCACGCATTGTATATATTAGCAAAACCTATTTTGTTAACTGAGAACAGATTTTCCTAAATTTCACCTCCTAAGAGGGTTAAAAAGAATGCGAAACCAAGTCGCGGGCAAAAGTACATATCCCACCTGTCACCACATGAATTCAAATTTAAATGAACAGTAAAGTAAGTATAAAAAAAATATGCGAATTAAATCTACAGTTCAGTTCAATCTACAGTTGTTTCATTCCAATATATAATAACCGTGAAGGCATCAGAAATTATTAAATGAGCAGTTTTAGAGTCTTAATTGTACCTAGTAACAAATTTTCCATTTTGCATTAATGTTGAACTTACTTCAGAATTTTCATCATGGGGCTCCATGACTACTAACTGCAAGGTCTTGGATGGCGATATCTCGTATGTCAGTTCCGTTTCTTTTTGACACCTGATCTTTAAAGCCGAAGGGACCCCGACTTCTTTTGGTGCACCTTAATATGAACACACATTTAAACATTTTGTACTATTTAGGATACAATAGAATAGGCGTACCCAGATAGAGCAATTCAGAATTTTCAGGTCATATCGTCCGCGACTGTTTTATCATTACACGTTACACAAAGATTATATATTTCTGAAAATATTACCTACCTATATATTATTCAAATTTTCACAATAGTAATTGTTATCTCAGTAACAACTAATCAATGATTAATTACGTACACGACGTAGGATTACATAATCCAATTATAATTTCAATGTTTCGAATAGGCAAACCTATCAATGTCAGTAATTTAATAACAGCCACAGGAGAATAGAGGGTGTTTAAATCCAAAACTAGGAAAGTATTAAAATAAACTTACTCATGAAATTTTTGATGCAAACAGGATCGTCAGGCATATCCTGTAAATAATAAAAATATGTTATTGTACTCTGTGGTCTATATGCCTTGTGACTGAATTTATCGGAAAAACATATACCTATGTTGACCGGTTCTCAGACCTACCCAATATGCATACAAAATTTCATAAAAATCGCTCCAGCAATTTTGGAGGAGTTTGGCAAGAAACACCGCAACACGACAATTTTATAGGTAAGTATAGGTAAGTAAGTATATAAGATTTGTCATATTTTTGCACCAACATCAAATACCAACAACAACAAATATCCCATCGTTAATAGGATTAGGATTTCTTCGATGTAGTTTCTTTAAGAATAATATTAATTAATTTTTGTATGTCATTGTTAAAAATAAAATATAGGTCTGTGCATATTAAAAATGTTAAACAAATGCAACTTAAACAAGAGGTCAATCGCGAGATAATTTTAATTGGGTTCAAAATAGTACACCCATACATAACTAATTAAATGCGCCCACGTGCTAATAGTAACACAATTCCGATTCATGATTCTCCCAAATCATTATAGGTACGATGATTACGAGAAAAGTCCACGGACGATAACAGTGCGTGCAATTAATTTGTTGTTGTACAACTTGTACACGTTTTAATTGATGACCAATAAATTAAGGTGATACCTAGATGGCCTGTCACGGAGACAAAGGCAGGGTAGATTTGGAGTTATCGACGCACCACCGCTGCCAGTGACCTATTTGGCTTTGTGACGGGGTAGGTGCACCCGTTGTTTGTCTTAGTGTCAGTTAATGAGAGCAATGTAACGGCGGTTTTAAGTAAGGAAGAGGCCAAAAGGTCACTGAACCCGATGATAATTTTGTTTTAAATTAACCCGTACGAGTGGGAGTTGGACTGGCGCGCGAAGGGTTTCGTACTATCATCTATTAAAACCGTCAAAATCACGTTTGTTACAATATTTCACGGTTTATGAGATACAGTCTGGTGACAGACAGATGGACAGCGGAGTCTCAGTAATAGGGTGGCTACCCTAAAAATGGATACTCCACTATAATTAGGTTGTCGTTTGGGTTAAGAAAATTTTACAATAATTAGTCCGTCGGGTACATAATCAAAAAATGTTGGATGGGTTTTTTTGTCAGATAAAACATTACGGGTACGTTCCACTTAACGCTCGCAAAGCCGTCGACCACGATCGCTGAAATTGCCGTTCCACTAACGAGAAAACACCGCGGGCGTTGTAAGCGAATGTTTATAGGTGGAACGCACATCGTGAGCGACGAAAGCCTACTCTGACCCACCTCTCACTCTAATTTGTGGGCGAAGTGGGCGCGATGTGGTCGCGAACAGTGACGTCATCTATGACGTCGAGCCATCGCTCGCAACGACCACGGGCGTGAAGTGGAACGATACAGAGGGTGTCACGAGCGTTGCGGGCGCTTAGTGGAACGCACCCTACAAGTGCGCTAAATTTAGTAGAAAGAGCTTCTAAAAGTATAGTAGGGTGTGACGTGTTTAACTTTAACGGACTAGGTACACATATCTTTATAAGTGTTAGGTTTAATTGAGTAAAAAAAATCCAATCCAATATTTTTTTCAAAATCAGCACCTACTTTTTCAGAATCAAATGGATTTTGATAAAGTCAGAAAATATAAACGTACGTAATGACAACTCCAAATTTAAAAATTACAATCAATACATTTAGAATGCAAAATGAAATCAATCAATACGATTGGTTAATAACATATTACACCCATTATGCCGTAATGAATTTAAGCTATTTTTAGTAATCCTGTATAATAATTAAAAGTCGATGATAAACGAGGAGTTGTTAGAGGTTGCAGTGGCCATCGAGAAACAAGTCACTCCGGCGCAATTTGTCTATTAAGATTCCTTAATACGTCATGATCTACATTTCCGCATTTGCAACAGGTGTAAAATAAACTTTGTTGTATTGTTATAAAGTCTTTTATCGCCAAATTGTTTACGAGGTGGAAAGCGATAGGGAAGTACTTACATCGAATCATTGATGCAGTGTTTGTCAACAAACGGAAATATTTCTTAGTACTGTAGGTAACCATTTACTGGGAATGTATTTTTATCATGTAAATGCGTATTTGTTGGTATTTATAAGTAGGATATAATGTATGTAGGTAGGTAAGCACATGTAAAGGTTTTCAAGACATTTTGATCCAATCTCACTTTAGTCACAAGTAGGTACTTATGGGAAATATTCTTAAACAGAAAACCTGTGAATTAAATGACACCGTTATATTGTTATATACTCGTACCTAGTAGGTACTATTACCTACCTAGTTCTAACTATTCTAACAACGCAGTAGGTGTATTATACGATAATCTGCATTTTTTTTTTTCAAATTAGATACTGAATTGAATATTTAATTTTGGTATAATATATTATTATTATATATATATAAAAAAAAATAAGTTTAGGTCAGAGAAAGCAAATGCCTCAACCTTCAAGTTCGTTCCTGTTCAAAATTTCTAACCCTTATAGCTTAGGCCGTGCGTTCATTCAATAAGTCTGCTTATATTTAGATAACAGCAACATACAACTTTTTGAATATCTACATTACACAATAAAAGCGATTTTTAAAAATTGGCGAAGATGGCGTGCGTAAGGGTAAATTGGCCCTAATCTAACACGGAATCAGATATGGTAAAAAGTTTTCATTACCCATAGTGCCAAGCTTTAAAATCGGCTCTGGAAATAGTAAAGTAATTAACCTATATTAAGAAAATGCAAATGTATAATTAGGTATGCAAAACGGAAGAGAGTAAACGATTTGTTTACTTACAGATTAAACTGCTGGAAAGGGTGAAAGGACTGGAAGTAGGAACCCGTGTTATTACTCTAGATGTATAATCTGCGTTTGAATATTCAATTAGAATATATAAAATTATATCTTAACCCATTCAGCGGTAATCACGATACGTTGTCGTGACTTCGGAACGTCCTCCAGGTCCTGATCACGACAACGTGTCGTTAATTACTTGTACCTATATATTTTGAACATACTTTTTTGACATTTTATAGTAATTTAGTAAAGGGTAAATTTTGTATGGCAGAACCCTGGTATTTCTAGCTTTGGCCTTAGCGCTGAATTGGATCAGGCATCAGGGCCTATTTCAGAATGTTCAGAAGATAATTTGTAACTTGTCTAGAAAAAATAAATAATTTTCCTACTGTTTAACTAATGTTATAAACAGAATTGGAAAGTATGTGGGTAGGTATGTATATAAACTCCTTATTGCACAATAAAATAAATACCTAGGTATATACAGATATTGAAGAGATAATAATGCAAATGTACAAGGCGAACTTATCCCTTTAAGGGATTTCTTCCAGTTAACATTTTGATTGAGTGATTATGAAAGTTATAGTGTCGGTAAGACAAAAAAGTCGGTTAAAAAATAACTTAGAGAAAGTTTTTGTGACGTTTTAAAATCAGAGGTAAGTAATAATATCTGTTAGTGTTTTATTTCAATGTAAGTAAAATATACCTAGTTGGATATTAGTACATTACGCAACAAGGCCAGTAAAATAAAAAATGTCTCAGATCACATGTAATTGTCGTCCGAGGCGAAGCCGAGGTTGACAAAAATGTGATCTGAGGCTTTTTTATTTTACTGGCCGAGGTCAGTATACTATTTTTCTGTTCGACGAAGCCAGAAAGCGGAAATTTCATTTAGCGAAGCGGCCACAAAGTTGCCGCTTTCTGGCCGGAGGATGGAAAAAATTGTTAAATACTTTACAAATAAACATAATAAAAAGCGATAATGTGGAGCGATATAATAATATGAGATGGAGGTGCGTCTGTATAAATAAACAATGTAATAAGGAAATCGATTAGATTGTTAAATCATTCTATAAATAAGTGTAGGTATTTAATGTAGGTAATGTAAAAATAATGTAGGTAGATACCTATTTATAATCTTACCAAAGTCACATTTTTCCGAGTGTAGAAAAGCATTATACTACGTATTAGTAAAATTGTATTTATAGGTAGGTACCTACACGAGTTAAATCCGTTAAAGTTGTTTTATGCACATTTTTTTGGCAAACAGTATTAGATATTATTAGCATATTAGGTGCTTCAAAAAAAGTGTGCGCAATATAATAAAATTAAAAATATAGAATGTGAATATGTGCAATTAAATTTTTATTATTTTCAATTCTTGACGGTCTTGACGGTAAAAATATTCTAGTAACAAAATGAGTAATATGAACAAAACTGATATAGCTATCCCTTTTTTAAGTATTTTTTTTACTTTAATAAGTAATGAGAAAATTATATTTTAATATTAAAATTATTCAATGTTCATTTTTAATTACCTACATACAAATAAATTTTATTTTTACTAGGTATGTAAGTACTTATTTACTTAGCTTGTCAAAATATTGACATTCAAGTGAGATAGTTTTAAACTTTTTAAATTACTTATTATTTATTAATATCATTGATTATCAATAAATATACCTACCCGCAATAAAAAAAATATCTTACCCCAATCATATCACACAGAGACAACGCTGTTTTATTCAAAAGATTTTCCGAAAATGGCAATTTCTTAAAAAAAGTTTTTCCAGCTACATTTATATCTGTTCGCGCCATCACACACACAAATAAAGTAAAACACACTAACACCTTCATACTAAAACCAATTCTACAGATAGTCATGTTCTTTTTTTAACGACCACGCGGCATCAACAGACCAAAGCGAATACTTTTCAGCCAGTGCGGGTAGACAATTATTTCCAGACAGCACCAAACCGAACCGTATCTACGTCTGCAATCTGTCTTTGGTTATAAGTGACAGGTACTACGAAAATATTGTTCGTTTATCGAAAACAACACTATTTTTAACCTTAGTAAGAATCATAGACAAAAAATGTTTTTTTTAAAGTTCTAAATTCAAATTGAAACGGTGTGTTCGGAAAATTCGCGTGTGCTGTAGGTTAGGAGGCGGTTGAGATTTTAGCGCGCGCTCTGTCCGCCCCGCTGTTAGGGACTGGCAGGGCGCGCTGAGCTTACGGGCGGCGCGTTCGACTTTCCATCGTAAATCGTATTTGTTATGCAATATGTACCTAATAATTTTACCTATTTGTAGCTTGGCCTTTTCCGAGGTCTGTTAGTCGACTTATGATGCTTATAGAACATGATGATTAAAAATTGTTTTGATACAGTTTGAATAATAGGTATATAAGAGTGTCACAGCACACAAAGATGTGAAATTTCTGCATGATAAATACCAAGGGTTGTCCCGAATTGGTATTTATTTTGGATTCTAATAGGTATGGGATCCAAATCAGTATTAATTTTAAAACTAGAAAAAATCGTAACGTTATCTACAAAAACGGTAAAAAATTACCCCCATTTTTTTTTAATTCTATTTTTTAGTATTCTTTGTTTATTGCGGCAACAGAACATCTGCGAAAATGTCAACTGTCTATCACGATTCATAAGATACAGCCTGGCGGATGAGGGACGGACGGACAGCGTAGTCTCAGTAATAAGGTCCCGAAGTCTTTGGGTATGGAACCCTAAAAATACGATGTCATAATATTTAAAAATACCTAAGTACTTACATAACTCTTAGTCCATAGACAATAGTGTGAATAACTGGAATAAAACACGGTGCCGCGTATAATGGCATAGGTGTGGGTTAAAGTCCCACTGGGGTCTCAATTTTTTTCTACCCTTATCTTGGTACAAATTTATTACCTTGGTACTCACACATATGTTTTTTTGTGGTACTAATAGGTATTATGATACTAATTAATATAGAAAACATACATGCACACACAACACAGAGTTTGTTTTGTTTGTTTTATCAGCGGTAAATAACGTCAATGTCCCTCAATCATAAATTATACCTACTGGCACATTGACCTAAAACCCCCATGGAACCTGAATCAACAGTTTTCCATAGATGCCTTCTCTAAATCATAGGTATGTACCTACGCAAGTAAGAATGTAGAACAGGGCAATTCGGAAGTTAACATTCATATTATTATGGTTTGTGTTTGTTTGCTCTCCCTTAAGACTCACATTTTTTCCAGCTTGGTAGTTATGACTCGAAGTCATACAAGATCTATAATACCACAATCGAATTGAAAATCAATAAATTAAAAAAAAAGGTCGCGTCAAACTTTTACAAAGTCAAAACTTACAAAACAGTTTTTCCGCTGTGTCATATTGTACAATTACCTAACAAACAATTACAGATTTAAATAGAATTTTCAAAATTTAACTCCTACTAGGTATTGGTTAGGTATAAACCCTAATAAAATTTAATTAATTAAATTTCAATAGGGTTTGTAGGTATGTATCTTCCTTACAAATTTGTTAGGTTACGTACCTATATATTATTATATATATATATATGATACCTACGTAAATACCTATATTAGCGGTTCGCCCCTCTTCGCACGGATCTCTAATTTTTTTCAAAGTATTCTATAGCCTATGTCACTCGGGAATAGTGTAGCTTCCCACAGTGAAAGAATTTTTCAAATCAAGCCAGTTGTTTTGGAGCCTTTTCAATCCAAACAAACAAACCTTTCCTTTTTATTATATTAGTAGAAGAATTGCTCACATTAATAAATCAGGGTTAAACAGCAGATTGACAGACAGACAAATATATTATGGTATTAGCGTCCATTGCATGACATGTTACAAAGTTACAAACATTTTAATTTTACGTTCCGTTTCGTACGTGTTTGGATTACCCAATATTTCACCACATTCTTGATTAAATATTTCTGGAAATCATACGTCATAACATCAACCTATGACATTTCGTGTAACTTCCGATTGGAATATGTTTTCTACATATAAATTACCTACCTACGCGTTTATTACAAGGTATTACAAGCATCCGCCCGCGACTTGGCACATTTGGATCTTTGTTTTTCCCCTTTTTAAATTTGCTTAAAATTTCCAAGTACTTAATCTGGATCGCACTTTTAAAAAAGTTAGCTAATTACAATTTCCATAATCGTAGCACGACTGAGCTGACAATAGTGTAACGCTAAAGTGATTTATACAGTTATGCAAACTACCTTATATCTAAATTATACGTCAGTAAACAAAATAAAATAAAAATTGGCGAGTTACCTAATTAGTTTATTATTAAAGATAAAAGGTGTAAATGGGATGAATTTCGAAAAATTGTGGATTTAATTTCTTTATTATCTTTTTGTGATCATAGACAGACAGAATTTCGTCGGTTTATTCTAATTTTGAGTGACTCATTATCGCATATTATTTACGTTAATACTGTCCCAATATTTTGAAATTTAAATGACGTATATTGAATAAAATAATACGCGGTACGAAGTAATATTTTATACAAATTGTCTATGAAATGTTATTTTCAGATAAGTCATAGTAAATGCTTTCCGTACTTAACGGACATTTGACGTCAGCAAAAAATCAACAGTGAGTGACGTCATATTGCTGCTTTATTGTGCTCTGAAAGAAGCCCAAACAATGGAATATAGAATAGAATAGAAAGTAGTTTATTTGATACTAGCTTCTGCGCGCGACCGCGTCCGCGTGAAACTCCTCCTTTTTTTGCAGTCGGTTAAAAGTAGCCTATGTCTTATTTATATTTCTCAGGCTCCAGACTTTCTTTGTACCAAATTTCATTTCAATCGGTCTACTAGTTTTAGCGTGAAAGCGTAACAGACAGACAGAGTTACTTTCGCATTTATAATATTAGTAGGGATTAGACCAGATATTCATAGCTTAATTAGACTAATAACTTAACAACTAGAACAAATACGACTACCTATAACACTAGGTATAATTATAGTTAAAAAAATATATATAAGTATAGATAAAATCATTTTTTCGATTCTCCGGTCAATATAAATAACTTTTTTAAATTAGCTCCCTTTAGATCTAGGTGTGCGATATTATATACCTAGGTATCTACTTATATAATATTATTATGTCCAACGAGCTTTCTTACCGCGACATCGTACTCATAAATTTTTGTTTTTCATTAGTTATGAATATTATAATTTCTGATGCTTTCGCGGTTATTACACATTGTTTTTTTATACATATTTATTGGTTCAGAGTTAGATCATCATCAGCTCAGTCGTGCTACGAATTTAGGAGCTGTACCTAAAGTTTTCGAAAAGCCAGCAAATATAAAATACGCATGTTAAATCCGTTACAGTTGTTTCATTCCCAATATACTTGAGTATATTCTTCATTGTCATGTCACGCTGAACACACATTGTGTTTAACATAAAATGCATTTCAAATGAAATAAGGTTGCATCTAACTCGTTTTTTAAATTCCGCGAGGATTTCGCCTAGTTACCCAAACTGCACTGACTAGCAAAAGCTGCAAAAACTACCCATTGAAAAAGTTATCAATGTCAAAAGTTTTTGCTAATACATAACAAAGGTCAATGACATTTACATCACTTTGGATACATTCTGCTTGTTCCAGACGAGGTCTCCTTCAAATAAGTTATATGGTCACCTTGTTACCTGATAAATTTATTTTTTATGTACTTTTTGTTGACTAGGCACCTATGTCTAGTACCTACCCACATATCCAAAGGAATGCTATAAATAAATATAAGACTGTACATACCAATTGGGCGTTACAATTAATAAAAATTGGGTTTAATCTGTTAAATTCAATGCTACTATTATTATATTTGACGGCCTGTTGGTCTAGTGGTCAGAGGTCCTGACTACGAAACCGCAAGTTGCGGGTTCAAATCCTGCTAGGGGCAGATGTCAATGTGATGAGCACTGGCATCTGTACTTGAGTCTTGGATGTCTTATACGTATTTATGTATGTTTATCCGTTGACTAGTATCCATAGCACAAGTTTTGCTTAGTTTAGGACTAGATCAATTGGTGTAAATTGTCCAAAGATATTTATTTATTTACTAGCTTTTGCCCGCGACTTCGTTCGCGTGGACTTCAGGTTCGTCCCGTCTAGTCTAGTGTCAAAAATTGTAGCCTATGTGATATTCTGATGTATAAGCTATATTGTGGTAAAGTTTCATTCAAATCCATTCAGTAGTTTTTACGTGAAAGAGTAACAAACATCCGTACATCCATACTTACAAACTTTCGCCTTTATAATAGTAGTAGGATATTTCAAATGCAACTAAAGAGGAACCTAGATAATGAAACTTAGTGCCAATATAATAATAACGTCGAAGCTTAAAGCTCAAATTGATATGATGGTCTATGTACTAAGCACTAGATAGCAAAAGCGAGGCTTTTATCAGAAATAGTTCAGTGTATCTAAAAATAAAATATTAGATAGGTACCTAAGTACTGCCTGCTGTCGTAGTTCCCACGGAGAACGGATAGTGTAGCAGATAACTTTAATGGCGCTATAGTAGGGGCGTGCAGTGAACTGGTGCGTATGTAGGCAGAGTCTGCACTACTTATATTTTCGCCTATGTGCGACGGTAGGATTAGATATTCTTATCCAAGTATATAAAAAAACCGTAACGCGTATATACTTAATTATGTCAGTTTTTTTTTCATAATTTGTTTATGGTATCATAGGACCTACCAACCTACAGAATTCTCATAAGAGTCAAACCTACATTTCCTTAACAATTCATTTAATTTACAGTGTGTGGTACAACAACGCGCCATGTAGATACGAAAAGTAGTTCTTTTTTATCCAGTCATAAACCCTATGGAACCAATTCAAATTCCCCCTAATTAATGTTATTCATAAAACACTATAATACTGACAATCACGCTGGATTGACAATCACGCTGGTAGGTATTCTCCGGAACTAGAATGTTACATGACGATATTTTATGAAAGCAATTATATCATAGGTAATATTGGCAAATTAAATCCGTTACAGATTAGTGAGAACCTGATTGTACAGGTCATCAACCTGTTACACCAATTTCACCGTTAAACTTACACATGAGGTAATAACGGCGAAGATAGTAATTCTGTAACGGTAAGAATAAATGTTTTCTTTAATTCATTTCGAGATGTTTGTAAGAATAAATGGTTTACCAATTTGATAAGTCGCTTAGGAGATGTTTAGGAGTGTAAAGACACTGGTCTCTACTTCATAAATAATACTCAATTATCTTTTCGCTCAATTATGTATAATATTAAATTAAACTCATGAGTACTGAACAATCAATTCAAAGACCTGATAACAATGTTTCCAATTCCAATATTACTTTCTGTCTCCTGTTCGAAATCGTTATGCCCTCCCGCCATGACACCAACCAGGACGCGTTCCATTTTTAAATATCCTCACTACATTTTATTCGACTAAGGCAACATCAAACAGCCACAGAGTTTAATTACAACTTGACAGATATTAATTATTTTACAAAAGCTAACAGGAGTGACATATTCGCGACTTAGTGATATTGGTGACTTACTTACATCAAATAAATAAGTATCTAGGCTAATTTCTTTACGTAAATAATTTTTTGGTTCCGTTCCCCAAAAGAAAAAAGGAAAGGGATTTCTTAAAGGATCACTTCGTTGTCTGTTCGTCTATCAAGACTGTAGATTTGCATGGAACCCTCGGTGCGCGAGCCCTACTCGCACTTGGCTAGTATTTTTCTAAATGATACGCCAAACATCCACACCATGCCATTTCCCAAAGATATATAAGACAACAACCGCATAATAAGTACTTAATCTAACAAATAGCCTACGCATCGTGTTGTGTTCGTACTTAGCGATGTTGGCTAAGATTTAGAAAACTCTTTTGACAGGGCAAAACTAAGTCTGTGAAATAAGTTAACATTCTTCGAACTTATATGAATAGCGCGTAAAGTTTTTGTCGTGCAAGAAATTATCTGTCATTGTTATACTTTTGCAACGAGTGAAAGAGCGAGAGTAAAAAACGTTTTCTCGCGCGACAAAAATCATACGTACTACAAGGGTAAGTAGCTACCCTTTTGCTCAGAAATTAGGTAGGTAGGTATAGGTATAGTAAGTAGGTATATAATGAGCAGGTATATAGTAAGTAGGTATATATTCAGGTACGCGGCAGTCTGTCTCGCTGCCGGTAATACATATTCGATTGGCGCCCGCGCCGGCGGTCTACATAAAAACACAGTTTTGAAATTGTAATGCTGCGTCCGGGCACGGCAGCGGGCGAGCTACAATAACCTAACCGAATATTATAAAAACACTATTACCATCTATTACCTACCTACCACGATCGGGTTTTTAGTACATTTCAGGTCAAAGTAGCACCTAGTATGATATTTTGTCTATAGCTTATTTCGCTTCGATCGTGGCTAAGTAGGTACTATCTTATATAAGGTAGGTAGTTATACATTTACCAAAACTAAATAATATATACACAAACCTAAATGTACAATTGTAAAAATCGTGAGATCAGCAGCAAAATCCATAGCTGGAAGGAGTACCTAAGCAGGCGCGTGCAGTGAGGGGCGCATAAGTATGGCGCCAGGGTAGGCACTCCATACATTAGTGACGCTGTGCCTGTAGGCATTGAATGCACGCCCTTGTCTAAGCATTTTTTTTTCTCACTAGCTATTAGACAATTTGCATTAATACATTGGGAATAATTCGTTACCTATGTCTAATATAACGTGGGTCTTTCTGGAGCCCTTAAATTAACCGTTTTATGGTAGTAAATAATAATACGATCTGCCCATATACAATATTTACCTACATATAGACATTCTTAGAGTAGGTATTAGTCATATATATAGAGTGGTGGCACCAATTATGGACATGTTAAGCGCACTAAATTAGAATTTCGTTTAAAAATGGGATGTTTTTTGGCAATACAAAAATGGTGATTTTTTGTTCGGTACTCAAATACATGAGGAACATTTAAACAACATCAAAAATCCTGTATGAATAATACATAATTAATAAAAAATACATAAATTGAAATTTACGATATCTCCATTAATGGACATCGAAGATTCAGTGATGGACGCCCAGTAATGGACATGGACCCAGTCATGAACATCCATTAATGGACACTTTTTTATTGCACAGATAAATAAAACAAATGTCAAAAATCTACTTTTGATTAACTCTATTTGAACTTTTAACCTGATCAGCCTTAGATTTCCAAGTTATACTATAAGGCTTTCAATCAACGATCTGGTTTTTAATCATTTATTAAACATTAATTGAGGCTTTGCCTCTTTGCTAGCAGCTGCAGCTTAGAATTGGTAACATAATAAATTAATCAACTTCGATCTATCAGAAGGTGCGGTGCATATATATGCTATAGTGTAAGCATGGGAAACCATGCCACAGTATTTTAGGCAGAGACGTATGCTGCATGTGCACAAGAAAATATAGACAGACACCTGAACGATAAACCATCTATATTTTGAGTGACATCCAGGCAGCGCTGAAGGCCCTTGCAGCCCATAAAGTGCACTCGGGGCTGGTATATAATGGCGTCCAACACCTTTAACACAGGCCTTAAGGAAAACGCAAGCAAGAGCCACACCGAAGAGTGGAAGGTATGCTTAGGTCTAAGGTCCTCACGGCAATTTATACAACACCCAAATGAAAACTGGATTAAAAAGCTCTGGGTTCTAAACAGAAGACAAATCCGACTTATAACACGAGTCTTCACTGGTCAACGAACTCCTACACGAAATGGGACTTACAAACAGCAGCGACCGCAGAATGTGTGGAGAGGAATGTGAAACTGTGGAACACTTGGTGTGCCACTGCGACGCCCTCACCAGATGTAGAATGAAGATATTTGGCTCCGGATACCTGGAGCCTGGAGAATTTTTTGCACGCTCTCTGTTAATAATCGTCAATTTATGTGAAAGTGCTTTTAACTCATTGCGACCAACTATTTCACCAAATTGCCCTCTTCCTCTGCAGTGATAATAGTTTGAGGTCCCATAGCACAAACTACAGGACTTTTTCTTGGACTTTGTTGTGCAAAGTTATTTAAGGGACCTCAAACCGGAGGGCGAATCCAACTGGGATGGGGAGATTTTGGTAAGCTCTCAGACGTCCTGAAAGACAAACGTGTGCGCCTTTATACCTCAAGCGTCGCACGTTTCAACAGTGCGTTATTCTCGTAATGGTCTATGAGACTTCACGAGGCAGATCATCCATCGACTCCAAGTTACACATAGGGCTATGGAAAGATCTATGTTAGGTATTTCTCTTTACGACCGGGTCATAGCAAAAATCATAGCTTCGAGGAAATGGAAGTGGACGGGCCATGACTGTCGTAGGTCCGACGGAAGAAAGGATGCTGGAGTGGAGACCGATAACGGGGCGGCGAAATGTCGGAAGACAGCCCGCGAGGTGGACCGATGATCTGGTGCAAGTGGCTGGGAAACATTGGATGTGGGAAACTCGGGATCTTGGGAAGTGAGCTGAAATGGAAGAGACCTTTACTCAGCATTGGGTAGAATAAGGTTGAAGAAGAAGAAACCGGAGGGCAGCTGTGATCATCATATCTCCCATCCTCAGCAGCATCATGCAGCATCATACAGCATCAAATGCCCTCCCTATTTGTTCCGGCTGTAATTTTTTATTGGTGCCATATAAGATAAAACAAAGAACCCAATGATGGACGACTAAAAATAGCCATTTATGGACATTGTCCATCATTGGAAAATAAAGAGCAATCACAAAATCAACTCAACCCAAATGTTTTGTGCAACAAATGAAATAATTTAATACAGTAAACTAAAAAAATATTAAAAAACTTAAGAATGGACACTTGTCCATAACTGGAATTCGTATAAAATCGAATCCAGTGATGAACAAACCCCACAAATAACTTATTATTGGGATTGGACATATTCAACTTAGCTCAATTTACTTGCAATATAGTATTATTCCGTAAAAATAACAAAACATCTCATTAGAACTCAACACAAGATAATACCATGCACAAATATGTACTCGCCTCCTTAACGATTTCAATAACAAAAACGGATTTTTATGACCACCGCGCGAAACGAGATTTCAATTCGCAACCATCTTCAAATAAAACGGGCGATTTTGATGAGGTGTATCAAAATGAAAGCCCAAACGTCTGTTGCTTATGTTTTTGTGTCTCCAATTGAAAAATGTTGGGCCAGTTGCTTAATAAATTCGATCAACGAAAATAATGTCCATAATTGGTGCCATGTCCATTACTGGTGCCGTCACCCTATATACTTCTTTATCGATTCGCCTTACCTTCATTCAAAACCATCTATTACCTACCTACCACGATCGGGTTTTTAGTACATTTTAGGTCAAAGTAGCACCAAGTATGATATTTTGACTATAGCTTATTTCGCTTCGATCGTGGCTAAGTAAGTAGGTACTATCTTATATAAGGTAGGTAGGTATACATATACTAAAACTAAATAATACATACACAAACCTTAATGTACAATTGTAAAAATCGTGAGATCAGCAGCAAAATCCATAGCTGGAAGGAGTACCTAAGCAGGCGCGTGCAGTGAGGGGCGCATAAGTATGGCGCCAGGGTAGGCACTCCATACATTAGTGACGCTGTGCCTGTAGGCATTGAATGCACGCCCTTGTCTAAGCAATTTTTTTTTCTCACTAGCTATTAGACTATTTGTATTAATACATTTGGAATAATTCGTTACCTATGCAAGGGTCTAATATAACGTCGGTCTTTCTGGAGCCCTTAAATTAACCGTTTTATGGTAGTAAATAATAATACGATCTGCCCACATACAATATTTACGTACATATAGACATTCTTAGAGTAGGTATTAAAGTCATATATATACTTCTTTATCGATTCACCTTACCTTCATTCAAAACCAGAGTATAATACCTAGCTTATAACTAGTTCATTCACTTTAAGCTTAAATCCTGACGACCTGATCTAGATGGACTGTAAAAAAATTACCTTGTCTAACCTCTAAAATGATTTAGGTACACGCGACTTCTAGCCAGGCAGGTAACCTGTTAATTATTGGACTGGTTCATTCATTGGATATCTACGCAAATCACAGTTTTTATGACTAGGAATTAAGATTAGTCTACGTGTGTATGTGTGCATATTGTGGGTACTCAGGCCCCCAAAAGGTGGTCCCACGACCTGATGAAGGTCATTATAACCCACTGGATACTGCGAAGGACCTTAGCGGAGACCAAAGACCAGCCTACGATGAATTCGAGTCGATGTCGTCTTATTCTCGCGGTAACCTGGAAAAAATCGGTAACGATGTAGATAACGAGAAATGTCGAAGAAGACTCTTATTTCTTCATATCGACAACGAAACAACAAACATCGTCCTTGTCGACAACGTTCTTAATATTATGACGACAAACTGTCGACTCGACAGTTCATCATAGGCTCGCCAGCAGTACTTTTTTTTAAATGATAGGTAATGGTGATAAATTTATTAACTTACATTAGGATTTTTATTTTTTTTGTTAGGATCCGTAGAAAATAGCTACAGACCACTGTAAAGCCCATTCAAATAAAATAGATACCACTATTATTGTATTAAATGCAGTCCCGGAATTTGCTAAATAAGTGCCTACCTAAATTTAAAAAAATATAGGTACCTAGGTATACAATAACAATACCAAATAAAACCTAATTTTATATTTAGTTTAGTATCATTTTAGATTCATAAATATGTACATTACTACCTAAATTCTTACTAACATTACATGAAATATGGCATCGTAAAACAAAATCTCAGAAAGATTAAGCCAAAATGGGTACTTACCTTCTAATTATGATGTTGAGTTCCTAATTCATACATTATTTTCTAACTGGCGACAAATCGAAGCGCTGTGTCATTCTTATTAAATTCGACATTTTAATGAATATCAGCTAATAGGTGCCACATCCGTTGTAAGGTATGTTCGCATTATCGGCCTTGAGGTTCCAGCCAAGGACGGTCGTGTACAATGACTTTTCCGGTGGCAAAGTAGCTCGATGTGGTCGTAGAATAAATATTACTTACTTAGCAAATGACTCGACGCTTCTGTCCCCGGTAAACCGCCGATAACGATGTTGCATAAGCACGTGTTAGACATAGGTAAAAGCTAAGAAAAAGAACCTTAAGTTGGAAAGGAAAAGATCTAGGTAATTCCGGACAAGTTTTATACGTGCTCACTCAGCAAAATCTATATAGTAGCCGCTCTTTCTGTTTTAGCAGCCAGAGCAATTTCGAAACTGTTTAATTGATCGGCAAATTGTACTACCTACCTAACTACATAGTTATAAGTAGTAAGTTGTACAGAAACCTTTCTCCGATCTTTTTACTCGTACTTAGTCATTGGGTCGTATGAGAGAATGCATAAAAGCAAATTAGACTGTAATCGTAGCATAGGTTGGGTCACGGCTGTCTTTGCACTCATCACGTATTCCTTGCATGATCAACATTAGGTACCTACCTACATCCGATTTTATAAAATGGGTACGTTGCCTTCTAACATTCTTGAGAGTTCGAAAACCAGACAAGGGTTGTCGGCCTTAAGGCTTAACTACCCTACTTGGACAAAAAAAGATCGACGCATATTTAGTTTATTTGACCACACGTTCACAGCAAGAGGTCGAACACCTTGGGCAGACAGTTCCGCAACGAATAATGTTAAAGTATTTTTTTTTATTATTTTTTTCTAATTTGAGGGCACCGCACGTCGGTACCTGGGTTGAGATAACGTGATACAACCTTCGGACTTATTTCATCATTAAGGCTGGTCGATGAACTTCAAAGACAGATTTATTATTTCAATTAAATGGTTTGATAACGAACAAGGATCTTGTCTGGCGGTTTACCTGGCAGCGAGGTGGCCGCGTAAACAGTTTTTTGTTACAAGCATCGTGCCACAACGCGCGTATTTAAACGTAGGTGTTCTGACATAATTATAGTTTCAACATAGCTGCATAAATTTAAAAACCAATCGAATATCACGTGATCTAGATTTCGAAGTGATTTAAGCTGGTTTTAAATGGCGTAGGTATCAAATAATTAATTGCTCACAAATTTCATTGACACAAGTTAAGCTCGTTCGTTTCGGTCTTTAGGTAATACTAGTGTTCCGATTCCGTTGCTGGAATATAAATCGGCAATACTATGAATGTAAATAGGTCGATAGATAGTTTCACGCAAACAACCTAGTTCGGTCATTGATACCCAGATCTCTGGCTGCCTCCTAAGCGGCCCCTCATTAAATCCAGAGTCAGACAGCAAACTGTTTTGAAAATCAGGAATAGTTTTTGTTTGTAACATTTTAAAAGACAATACGTCTAATTGGTTATGATATTGTTTGGCGCCAACATTCCTGGCAAAAACGCTTTTGACCGACCGTGACTCGTGGTAAAAAAACGTAGTAACTTACGGACAGTTTGTGCGCGTGACCATTAACGTAGATCTTAACTATGATAATAACACATCTCATAGATTAGTAGTCAATCAGTGGGCCTCAAGCTCGAGGGATTTGAGCTCAAACTGGGCGGCTATTCGGGAGGACACAGTCATATCGCACACCTAGATCTAAAGGAAGCTAGTAGTAGATGCGAAAATATTTTTAAGAAAAAGCGAAAATCTGATTAATATGTCCCTGTGCACCTAAGGAGGTTTTCTGTATAGATTTATGCTTTTTATATAAAGCCTTAATGTATTTTATTTATTTATTTAGCCTTAATGTATTTTATTGGTAGGTAGGTTTTGCTGTAAGGAATTCGATGGTGTACATTACTCAAATCTTCAAGTTTTCGAGTTAAGTTCCCTTTAGATCTAGGTTTGCTATATGGATCTTGTATGACAGTTTGCTTCCTTACGAGTCATAGGTAAGTACCTATAATTACGGCTGCCCTAAATGAAAATACCAACTCTATCTTTTACTTACGCTTCGAATTATATTATTACCAATTAATAAAATGCGATATAGCAACTAATTTCAATATAATTTTAATTTGAAATAAGTTAGAAACTATCGACTCTAGGCGACACGTATTTTTTGTCTCCAGTTAATTTACCTTCTGCTATTTGCTTCTCTCGCTCTTGACGCATTGCCTAAGAATAATACATATATTATAATTAGGTAGGTAATAAAATATATAAAGTCGCAATAAAAATATTTGTAAATATAATCGATGTTGTAAGGACATTACCAAATACTACAAAAACAACTATTTACCTAGGTCAAAAAACACGCTCATTTTTATCATTACTTAACGTGTAGGTAATTTAAAAACGATAATTAACAAGTTAAATATACCACAAAGGAATTAAATATTAAGATTGAAATAGAAACGCCTACACTTTGTATAATAGCAATGTTTTAAATATTAATCATAGATGAATACGATGGTACGTTAGATAAATTCTTTAGGTAGGTAAATAAGGTTTACTTACCAAAAACCTCTTAAACTGTTTCTGTAGTGTGTGACATTCTCTAAAATCCTCAATAATATTTCTGCACTTCCTCAAACCACGATCCAAGCCATATGCCTCAAGACAATCTGCCACATCCATTTCTATATTAGAGCATCTCCCAAATATCTGGTGTGATATCATTCCGCCGGTTACATCAGTAAATGGGGAACGAAGAAACGGCGATAAATGCTGAGTCGGCATTTTGAAAACGATTAGTACCTAATTTGTATGGAAATAAATATTTTTTATTAACTTTGACTGTTTTGAATAAATATTATGAGAAGCAATTTTGTTTGCAATTATGATTTTATAGTGAATCCAAGATGAATGTCATCATGTCACCATTGGCATTATTTGTATGTTGGCATTTTATCTAAGTGGCCAGTGTCATATTTTTAAGAAAATAGTGCCCAAGAAGGATTTTATTAACAGAGGTTTGTCCATGTAGTTTGCTTTTGGGGAGGTATTAAATCATTATTAATAATAATGGCTACAATTTATTTTGGAACAATTTTATTACACTTATAACTTATTTCAATTTACTCATTTGGATTTGTATACAATTCTACTAATGTTTGCGCTTAGAAACTGTCTACTCTTGGGCTGACATACTTCTTGTCTCCAGTTAATTTTCCTTCAGATATTTGCTTGTCTCTCTCTGCCCTCATGGCCTGAAAAAAAAAACATACAACTTTTACAATAGGTATTTACTGATATAATTCAAACAAAGTAACAATATAGTTATTAGTTATTGTATTACTTTACAACATAACACAATTAATTTTCTCTTTGACTTTATGGTCTCTATAAATAATTATTATTTGTAGGGGTTGGGGTTAGTGACATAAAAAAATTAAAGTAATTTTGTTTTACCTCAAAACTAAAAGCGAGTACCTATGTGTAGTTGCTTTAGTGAATGGAATACTTTACATTTGTTTTTTTTTTTAATTGAATACTTACCAAGAACCTTTTGAACTGTTTGGTCATAGTATGGCATTCATGAAAGTCCTCAAAGAGGGTCTTGCATTTGGTCTGGCCACGGTCGATACCATAGGCTTCTAGGCAATCCATGTAGCGGATTTCCTCTCTTTGACACTTTCCCAGGAGCTGGTGAGATGTCATTCCACCAGTCAAGTCCGTAAACGGAGTACGGAGGAAGGGCGAAAGAGACATTTTTGCTCTGAAAGTGTTTAATTTGTGATTAAAAAATAAATAGATAACAGGTTAGAAAATTACGTAAACAAATTTGTTTATGCTATGTGGTCACATATATTTCTAATATTTGCATATCAAAGTTAGGTTTCTTAAAAACTAGTGCACAGTTACGTTCTTACCTTGAAAGATTTACTTTTTATTATTTAAAAATCGAATGCAAAATCGCAAACAAAGTCTGACATTGACAGCTTAAGCTGGAAATAGAGGTAAGGTATGTTCAAGTAATGACTAAAAGCGCTAAAGTCTGTTGACCAAAGTGGTTTACGAACGAGTCTAACGACATGTCTGAAACAGTTTTGTCAAAATCAGCTGTAATGTAAATTTGTACAACGAAGTCAGCGGCAGTGAAAAGTATAATTTCAATAATTTGCCTTTTATTTATTTAAAGAAAACATATTAAAAGACCCTGTAATAACAAAAGTGTCCAAAATGGAACAGTGGCTAGGCGAAAGTCTGTCTAGAATACTTAATTTTGAAATACCTGATGACATGTTGAGGTTTGTAAGATGAAATCTGTTTAGTGTTTATTCGTTGTTTCTAGTTGGAATGTTTAATTAAAGTGACGCAACCTATTTTCTTTTTTAAAATTAAACATTAGACTACTATAGAACCCGGATCCTTTGATAGTTATTTGTATTCTGATAAGAAAATACTACATTGAGAAAAGAAATAGAAATAATATCATGTACAACAAATACATAAAAATAACCTGGACTTGCTGTAATCATAACTAGCCTCAGGACTGTTTATTTAACATATTTAGTAAGTAATTCAATTTCTATTCTAATCTCAAACAGGGTGTAAATGTCCACATATTTATTTGTATTTACAGGTATGTGTTATCTATAGAAAATGAGGGAGATCTAAATGAATACATGAGAACTCTTCTGGACTTTGAGAATCCTCAACATAAGAACTTTTTCTTGGAATTAAGCAAGAGGAAGTTCCCAAGTAGAGGTAAGTAAAACTATTTTTTTTTCTTAATGTTGCACAATATTTTTATTATGATTTAGATTTTGCGATTCTAATAGTTTTATTATGTTTAATATAATAAAGCTCCCTTAGGAAGTATCATAATTAATTATAAAGTTTTGTGAATATTATGAACACATTGAAATAATAAAAAAGTATTTCACAATAGTCTATGTAGGTACCTACTATAAATACTACTATGAATATAATAAGAAACTATAAAGTTCTCAAATGTTTTAGTGTTTATGGAAACTATATTACCTTTTTATTATATTTTTTATTAGGTACTAATTTTATTAGCTTCATCAAAATCTCTAAGGCTAAATATTTACTATTCCAGGAAGTTCCCTTCCTAAGCAGCAGAAAAAGAAAAATTCCAAGAACAAACAGCAAGAGATTGCTGTAGAGGCACCCAAGCAGGTAGACAAACCCGTTGCTGATGACGGGAAATCTAAAAAGAAGACTAAGTATGTCAACTTATATTCACAAGAGGGGAAAAATGCACAAGTTGTGCTGTTGAAGGGTAAATAATTTAAACAATATACTAAAATTAAATACTTACTCATATAAATATACTTGTACCATACTATGTAATGCTTGTATTAAGGGAAAACCTGACAATGGATAAAGATATGTTAATACATATTATAAGACAGTCAAGAGTGTCCAAGACTCAGGTATGGATTCCTGAGCTTGTCACCTTCACAAGGGCTATAGTTTATAGAAACTTGACCTGGGGGCGTAGACAAGGTGCCAGCATTCAACATTAACGTTAAACCGAACAACCAAAATGTATGTCATTTGACATCCGCGAACATACGTAACAATCATTCGCGGATGTCAAATTCCATGCATTTTGGTGCCAATGTTCAACATTGAACGTTGTCTAGGCCCCCTGATTGTATTATATATTCTGTGCTATTACTTAAGTATTAGTTGTTTATTATTATTGTAGCAATAAATTAAATTTCCAGGTCGTCATCACTGTGATTGCCAAGCCTCTAAGCATGATCTGATCAACAACTGTATGCAATGCGGGCGTGTGGTGTGCAAGCAGGAGGGCTCCGGACCTTGTCTGTTCTGTGGAAACTTGGTAACATTTTTTTATATAAGTAATTTTATTTGCGATCAGTTGAAAATAACTATGAGCAAATAAGCCAAGTAAGAAAATATGGTAGGTAATACAACTTGTGGTTTACAATAGGATGGACTTGATTGGGGATTGATATTGAAAAAAAAAATGTACCCCAAACATGATAAGTTGTATTTTACGTTCAAAAAACAATCTGCACTGCAACTAGATATTGAAATTTAAATACTCAAAAAATTGACAGTTTTATTGTAAGAGAAAGATTCCGCTTAAGCATGATGTAATAAATATATCTATTCCCTATTCAGTATTGCCAGTATTGCGCATTAAAAATTAAGAGTCCAAATAAAAAAGTAACAGCGCTGTTAATTTGAATTCATTCATGTTCTAAAGATACTTAGTCTTTAAAAAATACGTACAATATTTTATAATTACTATATTATTTTCTGCTACTTACACAATACTGGTGATGAATACAGGTGTGTACTCCGGAGGAACAAAAAGAGATGAACGCTAAAACGAAGTCAAGCGCCAAGTTGACGGAGGTGCTCATGTCTCGCAGCCGGCCCAAGGGCTGGGAGAGCGCCGTGCTGCACCGGAACAGGCTGCTGGAGTACGACAGGACGAGGTAACGAGTAACAACTTATAATAATACTAGCTTCTGCCCGCGACTTCGTCCGCGTGGAACTCCTTCTTATTTGCAGTCGGCTAAAAAGTAGCCTATGTCCTTTCTCATTCTCCAGACTTTCTTTATACCAAATTTCATTTAAATCGGTCCAGTAGTTTTAGCGTGAAAGCGTAACAGACAGACAGACAGAGTTACTTTCGCATTTATAATATTAGTAGGGATTTTTGTACTAAGGTAAGAGTAGAAAAATTTAAACTCTCAGTGGGATTCGAACCCACGCCCTTGCCTTTACTAGCGGCAGCGTGCTTGTTTACACCATGAGAACCCACTAATGAGTCTTAAAATTTCTCTACTCCTTCAATTCGGTCTTGTACTTTCATTGTTTACATGCGAATTTTTCGCTTCAGCGCCATCTGTATGAAATGCTTTGCTGGTAAAGGCAAGGGCGTGTACTCTTGTCGTCTTAGTACAAAAATATCATTATATTTAAAGTGGACACATTATATTCAAATGGATAACTGGAAACGTGTGTGTGTCTGTGTTCACCTTTGTGTTTATCTTACTTTCTCTTTTTCACTTTGCGTCGTGTATAGCTCCCGAACAGATGAACCGATTTTGATTATTTTTTTGAAATATGAATCAGTCTTGAATGTTCTTAGCTGTGTTTTATAACATTCCAGCCATTTAATAGTTATTTATTATTTCAGCGAGCGTCGCACGCGTGTGACGGACGATGACAGCGACTATTTCAACGCGGGCAGCGTGTGGCTGAACGCGACCGAGAGAGAGAAGCTCGCGCAGTACCAGCAGGCGCTGCAGGACAAGAAGCACGCCTCCAGGCTCGCCAAGAAGATGACCTTCGACTTTGGAGGTGAGGTTACTCGACCCTAGCGATAACGGATTTGACCCCCTGTCGTAGGACTCGTAGAGGTCGGCAACTGTTAGCCACATGCGGCTCGTTGGATTGTGAAGCAGCGCCTGTTTAGTTCCATACGTGAATAATTAATGAATACCTCTCTAGCATTCATAATAAATTGTATTTTTTGACTCTTCCTACTCAAAAGGTTGCCGACCCCAATATATATATATATAAATATAAAATTAATTCCAAATCCCTTGGTTACGAAACAATTTAAAAAGTTACACGGAATAATAGAAAATTTAAGAAAACTACGAAAATATTAACACTGCCATCTCAATGACAACAATTAATGGTCATAGTGTGGGGCTTAAACTATTATATAGGCTAACAGACTGCCAAGTAGAAATGCCTAATTGTCTCGAAAGAACTTTCATCCCTACTATCCCTACTAATATTATAAATGCGAAAGTAACTCTGTCTGTCTGTCTGTCTGTCTGTTACGCTTTCACGCTAAAACTACTGGACCGATTTAAATGAAATTTGGTACAATGAAAGCTTGGAGCCTGAGAAAGGACATAGGCTACTTTTTAACCGACTGCAAAAAAGGAGGAGTTCCACGCAGACGAAGTCGCGGGCAGAAGCTAGTATTATTATATAGACTAATTTATAATGCTTTCGCGGCAGTCATGCTACGAATATAGGAATTGTACGAGTATATGGTTATATTATGCATGTATTATACATAACAATATAAAAAATCCCATCTAATCACCCTTAGCTATTAAAAAAAAAACTGCTTAAAAATCCGTTGCTTAGTTTTAAAGCATGCAAAGGGACGAACAGACAGCGACAGCGACTTTATTTTATACTATGTAATTATGAAATGTTTTTACTATTGGATTGAACAACTATTAACGGATTTAACAGGCCTATTTTTATTTTATTTGTTAATAGTTGTTTCATCCCAATGTGTAATAAACCGCGAAGGCATTAGAAATTATTATGTTTTTACTAATTATTTTCCATAGGTCGTCAGATCATAGAAGACAACACGATTGAGCATAAAGTGGACGAGGATAGGATAAGAGAGATCACGGCTGGTCCTTCCGAGCACAGCGCTAGGATGACGAGCGCTATGAACGTCGGAGTACCCACGGACAGAGACGTGGCGCCCGGGGTCAATGCACCGCTTTTACAGGTAGATGACCTATATGACAATCAAGGGCATGCCATATAGACACAATGGTATAATTCCATGGAGTGCCTACCCTAACGTACAACGTCTTTGGACAATTAATACCAATTATTATAATAATCCTGAACTAAGCAAAGCTTGTATTACGGGTAACGAATAAACTTACAAAATACGATAATTATATACCTACATAATATCAGTATATCATATTATTCAGTCAGTACTGAATATATTCCTACGGCAATAGCTTCGCACGATAAGCAACTCAGTTTTGCCTAACCGCCGATAGATGGCGCTGTCTACCTCCTATTTTGTTTCGTTGCAAAACGTAATGTAAAGTATATTGTATTACTATCATAATACATAAAATTCTTGTTTTTATAGAATTTCGTGTGCATATCGGGTAGATCGAATCGGCCAACATCTATTTTTCTTAACCCTAAATGGTTTTTTTTCATTTTTTTTATGATTGGCAATTGAAGAATAACATTTTCATCTATACCTAATATATATAATATAATAAAGAGGAAAGGTTTGTTTGTTTGGATTGAATAGGCTCCAAAACGACTAGATATATTTGAAAAATTCTTTCACTGTTGGAAAGCTACACTATTCCCGAGTAACATAAGTTATAAAAACAAGGAATCCGTGGGAAGCCGGGGCGGGCTACTACTCTACCATAAAACTTAATTTCTTAATAAAAAAACTCAAAAATATATTTTTTTTAAGTTTGATCCGTCAGTAGACAACACCCATTACGCGGCGGCGGTGAAGACGCCAGCGTTGTCGCAGGCCTTAACTAGCCGCGTCCAGGACCCCGAGATACAGGAGATGAGCGACACGGGGCGGTGTCTCTCGATGCACCAGCCATGGGCGTCGCTGCTCGTCGAGGGCATTAAACTGTAAGTACTTTATAACCTGGAATAAAATGAATGGAGAATGGTCACTAATTTTGAAATTTTAGCCTCGTCTAGAATGATAATATGTCGAAACGACATTTTGTCAACATAATATTACTAAATGAAAAAAATAAAAAAAGTATTCGTAATTTTTTTTGACATTTTAAAATTGATCCACTCAAAAAATAAAGCAAGTAGGTTGTAATATGTGGCTCTATAAGTAGGTAAAAAAAATAATAATATAGTTTAATGGAATCAGGAATGCATGATTGGAATGCTGTTCTGAAACTTAGAAATTTAAAAATTAAAGTACCCGTATTAAATTATAAGTTTAATGGAGTTTAATTTAAGTTTTTCCGAAATTGTATTTACAAATAGTCTGAATTTGAAAAGAAATCAACTATTTTTGTGATGAAATCAATAAGTTGGCAATGTAGTAGGAAATATATCGCTGCTTTAAATATTGATACAAACCGATATTTTTTGTTACTCCATTTAAGATTCTAAGCCGTCACATTTAAATTTGCATATATTTGGTGACACATATCGAGTTATCGCACTATTCTAGCAGCGATATATACCAAGTCTGATACTATTTAATAGCAGCCACGACTAAAGCTCTAATACCAATACATTTCATACTAAAAACAGAACTCCACTCATACGTTGACCTCTATTCTACTATTACACAATATTGATAAACACCACGTGTTCACCTTGAACCAACGCTTCGTAGTTCCAAAACTCTCCGCTAGATGTCGCTGTCACGTCCAGCGCTCGCCCATACAAAATTCTATATCGCGGTGTTAAGATTTCTCCCGAAACAATGACCTGTTTCATACATCGGTGTTCGAATTAAGACCTTACTTCATAGGATCATTTCTATAGTAAGCTCTTCACCAGACGTTCACAACATGTGAATGCGACCCACCCACGTTGATGAGATGTGGCGCGGTGCCCTGAGCGTGAGGCTGGCGAGGACTTGACGTCCTCAGCCCTCGATGATCGTTCACTGCCCTTCACGGGGCAGCGTGGGGTACTGTCGCTGTCTGAGTGGTTTTTGAATCATTTTAAACACTTTGAAATTTTATAAGTCAAAACACAATGACATGCTAGTGTTATGAACGTGTCACTTTGAAAGGAACGATGTGTTTGTTTCTCTTTCACGCAAATTTAATCTAATACATTTTGCTGAAGCTTTATAATATTAATATTATTATATTATATTATACATCATGCAGGCTGTATTTCATAACGATATTGTGTAAAGTGCGTAGACGAAGTCGCGCACGGAACCTATAATAATAATATAAATAAAAATGAATCACCGAAATGTATGTACGCGCATAACTTTCGATCTTATTCTATTTAAAAAGTTTTTATTTAACTTGCATTGTAAGTATGTATATAACGACGGCGTGCATTCCATATAGGCACATATGGAGTGCCTACCCTGTTGCAGTACATACGCGACTCACTGCACGCGTCTATAATAAGTATGTACGGGTGAAATCTTGCAACTAATTATTAAAATGTATAACGAGTATAATTATTTGTGTACATGTGTTCAGACACGAGGGTCGCACATGGTACACCAGTCACCGCGGGCGGCTGTGGATCGCTTCGACCGCGAAACCACCAGATCAGGACGTGGTGCGCGCCTTGGAGAACCAATATCGGGTGTTGTATCCAGGTACAAATATATTATACTACTAGACGTTTGCCCCGGCTTCGCAGGGATCCCTTTTTTTTCAAAAAGGTATTCTATAGCCTATGTTACTCGTGGATAATGAAGCTTTCTAATGGTGAAAGAATTTTTAAAAACGGTCCAGTAGTTTTTGAGCCCATTCATTACAAACAAACAAAGTTTTCCTCTTTATAATATTAGTATAGATTAAGAATATAGCTGAGCATAAGCACTAATGAAGATCAAATGATACTTAGATAGTTACAATAAAATTGTCTTTTTTTGAAGCTTAAGCTAATATGGCCTATTATAGTATTTTCTGTCCTCCTGCTTCTGGCAGGCTGCTGCTGGCTGCTGGCTTCGTCGAACAAAAAAATAGTATACTGACGTCGGCCAGTAAAATAAAAAAGCCTCAGATCACATTTTTGTCAACCTCGGCTTCGCCTCGGACGACAATTGCATGTGATCTGAGACATTTTTTATTTTACTGGCCTCGGTGCGTAATGTACTATTAATTACATAGTGAGGTACATAAATAATTCTTATATTTAAATAAAGTAATATGACATTGTTTGTCAGTATTTTTTATGATATTAACCTAAACTATATATGCGTTCGTACTTAATTTTCCAGATAAACAGCTGAAATTCCCTTCCTTCTACCCGACTGGTTGTCTGCTGGGCTGTGTCAACGTCGACGACTGTCTCAGCCAAGAGGAGTACGATAAACGGTGAGTATATGATACCTACTCATTTATATGTTTGCCTGTTTAACAATTTCCAAGTAAGGTGTTTGCCACTTATGTAACAAATAAAAATGGTCATGTATTTTAATAAATTATGTATTTATGTGAAACTAGCTTCTGCCCGCGACTTCGTCCGCGTGGAACTCCTCCTTTTTTGCAGTCGGTTAAAAAGTAGCCTATGTCCTTTCTCAGACTCCAGACTTTCTTTGTACCAAATTTCATTAAAATCGGTCCAGTAGTTTTAGCGTGAAAGCGTAATAGACAGACAGACAGACAGACAGAGTTACTTTCGCATTTATAATATTAGTAAGGATTATGTGTACCTTTACTGTATGTTTTGTAAGTTTCTTAGAAATAATAATATTAGTTTATAATTTCTGATGCCTTCGCGGTTATGACACATTTGAATAAAACAATTAACGGATTTAACTCGCGAATAAAATTATTTAATTGGTTGACGTTTCGCGAGAAATAATTTTGTAATGACGTATAAGTAAATCATTTTATCGTCAGCTCAGTCGTGCTACAAATATGGGAGCCATAATTTTTCGAAACATCAGCCTATAAGTTGTTTCATTTAATTAATAATATTCTGTGTATGTATTATAGACAGGGCATAGACTTTATTACCATATAAATAAAGTAAGTATATCTATACTAATATTATAAAGCTGAATAGTTTGTTTGTTTGTTTGTTTGAACGCGCTAATCTCAAGAACTACTGGTTCGAATTCAAAAAATATTTTTTTGTTGGATAGACAATTTATCGAGAAGGCTTTAGGCTATATAACATCACGTTGCGACCAATAGGAGCGAAGAAACAGTGGAAAATGTGTAAAAAACGGGGATAATATGAAGCCTTAGGTAGAAGTGACAGTTAGAAGACTTTGACAGATCTTTGACGAAACAATCGGACGGGCAGGACGACGTCTGCCGGGGCCGCTAGTATATTATATTGGTGACCTATATAATTATAATAATTATAATTGTATAATCTCTGTTGTAGTTATCCGGAGGGCGAGAGTGACAGTCCGTATGTGTTCATCTGTTCCAACCCCGTCAGCCTGAGGCTTCGGTTCCCCATCAAGGGACAGCACAAAATATGTAAGATATAACCAAAAAATATTCACAACGAATAACGTATGAGTAATTCATTATAAGTAAATATGCAATGCCCGTCTCGCGGTGTTTGTTGCCAAACTCCTCCGTAACGGCTGCACCGATTTTTATGAAATTTTCTATGCAAATCGGGAAGGTCTAAGAATCGACCAAAATATATTTTTCTTAGGTATGTAGCAAAATTTCAAAAAAATAAAATAAGCTTAATATTATAAAAAAAATTGGATTATATGGTTAATCAACCCCTATTTTTTATTAATAAATCTAAAATGACGCTTTACGCAGAGCTCTGGGTCAGCTAGTTTTTATATTTATTTATTTGTTATACAGATGCATTGGATAAAACAATACACTACGCTGCAGTGAAGAGCATTCAGAAGATGGCCAAAATACAAGCGGAGGAGGCGAATGCAGGCTAACGTTAGTAATTATAAATAAATAAATACAATTATTACATTATTGAAAACATTTATTTACATCATTAACAACTAAGAGTTTTATTTAAATAAACAACATCCGACATACATAGTTACGCCATAAGCACACACATACACACGCGTACATACAATCACACACACACCTATAATTCAGTTTACATAAGTTAGAAAAATAATGGCTACTGTCCATTCTACGAGAAAATATATTTTAGTATAATTTTGTAGTATTTGTTAAAATCTTAACTATTTTCTAAATCTCGTGAAAGGGACTTCAGTCATACTAAAATAATACTTATTTAATTATATCACTTTGTGAGAGATATAATATACAATAACTTAATTACAATGAGCACCAACGTATTGAAATTATGATAAAAACTATTTCAATTTTACTGAAGGAATCTCAAGATATTTTTAAATGCCGTATTTACATTTGATTTTTATATATATGTTGGTAATCCACCTAAAAAGTTTATTAGAGACAATAAATAGTAATGTTTTCAACAAGCAAAAACATACTTTATTGTTTGCTCATAGTATTCAGCTAGTTCGAAAACATAGTGAAATAGACCAGAAAGCTCTGCGTATCCACTTCCGTTGTTTTATCGACTCTATACCGTCGATATAAAATTGATAAAACGAGCAGAATAAGGAGGCAGCCGTAGTAGATTTTTGCTTGATGAAATATGAGAAATTATAATCGAAACAACGCTAACGCGCCGATTCTAGAAATATTCTCGCTTTGGCAGTAGAAAGGATTTGGTTTTGTGAAATTAACTAATTAATAGGAACGTTACGATTCCTTCTTTTGGTTTAATTGGGGGAAGAAAGCTTCAATGGGGAGTATGGGGTCGTCTGTGGCGATTGTGAAATAGTTGGGCACCCTCCGACTGCTGGACGATACCGTCTTAAACATGCCCGGGGTGTTGTAGTCTTTACTCGCGGCTAGCGTCAGGTCCGACACTCGTTTCGAATGTTCGAACAAATGCTCAATAGGGTCATGGTGTTTTTTATCAGCGATTTTCATAATAGCACTCTCAGACCGAGTCCTTTCCGAAGTGATGTCGTCTCTGTGATCGTTGGATATCGTCGTCTCCGTCACGCTCACGTCCTGAACTGACTCCCCGATGTCAGAGTCCTTGATCTTCTTCCTTATTAAGCGTTTGTTGTGAACTGTCGTTGGGCTGGTAGTCTCCGTAGTTTCCTCAGTAGTGGGCCGCGGTCGGCGTGATCCGTTGCGGACTCTGGATGAGATCTTCTGCGTCGTTCCCTCGGTGGTGTCCGTAGTAGTCTGTCTCACTCTGCTAGACTGCCTTATGGAATGTATTTCCTTCTCTGTGGTTTCGTTGTTTTCGGTTCCATTCCCGGCTTTGTGTCGCGGGTCCTTCGGCATGAACTTTTTCCTCTCAGTCGCGTTATCACTTTCACTGTTGAACTTGTTCTCATTGTAAGGTCTTCTCTGTGGGAATCTCACTTTGGGCGCGTGTGATTCTGTAGACTTCTCAGTTGTACTCGTGGTCGAGCTCAAGCGATTTCTATAGTCTTTGACGCTGAATCTTGGTCGGTTGCTCTCGTACTTATTCTTCTGCCTTGGCCTTTGGACCTTTCCAGAGGCTTCAGTGGCTTCCAATCGAGGAGTGGTTGTTGTGATTTCATTGGTGACTTCGCTAATGTCTCTTAATGATTGTGTAGTACTCGCGAGCCCTCTAACTGGCTCTAATTCGGCTTCTATTGGCTTGACATCTCTATGGAAAGAGAAGTTATTATCTTGATCGGGCCTTGATTTTAATGTATCAGATAAACTCACTGCGATGTCGCTGGTGGGCGTGTCTTTCTCATCCTGTTTGTGACTGTAGTCCGGCGTTTCACTTCTGTATTCATATGGGCTGGTAGTTTGTTTAGAGTACTGCGGTCGTGTGGCTATCTTCATTATTGGAGATTCCTTGTTAGGATCATTATCTCTATAGGACTGCGTCGTAGTTTCAAACCTCTCGGTAGTAGTCGTTAGTGGTCTGCGATGTCCGAGCTTTTTCTTTACTATGGTGGGATATGTTGGTGATATTGTTGGTAAAGCGCTCGTAGTTAAATCGACCGTAACGCTTGGAGTAGTCAAGTTGGGACCCTTGTATTTGGTTGGCCGGACTCTGGATTTGAAGGTATGCTCTTCGAATTCTGTGACTGCCGTGGGTTCCGTTGATAATGATACAGGCTTAGCCGTGGTGGTTTCTTCTCTGTTACGATTAATGTTGGCTAGAGGAGGACGGCGCCTTCGGTTCTTCATTCTCTTCCTGTTCTTTTCCTTTTCTGTCGGCGGAGGTGTGCTCGGTCGCTTGAAGTGTTTGTTGGGCGCGAGTGTGGGCAGAGGCGCTACCGACAAATCATTATTTTCATTGTTATCTTGGGAGATACTGTAACCGGTCGTCACGGCTTGCTGCGTGGTCTGTTTATATACCTCGATCGGCTTCTTCGTTCGTCTCGCGGTGCTATGGTCGTCATATAAAGGAGTAACCTTATAATAGTAATCTTTGAGTTTGTGTTTTCCTATAGGTTCGAAGTCGTCGCCTAGAGGGCGTCTACTTTGAGATTCCGCTTGTCCGTCGTAGTTCAACAAATTATCGCCTTCGGTTACGATTGCGTATTCTTCAGGAACGTTGGACAAGGATGTCGTCTCTGGCTTCAAGACTGAGTCGTGATACTCTTGTTTAGTCACTGATTCCTCTGTTGATTTTTGGTTATTATATTTATAGCTATCCGGGGTCGGTGACCACGGAGCTTGTGAGGAATGTGTGTTCAGATCCTCTGAATATGTTTCTGTCACTTCATAAGTGGCCTTATAAGGTACTGAGTTAGGAGTTCCCTCGATGTCGCCGCTCGGGTTTATGTATTGCTGAGACACTTCTTGGTTGCCGCCCGCCGCGAAACTGTCATGGATCTTTTGCTTCTTTTTCTCATAATTGAAGTTCACCGTTTGCTGATCGTAGTAATTTTGCGCTTGCAAGTTTTGTTGTGCCGGGTAATGGAAATCGTAGTGGTTCGCCAAAGTGGTTGTTTGTACTGGATTGTAAGTTGTTACTTTATTATAATCTGAGCTTTGATAGTGTTTTGAGAACGGATCCTGTGGACTTGCTTTGAAACCCTTGACGTTGGGGTCGATCTTGGGTGGTGTAGATACCTTTGGTGGCTGAGTAGGTGCACTAGTTTTAAAGTCGGTTACAGCTGTACCGAAGTGAATATGGTTAACTGTCGTGGGGAACTTCGGCGTAGTCGATGGGAACTGGGGTGTCTGTTTGAAGTTCGGCGAGTAACTGAATGAGTTGAAGATGGTTTGTCTTGTCGGCTGCTGCGGTATGTAGGTCGTTCTCGTGGGGAATGCGGGATCCCGACCTTTGACTGGTTGCAGATTGAATTGTGGGAATGTACCTGGAATAAAAAATCATATTATATATTTAAAAATAGAGATGATTACAAAGATCCTTTAGCTAGTCATAAAACAATTCTTACCAAAAATTCTTGGTGGGAAAGAGTTATCTTGGAACGTAAAGTGGGAGTAAGGACTGGGAACCTTCTGAGCAGGGAAGTTCTGAGGCGGGAAGCTTTGTTGCTGCGCCGTCTTGACTTGCTGGTTCAACGACTGCTGGGCCGCGTCACTGTCCGGGAGTTTGTACACCTCTGGTTTGTATATCTCCGTTTCACTCGACTGCAGTTTCTTGTTACTACCTTCCGGTCTTGCGTAACTTTCCACTGGTTTACCGAAAACGTCAAAAGGCTTTCCAGTCTGATATTGGTATTGCACGGGTTGAACACTAGGTAGTTGCTGGATGTTATGAATAGGCTGTTTCAACTTCTGCGGGTATTTGGTGAACACTGGCCTCGCAGCGTAAGGGTTATGAGGATTTCTGATGAGAACGCTTTCAACTGGGAAGTTCTGGACGTATTTGTAATGTGTCAGTCCGTTGTTGTTGGCGAAGGGATTGTGGTAGGAGTTTATTGGTTGATTGACGGGAGTTTGTGAAGATGGGACGGATCTTAAAGTTGTTGGGCGGTATGATTGGGCAATGGAGGTCAGCTTGGTCGCGTCCCTCGTGGCGATTGGACGTGCTGAGGCGGGGTACTGATCTAATACGGAGACAGGTATTTTGTACGCGGGGGGCGCGTGAAGCGGCGCTGTGTTGTAGCCGTATATGAGGCCTCCTGAGCCGAGGACGGGCCGCCAGCCACCTTTAGTCAGCGGTAGTGCCTGAAAAGATTATTAAAAAGTTTATTTTCGTTTGTCTGAACACTTGAGAGTAATTTGAATAGATTTTTTAACACTGAAATAGAATAATGTTGTATTTACCGCTTGTGTTGGCATAGAGCGCCGGTGATGGCCAGCGGAGCTGATTACCAGCAACGCTTGCACCGCGGCCGCCGCCAGCCATAGTCTCCCTTCTGTAAATAAAATAACCCCATTAAAAAAACCTATCATACTAGGCACCTGCCTCTCATAAAATACCTACCTATATTTATATGTTTTATGAACGGAGCTAAAATAACTATGCAGTTTGTATATTTTGTAAGCTGTAATACTAATTCGGAGTGATGACTTGAACATTCTCACTGGATCTCTCCTTAGGTGTATAATTTGCTATTGAATATCAAGGCCTTTTGAAAGGTCATATCCAACGACGCAGCCAAAATTCTCAAACAATACCATATCAGTGTCATCGTAAGCAATTTAGGTGGCTTTCTACCATTTCTATTGTGAGTGTACTTAATAAAGCACCTCTAATGCCACCTAATGGAATCCACCTGGACAAAAAATTGACAAGCGCAATTGCGTTAAATTACATATCCGTTGGTCATTTTGAGAAAGTGAATGAGTAGGTTCTTTAAGAACTCGCTTAGATCGGGTTTCGTTTTTGTGCCTATTTCCTTTATGGAGTCAAGGTTGTTTACTTAGAAGCTGTATAATGGCCGTATAAGGCGGTTAGTGGAAATAGATAACTCGTTATGGGTACCGTGTTATTTTCCAATATGCGTACTATAAAAACGATTTATTTTTATACCGATACTAGCTACTGCTTGCGACCTCATCTGCGTAAGATGAGAACTTTACACGATATACCTAGTTATAAAATATAGACAATGAGTTATTCTTATGTATAAGCTAGGTATATTATTGTGAAGTTCAATCGAAATCCATTCAGTAGTTTTTGCGTAAAAGAGTAACAAACATACATGTAGACATTCATCCACATATTCATAGGTGCCTACATTGTTACAAACTTTCGCGTTTGTAATATTAGTAGGAAATTAAGTAGTTGCAAGTATCTACAGACCGTATAATATATATAGAGTCAGTGTTTAATAATATACCTGAGCTTGGTGCAACCTTCATTTATTTAACCAAACTATCATATAGTCATCTACCGTAAAACAGCGTAAAATCAATAGTGTCAATAAAATTTCTTTTGAAAGTAAACTACGGTAAAGAAATTGACTGCGCCATGTAGAGCGGAACTGATGACTCGCAAACATCGACAGTTCCCACGATCATTTGTCATTAACGATGACCGGTTAATGACTCGGACGGGTTCGAATCCAGTCAAGGGCATATATTTGACTGCACAGTTATGTTAGGTCATGGATGTTTTCGTAGTATTAAAATTGGTGTTAGGTTGTTGTGAGCTCTTTGGGAGAATATGGGAGTTATGAAGTTT
Organism: Polylopha cassiicola; assembly: GCA_038024825.1. NCBI lineage: Eukaryota > Metazoa > Arthropoda > Insecta > Lepidoptera > Tortricidae > Polylopha > Polylopha cassiicola. Next base: position 2,507,239 of record CP149060.1, on the reverse strand, counting down.
TCGAAATGTAAGTGTAAAAAGCATACGTGAGTTAATCTCTTATGTGTGTTTTGTATGTGTAATAACCGCGAAAGTAGGTACCTATGATAAATTATTATATATTAAAAAAAAAACTCGTACTTTTGTATCGGTAGACTAGGTAACCAAATTTGAATCACTAACGCGTCAAGGATGTTTTTAACGAATTTGTCTGTTATGTAAGCCGATGTTTTTGAATCAGTTTCAAGAGGAATTAAAAAAGTCTAGAGAAGGTACCTACACGAAATGGACAAGCATGATATGCGAAAGAGGTTTATCAGTAAAAGATCTCTGCCTAGCCCTATGGGGAAATAGGTGACTTTATGTAGATATATATGAGTTCTGTATTTGATCACGTCACATCTATTTCTAGTGGCCATTGTAACAACCTCAGTCATTCATGAATACACACATCCCATTTACATCGCTCGATTTCGTCAATGGTCGTTGCGCAATCAATTAGGACTTCATTCACGTTTGTGTTGTAAGGAATCCGTTTCTCTTTTGTTTTTAATTAGGAACGAGAGTACCTAATAGTGAAATACCTACGAATTACTCGTCATATAAGGTCAAATGAATCGATAAATATCTACAGAGGGAATTCTTAAATTTTCGCACCTAGGATTAATTATTAATATTGCCAAAGGGTTAGATCGTGTTTCTATAATACTATACCTACGATACCCATATTTAACGCTCTCTGTATATATATTGCAGCCGGATCGTATAAGCTCAGTTTAACATTGCGGCTAGCCATTTTAAAAAACTGGTCGTTTTCGATTAGGCTGATTGTCGTAGTTTTAACCTAATCTACCTTACTTTTCTGGTAGCAATTCGAATTTCACGAGGGTCGCAGTCTTAACTATTTTCTCATTAATTATTGAAAAGAGAATTCCGCTAATCGTTACCGAATTGAACCGCCGTATTACAGAACTGCTAGTCGTAATGTAATACGGCGGATTATACGATCCGGCTGCCACATATAGGTACCTTATGAGTATTAAACTGGCATCAAACTATGAAAAATGATAAATGGAAGGACTTGTTATTTACATCCAAAACCACAAGAGCTTAAATTGAAAAATGATGAAATTACAAAGCATAAACCAAAAAAAAAAACTCTATGATTGGTGACTTTACCTTACGTTAAGTTTATGACATGTAAACTTTGTTTACTCACAAGTTATCAACCGAGACTTCAGTTTCCCGTGTCGTTAGCTTTATATTTAATTGCTATAATTGCTGTATTTACGATCAAACACTTACTTTAATGAAGTAAAAGTCGAAGGAAACGGGATCCAGATCCGCCGCATTCTCGGCTGATTTGTAAACAGTAGGAAGTATTTATGAAAGTTCATAAACAACGGCGGATTGTTCAGTTTCACTCCTTTTATTGTCTTAATTGTTTTTTAATTGTGTATGCAAATACCGATAATACATGTTGCTGCAATATTTTTACATACTTATATCAGTAGGTATTCAAAATAAATACGGGCTAATATCGATAATATAATAATACTGCAGTATTTGTAAATACATAAATCTTAATATAAAAAATATATTCGCGTTAGTTACGTCGCATCGTTTATATCTTGAAGAGGTTTAGTGATTTTTGATTTTTTGTATTTACCTCGCTCAAATTTACAGAATAAGCATTAGAATACCTATCAGAGAAAAAAAAATATACCTATACCTAAACAAAAAAATTTTTCTGACTTTTTTTCATGAAATAAGATAGGCTATTCAATGAAGCTTGACAGGTAGTTATTTATACCTTAGTTACAAAAGTATCTTAAATAGAAATATATAAATTCAAGTAAAAAGGTGTATAAGTGTAATACAGCGTGTACACGATCCTTACCCTTTTTCATTTGGAATCTAGACTTAGATCCTACTTGACAGTGTATGTAAGTCTCAAGTAAGTTACCTGAAACGTATCCAGTAGATAATACTTAACTTTGAAACTTTAAGTACCTACCTACAAGTACAGTCGGCGTGAAAGATATCTTAGCACGCAAAGTGACAACACAAAACTTGTGCTGATTATAATATGACCATACTAGTCAGAAATGATAATAATATATTTGATGGTAATCTTTCTTTGAGTTCTGCGATGAAATTACCATGACAAATCGGTTTGTGTCAAAACTAGCTCTTTTTGTCTATTGTTCTTATGCTCTGTTTACTTGCAAATTTAGTAAGCAAATTCGTTCATTGTTTATGTATGAGGAAAGGACGTCAAATGTATGAATCACTTTGCATATAAAATTATTTTCAAAATTATTCAATATAATTGGATTAAGTGTCCAAATAGCTGTGTGGTTAATGCAACGTCTTCGTCTGCAATCTTGAGATATATCTCACGGCAAGGCACTATAGTGCCGTATTGAAAAAGTCGTTTTTTAAGCTTTATGTCAAACGCTTGCTAGTCCCTGTTTATTGTCCTGACTCGATTTTGACTACAACTTCCCCCAGTCGGGAAGGAATTTGTCTTTACGATAATAGCGAACGCAAACAAAACAAATCCCTACTAATATTATAAATGCGAAAGTAACTCTGTCTGTCTGTTACGCTTTCACGCTAAAACTACTGGACCGATTTAAATGAAATTTGGTACAAAGAAAGTCTGGAGCCTGAGAAAGGACATAGGCTACCTACTTTTTAACCGACTGCAAAAAAGGAGGACGCGCCACGCGGACGAAGTCCCGGGCAGAAGCTATGAAATATATATGGATTTCGTACAAGCGAACCAAATCTGACTACGTGACTTTACGTGAGATTGCGTTTATTCCTTACATTTTGGTACGTTTGGTATCACCCACGGACCCACCTTGTCTAGAATAACGCCTGTGTAATAACCGCGAAGGCATAAAAAAAGTATAGTACAGAATTATGCTCGACAAACTTCAACATTTGATAGCGCAATGTGAGTGACCCAAGTCCACTTCGATACCAATAAAATGAACGTGATACACGTTACAAGAGGATCACGCAACGCCTAGAAAGTGAGACGTATAACTATTAACGACTTTTCCACTGTTTTACAGGTTTTATGTGTCGTGGAAATTGTATGTTGATTTCGGTGATAAAGTCGCGCAGTGGTCATATAGCGCGTAACGTAAGAGACTTTTTGATGTTATCGCTAATTTGCACCTTTATTGGAATAGTGTGACAACTCAAAACGAGTCACCATTTGAATTTAAATTTAAATGTAAAGACTTTGAGTCTTAAATGGAGTAACAAAATTTTTCGAGATGTCACATTCATTTAATTGTAAACAAATATAGGGTTACCTAGGTTAGTTACGTTGTGAGCTTTTTTTATGTGTGTAGACATACTCCTTTTGACACTGTGATTATATCGATAAAAACGTTGTCATTACAATTTTTGTGTTTGTTTGTCTTTAGGTATATTATTTCGACCTACGTATAAATGGTGAAATTCTTCCCAATTAAAAATACCCATAACTTTGCTCCGTTTAAATTTTCATTCATCATTCATGCAGACTGGAAAATAAAGAGATATTTTACCTACAGTAAGTATTTTTATATTTTTCATTCCTAATGGTTGCCGTAAATGGAAGTGGAGCCCGTTAGCTAGATGTCATTACATAATAGGTTCCCAAGTATATAAGATCACTAGCTTCTGCCCGCGACTTTGTCCGCGTAGAACTCCTCCTTTTTTGCAGTCGGTTGAAAAGTAGCCTATGTTCTTTCTCAGGCTCTAGACTTTCTTTGTACCAAATTTCATTTAAATCGGTCCAGTAGTTTTAGCGTGAAAGCGTAACAGACAGACAGACAGAGTTACTTTCGCATTTATAATATTAGTAGGGATTATTTATCACATTTATTATTTTTATAAAAAATACAGAATTATCATCCATCTTGTGTATATCGCAATAAATTATGCATCAGCTATACCTATTCCTTACCAATTAACGATCACTTAATTTCTTACACAAAAAGTGAACCGTTACATTAGAACCGAACATGCGTAAAGTCGAACGTGAAAAAAGTTGACAGGTCCAATATTTAACGTTCATTTTCATTGTCTCGCAATTAACCACATCTTACAGTGCCACAGATAATTTGCACGTGGCTCACGCGTCGCATGATCGGCGAAGAGAAACCCGGCACGTAACTTAGTGCATTCGCTGCGACTAATGAGTTGGGGTCTGTGGCGCCGTTTCTTGACTTTCCCTTAATTCCGCCTTCAGTTTTATTTGCATCTGTGACAATGTTAATTATAATTATTTGACACGATTTAATGCATCACGAATTACGAGGGTAGGGTGGGGTGATGATGCTGTCGAGATTCACGGGAATTGAGAATATGCCGTGCTGTAGGTGTATGATAGTTAGAAAAACTTATCAGGATTCAGGAATATTTGTTAAACATAAGAATGTGATATGATTGCACCCATGATTTTAATAAGTAGGTAGGTAGATAAATAAATAAAATTAAGTACTTAGTGTTTTTTTTTGTACCTACCGATTATTGTCACTTACTTTTTCGGACTACTTAAATGAAATTAATATAATTGTACAGGTATTAGGATTAGGTATGTTCAAATATTGTTAAGTACTCAGGCACTTATAAAATTAACGTTCATTTCTTGAAACCTATGAAATCCATTATTGTTTTCTCTATTAAGTAAGTATTCTTTTCTGGATGGATGTTTGGAATGTGAAGTGTGAACTGATTATTAAATTAGTTCCATTCTTCATTTCCTGCCTAGCATCTCTTTTTATTAGTTTTATTTTTAATTAGTTTCCTGTGTATTGACTATTTGTATCATCTTTACTAACAGAATCATAGGTTATTCTTAGCAACCGCTACTTTAAGACAGTAGTAAGACATCTGTCAACTGTACTAGCATTTCCTCGTGTAAAATATTAGCTAGCTCGGCATCCCGGCGCGTGCGCTGCGCCGCGGACCGTAGCAGGTTTCACTCCAGCTATTCGCCGAGAAAACCACATTTTTATACTTTATCTCGCTCCACAGCACAAAACACCTACCACACAAAATAGACTCTGCCCCTGCGAAAATAAAAGTGATTTTACATCAATAAAAACCATCGGGGATATCATGCAAAGCCTGCGTTCAGTTAGGCGCATCAGATCACTATGGTGATGAGATATAAATTCATTAACGATGTAAAACGTTATCCAGCTGTCTTGATGATTGTTCATTTATTATCTTAGCTATGTTACTTGCGCGACATTCCTGACTATTGACAATACTTTTACACTTTTTTAGTAGTTCGTTGTTTATCGATGAATTGAATCTTTAACTTATACATTATTAGCAAATGGTAGCTTTACTTTTCTTCGCAGTCCCTGACACGACTTATAGGTTATTACAATTACGTCAAAAAACATCTCTTAAACTCATTTTATTTTAAAACTAAGTACCTACAAATAAGTAGGTTGGTTGATGGTGGTAAAGTAGGTAGGTACCTACACATATTTTGAAACTTTACGTACCTACATGCTTGTCTATAATTTAACTACTTGCAACTACTTATAACAGAATTACACTGAACAATTGTATTGTGTACGCTTGTCATTGCTATTACAAATCATCGGCTGATGACTGTATCCGACATCATCAATCATCATCAACTTTGTATCAATATTACAAGATAGGTACTTCGCAATTATATTTGCTAGGTATCTAACATTAATGAAGAAAATACATTACGCTTAATTTACAAATTTATAAAGATAATACTTAAGGGGTGTGATTTCACTTTCGATTTTTGCCTCGTAATAACCAAGAATAGAAACTCACTGTTATTTATCTATGGAAAACTGGTCGATTTTCTGCCAATCAGTTCCGAATGACGAGATACTACGTTTTTCGGTGCTATGGGTGCTGTTTCCGATTACTCTTTATACAAATTATACGTGAAATGGATTAGAAATTTACTAGTCTATGTCGTGGTCAAGCGATTGAAGAGCTCCATATCTAACGACAAATCGTTAAAAATAAAACAAGTTTATTCATATTGGAATGAAACAACTATTAACGAATTTAACGCTAAAGTCTAGCACTTTAGCGTTAGACTATTGTCAGCTCAGTCGTGCTACGATTATGGAAACTGTAAAGAATCCGAAACGTCAGCAAATAAAATAAAACAAACATACGCGAGTTAAATCCGTTAATAGTTGTTTCATTCCAATGTGTAATAACCGCGAAGGCATCAGAAATTATTAAGTTTATTCATACATATATAATTGTGCTATATATTCTAGTATGCCGGAATGTCAACCTTTGCAACTTGTGACACGGGATGTTTGATTCATGTGAATGAAACTGTTAAAGTAAACTTTGAATGTTCACGCACTTGTAAAAAGTCCTTGTTTTCTAGATTTTAAGTTTTTCGCAGTGAAACCGTGCTAGCAACCTATAATGCTTTAGTTTCAAGAACATAAGTTTAGTGGTATTTTCTATCCGTAAATCGTTACAGAAGTTTTTTCTTGGAATTAGGAGATTTCGAATTCTAACAACACATTACCAGTAAATACAACACAGTAAATGAAAATCATGCAATGACACCTACGCCACAGCTTGTAGGTGAAAATTGCGTGTCGATTTTACTTTTAAAATCGATAAACGTGACAATTTAAACCCATAAATCTAATTACTTTAAATCAAATACTCGTATAATTGCCCCGTAAAATACGCTTCATAGCTCGCGGATTTCTTTATAAATGATAATGTCTCAATTTATAGTAAGGTTTTATGATAGTAGAATAACTATAATTAAGTTTACAAAGCATGAAATGTTAGTACATTTACATAGTTTGATTGATGAGGTTTATATTATAAAAAGGAACGTCAGGTTTTTAGAAAAAGCGGGAAAGAACTACTTAAATGATTTTAAAGTGAAACATACTTGTAAAAGGTAGTATCACAAGTCACTATTATTATTATTCAAATCATCATACAATTTGAATACCTAAGTATTTATTCGTTTCGTTTGGCTGTTAATTATATAACCGACGATCCTATGCTTAAATAATGTACTGGTTTTGGTTTTGAAAAAGAAACACTAATAAAACATTGGTATGAACTACCTAGAGACGGGATTTAACTAGCGTATTTTATTTTATTGGCTTACGTTCCGAAGCCTTTACAGATTCCATAATCGTCGCACGACTGAGCTGACAATAGTCTTATCCTAAAAAATATTTTTTAGCATAAGATTATTGTCAGCTCAGTTACAATGTATAATAACCGCGAAAGCATCAGAAATTATTAGTAAAACATTTTTTGTATCCATTCTTAATCACATAACACATAAGTATAAAGTAGTTTACATAATAAATATTTATATATACAATGCTCGAGTTTAATTGCTTGCTCGCATTTTGAATGCTTCCCAATTTTATTTTCATTTAAGTACTGTTATCTTGATTGTGTTAATAAGCAATTTAAATTTCGTATGTGTACAGTTCTTTGTGTGTTTTTCTGTACTCAGCAAATAGTGCTACTGTGTTGTCTTAGTAGAGAGTTGTACGGTCTACTTACTGTGTCTATATGAAATTTAATGCTATGTTTTTACTATTTTTATATATTATTATAGACATAATGCTTTGTTTTTCCATTTGTTACAAAGTGTCGATTTGAATATATATTGCTGCTTTTCTAGAATAGTGTCACAACTTGAAATGTATCACCATTTTGAATTGAAATTTATATGTGACGGTTCCTTAAATGGAGTATAAAATCATTTCGAGTTGTGACACTATTCTAGAAAAGCAGCAATTTTTTTTTTTTCGAGTTTGTACCCCGTTATGAAATATACGAATTTCATTGTCTCATTCTTGGTTAACCTGTAAAATATCTTTGGTCAATTCACACTCATTGCAAATGAAGCAAAACTTTTTGGTTTGAGTTTTTGTTACAATCAAAGGGGTCGGTGAACTTTTGAGTTGGAAAATCCAAAAATCACAATATAAACAAATTATTTTTTTTAAGACCTACATTTTGTTTCTTGCCAACATTAATTATATAACCGATACCATAAATATTTTCTGCATTCGGTTACGGAAATATATATTTTCTAAATTTCGGGTCAAAAACGATATTAACCCGGTTTAATATCCATGTAGTTACCATGAACACCGTAACGCACGCGATTATATATGTTGTATAATCCATTGTTTTATATCGTGACATACTGCTCTAATAGTTTATTGCGATACCACTGTCATAAGAGACGTTATTGTTTATGTACTCGAAAATATTAAAAAACTGGCAGTCGAGAGTCAAGTCATATTATATGTTTTTAGTGCTAGTTATATGATATACTTAAAAATCTTAAAAAGGGCGCTTACGTCTTAATATTTTTGACACTTCGTTAATGTTGCAAATAAAAGTTATTACTTAATATTATTTTACAAGTTTCAGTGTTTTCTTAAAAAATATATGAATTTGACTATGGATGCCCTTACAGTTGGGCATAGACAATAGGATTCTGAACAAATCCTCAAAGGTTGTCGAACGTATTTGTCTTATACAGATAATATATAGGAATTATAGGCCATTACACACGGATAATGTATATTATAGGATTAAAAAATTATAGATGATAATAGACTGTACATTCAGACGTTGATCTTACTTATATTTAAGAACTGGTTATAGTGGACTTTGTTTAGAAATAACCTCTTGTTTATAATACAGTCTTTAATATAATTTAAAAAGTAACCTAAACAGAACATCGATTAATCTACTTTTTGTACCCAAAAGAAACCGAAAGCAAGCGAATTATAAAGGTAAACAATACTTTTTCGAACGTCGACCTTGTTGGTCTCACGGCATCGACAAATCGATTGGCTCATTGTCGAAGAATCACTTTCGATGGCGGAAAAAAAAACTAGACTGTGTCTATGGTGCTAGTGTGGGAACGTTGTAAGGATTGTCTATGTTTTGTATGAGTAAAAGTGCGATTACCTAACACAATAAGGGAGCGGACCATGTGATGTGATTTGCGTAATTTCTGGTTATTGTGGATTGAAGAGCTATTGTCATATTTCCTTGGAATTATCTATGAATAGCGGATTACAATGGCCTGTCCTTTTGTAGGCGTCTAGAGAGAAAAACTGAAACAAGAACTATGAGAAGCGGGGGTTTTCATTCGAATTTTAATAACATTTTTAAGTTAGGTACTAATTACATTCTCAGACACACTTAAAAAATGAATAGATTTTTTAAACTTTTTAATAATAGTTTAACAAACAAAAAACGTTAGTCTGTGGCACGTGTTTAAAATTCTAATTATTCCCTATAAGTACTTTTTATTATAAAAAACTACGTAAAAAACATAATCTTGCAAATAATTCCTATAACTTAAACCAAGACTTACGTCACCACCTCCAATAGTTATAGACTTAAAGACCTGTTTTGATTAAGAAACATTTACATTATAATAATATATACATATATCCACATAGGTGGTAAAAGAAACCTAATCAAATTAAACAAGAAAATCTCTACCACAAACACGGCAGGCGCGTTGAACTCTATCCCACTATGCGCGTACGCAAGTCATCTAATATGACACATTAGTTTCACTTTTCTTATATCACCCAATGACAAATTCATTGCCATTCAGTGCCCGTGACCTTCCTCACTTTCCTCGTACGTGATTGGACTAAATGTTCACTTTCTTTTGTTTATCCTGGTTGGGGACTATTTGATGACGTAGGCCGAACGTTGGATCGTTCTTTTTTTACCTACAATAGTCTGTCCTTCGTCTTATTATAGCATCTCATTAGAGTATTGATAATTACAAAAAAAACAATAACTAAAACAATTATAAATAACTAGCTTTTGCCCGCGATTTCGTTCGCGTGGACTTCAGGTTCGTCCCGTCTAGGTTTTTTTACGACCTCACATTAGAAACCTCAAAAATTGTAGCCTATGTGTTATTCTGATGTATAAGCTATATTGTGGTAAAGTTTCATTCAAATCCATTCAGTAGTTTTTACGTGAAAGAGTAACAAACATCCATACATCCATACTTACAAACTTTCGCCTTTATAATAGTAGTAGGATAAGGTTGTATTATTGTCAGCTCAGTCGTGCTACTAATATGGGAACTGTAAGGTTTTCGAACAATTAGCAACTAGAATTAAAATAAGTACCTACACGATTGCAATGAAACTACTTCAACGGATTTAACTCGCGTATTTTATATTTATTGGCTGTTAAAGTTCATTCATTCCAATGTATAATAACCGCGAAGGCATCAGAAATTATAAGTACGTTGACTCGCGTTTGGTACTTATTAGTTTTTTTTTTACAATGTGTAGGTAATATCCGCGAAGGCATAAGAAATTATCATTCTAACAGCATACAAACATCGTTTACCTAAGCTCCAAACAGCTAATAAGTAAATGTTAATACGTATATTAAATGCTTACTCATATTGAATAGTAACTTTGATTGACGTTTTGTGATTAGTAAAAAACTTTCTGTTTATACCTGAAAGTACGTAGTCATAAATTATATTGGCATATGATTACACATCATTTTCATTGAATATTTTTAAATACATACTTTCGTAAAAAAATACTATATACCTACCTTTGTAAAGTTCTTTTACTAGTAGGTAATTTGAAAAAAATATTCCTAGATTCTAAATACAAATACAATACAAGTATTGTTGCACATGCCAGTGATATATTTGTTTTATAGGGATTTGTACATCCTACTACTATTATAAAGGCGAAAGTTTGTAAGTATGGATGTATGGATGTTTGTTACTCTTTCACGTAAAAACTACTGAATGGATTTGAATGAAACTTTACCACAATATAGCTTATACATCAGAATAACACATAGGCTGTATTTTATAACGATATAGTGTAAAATACTAATCGTGCGCAGACGAAGTCGCGGGCGGAAGCTAGTTGTATTATACTCCAATTAAAGACAAGAGTAGAAAAATTGAGACCTAGTGGGACTCGAAACCACGCCCTTGCCTTTACTAGCGGCAGCATATCATTATAATTGTAAAAGTCTAATTATATTATAGTATTGAATCAAAAATATCGATCGATCGATTGATAGATCGTATTTAACGTTATCCACTAACAAATTGTCATATTTCATTGTTTTAAAAAAAAAAAATACAATCGTTTGCGATCTATTTAATAATCGGAGTGATCGATCGCTTTCCGTGTGATCGATCGTGGATCACTGTCGCGGCTCGCTCTGTTTCAGATGACTGGGAAATAACTTAGATCTAACAATTTCTGATGACTTCGCGGATATTATACATTGGAATGAAACAATAACTTATTTAACACGCGTATTTTCTTTTACGTTTACGAAACTTTACCAAATCAAATAAAATATGCGAGTTAGGTAAATTCGTTACTAATGCCTATGTAGTTATTTCATTCCAGTAACTTAGGTCTATTCGCATTGCAAATATTTTATTTGTGTAGTTTTCCGTTTTTTTTTTATATTATATTTTGACTTGATTTTTTTAAATTGCCTCTAAAGGTAATAAGATTAATTATTTAAGTATGAAAATGTAACTAGTGCCGATGAATAACGTAACATAAATAAACGATTATAAATCATAATTCATACTATAAGTACCTAGTTCTTAACTTCCTATTAGAATCAAGAGTGATTCTTGGGTTCGCACAGTACCTACCTACTTTATATTAAATTGAATTTTTACTAGTAATATATTGAACGTACCTTTATCATCTAACTGAACAAGTACCAAACTTTAAAAAAAAATAGGTTATTTTGGAGAAAAACGTGTACTTACATCAATGCATAGAAGCGCAGATAGACAATAGACTCAAATGACAGTGTTTTATACTATGTACTCACTTTCTTATGCCTTGCAATTATCACGTACCATATAGGGGTTCCTGAGGCTTTTAATTTCGTGACATCAGTCTTAAAACGTAACACAAAAAGTTACGTAACGTTTTCAAACGGGCACCTAACGTCCACACCCGATAAGGGTAACAAATACAGCCAAGCGATAATAGTCTTACGACATACATATTAAGGGTTATAAATAGGTTACGACTAATTGCTTTGTTGCCTAAACTTGAGGGCCAGTTTCCTAGTGAAAGTGGGCATGTAATGTGTGTTTCGGCAATTAACTTTGATTAACATCGAATACCATGTTGATATGAGCATGGGTTTTACTGCGATATTCGTATAAACAGATTTACTAAAGCGGTTATTTAAAACAGCAGCATTTTTAGGTTATTCTATTATAAAGCTGTCATCAAAAGTGTATCGCACAATTCGCACACCTAGATCTAAAGGGAGCTCAATAAAGTTTTTTTTCAAGAAAGGCAAAACACTGATTGATATGTCCATGTGCACTGAAGGAGTTTTCTGAATAAATTATGCTTTTTATATGAAGCTAGAAGAGTTAGCTTAAATCTGTTTTCGTGGTAGGTTTTTCTGTGAGAAATTCGATGGTGTGCATAACTCAAATCTTCAGATTTTTGAGTTCCCTTCTATCGATCTAGTAATGCGATATTTTATCGGTGGTAGTTTGTATAATTTTACCGACTTACTGCTAATGTCCATTTTTATTTTAATAACTAGCCGTGCCCGCGACTTCGTCCGCGTGGAATTTAAGTACTGGGACATAAGTATGGATAATTAAAGATTTTTTTCTAAAATGAGTTACTCTTTATTACATAAGCTATCTGCCAGTGAAAGTCCCGTCCAAATCAGTCCAGCTGTTCTATAGATTAGCCGGAACACACAGATAGACAGACAAATAATATAAAAAATATAATATAGGTATGTATTTAATATTTCAAATGTAAATTATAAAATGTCTTTATAAACCACATTAACAGCTTTTCCTTCTGGGGCTAATATGAAAATGTTATCCGCATTACTAACCCGCGAGCAAGCCACGTATAGTTGGCCGTGTGAAAAACAATTCGACCTGAGATCAACTCCAACAGCCTTTAGCGTCTGCCCCTGAGACTTGTTAATTGTCATAGCAAAGCAAACGGACACTGGAATTTGTGTCCGTTTGAATTGGAATGGGAAATTGTTGGAGATGATTGGTATTCGTGGTATGTATACAGTTTCACCTGCACTACATCCAGTAAGAATCTCAGCTTCGATTAAGTTTCTTTGTAAAGAAGTTACTCTAAGTCGGGTTCCATTGCACAATTTAGGCGGAGTAAGATTTCTCAATAGCGATGCGTTGTAAGCGTTTCGTCTGGGCATTTTTAAAATCAAAGCAAATACATACAATAATACATATATTTTTTATTATTTCAATAAATCTACGTCTACGTAGGCAATATATAATTAGATTATATCCGATATTTTTCAACTAATTCACAAAGCAAGTTCAGAGTCCGTATTTTCATATCCAAGTATAACATCAAAATCATCAACTAACCGAATCGCAAGACAAACAAAATTAAATAGTTTTAAACGACCAGTTTGTATTTAAGTATACTTTTCAGAGAAAAAGCTATAGCGCGTTTTAATTGCCTTGAGGCGCCATCTAGTACTATATTATGTAACTATAAAATCTCCTATAGAAAAATTACCTTTAAACTTTAAAAGACGATAGCTTTTTTATTTGACATCCGATTTCGATGAAACAAAGCCTATATGTTGCTCAGGGAAGAGCTTAATCTATTAGTGAAAGCCGCGTCAAAATCTGTTCAGTAGTTTTCAAGATTAGCGAATACATACAGACAGACAGACAGACAGACAGACAGACAGAAAAGAAAATCTAAAAAATCATTTTTGTGTTCTGTTACTCTTTTATTATTGCCCACACCCATTTTTTGTTAAAAATTTCAATTGTACAGACACGCGGTTTCTACTGTTTTATTATATGTAAGATTATATTTAGATGGTTCTGTTATAATATTATATCTATTAACATTTACATATAGAATGACAATTTATCGTCGAATAAAATGGCATAACTATATTTATTATTCTTAGTATTAAAATAGATAGCTGTATAATCAATTAGTCTTACGTAAATTATATGTAATCTTAGGTGTTATTATTATGTTATACAATTTTACGTCACTGATTCCATTTTGATGTATTTGTATGTAAAACATCTTGTTGGAAGTCGGTTTTTGAATATCAGCAAAAAAATTTAGGTTAACTCTTTTTTTACTACGAAACCGGAGGTTGTGGGTTCGATTTCAGTTTAGAGCAGACCTCAAGTCAGAGTCTTGGATGTCTTATAGGTACTTATTCATATTTATAAGAGCTAGTAAAAGACTAAATTTAATAAATATATATATTTTTGATTTTGTATTTGAATATGTTTATCCGTTGTCTAGTAGGTACCCATAGTACAATCTTTGCTTAGACTAGATTAATTGGTGTGAATTTTCCATAGATAATTTATTTACATCAAATTGCTGCGTACGATTAAAACAGACTGACACAGGCAAACTCGTGGCTATATGTATAAGGAAACAAACCAGTCTGTTCTACGTATATAATTAGAAAGCCGGCAAGACTAAATACAGTATCTGTTTCCATGTTCAACCTATATCCAAACGAAAGTAACATGGGACTTGGCAACGAAAACGTCGATTCCAATAATTACATGGTTTGTGAATTTAAAGAGGTAATAAGAAGGTGGAACGGCAAAATAAACGGTTTCGTACAATTTAATACGTTGGTGGACACGGTTTTTATGAGAAACTTGATTAGAATAGAATAGAAATTCAAATTACTAATCTGGTATTGGGATTTGTTATTTTTCTTTCTAATACTTACTTCTTTTTTTTATGTATAATTTTATTTGTTTAAACTAAGTATGTAAGTAATATTATTAATAATAACGAACAGACGATGTGTTAATAATAAGATGAGGTCTTTAATAAGGCCGTTTACCTTACTTACCTACTATTACGAAATGCAATAGGACACTAACACGCAAACTTCGTTCTGATAAACAAAGTTTAAACTTGCTTGATATTTTATCAATTATACATATTTCGGTTTATTTTTTGGAGCCTAACCTAGTACGGAAATATAGCAGTATAGATGTCATGGTCAGATTTTTGTTTTAATCTTATCAAAATTTCGCGATGTCTATGGTCAGTAGTCAGTAGTCACCGTTAAAAAGGTAACACTTAGTTTTATTCGGAAATAAAACAATGTCAAGTTAGAAAAGGTTTAATTAAACAAAATGTTCAAGTAAACATCTGTAGGTAAATGTATTTTAAGCACATTTACATAATCGCACTTACTATTCAAATGAGTTTGCTGACCGCTAAAAAAGCAATTATCTTTTAAATCAAATGTGTGTTTAATGCGAAAAAGTAGAGATTTCTCAATGATGCATATCTAATAAGCGATACTTTTGTATATTCGAATTAATGAGACAGAAGTGCGAATATTATTGCGTGATTCGGTCTTGACTCGCGAAATTATATCAATACAGGCAGCGTTAAAAGAAAAGTTCAATAACTTTACGTCGTAAATAAGTGAAAATGTTTGTCCATTTTAAGACATGGCGGCGCGATGTAACTCGCAATAATCTTGTTATACTTTTGACAATGACAGTTGTTTATTGTTAATTGCTTTTAGTTACTTTGTGTTGACTACCGAACTACTAGTTCACTACTTAAAAGCTTTTAATTGATGTAAGATTTATTAAATTATATTATGCTTTAAGTTTTATCATAATTTCAAATCACTTCGTATAAAATATTTTGATGTGTTGTCAGCTTTAGGCTATGTAGGTACCTATTTATTTAAAGGATCGAGATGTATGTTTAAAAATTATTAAATAGTTCAATATTATTTAAATTAAGACAAAGCGCAATTTTCAGTAGTTCTAAACACTATAATAATCGTATTATTTTATTGAAAGTGAAACCTGCCTCATAATCGATCACGCTTTGCTTTCTATGCAAAGACGAAAACAGATGACTGCCGCTCTATTGTTTTTGGGTTTTGTTCTCGTTGAACAAAAACATAAATGAAAAGGCAGTTTGTTTTCTATGACTACTTTTGTCACGGAAAAGAAGCTGTCGTGCCCATTTGTCAAGTTTTCTTATCATTTCCTATATTGAAAATAAAGAAGTGTTAAATAATTGATTGTATGAAAATACCTGGTCAGGTTAGAAGATAATACTTACCTATAGTCCTATGCCACCTATAGAAGTACCTACGCCTTAAAAATACTTTGAATAAAAACAGTAAAAATAAATTAGGTACCTACTACCAATTGGTGAATTTTGGTACACTCTAATACCTGCATACTTTATCTATGCTCAATTCCTAACGACTAAACTAAATTAGGTAAATTCTAAAACTATACATCCCAAATATATTTTTTTTTGGTACCTACATGGAAAACACCTAAGCCTCAAAACTCGTTTTTAGGAATAACATTAGTTTAGAGATAGTGTCCTCATGAAAAGTTTGATTGGCAGTTTAAACTACATAATAATACAATGAGATTATTTTTTACTATGAGTAGCTGCTACCACTAGTACCACTCTATATCCTCTTGCATCTTAAAGCAAGCTCGTTCCAATTTTAACAAGCCACAAATCGTTGAACATCACCAGGTACTTAATCACAGTCGCCGTTTAAACACTAAATGCCTACGTAAAACCTGTTACATGCGGATATTAAACATATTAAAGCTTATTAAAAGAACGACCCTAGTCGGACCTAGATCTAGTGATCTAGTTACGACCTAGATCCAGTCGATCCGGGACGCACTACTGGCTATTGAACGGTGCTTTTCGCATATAATTATTCGATCGGCTTTTTATAATTGATATTTTTCATCGCGTGGCGGTAATTGCTGTAACTGTATTTCGTCTCTTTATTAATATGAGGTGTGGACGTAATGGCTCGCGAAATTGAGGTCGATATTTAAAGTTATTGAACTGTAAGTAATTTAGTTATTAATGTTTTATTTTACTAATGATAGTCTTTGTTCAGCAAAATTTATGCTATAGTTAGGCGTAGATGACATTTGTGTTCATAGAATGAAAATTCTAAAAGTCAACTTTTTCGCGGTATTATAATTTGCAGTTTAGTTCATGACATTAATCATCAATGTTTATGGTCATATTGGTCATTAACCAATGTAGGTACTAAGTATGTATCACAATAAGTTAATAAAATTAAATTACCTCTATGAAATAGGGAGTTTGATCCTTAGTCATAATTAAATTCATTATAAAAATATCGACTATGGAAGTATCAATTGCTGTAAAGGACAAAATCCAGTTTTTCAGGAGAGCGAAAAGAAGTTTTTGTGAAAATTAATCTGGTCATAACTTTTTTTCTATTGGTGCTATTTTAACACAACCTAGAGCAAAATTGGTTAAAATTTCATCGTTTTTTAACCTATGACATCATCTCAAGTTAACAACGTATGGTTTCGGAGTTAGCATGTCCTTTACCTTAATTTTTTTGTTACAGTTGGCGTTTACTTTAAAAAAGCTTAGGTTTTATGTTTTTACGCGTTAATGTAACTAACATGAGTATGGAAAACAATGAAAGTCATTTTAACGTAAAGGTCTTATGTAGTATAATTTTCTTGGAGTTTATGTATCAAGCACCATTGAATTCACTACTCTATTAATGAAGAATAAGGATGACTTTTGTTTAAAATATTTTTCTTTAGTTAAAGAAGTTAATAATCAGAAGTAAACACCTTTGAACATAATTTAGAGTATACATTCCTTAAATCGACTAGTAGTTAATACCATAATTTATCGAGCGATGAGAAGGTATCCACCTACCTACATATAAAGTAATACACAACCAGAATAATAATAATATAGCTATATTATTATTAGTTGAATCAATTTCTGTATTTTTTTTCCTTTATATCTATTCAAACGTTACTTCGTACCACATTTTAAGATTCTGAGTTTAAGAGAGGTACCCTGTAGATTTTGATTATCTTGCGAGTGTCAAAAATTGAGTATATAAGTTTAAATATTTCTTTTTATGGTTCCGTACCTCAAAAGGAAAAACGAGCCTTTATTTTATATGATGTGGCGAGAAATTTGTAGTTTTCGCAATTTTTCTTTTATCTGTACCTACTAAAAGTGTTGCTTCTTACCAATTTCATGATTCTGAATTCACAGGAGGTATTCTGTAGGTTTTGATTTACATGTGAGTGTCGAATATTAGGTTTTGTATACTCCTAGACCAGTGGTTCTGAACCTGGGAGTAAATCAACTATTCTAAAAGGGGAAGCAATGAACTTTTATTATTATTGAGTTTGTGGGCCCATTTGTGGCGCTTCGACCATTCCTAATCTATTATACCGGCCCTTTTTGTTGTCTATAGTTCACTATTTATGCCCGTTGACTCCAGAAAGTTCCAGATTCTTTGGGCCGTGAGTACTTGTATCTCTTCTGGGAGCAGCACGTTTCTACCGAGATGGACACTTCTTTTCCGCATGAGTGGTCCACAGGAGCATAGTATGTGCAAGGCTGTCTTCTCAGACTCTTCGCAGAACCTACATGTATGGTCTTCCCTCAGGCGCATGTTTGTTGAGTTTGTAGTGACCGGTAATAATTGTGGTTACTACACAGGAATTTTGCCTTTTGAGCTTTAGCAGTTCTTTATATAAATTATTGCAATAGCCTTTTATGAGTTTTCTTAATTGTTTCTGTTCATACGTAGATATCAGTTCCATTACTTTTTGTTTATATTCCTCGTTGAGTACTTCATAGACTTGTTGCTTGATGATACCGCAGACTGGTTTAGAGCCTATTAGAGGAATATTGTCACCTTTTTATGTTGGAATGCCCTGGAACTCATCTAAGTATGACTTTTTTGGTCGTTTAGGTAATTCTGACAGAGTCAAACTAGTTTAGAGCTACATTTATTTTAAGTAACTCCAGTGCTAGTAGGCCTGCTTGACTGTCAGAGTTAATGTAGTTGTGCTGGTTTTGGAGTTTCCTTTCAATGCTAATCTCTGCAGAATTGTTAATAAAATAGACTTCTTTTTGAAAGATTGAGGCTATATTTTTGAGGCTGGCACTAATCCCGAGTTTCGGTCCTTCTCCATAAATACCGCACCCTGACTCTTGCTTTTTTGGATCACTCTGTATACCAGATATGGCTACCCTTACCCTTTCCTTATTAAGTTCTTTGTACTACAGTGTACAAAGAACTTAATAAGGAAAGGTAAATTTAACATAAAAATACATGTATTGTTTGTATTTTAAGGCCAGGGTAAAATCAGTTTTCCTACTAAGTCCCACGGGTGACAATATTTAAAAAGTTAGGAACCACTGACCTCGACTAATAGGAATACGTTGGCCACCATAAACGCAGCGGCTATTTTATTTATTTATTCTTTATTGCACAAACTAAATTATGTACAAAAGGCGAACTTAATGCCATACGGCATTCTCTACCAGTCAACCTTTGAAATGAACAGAGAGCATGTGTAGGCGCAAATAAATAATACACATAATATGATAAATACGATATAAAATAGGAATATATTACACTACATAAATTTATATACTTAATATTATATAAAGATACACAAAAATACATAAATAACCACAATGACGATGTGGCTATTTTAAAAAAATCCAACGCACGTGATGGTAGTTCGTTCTATTCACTCTTATTAAGTATTACCGTATGTTAGAAAGAGAGAGTCCGATTATAATCGTTATAATTTGTTGATGTAAAAAACAAAATACACTCTCCAGTTATTATCATATTAACGTAAAGGCCAACACGAATCGCATATTCACTTATTATTTAAAGTAATTTACATTTAGTTAAGAAATGCGAAATTACCATTAATGTATAAGCCAAGTTTTTAGTGTATTGTGCTATACGTTAAATAATTTGAATGTAAATTAAGGATATGTCTTTTACATCACGAAATGAGAGAAAAATCATTTTAGAAAAGGTAAAAAAGTGTAAGGTAAACGACATTTTTTTCAAGATATCAAAATTTCAATGATACCATTCGAAAGAGCAGAAAATTCTGAATACAACCATATAAATAACTCATTTTCGGCAAAATGTCCTTTACATTAATTGATACTTCCATAGTCGATATATTCGATAACTTTCATACATGTACACGTTTAGTTTGATAAGTGCCTACTTAATTATATTAAGTACTATATTGCATATATGCATTTAAATAAGTACCCATCGCAAACAAAATTTTAGGGCGCTTTTGTTACCTTAAACCTCAAGCCATGATTCATAAAAAAAACCAGTATTTTTTTAGTAGGTAGTTCAATTATGAATAAGTAGGATTTGCTGTAATACTGGCGCTATTGATGATTTCAAAGCGTTAATGAGTAGGTAAAATAACTTTGAACGAGTTTTAACTACTTTCATGCCATCTTTATTTCTAATTAGCGACAGTTGTGATTGTACATACATAAAGCGCAGTCACAAGACGTATTCACTTATTAGATACGCTACTTGCACATTTTCCATTGCTAGGTACAGACAACAGACTAAGTAGATAAAATTGTCTACAACTCATACCCATAATCCTAATCCTAACTAATATTATAAATGCGAAAGTAACTCTGTCTGTCTGTCTGTTACGCTTTCACGCTAAAACTACTGGGCGATTTAAATGAAATTTGGTACAAAGAAAGTCTGGAGCCTGAGAAAGGACATAGGCTACTTTTAACCGACTTCAAAAAAAGGAGGAGTTCCGCGCGGACGAAGTCGCGGGCAGAAGCTAGTATTATTATAAAGCTTTAATATCCAATACTTACCAAACATTTTAACACTGCTACTGTATCACAAATCAAAGCTGAGGGCACACTGTCATCACTGTCACAGCACTGTCAAATGTTCACAATATGCGCGCGTGGCTTGTAAAGTGGCGCCCGCGCCGGTTGTGTGCGATCGACTGGCTGCCGAGCCGGGGGAGAAAAGTGGGCACGAAAATAGTGGAAGTGCTGGTGAGGAGTTAGTGGAGCGGTCTGTGACGTCACATGGAGCGAGAACTGTCACGCCGCGACTAAGTACTTGTCAAAGCTTACACGTTCCTAAGGTACCTTGAGCATGAATCATAAAAATGTAGAGCACGTTTGATTATGCTCTCTTTCTTTATTACTGTATAAAATGTATATAGTCAATTATTGCCGATGTGAAAACTTTAAAAACCTTCAGAATTTATTATTAAAGTCTACGACTGTACTTATGTATGATGAGCAGAAACATAATTGAATAGCATTTTTTAGAAAAATTGCTGCCCGAAAACCCGAAAGTGTATTAATTGTGCTAAGAATCATACTAGAATTGTAATATGCTATAACTTAATCGTTGAAAGCTATTCGAGCTTAAGCTATACCTACCTATTATTACGTATTTTAGAAAAATTTGGTAAATTTATGTAACGAATTACTTTAAAATATGTAACAAAATCGAAAGTGGTCATTGTTTCACAATTTAGTTGTTTGTGGTCAAATGGGTTTTATGGCTTGCTGGTCGACACGTAGGGTTCATAAAAAAAACCTTCCCACGATAAACATTGTTTATGGCTAAAGAAACATTTAAGTTATGTAGCTTATTGTTATGAATGAAATGATACCTACTGTATGTTACGAGTATGGTTTTTACGTCATCCCACCGTACTTTGGTTTTTCAGTACGTGTTAAAAATATACAAACTTTTAATTTACATGCTGGTCAAGCATATGTAGAACTTTATAAGTATTTCAGGCAATGGTATAAAATCTTCAGCTCCCTTTGGACAAGCGAACAAGCCACGTGGTCAGTTTTTGTTAGCTTATGTCAATTCCTTTATTTAATTCAATTTTTTATTTAATTTGATACCTTTGTTGTGCGGGACTGTCGAATGTCATTAAATTCTGCCGTGCTAGCGATAAACGCAGTAAGTACATATGAGTTTCATATACACTTACTGCGTTCATTGTTTGTCTATTACATTCCATATTATTATCCTTATGTACGACATGAAGGTATAATTTATCAAATTGACTTTAAAAGAGTTTTCGTTAGGTATATTTTTTAGTTTTTTTTTTGGAATAAGGAAAAAGCAATGAATTCTAGTGTCGTGTGTGTACTTTCTTGTGTCGTGAAAACATCTGTTAACAAATAAAGAGTAGGTAATTAAAAATAATAATGAGCACCATTATAATTTATACACAGACTGATTATGAAATCACAACAACACCCCTTTAAGGCGTTCTTGCATATAAATTACGTTTCCATCGATAGCGTCGATAAATAAATAATATCTATTGTCATTGCTTTCATACTCATTTCTATTCATAGCATTCGATGCGCATGCGTTGTACTTCAATATAATTTCTCTCGTCCTTTGGAAAGTACGTGGAAAGTGTATCCGGAATATTTTGGGCAATCGATAGATATAGAAAGTTAATTAGCGATTTTGAATACGGGCTGCGTTTTTACAAGTGTTCACACTTAATCGGTTGCCTCTTCGTTATTCAGATTTATGGTTGTAGCCGAACATGTTATTTATTTATTCTTCTTGCACGTAACGTTAAAGGATATTATAGGCTTTCAAAAAGATGTCATTTAATGACATTGTACCTATCTTTTTAGGATTTATATTCATAAATAAAATTAAAATAAAAAAGCTGGTATTTTATTTCTTGCTTTTGATTGCTGAGATGGGCCTAGCCCAAACACCTCCCACCCTAATTACGCTCTTGCTTATAAGTAAGTAAATTGCAAATTTCCTATTTTGCATTCGTAAGAAACAGTCACGCAATTGTAATGAAATAATCGAAACCTTAATATGTAATTATCATATTGGATAAGTATGTTTACGATGAATGTTAAGTCATAGTATCGAGTAACAACCAATCAATCCACATATATCACAGAATTAGAATACAAGATTTTTTCTGTGACTTCGTTTGCTAGAAGTAAATAAATAAAAACTCGACTAGAACAAAGTATTTGTAAGGGCTTGTTCAGTTAAAATTAGTACCTAGTTACTTAATTGAGGTTTTATGAAGTGGGATTTTTAAGTTCATTCATTTAACAACGCATCATAGGCCGTAAAATTGAAACGGATGTCTATACCTACTAACTTACATAGTCGAAAATCGTAAACTTTCTTCGGCAGTCGAGTAAAAATTTGTTGATAGCATCATAAATATATTTATAATGAGGATAGTAGGTATATTGCATAATAGATTAGCCCTTGAAGTCAATTTAAGTACAACTGATTCTACAGACTTGTCGAATTATTGATTATGTGAATAATTCAAAACCGATAGGTTTTTTTTTTTTATGAAAACACCGACTTCATAATTTATTATTTACTAGCTTCTGCCCGCGACTTCGTCCGCGTGGAACTCCTCCTTTTTTGCAGTCGGTTAAAAAGTAGCCTATGTCCTTTCTCAGGCTCCAGACTTTCTTTGTACCAAATTTCATTTAAATCGGTCCAGTAGTTTTAGCGTGAAAGCGTAACAGACAGACAGACAGACAGACAGAGTTACTTTCTCATTTATAATATTAGTAGGATATCAAGTAGTATGGTGTAAGATGGTACTCGGGATTAAATCACGTAAAAGTAGAAAGTATAATTTGTTGCATTGCATTCAGTTACTCAATCGACGTCGGAAAATATAACACTATTTCCGGTGTTTTGTAAAATGAAACTAATTTCGATTATAATTATTTATTATTATTATTGTGTTATTTGAACAATAGAAACAGATCAATAACTAACATCTTCAACTGTTAGTGTTTTTTTTCGTATGTCTCTAATCTTGTTATTTGCTATATTTTCTAATCACTTTTCCTTTAATATATCTAAGTATAACGTATTGTGACTAATTTAGTTTAAATTCTGGATTGTACCTACATAGTACCTATCTAATTTGACTTTTCGTTAAGTACCTTTATCTTAGAATGAGTTAATTTATTATTACAATAGTGATATTTTTACATCATATTAAAAGTTAGGATTCCTCTAAAATATTTTTCACGATAAACAGAATCTTCTGTTTTAATTCTGTCAAATGATCCTCGGCCGGAAGTAAATTCTTCTTCAACAACGTCAAAGTCCTACTAATCAGACTCTGCTTTGGCAGTCTCCATCTCTTCTCTACTCTTACTTTCTTTAACGTTATCCCCAAAAACATTAGCCACATGCGTGTGAAAATAAGAAATTCTTCTGTTATGTTTTTTGTAACTTGGAAATATATCAATGTGTGTGTCCAAGGTTGAGAAGCTAATGTCGCGACTAAAACGGGGTCGTTTTTAAAAAAAATGGCATGTTTGAAAATTGCTCCTAGGGTCTTCCACCCAGCGGAAGACTGGGCCTCGGATTCCTAAAATTATAAGTGGGAACTCACCTTAAGGAACTCTCAGGGTCCGATTACAAGCCTATTTGTTTAACTGGAGAGTTAAACGCATATCGGGACAAGGTGCATAACGAAATTTTCAGAATCACGGAATTTTGATATATGGGGCATTCCACGCGAAGCGGACAGGCAAAAAAAGTCGATGTTTCCGATTTTGATAATATTTGAGTATGTTGTACCTATAGGTGTCCCTCATACGTATACCTAATATTTTTTTAATATAATGGGTAGTTATAGAATTAAGGGACTTTGAAATTTTAACCAACGGGTGGGTATGCAGTAGTTCAAAGCCGGTTACCGAGTCATAAAATGTTAGATTAAAATAAGAAATCCACTGCATCTCTTACTTCATTTAATGAGCTTTTTAACTGCATTTTTGCATTCGATTTTTTAAAATTTTTTTATTAAAAAAAATGAGATTTAATTTTTTTATCTTGACTTTGACAAACTTGGACCACTTCGATTTTTTTTATTTTTTGTTTATAAATAGCTCATATTGTAAAGAATATCCTTGCCAAGTTTTATAGTGGGCATGGAAATGGTTTAGGAGCTAGAGCAGAAACACTGCCGTAGCGCGGAGTCTTCCACTATGGAACTGACGTCGGCTCTCCATAAAGTTAAACATTTTTTTTTCGAAAAGTATTTTTTTTTATATAAATCAGTTCCAATAGTCATTTTTATGTTACTATTAAAATTTTAAAAAAAATGGTTGAAAAACGGTTGAAAAAAAAGGATTTTTTGAAAATTTTGTATGGAAAGGACACGAAAAATTATTTTTTCACAGAAATTTCTTAATTAATATAAATATTCTTGTAAGCCAAAAAATTACAAACAATTTTTTTTATAATCCCCTGCGAGGATATTTGTGATAGTTAAGTATTTTTTGAGATATATCGATTTTTCATGTTCACTTCATACTAAATTTTCAAAAAAAAAATTTTTTTTCAACCGTTTTTCAACCAAATTTTCTTAAATTTTAATAGTAACATAAAAATGGCTATTGGAACTGATTTATATAAAAAAAAATACTTTTCGAAAAAAAAATTTTTAAGTTTATGGAGAGCCGACGTCAGTTCCATAGTGGAAGACTCCGCGCTACGGCAGTGTTTCTGCTCTAGCTCCTAAACCATTTCCATGCCCACTATAAAACTTGGCAAGGATATTCTTTACAATATGAGCTATTTATAAACAAAAAATAAAAAAAATCGAAGTGGTCCAAGTTTGTCAAAGTCAAGATAAAAAAATTAAATCTCATTTTTTTTAATAAAAAAAATTAAAAAAATCGAATGCAAAAATGCAGTTAAAAAGCTCATTAAATGAAGTAATAGATGCAGTGGATTTCTTATTTTAATCTAACATTTTATGACTCGGTAACCGGCTTTGAACTACTGCATACCCACCCGTTGGTTAAAATTTCAAAGTCCCTTAATTCTATAACTACCCATTATATTAATAAAATATTAGGTATACGTATGAGGGACACCTATAGGTACAACATACTCAAATATTATCAAAATCGGAAACATCGACTTTTTTTGCCTGTCCGCTTCGCGTGGAATGCCCCATATGATACCTGATGACACAGAACCTAACTGTCAACTAATGATTCCCATTTTATCAAAATTGGTCCAAATAGCAAAAACATTAAATTTAAAATCTTTTCCTAAATATTTTTTCCACTGACCTTGCAACAGATCATCTGGACTCTAAACATTAAGGCCCTCAGGGCATTACACTGCGCCGTTTTTAAAGGCTGGACCTCAAAAACATAGGAAAATGTCAGTGGTGAGTTACACCCTGAATTTAAAACCATGTAAACAAGCTGGAGGAGTGATGACCCTCGTTCCGAGGTGTTGTCCTCTCGTAGAGCTTTTATTATGAGATGTGTTTGGATCTCAAAGGTTGATTTTGGCTGCAATTGAATATTCAAACATGAGAAAATAAGAGACTAAGTTGTCCTTCGAGCCGGATAAATATTATGCAATATAATACAGGTGCGATGCTGGTTCACTTGCGCATGCAATTTAGAATTTTGATAATGTCAATTATCCTGCGAGATTCTTATATTATATCGGGTTAAAAGTAGCCTAATTATTGATTTGATTTATAAGCAGTAATCAATTCATACCTTATTTTTTTATTTAATTCTCTATTATCTACTTAGTACTACCTACTGATAATTTTTAATCAAATTTCTATAAATATCTTTGTACATTCTCAAAGTAAGAAAAGATTATATAATGGGTAATACACAACGGATACACACATAACATACATTAATACATATAATATGTCGTAAACCAGTTTCAAATTCTCGCGTTACTCACATCTACCCCTAGCAGGATTCGAGTCCCTAATATCCAATTTCGTACTTAAGTTCTCTAACGACAAGACCAACAGGCTATCATGATATAGTTTTAAAAGATTACCTTATAGTTGTTCTTGTTGAATAAATGCACTATGTAAGAGAGCATTTGTAGCGCTGTACTAGAGACTCGCTCGTCGGAACTCGTGGCGGATGACACCACGTTTGGCAGAAAACCCGCGCGATTTATATATGTCAGCAGGACTTTAAAAATAAAATATGTTAAGTAATCACCGTCAGTCCCTACCTCTAAATATTGGATAAATAAGCTACATAAAGAATTGTATTTTGATGCAACGACATACACTGCTCGTAGGTAGATTTTGTTAGAATATATCAAGATTAAATCTTATTTGGAGCAAGATACCTACTGACGGTGGTTGAATCGCTGTAAAAATGTACCTACTTAGTTCGATAAAAATGATAATTATGTCGAAAGTAGTCTAAAGTGTCAAATTTACGACTACCCATGTTTTTTGTACTTTGTATATAAATGAGTGATTACTTTCTTACAAAAGGATGTAAAGACAGTAATCTAACCCATAACCAATTTTCATGATACTTCAAAATAGTAATTATATGATTTCCTCGTGTTTAAAAAAGCTTGGACACATGACAATAAAAGGTGCCTGTTTAATTATAAATTTTCTAGCAGATCAGATAAAGACGTCCTAAAGGCAGTCTTTATCTGATCTGATAGTAGCTTCAACTAATGAAAACATTACCCGCGAAATTCTGTAAATGGCAGTCCATCTGTTTTCTCGCTGATTTTGAAACGGAAACTTCGCTACATAAGAAATGGCCTGTGACTTTATAAAATACCTTAGCACTAACCTCTATTATCTCTCTCATTATTAGAAAGTCCCAGCAAATACAGGCTTAGTTTTAAACACACGTATTTGTAATGTTGTCTAGTTTCAGACTCGATTTCGGTGCGTTTAGTGAATGCTGCAGTGGCGAGCACGGCTAGCTTGAAACACAGTGTCTGGTCTAATTTAGACGGGAGCAAAAGTAATGCTATGTCTAAAAGATAACAGATGTTTCTTTCTGAAAATATATTTGTATATGTTAGTCAGAGCCAATAGTGGGTGACGGAGGCTGTAAAAGATCCGGAGAGGAAATCTCTAAGATATAAAAAATATTTATACAAAAATTGTAGAGAATTAAATCCTCTAAAATATTTTAATACATACAAAAGCATAAAACCCATAGGAAACTAAGTGTTTGTAAAAAATAGTTTTTTGACGTTTGACCTCGGAAAACCTGAAGACGCGGACACCCTACATTAGGAAGGTTTTGAGACAACTTTTAGGGTACCATAATAAAGGTTTAAATACAAATTTACAGTCGAATACCTCTCATTCTGAGATTCTTGCGATTATATATTATGACTGATTCAATTCCTGGATCAATATAAATGTCACAGTTAGAATCTTAAATGGAGTAACAATTGTTTGTGTCATTTTATTAAAACAGCGATTTTTACTACTTTCTACTTACCTATTTCGCAGTTAATGTCTATAAGAGCCTTAGACAACTCTCCTGGTAGCATTGGCCAGATTACCATCCCGAATTCGTCTCTAGACTGCAAATTGGCTTCCTCCAGACAAAAGTAGAGCGATGCAACACAGTTCTGAAGTACTTTGGAGTCTTTACTCTGAGTTAGGATATTCAGAAGAATCTCCCAGACTACTGGTTCAGAGGCCAGTTCGGTGGGTAAAGCGTCTTCGGTTTTGAACCATTGGGAGATCTAATTACGTAATATCATTGAATAAATAGTTGTTATGAAATAACACTTTCTTGTGACATTTGCAGAAAGTCAACATCAAAAAGGGAACGCACAAAGCCGTTAGAGCCGTTTTACTACTACTACTACGTTTTAAATTAGTTACTTATACAGTTAGGTACATATGTATTAACTACTATGTATTAGGTATATATGCAGAAATTTAAACGCGATCTTTGACAGTTTCACAGCAAGTGGAAGAGTGGTCTTGTCTGTCTCTATGGAAAGAAATGTGTCTCTAGATATGTAATATGTAAGAAATTCTATATTTTAAGCAGTCTTGGCATATTTTTTCTGTCCTTCAGAATAATAATACGAGATTTTATCCGTATAAAAGTGTCCCTACCTAATTAAAGATTTTAATATTTATTTCCAGAAGTTCAAAGTATACTTACCACATGGAACTTGACAAAGCTGGTGATCCTCTGGGACGTGAAGGACCAGAGTAAAATGGCGGGGTTGTGTGTGTAATATACGGATGGATCAGGGTGTAACATCGACACCAGTCTCTCAGTGGCCTTTTCCAAATACACACGTTCCTCTAGAGAGTTTAGCGAGCCACTGGATATTGTGGACATCTGAAGATGTAAATTAATTTGATGCTACCTTCTTTTTAAAATGGGGAATACTTTTTATAGGGGTGTTGGGGTAGAATTGAATAGATACGACGACTGGGTAAAGAAAACAAATTAAATTCTATTTATTTAGTTAAAATGAACTCCACAACTTAAGAAGTGCTTATCTTTCTTTGATTGAGAAAAAAAAGGGCAATCACTTACTGCAAAAACAAGCCAAATTGCCTTAACAATATAAGGTGGTGGTGTAAATTTTTTAGGCAGTCGTAAAATGTGATCTACCAAATATGGCAGCAAAGGGGCTGTCGCTTCAACAGGACTAAAAAAAATATTAAAAAAGTGTTTTAACACATACTGGGAATCACTGATTTTTTTTCTAAATTTCATTCGTAAACTTTTTAGGAGTGTATCAGGTGGCTAACTACTATTTAAATAAATAAAATAAGATGGTATAATGCGTCGCATTGGTCAAATAGGGGTCGAACTTGCCAAATTTAGATTAACTCACAAAATTCTGGCCAATCAAGAAGCTCATAAGTTATAGCTGCAAGACAAGCTATACAAAGGCTGTGTAAGGCTTTTATACAGCTGTTGTACAAATACAAAAATATAAAAAGGTAATTAATACTTCTCCGTTGATTGGCAATAAAAGTAGATATATATTAATAAGCTGTAAGGTTGGCTCTTTTGGAACTGGTGGCCTATAGTTTCGAGTTTCTCTATGCCATATTGTAGTTCTACTAATCCCATCTGAAAAAGATTATCATTGCATTGGAATGAAACAACTTTAAATGGATTAAACTCGCGTATTTTATTTTATTGTCTGACGTTTCGGAGCCGTTAGCCGTATGGCGTTAAGTCAGCCGCTGTAGGTACATCAGTGTACTGCTGTGCAATAAATACTTAAAATCATCTTGGTACTTACATGAATGTCTCTCGAGCAAGTGTTACTCTCATCAGAACTCGTATTTAAATATTTGTTAGCTAAAACTTTCAGCATCTCTCCAAGCACTAGAGTGCTAATCTTGCGCACACTTGAGTCACACCTAGATATAAAAGTGTTATTATTTAATGCTATGTTAACAGTATAAGATTCATTTTGATTTTTGGTACAAGCCCAAAATTTTAAGACCTATCTAATCCTAACTTAATATTTTAAATGCGAAAGTAACTCTGTCTGTCACTTAGGTATACCTATTAACTACGAATTTCGATTGATAGATATCAATCGAAATTAGATTGATATTTTTGGTTTAATACCATTAGTTTTTAATTATAATGATATTTTGTACCAAGTACCACTGGGTGTCTCAATTTGTCTACTCTTGTCTTAGTAGAAAATAAAATTATATATTACAAATAATAAGGCATCTACTAACTCGTTAATTTTACGCTGATGTTTGAAAAACTTTCGTTTCCAGACTAATATAGAATACTGATTCATACAGACAGATTTATGCAGACGGTGGTGTAGGCAGAAGTTCTTCGCTAGCAATAAATATAACCTACCTAACTACTTAATAATTTATATCATATTAATTAAATTTATTATATTATTTTACCTAGCGATTTGTGCTTGAGGTAGCATCGTCAAGTATCCCTTGGTGAACAGAACGTCACAGAAATCTGGTAATATGTCAGACTCTGAATTGTCATAAAAAAAATGCAATAAGAACTTTAAGAATACTCCATACTCCTCAGTGGACATTTGATTTTGGTTTTCCTAAAATATAAAACGTATGATACAGAATTACTGGTACCTACTTACCTATAGGTAATATATTAATATAACGATATTATTTTGACTGGTTTTTTTTCTGTTAACTAAGTATTAGGTATTTTTTTTTTTATTAGTTAAATATATAACTAACAACTTTCAGACAGGATAGGGCAGTACCTACAGGACTTACTGATTTATTCTGCTACGAATTACCAATCACAAAATAAATTGGCAAGTAACTTCAAGGCTCAGAGCTTCGTTGCAATTTAATATGCACCTACACTTAGGTATATTACTCGTACTTAATTAATTTTATTACCATTCAGTACTTAATTTAAGTATTATGTATCCTACCTTAGTAAATACAACTAGTTCAGAGATAACCCGATGTATGGACTGCATAAGGCTTGATGCACATTCTTTTACCGTGCCGACTTCTTGTTCGTCAGTTAAAATAGCTTGGATAAAATTAACTTTCGTACTTCCCCTTGTCAATACTTTTGTTAGCCTAAAGAGAAATTAGATTAAAACTAAAAAACTTTTTTAAAAAACAAGCTTTTATTATTTTACAATGCACATGTGATCCTCTTTCATTTGATACCCCACTCGGGTAGGTATATTTCTTGACACTTGGTTTTTCACCCCCCTTGTACCCTTCTTAAGCTAGAAGAGTTAGGTAGGTACCTATCTTAAATCCAATAAAACTTGGCGATAGGTTTTGCTATAAGGAATTCGATGGGGTGCATAACTCAAACCTTTAAGTTTTTGAGTTAGCTTCCTTTAGATCTAAGTCTGCGTTATTATAATTTACTAGCGGCCCGTCCCGGCTTCGCACGGGGGGACTTAAGATTTTTTTAAGGCCTCAGAAACGATACTTTTCCCCCGTTTTTGAAACATTTTCGGTTACTGCTCCGCAACTATAAGACCCAGCGTGATATTATATAGCCTATGTTACTGGGGGATAAGTAATGTAGCTTTCCAAAGGTGAAAGAATTTTTGAAATCGGTCCAGTAGTTTCGGAGCCTATTCATTACAAACATACAAAAATAAAAATCTTTCCTCTTTATAATATTAGTACCTACCTATAGATAAAAAACTTATTGACCGTATTGGAATGAAACAATTATTAACGGATTAAACTAGCGTATTTTTATTTTATTTTATTTGCTGATGTTTCGGATTCTGTACAGTTTCCATAATCGCAGCACGTTAAATCCGTTAATAGTTGGTTCATTCCAATGTGTAATAACCGCGAAGGCATCAGAAATTATTTATTTATTTATTTAATACGAATTTACTCCGAATACGAATTTATTATTGAACTTACCTCAAGCTATTTATGCCAAGCTGACAAGTAACTGCAAACACCATCCCACACATTTCCTTATTCCCTACCAACATTTCGTGGTTTAAAACTCCAACTAGCAACCCAAACCAAGTATTTAAAACCTCAACTAAGGGACTGGCTGTTTGGCTTCTAAGACCTAAGTCCTCTGGTTGATAGGAAATTAGAGAGTGTAGGACGAGAGCGCTAGACATTATGGGGGTTGAATGTGTGTTGATTTGGGGAGCCAAGGAAGTGAAACAGGCGAGGAGTTGGTCAGCGCAGTATGGGCTTTGGTGGGAGAGTGGGGGAAGTGTTTTGTATTCGGTGATGCTGAAAAATTTTTGTTTCGAGAGATGTAGGGAATCAAGACTTTTTATCGATAGTTACATAATTATTTGTTAAATTAAAGCAGATTTCATATAGGTACCTACTGTTAGCTCAATCATTAGACTTATTTTGCATCAACAAGCCATCTTAAATAAACTAATTAGAAAAAGGCATTTGTACTATTAATACTTAACCCATAAATGGATTATTTTAAAATTTTGCGCAAGTCCTAAACAAGTCCTAGGTAGGAATATTTTTTTTAAATTTTATTTGTTATAGCGTCATGGAATTTACCAGATTTTACATAGGATTCTTAATGCGCAGTATCAGTATCCATTCATTAATAGAAGTATTAGTGTTATCTTTTTTTCTTATTTTTTAATGGAAAGTTTACCACTTTGTTACCAGAGATATAGTGGAGCGCCGTAAGGCATAAAAATAGTAAAACCTCGGAATCCAGGGACAGTCAATGAATCTGTATAGTAAGTGTTTGACTGCATTATTAAAACCTCAAATAAAAAAGTTAAAAAAAAAAAATTGGCCGATCTCGATTACAAAAATTTTTAACAACAAATTACTGAAGAATGAGAGGCGAAAGGGAGAAAAATTTTTTACAGTAGAGTTTTTAATTTTATATGTAATGAATTATGTTTACAAAGTAACTTTAATATTAATTTATTAGATTTTTGCAAAAAATAATGATTTACATCAAAAATTTATCATTAACTATATACATTCCTTATTATTCATTATTGTCGTCGTCGATCTCGTTGAGGTAGATTGTAGGTAAAGGATTAGTACAGCTTTCACCATTGCATTCTAAGCAAGCTGCAGTGCAGTTTAATCCACTTTTCCTGCACCCACAAGATGCTCCACATCCTTTTTTGCATGTGCAAAAAATAATTTTTAGTAAAAATTCTGGAGCTGGTCGCTGCATCATTGTTTGTGGTATCAATATTCCGCATTCATAATTCCGACCCCATTTTTCTGGTGGAGAGCATGCTGGTGTGGTGTTTTTTTTTTTAAATAAGAATTAATACATCCTTTATTGATATATTTTTGTCTGCATACTGAATGCACGTAGACAAATTCGCGAGTATTTAAATACTGAGAAAGTCCATCCGCTCTTTCCACAGAAGCAGCTTTCTTTAAAGTACGCAGACGAAGTCGCGGGCAGAAGCTAGTAAACAATAATTAGAAATTATTTTTTTCGGAGCGAACAACAACTACGTATTAAGCCTAGCACGTTGCCACGTGTACTATTCTGTTAGGGCCCGCATTAACAACACTGAACAGCTGCTGTTGCCCCCCTCTATTCCCCTCCCCTCCCTTCATTTTTATACCTGCAGTCCCTTAAGAACTAAGATCAAGTTTGTAATAGCTCATCTTTTTAAAATATAATTTTAAACTATTATAAATCAAAGAAAACTCCAAAAAATTAATAATTATTTATAATAATAATTAAAAAATTGAGATCGCACAAATTTTTTTTTTTAACATTTTTCTATATACTATTAAAAACACATTTCCAAAGTTTTGTAAAGATTCATTGACTGTCCCTGGATTCCGAGGTATAAACCTTACAGCACTCTACTAATAACCACGCCTACTCATAAAAAACTGGGAAAGGTCAATACTAGATCCTTGTTTATTCATCGATGTTTGCAATAAGTATAACGGTACCTATTGAAAATATTATATAAGTAGGTAATATTTTTTTGAGCTTCTGTCGTTTTTAATAGCTAAACATGTAAATTCAACCAGCGCATAATTCGAAAATGACCCAAACATAATTGCCTTGTTCTAGTTAGGTAGACATAGCCTCTATGATGAATTGTCGAGTCGACATCTCGTCATGTCGATATCGTCTTATTCTCTCGATGATCTGTCAAAAATCAACGTTGTCGACAACGAGAAATCTTGTCATGTCGATGTCGTCCGTTATTTCTACATGTCGATAGCAAAATAATATCGTAACAACGAACCGTCGGCTTGTCGACAACATGTTGTCGACAGTTCATAATAGGCTTGCAGGTTATTAGATAACATAAATATTTTTTTTTTTACAACTCCGATAATTCGCTTATTTATCCGTTTATTTAAACTTACCCGTCAAGCAAATCGCAAAGGAAGTGTAGGCTTAGTTCCACGGCGGTTTGTAGTCCGCTACTGGCGTAGTGTGCAAGCGCCCTTAGGGCTGCTGTCATGGAGTGAGCAGCGTGTTCCTCAGAGAAAAAACGCTCACACCAGAAGAGACGAAGACATTGTAGGATAGACCTAAAAACGTGAGCTTATGTAGGTACTTGTTAAATTTATAATTACGCTAGAGGTCCGTCCCGGCTTCGCACGGATTCACATTTTTTTTTCAAAATATAATATTATAGCCACTTACGAATAGTGTAGCTTTCCAATAGAGAAAGAATTTTTCGAATCGGTCCATCGGTGGACAGATTTGTAAAATATTTTTTTTCAAACAAATAAACCTTTCCTCTTTATTATATTAAGTAGTGAGTATATATTTACAGGCCACAAAATTGGTAAATTGTACTGATTTTATAATTTATTGTGACTATTATCAACATATACCATGATTTGAGCAAATAAACTATAAACTCTCCTCTTGAATCAGTCTATCTATCAAAAAATCGTTTGAGATTCCGTAGCATACTTTTAAAGATTTAAGCATACATATGGACGGCCAGACAGCGACTATTAATTACTTATATAAAACATAGGTACCTGTATAATGGGAAAACTAAATTCGAAGTTGCCTCGCATAAGAATACTGTGATGTCATTGTCTAACATGTATTCCACGAGTTGAATTCGTTCATTGGACACCTTACTGTAACGACTAATTACTTCGATCAAATAACCACAAGCTTTTTCTTGATATACATTATCTCTCGATGTCAGAAGCCTTTTTATGTCAGCAAGAGCATTTTGTTTGCCATTGGGATTGTAAGTTCTGCTAAAATTATTATTTATCAAACTGCGCATCATTTTAAATAAGTTTTTGCTTACTTTTCAAATTCGGATGTAACGGTCGATCGGAACTGATTACTTTTAAAATGACCGCCAATTTTTTTTTACCTTCTGTTTATTTTTGTTTATGGTTCAAGGATTTGAGAAAAATACTTTAAATATCTTTGTATCTTACTAAAAATGTTAAAACATATGATATCGAAAAACATTAGTATTTAGTTATAATAGACATTATTAAACAAAAATTACAGCCTACATTTCTGTGATGGGTACACGTACAATCTCTGTTACTTTGTAAAATGCTGGCAACTCTAAAAACATAGGGATGCGGATTATATTCAAGGTAAGATACAAACACTGTCTATGGCCTCATATTATAATTGTATAAATAATTTCCCAAAGGGCTATTTGAAGCCTAATTCCATTTGGCTAAAAATAGTAGTACCTTATATCAAATTAAGTAGTTAAAACGTGTTGTACACTTTGCGAAAATTGAACCTATAATATAATAATATAATTTATATATATCCCAATTGCTAAAGCAATCACTGTCTATGGTTTTATTATAGTGCTTGTCGTTCTTCCCTCCCTACGAAGAACTGTCATTCTCATCTGGTTATTCTGCATCTGCAAATTGGTAGCAGAGTATTTTATTTTTAAATTAATTCTTCTTTATTTACCGCATTTGTATATTGTGGCTTCTTTATACACTATCCCGAGTGGTATAATTATAGGATCACTATGGTAGGCATGATTAAATTGTACATTTCGCTGCAAATATGGTTATATTGCGCACCATGTATTTGGTTACATTAATTAGCATTCGTGATCATGTTTTGATTATTTTCAGTCAGTGATGGAGTTTTTGAAGGATCTTCCTTCGTATGACGAGCACAATTTCACCTTATTCAATACGGATCATGGTATAAGATACTGTTCAAAAAGACCTTCGATTTACCTCCCCACTAAGGACATTCCGTCAGAACAGAGTAAGTATTTGATTCTAATACGAACATTACGGTTTTTACAATTTTTTACCACATTGATTGTTTTTTTGTTGATTAGTTACTTTCATTTTGGGGTTATACTTCAAAAATGAGGTTAGAATTTAAAGCAGTTTGTGTACCTATACATTTGGATGTTTAAATAAGTGTTAAATAAAACATTATTTTTTTTCAGTCATTGTAACAGAAAAGACAAATATCCTGTTAAGATACTTACACCAACAATGGGAGAAAAAGGTAAATATAAAGATTGAATTAATTAGTAATCTATGTTTAAATACTGATTAGTTTGAATAGCTATTAGGTAATTTAAATTTCAAGTAAACTTTGCTATTTATTAGTGAATTATTTTAATATGCCTTAATTCACTTTAAAACAATAAAATGAGTATAGTTATCTGTATATTAGACCAATTCTGATGCCCGTTTTGTGAATACTAAGCTATAGCCTTCTAAATTAATCCAATAAGAGTATGTTTGTTGTATTTTTCATTTAATTTGTTTATGCCTTAGTTACAACTATATACAAAGATATTACAAGTTTACTTTTTATATTAATAAATCTGTTTTCTGTGTTGCAGAATAATAACTCACCTAAAAAACGAGATCAGAGCCATATTGAACAAAATGGTGATGAAAGTCGACCACGAAAGAGGCCTTGTTTGAACTCTCCACTAAATTGAACATTCAAAAAACATTAACAATTAGTTTGTGCTTCAGTAATGGACTATGTGAAGTGTATGGCATTTTTGTAATACCATTTATATTCAACAGTTTAAGGTCAAGTTTTATAAAGATCCTACAAACTGAGGTTTTCTGTTTTTCATATTATGA
Source organism: Polylopha cassiicola (assembly GCA_038024825.1). Classification (NCBI taxonomy): domain Eukaryota; kingdom Metazoa; phylum Arthropoda; class Insecta; order Lepidoptera; family Tortricidae; genus Polylopha; species Polylopha cassiicola. The sequence goes on along the minus strand of CP149060.1, from coordinate 2,469,945 downwards.
TGATTTATTCCTTAAGAATGAATATTTAAAAATAATTTTATAGGGTTTTATAAATAAAAATGAAGTTTGACTTGCCAAGAGAAGTAAACCAATTTTAGCACCAGATTATCAATATCCTCTCACAACTATGGTTTAAAATCATTCCAATTTACCTAAGTGAAGCTATATGGGGACTTTTCGAATACTTTTAAATTTTTATCACAAGCCTCTTATTTTTAAGCTGAATTATTTATAAGTTGAGTGTAATTAACAATTGTTAATTAATTTAGGCATATCTAATGGTTGGAGTTTTTAGAGATTGTGATTTGTGAAACATAAATGAAATCTAGTTTCTTATGTTAAACTGGTAGTAGACCAATAAAAATAGACTTTGGTTTTTACTCATTAAAACTGCAGCTACAATGTTTTAAGAAAAAACATAAAAAAACTGTCACTGTTAGGTCTAAATTGCTGTAAAAGATGTGTTCAATAATTTAAGTGCTTTTCAACACAATTATTCTTTTATTTTTTGTGTCGGCTATCATTTATGCCTTTTTTTTTCTTTCATTGAATGCCATTCAGGTATGTCAATCGTGGCTTCTCCAATCTTAAGTGTCAATGCCGCCTACAATTTTATTTACTTGTATCAACACACAAAATAATGATAAATACATGAATCATTATTTTAGATTATTGCATTATTATTACCTTTCCTTACTACATATTTGAATAGTATCCACTTTTGCGCATAATATGAAAAGTACTGTACATACTTGGCAGTTTTTAGTAATCAAAGATGCATGTTTTTTTACAATTCTGTAGTGTATAATTTAGGTATGGCTTGTGAGGAGTCATCATAAAGACAAGAAATAAAACTTCTTTACCGACTGAAAAATAACTTTATTCTAATAATTATACTTATCTCACAATTTGCAGTAAATGTCTTCATTAACACAAGCTGCAAACAAATGTTAGATGTTAATGGGTACCTAATGGAATTGTTCTCTTAATTTTAATAGTGATATTATCTTACTTAAAATTATAAACACCAAATACAAGCTAGATAGTTTTTTAAAAGCTTTCTTACATTGATTCTCACAAATAAATCTGACTGACTGCCATATTATATCATTATTATGGAAAACAACTCAAAAATGCCAAGACCTATCTTAATTGAAAATAAATCAAAATTACAGTAACTTTTATTAAGTACTAGCTTCTGCCCGCGACTACAATCTGCATAGAATCAGTACTTTGGGTAGCTTAGTAAAGTCCATATGTAAAGGGATGATTTCTGTTTACACAGACTGAAATACATTCACATTTATAATATTAGTAGGGATTTCTGTCCAGGCCTTAGAAGTCAAATTTGAAATAATAAAAATTATTAAAATGTCTCAATTCTTAATTTAGTCCTTAGCTGGTACTTCGATAACTCGAGGCTTGTCAATAATGCGAGCAGTGCGGTTACCCTTCTCCACAATGCCAATAATCCAGGCCTGGTAGCCCTCTTGTTTCTCAATGTCTTTGCAGTAGGCAGCAGCTTGTTCACGAGGCAAGCAGATCAGAAGTCCACCAGATGTCTCAGGTGCATGGCCTTGAAGCAACTGGAACATGTTGCCACAGGCCTTGGCAACTGCAGCCATCTTTGCAATTACAGGCAAATTATGAATAACAAATGAAACTTCATTCTTCTGATGAGATGCCAAATTCTGTGCATGGCCGAGCAGACCGAATCCAGTAACATCTGTAGAGCCATGAGCATTATATTTGTGCATCAATCGAGCTGCAATACGATTAAGTCGGCTCATCGAGTCCATTGCACGATGATATGCCTTGCGAACATCCTCTTCCGAGACTACCAGCTTGATCCTATTCCAGCGCTCTGGCTGGTCGAGCCACTGATGAGCGTTGACAGCAACTTGGGTGCCTAAAGGTTTGGTTAGCACCAACACATCACCCATTACAGCATTATCCGGTACAATGTACTCATTAGGTTGGCAAATTGTCGTGGCTACCCCCCCAATAGTGCACCAAGGGTTGATAACAGTCTGACCTCCCGTTACCGACGTGCCTGCTTCTAAAGCGGAGTCCTTGAATCCTCGCATAATCAGCGGTATGACAACATCGCGTTCTTTTTCAGTCATTTTAGTAGAAACTCCGAGTAGCATTAACATATTGTCACATTCTGTGACACCCATGGCATACAAGTCGCTCAGGACATTAGCACAAGCGATTTTACCCATCATATAGGGATCATCGACAAGGGGATAGAAAAAGTCGGTTGTTTGCACTAAACAAAGCCCACCGTGTCGGAGCGGCGTTACCGAGCAATCCAAGCCGATGCCGATGCGCGGGATGGCCACATGCATAAACTGGTCCTGCTCTTGTTGAGAGTAGTCTTGCTGCAGCGACTCCACGAGCTTTCCCAAAACATCTTGAGGAACTTTACAGCTTCTTCCTTTTAAATCCGCGAAACGAGTCAATCGAAAACTGGCTTCCAAGTCGTGCGCCACCGGGTCGAATGGCCGACGCAGAGCAAGATTAGGGTTACCGGACATTTCTAATTGTGCCGCAGCTAATGAATCCTGCGCCACACTAGATTGATACGACATATTATACTAAAACAAACTAGTAATAAGACCCGCGTAGAGCTACCGTCTGTACTAATTCCGAAATCCTTCTCAACACGCCGTCCACTGACGCTTGCAAAATGGCGTCTCCTATTACGAAAAGGATATGGAAGCGAAAATGACCGTTGAACAAAGCTCTGTGATTTGTCAGAAAAATACATAAACAACAAAAGCTAAGATCTGATTGGTTGTTGTACTTTGACGCCGATGTTTGGTGCAAAGAAAACTTACTCACTTTGGTCAAAATTGTGGCGTTTAATCCCGGTTTAAATATTTCAAACTGAGGAAGCGCAGCGTACAGTTTCTGAATTTGTGTTTTTCCCGCGTAATATTATTTCACAAAAATGTTTCTAAATTTACATTTTCCCTTTGTAAAAAAAAATAATTCATCGTTTCAGTGATTATTGCAAGTAAGATTAAATTATTTAAATTGTCTTTCAGTTACTTTAAAATGAAAATAAAGTTTTTTTTTTTATGTTTATAGCAAATTATTAATAAAATTTAATTGAATATTAAACATTCAAGAATGAATGATTGTACAATTAAATAATAATATAATTTACACATACAATTAGATTTTCTTAATTAATCAGAGTGTAAAAGAAATATTTTTTACAAAATAACTATAACTTCTATGGCAACATTTTTCATACAAATAAAATAAAAAGCTATTTGGTTTCCGCCAATGACATCGTACGGTTTACTTCCTACTATTTAGTAATTGGTTCCTTGATTTTAAGTCTTTACGAAATAAATGCTGATTGGTGATATCACGAATATGAAAATAAGTTATCACAAAGTTTTGAACGATTGCTGGCGGTTTGCTTGCTTTTATGTGTTGTGATTTAAGAGAGTTATATTTTATTCATAAATTCATAAATGTTTTGAAATATATGTCCATCGAAATTTAAGTCTAAAGCTATGCTCAATTCGGTCAAGTAATGGATTTAAATAGATATAGAAAAGTTGAAAATGAAGCAGGTTACCCGTGCTACATCGAGTAAGTTGATGTTACTACTTTACGTATTTATCATAATTATAATTCCGAATTAACTTATTCTCTTTCAGATAAAACAGAATAATTACTTCTATAAATGTATACTGTCACATGAATGTGCATTTAATACACTATTTAAGTACATAGTTTGATTTTCCATAAGTTTAAAAAGTAGGACAAGAACGCGGATCTTAAATTTTCATATTTAATTTCAGTGAAGCTACCGGCCGTCAGCAAAATGATCATCCTCAGTACTGTAAGATAATGGAATCACTTGAGGAATATAACGGAATTAAATATTGTGCTTATCGGATCGCCTTCAAAGTGTTTGCTTTGCAAAAGCAGTTTAAAGGTAACAATGGATTATTTAAACTTTTAAGTGATACTGAGTGGTATTAGTTCCTAATTAAATTATACCTTAATTAATCTTAAACCTGTTATTTACCATTATAATATTTATTTAGTATTTTTTTTACTAAAACATATGTCTCTACATTGTTTACATACATTTAGTTTATCCCTTGCAGTACCATCTTTACGCATCAGCTCAGGAGTATTTGCTCGTCACCAGCTGAGCCTCTCTGAATGCAGCCTGTCTCTGGATACGGGAGAGCTGGAGGCTGTTCTGGCAGATATTTATTTTGCTGCGGAGAAGGAAGGATTGTTTACGGGAGACGTTGACCTGGCAGTGGATTTACTAATCAATCTACTGCTTAATATATTTGATAAGTAAGAATTACAATTTAATTATCAATGTAAGATGCTGTACAGTATTATTATGGGAAATAATGTAAAAAAAATATATTTGAAACAGTAACCCAATCACTACTTCATTATTTATTTATGAAATTACATTACAGTTTCTTACATTTAAAGAAAATATCAAATTCTCCCTTATTCTTGCAGGGATAGAAAAGAACCAATCAGAGTGTTAGCAGCCAAGACTCTCCTGATAGTACTGAGTGAGGAGACAGTGGCTGATAAATGGGCAGCCCTCGCCAACTGCTGTGCAGATCACAACGGCTGCGTGTCCCCTCGGCGGCTGACAGCGTTGCTGGCGCATGTTACAGCCCTACCGCAGTACCTTGGAGATCAATGCGATCAGATACAGAGTGATGTTGACAGTTGCTTTGCAAAGGTTTTTAATCATTTCAATTGTTATTAAATTATTATTGGTATGTTACATTCTACAGGATATGAAATGAGGCTTATGAAAAATTCATAAAAAACTTTTTTCTTTTCTTAATAGAATAAATAACAAAGAAGCTTGTATTATTATAACAAGACGTTATGAGCTCCCACTCCTGAACTTTAGAAGCTTCTTTATTTTTGTGATTTTTTGTTTGTCTGATAAAAGTAAAAATATGTATCCTATTAATGACGGACTAAAGTAGTTTTTTTTACACCATCCTCATCTCTATTATTCCAGAGTGCCGGTATGCTAGGAGTTAGTTCACGGTCAGTAGCGGAGTGGGGCGGGCAGAGTGCAAGCGCGCGGTGGCTGGCGGCATCGCAGCGGGTCCTGGACAGCAGGAATAGCGCTTGTGCCAGCGCTAACTGCGCTTGCTGCAACCAACCACTCATACAGGTATGAGGAAATAATATACATCGCATCTTTACTAGACAAGTGACCGACGTGTGACTTTTTAAGTGCTTCGCAGTACCTATATTCGCAGAACGTCATTTTATCTTGGTCAGTCAGTTGTACGTCTATGGGTACTAGACAACGCATAAACATACATAAATGCATATAAGACATCCAAGACTCAGGTACAGACGCCAGAGCTCATCACATTGACATCTGCCCCTAGCAGGATTCGAACCTGCAACCTCCGGTTTCGTAGTCAGCGGCTCTGACCACTAGACCAACAGGTCGTCAATTTGAAAAAATGTTCTTTTTTATTTGCAGGTCCTCAAATTCAAATGCTCAAAATGCAACGACACGTATTTCTGTGAAAAATGTTATTTATATGATAAAGATCTCACTACAGTTAGTGGACATAAGAATACTCATTTGGTTCTTGAAATAATCGATGGAGAGGTAAGAAATACATTATTTTATTTAGTACCTAAGATATGTTAACATATTACCCATGACTTGACTTGAAATACATTTAGAGATTATAGATTTTACTAGGTGAAATACACCCTAGAAAAATATATTGAACATAAGTAAATCTAGAAATATCTTATTCACAGCAATAAACAGAAAAGTCGCTCGTATTTAAAGTGTTGACTGACGGTTTTTAGAACCGAAATATTTTAATACCTCTATGACTAATACATACACTTGTCTGTCAATTTGTCTCAAATCTGTATATTTAAATCCATAGTTAAATAATGTAAATTTTCATAGACTGTGTAAGTGTGTACATAACATTTTAGTTTATTTCTTTCCATTGATAAAAAGTCTCACAAAAAACATATTTCCTATATGAGGATATCCTTTAAGATTGAAATTTACCACATATTCCATATTCCCACAGACAAAGCCACAAGAGTGTCTCAGCTTTATAAAAACAATGAAACGCATATTCTTCTGCACAAAAACTAAAAAGAAGAAAAGTAAGAAAAACAAGAAGATTTCAGCCAAGGAGCCAGAATTACAAGCTAAGAAGGAAGCAAGACCGGCTATTATCACGTCAACAGTTGGTAAAGCGTCTGGAAATTCAGCTAACAACCCTGCTTGTATGCTACAAGATATCATAATGCAGCTGGAAACACAAAATAAGTAAGTTGTTTTGTTTGTTTGTAAACTAATAGCTGTCCGCCCCGGCTTCGCACGGATCCCTTTTTTTATAGCCTATGACACTCGGGAATCGGTCCAGTCGTTTAGGAGCCCATTCAATCCAAACAAAGAAACAAACCTTTCCTCTTTATAATATTAGTAAAAGACAAGGGGAAAAGAAGGATGTGAATACAATACCTCTAATTAATACTAGTTTAAACCACGGTTTCATTCAATTACAATTTTGTAGAACTTCAATTAAGAATTTTTGGTATTAAGTAGTTATTTATTTTTTGTTTTTAAAGGATTAAACGCACTTTTACTAAAAAAAATGTGACGTCTTGAAATGTGTCACCGCATGAATTCAGATTTAAATGTGCAGACTTAGAGTCTTAAATGAAGTAACAAAATATTTCGAGATATTATGTCTCACTTTTGTAATAAAAATGCGATACCTATTTCATTTTTAAAATAAATACCATTCTAATTTGCACTTAATGTTCAATGTGTTAAGGTCTCAATTCTGTCGAAATAGTAATGTTTTTTTTTTAAATAGGGCATTGGAAGAGCTTTCATCTCAGTTACAAAACACAAAAGATCCAGACGAAGGCTTAAGAATCAAGGTGGACTCGCACTGGAGTCAAATATCCAAACAGATCAACAGGCTTAAAATACTAAAGGTAATAAATACTGAATAACAATTTTGAACTTTATGGTGAATTAAATAAAGAATGAGCTAATCAGCGCGTTCGTTACAAAAGTCCTCACCATCTGACATTAATGGGTGCCAATAATGGAGTTCTGTGCCTTTAAATTTTAAATTCAGTGAAGATTTTTGCTAAATAAAAATATATACATACCCTGGCAATAAAAATATTTTAGAGCCTTCTATTGAGGCCTTCCCACATCAAGATTTAAGATCTAGTAAATTCTAGTAGATTAAAATTTGCCATAAAATCTTACAGGCCAGTGGCTTCTCTTCGGGCCGACTAGTTAGTAGATTAAAAAATTACTTTAATAATAATATTGATTTTATTAATTAATATAAGTGCCTTTCAGGAAAACCTCACAAATTCTGTACCGAGTCAAACCAACGAGCATCCAGAACGTCCCCAAGCCTTCGACCTGTTCAGCCCCATATCGGTGGTGGAGCAGAATGAGAGGAAGACCAACCCTCAAACACAGCCTCGGGTCCTCAGCCTGGACTCCGGAAACTTCTCCGTAATGTCCAAACAGACGGACACTCCTCATCTGGTGACAGTGTCCGGAGATGCCTTGAAACCAGTTGTGGTGCATGCCTCGGATACCATTTCAGCTGTTTCTATGAAGGATATTAGTACTTGGTACAATGGTGAGTTTTATAATTTTAGAGAAGTGATTTTTTTCTCAGCTGCTGTGTCTTTGCATAGCAATTTTGAACTTTATTACGCTCTCAATAGGTTCGAATTTGACGTAGTGCCCAAAAAAGGTCAAAGTATTTGAGACTGGGTCAATCTCAGCCAGTTTAACAATTTATTTATTTCGTAAATATTCATAATTGTAACATATTTTTATATCCAAGTAAACTATTATAAAAAACTCTAGATACTGTTATAAAGAGCTTACATGTTTTTAGATCCTAGAAAAACCCTAAACAGCTAACCTAGGACTTCCTTTCAAATTATGAACACTGAGCATCGGTAAATATTGTATTTCTTTTTAATTATTTATCTTAGAAACGGATACAAACCAGCAATCGCTTCCTAACCAAGCGGATTGCACGGCGCAGTCGATATCGGTCGCGGAGCAGAAGTTCGCAGCTGACATGCGGTCCATGGAGACGAGCAACGACAAGATGAAGGAGCTAAACGCTGATCTAGACACCGTGTTGGATCGACTGCTGCAGATATTGAATAATAACTTTGCTATGGACGGTGAGTTGATACTAGCTGTACTCGTAGTTCGGGAACTTAGTTGTCTTTTTATTTATGTACATCCCATTCTAAATCGTCTGCAGGCAGTGTAAGGTTTCTGTCGCGCGAGAAAACATCTGTCACTGCCATAATTTTGTAATTAGTGAATGAGTGACAGATTGTGTGCTAATTCTCTTTTAGGGCCTGACCCCTAACACACCAACACGACAATAAGGATGACGACTGGGTAAAGAAAACAAAATTTTGTTTAGTCTATCAGGTCGATTATTAAAAATTATGATGACGTCACTTTATGGTATAAATTGTACCATAATGTGACGTCACGAGACCCCGTCCACGAACTTAGGAGGCAGTTATTTTATGGATAATTTTTGGTATTCTTGGTGGACGAAGAAAAAATCCAGTTGTCTCTATAAGTATTTCTCATCATTTATGTATTCTCTCTGTTTGGCTAAATGGTTCACCAATAGAGAATGAATGCTTAGAGAATTGACTCTACAAATTACATAAAACCTTTTCTTTTGTGCAATAAAGTTTAAATATTGTCAGATGTATATTGATCTTATAATGATATTTCCAGAGTCCTCATTCGACAACAACCAGCTCCGTGAGAAGGCCAACGAGATGGAAGGCCTACTGGGCTCGCTGATAAGAGGCGTGGAGCAGCGAGCCACACTCAACGCCACCAAGGGACTCGTGTAAATACTCTATAAACATTTACTTATACGTATCAATCGAATCATTTAATACCTTTTAATAATGGTAATATATAATAGAATATAAATGATAATAGTTTCTGATGCCTTCGCGGTTATTACACATTAGAATGAAATAACTGTAAACGGATTTAACTCGCGTATTTTATTTTATTGGCTGACGTTTCGGAACCTTTACAAGTTTACAAATTCCATAATTGTAGCACGACTGAGCCGATGATAGTCTAAATAAGTTAAAGCCGTTTATAGTTATTTCATTCCAATGTGTAATAACCGCGAAGGCATCACAAATTATTATTGTTCAGTTATGTTCAATAAGTAATATTAAACATATTGAATTGTTTTCTTCCAATGAGTGTCTGTTAATTCGCTGTTTCACCAATGAGAGACAAGCTCCTGGCCTGTGATTGGTTTAACGTGACGGCTGGACCTCATTCTACACGACTAGCGGATTGAAGACCAAATGGTTTTATGTATATAATTGAGACCGTTTATTGACTGTAAATGGTCTCAATAATGTATTGTATGTTACACTGCTATAGGAGATGATTTTGAAATGCGCTAAAATCGATAATAACATATAAGACTAATTAATAATTAGGAAATTGAAATTACTTCTCTAGTTCAAACTGCCTCATTATGAATACTCACCAGTGTCTTTTAATACGAGCTAATTTTTTTTTAACCTAATCTGCGATATAAAGAATCTCATTGGTAATTTACGGGCCTGTTTCACAACTGACTAAGTCCCTGGTAAGTAAACTATTATCTGGTGTATTTTTTGTTTCATTAGTTTATTAATCGAAGATAGAAGATTTACTAGGACATTGTGAAATTGGCCTCATTTAGAATTAAATATTATTTTTAAGAATAAATTGTGACTAAAAATTAATGTTAAAATGTGCCGTCCATCAAATTGGTGCTCAATTGAATTGAATAGCCTGAATAAAAAAAACTGCGATTAGAAAAGTAACATGCCATATATTTTATAAAAATTTACATTGCTATTAAATAAGTAAATAATATATGTAACTACGTATCTCATACTGGTTGTATCTAATATTACATATGTAATGGATAATACATTGCTCTATTTCATTGTGCTCTTATATGTTAATTTAGTAATAAAATATAGCAATATATTTTAAGTCTGATGAGTTAAGCGTATGTGATGTTAAGATAGCTGAAAACACAACATATTAAAATTGAAAATGATTTTAAAAGTTGTCATTATATATATTCATTCTGCGACGGATAACTCGCTTCGAACCGAACAGTATTTTTGTTTCGTACCCAAAGGGTAAATAGTTAGTCCATCTGTCACCAGGCTGTATCCAATGAATCGCGATAGTTAGTCAGTTGACATTTTTATAAATTATGTATTTCTATTGCCGCTATAACAAATACTAAAAAACAATAAATAAGTATTTAAGAGGGCTTCCATACAACAAACGTGATTTATTTGCTGTTTTTAATGTAGGAAACCCTTCGAGCGCGAGACCGACACGCACTTGGCTTTTTATATAACATTTCATACCGTTACGCAATATTAATCAGCATGGACCAATTTTGTGGAACGAGTGCCACTCCGGCGCAGAGTTGATATATGTGCGACGACTTTGACTTGCTCCAATCGTTGTTAACTCACAGTGTCACAAACAGACACACATACGCGGGCGTGATTTTTTTCCTTATCAATACGTAAAAAACACTTTCTTTAATCTGACACTGTTTTGGAAAATCGTGTTATAATTATTTTTTATCATTAAATATTTTGAGAATATTTTGATCTGTTGTGATTTAAGCTTAAAATTATGATGAATATAAACATTTTTGGAATGCATATTATGTGATGAATACATTTAATTGGCTCCTACTGTACTTAATATTATACAAAATAATATTTTCTTTTAAAACTATAAGAAAAGCAATTAAATTGCTTTAGCACAACCTCTTAAAATTTATGTATAAATTCATCTAAAAATTCAATTGACATAGAATTGTATAATTATGTTAGCATAATTTCATGTTTCAATGGACGGATAATTATTAATTATGAATATCTACATTTGGGTATAACTTTTCATAAAGACATTACAGTAAAATACTTTCTTAAAACTTGCATTTCATTTCTGTTCTCTATAAATACTCCTTAATCTATATTTCTCGTCAATAGACAAAAATAGCTAAAAAATAAAAGAAATACATTTTTATAAAATAACGCGTAATTACAAAAAGCTATGTAATATTCAGTTGGTATATACCAAATAACTAACTAAGCATTAACTAACTCATTTTTAATTACATGTTTTTTCGTATTGAATATTGACATAATTTAGTTACATTACGCGCCAGTCTATTGTAGTCCTGCCCTTTGATTATACATATAACTATTAATGAGAGAGAAGTCAAAAGTTCGCTAGATGTCGCTACTCTTAGGTGAAATCTAGTTATCATGTTTCACCAATCACAGACAAGCTGCTTGTCTCTCATTGGTGGGACATGACAGCTAGACTTCACTGGTGACATCTACCGGATTTTTGACTTGTGATAACACCTTCACTTTAAATAAGATGAAGCCTCGACAATCTTAAAATAAAGTCAATTGAATTGGTGTGAAGATAATCGAGACTCTACAAAACGCGAAAGTGGTCGTTTTAGCGTTTTTAAACCATACCAATTTGGATGGCTTTCAAATCAAGTGCAATCGGGGGCAATTTCTATAGTATAGATATGACCATTTTTTTCTACAGCTGGACTAAATAATATCGTTTTTACTATCATACCATAGAGTTGGTTGTTAAATGACCTATTTTTGCATAAATTACTCAGGCCGAATACATTTTTATATGAATATCCACCTTAGGCCTACACAATAAAGTCGGTATTCGGTTGTCAATTCCTCTTGCTGCTGTTGATAAGGTATTTGCAGCAGTGTGTGAGGAGATGTTTTTCTTTCTCTACGGATCCGTTTTGGTGGATCGCCGTGGGTCCTCCTCGCTCCCGCGTGTAGATGTCCAAGCCATATTGACCTATAATAATTGTAAGGTAGGTAAGTTATTTTACATAAAATGTACTTAAAGTATGTACGCAAGGGAGAGAAAATGTCTCAAAAAGCCGATTGGAAAGGAATTGTTTCTCATAGATAGATCATCATTTATTACTTTCTTACCTGTAAATTGATCTAATAAATGTTTATTGATATTTTTTTTTTCATTTGAGGTTAAAAAATAAGAAATAGTCTAGAAGTGTGGTGATCAAGTTATTAAAATCTGCAATTAATGTCAATTTACAGGTAGTACCAGAAGGTAGGTAAGTTTTTTGACTAGGTAGCACACTACCATAGTTTTCATATTTTTTTTAATTGGATATCTAAATTATATTTTAAACCCATAAACTTAAGGTACAAACTGCCTTACCTTCCTCCGGGAATGTGATATAGAACGATACGATGTCGTCGGAGACGTTTTGCTGCACATATTTCGAGAGGCGTTTTTCGTCGACGCCATTTTTGTGGAGAGTCGCCATGAAGTCAGCTAGAGGGCGCGACATACGGAACTGTAGCTCTAGCTCGCGACCGGCGAACACTAGCGCTTCCTGAAATAAAGGGATCGGTTTATTAAATATATTTGTTTTTTATGTTGCTTTGATTATATATCGGCAGTTAAGTAAAACGCCTCGCACATGTAATGAGAAAATTTGTGATATCCAGGAGTTTATTGAAACCTTCATTAAACGCGTCAAAAAAATGTCTTTTCATCAATTCACTTTTGATGATTGGTTTACAATTATAATTGTTATCATAAGATATAATAATATAAACAGAATTATCAATAATTTTAGGTAGGTAATAACTCTGTGTGGCACACTCAAGAAAATGACAGCCGCCTTAGAATAGCAAATTAATAGATAGGCATCAATAGAATTGAATAGAACGTTCTGTTACATTATATAGAAATGAAAATGAGAGAGATTGGATCAGAATCATATTATTATGGTTTTTATTCTTAGGTACTATTTTAGAGACAGATGAAGATTAGACATTATCAGCAAAATAGGCACCTGGTGCGTGATCGGTACAAGGCCAAAAAGCCTGGTGGCCTTAGTGGGTCCCCATTCGCCGCTCGCGCAGTCCGGGAGAGGCACCATCACTGTCTGAAGCTCCGCACAGCAGATCTAAAACAGGAAAATACCATTCAGTTATATGTATAATGAAACGACTTTAAAAAAATAGGTCAGCGTTTTGTATTATATAATAGTCCTTTAGTTTGATCTATCAGCTAATTAGGTACTTACTGGGCACTGGATTTTTTATTTTGGTAATTTTAAAATGACGTCAATAATATTGAAATTGTTGGAATAAACGAACGCTCCCTACAAAATAAATAATAATTATGATAGTGAAACACAAAATAAATGATGTAGGTAGCCCACTAGTACAGAGTGAGTGTGTGTGAGAAAGAGAGAGACGAGTAGAAAGTGACACATTACAACTATCAACGGTCAACTAGACAACACTTATAAACTGGTTACTGCATAACGCTATTACGACTGGACCGGTTCCACTATTTATTTTTTGTTGTGTTAGTTATAATCAAAAACATGTAAGATAAAATTAAAAAAAAAACACGGAAGATTAGGAAATTAAATAACGCTACCTACGAATATAATTAACGTAGTAACTATCTATCTATCTTACTGTCAACAACTAAAATAAGTTGATAAATGCAGCGCAGCGCTGTTTTTCAGCGCATAAAGATGTGAACCTTGGTTTTTTGCATAAAACCGCTTGAGGTTCCAACTTAGTTTCGTACCTTGAATTTGCAAACACTCTTGAATTTCATGGGTTCCCCGGTGAGGTACTCCCGAGGAGTGACGGCGTTCGCGAAGATGTCCAGCAGGAACGCGCCGCTGCAGGGCGCGTGCACTCGGAATGACACCACGTTGCCCACCACCGACTGGGGAAAAATAAATTTAATAAGTATATAAATAAATAAATAACGGTTCGTCCATGCTTCGCAAAAACTCAATTTTTTACAAAATTTTATATAGCCCATGTCACCCATAAATGGTGCAGCTTCCCAACAGTGAAAGAAATTTTCAATTCGGTCCAGTCGTTTTGGAGCCTATTAAATCCAAACAAACAAACAAACCTTTCCTCTTTATGATTGATGAAAGTATAGATAATAATTAAATATCTTTGGACAATAGGCATGACAAATCTTTGCCCATCAAGTAGATTTCCAAAAAATAATGAACACGTATTTTTTCTTTTCTTAATCGAACAGTGAATGCCGAAGATAAGCGCTTCCAAAGATCGCGAGTGGGGGCTTGTGACGTCACGGCTAGGTACAATTTATCGTCACGAGTTCCCACTCCCGAACCTTAGAAGCACTTATCACTTCTATCATAATAATATATATTGTAGAACCAGACTTTGGATTAATTGCTTACCTGCATAACAAATCTCTTAAGGCTGACTCCGTCGAAGCCGTCGCCCTCGGTGTCGTAGAACTTGAGGTTGTAGTGGAAGATGAGGGAGCTCTGCATGTGTGCCGGCATGGCTATGCGCATAGTCGCCGCACCTGTCACAAATATTATAAGTTTATAAGGGAAAACACACACACACACACACACACACACACACACACACACACACACACACACACACACACACACACACACACACACACACACACACACACACACACTCACATACACACACACACATATACACACACACGCGCGCGCGCGCAGGTATGTGTGAACGCGCACGAAAGCAAGTACGCTCGGTGACACGCATACGTAGTCACACAAACGCTGTTGAAATTGCTTTATAAGTTTATAGTAAGTATACCTGTATACCTTACAGTAGTGGTGATTTAAAAGTGGTAAATTGTTTTGTAATACATAATGTGATACTAGCTTTTGCCCGACTTCGTCTAAACATGATTAGTACTTTACACAATATCTTCATAAATAATTATCCATCTTTCTTTCAAAAGTTACGCAGATTCCTATTCTGTTGTATAAGTTTTATTACTCTAAAGGTTTATCAAAATCCATTCAGTGGTTTTTACGCTAAAGAGTAACAAACATATTATATCCATCCTTACATCCACACATTCATACAAACTTTCGCGTTTATAATATTACTAAGGAGTACCAACACTTAAGATTATTCAGGTACTTCACAACGCAACAACAAAAAATAAAAACAAAAGAATAACGAAATATCATTTTATCAAACCGATATTTAATTGCTTATACAAACCAGTGGAGTCGGTAAACATGACAGCTTTAGTGTTCGGATCGCTGAAGTACAGTCCGTATCTGAAGAACAGGGATCTGACGAAGGGCAGTTCCTCGAAGTCGTGAAGAGTGATCGGCGTCTTCAATAGCTGCCAGTCCGGCTGCAGCGGGTAGAACTCGTAGATGAACTCCCGAGGGTCAGTGAGGAAGTAATGATCGTCGTACTCGTATCTGGAAGGATTGGAAATAGGAATTATAGGCTGTTATGATAACGCATTTTCTCATAGAAAGGCGAAAAATTAATGAACAATACACATTCAGACGTGAAAAGCGGAGTAATGTCACGCGGAATTTCAACGGACTATATCTTCATAATATTTCATTTGCCTACTTAATTGACAAAGGTAAAAATATGTGTACCTTTCCTTATAATCAACTTACTATCTATTGAATAAATTTTTACTGTGTGCGACTCCCCCCAGGCCCTACAAAGTTAGATTGTTGTAGAAAAAGTTCCATAATAGGTACCTATGTGTTAACATAGTTAATACACACATAAGGTAGGTAATAATATAACGAGATGCTTAGGTGCAGTGTGAAATTAACATCGACAAAAAATAGCTACATATATCTATAGGTATTGCAGATATTTCATAAAGCACCTGCCAGCTAAGAAGGAAGGCCTCCTTCCCACAATTTCAATTTCGTAACACATTACGTTACTCACCTCAGACTATCGCTCTTCCCCCGGTTCCCTGGTTTCGGGGCATCCTTAGCGTTGACCAGGTGCCTCGCGCCCCAGTTGCACTGCACGAAGCGCCAGGCCCCGGCCACGTAGACCGCGTTCCAGGAGTTTCTGAACCGGTTGTCTTCAAAGCGAACACCTGGCTGGTAGCCGGCTGACTTGCTGTAGCCTTTGATCACCACGCAGTGGAGGCCTGCGTAACTGTTCAAAGAGAAATGGATTTAGAAGTCCTGTTCTTCTGTGGAGTTTATAGAACATAAGAGACAAAGTTGCGCTGTTACGCCATTGAATATGCATTCCTGGAAGTTGAATGAGATGTTGAGTTCCATTAATGGGGAGATATTTTTTGTTCTCCGTTTTTTAATGTTAAAAATCATGTTACTTATATGAAGATAGGTAGGTAACCTAACATTTATCAATGTTGACTTGAAATGATATATGACAAGATTTGTGAAAACTTTCAAGTTTTTAACCCTTATAGTTTATAAATAACTCCTCTTTTTTGGGTAAAAATTAGCATTGTTGGTTACGTTCATAAATTATCGTTTTATTTTTTGTTACGTTACGTTCAGGAAGTGGGAGGAGGGTGTACCAAAATGTTACGGAGCTTTACATGGAGGGAAGGGAGGGTCAAAAATCCTCAAAAATTGCTTTACGTAATACTTGAACGCCCTATGTCAGTCACTAAGTCAGCTTCTCCTTTGATGAAATGTATAAATAAACAATCTGTTATCCACACCTGCATAATCTCTTAAACAGTACATGGTAACTCTCGGTGCCGTGCTTGATGCCCCTCAACAGGCCGAGGGGCGAGTCTCCCCTCAGGTTATCGTCAAACTGGATGTTGTTTAGATTCTTGACGGTGATCCAGCGGAAAATCGTCCGCGCTTTCTCGACGTCAGTTGCGCATCGGCCGACCAGTTGCCGGACTAGGTCGGTGAAGGTTTTTTGGTCTTCCTGTGCTACCTGTTTTGGGAGAATATATTTTTGGATTAACTGATTTAGGTAAGACATATCGTGTTTTGAGTTATGCGCACCATCAAATTCTTTATAGCATAAAAAGCCTAAGCAATGTCTTCCTGATACAATCGTATATTTTTTCGGATTTTTCCAACAGTTAAACACTTTATGATCCGAATTAATCTATCTGCTAATTCAAAACATTACCATCTATCACACCACACATTTCCATAATTGGAGAAAACTTAATCTTAATGCAATAAATTATCTTCTTACGAGCTTTGAATCCAGTTTCACTGTCAACAAAACACTGCATAAAATAACATGCAAGATGCAACGATTGCAACTGCAGTCGTGTTGTTAATCGACCGGCCGCCATGATTTGTGAGATCGTTCGAATCGTTCAATGTCAGGATTATGCAGATTTAATCGTTGAACAGTTTCACTGATCACAACACTACGTTTTCTAAGATTTTCGTGATCGATCATCGTGATTGATCGCATGTTGCGACTATGCAGTCTATTTTTGCACTTACCTACATTGTTGCAACATTTATGCTGGTAAGTGCATTTTAAGAACTGAACAAAGAAGAAGAATTTAGAATTCTCGTCTCATTACCGAAAAGGAAATGAAATAAGAGTTTCGGCTCGCATTTCAACTTAATTGCTTTATTTAGCACTACCTCTCAAAATGGTTGGCTAAAAAGTATTTATATTGGTACTCTGAGGTTAAGAAATGCATTGGTCCACTTTGGTGGCTATGAGGTAGGTAAACAGTTACTAATAGGTTGCTGTTTATCTACTTCTGATAAACAGCTACCTATTATTAACATACCTACAATATCTTAAAATCATAACATGCTGTTGTTAAAGTTGTTTACGTCTTGGCCCTTCATCATTATTGACCCTACACACAATGCCAAAAGCCTGTACCTACTTTACCTCTACCCTGTACTCACCGAAATAGCGATTTTGTCAACATCAGCAAACTCCACCGGGTCTGTGTATATGTGGAACTTGGAGACGAGCGGCGGCTGCGGCGGCGGCGCCCGCGACGGGTACGGCGGGGCTTCCTCGCCGTCCACATACAATGATGACCCGGCCATGTATTCTGAGCGACGTTCCTGGATCAACTCCATCATTTCGTGGCTCTGCTTCTCGACTAGTGCTGCTGTGGCCGCCCTGGATATGAGGTTCAGTGCGTTAATTTTGGTCGTAGATTGTTAAGAGAATTGGGAATATAGATAATGCTCTCAAGTTATAGCCAAGAATTCTAGTTAACTGCTGACTCCATAAACTCTTTCATCGAAAAATGATTGAATTTTTTGTTATTTTTCTACCTATACGTCGTGTACAAAAGAAATAAATTACGGACCTACTGATTTAATTCTATGCATAAAAAAAATAGTTACCATGCACAGTTTCGTACCTACATTTTTCATACAATGCATGTTGATTTTAATTAATTTCGAGTATTTTTTCTAGTACCTACTTACCTAATATAAGTAATTTTACTATGAAAGACCAAAAGGCATTTAATCAATATTCCATCCAAGTATATATTATACTTAATACCTATTAGAATATGTATATCAGTATCAATTTAAAGATAAAATTCACACAAGATCCATACATACCTCTCATGCTCCAACATCTTCCGCGTTAAACTCTCCTTCTTCTTATCTCTTCTCAATGTCATGTTCTTCTCTAAATCTGCTCTCTCCTGCTGGTGCCGCAGCGTCAGAGCTCCTATCTCCGAGTCCGGCCTTCTCTTCTTCACTTGCATCTCTTGTTGGAATCTGTTGGTGAGCCTCTCCAACTCTCTCTCCCACTCATCCTGGTAATGGGAGAAATATTAGGAATAAGTAAAACTGATCTTCGCCAAAATGAATCTGAGAATGCCTGTTTTAATAAAATGGAACATAATACTATGTATCTTTATATATATAAATCATCTGTACGTATGTTAGTCATTGAACTCCTCCTAAAAGGCTGGACCGATTTTGATGAAATTTTTTGGGACAGGACTACGTCTGTCGGGTCCGCTAGTTTATTAATAATAATCTTATATCTCACATTTCTAAATATGGCCGAGAAACAATAATTCTGATATAATAACGTTCGAAAAGAGAACAGAGGGTCAAAAATGTGTATAGATTTTAAAAGTCTATTCCAATAATTTTAGAGTCTAAGTAAGTAAGAGCTATGACAGTGTAAATCATCAGAAGTTACTTGACAAATGTCAAGCTTTTTTTACCTGAATTTCTTCTCGTATTCTTCTATTTTCTTCTTCTCGATGTTTGGAGAATTTTCTGTACAAGTCATCTTCTTCTTGCCGATGCTTCATCTCCAGTTTGGTCTGTTCATCTCGATCCTGTGAAAGGAATGAAAAATAGAAATGTAATATTTTCTTAGAAAAGACACAGGCCGACCAAAACAGCAACCAGTATTAGCACCATTATACGCCTAAAAAGTTGATTTGGCAATCAAAATTAGAAAAGAACGCGAAAGGAATTTGAACATTAACACTTTCTTTCAGTTCAACAAACATTGCAATTTGCAATTCCGTAATACTTTATAGTCCAGTACACATAGACATTCGTAATTGGCAAACTCTGATAATTATTTCTTAGGCTTACAATAGGTTAGTAGGTAAAGCAGAGCTATATAATTAATCAATCGATTTCAGTTGTTATCTCTCAATGGTACATACAACGTTAATATTTTTGTATATATTTTTTTATTTTCTAATTACAGTAACAAAAACACATACCTACAGGTATTACAAAAACACATTTCTGTGTAAGCTAGAAATGGTACAATGAAATAATTGAAAATGGTTTTACGGTTTTAAAAATACTTTGTATGTATTAACTTTTTTTTCTGATAATATATATATACATATATGCGATGCAGTATCTATACAAGGAAGAACAAGGATTTGACAATATTCTTACCAAATTTTATATTTATTTATCATTTGTAATATTTGCCTCGTTGACTGGACTATAAATGATTGTGCGGCTCATTGTAGTTTGCGTGTCAAACTTATCACGACAACTTGCCATTTGGAGTGTGAAATCTCACGTGAAACAGCTCGTTACAAAATTTAATTTAATTAAATAATATAGCATTGACTAACGAAAAGAGAAATATCTATAAATTCTGAACTGTTAGGTATGTAATAATCTAATAGAGTGAGGTCACAATCACCCCTCATTTGTTGGAAAATTGTTGGGCAGATAGCTTGGAACCAGGAGATATATAACATATAGGATAATTTATATCCCGTTCTCGTGAAAAAAAAATAACATGATTTTTGTCCATCTTTGATATCTTCTACATAAAACGGTCTTCAGTTAAGCGAGTATCCGATTATCTATTTCTTTCTAAGTATTCAAAATATTAGGTCGATAATATTTAACCTTTTGTCAATAGTACAATTTGGTTATACAATAACGTTTTTAAATGTTAAGTACCTACCTACATACTTTTGTGTCACGCCTACTTTGCAGAAATTACAGAGCATGTTTGGCCATAGATAATAAATAGTTAAGAAATGACTGTTTATTTTCAAATGTAGAAAGCGTACGGATCCAAATTACTTCCTTACTGATTAATATCAAAGAAACGTTTAAGTCATGCCTCGTTGCATAAACACCATGCATTTTTTGACAGTACTTATCAATATCTAAGATTGAAAAGGAAGTGCGTAAAGGCATACTCATTGCTTAATTGACCTTAGTCGCGTTTAATGAAGAATATTTAAGTACCTAACTTTTATTTTTTATTTACTTATTCTTTAACGTACAAGAAAACAGTAATTGAAAAAAAAATATGTACAAAAGGCGGACTTATTGCCGTGCGGCAATCGGCGTTTAAACAAATAATAGTAAGTACGTATTATATTATTATAGTTAAATCATTGTATTAATATAAAACAGCTAATATATATGAATATGTTTAAATGTTAATCATATTTTTCTACTAAACTTGGTGACAGTAAAGTGCTAATCACTTTTTTTTTTTTTTTTTTTTTTTTTTTTTTTTTCGAACTGAATACTGAAGCGCAGTTGGCCAGCATGGGCCTTCACTGCAAAACCGGACGGGTGGCGAGACTCCTGAAAGGAGACTCTTAAGCCTTTTAGGTTGGTTTAGGGTTTTTAGCCCTGACCGACCCGAGGGCCCCCCAAGGTGGGGGTCGCACCTCGGCTCGGGCCGTCAGGAGGTGTGTTGACACGACTATTATGTTGCAAGGGAACAGAAGGTCCCTGCGGATAAGTCCGACGCGCGCCGGGTGTATGTGGACGTCTTCGACCCCGCCGGCGGGGCCGCTGTAACACTATCGAGTATGCTAGGTGTGGGTGAGGCCGCATGCCGCGCGGCAGCTGCCTGTGTGTCGGTGTACGGTTTGTGTCCGTGGGAGGGGGCGCGGCGGCCGCTATGGCAGCCGTGATCGAATCGGGCGTGCTAATCACCGGAAGAATATCAAAGCACGGGAGCACAGAGTTATTATCTGTTTTACATCACAATACGTTCGTAACACCTGTCACTGACTCGGAAGGAAAGTGTCGCCATCTTGCGACGCGGTGGAAAGTGAAATGTGTCAACCACCTGCGCGCGCGCCTCTCACCGATTAGGGTTATGGACCTGAGTACATGGTTTTTATGGACTAGATTGGCCTATAGTGGTTAACCTTTCAGTGATTTGACAAACTTTCTGTCTTGGATCATTAACCGAATAGTGCTTTATATAGCCTCTTCTTGGCTAGTCATATTTCTACATGGATTTAGGTTTCCTAATTCAAGTATCTATTAACTATTCAAATTTCGATCTTGATGATTCTTAATTAAATATCAAAACTAGTTTTTAAGGATATTTTAGAAAGTTAATTGACTTTTTCAGTGAAATAGATATTTATCTATAGGTACCTATGTGTATTATGTAGGTTGATACTTTCAAGGTTAGACGGTGTTCCTGTCAGTCAATGAAACGTGATTGAATTTAGACAAATTACGCTACTATCATCCGAATCTAAACTAAAAAAACACTCTCATGAATAAGTAAGTAATTACTATTCAGAACAAGTTGGTTTCGCAATTCTTGGCATGCGGCACGTAACGCAGAATGAGACCCATTGGCCATTTATGTAGGTCGCGTCATAGTGATTGAATATCCATTCAAAAAGCAAAGTTAAGAAGCGTGTAGTATTCGACAGAGTGATACACTGCCATTTATTCTCGAGCGGTGTTATGCAAAACGAGCGCTCGGCTCAATGGATACTTATAATACGACATAACCGTATGTAAATATTACGTCAATACGCTCAGTCGTGACAATGGCACTGCATTATCATTCCATACATTATGCCAGTTTTTATCAACAGCGGGTCGCTGGCGACGAATAAGTTTGTTTTTGTGCGTACGACTTAATCGCGTAGATAACGGGGTACGTTATCATCAGTAGCGCGGCACCGAGTCGCCGGCCGGACGTGTCGCCGTCACACGTGTCAACAACAAAATGCTTCGATTATTCAGAGGAGTAAAGCGTTTAAGCGGGCAATGCCGTCACTACAACCAAGCTACGATCATAGGCAGCGAACCGAACAGACATGACCCTTACTACCAAGAGAATAAGACTAAAATGGACGAGCTCGTCGATGAACTCCGTCAAAAAACGGGCGAAACGATCCGCGGCGGGCCAGAGGAGGCGGTAAAGAGGCACACCGCTCGGGGGAAGCTGCTCGTGCGGGACAGGATTAACCGGTTGGTGGACGAGGGCAGCGACGTTTTGGAACTGAGCACGCTGGCCGCCAGCGACATGTACAAAGGCCAAGTCCCTAGCGCCGGCATCGTCACCGCCATAGGCAAAGTTCACGGCCAAGACTGCATGATAGTCGCTAATGACGCTACCGTTAAGGGAGGCACCTATTTCCCCATCACCGTGAAGAAACACTTACGCGCGCAGTCGATTGCGCAAGAGTGTCGACTTCCTTGTATTTATCTCGTGGACTCCGGAGGTGCTCATTTGCCGGATCAGGCCGACGTGTTCCCAGATAAAGAACACTTTGGCAGGATATTTTATAACCAAGCAAATATGTCCGCGGAAGGAATACCTCAAATATCTGTGGTAATGGGTTCTTGTACTGCCGGTGGCGCATACATCCCTAGCATGTCTGATGAGAGTATAATTATTAAGAACCAAGGAACTATTTTCTTAGCTGGTCCACCATTAGTGAAAGCGGCTACAGGGGAGTCAGTCTCTGCTGAAGATCTAGGAGGTGCGGACCTGCATTGCCGACAATCAGGTGTTACGGACCACTACGCGCAAGACGATGAACACGCTCTCCATTTAGCAAGGAATGTTGTTGCCAATTTAAATTGCAATAGCGATCGTAGTGCTAAAATCTATACACCTAAAATAGATGAGCCATTACACGACATTGAAGATTTACATGGGATTGTTGGAGCCAATATACAGAGACCATTTGACATTCGAGAAGTCATAGCTCGAGTTGTGGACGGCAGCAGATTTCACGAATTCAAACAGCTGTACGGTGATACATTAGTATGTGGATTTGCATCTGTTTATGGTCATCCTGTCGGTGTTATAGGAAACAATGGGGTGTTGCAGTCCGAGGCAGCTTTAAAAGGAGCACACTTCATTCAACTTTGCGCAGCGAGAAAGATACCGTTACTGTTTCTTCAGAATATTACTGGATTTATGGTCGGCAGAGAGGCTGAGGCGGGTGGTATCGCTAAAAACGGCGCTAAAATGGTTACAGCTGTAAGTTGTTTCAAAGGTCCTAAAATAACTGTGTTGGTTGGTGGAAGTTTCGGCGCTGGGAACTACGGAATGTGCGGCAGGGCTTACTCGCCTAGTTTTCTATACATGTGGCCAAATGCTAGAATTTCAGTAATGGGTGGACCTCAGGCAGCGACTGTTCTTTCACTAGTAGCTAAAGAAAAGGCGCAAAGACAGGGTAAACCTTGGACTGAGGAAGACGAGAACAAAGTGAGGGCGCCATTAGAGGCTATGTTCGAAAAGGAAGGGCGTCCATACTTTAGCACAGCGAGACTGTGGGATGATGGCATCTTAGCTCCCAAAGATACGAGAAAGGTTATAGGGCTTAGTTTATCAGCAGCTTTAAATGCTCCATTTAAAGAAAGCAAATTCGGTGTGTTCAGAATGTAAACTGTGTGGACAATGGAGGAGACTATTAAAGTGACGTTCATATTTAACAGAGCACCAAACAATGGGCGTGAAATGTGACCACGAAAGTTTTTGTTCGTTTAAAAATAACATCAGTAGCATTTATTTAATTCTTATACAATAACAAATTTTAATATATAACGCAAAGCTCTGGAATAAGACACCTGATAAAAATATGTTTTGTAGTAGTAAGCTGTTATTTGTTATTTCATTATCAACTTATATCCATGTTGTCAACTGAATAACACTGATTCTTTCACAATTTGTTATCTTTTAAGCGTCGTCATTACCTCGCTTGTGGCTGTGATAATTTTGTGATTAAACATGTAACATCAGCCGTAAATTATAAAAGAATTTGATTATATAAACAGTTGTTTATCAGTGTTTTTTCATTATCATTACCACGCCTCTTTAATTATCAGCACTAACTTATTTGTCCAATCATTTTTATCACCTAAAAGACTGTTCTAAGACTTAGAAACATAACCATTAAATATTAATTAAGAACGCTCATCTTAAATGTAATATTTTTGCCTGTTTGTGGGTAATTTGATTACATAATGTAATTATGTTATTCAAAATTAGATAATCACGTAATTACAAACAAGAAAACTTCTTTTAGTAATTTTAATTACTGATTATATTAGCTACCTACTGTATTGTACCTACTTACCCAACCAGCAAAATAGTCGTATAAGCAAGGCTTTTTACAGCTAACGATCGAGAAATAGTAGTAAAAAGGAGATAAAGATGCCAAATCATTGTATAAAAGATCTAGACGCAACTATTTAGCATTTTCTCATTTTAGCTGGTAAACTCTGTCGACTAAACGTTCACTCCACATGTTTATAGAGCGTTTATTCCATTATTGTATAATAGTACCAAGTTTCGCTTTTATACAACGGTAAGTTCTAAATTGACTGTATAACTGCTTCGTATTTTCTAAATAGCTACAAGAGGCGTCTTTACAGCACTGTCCTTCGACATAATTCCTGAGCTAGCATTATAATGTTAAAAATGCTGCTTATATGACAAAATAGCTTCTCAGTAACTCTTAAAGTACTAAGTGTAGTATAAAATATATCGATTCTCTATTACAGCACTTGTCGCGAGAAAGATTTTAAAGTGATTGTTATAACACCTACAGCAATTCTAATGCACTTTTAGGGCCACCATGCAGCAAAAAGTAACATAAATGATCTTTGAAATCTTTAACAACACCAAATTCTAATTACATACAGTTTAATACGTATCGTGCTGAGGCTCACATATTCTAGAAAATGGATTATGAACAGTGGAAGAAACTCAAAAGAAGATGTGAGATGATATAAAAATGAAACAGTACTTAGGTACTTAGGTACTTTGTTTACAAACACTGCGGATTTATCATATGCAATAAGGAATCCAATATTGACAGTAATGGCGTCGGTATAGTAATGTAAATGTGATATATTTTCTATTTTTCAACTAAAGGATGAATAAAGGTCGTAAGATGGCAAACGTTTTTCTATAATGGCGAAATAACTCCTTTTAATATTTTATTTTTTTAAATGATTTTACAATAACACAAAAATAAGGAGACCCATTAAAATTTTAACTAGAAATATAAGGTAGTTAATCGACAAATAAAATTTCGCATTGAAATTTGGTGTCTTACATGAATGATAGCTAACACCGAAAACCAATTATTTTAAAGAACATATTATAATATGGCTACCATTCAATTTCAATAGTTGTTAAGAAAAAAAAAAAAATCACCCGTGCATCACGCCGCAAAGAGCTGGAATACTTAGTTCTATAAAGCTCGCTTTTTTGCGATTAGTCCACTAAATAGCTGAGTAAATGCGATGCAGTAGCTGTCACAGCACTATTAAGTCGAGTAAAAGCAACTTCATTGCATTCAACCGACATATAAGTCGATTAAAGGTGAAATTATTGCTATTATAGAATTAATAGTGCCGTATGTCGCTTTTTCTCGACTTTTATGGCATTATTTGGGTCCTAACTCAACTATTTTACGACAGTTATAGCATTTTAAGCTGAGTAAAATGTGCCCTTTTTGGGTCGAGTAAACGTTTCCAGATCTATTTCTCGACAGTTTAAAGTACCTTTTCTCAGCTTTAAGTGGAAATAAAAACGTGCTCTCAACTGTCATACGACTTAGTTTTGCTACTTGGGTACATTTTATATACTTGTAGTGAAAAAAACGGAGTTCCTTTACAACCCAAATTCTTAAGTTTTTTCGTAAGTATCTAGATCTTTATCCATTTATCTTTAAATAAATATGATACAACTTTTAACCATCTATACCTGAAAAGTTAGCTTTAAAATTCTGTCAAAAAAGTAATCAATTTTATCCAGAGTTCCTAAGTATATCACAACTGCCATTTAAACAAACTACAAACTCTTAAGGATGTAACTAAGTACTTACATTATTTAGGGATATAAAATAAAGCATTACAAATGTCCAAATATCAACATAGTCCATATCTACCCTTGTGTTTGTCATATTTTATAACATAGGTATATAAAGTACAAGTGTATAAATCCGAACACAGTTAATATTTCCCCTGTTTATGACATTATATTTATAAATAATCTAATCACTAGATATATTACGCGATAAAATTACCCGTTGTCTCATTTACAATGCTAATCGTATTCGTTGACCTGCGCCTGCGCGTTTCAGAGTTCAAGTTTAACAAAAGAATTGTTTGCCTTTTAATTACCTTTGATGAGAAACGAGGTTAGGTTATACGTCTGGAATTAAAACTGAACCTGTCATTAACTGGCAGAATGACTGCAGGATCATTGTCAGCCACTGACATTAGGTATAGGGTCAGTATACATCCCTACTATCCTTACTAATATTATAAATGCGAAAGTAACTCTGTCTGTCTGTCTGTCTGTCTGTTGCTCTTTCACGCCTAAACGGCTGAATGGATTTTGATGAAATTTGGTACAAAGAAAGTCTGGAGCCTGAGAAAGGACATAGGCTACTTTTTAACCGACTGCAAAAAAGGAGGAGATCCACGCGGACGAAGTCGCGGGCAGAAGCTAGTAATATTATAAATGCGAAAGTAACTCTGTCCGTCTGTTACGCTTTCACGCTAAAACTATTGGACTAATTTAAATGAAATTTGGTACAAAGAAAGTCTGGAGCCTGAGAAAGGACATAGGCTACTTTTTAACCGACTGCAAAAAAGGAGGAGATCCACGCGGACGAAGTCGCGGGCAGAAGCTAGTAATATTATAAATGCGAAAGTAACTCTGTCCGTCTGTTACGCTTTCACGCTAAAACTACTGGACCGATTTAAATGAAATTTGGCACATAGAAAGTCTGGAGCTTCAGAAAGGACATAGGCTACTTTTTAACCGACTGCAAAAAAGGACGAGTTCCACGCGGACGAAGTCGCGGGCAGAAGCTAGTCTATTTATATAAATGCAGAAGCTGACTTAATGACTGGTTATCAATGAAGGGCTTAAACTATAAGGGTTAGAAACTTGAAATTTTACACATGGGTTCCTTTAAATAAAGTACCTAGGGGAGTACTAAGAAACGTTTCTCTAAAATACACCCCCTAAAGAAAGGGGCTAAGTTAATAAATAAATATCTTTAAACAATACATAAATACATGTAAGTAAGTAGGTATCTAAGACTCTGGTAGAGATGCTCGTGCTATTATTAAAGTAGATACGACTAAATATTGTTTTCAAGAAACGTAACTTTGGACTACGAATTTTGCAGTAAGTACTTATAATACTACTATTCACAATACGTATAGTAGCGATATAACACATCGTTTATTGATACAGGTGTAAATTTTATGAAGTGTATAAATGTGTGTAGATACTTGCAAGTACCATGTACCATAAAGTACTTATATGTATTTAAGGTAATAGGTAAAATCGTTATGATTATTTTTGTTGTTTTTGTCTTAAAACTTCAATGGATAAAATAGATGAAAAATCCATTCGTCTCTTCATTTTTCGAATTCGATGGGATTAATAAGCGAAATAGGTTTTTTGTTGTCGCAACAAGTGGGAGAAAGTGGTTTATTTCTATCCCAATGGAAAAAAAGCGTAGGTAAATATTGATATATTTATATGTAGATACTTAATTACCCACTTTTATTGAAATTGTTCATAAGATCAACAGATAAATATTCAAAATGGACATAGACAACAAGGGACTATCAAAAATTAGTTTATGCCACGAGGAATTACGAGTAGGCATTTTGTTATTTTATCACCAACGTTTTACAAATTGATGATACTCTGAAAGAAAACACCGCAAGAATCTCCTCAGCTGTTTATCTTAAAATCACCCTATTCTTGGAAGTTAAAAATTTCCAATAAATTCAAAATCAAACAATGCATCACATTGCACGCTTTCGAGTCGCTACGGTAGGCGCGTGCGTTTTTTCCTATTGCATTCCTAACAAGAAACTGCATCTTCGGATGCATCTGCGAAGCCTATTAACGCGGTTAATTGCCTATCTATATGCGACCGCGGCCCGGTTTTCTTGTATGTTTGACTATGTCCGGTAAATATACGAAAATATAAGCTACATATCTTTGCTTCAATTACAACACTTGAGATCATAATTGCTAAGGTTAAACGAACACTACTTATAGGTAGGTACATTACATATTTTATGGTGTATCAACTGATTGCAATCCTCTATAGGTATCTTTCCTTCTTATAAAACTTCTGCCATTTCAGTACAAAAACACTCGGCAAGCGATGGTTTGACCCTCTCCTAATTAACTACCTACCTAGTTTGAAATATACTTTAAGGCCAGATATACTTAATAGGTAGGTAAAAAAAAAGTATGAAAATTGTCGAGCCGTTTCGGAGGACGTGTAGCAAAAAACACCTGATACGAAATTTTCTATTAGATTAGCAAGGGTTTTATAAAGTTTTATTAGAATGGTAATTTATCTAGATATCATCAAAAAAAATACCACGTAGGTACATATAGTCATACAGTACATATAGTCATACAGTAGATACAGTCAAGTATGATATCATGTCTATTAACGTGTGAATCACTCTACGGAACCTATAATTATACTTACCTACAGGTAAGTGGATTTTGACTATTACATACTAAAAAAATCATTCATGATACACATAACATTAAAGTTATTCTAAGACTTACTAATGAGAAGAAGAAACAATGTACAAAGTTGAAAGGTACTTGTACATGATCATTTGGTAAAAAAAATAATAGGATAATGTGGATACATCGAAACCTCATTAAAGGGTTACAAATATTCCAAACTAGCGACCCGCCACGGCTTCACACGGGTACTATAAACCTTCCTCTTGAATCACTCTATCTATTTAAAATAAACCGCATCAAAATTCGTTGCGTAGTTTTAAAGATTTAAGCGTACATAGGGATGTAGGGACAGAAAAAGCGACTTTGTTTTATATTATGTAGTGATGTTTATAATTCATGCTATAAAGATCTTACCAGACTCAAGCTTTGCATTCCATAAGCATGTTATACCGTACTTACGAAACAGGTCAGTCGCATCGCATCACAATATAATGGCAGTCAATTAAAACTGTTAATCAGCAAGCGGACTACCCATTGCCTTGCTAACGAACCGACGCTAGTAATATAATGCACTCAACACAAGCAGCGAACAAATCAGTGGTTAACTCTTAAACGGTGCATAACGCAGGCGTTATTACGAGGAACTATTAGAACTGATTAAATGATTAATGCAACTGATTAAATGATTAAAGTTAGACTGCTGTTACTCTCGGGTTGCACGTAAAGTTTTTGTCGCGAGAAAGCTAATGTCAATGTCACACGTTTGTAACGAATGAAAAAGCGATAGTGACATGCTCTTTCATAAAAACCTTTTACGTGTTTTTAGGTTAAAACACCCGAAATCAATTTGCACACTTTACTCGTATTTATGAAACAAAACTCGTCGAATGCGAAAGTAACTCTGTCTGTCTGTCTGTCTGTCTGTTACGCTTTCACGCTAAAACTACTGTACCGATTTAAATGAAATTTGGTACAAAGAAAGTCTGGAGTCTGAGAAAGGACATAGGCTACTTTTTAACCGACTGCAAAAAAGGAGGAGTTCCACGCGGACGAAGTCGCGGGCAGAAGCTAGTTGTATATAAAAATCAAAAGTTAGAGATACCTTGTCCAAATTAACGTTTACAAGACTACACGATAAAATCTGTCCACGTCGACGTGACAAACGCATAATATACTTACTAGCTGCAAGAAAAAAAAACATATTAATTGCACTGACAATATGTATACGATTGAGAGAGGTTATTTTGGCCGTTTTATTTAAAAAAATATTTACATAAATATAACCCCACTACCTGGAGCTGTCGATTATTAGTACATTACGCACCAAGGCCGGTAAAATAAAAAATGTCTCAGATCACATGTAATTGTCGTCCGAGGCGAAGCCGAGATTGACAAAAATGTGATCTGTATACTATTTTTCTATTCGACGAAGCCAGAAAGCGGCAACTTCATTTAGCGCAGCGGCCCGAAAGTTAGTGCTTTCTGACCGGAGGACAGAAAAATATATTATGGTATCTGCTCAGTGATCCGTTGTCACATCATAAACTGTAGGTAATATTTAATTCTTGATATAGGTTTTCGTCATTAATAACACTATTAGGGCGAGGCCGGTCGTCGTTGCAGTTTGTTCATTCTAAATTGATATTTATGCGAATTGACAATTGCACAAATGGTACCGACATTGTAAATTACACTATTCAGGTCTATACTTTATCTGTATGAAACAGGACACCCTATCAAGAAATTGCTAGCTGCAATTTAAGTCACTGAAAAACACCGGTTTGCAGAAACAACGGAAAATTGATCACAACCACGCAAATTGATTACAACAAAATCTTAACTTTCTGCCAAAAATGATTATGCTCACTTCCCGTTTCAACGATTCGCGACCATAGACATTTGTTTTTTTTTTCTAACAGTCACCCAACACGGAATATTACGTGCACACTTTCCATGGCAAAGGTATTTCCCTGAGCAGCCACATGGTTGATCTGTTACATTCAGTTACACAATCGAGCCAATCACCCGTGTGCTTTAATTATCAACTTTCTCTAGGCGAGTCAACGAACGGCTAGGCTGAATGCTCGCAGCATCATTGCCTCGATGAAAAATGTCTATAACAAATACGTTCTCAATTTGAATCTATTGGACGTTGTTAACGGCGCATTTTGTTTTTGTTGCTAACTTCATCAATATGTTAGACACGCTCTATACAACAAAAAATGTATTCGTAATTTTATAATTACACCTTACCTTATTAATTTGGAAATGACTTGGTGGAAATTACTTATATACCATATTCGGTTATAGGCGTTGTAATGAAATACCAAAAAAACTGGCCCCACCCATCCAGCATTACTGATAATATTTGCTAATATCCGTTTACTAAATCTACTTGATGATTTACACATTTTCGCCGATGGAAAGTTAATTAGAATAGTCGTTTTGCATTGACGTTTAATATATTTAGAAATATTAGATTCTGGGCACATAAATATATTTTGATTGGGTACCTATCTTCCTCATAATATTTTGTTCAATACACGGTAACTGTAATTTTAAATCACGTTTCTATTTTTTGTAGGTTTGTATAATTCTGGAAACCTTCCTTCTGTTATTGTTTAGTACTGTAGACCTTGGTTACATTAATCCAGGTAATATTATTATGTTAATTATTTGAGTATTTTTAAATAGACATAGGTATTCTGTTGTTATTGTTATTTTAATAAAATTTCACCAGACCGAGATTAGACGCGGACGAACCTTTACCAACCTTATAGTTCACACTATCCAGCCTAATTAAAGATATGATATGACATACGGAGCCGAAATGTGGACACTGACGGTACGTCTGGTTCACAAATTAAAAGTCGCTCAGCGGGCTATGGAAAGGGCTATGCTCGGCGTTTCTCTGCGGGATCCAATCAAAAATGAGGTGATTCGGCAGACCAGAGTCATCGACATAGCCCACCGGATTAGCTAGCTAAAGTGGCAGTGGGCTGGCCATATTAGCCGAAGAACCGATAACCATTGGAGTAAACGTGTTCTGTAGTGGAGAGCGCGTCTCGGCAAGCTTATTGTAGGACGTCCTCAGGCAAGGTGGAGTGACGATTAGCGTAAGATGGCTGGCAGGAGCTGGATGCAAGCAGCCGAAGATCGAGCAAAGTGACGTGCAATTGGAGAGGCCTATGTCCAGCAGTGGACTGCGATAGGCTGATGATGATGATGAAAGATATAAGATTTTTTATAAGTTGATAGCGACACCGGTGTGTAACAACACTTAGAGACAAAGTAAAAATTTGCCTAAAAGGTTTTGAGAAACCTTAAAATCTAAACAGCCACAGTTCCTTGAAACAATAAAGATATTTGAACACTACAAGGTTGTACTGGCGACATTGTTTTGTTTTATCAGTGCTAGTGTATTGGATTCCGGACTTTGTTTAACTAAGCTTAATATTTGAACAAGGTCTTATAAAAAAACCCTACATCTACGCACCTTCGGTAAAACAAGGGCACAATTTTCAAAAAATCCAAAAAATGAGTTGAGTATACAGAAATGTTCCAAATGTTTTTTGCGTATTAATGAAAATATCTGTTCTGCTAATAATATGAAAAGCAACAATGCTATTACATATATATATTGAAATGAGTCTTACTATAATCTATACTAATACAATAAAGTTTGTTTCTTTGTTTGTTTAGATTAAATAGGCTCCTAAACGAATAGACCGATTTGAAAAATTCTTTCACTGTTGGAAAACTACACTATTCTCGAGTGACATAAGCTATAAAAATGGATCCGTGCGAAGCCGGGGCGGACAGCTAGTTTATAACAAACTTAATCATTCCAACAACAGAAGCTATTAACGTCATAGGAAATACAAATGGCTGCATACCGTTGCGTATGCGCATGATGGTTTTATCATAATTATATGGACCGTATGACTTTGTGATAGGGTAGATAATTGCTTAGCAAGTTTAATGAGGTAGTGCACCGTTAAAGATTGCCGATGACAGCACGGTTTGTGAGTATGGAAATTGTATGGTCTGGGATATATAGGCTGTGAATTACTAGGGTTTGCTTACGATGGCGAGTAACTTTGAGGAGTTTCATGGCAGTAAAGAGTAATGGATGTCTCGTAGATCTCGACGTGCCGCTAGTTTTTAAATAGAACAATCAAGTAGGTACCTATTAGTGGTCGTTCAAGTATTACGTAAGTACCTACCTACTAAGTATGTACGCTTAGAGCTTTATTCTTTTTTACGGACAGACAAGAGGGAGGGGAATAAATGTAGTTTAATAATTCGGCTTACGTAATACTTGAACGCATTAATTTATTGTTTTTTTTTTGATTTTCCATAAACACCTACTTGCTATTAGTGAAGAAAGTTATCGAGATAAATTATACCAATTTTACAATACGCATGCATGATATCCTAAACCTAACCTAATTATATAAATAAACAATAAAGTCGATTAACAATCTCAGTTAAGCTTTAATTTGAAAAGCACACCACACACGAAAACTAAACTTTTTTATCGCTGGAAAATTCGTTACGCATACCACCCTAGCCCGGGGGAGCGTCGGGTGGTTATGTGGGACTCCTGAGATGATACCCAGACTACCCACTAAAAACCAGCGTTTACCCTCACCGTCAGTATGGGACACCACAGGATAACTAGCGCATTCGACTGTGGTGTCCCGACTTACCTACCTTACCTAACCTAACCTAACTACGACAATAATTTTTCTACCCCTTACAAGCTATGGGTGTTTTAAATCATTTACTCCGCTTTAGCTTTAAGTCAATTACTTATATAAAAAACGCTCTTTTTGTACAGGTCTTTATAAGGGTATCGAGGTCTCATAGAAAAACACAAGTGTTCGTAATAAGTGTATCCATTATGTAAATAGCAGTACCTTTTGAAACCTTTACATTAGAATTCTAGAGAAAAACCAGAATGAGGTCACACACCGTATCTGACGACCGCAAATTGCCTTCATTTGAAATGGTACTTACTAACCTAATATTGACACAAATGTCCAAATTCTACCGAAAAATTCGTAGAAAAACCGTTCTACAGTTACCTAGCGTAGTCTATTTATTTTAGAGTTATAAGTACCGCGTAGAAGAATTCTAGTTGTGTTTTTCTTTTCACAAAAGTTGTAGGTTGTATAGACATAATGAGTCATAATTTGTTGTCGATATGATAAACATAACATAGGTTTACATTAATACACATAGGACACCTAAAATTCAGGTACAAATGTTTGTGTCTATAACACTGACATCTGCCTCTAGTAGGATTCTAACCCGCAACTTCACTTTCGTAATCAGGGGCTTCTGACCACTAGACCAACAGGCAGTCTTGAATGATAGAAATATCTCATTTGAGTTATGTACGGTTATGCAATGTCCAAAAAAAATTGAGCAAACAGCAGGTTTTAAATAGAATTTCATTGCGACTAGAATCGGAGGTAAAAATATCACAAAATATATAGATTTGCTACAGGCTGATTACTCAAAATTAGTTCCGAGGCAAATGAAAAATCGTACCAAATCCATAGATTCTCAACCTACGATTATTTGCAGAGTTAGAAACATCTGTAGGCTGTTACTATGGTTATACTTAACAAGATGTTATTCGGTTGAAATCCTTATGTTAATTAAACGGCGTGTGGGAATCATGTAGGCCGTGTAAAGGTAATTTACAAGTGTTGGTAATTTACAACATTGTACAGATAGGGTTTGGTGCGGGCGGGATATCTGAATGTACCTAAATTATGCATGATCTGGTCAAAGGACTAACCTTGCGGCATAGCGTGCTATTTTAAGCCAGGACACACTTAGCCTGGGTTAAAATAGTGTGTGCTAACTTTAAAAAAACTGTTATTTATTGGAAGATATATGGGTTTAACATTTACAGGTTTTGTGGTAGGTCAGTTCAGGTTTGTAATTTCTGATGCCTTCGTGGATTAGACTTTAGAATGAAACAACTATAAACGGATTTAATTCGCATATTATATTTTATTGTCTGACGTTTCGGAGTCTTTACAGATTCCATAAACGTAGCACGACTGAGCTGACTGTGTCTTATGCTAAAGTCAAACGTCAGCCAATAAAATAAAATACGCGAGTTAAATCCGTTTAAAGTTGTTTCATTTCAATGTTATTGAAGACTAGTTCACCCGACGAATTTCGTACCGCGTTTGTACATTTAGGTTTTGTTTTACTTCCAGTTTTCTCACCGTTTAACCTTTCCTGAGCTTCCACGAATATTTAACTAACTAGCTTAATCCAGTCGTTTCTCGACTTTTGGCTAGAAAACCTACAGCAATATATTTTTACATACCTATATGTATAGATAAATGAGAAATAACAAAGATCAAAACTTTGAACAGAAATAAGTAACAAATTTGACCTATTTCCTTTTTTCACTTATCATTACTTTACATAATTTCAAAATTATAACAGACTATATCAATTAACTACCTCCTTCAAATTATAGTAACGTTTTAACAATTGCCGTTGCATTTGAATGAAAATGCACTTGGATTGTGTTTGCACAAAGAGTGAACGGTATAATGGTTCCCACGGCGGGCGGAGTCGGGTGGAGATGTATGTATTTGTCAACTACTTATATTACCTACCTATGTGTTTGTTTGTGTGCGTTTAATGTTGAGGCAAAGGCAGTATCTGAATTTTGACGAGGTTTCGCAATTGATGTCTTAATTTCTGTTTTCTATACTAATATTGTAAACAGGAAAAGTTTGTTTGTTTGTTTGAATTGAATAGGCTCCTAAACGACTGGACGATTTGAAAAAATATTTCACTGTTGGAATGATATACTATTCTCGAGTGACATAGGCTATAAAAAAAGGGGATCCGGTCGAAGCCGGGGCGGGCCGCTAGTATTTTATATATTACTAGCTTCTGCCCGCGACTTCGTCCGCGTGGAACTCCTCCTTTTTTGCAGTCGGTTAAAAAGTAGCCTATGTCCTTTCTCAAGCTCCAGACTTTCTTTGTACCAAATTTCATTTAAATCGGTCCAGTAGTTTTAGCGTGAAAGCGTAACAGACAGACAGACAGACAGACAGAGTTACTTTCGCATTTATAATATTAGTAGGGATTGTTAACTAAGTTTGTAGTCTGACCAGAATATTGTTGTTAATACACGATAAAAATATACGAGAGTTAATAAAGGTATCAAGCATATTTTCCTTTACGTAATTTTAATTAAAGTAAGTAAGTACTTACATATATTTAAATATTTAATTTATAATTATAGAACTCGTTAATCAAGTTTATATTAATTATATTTTAATTATGGATAGTATATTTTTCTATTAGGTACCTAATTAAATGCTTGGTATTTCAAACTTTAATTGGAAACTGTAAAATATAAATCAAATCTGTACTTATTAGTTCCAATAAAGCTAAAGAAGCTAAGTTTGCTTGCACGCACTAATCTCAGGAACTTTCAGTCCGATTTAAAAAAAAATCTTGCAAAATCAAAATTAAAAAAATATTTATTCAAAAATATATTTTGGAATGAAACAACTATTAACGGATTTAACTCGCGTATTTTTATTTTATTTTATTTGCTGACTAAAGTAGCTTTAGCGTTAGACTATTGTCAGCTCAGTCGTGCTACGATTATGGAAACTGTAAAGAATCCGAGACGTCAGCAAATAAAATAAAATAAAAATACGCGAGTTAAATCCGTTAATAGTTGTTTCATTCCAATGTGTAATAACCGCGAAGGCGACAGAAATTAAAAAATATATTTACTTAATGAAGGTCAGAAGAAGAAAATGCCATTTCCAAAAAAACCTCTCTTAAGAAAAAACGGCAAGAAACTCAACTTTCAGTGTTAGATAGTCCACTTCTATATATCTAGGAAGCCCATAGATATAATTATATAATAATAATATCATCACGCTAAAAAAATTAGAAGCGGAGCAATAACTATTTATTTATTTACAAATTTATTTACACGGCATTACAGTCTACACCAATGCACCGTGAAACAAAACTTAACTAAACACATACTATGTGTAATAACCGCAAAGGCATCAGAAATCATTAAACACATACTAATAACAAAAACAAAAATTAAACAAACTAAGACAATAATAGAAAACTAATTATTAAGCATAAATACTAGATAGGTAATCTATCATCCATCAACTCACAAAACCTCAGACGCTCAAAGTCCATACCACGCGGACGAAGTTAAAAAAAAAATCAAATAAATTATATATTTAACTTAATCAGCACCTGTATTTAATATGTACAGCTAAACCGGTACGAAAACAACATGTAGGTACAATATAATAAGCGGTTGACCCAATGAACTTTCGCATTCAAAACTTTAAAAAGCTGTTCCCACGAAAACTTTAGGAATTTACCGTAAAGTCTGACATCCACACAATATGAAATATACATATTTATACTGGTTTTTTGTGCGATTTTTATGACAAATGTTTTGTTTATGACTTGTATTTAACTAATATTTACAATATCAATATCTTAAATAAGGTAAGTAGGTATTTACTGCTATAAGGAGGCCTACAATTTAAACACACTTTTTGAGTTAAGTACGTTAAACGTTGGCACCAAAATGTATGGGATTTGACATCCGCGAACGACTGGACGTACGTCACAAACGTTCGCGGATGTCAAATACCATACATTTTGGTCGTTTCTTCTAACGTTAAAGGTTTTTCTTCGGCTGTACGATTACAAGTCTACCCTTTTTATAACGACCCCGTTCTATTCTAAAACCATCACTTAAATTATTCGATGACCAGCATCCTTGGGGGCTAGACAAGTGCCCAACGTTCAACGTTAACGTTAAACGTTAGCACCAAAATGTATGGGATTTGACATCCGCGAACGTTTGTGACGTACGTGACAGTCGTTCGCGGATGTCAAATCCCATACATTTTGGTCCTAACGTTTAACGTTAACGTTGAACGTTGGGCACTTGTCTAGGGCCCCTTATCAGAACGTAACTTCTACAGTACCTACTAAAATATGAGTACTTGTCGGCAGTAAAATAGCCTTCAACGTACTGTTTATTAATGTTTATAAACAATTCCGCAATCGGACCTTATACTTTGCTGTCGTCATAGTAACCACAAAGCACAGTGGTCCAAACTTAGCTAATTATATCAATATAAACTTCCTACAAAGGTTAAAGCACCATTAATCCCCTACAATAGGTTCATGTTATACAACTAGACTCATCCACCATTGTTACGTCTTCGCCGATAACGTCGTATGCAACATACTCTTATCTCTTTCGGCGATCTCTTTGACGGAACTAATGACGTAAGAGTGAATGAGATCAGTATAATATGAAGGGTGTTGCGAAATTGAGCTAAGGGACTGTTCCAATTTTAAACTTATACGAACAGCTTGTGTCACTGTAGAGTAAAAGTCCGTTAATTACATTAATTACTTATTTTAAAAAGACTTTTGTTAGTAGGTATTTTTGTCTTTAATCAATTAAAAAAATACTAATAACAATATAGCTTGTTAAAGTTTTGTGTGACATTACACCTTGCCACATTTTTCACCACTAAGTGAAGTCATGAACACCACACTCCTCAACTTCGTTATCTATATCAATGTTTGTTTGTATGACAATATAACAAAACTTTGCAACATTTTTCAATAATATATGTAACCGATTGCTTGCACTTAGCGGTCTTTCTATACTAATATATATAATCAGGAGGAAAGGTTTGTTTGTTTGTTTGGATTGAACACTGTTGGGAAGCTACACTATTCCCGAATGATATAAATATGTAAAAAAGATGATCCGTGCGAAGTCGGGGCGGACAGTTAGTTTTTAATAAACGAAACAACGAGCTAGATTCGGTGGCTGAATCGGGTATGACTCTACTTTAATCGTTATTTTTAATAGGGCAATACCGAACTATAAACAAGTGCACCAACACTGCGCAGGCGCAAGGCCGCTGCCCACGCGCATCCTGTGCGACTGCAGTCGGTGCACAACTGCAGTACAGTTAAAAACAAACTAATAAATAATACAACCTAAAGGAAACAGTGACATGTGGCGCATGACCAACCTGTACTGTATTTGGTTCATTGAACACTGTCAATCGATATTACCTATAGATAGATACCTAGATTCATTTATTTCTCAATAATCACACAATCCCTACTAATATTTTATAGTTTATAAATGCGAAAGTAACTCTGTCTGTCTGTTACGCTTTTACGCTAAAACTACTGGACCGATTTAAATAAAATTTGGTACAAAGAAACTCTGGAGTCTGAGAAAGAACATAGGCTACTTTTTAACCGACTGCAAAAAAGGAGGAGTTCCACGCAGACAAAGTCGCGGGCAGAAGCTAGTATAATAATATTGAAATGTCAAATTACATGTAATCATACCGAGATTGTCAATACAAAAATAATAAGATTAGGTATAGAATTTAAACTCAAATGTCAAACTAAAATTTAACAGGATACAATGTACCTACCTACTTTTTTCTGAATAAGTAATATTTTTAGAACTCAAATATTGATTGCGAATTTATAATGTAACTTATGCTAAGGTCAATTAAATATGTAAGTGTATATTAGTTATAAAAATTAATCAATGCAACTTAAAAGATCATACATATTATAGATATTTTAACTCCATACTTGTACGCACATTCACACCGAGGTACCTATATCATTGTTTTACAAACAATAAACTATCAAATATAGTAGGTAACCAATATCGCTTTTCAACCAGGAAGTTCTTTAAACAATGCATTTTCACTTTCTCTCGCAAATGGCTATAAATTCAACGAAAGTTATATTCAGGAAACGAAACGACGTTACTTATGACTGCCTATTTGATAACGCAAATGAATATTAAAAACTTTCATATTGAATTGAAAGACGCGTGCGGAATTAGGAATGTCAAGTGTCAATGAGCGACATGTCACTGTGACAGTGACTGCCTGCTGTGTCGAGGACGGAATAGAATCCCTACTAATATTATAAATGCGAAAGTAACTCTGTCTGTCTGTCTGTTAAGTTTTCACGCTAAAACTACTGGACCGATTTAAACGAAATTTGGTACAAAGAAAGTCTGGGTCCTGAGAAAGGACATAGACTACTTTTAACCGACTGCAAAAAAGGAGGAGTTCCACGCGGACGAAGTCGCGGGCAGAAGCTAGTTATGTATAAAATAAAAATTTCTTTAAGCTTCTAAGCACTTAACTAACAGACATTTTGTCATTTTTGTGATCCTTGCAAATATTAGGTATTTAAAATATTACTTCACAGACACTAGCAAGATCTCCAAATAGGATTTCATATTTTTAGTGAGATTTTAAATGAAAATAGTTTCTAAGTTTCATTTACTATAAGGCTTCTCGCGGAGTTCCAATTTAATTACTAATTATTGTATTTAAGTACATTAATAATATTGATTATTATATTTACATTAATAACATTAATGATATGGATTGTTATTATTTGTTATTTAAATCTATACTTAAGTACTTGAAGAGTTTGTTTGTTTGTTTGTTTGTTTGTTTGTTTGAACGCGCTAATCTCAGGAACTAGGTACTGGTTCGAATTCAAAAATTATTTTTTTGTTGGATAGACATAGATATCGAGGAAGGCTTTAGGCTATATAACATCAGGCTGCGACCAATAGGAGCGAAGAAACATTGGAAAATTTGTAAAAAACGGGGAAAATATGAAGCCTTATGAAGAAGTGACAGAAGACTTTGACAGATCTTTGACGAAACAATCGGACGGGCAGGACGACGTCTGCCGGGGCCGCTAGTATTCTTATAAATAGAAAAGTAATATAAATCACTAAAAACATTGGATTTGTTTGTTTTAATACGCACGAACCTCAATTTAAACTAAGCTAGGAAACACGTTTAAAAAACTTCACTAATTTCGGGACTAGATCACTTAGTCCGAATTGTTTATAATGGATGTTATTCAAAAAACCTAAACCTTAATACAAAGACAGAAGGTCTAAAATCCATTAGTTTTAAAGTCGGTATCTGTTTTGAATTATACATATCAGTGACCCCCTTTCGAGTATTTATCAAATCGGAAAATGTCTTGAATCACGTCCATCCTTTGGCAGTAGATTGGTGAAAACCGGACTTGAGACCTGCAGTGATAGCTGAATAATGAATATTGATAAACATCCTGTGTTTAAGGCAAGTACATTGACCTCATAAGATTTCGAATATATTTTTTTCCATCTAAATCTATGGCATTAAATCTACTCGTACAGACAAGGGCCCGTAGGCGGGTGCGTAACGATGGCTATAAAAATTTTTGGTATAATATTAGTAGCAATAACGCTCATTTGATATAATTATTAAATCATATAACAACACTTAATATATTTACGTATGACATAATTATCATTTCTTATAATGATCATTTGATATAATATAATTTAATATAACATTCTTTTAGTATAATTCTTATTTCCTATAATGAACTTATGGTATAACGTTATTTTCATATAAAATACAATTGGCATAACCATTCTTGATATAATGTATTAGAGACATAATCACAAAACGAACTGCTATCAAAAAGTAGGTTAGGTTAGGTTTGAACTGCGTTCCCCTACCAAAAGGAGGTTAGGTTAGGTAAATAAAATACAATGTGCAAAAGTAAATTAAATATATTGTTAAGTACATAAATCCCAGGCACATTACTTTAGATTTAAATTTGAAGCAATTGCTCGTAAAAATTCACCTTCGTTGTATTCTTCTTTACGATTAAGTATATTATCAATTCTTTTTTGTTGCTCCATATGCATTTTCTTTTTTTTTCTGGCGGTTGCCCATTTATACCTTATTATACCATATTATTGTATATTTCCTAACCTATTATACCTCTTGATTGTTATATATTATGATTTGTATATAAAATGAGCGTTATACCATATAATCTTTATAAGAAAAAAGCGTTATACCAAACGATAAATATACGAAATAAATTTATATATTTTAAAATTATACCAAACGTTTATTATACAAAATGAGTGATTATATTAAATTATATCAAATGAAATTATTTGAAATTATATCAAATGTTGATATATCAATAGAAAATATATTAAATATTTATATATCGATCATTACACACCCCCCGTAGGCAAGGTGTCAACGTTCAACGTTAACATTAAACGAAACGACCAAAATGTATGGGATTTGACATCTGCGAACGTTTTTGACGTACGTGACAATCGTTCGCGGATGTCAAATCCAATATGTTTTAGTGTCAACGTTTAACGTTGGCACCTTGTCATTATAGCTAACATATATATTATATATGTATATATAAAATTATTTGTCGCACATCCTAAACCGTCGCTCGTAGAGACCTGAGACATGGAGGGTGTGTTTTTTGATATAAAAGGATTTTTTGAAATTCTTTACGGGGTGTAAAGCTGAAAATGGCAAGCAAAATTTGTATTGGACAGCGGGATAAAAATCCGACAAGAGGTTTTATAATTGTTTGTGTTTTACAACTCAAAAAGGGCTATCATAGTTTCGATATCGTGACATCACTCCCGCTACATAAATTCTTTACGATATAATCAGCTTATTTGATCAACCACCGCTCTTAGATAGCAATTAACTTTTTCTACCTCCTAGAAAGGCTTCCCTGTGAACAGCTGGCCTATTCTGACATCGTGAGATACATCTTTTAATAATTATCACTTGATTACTCCCCTTTTAAGGAGGATTTAATGTTTTTGCCGTAATTGCGGTTAGGAATAAGTCCGTTATGATTGCACTTTGACCTACATTTGTTGGATTGTTTCTGTATAGTTTGTAGACTGAGATATTGTTTTTTAAATTCAATTTGCAGATAATACGGTCAAATTAGACATTTAAGGGAAGGTACATAAATTCCTGTCAATAAAACTTACCTTTTTGGAAAAAATCGCGTCAAACCTATTTTTTTCTCAGCACCGGAACGATGGGGAGTTTTAACGGTTATTTTTAGCTATGTTTTGAACAACTTTACTCATTTTCAGCTTGATGGGAATTTACTTTCACTCTTATTTTTTGGTCCAATTTGACCAAATTAAGACGTAAGTTTAAATATCATTATTTAGGATTCTACGCCAAAGAGATGAGTCAAAGTACGTTGTAAGTCGTCGCGAGTTAAGGTTAGTGTAAAAAATAAAACAAAAATAGTACCTATATGTGTAAAATAAAATACTACATAAACGCTGATAATTTTATTATCATACGCATGAATCACAGCTGTCGCGACGTCTCGCGAAACCTTTATATATAAATATTGTCTATGGCAACATCAAACGCTTGGCGCCAATTTGTCTACGGTAAGAGCTCAACTTATTCAGTTTCCTTCTTGTCACATAGTTTAAAGTAACCGAAAGTAATTTCTTCCTCAAACATTGAAGCTAAGTATTAACTAAGTATTTTCTAAGTTTTAAGTATTTAGACAAGTTATAAGTGTTCCTAATATCTTCACGTTGGGTGTATATGTGTGTGAATATCTAGTGTTCAACTTATCAATTGGTATTAATGGTCCAATGGGCGACTGCTGGTAACAGCAGTCGAGGGATGATCTCCTAAACTAATTTCATGGCCAATACGATCGGTATAAGACATGTAGGGTAAGAGATACCTCTCTACAATTAATATAAAGATAAGGGCGTTGGCAATAACGTTAAGACTCAACATTGGTAATGTTGTAGTTACGAGATACGTACACCAATAAAGAAGACGTTGGCAATAGCGTCATGTGTTCATGTTCTTACGGGGCCATGGCACGACTGCAAACCGCAGTTGTGTCATGGCTGTATTTTGTTATATACAGGTGGTGGACGATGAGTTGGAGACTTCCAAGTCAAAGGCGAGAGGACTAAGGTGACATTCTAATCAGCTGAGGTATGAGATCTTTATCATGTCTTTATTACCAATATTCAATGTTTATATCAAGGTATTTCGCGGGATGTTTT
The DNA here is from genome assembly GCA_038024825.1 of Polylopha cassiicola. NCBI lineage: Eukaryota > Metazoa > Arthropoda > Insecta > Lepidoptera > Tortricidae > Polylopha > Polylopha cassiicola. Next base: position 2,425,724 of record CP149060.1, on the reverse strand, counting down.
ACTACTTAAATATAATATAATAGAAGCAGATATAATACGAGTTACATTCCCCAAGTAAACACTAATACATCTCGCGACAACAGCACTGTCCATAAATATTATTAGGTAGGTACCTATGGTCGAAAAAAATATCCACTGAGAATAGACCTGAATTTAAACTTCCCATTAAGAAAACGACATAAAACGGGCTTTCAATCTCCAAGTCATGAAGTTGTCTGTAAGCATCAACTTAATCCCATAATGGGTTAGAAAACTCATAAAAACTGAGAAATGTTGTAGAATGTTTTTTCCCTGTATTACGCAATTGCCTGCAATACTTCCCACCACGTAATCATAAGTAACGGGTAGTACGCGACCACCGTTTATGGTCAAAATACATTGCTGCTTCAAAACGCGGTGACGCCTTAAAAGTGCAAAACCACTGCGTTATGTAAGACAGTCGATAGAAATGTCCGTCTTAGCAAGTCCTTAAGTGCTGTATAGTCCTTTAGAAGCGTGTAGTGGTTTATATACGTAATTTAGCTTAGATTTTTATTACAGCCAAGAATGCAGTTTAGCTATATTTTAATTGGATAATTGGAAACAAGATTTTCTTGCTGTTGGAAGTTATTTTATAATTATTTACATATTACATGTAAGTAATTACATATTTTAAAATATATTGGTTTTAATCACTGTGCAATAACCCTACTTCAATTAAGTATTATAAGAACTTGAGTGTTTTTAGGTAAGTCGTAGGTACAATATATATCCTGTTTTTTTATTATTGATTATAAATTATAAACCTAAGTATGGTTTTTATGAATATTGCTAAAGAATAACAACAGGCGTTCGTAAGAAATGGGGTCACAATTAGTCAACGTAAAGTACCTACTTCAATTAAAATATTTTGAATTCTTTGATTGAATTGATTATTTTTATTATTTTCCTAGATATATCCAACAATATCCAATGTTTCCTTTTTACCAGCTATGCTCATATAAAAAATTGTATAGAGTTCCAATATTATTTAGGTATTATATTTACCTACTTAGATACAGTCTCAACTTATGATTTCCGAATTGCGATTTCAAAATTTTATGCCAATAGTAAAATCAGATTCTGAAATAAGAATGATAATGGGTTTATCATTAACCTTGAAGTTTAAAATTGGGATGTAAAGTCATCACCTTAATTATCACCCAAGTGATAATTTAAATATAATCATGATTTGATCATCAATAGCCTAACTGGTTGTAAACTGATGCTTTAGTTACAACTTGATTAACATAATCAGCTAAATTCAGATTTCACGTCATTAATTACGTAAATTGATTTAAATTAATTATTCATTGAAAGAGGTAATTATGGGCTCATGTAATGACATATTAACATAAATAAAGCAAAAAGTGTCATGTAAATACTCAAGCACAAGGTTCCAGCTTTGTAGTCACAGTCAAATTATATTCAAAAGAGAATACTTTGATGAAAAGTAGGTAATTAGTTTTGAAAATTATCTACTGACGATTGGCGAATTGGCGAATTACTTTTTAGTGCGAAATTTTTTTTTTTTTTTTTCGAACTGAATACTGAAGCGCAGTTGGCCAGCTAATGGGCCTTCACTGCAAAACCGGACGGGTGGCGAGACTCCTGAAAGGAGACTCTTAAGTCTTGTGCGAAATTTCAAAATTCTAACCATCATAGTTTAGGCCCTGCGGTCAGTCATTAAGTCAGCTTGAAAGAAGTATAATCTAAGTCTAATGTATTTAAAAAAAAATGTATTGTAAAATATTATTTCATAAAATTCTTACGTTGTTTAAACGGATTTATCTTTCATCGGAAGATTTCTCGGCCGATGAAGCCGCCAGATTTGCGGGAAATGAAGGCGACGCAAGTGTTAAACGACAGCGGTATAGTTCAGAGGAAATCATTATAATATCGGCAGAAATATGTTTGAATTGAATGTTGGACTTAAGTCTCTTCAAAGAATCGCTACATTTGCTAGTCTTTTACCTTAATTATCCAGCATATTCCACGCCTTTTAGCAAATTCGTTTAATTGGCAACTTAAACACGATCAACAATATAGACAGTTCAATTTATTTCGATTGGTTTATTTTATATGTATAAGTTTAACTTTACCAGGCGCGTGCATTGGGCGGGGTAGGCACTCTATTGATTTATGACATTGTGCCTGAATGCATATCTGTGTATTGTAGGTAAAGCAGTATAGTTATAGTAGGTATAGTTGGTTAGTTACAGTTCTCAATTCACAATCATCAGTACACAATCTGTTCAGTGTTCAACTTTAAGCATCACTTCTTGCAATTATTTTGTTTGTATATGAGCTTTTACGGGTGCGTAACGATGGCTATAAAAATTTTTGGTATAATATTAGTAGCAATAACGCTCATTTGATATAATTATTAAATCATATAACAACACTTAATATATTTACGTATGACATAATTATCATTTCTTATAATGATCATTTGATATAATATAATTTAATATAACATTCTTTTAGTATAATTCTTATTTCCTATAATGAACTTATGGTATAACGTTATTTTCATATAAAATACAATTGGCATAACCATTCTTGATATAATGTATTAGAGACATAATCACAAAACGAACTGCTATCAAAAAGTAGGTTAGGTTAGGTTTGAACTGCGTTCCCCTACCAAAAGGAGGTTAGGTTAGGTAAATAAAATACAATGTGCAAAAGTAAATTAAATATATTGTTAAGTACATAAATCCCAGGCACATTACTTTAGATTTAAATTTGAAGCAATTGCTCGTAAAAATTCACCTTCGTTGTATTCTTCTTTACGATTAAGTATATTATCAATTCTTTTTTGTTGCTCCATATGCATTTTCTTTTTTTTTCTGGCGGTTGCCCATTTATACCTATATTATTGTATATTTCCTAACCTATTATACCTCTTGATTGTTATATATTATGATTTGTATATAAAATGAGCGTTATACCATATAATCTTTATAAGAAAAAAGCGTTATACCAAACGATAAATATACGAAATAAATTTATATATTTTAAAATTATACCAAACGTTTATTATACAAAATGAGTGATTATATTAAATTATATCAAATGAAATTATTTGAAATTATATCAAATGTTGATATATCAATAGAAAATATATTAAATATTTATATATCGATCATTACACACCCGAGCTTTTACAGAATCCGTCGAGGCTCGAATGTACGAATTTTTCAACTTTCTTTAGTAATCTCTTTAGCATACGAAGGGTTAACATTCTAGAATATTTCCATATAAACTAAGGCTAATATGTTTTAACTTAACCCATCCCTGCATTCCGCGGCTGCACGCGATCAGTTCTAGTCCGCTCGGTCGGAATGCGATGAGCAGTCGATACACCCCCGCGGCTCTTATCGCAGAGAAAGGCTCTTTCATTAGCCATGAATAGATCACGAAGATAATAAACTAGTTTGCGAAGCCCGTACTTAGTATTAACTTGCATGATAGATAGATTCATTTATTTCTCAATATTCACACAATATAAGATTGAAATGTCTAATAACATGTAATCATACCGAGATCGTCAATACAATAACAATTAGAGCTCGTTCCCACTATGTCGCCTGTCGGGACGATTTTTAATCGCGTATCGTAGTGGCAGAACATTCAATATGAAATTCAAAGAAGCTGTTCACACACGAACGACCAAAATCGTTGTCGCTCTTATAGGATTAAAATTCAAATGTTGATTTAATATTTTTTAACAATTGAGTGTTAAAAAATATTAAATATTCAAAATATTATTTTATTATTAGTCGTCAAAATAATAAAACAAATAAATCACTTCACTAGATTAATAAGTTGGTACAATCCTAGGTCTTTATTAATTCATCATTGGTTTGTGACAAACCAACCAACCACACATCTCACAAATTATATATTATAACAAATCGACCAACTACATAATATTTTTACACCCTTCATGGCTTCAGACTTGTTTTTCTCATCCAACTATGATTTCAAAATATTTCTGATAATATAAAAAGACGATCGTGGGAAAAGATAAAAAGGTACGAACCAAACAAACGATCAATTGTTTGTTTCACGCAAATAACTTTCAAAAGTCCTTCGCTGTATAATTAAACGAATAAAAAAACATAACAAACTGCAAGTAATCTTGTAAAATAACCGCAGTTTGCGAAACGGTTTGATTTGTAAGATAAATTATTATGAACTAAATAAGCGGTAACGCAACGACGGCTACTGTAACAATTACTAGTGTTTTTTGATATACACCTTACCATACAATACTTTCTTTTGATAATAAATTATGCATAACTTTTAATTTTCCATTGAATCTTTACCTAATTTGATTAATTTGTACGTAGACACCAAAATTGCTGCCTGTTTTTATAACCACCTTTTTTACTATGTAAAGTATAGAATTCTCAAATCGTGAAATACCTCAGTTTGGTACTTAACACATTTACAAAGAATCTTGATTTTTAAATTTCGGCGTCATCAGTTCGCGTGGCATTTCAATCATCTATTTAATTTATCTATAACTTACCAAATAGCAGTCGATAGGCTTCTCCTTCGGTCTATGGTACGCCTTCTGCAGTTCTGTCTGTTTGAGCGCATGCGCGATGTGCAGTGCGCTTGCGTCGAATCTCCCGTATTGGTAGTCGGGTGTGTCGCGCGCCAACTCCCGCGCAGGTGATGCGTGTACGCTGCCATTTGTGCGTATTGGCGACACTGTAAACAAAGGAGGTTATAACAATATTTATATAACATTTGCAATTAAATCTATTCACTTATAGGTTTCTTATATATATAGAAGCACTAGCTGTCCGCCCCGGCTTCGCGCGGGGCATCTTCTTTTTATAGCCTACTAGTGATCCCGGCAGACTTCGTCCCGCCCGGCAAAGAAGCAATGTAGCGGCATTAATCAATCGATTTGACAGCTGTCATTGTTGCGTTTTGTTATACTATTTTTAACAAATGAGCTAAATTTTTTTTTTTCACTGGATCGGGATGAAAAGTATCCTATGTCCTTTTCCTGACTCTAAGCTACCTCCCCGCCAATTTTCAGCCAAATCAGTTAAGCCGTTCTCGAGTTATAAACGGGGTAACTAACACAACTTTCTTTTATATATATATATAGATAGATGTCACTCGGGAATAGTTTAGCTTTCTAACAGTGAAAGATTTTTTTAAATCGTACCAGTCATTTTGGAGCCTATTCAATCCAAACAAACAAACCTTTCCTCTTTATAATATTAGTAGGTATAGAAGTATAGATAGACGCACGCACAGCCGTAACTACTAATAGTAGAACAGTTGAAGCCAACATAATGGCTTTGTTAGATCTTTGTTTAGGTAGTTTTTTTTTCTAGTTATGTACCTATACAGTGGTAATTCTTTTAGGTAATCATTGGTTTAAAATACCCGCATATTACGTAATTCATAAGATTAACTCATGCATGACGACTATAAATAAGATAAGGTAAATTACACCTAAGTAAGGAATGCGAGAATTATAGTGTACTGTCTGTTTATATATAATTTCAATACATTCTGAGGCATCAATACATAATAAGTTTAATTACCGCTTCTGTATTAAATTTATATTTATTAAATTATGATCTTGTCACACACAAGTGCTAGAGATGGGAGTAGATATTTTTCTAAACTTATTGCTTTTGATGAAATGACTATCTTTTGAATAGAATTTGTATGTTGACTACAAGGCTGGATCAGCCCTTGCCTGTCTCCTCAAAGCCTATTTTGCCTCAAGGCAAATCCGCCACTGTACATAGTGTCACAGCACAATACACTTTTATCCTAAGATAACGCACCGATTTATCCTAAGGTAATCGATAAATCGACATGGTCCATTTTGTTTAATTTATTCGATCGTTAAGCAAATAAATGTACATTTTGACAGCTAATTATTCGCGAAGCAATGCAACTTTAACACGCGTTAAACTCTTGACATTTGACGTATTAAGACGATATGCCAAAACTTATACAGTCACGTTAATTTAACCAACAAAACCGTAGGTTAAATATGACAAAAAATCCACTTGGCTTCCTAAAGCTCGTCAGTCTACTTTACCGCTAACGACCTTTTGGAAGTTATTTCTATGCCTTTTAAGTAGTTTAATCGTCTGTAAGCCATGGCCGGTATTCACACACGTAGCGTAACACAGCTCGGGACTAACGGGCCATTGAATAGTAATCAACCGATTACTGCCGCGGAGTAGGGTGTACCCTGAATGGGACACGGTGCTTCACTTGTATCACCGTGTCTTAAAATGTAGTAAATAGGGATCAAAGGCGTGCATTCCATATAGGCACAATGGTACAAATGTATGGAGTGTCTACCCTGACGTAGTACATTCGCGACCCTCACTGCACGCACCTGATGGGGATACATGCTTCTGATACTTACTTACTTTAGCTAGTTAGACTATCCTCAGCTCAGTCGTGCTACCAATATAGAAACTGTAAAAAATATCGAAACGTCTGCAAATAAAATAAATCCTCCTATGGGGGTAAAACGGGGGTGCTTATCATGCGCAGACAAAGTCGCGCGCAGAAGATATTTGTTACATAAATTGAAGCCAATTTAAATCTGATAAATTTGAGCTGACCATAGTTAAACTATAAATCTATTAGCAGCTTCCTCGCTTCCAGCTATACTCGTAGCCGATGCAGCCAGCTACGTACAAGGGCGTGCATTCCATATAGGCACAATGGTATAAATGTATAAAGTGCCTACCCTGACGTAGTATATGCGCGACCCTCACTGCACGCGCCTGGCTACGAGTACGCGAGTTAAAAGTTTTATGTCAAAGTGTATTAACCGAAGCATCAGAAATTATGTAAATTATGTAATGACTGATGCAGCTGGGATTATGTGGTGTGTGAGTGTAGTAAGCATTCATTAACAATAAATTATTTGACTCGTACAAATATGGCTGTGAAATAACGCGGTATCTCAAAGCGGCGCGCGCGCATTGCGAGTGCAGCGTTATGGAAACAAGTGAAGCTTAATTTCTGATGCGTTCGCGATTATTACATTATAATAAAACAACTGTTATGTAATTGATTTGATTTGTATTTTGATTTGATACTGATGCCAGTCGTCGTGATTTTTGATTTGTAAAATGTATAAAATTATACAAATAGCAGTAATTTGTGAATATGTTTTATCAATTTACTGTTTTATTAATTTAGTTTTGATTGCTGTCTACGTAATTAAATAAAACTATTTTTCTAGTTAGATCACATGGCAATTTCTTTATAAATATTAATTGAGTAATACATAAGTTTCACCGACGAATAAAGATGACAAACAACAAGTCGCGTCGTATTAGTAGTTTAACATATTAAAAAAATGTACCTTACTAGTTCAGTGGCGGGTTTGCTTTAAGGCTCGGTAGGCACAGCCTTAGACGGGCCAATATATTATATGCGGCCAAGGAGATACTTAATCAAATTAGAGAATTATTAATGTATTCTAAACATAACTTTACATAATTCTAATAACATCTAAAGGAGCTTCATTAATAAATTACATATTATAGTAAACAATTTGCACACAGGTGTCCAAGACGCAATTCCCACTTTACATGAAAATTTACATAGCAATCTAAGATAGTACATAATTTTAGAATCTTACAGTATAATAATCTGCTCATTTACAATTGATTTGATTTGCAAATTATATCATTACCTGTATTACGTTCAAGGTAGACTGGAGATCTGTTGAAATACGACAAAGTCGTTTTAATTAGCAATATTATCATAATGTGATCTTGCTGTTTGTTGCTAATATGGGCATTGTTAATATATTTGACAAGTTTTTTAAAGCAATTTAGTTTTGAAAATAGTCAGTCCGTGCTAGTACGCGCGTGTACTACGTTCTGTTTCTACAGTTGCGTCATTTTGGACCTGTGGTAGTCCTGGCGAAATTTCACAGCGTTGTGGGCTTTTCAAAATTAGACAGTATTTGACTTTTTATGAGCTTATGGCAATTCTAAAACTTTTATACGCTGGATTGTTACAAAAAACATCCGATTTTAAACAAGTTACATTAACATCTATTAATTTAAGTACCGCAAGAGATTTAAGCTTTCATTCATACATAAAATAAACATTAAAATAAATATAAGACGCAAATGAAAGAATGATACGCCAATAAATCGACAGTCCACCAATGCCTTCTTAATCACATAGTTTTGCCATAAAATTTCGGTCACACGAATTCAAGTTGACATTTTATAGCTTTAGAGTTCAATATCGTTTGAAATATCTATAAGCCGTTGGAATGGTGCCAATGACCCTATAGATATCCATAAGTTACACACTATTTTACTGGGTAAAGTATCTGTGTGCTTGTAAAGTAGGTAAAAGTTAAGAAACAGATTGGGAAAGAATTTTGTTTTCTTCACTTGTATGTATTTACGATGGGTAGTGGCAGATTGGAACTATAGTCTAGTAGGTAGAGCACTTATAGTATAACGGGCGGTTAACTGAGGCAAAAAATATATTGATGAAGTATTTTTTTTCTGTTACAATACTACAATGCCTACCGCAGTCAAGACTACATATCCGCCACTGGTGACATTACAAGAGAAATACTCAAATAAACTTATTTATGAAAGTCAAATTAGGTATTTATCCTCATAAAAACATTTCGTGATTATTTAAATATGAATTCCGACTGGATTCAAGCAATGAGATTAAATGTGAAAAACATGATCAGTTACAGATAAAATTTCATAAACTGGTCAGCGACGTAATTTTATGCATTGAGTCTGGGTGCTTACAGTTACTTGTATAAATAGGAACGTGGTTGCGTAAATATAAAACAAGTTCAGCAAAGGTTTTCATAAGGACTTCCTCAACAAGTATTTCACAAGTAGATCATTATAATTTCATAAAACGGTGTGATATTTTGCAACATGGTTGACATACCACACACGCGTGCGCTTTACGTAACCTTCCAAGCTGCGTATAAGTATAAGTTAAAAAAGGATATTTATTAATCATTCAATAGAACTTGCTGTTTTGATACGTTTGATATTTATTCGACATTGCACATTAAATCCTGAAATATAATATAACCCTAGAATAAGATATTCCGTAATTATCGACATTTTGTCTAAACCTTATGCAATTAAAATCGTAATTATAATTTTAGCTACATAATCCAGGTATTATAGAGAAATCATCGGACAAAGTACTTACCAAGCGGCATCGGCAGATCGCTTCTTGTTTGGCCAATAGATAAAACAGCAGATATCGGGTCCATAGGGTTTACCCCAGGTTCAATCGAAGTTGCAGTATCAGAGTCCAATGAGATAGCCGAGTCAATCGGAGAAGCATTATTCAAGTCAGTAAAGAAAGTCGAGTCCATCACAGCTAGTGTCGTATCAGAGTCCATTGAGATTAGTAAAAAAATCTTAATAACAACTGAAGGCACTTAGATGCGCAAAGACACGAAGTGTACAGTCAGAGTCACAGACCAAGACTGTACGTTGTAATTGCATAGGAAGAATTATTACCCACCCCCTGTATCCCTAAACTAGAACACGTGCAAAAATCAATTAAAACCAACAACTACCAACATCTATTGTTTGATTGTTATCTTCAAATATGGTCGTAAGTCAATGTCATTACGCCGAAAGAGTTTACTTTTGATGTCCAGGTAAAACCGACTACCTAATTCTAACGTCCATTGTTTAAGGGAGATAGGTATTGCGCACGACCCAGACTTCAGTCAGTTTTATTGCCTTTCTTTGTTCTTGTTTCCTTTTATATTTAACGACATCCTTATTTTATAAAATAACAACTAGTGCATTTGTCTGGAAATACCCAGCCGCGGCTATGTAGTCGATTGTGTCGCAGGTGTCGCCAAAGAGTGGATTACTTGGAATAGATAACGAAATTATAATTACTTACTGCATTGGAATGAAACAACTTTAACGGATTTAACTCGCGTATTTTATTTTTACCATATCATATGTATATGTACTATCACTTTAGCATAAGACTATTGTCAGCTCAGTCGTGCTACTATTATGGAATCTGTAAAGGCTCCGAAATGTCAGCCAATAAAAATAAAATACGCGAGTTAAATCCGTTAAAGTTGTTTTTCCGATGTATAATAACTGCAATCAGAAATTATTAATTACTGCAATTCGGCTCCTTTGTTTTGAAATACCCAGCCTTATTTTTATATATTTATTTGCAGCGTCGTTTAGCACTTTAGACCTACAATGCATAAATTATTTATAAAATACAAAGTATTAGTAGTAAAGTAAAGAATTGGTTGACGTAAAATGGCGAAAACACCATCCAGTTGCGATCCCTTTTTGCTTGCCAAAAAAAAAAAACCTTTAACACAAGTGTCATAACGTATAAACTTGCATTTAAAAAAAAATACTTAAGACCTTTTAACTTCGTGTATTGACAAAAACGGTTCCCTGCGGCGCAATGATGCACAGTAGTTATCATGCCATTATAAGGTGAAAATATTGATGTTTTGTAAAAATAACTGTTTATATTTCCGTGATTATAACTAACCTTCAGATTTATCAAAACAAAAGAAAAAATTTTTTTATTAAATATACTGAAAACCAATGGTCAAAGTTTGAAGTGTTTTTTTCTGAACTTACAAGGAAATAATAACTTTAAAAAATTGTATTAGTTAGATTTCTTTGTCAACAACCCAATCCCACCCAAAAAAAATATATGATTAAACAAAATACTATGGCAAATTCAATTTTTGTTATGTAGCACATGTGCATCATGCGCATGGCAGGTACTGTAAACCCATGATGCACATGTGCATCATGCGCCGCGGGGGTCTGCAATTCCATGATGCACATGTGCATCATGCGCACCCAAAGAGTTAAATAGAACTTGTGCGCTATTTGGGTTTACCCTGCGAGTCTGAGATGGATACATTATATGTATCACATCGACCTGTATAATTCTTATTATGTCATTAACTTGATCTTGATGATAAAATTATTGAGAAATCATCATATTGCAATAATGTGATATGTTATCTTTAACTAAATCAGCTACAAATAGCTTAGGAAGTTTTCGAAACGCAAAAAGATCAAAAATTGCTAGTTGAATCCGTTATATTTTTTTTTTAACCGCGAAAGCATCAGAAATTATTGTTATACCAATAGGCAATAAATTTGAAGTCTTACTGGTTATTACTCGAGTTTAATTACTTATTGTATAATGGTCTATTGTCCAAAACATAAAGGGGTCAAGTTTATGTTTGTTAACCACTGGCATCATTGTTCAACCACGTTTTATCTGCTAAGACCACGCTACAGAGTCATCTAGCTGGTCCTTAACTATTTGAGCAAAATTTTACTTTCAGCGTCCGCCAACCTCAAGTCCCGTTGCGTTATTACAATAAACGACCATTGTTGGGGTCTCGTCCACTCCTTGGTACCTGAGCTTTAGGTCACTGGGTGTCTATGCTCGCTCAAGGAATGCGGTCGGCTTTTGCAACAAGTTCTCCCCTCTCCCTCACTCTTACCTCACTTCTTACCTCTCTCTCGCACCCGAGAGTCCCCGAGCCGGTCCGAACTAAACCGAACTTTGAAAGCTTTCGCGTGTACTTTGGTACCTTCTTCGGAAGTCCGACTGGATTCTTGCAAGTTATTTATGCTTCGCGGAGATTTGTGATGGTATTTTTTATCGTAACGGGCTCGACTGCCGACAGGTATACGGTTTGTTATCGCGTATTTTATTTCGCGAAGTTGAATCAGATGTAGTGACTCCAAATGGCGTTTTGGGTGACGTATTCATTCTAATTTGACTGCCTTACTGTTCTCATATGGACATTCCTATAGGATTTTAGAGCGATAAGTCGTTTAGAGGCCCACGCGTCGGCCTAATCCGTAAATTTATGTAAATGCCTATGAAAAGATATACCTACATACCTAATATACAATATATTATGGCACAAAAATGGTAATCCAATCCTAATTAAACCAATTAGATAAAATTAACAAGCAAAAACTAAACATATTAACTGCGGTCTAAAATAGGTACTTATACTATTTTTGTTTCTATTAAGTACCTACATAGTTTTTTAAATTAAATTGAACATAATCTGAGCGGTCTTGCCAGTTGCATCGGAACAATGGCTGTGACCTTGGCTCCGTCGTGGTTTATTGAGTATTCACAATGCTTAGGTTCAACTGAGGTGCACCTTAACTTGATCAGTAAACCTGCTAAAAGGAGTTTCGATTGCACTCTATATATATGTGTATTTGAACTGCATCTAGACCATATCTGCCCCTAGGGACGAACTAAGCGTTACCCGTAGAGAGTTCGGTAAAAAAAAAGGACATTTTTATTAACAAGCAAGTACCTACTAGTCATTTCTTATATCCTGATAAATTGTTTCTATTTATTTTTATCTTATTTCAAAAAAGGTTTAACAGCAGACGAGTTTCTAAGGACTTTACACTCGCAGTGCCATTTTTTGTCTGAAGCACTAGTAAATATTTACGCGTGTCTCTTTGGTCTTATTTTCTTATTAGATGTTTTCATTTTCAGTATTTTTTTTTTATTTGATTTGCTCCACTTCAAGTTGGTAAGTAGCTATTAAAAGTAAAGTTTAATTGTTCACCTTCCTTGGTTTGTACAGATTGTATCAACATATTACCGTTAAAATGCTACACAAAGAGTGGTAACAAGGCCTTTGGGAAACCAAGTGTAAACAGTATTATGGGAGAACGATAATGAATAATACAATACTATATGTAATGTAATGAAAATATACCTCAAGTGTTCTTTTTTGAATTACTCAAAGTAGGGGAATCCAATAACAATCCGAGTATTTTATGTTCTATGAAGAAGAAACATAATTTTTTGCCACGCACCTATCTTTTCTGCATATTTTTTTTATCAGACTAACATTTCTTTCAAGCTGTGTTCGAACTACGCAACCTCCAGCTTCATAAGGGCTTAACCATAAGACCAAATAGGTCGTTTTGTTTCATCATATTATTATATAAACTACAGGCGTGAGCCACCCCTCACTAGGGGTCCCTACGTCCAGGGTAGGCAGTCCAGTTGTGCCTATATAGAACGCACGCCCATGCCAGTACTTATAATAAAATAAGTTTAAAAGTAAATCCTTTTTGAAAAACAAGCTTCTAAAGCCGCCCCTCCTCCCCTTATCATCCAAACTGAACGTGTGCACAAAACTTCAAACTTCTTCATCTCGAGTTGCAAGATTTCACTCCTACATAATTATTACATACTAGCTTCTGCCCGCGACTTCGTCCGCGTGGAACTCCTCCTTTTTTGCAGTCGGTTAAAAAGTAGCCTATGTCCTTCCTCAGGCTCCAGACTATCTTTGTACCAAATTTCATTTAAATCGGTTCAGTAGTTTTAGCGTGAAAGCGTAACAGACAGACAGACAGACAGACAGAGTTACTTTCGCATTTATAATATTAGTAGGGATTGAAGTTACATAAAGATTTCACTCCTACTTACATTGTAAGTTAAACAAAATCCCATAATACTCACATTCATTCTCATGACTGTTCCTGGCCAATCCCCGGATCTGTTCATTAACATAGTTGTTGCTTTTGGGCACGTTCAGGGCACTCCGGATGCCTACGGACGAGTTGTCCAGGTGTCCTGGGCCTATCTTGGGCACATGGCTGGAACAGTACACCTCCTTGTCCTCTGTGTAGTGTTGGTTGTTGAAATATGTCTGTGGACAGATTTAGGAGATGTCAAATTGTGACAAACTAACGGTTTGCCCCGACTTCGCACAGATACGTATTTTTTTTCAAAATTTTCTATAACCTATGTCACTCCGGAATAGTCTAACGCTGAAGTAAATATAGACCTATTGGAATGAAACAACTATGAACGGATTGAACTCGCGTATTTTATTTTATTCACTGACGTTTCGAAATACATATTCGTAGCACTGACGATGGTGTGACGCTAAAGTGATTTAAATTTTCCGCGGTTATTACACATTGGAATGAAACAACTATTAACGGATTTAAATCGCGTATTTTAGTAATTAGAATTTGATACAATGGTTAACGCTAGTAAAGGACGGTCGCGGAGCACAGCGAAAAACAAACGTTGCCCTTTTTCTATTTGTCTCTATCGCACGCGCGTAATAATAGTGCACGCACGCTCGCACAGTAACCTTGATAAATAGAAAAAGTGCAACGCCCGTTTTTCGCTGTGCTCCGCGGCCGTCCTTTAGAATGTGACATTATCTAGTCATTCGTGCGATCGGTCACAGTTCTTTTAATTAAGTACTTACATAAGAACGATACTACAATTATCATGAACTTTAACCGACTCGACACATAACTATGAAAATAAACGTCACATTGAAATACAAAACGATTCAACATTATCAATTCATTAAAAGTAAGCTCTGATAATAGAGATATTAGAATCAAATTGCATTGATCAAATAGACCATTCATAAAGCCATACTGGACAAAAGATAATTGCCAATATAAATTGAGCTTAGAATAATGCATTTTACGCCTACTTTATAGAATAAATAGGAGAGGAGCGAGGTCACGGTGCGCTGGTTTTGATACAAAAGAATCGATGAATATTGTGATGGTTAGTTAATTCATAACAATGTGGCGATTGTTCGAAAATTGGGGTATAAAAGGGGATTTTAATTTAATCAAATTGTATTGACATCCTACATTAAAATAAGTGAAGCCGAAGTTATTTTTAAAATGCACTGTTAGTTTGTTTAACTGTTACGGTCTTTCCTCTAAACCTTTTTCATAAGAGGTTAGTTATAGAGTGAAATCCTAGTAGCCCCAGACTTATGTAATTTTAGGAAAGATGTTTTTTTAGGATCATTCCTTATAATTTCATCTTTCCTATAATCACGTAAGTCTGGGGTGACTGGGATATAAGTCCATAATTTCCTATATATTCTGTATATATATTTCTGTAAGTAAGTAATTTATTTCTTAAATATTCAGGGTAAGGGACTGACAGTGTTTGATACGCCCGTAATACCGTACGGCCCTAGCGAAAAAGGCATATAAGGGACCTAGACAACGTTCAACGTTAACGTTAAACGAAATACCAAAATGTGACATCCACGAACGACTGTCACGTATGTCACAAACGTTCGCGGATGTCAAATGCATTACATTTTGGTCGTTTCGTTTAACGTTAACCTTGAACGTTGGCACCTTGTCTAGGTCCCAAAAACTTATAGTGTGGAAAGGACTTATATACTCTTTTTCACTTTACGTCCTCAAATTTATAAAACTGTAGCTTTCACATTATTTGTCCGGTCCAGTTATATTCATGATTGTTTTAGTGACACTATTTTAAGTACAGTTACAATGTGACAACAAAAATAATACATTTCAATGAATAATGAATTAATGAGTAATCCTGTAAATAACGAAAATGACTCATACTACGAACATCTGATTAATTCACGTTAATGATTCATCATTATTTATTTTTTATTTAATTGTAACATGTGAGTAAATATTTGTTTAATTAAATGTTAAAAGAATGTTATAATGATTTATACCTTTATAGACGACCGAATAACAAAGATTATTAAACAGATTTTTATTTTAAAAATAAACCGAGTTGGTCACCTCTCCATGAATTATACCTAATATCACATGAATAATTATAATATAAGGGCGTCTTGGAAAAAAATACAATTATAACCGATTTTACTCGCGTACTTTTTTTGCTGACGTTTCGAAAATTTTACAGTTCCCAAATTAGTCTGACATTAAAGTCACATTACATCACGTCAGCAAATAAAACAAAATACGCGAGTTAAATCCGTTACAACTGTCAAAGTTGTTTATATTATTTTATCAACTTTCTCGTGTCAACATTTAAACTAGTTCTGCTTCATTTTGTTCCTTCTATGAATTAGTACATTTTCCTCATTACATTGTCCATGTTTTTTTAAGTAATGTCATGAGAACTCAAAATGTGAATAGCTGAGACAAGGTCGTACAAATGTCAACTGGCGCCTCTCGGAAGGTCAAATCGTGAAGATACCGTATCAGCTAAAAGGCACAATAGCTTAGGTAATACAGTGGAATCCGTTCATAATGACATCGAAGGGAATTGACAATCACGGACGTCATACAAAACGTTTTGTAAAAAACCTATACCTAGTAGGTCAATATATGAGCTTATTTTGATAGATAAATCTGTTTACCTACTTACCTACAATAATTTTTTTTTTTCAAAGATATATCATAATACTATCTAAACAACAACATATAAATCGAAATTATTACTGACAGCGTAAACGAGTAGCCAATAAAATATCACATCAATGTTTTTGATAATAAAAACTATAAAAGCGACATAATATATTAACATTTAAAAATTCTAACGATGACATCAGTCTGGTAATATGGCTGTATTTTCCACTGCTAGTTCAGATCAAAATGGACAGGTTTATAAAGTTTTAAGCTGAAAAACCGTCGTAAATGTCATAATGAATCACGTCTTCGCTTTATTGTTTTATATGTGCGTTATGAGACGTGTTATACTTACAACTTAGGCTTATAATCCAGCAACTTACCTACTTAAAATATTACCGATATTTTAACGCTTAAGACTTTTGCGTAAGGCTATTGTCAGCCCAGTCGTGCAACGATTATGGAAACTGTAAAGAATCCGAAACATCAGCAAATAAAATACGCGAGGTAAATCCGTTAATAGTTATTTCATTACGATGTGTAATAACCGCGAAGGCATCAAAAATTATTAAGATAGTTTACTTCTATATAGACCAAGATCCCAGTTACCACAGATTTACATGCTTTTAGGAAAGATATTTTTTAGGATGAATACAAAAACTTTGATAAAGAACACTCGCCGAGTACAGCGAAAAACGGACATTGCCCTTTTTCTATTTGTCTCTGTCGCACGCGCGTAAATGAGCAATGTCCGTTTTTCGCTGTGCTCGGCGAGCGTCCTTTAGAAATGAATACACGCTAAGCTGAAAGTGGGCCGTTTTAGCTAAAACCGATTTGGTTGAAAGCTTAGAACCAGGAGATGGACTTAGGATACTTTTTACCTTGTTCACGTGGAAAAAAATACAAGACTTTTTTCCTATCTTTGCTACTTGTAAAACGGCTCCGCTTTCAGCTAGATATCGCACACCTAGATCTAAAGGGTGCTAACTCAAAAATCTGAAGATTTGAGATAATATGCACACCATCGAATTCTTTACAGCATAACCCACCTACTAAAACAGATTTAAGCTAACTCTTCTAGTTTCATTATAAAAAGCATATGTCTATGCAGAAAACTCATGCGTGCGTATGGACATATTAAACAGTTTTTCGCCTCTCCTGAAAAAGTAGCTTTTTTGAGTTAGCTCACTTTAGATCTAGGTGTGCGATATGTTAGCTCAAAGTGATTATAGAAGGTTCTAATAGTACATACCTTGAGGGTCAGCTTGGTTCCACATACAGCACACTTAAAGCATCCACTATGAAAGAAAGTAAAGTCTTTCAGCGGCCCCACTCTGTCCACCTGATACACTATCTCGTTGCACCGAAAGCACGTACTTTCGTAAAAGTTTGGCCGGTACATGATTACGTTTGTCACTGTCACCTCATTTTACACTGTCACTGGTAATTATATCACTTTTGGTTATGGACTAGTCACTGTTTATTTCTTTTAATGCCTGTAGGTATATTTTTTATTAGTTTTGGTTACAGATACGAGATTAGTTCGTGTATAGCGGTTTATCTTTACAACTAGCGGTTCGCCCCGGCTCCTTTTTCAAAATATTTTATAGCCTATGTTACTCAGGGTGAACGTAGCTTCCCAACAGTGAAAGAATTTTTCAAATTGGTCCAGCCGTATTGGAACCTATTCAATCCAAACAAACAAACCTTTCCTCTTTATTGTATTATAGAGTATAGATATAGATAACTGTATATTTATGACCACTGTTTTAAAAAAAACGTTATCAAAACATTATAAACATATTAAAGTCCTATTTACAGATTTGCTGAGAGTACTTTGTATAAGATTATAGGTCAATAATTAAATCAGACTCTTAGGATAAGTACATTATTATACATAATATGGCAAAGGATACCCAGTACTATATAATCAAGTGATTCATTATAATTTGTTTAAGACGGTAATGCATACTTTAATTACAATACAATTACAATAATAATTAACTGACATGTGAGTCATATTTTGACCCTACACTTGGTCACGCGATAATATCGATCTGTACGGACAGCAGGTAAGGTTTTTGTCGCCTAAGAAAATGTCTGTCTCTAATAATTTCTGATGCCTTTGCGGTTATTATACATAATCTATTATAAAATAAAATACGCGAGTTAAATCCGTTATAGTTATTTCATTCCAATGTTATGAATTGATTATAATTTGGATTCAAAGCTCCTATAACGGCGCTAAAGAAAAATAAAGTTATTCTTGAGAACGTATTTTATTTTGTTTGCTGACATTTCGAAAACTTACATTTCCCAAATTCGTAGCACGACTGAGCTGACGAAAGTTTTTGAAACGTCAGTAATTATAATAAAATACGCGAGTTTAATCCGTTATAGTTGTTCTATTCCAATGCGTTATAACCGCGAAGGCATCAGAAATTATTAACTTATAACATGTTAATAAGCCTATAACGTATTAAAGAATTTCCCACACATTTATAAGAACGTTATTAGTAATAACAGACTTATATTTATTTACTAGGGGTCCCGGCAGACTTCGGCCCGCCCGGCAAAGAATCGATTTAAGTATCCTATGTCCTTTTCCTGGTTCTGAGCTACATCCCCAGCAATTTTCAGCCGTTCTCGAGTTATAAACGGAGTAACTAACACGACTTCCTTTTATATAATAAGAAGATAAAAATAAGATAAGATAAGAAGATATTACCAATTTACTATTTATAGAGATTCCTTACGAAAGCCGAATATTTGGCTACTGCATCCAAAGCGAGAAACCAATGTAAATGTCAAATTTCTAATAGTTGTCAGTAGATCACGGCCCACGTTGACAGAAAATGTATTGGAGAATTGGTGTTAACGATGTATACAAATTGATATTGAAATTTCAGATTAGGATGTGGTCTAGAATCTAGAAGTTTGGTAATAGGTTCAGTTAGGTAATGCTAGCTTGTTATATTATTATATATGATAAATTAACGTCACAATATATTGAGTAAGATATTAACTTTTCGAGCATAGTTTTTTTGAAGGATCTAAAAAATATTATGTAGGTATACATATAGCATAGGTACATATATCAATATTATTACATCCTCAGTTCTAAAATAATTATATTGTCTACTGGCTCCTGACCGCGACTTTGTCTGCGCATGATGAGTATTTTACGAAAATATATTTAGAAAACATAGCCTATATGTTATTCTAAAGTTTCCTCAAAATCCATTAAATAGTTTTTGCGTGAAAGAGTAATAGTCAATGTAAGTGTGTAATACATACTTACAAATGGTAGTAAAATCACTTTAGCGTTAGACTATCAGCTCAGTCGTGCTAACTGTAAAGTTTTCGAACCACCAAATAAAATACGCAGGTTATAGTACATTACGCACCAAGGCCAGTAAAATAAAAAATGTCTCAGATCACATGTAATTGTCGTCCGAGGCGAAGCCGAGGTTGACAAAAATGTGATCTGAGGCTTTTTATTTTACTGGCCGAGGTCAGTATACTATTTTTCTGTTCGACGAAGCCAGAAAGCGGCAATTTCATTGAGCGCAGCGGCCACAAAGTAGGCGCTTTCTGGCCGGAGGACGGAAAAATCCGTTACAGTTGTTTTACAAGTCTAATCTATGACAATATATGTTTTCCTAGAAACCAATCTACATCTCAAGTCACAAGCGAAACGATGGAATGCGGTGCAACAGCGGTGCATTCGTGCAACAGTGCGGCGACTTAAGCGTTGTTTATTAATAATGTAATACAATGCACGCTGGATGCATGAGGTGCCTTGGGCGTATACGGATCGAGGCATAGAAGGTAGCGGGAGGCATAAGAGATAGCGGGTACCGGACTGTAAGGCGACACTTAGGTCATTTTTGCTAATTTCGATTATTAATGGGTACTTAATATTGTGTGCTGTTTGTGGGTCCGGCCTGTTCAGGTATGCAGGAAGGATTTTTAACCACATATATTTGCTTCGGGACAAAATCTGACTCGATAGATCATATATGTTACATTTTGTACTTTTTTTGTTTGTTTATATTTATTAACTATCATAATGTACAACATTGTATGTATATGTACCTACTTGTATTATATGTGATACTTAATTGACCTGAAAAACACTTTCTGCTGAGTTTTTTTGCGGCGTTTCTTCTGAGCAATGATGGTCTTTCCGAATCTTTCTTTTTTATACCTATCACCACATAGTATAAAACAAAGTCGCTGTAGCTGTTTGTCCGTCCCTATGTTAGCCTATGTATGCTTAAATCTTTCAAACTACGCAAGGATTTTGAAGCAGTTTTATTTTAAACATAAAGTAAATTAAGAAGGTTTATAGCACCCGTGCGAAGCCGGTGCGGATCGCTAGTTTACTAATAAATCGTGAAACTGTACCGCCTGCATAGTATGTTGCATATTAGCAGTTTCTATCACAATTTTCTTCTGTTCTCTTGTTTATCTCAACGATCTGGGTTTTTATGCAAATTGTTTTGCGTCGCGAGATCGCGTGCCTTACGCCACCCGCGGTGACTATTGGAACGTGCCAATATAATGATAGCCGTAAGTTTATGCTCTACTCGGAATACCTCCATGATGGAAGCAGAGCTAGACAATAAGCTAAGATATATATTGACGGCCTGCTGGTCTAGTGGTCAGAGCCCCTGACTACGAAACCGGAGATTGCGGGTTCAAATCCTGCTAGGGGCAGATGTCAGTGTGATGAACACTGGCATATGTACCTGAGTCTTGATTCTTTATATGTATTTATGTATGTTTATCCGTTGTCTCGTAGTTTGGGACTAGATCAATTGGTGTGAATTGTCCAAAGACATTATTATTATTATTATATTATATAAAGTTACTAGCGACCCGCTCCGAATTCACACGGGTGCTATAAACCTTCCCCTTGAATCACTCTGTCTATAAAAAAAACCGCATCAAAATCCGTTGCGTAGGGATATAGGGACAGAAAAAGCGACTTTGTTCTATTCTAGGTAGGTATGTAGTGAAGACACAATTGGAATGAAACAACTTAAAACGGATTTAACTCGCGTATTTATGTTTGTTACTATTGTCAGTTGACTATTGTCAGCTCAATCGTGCTACGGTTACGGAATCTGTAAAAGCTCCGTAACGTAGCCAATAAAATAAAATACGCGAGTTAAATCCGTTAAAGTTGTTTCATTCCAATCTTTTAACTAGTTAAACCTCGCTTAGCTCAGTCATTGAAGTCCGAACCTAACTTACATTTATTTAATGCCTGGAAAGTCGGTAAACGTAATATAAACAACTGAAGCAGAATTTGAACTACTTAACTAGCTTTGTGCCCTGAATGTGAATGAAATATATTAAAGAGAAAACGATCAAGTGTGTGCTTGACTCGCATGCAAAGGGTTCTGTACAAATTACAATAAATACTTAGGTACCTACTTAGCAAATAAAGGTAAGTAGTATAGTAAACTGATATGCATTCATTATGCATTATAGCAAGTATCAGATTATACTCGTCATTAATCGAACCGGGACGAAACAAACTACTGGCTTTTCATAGGTTTTTTTTGTAATCTCTAGATAGGTAGGTAAAAAACATAATTTTGCATTTCTTTTTTATTTTAAGTCAAGTTTTTTCGAATTTGGGGGGCGATTGGTATTTTTCATGAATTTTCTTAATTAGGTACTTTATTGGAATGAAACAACTATTAACGGATTTAACTCGCGTATTTTTATTTTATTTTGTTAGCTGACGTTTCGGATTCTTTACAGTTTCCATAATCGTAGCACGACTGAGCTGACAATAGTCTAACGCTAAAGTGATTTACATATAAACGTCAGCTAATAAAATAAAATAAAAATACGCGAGTTAAATCCGTTAATAGTTGTTTCATTCCAATGTGTAATAACCGCGAAGGCATCAGAAATTATTAGGTACTTTATGTTTAATAATTTCTGAGGCCTTCGCGGTTATTACAAATTGGAATGAAACTGAACTATGCTGACGACAGTCTAACGCTAAAGTTAAATCCCTTAAGTTAGTAGGTATAATTGTTTTATTCTAATGTGTAATAACCGCGAAGGCATCAGAAATTTATAGTCGTTTTACTCCAATGCCTACTACCAAATTAAGTTACTTTAGTTTGTTTAAAGTATGACATCACTCCCATAATGATTTACGTTATATTAAATTTACAATCTCCAAATATATATAAAAGGATATTATCGATTTAACAAACATATCCTGAGTCATATGATATGACTATACTACGAAAACTACGAGGCGTTAAAAACCATAAAAAAAACAGTAAGCAATTCAAGAAAATAATAGACCACCAAAAACGTAAACTATTACTTCACTATAGAAATGGTATTTTACGACATTTCAAAAAAATAAAACCAATTTAGATTTGCGTTCTGTATAATCGAATATGTCCTTTGTTCTTTTATAAATAAGAGTGGTTTGTGTGTTCTCTGGGTTGGTCATATTTTGGTTTGGTGTAGGTGATATTTTTGGTCGGTGTTGGTCAATGGTCCAATAAGTATTGAGTGGGTTCAATGTGGGAGGCTAAAGGGCTAATCTGACTTTTACTATATTACGTAATACGATACTCGTAGGTGCTATGATTAAAATGAAAGATATAAATTTGGATTGCTCTTGATTTATTTATGTATAACCTAATATGTCTTTGTTAATCTAATAATAATCTCGATATGTTTAGCTCCGTGTCTATTTGGAATTGGGGTCATTTCGAACATTTTGACGTGAATACGTCTTTAAAATTACGTGGGAATCCAAAAAAACGAATGATAACAAAATCGGGGGATACAGTTTAGTGTTGTAGCTACATATCTATCATCTCCATCCAAATTTCAATTACACCACTGCACTGGATAGCTAAAGAATCAAAGAATTTATTACGCTAAGTAAGGACTGTATAATTAATAATATTTTATTTAAAAAATATTACCCGTTACGAGACGTATTCACGTACAACAATCGGTCGTGTCCATAACACAGCCACACCTCGTTTTTTTTCTATTGCATTCCCATAAATAATTTAAAAAAGTATATAAGTATTAATTACCTCTATCATACGTTTTTAAGAATTTTTCTTAGCATTGCGATATTTGGATTTTGGGCGTATCTTTGAGCGTTTGAGACGCCGTCATTTTCGTTTATAAGTTGCTATATCTATAATGCTTTCAAATAATATTATTAAAAATCAATTAAAATCGTATTTGTACCAGTACCAGGAGATAATTTCAGTTTAGTTATTTTACTTATTGATTCTGTTCTTAGATAGGTATAGGTACCTACTTATTAGTCTGAGAACGCAATAAGCGTGAAGATCCACCTATTTGCTGTGATTTGCTATAGGTACATAAAATAAAAAAAAAATATTTTAAATTGGTTTTAACATAGCTAGTTTCATGAACCAAGTAAGTTTTGATGCAAATCTGCATAGTGGTGATCGCGTTTAACATTCCAACCTGCACTGAGTTGGCGTGCTGTTTGCCCACACACAATACTGGTCACTTGGGCTCCATACACACTGAGCTTATAAAAAATATAATTGTACTAGCTTCTGCCCGCGACTTCGTCCGCGTGGAAATCCTCCTTTTTTGCAGTCGGTTAAAAAGTAGGCTCAGGCTCCAGACTGTCTTTGTACCAAATTTCATTAAAATCGGTCCAGTAGTTTTAGCGTGAAAGCGTAACAGACAGACAGACAGACAGAGTTACTTTCGCATTTATAATATTAGTAGGGATTATGCTCTGGAATGCCAAAGCATAATACAATTAAAAAAATTATAATGTTTTGTTACATTAAACAGCTATGAACGGATTATTATTACTAGCTTATTTTATTTTATTTGCTGACGTTTCGGATTCTTTACAGTTTTCGTAATCGTAGCACGACTGAGCTGACAATAGTCTAGTAATAAATAAAATACGCGAGTGAAATCCGTTCATAATTGTTTCATTTCAATTTTCAATGTATAACCGCGAAGAAATCAGAGTTAGTAAAAAAGTCACTGGAAAATAGGAGAGATGGTATACGAAATATAATCTTTTTAAAAATTACTATGGAATTAGGCCTGATTCTTGAGGCTTGATTCTATATAGTTTACTAGTTCCATATACCTACTCGTAATTTAATCTTAGACTAGTAACTATTTATATATTTTGATAGATTTTGAAATGTATGTACTAAGTAAGTAACTGGAAAACCAAGTAATGACTAAAAACATTTTTTTTAAATGTATTTTTACGCTGTTTTACGAGAGAAACGAAAAACTGTTAATTTATATAGATTTTATAGAGTTTAGAATTTTTTAATATTCAAATGAAACCGTGGAATGGCTGAACGTGTTGTATGAGCTTGCATGGACAGTTAGATAAACAGCTTGATTGTTTTTTGACATCCGCTTCGGAGATTTTGTACAACATAATATTTGATTTTTCAAACAAAACATGCCATTTCATGATTAGATGTTTGCTAATCGATGTGTTATTTCCTGTTGATAATTAATTTATAATTTACAAGATTTTTTTTAAACGTGCTTTTTCAATACCATAAATAAAAAATATACTTTCAAATTAAAAAAGGAATAGAATTCGAATGAAACGACTATAACGGATATAACTCTCGTATTTTGCTTTTTTTTTGCTGACTTTTCGTAAACTACAAAAATTATAAAAATACACTTCAGCGTTAGACAATCAAATGGTCAATCCAGTCAAGCTGCATAAGGGAACTGTAGAGATTTCAAAACAAAAAATAAAATACCTACCCGAGTTAAATACGTTATACCTACTTAGTTCTTTTATTCCAATTTGATCAGTGCTTTATTCCGTCGTATGTATCCACCTTTACAATTTCATCAAAAACGCTACGGCCCGGTGGCCGTGACATTTTTGCGCTAATTCATTATCTGTTGGAGACCAAGTGATATATTACTCAAAACATTTTATACCAGTTCTTAATATTTAGATTTAGACACTAGTGGGTTTCAGGTTTCATTATTTAATCTGCGATATCGACTTGTTAATGTCTTATGCTTGATTTTATTACCTACGTATATTTGAGTAAGTAGATTTTACTGACGATTCAACCACCGGCATTACCTATTTCTATATATTGGACTAGCTGTCCGCCCCGGCTTCGCACGGATCAACTTTTTTTAGCCTATATCACTCGGGAATAGTGTAGCTTCCCAACAATGAAAGAATCTTTGAAATCGGTCCAGCCGTTCTGAAGCCTATTCAATCCAAACAAACAAACCTTTCCTCTTTATAATAATAGTATAGAAAAAAACCTACACAAAGTATTCACTTTTGATACTTAGGTATAATGTTATACTGTGCAAGTACATGTTGTCACAATTAATCGAATTTAATTCTTATTGTAGCCATTCGTTTCAATATTAAAAAAAAAAACGTAATGACGGCTGTTGAAACGCCCATATAATTCTCCTGCAACTGTCATATTATATCGGTAATATTTGGACATATTGTCAAGTCGATGTCGTCCTATTCTCGCGGTGATCTGTCAAAAATCGCTAACGTTGTCAACAACGAGAAATCTTGTTATGTCGATGTCGTGTCTTATTTTATCATGTCGACAACGAAACAATATATACACGACAAACCTCCTTGTCCACAACGTTCTCAATATTATGTCGGCAAAATGGCGAGTCGACAGTTCATCATAGGCTCTCAGATCACCGCGAGAATAAAACGATATCGACATGTTGGAATGAAACAACTGTTAACGGATTTAACTCGCGTATTTTTATTTTATTTTATTAGCTGACGTTTCTCAGTCTAAATAGACTATTGTCAGCTCAGTCGTGCTACGATTATGGAAACTGTAAAGAATCCGAAACGTCAGCTAATAAAATAAAATAAAAATACGCGAGTTAAATCCGTTAACAGTTGTTTCATTCCAATGTGTAATAACCGCGAAGGCATCAGAAATTATGATATCGACATGATAAAATGACTTCTTGATTTATAATAGGCTTACTGTCATGGTAGGAGGCCAGACTATTCCACTCTATTGCAGTTAAACACAGGCTTTGAAACTGTTTAAGTATCGTGAGAAATTGTAAACTTAACACATGTTTCTTATATTATACGTGTTTGTAATAAAACTGTTTATATGTAAATATGCTAATTTCATATATCGGCCGATCTTCCTCGTCTTATTTGAATTTAAAATTCATTTATAAACACTAAAGTTTATTCTCCGTTTATTATTTCCTGAATAATAAAATTATAATGGAGTGAAATATTTTTTATTTAATTCAAATTGATTCCTTATTCATTCAAAGGATGCGGAAAATGAAGATGTGACCTTACAGTGAAGGTTTAAAATGTGTGAGAATTAATTATTTAACCAAAAACATAAATATTTATACCTATCTATAACATTCAAGACTAAGGCACAGATACTCGTGGTCATCACAGAGATATTTGCCCCTAGTAGGAATCGAACCGAAACCTCCAGTTTGATGACGTCATCATAAGCAAAGATTAGCAAGTAGGCAAATAATTGAAGCATTTTTAAAAAAAAACAAGCTATTGTTTTCCGTTATTTCCCATCTAATAATATGGATGTCGATGACCTCTAGCGTTGTTATAATTGCATTATACATGCACCTGCATTGTCATAAAATTCTGATAATTTGATAAGGCATTTGTATCACCAATTTAAAATTAAAGTGAGCTAAGTTAAATCGCATTTTTGGAGCCAAGCTTTTCAAACATAGTTAAGTACTGAGCTAAACGCCACATATATTTTTTGGAATAATAAGCTATCTACGTATGTATATATATATATATATATATATATATATATATATATATAGTCATATATATATATATATATATATATATATATGACTATATATATAATGACATATCAACGCAGGGAATAAACTATAAGGGTTAGAAACTTGAAATTTCGCACAGGGGCTTTTATAACGTCTCCCGCACAAAGAAAGGATTTTTGAAAATTCACCTTCTAAGGGGTAAAACAAGGGCGTGCATTCCATAAAGGCACAGTGTCACTAATGTATGGAGTGCCTACCCTGGCGCCATACTTATGCTTCCCTCACTGCACGCGCCTGTTAAAACAAGGTTGCTTATCGTGTGCAGACGAAGTCACGGCCGGAAGCTATTTACAATATAGTGTAATTTTATGATATTAGGTTCCTTTAGGAAAACGTAAAGCACTATTGACCACTAAATATTGCAATTTACATCAATAGTCTAAATTAAACGGCAATTTTAATGCTTTCCCTCAAAGAACATTACACAATTTTATTACCTAACATTAGATTAAGTCATGCAATCAAATAAATTCATATTTGATGATGAACACATTTCTAGAAATTTAATACGAATTTCTGCGGTATGAAGTGACGTAACACTTCATTAGATGATAGCCACTGTACAGTGCCTACCCCAACTAAGAATAAAGTCGTGAGTTTATCGAGACAAAGGGGGCTAGACAAGTGCCCAACGTTCAACGTTAACGTTAAACGTTAGCACCAAAATGTATAGGATTTGACATTTGTGACGTACGTGACAGTCGTTCGCGGATGTCAAATCCCATACATTTTGGTCCTAACGTTTAACGTTAACGTTGAACGTTGGGCACTTGTCTAGGGCCCCAGACCTAGACAAGTGACAATCGATAATAGCAATCGAACGAAACGAATGCAAAATTGTATGGAATTGACATAAACGAACGAAATGTTAGTTTTCGTTCACGTATATTTCCATATTTAATTATATTATAGGTATACCTACTCATACCTACTAGCTTCTGCGCACGATAAGTACCCCTGTTTTACTCCTTAGGGGGTGAATTTCCAATAATCCTTTCTAAGTGCTTCCCAACGTTATAAAAGGAAACCATATGCAAAATTTTAAGTTTCTAAACCATATAGTTTAGGCCCTGCGTTGATGTCAGTAACTAAGTCAGTTTCTCCTTTTATATATAAGTAGATTGAATATTACCTAATATATGAACATAAAACATAAATAGTGTTGTGTTATTTATAAGAAAGTACCTAAGTATATATCTTCCTACATACCTATTGTAAAAATATAATATTGGCTAAGGATATTAAAATCATTTTTGACGATCAAAAAAAGTTGCAAAATAAATCTTAGCAAGAATTATCGTGGCCAAGTTAAATCACAAGTACCTCATATAGTTAAAAACCTTTATAGATACAACAAACCGCGTTTCCTCAGATCATTCCCATAAGACCGTTCCACACAGTATCACCACACGCTAACGGAAAATAAGAAACAAACGGTACTTCACTTTTGACAATCAAAACCGCACGAACGAATCTTGTCTCTGGTTTATTCTTTTTTAATATTATATTCACAAACACCTGTCAAGTGTCGGCCATTTTGTTTTGTGACGGACGCGCGATGGCCGCTGTGGTCTGGTGGATACTGCCTGCGATTGTTTACGGTGTGGCGCGCGTCACACTAGCGCAGAGACCAACTAATGGGAATGTGTCGTTTTATGGGTAACTGTGGTGAGCCGCAGTGAGGTTTGGATTTTATTCTATATATATATATATATATATATATATATATATATATATATATATATATATATATATTTATAATTTCTAATGCCTTCGCAGTTATTATATACATAGGAATTTACAACTATAAATGGATTTATTTCGCGTATTTTATTTTTTTATTTTGCAATGACCTACTGTTCTGCAACAAACAGCATATTTTTTCATAGTATCTTTTGAAAATTACCCTCAAAAAAGTTATAAAAGGTCTTGGAGTACAAAACCTAATTAGGTACCTATAACGGATTTAATTTGCTTATACCTACGTAATAACTTATTAGGTACTAGCGGCCCCGGCAGACGTCGTCCTGCCCGTCCGATTGTTTCGTCAAAAATCTGTCAAAGTCTTCTAACTGTCACTTCTTCATAAGGCTTCATATTTTCCCCGTTTTTTACACATTTTCCACTGTTTCTTCGCTCCTATTGGTCGCAGCGTGATGTTATATAGCCTAAAGCCTTCCTCGATAAATGGTCTACCAACAAAAAAATAATTTTTGAATTTGAACCAGTAGTTCCTGGGATTAGCGCGTTCAAACAAACTCTTCAGCTTTATAAGTAAGTAAGTAATAAGTATAGATTAAGTGTTAGACTATCGTCAGCTCAATCTGCCACAAAATGAAAATTGTAAAGTTTATATTACGATGCCTAATAACGGCGAAATATTATGTCTATTATAACATTATTAGATTCGAGAATAATTACTTTATACTTAAATAGGTACTAGCACAGCTATTGTAACTTAATTTACCTAACGAATGAGTCATTTTTATTATATTTTATAGGTAGGTCCAGCAGAGTCCTGACTTCATTCCGCCAGGAAAAGTAACGCTAAATTAATTAATCGATTTGACAGTTTTTTGTTGTCTATACGTACTCTTCTTCAGTTTTCTATTTCTTTTTTCTCTTGATCGTAACAAACGACAAAAATCGTGATGCCATGATCAAGGGACATTAGAAAATAGGAATTATTTTTATATATATATAGGTACAGATAGATAAAACAAAAAGTTTTAAACTGTCTGTCTGTAATTTTCTAATCTATGCGGTGTTAATAGACGCGGCGAGTGGCCGGCCGGGGAACTGTCGACGGAACCCGGAGAAAGTACTCTAAAGTTACATGACTGTATGCACACAATACACCACCGTTTTACAATGGAATAAGGTTCAATATGGCATACACTTTTTTATATTTCATATACCTATTTGCGTGTGCTTGTAATCGATCGGTTGTTTGATTTTTTGGCTCGAAATTATGTTTGTTTGTACAGTTAGCTTGACGTATTAGGTTTTCTAGAAAATTGGGTAAGTAAGTAGGTAATAAAAAAAAATAAGTGGGTACATAATGAATTCATTATTAATAACTTTTTTGCACAATCCAGGGAAGACTGGATAACCTGGAGGAGGCCTTTACCTGCAGAGGGGTTCTTGCAGAAGAAAAATATATACAAAAATAGGTATATTTTATTTATTTAATTAGGCAATAAGTATTTTTTTTTTCATCAAATTAACATTTTAATGACTTTACTTTAAATTTTTTTTTTTAAGATAGGTACGTCTTATAGAAAAAAATTGTTACCCTAAAGATAAAGTTAAAAGCGAAGCAGTTATTAATAAGAATTATTATATTTGGTTAAAAAAAATCGGGAAAAATATTATTTCTGCGTTTCAAACTTAGACATGCCCGTCTTGTAAAAGACATCAACGCAAGTTTTGGCTTAAAAAAATAAAAAAGTGTATCTGTTTGTTTGTTGCGTTTTCATAAATAAGTAGGTACCTAAATTATTTCTAAGAATTTTGTTAAGTAGGTAACAGATATAAAAAAAATGTAGGTTTCAACTAAGTAACTTTTTATCCTAAATTCGCAGTACCTATGATGATCAACATATATTTTTATAGTGATAATGATTTAGCGATGATCTATACTCAGTAAGTACATTTTAAATAATTATGAATTTATGAAGCTTTTTTTAAAATACTTAAGTACTTTTTTTAATAACTTAATTATAAGTAGGTACGTAATATTTTGCTACTGACAGCATGATGCAATAAAAGTTTTAAAATTGGAAATCTAATCTCATGGTATAAGAAAAATTTTATATTAGCGTGAATTAAAACAAAAACATATATGTAAAACGTTAAAATTTTATTCAATTACTTATATTTTTAAAAAGATAACAGCATATCTTCTGATGTGTGAATTTGCTATCATTAAATATTTAGGCGCAATGAAAAAAAAACTTTTTGCTTATTGCTATTTTCTTATACATAGTTTTATCTTAACATAATAAAAATAACTTAATTTATTAACGCGTTGATACAACACGTTCTATTCGACTAGTTTTTTATACAAAAGTTAACAAAATTAACATAAAAACCAAATAATATCAAACTGTTATGCAATATCGTGTTAACCTTTTAGAATTGTTAAATTTATATTTTTCGAAATAATGGTTTACTAATTTTGTGGGTTGTCAGAATGCATAACAGCATCCAATTATTTATATTTCTGGTGAACGACATTTGTTTAAGAATGTTAACCCTTACGGTCTTTAAAATAAGAACTTGTGTGTTTGGCGCAGTTCTTAGTAAAAAAAATGCTTAAGCATTTGTACTTTCATTTATAATGCAAATATACTATTAAATTTCGTTTCTGTCTGACGTAAAAAATACTTGAATTAATTCACTCCAATTGATCTAAACCCACTGGTAAGTTCGAAAGAATCGTTATAAATTTATAACCAAATGGATATAAATGAAAGATCCTTTTTAACATCCTTTCTCTTCCATTTTTAACTTAAATCCTCTTTAATTACGGATTTAAGTTAAAAAAGGATTTTTACCTATCTTCAGTCCTCTCCTTTCTTTTACTTAAATAATTTGTTTAAGTTATTCTAATAAATAAAATTATATCACAGTGGAGTTACATACAGTGGCAGCCTTAATCATTTGAAAAAAAATCGAAATCAAGTAACTAAAAGTATTGTCCCGAACTGCTAACAAATCTTTGTATATAGTTTGGGCTGTTGCCTCCCCCGTCTCGTCCCGCAGCCCCCGCACTTTCTGATTGTATGTAACTCGACTGTAAGTAATTTTTAATAAAAAATATTATATAATTAAAACTACGTCTGTACTGTCTGTGGTGGTGGGGCTAGCTCGTGTTGCGATAAGGGAATGTGATTTTTTTTCTTCTGCACTAAATCTGTACCCCAAGTCCACTGAAAATAAAAACAAGATACATTACATATACCTAGGTACAAAAATATTTGGATATAGTTAGCATTTATTTATTACATTAAAGAAAGTTCTAACTTTCGTTAAGATGCCTACTACTGCCTTCAGTCGTGCTTCGATTATGGAAACTGTCGATTCGATTATAGAATGTTCGATTATAGAATCCGAAACGTCAGCAAATAAAATAAAATAAAAATACGCGAGTTAAATCCGTTAATAGTTGTTTCATTCCAATATATAAACCAGTCAAATTTGGCACAGTTGTTTTATTTCAATAAGTAAGTCGGTAGGTATTGAAATAAACAATAAGTTCAATACTCTCATAAGTATGTGTACCTAAAGGGTCACTAAACTTCAAAAACTATTTTTAACCACATAATTAACTGTTTATTGAAGATAACCTAAAACCGTAAACAATTTCAATATTTAAAGTCAATAATTTTAAGATAGTGATTGAGTCGTTGACACCATGAGTCATTGGCAATGATTTTCATCATGGCTAGTCATTTCGCACTTTAATGCAAAATTAACACTTTTAAAAAACTTTTTTAAATCCAATTATCATATTTGGATAAGGAAGAACACTATTTGTCTCTCTTTGTTGTGCTATATTTATTTAGTAATGTGATTATTTTAACAGTACCTACTCATTTAAAGTTTTCACTATTTTGGTAAATGTACAAAAAAAATATAGAAAAAATAAAGACCCTAAGTGATATATAATAAAGTCTTAATTTCTTTACTCACCGTTATCACAGCAAGGACCAATCCCAATGAGTAACCAGCTAGAACATCGCTCCAATGATGCTTGTAGTCTGAGACCCTGGAGAGAGCAGTGTACCAGCTCAGCATGACGGCTGTGAACTGCAGGATGTGTCTGAGGACCCTGGAACCTCGCCAGGTCATGCGATGTTCTAGGTACAGCTGGAAGTAAATATTGAGAATGAAGTATTTATAACACTACTGGATGTTTTTTGGGATGTTTTGTTTAAAAATAGAGGTAGATGGTATAATGGTGAATATTTTGGGGTTGTAATAACTTGTGATGCCTTCGCGGTTATTATACATTGGGATGAAACAACTTTAAACGGATTTAACTCGCGTATTTTATTGGTTGACGTGACTTTAGCATAAGACTATTATCAGCTCAGTCGTGCTACGATTATGGAATCTGTAAAGGCTCCGAACCGTCAGCCAATAAAATAAAATAGGTACTCGAGTTAAATCCGTTTAAAGTTGTTTTATTCCAATTTTGGGTTGTACTTTCAATACTGAATCATAATAAAATAGGGCATTGCATTCCGGAATCTGATTGCCTGAAAGGCGTAAGAGATAGACATAAAATTAGTGTGATGAGAAGGAATAAGAGTGGGAAAGCGGGAGGACTGGAGCTCGCAGCCGTGATGAGTGTGAAAGAAGAATTGGGACTTTAAACATACACACTCTATGTCAATCATGGGGTATATGCTATTAAAATGAACATATTTTCATGTCATTTTGACTGACTCTATAGGTTGGTGGTAGTCTTCTTAGCATCTCATGAACTATTATTTGTTTAGACTATCTCCATAGCTAACCAAGACTTAATACTTACAGCCAGGTAAATCATGGCATATGCAGCAGTAGAAGAATGCCCACTTAAGAAAGACATCCTCATGTCGGTGAACATGTGAGTTCTGGAGCCGGTGCAGGTGTAGTCTTGCGGCTGGATGTACCGGGAGGTCCAGGCTGAAGAGCTGCAGTCCACAGACGGCTGGCATACCTGTTGAACAAACAGTTTATTTATTACTAGCTTCTGCCCGCGACTTCGTCTGCGTGGAACTCCTCCTTTTTTGCAGTCGGTTAAAAAGTAGCCTATGTCCTTTCTCAGGATCCAGACTTTCTTTGTACCAAATTTCATTTAAATCGGTCCAGTAGTTAAGGCGTGAAAGCGTAACAGACAGACAGTTACTTTTGCATTTATAATATTAATAGTAGGGATAGTAGGGATTTAGAGGGTCAAAACTCAAAAGGAACAGCTAGCTTCATTTTATTGCTATAGGTAGAAGTTTAATTTTCAAAAAATATTTTGCTATTAGTGTCTAAGGGCGGGGAGGGGCACACAGTCAAATTCTATTAAAAAGATAGCTATATGATCAAAAGCAATAAGCGTTAACCACCATAACCTTCCCTAATAATTTACATAGTTATATTATAATATAACCCCCCGCCCCGTCGATCCGTCTTGAATGTGTCTTCATTTTCAAAAATCAGTAATCAGATACTTATTAATGTTATCATTATTGAGGTCAAGACCAACCTTGCACTACTTATCAGTTCCGCGATTTATGATAATAAGTATATATATAAGTAGCGTGACTGTCCTAAGCATTAAGCAAGTACCACTGGGGGACATTTTTTACTCTTCGTGATATTTTTTACTCATGTCTTGGTACAAATATCATTAAAAATTAATGGTATTATAACCGGTATCGAACAATTTTTTTCGTAGTTAAAATTAAAATTGTACTACTTTACAGCTACAACTTTACCGCTACAAACCACATATTGTAGAATATGTCTAGAAATTCTCCAATGTACTACCTACTTTAAATTTCAACGTATCTTCAAATCACATTAAGATCATAAGATCCGGTTTTGCAGTAAAGGCCCATTAGCTGGCCAAATGCGCTTCTGTTCAGTTAAAAAAAGTCATAAGAACTATAATAACTTACATCAAAGAAGTGAGGTCTGGGTCTACCGATGGTCTTCTTGGCGATCTGGGTCGTTAGCTCCACGAAGAAGTAGCCAAGTCCAAAAGATAACGCAGCACAGTATATCCCTCGTAGCCAAGCTGGTAGTCGGAAGCCGAGGCACCGAGGACCATCGGCGTCCTCACGCAGTAGTACCCATTCGCATATTACTATCTGAAAAAAAAATATATAAATAAAAACTAGCTGTCCGCCCCGGATTCGCACCGGAACCCTTTTTTTATAGCCTATTTCACTCGTGAATAGTGTAGCTTCTTAACAGTGAAAGAATTTTTCAAATTGGTCTATTCGTTTTGGAGCCTATTCAATCCAAACAAACAAACTTTTCATCTTTATTATATTAGTATAGATAGGTAATCTATTGAGGAGTATTGAATGGTCATCTATCTGTTACTGGCGGGAAACAGTGTCTTTATATTTTGGTTTATGTATTACTTAAACCATTTTTAATATAAATTCAATATTGGAATGAAAGAAATATAAACGGATTTAACTCGCGTATTATATTTTATTGGCTGACATTTCGGAACCTTTGGACTTTGGCGTTAGACAATCGTCAGCTCAGTCGTGTTAAGATTATGGAAACTGTAAAGGTTAAATCTATTTATGGTTGTTTTATTCCAATGTGTAATAAAAGCAAAGACATCAGAAATTATTATGAATGAAATAGTTCCCCAATGTTAAAAGCCAACATAAAGTATTGTAGAGGCTCTAATAACCTTTTCATTTTCTACGATTTCTTCCAATAAACTCAAGACAAGCACATCTTTTCCTCCTTCAGTCACATAACACCCTTGTATTAATTAAGTCATGGAATCGCTAGGTCAAGATTGATTAAATTACTGATCTATTCCTATGATGATTGTTCACATCGAAATTTTGTCGTGTCAATATCGATTTATTGTCGCGTTGGTCTTTCATAAATCGGTAACATAAACTCAATCGGTTATTGCATAACGACAAGATATTATTATAGAATTTGACATTTGCTAGACGACAATATTATGTTGCCAAAATGTTGTCGTGTGTAAATGTGGACAAGGCCATCCACTTTTGTCGTTTAATAGACATTTCGATCGACACGTGATAAAAGAGTTCATCATAGGCTTGCTAACTTTCAATTAACTTATTCTACAATTGGTGATGCTTTTTTTTTCGAAAGAGACTCTGGGGCCGTTACTGCTCCACCGGATAAATGGGGAGCGCTTCGAGGTACGCTCACCCTAAATTGGTGATAGATTTCTATTTTGCACTAAAAAATGATTGACGGATCTCTCTACTCTGTTAACTTTAATTTGGAGGTACTCACAGCTAGCAGAGGCAGTCCAATCCCTATGGAGCGAAGCATCAATACGTTTACGGTGTCATCTCTGTAGGGGAACATAAGGGTCTCATCGTTGCAGAAGAATCCACGCTGGAAAGGCTTCCATGCGTAATGTATTGCTGCAAGGCACAGGCTTACTGTAAAAAAACATTAAATTATTGTTTGAAGCGCAACTATTAACTAAGTGATCGCTAAATGAGATGGAAATGCCTCCAGGTGTTGCGAATTCACATTATGTGTTTTGGCAATTTCAAATTACCATCAACATTGGAATGAAACAACTATTAACGGATTTAACTCGCGTATTTTTATTTTATTTTATTTGCTGACGTTTCGTATTTTTATTTTTTTTTAAAATAAAAATACGACGCGAGTTAAATCCGTTAATAGTTGTTTCATTCCAATGTGTAATAACCGCGAAGGCATCAAAAATTATTATACCATCAACATGTTCTGCTCTTTCGATCAGTGCTGTTTTAACACTTTTGTTCTAAATTTCCAGAACACTCTTGCCCGCGACTTTGTCTGCGCACAATAAGTTTTACTTTCTTAGGAAGTGAATTTTCAAAAATCCTTTCTTAGCTATAAAAGGAACCTCGGCAAAATTTCAAGTTTTTAACCCCTGTAGTTTAGGCCCTGTGTTGATATGTTAGTCATTAGATTAGCGACTCCTTTTATATATACTTATATAATTATGTGCTGACGATTTGAAAAAAATACGGACGTGTCAGATCATCGTTAAATCCGTTACAA
This sequence comes from Polylopha cassiicola, assembly GCA_038024825.1. NCBI lineage: Eukaryota > Metazoa > Arthropoda > Insecta > Lepidoptera > Tortricidae > Polylopha > Polylopha cassiicola. The sequence goes on along the minus strand of CP149060.1, from coordinate 2,388,807 downwards.
CTGTTTTTTCCTATATGTAATATCGAAAGCATTAGTAATTATTTTCAGGACGTTGTTTGATAAATGCAAAGGCGCCTTTATCTCCTATCTTATGTTATCATAAAAACACATCATCGTCATTGTGTATTGACGCATCAGTAAAATCATCATTACAAGTAGATATTAGCAATTGTTATTTAATCAAATCGTTTTTAATTAGTAACTAAAACCTTAAAAATTAACTTCTACATCATAATGAGGGCCTGTGGTCAAGTGTTCAAATGCCCTGACTCCGAAACCGGAGGTTGCGGTTCGAATCCTGCAAGAGGCAGATATCGTTGTGATGAGCACTGGCATCTGTACTTGACTCTTGGATGTCTTATACGTATTTATGTATGTTTATCCGTTTTCACTAGACAACGGATGGCTACTAAGCTCTCTCTCTCTAAGCTTTGTTTAGTTTGGGACTAGATCAATTGGTGTGAATTATCCAAAGATATAATAATTTCTGATGCTTCGCGGTTATTATACATTGGAATGAAACAACTTTAACGGTTTTAGGCTAAAAACTATTGATTATCTTACATATAATAAAACAGTAGAAACCGCGTGTCTGTACAATTGAAATTTTTAACAAAAAATGGGTGTGGGCAATAATAAAAGAGTAACAGAACACAAAAATGATTTTTTAGATTTTCTTTTCTGTCTGTCTGTCTGTCTGTCTGTCTGTCTGTCTGTCTGTATGTATTCGCTAATCTTGAAAACTACTGAACAGATTTTGACGCGGCTTTCACTAATAGATTAAGCTCTTCCCTGAGCAACATATAGGCTTTGTTTCATCAAAATCGGATGTCAAATAAAAAAGCTATCGTCTTTTAAAGTTTAAAGGTAATTTTTCTATAGGAGATTTTATAGTTACATAATATAGTACTAGATGGCGCCTCAAGGCAATTAAAACGCGCTATAGCTTTTTCCTCTGAAAAGTATAAATACAAACTGGTTGTTACCCTACGTTTAAAACTAGGTATTTAATTTTGTTTGTCTTGCGATTCGGTTAGTTGATGATTTTGATGTTATACTTGGATATGAAAATACGGACTCTGAACTTGCTTTGTGAATTGGTTTAAAAATATCGGATATAATCTAAAAAAATATTGCCTACGTAGATTTATTGAAATAAATATATGTATTATTGCATGTATTTGCTTTGATTTTAAAAATGCCCAGACGAAACGCTTACAACGCATCGCTATTGAGAAATCTTACTCCGCCTAAATTGTGCAATGGAACCCGACTTAAGAGTAACTTCTTTACAAAGAAACTTAATCGAAGCTGAGATTCTTACTGGATGTAGTGCAGGTGAAACTGTATACATACCGCGAATACCAATCATCCCCAACAATTTCCCATTCCAATTCAAACGGACACAATTTCCAGTGTCCGTTTGCTTTGCTATGACAATTAACAAGTCTCAGGGGCAGACGCTAAAGGCTGTTGGAGTTGATCTCAGGTCGAATTGTTTTTCACACGGCCAACTATACGTGGCTTGCTCGCGGGTTAGTAATGCGGATAACCTTTTCATATTAGCCCCAGAAGGAAAAACTGTTAATGTGGTTTTTAAAGACATTTTATAATTTACATTTGAAATATTAAATACATACCTATATTATATTTTTTATATTATTTGTCTGTCTATCTGTGTGTTCCGGCTAATCTATAGAACAGCTGGACTGATTTGGACGGGACTTTCACTGGCAGATAGCTTATGTAATAAAGAGTAACTCATTTTAGAAAAAAATCTTTAATTATCCATACTTATGTCCCAGTACTTAAATTCCACGCGGACGAAGTCGCGGGCACAGCTAGTTTAACATAAGACCATTGTAAGCTCAGTCCAGCTACGATTGGATCAGTATGTTTTTAGTTCTAAGATGTGTAAAAAAATTTTACCTAACTGTACTGACATTCATAAGAGCTTGGGAAAGCCTTAATTGAATAAACATATTTTTGATTTTGATTATGGAATCTGTAAAGGCTCCGAAACGTCAGCCAATAAAATAAAATACGCGAGTTAAATCCGTTATTGTTGTTTCATTCCAATGTCCAAAGATATTTATTTATATGAATTTATTAGCGCATCGGAAAGACCATCATTTCACGAGTATGACGTGTATCTTAGCCATCGCCTCCCTAAACCATATTAGAGGGAAGGTGGTAACCCGATCAACAACGCCACTATATATGCCCACACTCGCATTGGCTGTCACGACCGTCACACGTGAGAGCAAATGCGGAGTTTGCTACTGCGCCATAGGTTTTAAATACTGCCACTCGCACACGGCTCGTGACAGCCAATGCGAGTGTGGGCATATGCGGCGGGGTTTAAAAGGTCTTAAGTGAGCATGACATATTCAAGCTGCCGGACATAACAAATAGAATAGCTATAATTGTACTTGTCCGGCGAGAAACATCACATTACAAAATACAAATGTCAAACTGTGAACTGACTGGATTGTGAATTGCCGGAAACACTTATGTAGTTTGGCTGAGCACATAATAGTGGCTTCATACGATTGACTTATTTTTAGGTGTCGAATAATAAGTACCTACCTAGTTGCTAGTTAGGTACATACCTACATAATATGCCGTAAAAGGGTTCTTTTTTACTTGTATGTACAAATGTACATATTATTATATTAAGTATAGTTAAGTGCCTATAAAAAGTGTTTTTCCTCAAGTATGTTCTGGTTTATGAATACTCAAGAGTAGAGAAATAAGGTAGGTATACCTACTTTTGTTTTGGGACAAAATCTGACTAAAGACGTGATAGTGACTTATAATTTTTTTTTGGTATTTGTTTGTTAATATTTAATTATTTTTCGAAGCTTGTTGCCGATTTTATGATATTTGTTAACTGACGAAGCCTGCGTTGTGAATTTGACATTTATGTATTAACTATAATTGGAATTGACAAATAAATATTAATTATTTAAGTACCTACAGCGTTGTCTGTGTGTATTTAATAAGATTTTTTATTTTAGACATTTCACACCAATTGATCTAAACAATATTTGTATTAGTTATGCTAGACAACGGATATATTTAATATACCTACATACTTAAAATCATTAATCAACCAAAACTGGTTGACATTTTACTATACCTACCTACTAGAAAAACCAGGTTTTTTTGGGATGTTATTCGTAACAGAAACAGAACAAAATCTAGATGAAACCATTAACAAATTATTATAAAACTAGCGGCCCGCCCCGGCTTCGCACAGATGCGTATTTTTTTTATAAATATAGGTAATATATATATATATATATGTATATGTCACTCGGAAATAGTGTGGCTTCCCAACAGTGAAAGAATTTTTCAAATCGATCCCGTCGTTTTGGAGCGTATGCAATCCAAACAAACAAACAAAAAGATTCGCCGACACATGTAATGGCGCAACGGTTCCAAACTGAGTTTTAATTTCTAGATATTTCTAGCAGATCTTTTTAATAGAATTGAAAATATATAAAAAAAATCACTTACAAAAAATTAGTAGAAATCCATCCAGAACTATTTTCCTTAGTATGCGGACTGAAGGCTCGTCACGCGCCATGTTCGTTGTATCTATGTATGTATAGCCGCCGTGCGTAGCGTTTTGTATACAGTGATGATCTAGTACAGGGCCGATTTGAACCGCCTTATATAAGAACGTTTATCAGTGAATACACAAGGATTTATATGACTAGAAGTGACTATTAATTATACGTTTTGAAAAAAATAACCCGTTTGAATGTCTGTTATAAAAACTTGTCTGTATTTGGAAATTGGAATAGAACAACTATGTCAGCTCAGTGCTGCGAATATGGGAACTGTAAAGATTTCTAAACGTCAGCAAATGAAATAAAATAATATACCTACCTACGCGAGTTGAATCCGTTGTAGTATTTCATTCCAACTACATATATCTGAACTAATTCGCGTATTGTATTTGCTGACGTTTCAAAAAAAATGTAGCCAACTAAACTGATAGTCTAACACTAAAGTGACTACCGTCAGCTCAGTCGTGCTACGAATATGGGAACTGTAAAGTTTTCGAAACGACAGCAAATAATATATATAATACGCTAGTTAAATATATATAATTGTTTCTTTCCAATGTGTTATGAGTATCCACGAAAACATCAAAAATAATTGTCTGTATTTAATTGTTCTTTGCGGTTATTCACTTATATTTTGTGACCTTAACTCAATCTGTCAAATTAAATGAAATACCTATGAAAAACTAACGAAGTTATTTTTGCATTTAAATTATATATAATTTATTAGTCATGATCCTCTGCTTTGATAAGTATGATTGACCTATTAATTTGTTGTGATAAAAAATTTGACTTTGACTTTGAATTAGGTATAAACATTATAAAAATAAGTGCACATAAACAAAAACCGGTATCACTAAATTATAAGTAAGTAAGTATGTCTGTTAATCATTGGAATGAAACAACTATTAACGGATTTAACTCGCGTATTTTTATTTAATTTTACAGTTTCCATAATCGTAGCACGACTGAGCTGTCAATAGTCTAACGCTAAAGTCAACTATAGTCTAACGATTATGGAAACTATAAAAAATATAGAAATATAGAGTACACTTATTAAGTACTAGCTTCTGCCCTCGACTTCGTCCGCGTGGAACTCCTCCTTTTTTGCAGTCGGTTAAAAAGTAGCCTATGTCCTTTCTCAGGCTCCAGACTTTCTTTGTACCAAATTTCATTTAAATCGGTCCAGTAGTTTTAGCGTGAAAGCGTAACAGATAGACAGACAGACAGACAGAGTTACTTTCGCATTTATAATATTAGTTAGGAAGTTAGGATTAGGATTAGTAGGGATAGTAGGGATTTTTATTTATAAGGGCATATCCAGTGTATTTAGTTCACTTTAAGATCACACATTGTTCACTATCTGTCGTAACAATATCGTAAGGAGTTATCAGTAAACGCACATGCTTGGTGGGCGTGGGTACAAACATATAAGAACATAATATTATACTTAATACGACTATATCCGCACCACTTTATCTTCTGATAAGAGATTTCATTAAAATTTAACGATATATGTATTTTGAATTTAATTGAAAGGTTGATTAGTTTTTCTATTTCTGATAGCAGTAGGTATAAGTCACTTTTATAAGTGTATCGCGAGTTTCATTAACATATAAATTTGTCTGATTTTTTTTAATTTAAGAGAATGCTATTTTGAATGACAGATTGATAGGTACCTATGGAATGTCCACTAACTTATGATGGAAGATAATATGTAAGTAAGTACATATATTTTTTCAAAGGTAGGTATGCTATAATATTTAAAATTTCTAAAATGTTGTTAGCGATGGATTCGTACCTTTTTAGGAATTTGATTGTTTTGATAATTTTTAAATGTGACGTTTTCTGACGAATTCATATTTCCTGTATTTTAGAATAGTCTACAATTGTACTTTCTAAATAAAAGTCTTAAAGTTATCGTGACTGTGATTTTACAAGCTGCGTAGTTAAAATACTTATAATTAATCAAAATTAAAACTTATTTCAGTATTATTTTAAATGGCCATGCCATGGCTAGTCATCGATTCTTTTTTAATTTGCTAACAGAGACAAAGAACCACAATATTATTATGCCAATAAGTATTTGAAGTTGACAAAATTTTGCGAAATCGTTTTTTACTTTGTTTAGTTTCGACCATTACTCGGTATTGCAGCTACTTATAACTTAACTAAATAAAATAAAATAAATAATACATTATTATATTGACTTAAGTATGTAGTAATACTTGCTTGGACACGTTCAAATAATGTACCTAGTAAATAAGATACTGAACTATATCAATATTATTTATTCATTGGAATAAAACAACTATAACGGATTTAACTCGCGTATTATGTTTAAAACCTTTTCGAAAATTTTACTGTTCCCATATTCGTAGTCGTTAAAGTTTCATTCCAATATAATACCTAGGTACGGAAGTATTTATTTTTCAGAAGCGCGCGATAGTCGATAAATATTGACGTGTAAAAATGTCGCTTCGGTCCTATTTACTTCATACATTTTCATTTTCATTAGAACACTGCTGAAGTTCATTAAATGAAAATAAAACCACTCGCCATTTGTTTTTTGTAGCTCGCGAAAGTGGTGGTAAGGTGTTTAAGAATGTCGAAGAAACAAACATACAAAGGTATTTTTAAGTACGATCCAGTAAAAAAACCACAATTAACCTCACCTTTATTTTACCTACTTATCGGTAGATAATGGTATTAATAAAATAAATGTAACTAAAAGTTGTTTCTCCACACGGCACGGCCCATGCCGGTGGAGCATGGTCACCGAGTGACTGCAATGCACAATGAAAGATAATATAAGATAATATTAGAATGACTAACAATATACTTAGGTATTTAATTATGAACAGCGGTGTGATTCCATAACGAAATGGCAAATGTGTGTGTGTGTAGGACGTAAGGGCGTAGCTAGGATTTTGGTAAGGAGGGGGCAGGAGAACTAGGAATTTATTAAGGGTAGGCAAACTAAGAATATATATATATATATATATATATATATCTAAGGTAATTTTCGACACTCGCAAGGGAATCAAAACCTACAGGGAACTTCTTGTCGTACCTCGCTACGTTAGGATTTGTGGCTTAAGAAAGCAAGCTCTTACTTGTACGTGCTATTCACGCTGTATACACATACACTTTACTATTTCTAATCGTACTTTAGCGTTACATTAACGATAAAATTCTTCGTTACCTCTATGTTACTTATAATATTACCCATTTCCGCGGCCTTACCCATCTACCTGTTTTATTAGTGATGGTAATATAAACATAATTTCTATTGGGTTCTTTTAAACAGTAAAACAAAGTAAGAGGAAAACACGATTAAGGAAAATGACAAATGATAATGAAAGGAATGAAGTTATTATAATGATATTTAAGTATATCAAGACAAACATAGAAAATATCGATACCCCAGTGGGAATTGCAGGCTGCAGCCACATACCTAACTGCGAGGTATCGCTTTTTAATAATGGCGGTACTATAGAGTTAGATTTTGCCTCTAAGGTTCAAGTCTAACTGGGATCTCAATTGTTTCTAGGTACGTCTACATTTATTTTTTTACAAATGAACGATGAGACTAAAACGCCGTCATTTTCGTCTCAGACAGAACAGGATCGAGTAAATATAGCTAGGGCGGAAAATGACGGTGTCTAAAACGCTCGGTGACATGGAAATATCATTATAATTTCATCAGTGTCATCTTTATATCCTAATAACCTCAAGGACCCTCTAGGGACCGATCCATTAATAATATATATGTTTAATTAAAGGCTCATAGATATCTATAAATATTTAGTTGATATATAAAAGAAGATACATATATTATATTTATAGATTCATACCCAATAAAGTTATGCTTACGCAAGTAGATATACAATTAAATAGATTAAAGAGCCACGCCTTCGCCTCGTTTCCTCATTATTATCAACATTGTAAATAATGTCAGTGATTGAACAATATGTTACATACTAAATATATATACATGTAAATAAGTACGACAAAAATATAATTTACTATCTACTTAAAATACATTGGTTCCGAATAGGGACAAAACTGTAGAACCATGCGATGAATGACAAAAGACTGTAATTTATATACCTACATTTAACACTTTTTTAAGAAACACAGACCTTTATAGGTGAGTGCGTAGACGTAGGTAACAGAATTCGACTCGGGTTTTCAGTTCACTCAAGCTCCCCAGAGTGGGGGTAAAATCTCGGCACGAGTCGTCAATAGGTGTGTTAACACGATTATGGTGCAGAATTATGGATATTTCCTGTGTATGTGTACCCACACGACTTCAACCCCGCCAGCGGGGCCGCTGTAATACAATCGAGTTTGATAAGTGTGTGTGAGGCTGCATGCTGCGCGCTGCCTGTGTGTGTATACCGGCCGTGATCGAGTCTGAAACACTAGTTCTGCCTACGAATTTGTCTGAGAACGATTCAGGATATGAAATTAGCTTATTGCGTTGTGTTCCGGATGTGATTAGTTTTACTATTCAAATGTTATGTTATGTACATTTTTTTAACAGAAAATACTTTTGCATGTATTTATAGGCATTTAGTTTAGAATTTCTTGACGTAAATGAGGAATCATTATTATTGACAAAACATGATGAACTGTCACCTATCTGCAACATAGTTTAATGACGTCACAGAAAGCTATCGAAAGATGTTTAATAACAATATGACGTATATGTTATTTGCATAACTTATGAATTGATTAATAAGGCTACCTATGTATATGTGAATCAAAATATTATTTTTAATAGTTTGCGCAGTTGTGATTTTTATCTACAAAAAGTGCAAAACAAAGACACGCGAGATAGCGGCTGTCACTGTCATATTACTTTTGTAATTAATGAAAGAGCACATCGACACACGACAAACCCTGTCTTGCGCGGCAAATACTTTAATAATTTAAATTACAAAAAAACGTAACGGACATTACTTGCGTAAACATTTCGAAAGTTTTACATTACTCATATTCTCAGCATTAATGATAGTGAGTGTTACTTAACCAGATTAAATTTTAAAAAATCCACTATGAAAGTGCAATTTTTGCCTTTTCTTCTTTCATCATTAATATTGTTACAAATTAAAATAAGTATTACCAAAAATTTTAACAAAAAGTGTGAATTTGTTGCTAACGCATAATTATAAAGTTTCCTACGGCTAATCACAACACAATGATGTAATTAAAATTATATTAATTTGACATTTTTTGGTTCGTTACAGCTGATAATGAAGCTATATTTAACTTGTTTTCAACGATAATAAATATAAAAATATTATTCATCATTTTTATGGAAGTTTCTAGGTTATTTTTGAATAGTCATTCTTTATCATTCATAAGCTGCGGAAATTGTACACAAAAGACGATTGCCTACATAGGTTTCGCGTATTTTATTTAATTGGCTGACCTTTACAGATTCCATAATCGTGGCACGACTGAACTGAAAAATAAAATACGCGAGTTAAATCCGTTTAAAGTTGTTTCATTCCAATGTATAATAACCGCGAAGGCATCAGAAATTATTACGTAGGTAGGTATGTTTAGGTCTCTACGAGACTTTTAAACCTATTGTCATTAGGTACCTAGTTTTTCTAGCGTTTCAGCCGCTCTCACTTTCCTAGTTACATTATTAACTACTTCTGATTTTAATTTAACTTTAATTAATTAACCAGGCTATTTATTTACCCGTTTATACCTACTTGGTCTGCCTACCTAAAAGATGTAACGGGTAAAAATAGTTGTAGTAAGGTAAATAGTTTATTTGAAATCGACTTTAAAAATATCACGTAAAACTTTCCTAAAGATTAAGTACCTATAAGTAGTATAAAAACAAATAAACAAAAACGTGCAAAACATATTTAATAAAGGTCAATGCCCTAAAAATTATACTTAAAAGCCAAATGAAACCTAGAGAAAACAATGAATTTATCTAATTAGTACGAATTTTTCAGTTCAGTAAGTTAAATGATAAGGGTTCATTGTATTACTATATTTAATACTTATCAACTTGTTATAAATAACTTAAAAACATTGGTCTTGTACTAACATATCAGATATTTTGAATTCATAACCTCTGGCTAAGCATTGACCACTACGTCAACCCCATGGGCGATTACAGCTTTGTAGTCAGAGGGAGAGCACTATTACTAGTTACTACACGCGTGCGACAGAGACAAATAGAAAAAGGGCAACGTCTGTTTTTCGCTGTGCTCCGCGACTGTCCTTTATCTAGAATACTTAAAATGAGGCATCAGCATAAATATTGTAACCTAATTTAAGTTACCGAATATTTTTTTTTTTCATTGGCGTAATTAAAGCGAACGAAAAGTGGCCACGTGACTTTTCGATAACTTACGTCAATTCGATCTATTAGGGGTCAAGTACTTTATACCTATGACATGCATATATTGAAGTTTATCACGTGTACATAAACGCTAATCGGATATAGTCCGAAGTTCGTATCTATTCTGTGTCAAAGTTTATATATTTACTTATCAATTTGTATGTCACAGTGCAATAGAAATATTCCGTGGAGAAATGTGTTATGTCTGGTAAGTGTCAAAGGGTGACACCCTTTGACACTTACCAGACTCACATGAGGGCCTATTTCACAAAGTTAAACGGTTATAAATAATTAATTTATAAATTAATATATGGGGAAAGTTTTTACATACACTTTACCGGAATTATTTCATGATTGTTAGAAACAAATAAGATTTCAATTGTTGAAAATAATTAATTTGGGACTTATGTTGACATTGTAAAATAGGCCCTAAAAGTATTAAAAAGTTATTAGGTACTAGGTTCTTAACCTAGGGGTAATAACTACTGTATTACATATATAGATAATTGATAAACAGGTATTTTAATATAAATACTTTTTATTTTTATAAAACCTTATTACATTTCGGCCGAAAAAGGCCCTCTACTGGATAGGGTTTCTTTAATTCGCTTAGTTTATTTACTTAACCAATTAATGTATAAAAGGTAACTAAATTAACATGTACATAACTAGAATATATTGTCCTATTTACACAATGGGAGCTATCGTGAATTAAAAATCAGCTATTTTGGAGTAGCTATATAATCGCTGCTTTTCTAAAATAGTGTCACAACTCGAAATGTATCACCATTTTGAATTGAAATTTATATGTGACGGTTTAAAATCTTAAATGGAGTAACAAATTATTTCGAGTTGTGACACTATTCTAGAAAAGCAGCAATATATTGCATTGCGAGGGAAATATATTATAATGATAAATACGTAATAATATATATTGCACTAGCATCTGCTCACAACTTCGTCTACGCACAATAAGTACCCCCGTTTTACCCTCTCTAGGGGGTGAACTTTTATAAATCCTTTTTTAAGTGCTCCCCTACATTATAAAAGGAATCTCGTTTTTAAAACATGTTTAAAAATTACTTATTAGGTATTTATGTACTTATTAATCTTATTATACTTAATTACTACCTATCTTAAGAGGATTGTGAACCTGTTAATTTTCATACAAAAGGCGATAACGTTTTACACCCAGTAAATATAGTTAGATTTTTATAATTTTTGGATATGTTGTAGATATAATGAGAAACTACGTCTGTACGTTTTGATTTTTAAGAAATATTGCTTACGCTAAAATTTATTAGCATCTAAAAATCTATATTTAGATCTAGCGTAAGCAATATTTCTTAAAAATCAAAACGTACAGACGTAGTTTCTCATTATATCTAGGTACAACATATCCAAAAATTATAATAATCTAACTATATTTACTGGGTGTAAAACGTTATCGCCTTTTGTATGAAAATTAACAGGTTCACAATCCTCTTAATTACTTCTAAAAAGTTTTGTCATAATGGCACTCATGAATAAACAAAGTTGCCCAAAACTAAAATTTTACAAAAAATACATTTATATTCATCACAATACATGAATCGTAATTTTAACGATTTTGGATTTTTACAAAAATATCCAAAAAAAACTAAAACACGCCGAACGATCACAAGACATCACATTTTTTATACACAAATACTAAATATCAGCTAAACGAAAAAGATTGACACGAAAAGTTAAAAACTCCTCGTCATTAAATCTATAAAGAAATACAGAGATTTATAACCTAAATACAAAGCATAGTTAGTCCTTGTGCATGGGCGTGCATACCATTTAGGACATAAATGTATGCCTACCCTGTGCCTACCCTAACGAGTATACAATAATATCGTCAGGAATAACCGATTATCGTATGGGATAAAATACACAACTGAAAACAAAAATTAGTTAACAGACTGAAGATATAAATTGATATAAGATGATAAAATTGTAGTTTGACTTAAGTTGTTTGCTGTACCTATACCTACAGTTTTGTTCACAAATTTACGCTTTTTCATTTCTCTAAAAAAGCGTAAAAAACTGTACACTACTGATTATTATCCAAAATCAAATCAACCACCACTTAACAATCAACCTGACAGTAAGTTTTTACAAGGACAAGCTAGTTATATTTAGGTTATAAACTCATTACTTTTTCAAAATCATTAACAGTATAAAGTGTAGGATGGTGATGATCTTGTACCGATGGCGCGTGGGTTGCCGTCATCGAGCCAGCACCGGCCGGGGCAGTGCGGTGGTCGGCCTCTGTTCCTGCCAAGCCGGCTGTCCGTATGACTTAGGCTTCAGAATGAATATTACCTGTAATAATAATAGGTAATATAATATCTTATTGGACAATTCACACCAATTGATCTTGTCCCAAACTAAGCAAAGCATATAAGACATCCAAGACTCAGTTACAGATGTCAGTGCTCATCACATTGTCATCTAACAGGATTCGAACCCGCAACCTCCAGTTTCGTAGTCAGGGCCTCTGACCACTAGACCAACAGGCCGTCAAACAACAATAAGAAGGCCTTAGAACTTGGAGATATTAATACATAATTTTGTATGACCATAATACATAATTAATTTCTTACCAAGAAATTAATGATGTATTAATAACATAAATCTTACGCCTGCTAGAAAACAACGAGCAATATAATTACACTGTTAAAATCTACTAATTCTATTAAATAATTAAGGCGCAACAACTATCATCGTCAATATCAGCATCTCACTTAATTTTGTGCTTCCACAAAAGACTACAAGAAGAATATTTCACAGACCTCACCAAAGGAAGTATATAATGAACAAGCCTATAATGATTTTTCACGTCGATTTGGCCAAGATATTATATGGACAATTAGTTATTTGTTGATTTTTACTAGACGACACAATGCCGTCATTTTGTCAATGTGAACCGTTGACGTCAACAAAGGGGCCGTTCAAGTATTACGTAAGCAGATTTATTACAATTATTATCCCCCCCATCCCCCTTGTCAGCAAAAGTAAGCAAAGCTCTTACCCCCTCCCCATATGCTTACGTAAATATTTTTCTATGAATGTATTGTTTTTTAAATATTATAATTATGATTTAAAAAAAAATAAAAAAAGATTTAGTATGCAGATTAGATTTTACTGATACGGTTTCCAACATAGAGTAAGTTACAAAAATATTATAGTCTAACGAACATAACAAACATATTTTATTTAATTTTTATTTAATTTAATATTTTATTTCCATGAAACCCGAATCCATGATTCTAAGTTTTCGATGAAATTGGATGTTTGCTGCTCAGTGTAAAAAGTAATTTTACTACCGATGACGTAATCATCATCTAGACTCCCCTACCCCCCATGTCATCCAAAATAAGCAATACATAGACCCCCCCGCCCCCACATCGTGTTAACGTAATACTTGAACGGCCCCAAACGACATTTATTTATTTATTTTTCTAATATTTATTTATTTAAATATTAGAAAAATAAATAACGCGACATAACTTGTCAATCAACGCGTGATAAAATAATTGGACATAGGCGTGCTGATAGGTTTACAGTGATGACGGCGGGTAGGGAAAGGGGTGAAATGGTACCAGTAGACTTATCACCCGTGCGTCGCTACGCAATCGTTCCCGATTATAAATAGTAAGAGTACTTACAATAAGTAACGCAGTAATCGCTCCTAAGGCCATGCCAGCCGCTACGTCGCTCCAATGGTGCATATGTTCAGCAATTCGAGAAAGACCCACGTACCATGCGCCCAGTAGGGCCGCGAATTGAACACCGTGTCGGAGTAGCTTCGAACCCCGCCATTTGCCCTTCAGTTGGATGTATAGCTGGAAAACGATTTAGGTATCACTGTATACTATATCGAGCAAATATTTTTAAAGATAGCAACCTGTCCGCATCGGCTTCGCACGGATCCCTTTTTTAATAGCCTAATAGGTCAATCGGGAATAGTGTAGCTTCCCAACAGTGAAAGAAATTTTCAAACCGGTCCAGTCGTTTTGGATCCTATCAAATCCAAACAAACAAACAAACTTTTCCTCTTTTTATATTAGTATAGATTACATTCGTTTTATATATAAATATAATTATAAATCCTTTATCCTGAATGACAGACGGATACGCGCACAGCCTAAACCGCTGATCGTAGAGAATTGAAACTTGGAGGGTGTGTTTTTTGTATGACGTAATTACCTACCTATGACGAGTGCAATAATCATTTTTCTATGAAGTAGGTACATATACTTATGATAGTGGTGTTATAAAACTGACTAACAGAAAATAATACTAGTTTAGTCACTTAGTTAAAAATAGGCACTAAATCACTGAAAGATTGTAGTTTCTTCAAGGACCTATTTTATTATAGATGCCTAAATGATAAGGCAAACAAATATGTTAATATACCTACCTATCTACTTATTATATCCGACAAAGGAGTAATAAACATAATCTAATCTTTTTAAAGTACTTAACACATACTTTGGATTGACCACAATTGAAGTACTCGTAGACTTTACGAAACCAAGTAAGAAATGAAACCATAATTTCTATAGACATTTCCATAATATATATGTATATTTTATTTGTATAAAAATAAATCTCAGAAATGTATGTACGCGTAGGTATAACTTCCGAACAACTTTTTTTTCTTATTGTCAAAATACTAAAATAATATGTTTTTTAATTAATGTGTTGAACAGACATCGGACAGAAGAATTTGATAAAATCACGTAATTATGATTTTGCGCACTTATCTGTTAATTTCAAAGATAAAAATTAAAGACGTTAAGTACATAAGCCTTTAAAAGACATCTTAATATTTAATTATTCATCAGAAAGATTAGATGTAATGAGATCAATGTCGCGATTTTTTATACTTTATACTATCATAATTTTATGCAAGATATTCCTTCAATCACTAATTAACTAAATACTAGTTATTCATCTACTAATTTGCCTATTGTTCTCCTAAAGTGAATACCCTAGTTCCATAAAATTTTCACATAATGAGTTGACTTTACGATTGTTTTGACATTGAATTATTAACTTCTTATTCCTGAAGCTATTTTAAACAAAATTATTCCAATTTTTCTTTAGAGGTATGGGGACCTAATTATTAACCTAAAACTAATTAAGTGGGTGGGTATCCGCGTACCTACTTAATTAGGTTTTCTATGAATGTTTTCTATTCTATAGTATGAATGACTAGCTGTGCCCGCGACTTCGTCCGCGTGGAATAGTTATTTTCCCCGTTTTTTTTACACATTTTCCACTGTTTCTTCGCCCCTATTGGTCGCAGCGTGATGTTATATAGCCTAAAGCTAAACAAACAAACAAACTCTTCAGCTTTATAATATTAATATAGGTAGATACTGTTTGAGAATCAATGACATTTTACTTCATCCGTAATGCATTTTATATTTAAATCTCAATTTACAAATTTTTTGAGTTTATTTTTCGATCGGTACCCTAATAAACTAGCTAGCTTAACAGTGACATAAGAAAACTCAAATACGAGGACGACGATACTAAAAATAACAATGATATATATGACTCAAATTTAAACAATGTAAATATTTAACGTAGACAATACAATAGTATTTTCAGACAATGGTGTCTTCTGACCTTCATAAGAGCTTGTAAAAGCCAAAATTGAATAATAAGTATCTGATGTCTTCGCGGTTATTACACATTGGTATGAAACAGCTATGAACGGATTTAACTCGCGTATTTTATTTTTCTGTCCTCCGGCCGGAAAGCGCCAACTTGCTGGCCGCTGCGATAACTGAAATTGCCGCTTTCTGGCTTCGTCGAACAGAAAAATAGTATACTGACCTCGGCAAGTAAAATATATCACCTCAGATCACATTTTTGTCAACCTCGGCTTCGCCTCGGACGACAATTACATGTGATCTGAGACATTTTTTATTTTACTGGCCGTGCGTAATGTACTATTACAGACTGGCGCACGACTGAGCTGACAATAGTCTAACGCTAAAATCAAGTATTACCTACTCCTTTGTCGGATATAATAAGTAGGCAGGTACACGTTGCTTGCCGTTTATAGTGGTTTCATTGTAAAATGTATTTTGTTTTTTTGAATAGGTAGGACATATTAATTGCTTGTCGTTTATAGTAGTTTCAATGCAAAATGTATTTTGGTTTTTTGAATACTTACAATGAAAAACACAGCGGCGTACATAGCGAAGCTGGAGTGAGCACTCGGGAATGAAAGCCTCATGTCCTTAAGGCGCTGGTCGGTGGGATCAGAACAGCTGTAGTCCTGGATGTAGCCTAGAAGGTTGTTAGGAGCCGATGTGTTGAAGATGGGCTGGCATACCTGGAATAACATGCTGAATATATATGATATACTATCTTCTGCCAGCGACTTCGTCTGCGCACAATAAGCACGCAAATTATACTCCCTTAATTTTCTAAAATATTTTACATGTTTCATGACTTCTGATGAAGATTTTTCTAACTGGATTTCATTTGAATTACTTTAATAACGGCAAACTTTGACTGTTTTACCTCCTTACCTCCCCTACGCTATAAAAGGAACCCCTATGCAAAATTTCAAGTTTATAACCATTTTACTCTAGGCCTTGTGTTGATACATCTGTCAATCATTCACATTCAAAAAATATTTCTTCAATGACTAATTCGACATTTATGAAAATTCATCTCTTGAAGAGGTAAAAATCAAATTAAAATTGCGCAAACAAGTAAACAAAAAGTTCGCCTACATAATATATGTAAGTATTTTATTCTTCATCTCAGTTAAATTATTGTTCATTTCTTCTTAAACAAATTCACCATAAAATATTACCTCATTTTAAACGAGTGCAGTAACAATAACGTTTATTTTAAAGTACCTACCTCTTTGTTTCTTGCGTGAATCACAAATTAAGGAGTCTGTCGGGTCAACTGCCGTGAGTCAAATAAACAGTTATATTATTTGCTAATATATAACTGTAAATAATTCTTAAAAGCATTTGCATAATACTAATAGAACTTACCGTTGACATCAATTGAAATGCAACATTTTGTTTTTGCGCTATTCAATACTAATGAACCTACTTCACCTACATTTGTCACTGATTAAAATAAGCTATGCAAAATGTATTCTATCAACTAGGTAGGTATCTATATAAATAAAAATATTTACTGAATTTTATGCATGCAACTTCCGATTGACTGTACTAAATTGGATTATTGGACGTGGTGAAGAATCGCGACAAATAAAACAATCACCACAATTAAATCCTAAAACAATCGCCACAATAAAATTCTACAGAGCATGCCACAAAGGAATTACTAGACCATTCCTTAAGAAATCGCCACAATGAAGCCCTAAGTGTCGTACAAAGGAATTCGTGTTTTAATTACCGCCACAATGAATTCTTAAACATCGCCACAATTTATGACTACTTTCAATACGTCCTAATAAAATTAGATAATTAATTCCAGAGACCTTCATTTAGCAATAGGCATGACGACTTATTTCTTTTATGTGCATTATCAAAAAATATTAGTCGTGTATTTTTCCTTTTCTCAATCGAACAAAAAATTACAAAGATAAGTGCTTTCGAAATTAGTGGGGGCACGTGACTGTAAGTTATAAATTGTACTACAACGTGACGTCACGACCTCCCACATCCGAAGTTTAGAACTTTAGACTACCAAGTCACCACTTATGTCCAATCTACTACTTACGTCATAGAAGTGAGGGCGAAGCCTTCCAACGACATATTTGGTGAAGTTAGCAGTAAGCTGCTGGCAGGCCGCGCCGAATACGAAGACGCCAATAGTGTTGTAGCTCTCCCAAACCCAACCGGGAATGAGGTTCCCGGAGACGAATTTCTCACCCACACTCTTCCCTTTACGGTCCCGAACGAATTCGATTATTAGTATCTGTGGAATAGTTTAATTTTTAATATTAGGCTTGAGCCTATGATGAATTGTCGTAGGTACGAATCCAGTCGACAACGTTATCGATAAGTATATAGAATTAATAGATATCGTAATGACAAAATGTCGACAATTCATCAGAGGTTTGGAATATGCAAGTTAACACTTTATATGAAATTCAGGATACTTTTTGACCTTCATATATTCTAGATTTGAATCCATTTGAAAAAGGATGTTTTTCTGCATAAAAAGTATTACAAAAGAATAAGCTGCGTCGAAGGTCGGGGAAGGGACTCGTGACGTCACCTTGTCGTGAAAAGTGTAAATTTAACGAGTAACGAGTATATTGCCCATATTTTTTTGCTAAGAAATTTAATTGATGAATTTTGACCGATATAGACATAGTACTACATGAACCCGATGGTGTGTTCAAATACTTACTGTGATAATATTTAAAGCGAAGCCTACACCGGCCAGCATGGCTTCAGTAACAGTCTGTTGCTTGTATGGTAGCCGTATGCTCATGTCGTTTTCGAAGAAGCCTCGGTGGAAAGGTTCCGCCCATAGTACTACAGCTAGAAGCGGGATTGCCACTGAAAATAATCAACGCAATAATATAGTCTAAGATCCGAACCTACATCGACTTTCACCTAGCTGATAATATGTAGAATGAACTTATTTTATACTTAACTAGCTGTCCTCCCCGGCTTCGCACGGATCGTGTAGCTTCCCAACAGTGATAGAATTTTTCAAATCAGTCCAGTCGTTTAGGAGCCTATTCAATCCAAACATACAAACCTTTCCTCTTTATAATATTATTTAGTATAGATAAATTTACTTTTATTAATTAAGGGCGCAAGAGAGCAGCTGCCCTTTCTGGAGTAACCTGTAGGTTTTGATACCCTTGCGAATGTTGAAAATTACCTTAAATATGCCTGTCCTCCCCCTCCCCCTTTACTACAGTACATAGTTACTGAACAAGACAAACCTAACAACAGTAACAATACAATGGCACGGGATTGTGTCGATTCGAGACGCTACGGCTATCATCTATTTACAATGTAAACCATGGTAAAATATTGTCACTGAGCAAAACGTCGACTAGTTTTAATGACGGTGATAAAATAAAAACATTTTATGGCCCATAATTTTACTAAAATTATATGTTTTTAACACTTTGGCACACGTGTATTTACAGAATGAGTGAGGGTTTTGCAAAATAAATAATACAGTTTAGCGTAAGGTAAAGGTAATAAAATAATACGTTTCCTTGTCATAAAATGTTGGTACCTGTAGATTTTTGAGGAAAATTAATTCTCATTTCATCATGATTTGATATAATTTTTACTAAGTATTTAAGAGTGCACCTTTTTGTACCGCGAAGTCGGCTATGGATTCTCAGGTTTAGAAAACGAAGGGTCAATTTCGCTTGCATCGGTCAGCCGCCTTCGGGCGCGCGAGCGAGAGGGAATGTCGTAACCAATATTCATGCTAGTGTGCGTGTGACAGCGAGTCTTCACAAAATTTATTTGACTTTAAATGAAATGCCTACTTCCGTACCTTATTTTGGTTTGGTCGATGTCAAGTAAATAGGTACGTTTTTGGATAAAAAAAATATTTAAGTAAGTACGTAGAGTAAACATAATACCTACATATAAATATATATACTTACATATATAGGAATTCTGCTTGTTACCATTATTATAATGTTTAACTTAAAAATATATAAAGACAATTTACTTTCTTAGAACTATTACGGGATGGGTCGAGAGATAGTTTTTAAAAAAAATATAAATCGTTTATCTGAGGAAAAGTTTAATAAAAAACTATGATAAGATTGACATGTGTCCGTCGCAACTCTCAAATCTAGACTAACTGAAAAAGGAATTAATTAGAGGCGACAAACAAGGTGTCACATATAAGTTTCCGCTGTCGTAAGCATTGACCTAACACACGTGTAGAAACGATGTGATAGCGTAAATACTTATATACATTGGATATACATCCCTATATATAACACCTCCCCCTTTAAGATTGAACATCACTGAAAGTGTGATGTGAAATTGAAAAATAGAAAAGTCGTCTAGAAGTGAGGGTTGATCTGGTTCATAAATGAACTTAGTAGTAAGATATACCATTATAAAGGTTTAATATAAACTAACATTAGGTATTACATTAACTAACATTCTTACGGTTTAGTATTAAGTAAACATTATCGAGCTTAATATTAGAACGTAGTATTATAAAGATTTAGTACAAATTAACTTAACAATAGGATATAGTATATACTTATTTAATAATAGGACATGAAGATTTAGTAAGTATACGTTTTAATATAGAGCAAACATTATTACTCATTAAGATTTAGCATTGAGACAAAGGGTTATTCTGGAAATAGTTTTTAAATTAAAATATTTCGTTTTAGTGGAGTAGGTAAAGACTTTGTTGAACCCGTGAAGACTTCTTCATCTGAAGTCTCAGGGGTTTTACTAAATGGTTCTTGAACTGTGATAGTTTTCATCTCAGAGCGGTGTTCTTTAGATTTTTTATTATTGCACTGATTAAATATTTGAATACAATAGCCAGATGATTTTTTATTACAACACATATTCCTTATTTTATACAACATAAATAATGAGATTAGGATTGATATAACATACGTGAAGGACAAGTAATGGACACCAAATTTTTCTAAATGAGTAGGTTCTAAATCTAGTTTATGTAATTCTTTTTCAAAATCGTCCAGGTGGACGCTTGCTTGGAGAAGTTGTCCAAAGTCATTGATATTGGACAACTTGGCGAAAGGGAGTCTGGAAAGGGTTCTATTAATTTTATCTTTTTCGCAACAATCATCTTCGATTAAATTAAAACTACTTATTTGATTTGTTATATTTGTTTCTAGCGTTTCGCTAGCTGAGAACTGTAGGGTTTTAAAGAATGCTTTACAGCCTTTTGGTAAGGACATTATTCCGGTACCAAACAGAATTTCGTCATATTTGTTAGAGTCATTTTCACATGTAAAATGCCCTTTTCCAGGCTCCGACTGAACATAAATCCATTTATTATTTCTAAGTTTTTGGAAAACATCTATATGTCCATGAATTAACTTTACTTGACATAACTTGGGTAACTTATTCACTACTTCAGTAATTAGGATAGTTTCACATGTTGGATTTGCAATGGAAGAAAAAACACTTGTTAGTTCACATATATAACACTGATTTGACACTAATTTGCACTTTTCAATGTCTTCGATTAACGCATAAAACATCCTGTCGTTTGTTATTGCCATAAATTGTTTATCAGGTGCAATGAGTACAAAGGTATCGGGTTTCGAAGCGTCATACGCAACAGGTATAGGGATTGTATGATATAGATCATACGTTTGTGGAATTACTAGAGGAATCTTAAGAATAACAACTAACTTATTAGAATAGTAAAAGGTTACAATTTTAGATACATCGATTATTTCATGTACATTATCTAATGATAACAGTAAGGGTAATTCGCAGTGTCTTGGTAAAAGGTGTTTATTTTGGTCTAATTCTGAGAAAAGCTGATAGGGACTGAGTATAGTTGGATGTAGAATATTAGCTTTGCTGAATAAAATTATATTATTGACGTCATCGATGTCGAAGGAGAGAGACATAACAACACTTTCTAAAATGTTGAGTAATGAATTTAGTCTAACTTTAATTTCTAACTTATCATTATTATTTATTAAATAATCTAAGGTTTGATTTAAAAGTTCAAAATTATGATTCAGAAGTATTTCGTTATTGTTAACCTTATTAATAGATGCATTAAAATTAGTAATTGTAGATTTAAGAATATGGATATTATTTTTCATAAGAGATGCGAGTTGTTTCTCGCCTGACTGTACTTGGTTGATAGCGTCCGTAAATTTGACGGCGTCATCAGAATCGAGAGTTCCAAAGAAAGTTTTTAATAAACTACCGCCTGCGTCAATTAGTCCTCGTTTTACGCGGCTAGGTTTTGAACTAGAAACTAAATAAGAAATTGAAGAGAACTTTTTTATATTATTAGCATGTTGACTTTTTAAAGATATGAAAGTATTAGTACAGTCTTGTTGTATTTGCGAAGAGGCGTGATCGTTACAAAATGTGAATAATCTTTTGAATAGTAAATCGACTTTTCCTAAATGGGGTTGTATATGACCTATATCTAAGTAAGTAACGACATTCCAATTATCGTTGGTGAATTTTAATTCTGGTAATTTATCGAAATAGAGTCCAGAACTGCCAATAATCGGCGTAATAAATCGGCCCAGTGTGTAGCATATCGAGTTCCTGAAACGAAATATATATATATAGATAAGAAACAGAATGATTAATATTATAATTAATGAGCTGGTTTTATTTCGTCATAGTGATGACGTACGTGTTTACGATTAATAAGTAGAGTTAAAGTATGATTGCCGTTTATTTTTATTATTTTGTATGGGCCTTTCCATACAGGAGATAGAGCTTTATTTTGTTTGTGGTGACATCGTACATATACCATGTCATCAACTTTATAATTAATCGGTTTAGTATTTGCGTCATAATAACCTTTGGACCGTTCTTTAGAGCGTTCTATGTTTTGAAGGGCTTTTTGCCTACTATAGTACAATCTATGATTCAGAGCACGGACGTAGTCAGTGTAAGTGTTACTTTCTAAGGTATCGATACTGTGAGGGATATAGGGTTTATACCCGAATAACAGTTCAAAAGGGGAATAGCCTGTAGTACTGTGGACATTGGAATTGTAGGCGAACATAGCAGTATTTACATATAGGTCCCAAGCAAAATTGTTTTCATCTACATATGATCTGAGATACTCTTTAAGAGTGGAGTGGCTTCTTTCTAAGGCACCACATGTTTGAGGATGATAAGGGGAAGCGAACACGTGTTTGATTCCGAGAAGTTTTCCAAGTTGTTTAAACACATCGGAACAGAAATTAGTACCTTGGTCTGTGACTAACATTTTTGGAATTCCAATATGGGAAATGAAATGGACGAGACGTTGGGCAGTTTCTTCGGCAGAGCAAGTTTGCATGGGATACGCTTGTGAATATTTCGTGAGATCATCTTGTATTGTAAGAAGGAATTTGTACTTATTAATGGCTGTCTCGGGGAGAGGACCGACAAGGTCAAGAAATATTTTTCTATTGGCTTGGTAGCTGTTGAGGTTATTATCATTGGTGATTTGTTGATTTGACGTAAAGGTTTATTGACTTGGCAGGACTTACAATTTTTTACATAGTTTTCTATGTCCTGGCGCATATTCTTCCACCAGTACATAGATTTGAGTCTGTCTAGCATACGATTGACTCCCGGGTGACCGGCTGACGGTGAGTCATGATTGTCTTTTAATATCTTTTGGACTTCGGTAGGTGTTGGAAATAGGATACTGTTACGATAAATATTGACTTTAATGCCGGTGTTATGAAATATGTATGCTAACATATTATAAATCTTTGTGTAGGAAACTTTATTGAATGGGTCTTTAAAGTCTGAAATAGCAAACTCTTTTTCATCTTGGTACCAGAAATTTATCCACAAATCTCTATAATCTCGAAGGATATTAAAAATATCTTTATAAGACATTTCATCGTAATGATGGACACGAATGAACAAGTGGGTAAACACTTGTTTATCATTATTTGTGGAGTGGAAAGTATTTAGCTCTCTTTCTATGGATCGAATATCAGGGTCACTTTTTGATGATTCTATAATTTCGGAGCAGTAAGGAATAGAGTCATCTAAATCGATGGCTGACGGGTAAACTATGAGTTTACATTTGGCTTTGAGGAGAGACTCGTTATGTTCTATAATAACGGTATCATAAGAAATAGTATCAGGTTGTCGACTAAGTTGTAAATACCTTTCATAGGTATCTGATATAGAAGGTTGAGGTGATATAGGAAGCGAGTCATTGTCGATAACTTGTATAGGATTTCGTGAAAGGGAATCGGCGTTACAGTTCATTTTTCCTTTTTTATATTGAATTTGGTAATCATAGTCTTCTAGTTTTAGCCTCCATCGAACGAGTCGTGAACTTGGGTCTTTGCAATTAAAAAGCCATTGTAAAGGCTTATGATCGGTAATTATGGTGAACTTATGTCCATAGAGATAGGGTCGGAATACTTTTGTACCAAAGAGTATAGCTAGACATTCTTTTTCTGTCGTGGAATAGTTTCCTTCGGCTTTATTTAACGTGCGGGAAGCGAAGGCTATCGGAAGGTCTTTTCCTACCTCGCCTTGGGATAAAATTGCAGATACAGCGTAATTTGAAGCGTCAGTAGTTAGTAGAAAAGGTTTAGTAAAATCTGGATATTGTAAAATCGGTGCAGTAGTGATTTTGTCTTTTAAAATTTGAAATGCTTCTTGTTGAACTTGGCCCCATTGAAAAATTCTGTCCTATTTAAAAAGGGTAGTAAGTGGTTTTGATAAATGGGAAAAGTTGGGGATGAAACGTCGGTAGTAACCGACGAGGCCTAGGAACGATTTTATGTCTTTTGGACATTTAGGTATAGGGAATTTTGTGACGCAGTCTACTTTCTTAGGATCAGGTTTCACGCCTTCGTCTGATATGACATGACCTAAATATTGAACTTCACGTCGTAAGAACTCGCACTTGTCCGGCTGTAGTTTAAGATTATGTTCTCGGAGTTTCTCGAAAACTAAGGTGAGTTTTTGAATATGGGATTGAAGGTCGTGACTGAACGTTACTATGTCATCCATGTACGTGAAGCAGTGGAGGCCTTGAAGACCTGAAAGGACGACATTGATTAACCTTTGAAAGGTTGAAGGTGAGTTTTTGAGCCCAAAAGGCATTCGGGTGAATTCGTAATGTCCTGATGGGACACTGAAGGCTGTTTTTTCAGAATCAGTGTAAGACTTCATTTCAACTTGATGGAATGAAGATGCGAGATCCAAGGTCGAGAAATATTTACAGTGACCTAGTTGGTCTAGGATATCAGTGATAACTGGGATAGGATAGGCGTCACCTATCGTGATTTCGTTGAGACGGCGATAATCGATGACTATACGCCACTTAGCTTTACCTGAGGCATCAGCTTTTTAGGAACTACCCAAATGGGTGCTGACCATGGAGACTTTGAAGGTCGAATAATTTTTTGATCTAGCATGTTTTTAACTTGCCGGTCCACTTCATTTTTGTGGCACTCGGGGAAACGATAACTTTTAACATGAATTGGATTGTCCGAAGTAGTACGAATTTCATGTGATAAGGTTTTAGTGGAGGTGAGATGGTCACCTTCGAGATAGAAAATATCTTGATATTCGAGACAGAGATTTCGAAGTAATGATTCTTCTTCGTCATTGAGGTGTTCAGTTCTAATAGCATTTTGAACTTTAGTTTCACGAGTTGGTTCATAGGATGTAGAAATGGAATTAGTATTTACGGATTCAGAGGAAATAGTATTGTTTTCTAGAACGAATGAGACGGGTTCTAAAGTAAACTTCACATTTTTTAAAACGACTTCTTTTTCAGAGATATTCAAAACAGATATATTGATTTTGTTATTAGGTTTAACATGAACGAGACATTTTGAAAAATAGATTTTTGGATAATCTTCTAATTTTGTGTTCAGAATTAACCCTTCTTTTAGTTCTGGGTTGGTAACAGGGCATTCAACAAGCATTTCACATCTAGGAGGGATAACGAAAATTGGTTCAGTAGTTTTGAGTTGGAAGTATTTCTTAGGGTTATCTTCAATTATGACACGCGATTTGATAAACTGAATAGAGGTTTTGTAAGTGGAAAGGAAATCTGAACCTAGAATTCCGTCATAATCTAAATTTACGTTTTCAACCACGTGGAAATAGAAAGGAATAGAAACTGTATTTTCGGTTTCAAGGGTGAGCATAAACTTCCCTTTGGTTTCTGCGAAAGAGTCGAGGTCATTTATTCCTTTGAACTTAATTATGTGTTTTTCGAGTTCAGGAGATTTTGTAAGACTTGAAAGTTTAATAATGCATATGGAGCTACCAGTATCAACAAGTAAACGTATTGGTTTATTGGAATGGGAAGTTTTTACTTCAATATAGGGAAGACGTGATTTAGTAGTTTGGGAAACATCGAAAATAGTAGAATATGTTTCTGATTCGACTAGGAAATAGTCAGTTAATTCGGACTCAGAGAGAATGCTAGGGTTAGCACATTTATTTGTAACGTGGGAATCATGTTGATGTCTTTCATCGTAAGTAGTTTCAGGTTTCGCAGGATAGTCACGAGTTGCCGATGCAGCAGAAATTGTATGTTGTGACATATTGGACATGGTAACAAACTGTTTACCCGATTTAGAAAAAGGATGTTGACTATCGGGATTTAATTTGGTAGAAACAGCGGATTTTGTGGTAGATAACGGTTTTTTAAAATATTTAATATTAGCAACGGCGGATTTGGTAGATACAGGGGATTCAGCGGATCTGGTGGATTTAGTGGGTTTAGTAGACACAGCGGATTCAGCGGATACAGTGAATTTAGTAGAAACAGCGGGTTTGGTAGACACAGTGGATCCAG
Source organism: Polylopha cassiicola (assembly GCA_038024825.1). Taxonomy (NCBI): domain Eukaryota; kingdom Metazoa; phylum Arthropoda; class Insecta; order Lepidoptera; family Tortricidae; genus Polylopha; species Polylopha cassiicola. The sequence continues at coordinate 2,362,353 of CP149060.1, read as the reverse complement.
CGGATACAGTGGACTTAGTAGAAACAGCGGATTTGGTAGACACAGAGGATTCAGCGGATACAGTGGATTTAGTAGAAACAGCGGGTTTGGTAGACACAGTGGATCCAGCGGATACAGTGGATTTAGTAGAAACAGCGGATTTGGTAGACACAGTGGATTCAGCGGATACAGTGGATTTAGTAGAAACAGTGGATTCAGCGGATACAGTGGATTTAGTAGAAACAGTGGATTCAGCGGATACAGTGGATTTGTTAGAAACAGCTTGGATCTGGAAATATTTTGTGCCTGTGTTCTCAGGTTTCTGTCGGCACGGACCCGGAAACCGCTTACTTAGTTTTTTGTTTCGTCGTACTCGCTATGTGAGTCGGCGTTCTCAAGAGAAATAGGATACTCGACATGTTGAACAAGGGCAGGCTTATTACCGTTATTGGCATTTCGATTATTGTTATATAAGCGTTTTCTGCACTGGGAAATGTCATGGCCGATGTGTTTACAGTATCGGCACACGATAGGGTGTTCTGAAACCCCTTTGGAGGTAGAAGGGAAATAGGGTTTTTCAGACCTCTTCTTTAAATAGCATTGTGATTCAGTGTGTCCCTTTTTGTTACAGGACTTGCATATTTTAATGGGTGTAGTAACATTAGTCATATTTAAATTTTGTATCTTCTCCTCTTCGACAGCGATACAAACAGCATCATTTAAATTTTTAGGAGACTGAGCTCTAACGAACATGCTTAAATTATACTTAAGACCAATAAGAAAAGTAAACAAAGCTAAGTCTTCGGTCATAGCAATTCGACCGGATACATCTTTCTTTTTGGATTCGGAGTTGTGGATTTCGGACTGTAATTCAGTTAAACACTTTTCCAAGCGCAAAGCAAATTGAGCAACTGTTTCGGAATTATTTTGTTTGCATGATTGGAGTTGTAGAAGTAAATGATTATAATGTTTAGTTTCCCCAAAATTTTGTTTTAGGAAGACTTTTAAGTCTTCGAACTTGTCGAAAACTCTATTTGAGCAGGCTATCTGAGCTTTTCCTTCAAGCCGCGAGATAATGAATTTTAATAGTAGGCCTTTTTGGGCTTCAGAAGATAAATCCAGAGCGTTTTGACAGTTAGTTAGGAAAGCCGGGAGCGTATCCCGTTCTCCTTTGTAAGGATTTATAAAATTGCATAATACATTAATTGGAAATTCCGAAGCAGTTACTTGTTTTGATTCGGTAGACATTGTAAATAGATATAAAGTGACTAATAGTATAAACGTTTAGACAGTAAAGTAGGACAACGCCTAATTCGCGTTGACGTTCTGAAAATAGTAATAATAAAAACAAAATATGGCAGTAACAGCGATAGTTAAAGTTCGACTCACAGCATAAGGAAGGTCACAAGATTGGACAACAGCATTGTCTTCTGGATATTGGAAAAGATAACTCGGCAACGGCGGCAGCAGGACCAGCAGGCTCGTCGAAGACGAGGCTTACTGTCGTGACCCTGGCAGCGATACCGGGCAGCAAATGGCAGGAACTGGAAGGGCCTGGAGCGTGGCTCTCAGGACCAGGATTCAGTGGATTTCGTTGAACTGGGTACAGCGGAGATTCGGTGGAGGCACAGCAGCCTCAACCAGCATATAGCGAACGAGTCTTCAATTCAGTTCGAATAGATAATATGTGATATCACTCGCGCATTTGTACTAAGAAGTTTCGAGTTCGGCGCGGCGGTATGGTTTTGTTGCGACGGCACTGTTTGAATTTGGCCAGTTAATTATCTCTGACCATCCCACTTCTGACACCACTATTACGGGATGGGTCGAGAGATAGTTTTTAAAAAAAATATAAATCGTTTATCTGAGGAAAAGTTTAATAAAAAACTATGATAAGATTGACATGTGTCCGTCGCAACTCTCAAATCTAGACTAACTGAAAAAGGAATTAATTAGAGGCGACAAACAAGGTGTCACATATAAGTTTCCGCTGTCGTAAGCATTGACCTAACACACGTGTAGAAACGATGTGATAGCGTAAATACTTATATACATTGGATATACATCCCTATATATAACACAAAGTTCGACGAGTCCTCTGGTTTAACTAAAACGGGTAAAAATTGAAAATAGGCAGGTAGGTATTTACTTGGAATATTTACGTTAGGTACTTACCAGAAGGTGATGAGTTCAAACCAGGAGTACCTACCTACTATCCACTAGAGCATCAGGTCGAATATATGCAAAATATTATAGTAGGTACCTACCTACCTTAGTAACAATCTTATGAATAGATGGATGGATGTAGGTACCTATGTAAAAAATTTAGGTAAGTAGGTATGTTTGTTTATCTTTCAAGTAAAAACTACCTACTGAATGGATTTTGTTGAAACATTACAATAATATAGCTTAAACATTAGAAAAATATATACTTAAGCTATATTTTATAACGATATTGTGTAAAGTACCTGGTACCTACCTACTCATCGAGTCGCGGGCAGAGGCTAGTATACAGATATAAGTACATACAACCGAGACATCTTGAAACACCCCTGGCTGGCCATAAATGAAAAGGAAATATTGATGATACCAATCTATACTATACTTATTAATAATATATTATAAAGAGGAAAACTTTGTTTGTTTGGTTGTAATGAATATGCTCAAAAACTACTGGACCGTTTTTAAATATTCTTTCACCATTCGAAAGCTACATTATCATCATAATCGGGTTCAGCATAAATTTGGGGATAAGAAATAATAAATTGGCAATGGATAGGTATAATTTTTTACATCAATCTTGCGCCAAAGAAAATACAGACATTATTATTGTATTGACTTAATAACCTGATAGCTCACTTAGGCATAATTTACAATAGGTAATGCTTAGTATATGTATATAAAAAGTCATTGCTCCATAGATAAGTTACATTTTGTGGGGGTTTGTAAAATGATTGAAAGAAAGTTAGATATAATATCATGGACTTGTATTTATTTCTCAAATTTTCATGGATTTTCGATTATTATTTTTTAGTTTTATATTTATGGTTCTATTATGACTAAACGTTAATTGACACAAGTAATAGGCTATAGAAAATAAAAAAAACAGGGATCCGAGAGAAGCTGGGGCGAATCGCTAGGTAGTAAAAAATAAAATTGAGGCCTCTGACAAATGCAAGCTAACCCCAAAAATGTAGCATTTCAATGGAGTACCTACACCAAACAACAATCAATCTTGAAAAGTAGATAGCACCGTGTATAAATATAGATAGCCATTAAATTTCTTTGTAAAAAAAAAATAATTTTATTAAAAAAAAAACAATAGGAATAACGATCTATTCCTATAAATAAGAAAGATCACATTCACAGTCCACCCGAACAGAACAGAATCACCTTTCTGTTGCGGCATCTTGTAAAGTTTGTTCCGCTATCCTACAAAAAAACAATAAATTATTATGGAAACTGTAAAGAATCCGAAACGTCAGCAAATATAATAAAATACAAATACGCGAGTTAAATCCGTTAATAGTTGTTTCATTCTAACAAATTATATTTATCTAATGCTATTAGACTGTGCTTAATAGTATTTGTACAAACAGTAACTATGAGATACATAATCAAAATTTTTAAATTCACCATTGTAAATTTAATTTACAACATAATTATAAACTTCGCTATGACTTATTGATTGATTGCACATTATGTGAATTATAAAATGAATGCTCACATGTTTCGTTTCTTGTAAATCCATGCGCTTGGTTTTTTACGACGAGCTGATAGCCAAAGTCTCGTTTTACTAGATTTTCTAGGTTTTGCTGTAAAAAAAAATCCACACCGTTAAATTTTCATTTTGTACTGAATATATCATATGATATTACATATCGATATTATATATAGACGTTCGAGTATCAAGTGAAAGACACTTTAAGTTGAAAAGTAATGAAAAGACATGATCGCTTCGAGTGATTAAGCATAAAGTATATCTAGATAGGTTCCAACTGTTAATAAATAATAATAATATAAATTGATATTAGTACTTACGCATAATGAACAATCGTAATGAAATGTAATTCCAAGTCCGCTGTCACACAGTCGTCGTAGGTAGCTAAGTATATAAGATCGTCGCAATAACACCAATTCACTTTGTAATAATTCAGAAGTCCGTTAATCTAGCCGTGGTTGTTTTAGTTACTATTATTTATGAATTAATTATTAATAAGTAAACGTAACGTCAAAAAATCTGCACAATGACAGTCTATGACCGACTGGCAATTCGTCTTTGACCTTTGTTCTTGTCAAAACGTTCGGCGGCCGTCGGAATAATTCGGGCACGCACACATCCGCATGTAACAAGACTTGCGTGAAATTAGTATTTTCTAATATCGCAATTTCATTAGAAATTATTTCGAAAGTACGAATTCCCGTTGTAAATTATTAATTGTGATATTAATACTGTAGTTATGGTTTATTTTCAATCTTGAGGATATTTCCGATGTTTCTAATTTTTGAAATCTTTATGAAAATCTTTAAATGTATGCGAACAAGTCCTCTGAAAATGTGTCTATTTTTCATGTAAAATTACGGATCTAATATCATCTCTGATTGTAATATCTTACATAATCTAATAAAAATAACGAAAGTTAGACCTAGCTATGCCATATCCGATCATAATTGCAGAAAAAAATAATAATGTTTAATTCAAAATTCTTGAAAGAATGAGGAATTACGTTTTGTATGGAAGCGCCGAGCAAAGGAGCGCTCTTAAAGCGGGTTTGAATCCGGTTTGTAATCTACACTTATATAATAAAGAGGAAAGGTTTGTTTGTTTGGCTTGACTGGACGATTTGAAAAATTCTTTCACAGTTGGAAAGCTACACTATTCCCGAGTGACATAGGCTATGTTACATTTTGAAAAAAAAAATTAGTGGTCCAAGCGAAGCCGGGGCAAGCTGCTAGTAATTTAATAAATACTAAGCGCTACTCACATCTAGTAATATATTAATTAGGTACTATTCACATCTAGTGAGGGGTTCAGAATAGAAGAAATGACATCACGTTCAGGCAACCATGTAATTATTCGTAAAGACCGATATGTACCCACCTATAAGCTTCTGTGTTTTTATCTGATGAGATAAATACTCCCGTAATAAAATGTATTATAGAATGAATAGATAAAGGGTATTATTAAATGGATTTTGGTGGTATCAGTACTTCATATCAGATTATTTTGGCATCTATTAATTCTGCGTGTATTAATTAATATCTACGTATTATAGAGATTGTAACTTAAAAACATTCGTAATGTTCGATGTATTTTGTTGCTAGGACATATTTCAAAATCCTAGGTAACTAATATTATAACGAAAGTAACTCTGTCTGTCTCGCTTTCACGCAAAGACTACCTACTGAATTTAAAAGAAATTTGGTACACACAATATAGTCTAGAATTTGAGAAAGGCAATAGGCTACTTGCTACTAAAATTAATTGTAAAATAAGGATGAGATGATGATGATCCGTATAACCCAATTGGTTTCAAAACAATGATCGATTATATACGGTGTAACCCAATTGGTTTTAAAACGATCTTAATTGGTTTTAAGGAACCCAACTTTGAATGTCAAAGATACTCATATATGTGTTTTTAACAGGCGCGTGCAGTGAGAGTCGCCTATGTACTACGTCAGGGTAGGCACTGCATAGGTACATTTGAACAATTGTGCCTATATGGAATACACGCCCTTGGTTTTTAATTAAAGAATTATAATGTTCGATAGTCAAATACCCTGTAGCATAATCAGCTGTCAAGGAGTAAAATAAAAATGTCTAATATCCATTAAATAAGATAATGGTTAGATAATGAATAAGCAGTCGACCTAGTCGGTTTTTTTTTCAATTACTCGGTGCATTTGGTCGATTTATTTCAAGGTTGTTTACGAGTTCTAAGGTTGTAACTGTTTAGACTTCTCATACAAAAAGTAACAGACACTTTGTATGGATGAATTATACTACACTAGCTTCTGCCCGCGACTTCGTCCTCGTGAAACTCCTCCTTTTTTGCAGTCGGTTAAAAATAATAGCCTATGTTCTTTCTCAGGCTCCAGACTTTCTTTGTACCAAATTTCATTTAAATCGGTCCAGTAGTTTAAGCGTGAAAGCGTAACAGACAGACCGACAGACAGACAGAGTTACTTTCGCATTTATAATATTAGTAGGGATAATGTAACTTAACATTTGTTCATTGGAATGAAACAACTTAAAACGGATTTAACTCGCTTATTTTATTGGCTGAAATAATAACCGCGATGGCATCAGAAATTATTAACATTTGTTAGGTATGATATAAAAAAATATTGATGCTTTTGTATATATTATATAATGGAATAAAATTATCATAATGGATTTAATTCACGTATCTAGGTATATTTAACTCGAAAAAAAATATATAAAACTAATAAGCTTCTGCGCATGATAAGTAGGTACGTTTTACGTCCTTAGGGGGTAAATTTTCAAAAATCCTTTTTGAGTGAGCTCTCGAACCTTATAAAAGTAAATCCATACTAATATTATAAATATGCGAAAGTAACTCTGTCTGTCTGTCTGTTACGCTTTCACGCTAAAACTACTGGACCGATTTAAATGAAATTTGGTACAAAGAAAGTCTGGAGCCTGAGAAAGGACATAGGCTACTTTTTAACTGACTGCAAAAAAGGAGGAGTTCCACGCGGACGAAGTTGCGGGCAGAAGCTAGTCCGTTATATATTTTTATATACTACAATACCTAGGTTTTTTAGACTTCATTAAAAAAATAACAGTGTAATGACCTTATTCAAGCAAATATCAATTTAGGTAAGATACCTATATGTTTGTTCTTCGGTCATAACTCACTTTATTTTAAGCTCGTAAAATATTTTTCATTATGTTTGCTTCCATTCAATACAAACTAAGCAAGATCATAACATTTCAGTTGATTTAAGAAACGTGATCTTTGTTATATTATTCACTACAAGTTTTTATACATTGGAATAAAACAACTGTAGACGGATTTAACTCGCGTATTTTATTTTATTGGCTGACGTTTCGCCTTTACAAATTCCATAATCGTAACACGACTAAGCTGACAATAGTCTTATGCTAGTCTTATTAAGTAGATAGATTATGGAATCTGTAAAGGCTCCGAAACGTCAGCCAATAAAATTAAGTAGTTTTTCTCTCTCTACGTCTCTCTTCTTTAAGTATTAATACTTAGAGAGATTCAAGAGAAAGGTTTATAGCACCCATGCGAAACCTTGGCGGGTCGCTAGTACAGAAAAAATAGATGTTCTATGGGTATTTAAATCTATATTAATATAATAAAGAGGAAAAGTTTGTTTGTTTGTTTGAATTGAATAGGCTCATAAATGGCTGGCCCGATTTGAAAAATTCTTTTACTGTTGGAAAGCTACACTATTCCCGAGTGACATAGGCTATAAAAAAAGGGATCCGGGCGAGACCGGGGCGGGCCGCTAGTTTCATAATTCACATTTCTGTTCAGGATTCAATAAAAATATGCTGTTTTATCATAACAGATAACTATTTATAAAGTGTCACTTGAAAAGTGGGCCGTGTTTGAACAGCGAATGACTCAACAATCTGTACACAACCAGACAAATCGAAGAGAAATTTTAAAGCAACTAGGTATGCTTTTTTATTTAATAATAATTCCAGCTTTTGCGATTATTCAACATTTTAATAAAATACATAATTAAAATTAGAGGGTTAAATATAAAATTATGATAATAATTGTTTTGATAAAACATACTTACCTATTTTTGAAAATTAATAACTAGCCTCTTGTAAATTGCTTGTTTACTATGTTACGCTTAAAACACTAAATTTCTGAATTTGGGTAATAATTTATTTTAATTAGATTGCATTGACTTAAGACTTATGAATTGGTAGGTAAGTACTTTTAAGATAGGTGCCTATTTGGAATTAAGTAGGTACCTACCTACTTATAAATGACTTTAACGAATTTTAATAGGTGTTGGAATGTAATTAATTATATTTTGTCAGAGGAACTTACATTCCTTATTTTACCTATATACTTATAAAGAGGCCTATATATCAACTAAGACTAATAAATCTTGGCACTTACATTACCTTAAAGGGATAGGTAAGTAAGTAAGTTGCTTTTATAAAATTTGTTTTTTATGCCTTAGGTACAAAAAACACATACTAGTAATAAAGAGTTTTTACACGTAGATACAGACTACAGACCTTCATAACTGCACTTTAATGAACATACAATAATATTTACAAACGACAAAATAAGGAAATACTCAAAGTATAAGGAAAATCAAAAGGTTTGCAAAGTGTTTTTTCTCGTAAACGTAATTAATATCACTAGGTATTTTATCAATCTACCGTAACCACTCGACCAGTGAAAATAAATTACAATTGTTTTTTTTATGTCAATACTAGCGGTTCGCCCCGGCTTCGCATGGATCCCTATTTTTTTCAAAATATTCTATAGCTTATGTTTTTCAGGGTAAACGTAGCTTCCCAACAGTGAAAGAATTTTTCAAATCGGTCCAGCCGTTTTAGAGCCTATTCAATCCAAACAAACAAACAAACCTTTCCTCTTTATTATATTAGTATAGAAGACAAAATAACGAAAAAACACAGTGTTACCTACACTTAAAACAAAACAAAAGAAACTCACCGCAAGCCAAAACAATGAAATCCAGCACAATTTTCCATATTAACCTGTCCACTGCCATTTTAAACAATTGACATTATTTAAAAAAAAACAATTCGCGTCGATGTTTGCACACGACTTCCGCGGGCGAGTCTCAGCTTGTACTGATAGCAGCGATCTGATAACCGTTATGTTGGTACTCTCTGACTAACGTATTTGCATTTCGAAATTGGTGGGGTACTTTTGTATTTGTGTTTTAACGTCATCTGTGGCTATTTTTAGTCTGTGGAAGCACAGAGTTAGAATATTCTATAGAAGCACAGCTAGCTACCGAAAAAGTTTTTTTTTAACCAACAAAAAACAATGGAGAAGGTTCTTAAGTTGACGCGTATATTTTTTTATGATTTTGTTAAAAAAAAATATACACGCTACAAGTGCCTACAACTTGGTATGAAATTAACTGTCAAAAATATACGTTAAGAGGATTGTGAACCTGTTAATTTTCATACAAAAGGCGATAACGTTTTACACCCAGTAAATATAGTTAGATTTTTATAATTTTTGGATATGTTGTAGATATAATGAGAAACTACGTCTGTACGTTTTGATTTTTAAGAAATATTGCTTACGCTAGATCTAAATATAGATTTTTAGATCTATATATAGATTTTTAGATGCTACGATTATGGAATCTGTAAAGGCCCCAAGCGTCAGCCAATAAAATAAAATACGCGAGTTAAATCCGTTTAAAGTTGTTTCATTGCAATGTATAATAACCGCGAAGTCATCAGAAATTATTGATATAAAAATACTTTACTACCCACTTATTGCCGGTTAAAATCTTTATCTATACTAATACAGTGAAACTTGTTTAAGAGGGACCTGGATAAGTGAAAAACCTCCATATCTGGAACACATGCTGCGGTCCCGGCACCTTGGCTATGAATTACCTCTGTTAGTAAGACAAAAGCAACCTCTTTATCTGGGATAAGTTATTTCTATTTTCTTGTCATTATTACCTATATATTTGACCTTGTTATATAACACACTATTGTCACTATAGTCGAGACAATGTAAGTAACTCAGTGACATATGGTACATTCAATATATTGTTACAGAGTGATGACCTCACTGGTATGAATATTATATACCTAAATACTTTACTACCCACTTATTGCCCGTTAAAATGTTTACAGATGATAATGTCAAAATAGGCGACATCTAGTTGTGCACGGTCCCTATAGTAGCATTTGTCTTTTTTTTTCTTTTTTTTATTTCGAACTGAATACTGAAGCGCAGTTGGTCAGCTAATGGGCCTTTACTGCAAAACCGGACGGGAGACGAGCATCTTGATAGGAGGCTTTCAAGCCTACATTTCTGTCACATTAAACTTAGGAATATTAAGACTATAGTACATATTTAATATACTTAATATTTTGATGAATGGGTGATGGACGAAATAAAAACAGTTTTTTTCATATACTTATTGATTTTATTAAACTAAACATAATCAATAATTATGTTGTCGCAGAGTAAAATATAAGTAGGTATAATATATATAAAACAAGCGGCCATATTATGCTTTTCAAAATGCTGCCAGATATGTCTCAAAAACATACTTAATTTTCATATAAATATGTACAAATAATTAAACTCATATATTATTAATCAAATAAAAATATTACATAGTTTAGCACCTACATAAATAATTCATCTTAAAATAAAATAAAATTAAAAAACTTAACTATAAACATTATTTACATTATTTTTAAACTAAATATATAACAATATATTTCGCATAAAAACCGTACAGACTCCGCAAAGCAAATTTACGCCATTTGCCAAAATTAGTATTCTCCAATTAGAGTAAAAGACAGAGACAGACAGAGAGAGAGATCTAGATTTGATTCTCATTGAACTCAAATCGCACGTTTGCCGCAACAACGTGACATATCGAAATATTTTGTTATTCAAATTAAGACTCTAAGTCTGCACATTTAAATTTGAATTCACTCGGTAAAACATTTCGATATGCCACGTTGTTCCGACGAACGTCCGAAATAATCTTTTAAGGTTATTTGCCTCCGAAAAAAGTATTGGAAACTTTATACAACTCTTTCCCTATTAATCTCTCACCGCCAATATTCTCTGAAAGAAGTTTATTTTTTTTTTCACTGCACGAGTCTTAGATATACCGGTCAAGGCCATTGACTTTTTAACATTATAATTGACATTTCGAAATACATCCACACAAGAGCCGACTCTAGAACGATAGTGTATACTCACTTCGTATCCACGTTCTGTTCGATATAAGTTTTTTGACCAGAGTCAAAGGAACTGAATAAAATGTTTTTTTTTTCGAACTGAATACTGAAGCGCGGTTGGCCAGCTAATGGGCCTTTACTGCAAAACCGGACAGGGGCGAGCCTACTGAGGAGGTTTTCAAGCGCATAAAATGAGTGGACACTTGCTACAACTCGCGCCTTCGAGTAGGCATAAACATAAGCACTTTAGACTTTACTATAATGATCTGTATTACTTTAAATCGGGTGGGACTCCTCTATAAATCACAAAATGTAACTTCAATACTTTTATAATCGAAACTTTTCATGGTAGCTGTTACAATTTTACATTTCTATATCACAGTATTAAAAATACATCCCTTTACAGTCTTCTAGACTGAAGGTAAATATAGTATAAATAAAACCAGTACTTCAACATTCACTGTCGCACTTTTACTAGAAAAGTGTGACATGTAGAAATATTTTGTTACTCCATTTAAGACTCTAAACTCTAAAGTATGCACTTTTAAATCTGAATTCATGTGGTGACACATTTCGAGTTGTCACACTTTTCTTGTAAAGCATAATAATTAAAGTCGTACATCTTGTATTCGCTAAAACATTAATTGTTGGGCACTTTCATCAGTTGTCTATTTCAAATTAACGTTTATAAAAGTAATTTAAAATATCGAGTGACAATAACAGTACTGGTTATTACTTATACTATGATAATAACACTAAAATTCTATAAAATATCGTAAATAAAATGAGCTGCGTACATAATGTTAAATTTATAAATTTTTAAACATACATAAATGCTTAGAACAAAACGACATATTCGTGCCAATTGAATTTTCTAAATAAACTAAAAACTAACTAAAACTACGTTGTACTTTAAATACGAATCCTTATAAGGAATAAATAGTGCATAAATATATAAACAAAACATTGCACAAGATACATTAAGTAGTGGAAATAACTTAATTTCTTACCTAATTACAATGTAACAAGTCCATATAGACCTCATGATTTCCATGTTGGTAAACTACCACTTTTCTAGAAAACAAAAAACCATCAAATACTTAGCAAATCGTTTTTTTTTTCAGTTAAGCGATACATAGTATTTGTAGTTTTAGAAATGGTTTTATTTGCCCGACAAGATGTCAATAGCTTACCCAACACTTGCTTGGATCTTACAAAAGCCTTAATAAGCAAAAATCAGAAATATTGTACTATTTAAATTTTCTATCTATTATGAACACTACGTTTCTTATGTCTAGGTTAATTTAGATTTTCTAAAATTCTTTTAAATCCTTTCTAATTTCTAAAAGGACACTTTTTCTTGAATCTATATCGAAATTACTGCAACTAAATAGTCGTCATGTATGAATATAGCAACAGATGTACTACGTGAAGTTTGCAAACTTTGCTGCTACACATAGGGCTACCACCTTTACAAAAAAAACATACCTGGATAAAATCGCGATTTTACTAGACATTTCAATAATAAGCCTTCCTTCGAAATCAATGTACTAAAAGTGTATCGTAAAGTATTAATAATACTTTCAATACCCGAAATTATTACAACTATAAAATAACTTAATCTGTTAATATTGTTTAAATATTAACAAGTTCAAAAGGTATCATTACTGCACTGCAATCTGTACTATGTCCATGCCAAAGTAGACACTATATCATGGTAGTTAAAGGTTAAACTTATAAATGTGTGTCATTTATTGAAATAGGAAAGTATTCTCCGCTATTAAATATTATACATAATAAGATTTTGTTTATATAGGTATAGAATATTATACATATTTTTCTTTTAGGAAGAAATATAGTACGTACCGTCGAAACCCCTAACTTCACCTAGACTACCATACTTCGCCTAATTTTACATAACTTCAAATTTATAAGTGATGTCAATGGCAGGCTTCATATAATAACTCTAAGTATAAAGTATATTTAATGACTATCCATATTCTGTGGACAATCTGTGGCTAACTTCATATGGTTGGCGTCCAGTGCAGTTTATTCGTGACGCCGACCGCACGTTTTTTTCAAGACGTGAATGAACTTTGATTTTAAGGAGTGTTGCAGACCAGATAAATTTATTTTTATTATACAGGTATATGCTATAACTATCGCTTTATCAATTGACACTATTGATTAATAGATATATTACGTTTTTAAGTCATAATAAAAGTAATTGTTCATTATGGCATTTGGTCATCATGTTCGTGCCAAACTTCGCCTGCCCTTAGGGATGGCAAATGTACAGTACAAAATTTATATAAAAAATATAAGATTTCAATTAAATGAATAATAAGACTTGTTTCTACTTGTAAAGTGTAGTGGAGTATTTAAAATTATCAGATACTTAGAACCCAGTGGAAAGCGTTCAATATTTTAGCTGATAAATTACCCGGCAGAAAGTGGGCATACCGTTTTTTGAAGAGATACTTACAAACCATAAAAAGCAACCGTGCAAAAAAAAACTTCCTTTAAAATAAATGAATAGAAATTATTTTAAAAAAATAAAGTTGAATAAAACACTATACCCTCTTTTTTCTTGGCATGCTAGATAAATGCGTGATTTTTGGCAGCCCTAGCTTCGTCACTGTCAATGTATGTAACTAACGTCATATTGCACCCATACTTCGCCTACCCCTCTTTTCTAGGAAATAACAGTAATCTGACGTTGTTTAAGTTCATACTATATTATCACACTTCAAACCGAAGAGACTTGTCGTAAGTAGATCCCATCAATGTTTATTATAAGCGGTCAGGCATACATAGGCGAAGTTAGGGAAAAATACCCATTCTTCGCCTAGCACCATTTTGTCCATTTTTTGCCATGTTAGCCATCGAAATTCAATGCTCTAATGGTCTCTAAAGATGAGCAGGAGTCCTTTAATTAGTTTTTTTCTTTGAACGGTCTAGAATACTTTCAAATTAACAAGTTATGTTGCAAAATATGCCAAAATCCAGGCGAAGTTTGGGGTCTCGACGGTACTTACTTAGCAAGCTTTAAGCGTTTTGCTTTACTATTGAATACTTACAGAAATATTTTCAACTTTATAGTTTTACTTTCTATCATTTACTTAACTCAGCCTGCCAATAGCTGCCATTTTTTCCAAATAAGATTTTTAACACTTTTATAGGAGACAAAAACTAATTCAACAAATTATCCACTGGATCAGTTCTACTAAATAATAATAAATTATTTAGACTTTTAACTATCTTTCATCTGCTATAAAAATGTACATAGCTTATGATCGAATTAGCAAATCGATTTAAATTTATAATAAGGCACCAACCTCATATGCATTCCGAGAACATCACCAATCCATATATCAAAACATACTTTCAATTTGACACAACTGCAATACTACACCCTTTAAACATTTAAAACACTCATATAATCCTTAAATACACAAGACACAAGACACACTGTCTGTATCGTACTAGCACGTGCCGGAGATGGTCGCGACTCATGGCTCTGAGTCGGAGTCGGGTCAGACCGGCCAGCCGGAGCCGGGCCGAGTCGACCCGTTGGTCTGCAGCTCTGAGTCGTGGTGGCTGATTGGCTGCCGGTTGGAGCGGTGGGACTTGCGCAGGTTAGAGATGAATGTGAACTGGAATAAAAAAAAAGTGTAATTGATATTGATATCATGATGATATTCACATTTTAGACACCGTTCAAGTATTACGTAAGCTGATTTATTACAATTATTTACCCACCCCCCCTCTTGTAAGCAAGGATATTAAAAACCTTAATAATTTATGATGCCTCCGCGGTTACTACACATTGGAATGAAAGAACTATAAACATAATAATTTTAAACAGTCAGATTATGGAAACTGTAAATATTCCGAAACGTCAGCCAATAGTTCAATTCGGTTATAGTTGTTTTATTCCAATATTGAACACCTTATTACAAAATAATTAAAGGTAATAATCGACTGCAGTTCACGTAGCGACATCTAGCGAATACGTTTAGTAATTCTATCGTTCCTCGTTATTTGAGAGTGACCGCGTAATACGCGTCATATACAACAGATGGCGCTAGTGGTAAGTATATTTATTTTACGAGTTCGAAGTAATAAACATAATGATTTAAGAGTTATAGGTATTTATAATGCATACTAGGTTACACTGTTCTTTTATAATTAAGTACTTCAACCTCGGTTAATACTAGAAAATGCAGATACGTACCTCTTATATGATCTATGACCGTCCATATAGGTAGGTATTTTATTTTAAAGGCTAACTAAAAGGACAGTAGGAATACGTTGATGTATTCAAGGATGTTGAGTTCTTATTAGAAGTTGGCGATTTCGCAGTACGAGGTTTAAAATAATATTCGCGTAAAATTGACAACGTAAAAACATCTTTACGTAAACCACATGTCACAAAATCCGCAGATTTACGAAGACAGAAATGAAAACATAGATAAATGCGAGTTTCTATACAACGCTTAACAATAGAATTGCTCGCAAAAACTTCATCCTTGGGCTTCTTTGGACGCCAGGTGCAAGCTACAGTAAGAGCGATAGAAATTGAACTTTATTTTCAAGGCACTTTGGTTTAATTCGAAGTCTACAAATAATCAGAACGACGTAATGAGTTTCCTTGCAGTTCCACACAAAACAACTCAGTTTGGCTCACAAGTTTTAGTTGTAGGTACAAATTTCGCACAATCTGACTTATCGCAACCTGGTACCAAACTTTTGAAGATTTCCTCTTTTTAAACAAAATGCCTACCTATATAAAAAATACATATACCTACCTAGTGTCTTTAAGCAAAGATTTCTGCACCTAGCTCCATTGATACTTGTACTGTCTACCACATCTTTGATTATAATGGAAGTCACCCATTATTTACTGTCTACCACATCTTTGATAATAATGGTGGTCACCCATTATATTATATTGTATACTCGCCACGACTAACGAATGAACCCAACAACATCTAGTACCATCGATACTTGTACTGTCTACCACATCTTAATAAGGTCAACTCACCACGTGAATCCAGCCAGTACCTAGCTCCATTCATACTTATACTGTCTACCACGTCTTTAATGATAATGGAAGTCACCCACTATGTATTGTATACTCACCACGACTACAGCGTATAGCAGACTACTGCTCAATCCAGCCACTACCTTCATTGATACTTATACTGTCTACCACATCTTTAATGATAAAGGAAGTCACTTATTATGTACTACTAACCACGACTACAGCGTACAGCAGACCGATACTGAATCCAGCCAGCACATCACTCCAGTGATGCTTGTAGTCCGATACTCTCGTCATAACAGTGTACCAGGCGAGCATGATGAGCACGAATTGAATTCCATGACGAAGCAGCTTGGAGCCGCGCCACGTGAATCGCTTGTGGAGGTAGAACTGGAAATTAAAACATGGAAAAGTTTAAGTGACAATTCATTGAATGATAATGATATAGTAGCTATCTATGAGTTTATCTCTGTGTATCTAAAAGAATTTTTACCTAATAATTGTGATGATGTTTTCAAATTATATTCTTAAAATTATTGTTCGAAATGTCTGGACAATGCTTGTATAAAAGAAAAAATATCTTTGGACAATTCACACCAATTGATCTAGTCCCAAATATACATATAAGACATCCGTCCGTTTTAGTACTAGTAGTATTTTTGCTTCAATAAATATTGAACCTATCGAAATATCCGGGTTTTGGGCTCCAAAATTCGGGGATTTCACGCGGCTCGTCCGGGACGCCAAATTTTTAGATATGGCAACCCTTAATATATATACTTCATACTAATATAGGTACATTGTAAATTGTAGGTACTTACAGAGAAATACAGCATAGTGTATGCCGAGAAGGAGGCATGCCCGCTGGGGAAGGAGAGCCTCATTTCCTTCAGCAGCTTGGATTCTTCTCCGAGGCAGTTGAAGTCCACTATATACCGCCACTGGTTCGCCGGGTCGCTGCAGTTAATGTCTGGCTTGCAAATCTGTAATCAAAAAAATATTTTTATCAATATATTATTGCATACATAAATCTAAAGGGAGCTAACTCAAAAACTTAAGGATTTGAGTTATGCCCACCATCGAATTTCTTACGTAAGTCGTAAGTTTTGCTTACCTACCAATAATGTTTTATTTTTTAGATTTTAGCTAAAAACTTCTGCGTGCAAATGGACATTAATCTTTTTTTCACCTCTCCCGAAAAAAATACTTTTTTGAGTTAGCTCCTTTAGATCTAGGAGTATAAAAGACATTTTCCAAGATGGCAACTGTGGGGCAAGAGCTGCAACTCTACAAAATTTTATTTAACTTTACATTGATATCCTTGATATCCGAAAAATAATATTGCGTCCTCTGACAAACGCAATCCCAAATGTGACTTTTCATTGGTGTATGGATTTAATTCTAGAATAAATAGGGACCATAATAAGTTATTGCAAAAAAACTCCGCACAACAGCAAACACTTTAAAAAAATATCCAATACATAAAAGTGTAATAAATTTACAACTTTTATTACTTCACGGCGTAATTACAAAGTCAATAAAAATAAAAAAAAAACCCCGACAACAGCTCGGCGTAGTTTATATGCAAAGTTGCCGAGAATACTTTGATGGATCACGAAACACGGGCGTATTCTGATTGGATACAATCTGTATAATAAATGGGTGTTTTAAGAGCACTATAAAATTGATAAAGGATGGATAAAGTACATCCGATTTAGATTGCAGAATATAGCACGCGTTTGCCCTAAATCTTTGTTACCTACCTGGGCTTAAATTGGCATCATTGCGAAAAACTCAAATATGCGCGCACGCAGATTGACGCACTTATCGTATAACTTTGCCTTATCCTAGTCGAGACAGTACAGTCAACGTCAGAGATATCTAACCCCGTATCACTACATAGTATAAAACAAAGTCGCTTTTTCTGTCCCTATATCCCAATGTACCTACGCTTAAATCTTTAAAACTACGCCACGGATTTTAGAGTGATTCAAGAGGAAGGTTTATAGTGCCCGTGTGATGCCGGGCAAGTCGCTAGTACTAGCTATGCGGTTATCAGGTGGGGTCAGATATCTCTGATGCTGACTGTAGGTACTTAGTTTAGCCCAAGTTTCTAAAACCCATTAAGTAAATAATACCAAAGCTTATGAGAATATCGACAACAATTTTAACAAACATCTCAAACGGAATAGACACAAATAGCAAAAGCTTTATACAATCGTCGGCGACAATTTTACAATCGGCTCGTTGCAAGCGGTCACGTTCGAAATGCTAGGCAAAATGAAAATTGTCGTGCCAAATAAGGCATAATCGACCAAAGCTTTCAAATGCCGTTGGATGATTTTCTCTAGTCGACGCTATCCGCAATCTCTGGATTATGGTGACTATTGATACGGAACATTTGAAGGAGTTAAATTTATGTTTGCCGATAAGGCATTTAGAATAATAGCTGTTTTGAACGTCATACAACTGGTAAGTGCTTCAGTACCTATATACCTACTTAAAAATATATTTTTTTTGTCTAACCTACGCTCACCCTGTGTTTTGAAAAGGTCACTGAAAAATTTAATTTCACTTAATGTGCACATTTGGTCTCTATATGTTGATTTTTGTAAAGGTTTTGTTAAAAAATATATAATAACCATTCGATTAATAATGAAGATATATACTATTCTATTTATCTGTCTGATCCAGTTGATCTTGGCAGATCACGCCGACCTACAAAATAACTTAATACCTATAGTCTAATTTCTAATGATTTTGGGGTTATTAGGTATACATTGGATTATACTTCCAGATAATGGATTTAAATTTGACGGCCTGTTGGTCTAGCGGTAAGAGGCCCTGACTACGAAACCGGAGGTTGCGGGTTCGAATCCCGCTAGGGGCAGATGTTAATGTGATGAGCACTGGGATCTGTGCCTGAGTCTTGAATGTATTATATGTATTTATGTATATTTATCCGTTGTCTAGTACCCATAACACAAGCTTTGCTTAAAATGGGACTAGATAATTGGTGTGAATTGTCCAAAGATATTTATATTTATATATTATTTATAAATAGCTTACATTAATTTTACACTTCACATATTCATAGCAGACTTGAGCTGACGATAATGAAACTGAAGGTAGTTTTCATAATGCAACATCACTATGTGTTTTATCCCAAAGTTAATATTATTCCTCTCAGAATAAGGATTCCAGTTATCCATTACAAAACACCGGTTAAAGTTGTAAATTGTCGGTCAATTAGTATTTTTTACAGACGAAAAATACGGAGGAGGTTCTCAAGTCGACGCGTATTTTTTTTGCGTTTAAAAACAATATTCTCCGAATGATTGCGGTGCAGCCGGGGGCTAAATGCCAGTATGACATTCGATGCGGCATTTGCAGCCCCTTATTTAGGTTCCGCGCGATAAAATAAACTTATAAATATACTTGGGAAGTTGGCAAAGCTTCTGTAATATATCTTTGGCTAATAATTTCCTGCTTTCGCGGTTATTATACATTTAAATAAAACTCAATCGTCTCGACATTTCAAACTGTGTTGACATTTTGGCGTTAAACTATCTTCGGCTTAGTCTAGCGTGTTTAGAATTTCATTTTTAACTGATACCAAGGTAGTATAACGTAGGGGAGCACTAAGGATATTTTTTTACAAGTTCATCCTCTAAGGGGCTAAAATGCTTTCGTGCGCAGACGATGGTCCTATAAAATTAAACATTCGTAATTAAATAAAGCAGCAAATAGACTAGGTACCTAACTAAACGCTAACCTACGTCTTCATACTGATGTTGATTTATACTAATATAATAAAGAGGAAAGGTTTGTTTGTTTGGATTGAATAGGCTCCAAAAAGACTGGACCGATTTCAAAAATTCTTTAACAGTTAAGAAGCTAGACTATTCCCGAGTGACGTAGGCTATCAAGAAAAGGGATCCGTGCGAAACAGACAGCTAGTATAAAATATATAAAAGATACTCTTTTGGAATTCACAACATTAATGAAAATATAACGCTGTATATATAAACTAGGCTGTATCGGCGATTAAAATCAATCATGCGCACATAAACACTATACTCGACGCAAATTCGCATTATTCTACGTCAATGTGTCACTTTAATTTTATAGAACATTTATTCAGCCCGCACAAATCTGTTCGGAAACTGATATGAAAGTACTTGACAGCGAGGCAGCGTAGAAAATACATTATTATGCTTTTAGCTGTAAAGTGATACCAAAGGTTAGGATTTACAGCTTAAGACGTGGAGTCCTAGTGAAAAAGGTTATAAGTGCAATACTGCATGTGGAGTACTTATACCCTATTTCACTGCCACCCCAGAGTTGTTAGATGTCTTAAAGAAAGATAAAGAAACTACGTGGGTTAGTAATAAAAAAAGCAATTGTTAGTTGGTCATAAAATACTATTTACATTGTGACCAATTCAGTGTTTATCGAATAGTAAACCGCCTATAAAAACCGGCTAAGTGCGTGTCGGACCCGCGCAATAAGAAAAAAATTCCGAAAGAAGCAATAATATTTTATTAATAACTAGCTGACCCAGCGAACTTCGTACTGCGTATACAGTTTTTTCTTTCTTTTTTTTCCAAGTTTTCACACCTTTTAAACCTTCCCTGGAGTTCCACAAACATTTTAAAACTAAAATCAGCAAAATCGGTTCAGCCGTTCTCGAGTTTTAGCCAGACTAACGAACATCAATTCATTTTTATTTATATAGATAAATATTTATTTTATTGTTTTTTTAGTACTTATTTGCTGTTATAGCCGCAATTGAAATACATAATTTGTGAAAATTTCAACTAGCCAACTATCACGGTTCATGAAATACAGTCTGGTGACAGACAGACTGACAGCGGAGTCTCAGTAATATGGTACTGGGTAAGGAATCCTAAAAAATGCACTATTTTTATGACCAAAATAAAACTCTGATCGAGATCAACCAAGCTTAAACAAGCGCTTATAATTTTGTTTACAATATCGATAACATATTATTACAAACTTGTCTCGAATTAATTTCTATACTATAAAAGGGCACGCCAATCATCCAATCAAGCGGGTGCTTGTTTCGTTTTGCACATTTTGCACGTAAGGTTAATCGTTGTTTCGAAAATTGGCGGTTTTGACGGATCGTTGCGTTCGTAAAGTCTGTAACGTGACCATACGTTCCGTTTTGAACGGGACATTTGTGTAACTGCGTGTCCCGGGAATACTCTCCGGGACGCAAACTTGTCCCGTTTTCCGAAAACAGAATTTACACAGCAATTCTTCCCGAAAACAGTGTATAATAAACGCGCGCAAATTTCAGCTACAAGCAATTTTGCAATGCGTATGTATTCTTCTTTCATTTGATACCCCACTCGGCTATATTTGTAGACATTTTTGTTTTTCATCCCCACTTTCACCCCCAATAACTATTAAACGTCTGAACTGATTTTCATGAAACATAGCTAAAAACCGAAAATTGATCACTTTCGACCGACGTGCCTGTTAATTGAACTAAATAAACCAATGTCCCGTTTTTAAATCACAAAAAAATGGTCACTTTCAGTATGTATAAGTATTTATTTTTCGAGTTTTGCATACTAAAGCGGTTCGGTAATTTAGTGATTATGGCAACGAGGTGCGACGCCGTAGGGCGGGCCGCGGGAGCTGGCGTGTCAAAGATTATGCCGCGATAAATATTGAAATGCATATAGGATATCGGTGAAATATTAAACAATTTGTTAAAGAAATAAGCATAAAAAAGGATTTTTATTACATTCTATAAGAATGCATATTATCTACTTGGTACAGGTAGACAGTAAAGAACTATTAAAATAATTATACCTAGATCCTGATGAGTTTGTTTACTAAGAACATTCTTACTTATCCAGAATGATCACGCCAGTTCAATAATGCTACTAACCCGCATTGGAAAAAAATAATTTAAGTAATTTCTTTTGTACCTAACGGATTTAACTCGCCTACATATAGGTATCATTTTTCATGCTGACGTTTCGAAAATTTTACAAATCCCATATTCGAAGCCGACTGACCTGACAATAGTCTAACACTAAAGGTATCGTCATCTCAGTCTGTTACGAATATAGGAATCGGTTATATTTGATATCCCTTAAAGGGATAAGTTCGCCTTTGTACATTTATTGTGTTTTCGTTTATGTATTATTTTGTTTTGTTGTTGTACAATAAAGAGTTTACATACATACATACATACATATTTGTTTCATTCCAATATGTAATAACCGCGAAAGCATCAGAAATTATTTCATTATCATTGTCATCTATGGAACACGTATTACCAACAATATAATATCTATTTACACTAACACACTGATAAATTACTATTATAAAGTAACAAACAACGAATGGTTCCTACCTAATCACGCTCCTTGCATATAAAACGCCACCACCATCCGTAATCGGCGTTGCGAGTGTTAATATCATACATTATCTATAGTTTATGCAAAACGGTAACAACTTTCGCTTTCCACACTGCTGTTGAACTGACAATTATATTATTATCTATCTGCCACTTATCGCTTGAAATATAAGTTGACTTAAGCATCGATAGAATGAGAAACACGATCTGACACGTAATATTGTGGCTGATGATATTGTAAGTCAAGAAATGAACGCCTGAGGTCTTTAATTTTATACTTACGAGTATATGAGTTGGCGTGTTAAGAAGGAAATAATCTAATATACTTATACACTTGTGCGAGTTCTTAATAATGTTATAGGTAGCTTTAAGCTATAGGATCTCTTTTTGTTTCTTAAAATAAATTACATTGTTTTACAAGATCCTAGTCTTCAAGACATACGGAAAATAGTATGGGGTCTTGTTCATAGATTTCTTTTAGATCATAGCCATCGGAAGTTAAACAGGGAATTAATTAAAGTGTTCTTTTATTAGGTATCTAACTAATTTATCTGAAACCTTGTAAAAATTTCACGATCAAAATATTAAAGAGAATATTCAGAAATGTAAATGTGTTCAATTATATTAAAAGAGGGTAAAATTTGATAACTATTAAGCTTTTTGTTCTTTAATGAACAAAACGCACCTTCGGTGGCACAAGGGCACAATTGTCAAAAAATCCAAAAATGAGCCAAATATACAGAAATTTAAAAAAAAAAATTTGGAACATTTCTGTAAGTATACTTAACTCAATTTTGGATTTTTTGACAATTGTGCCCTTGTGCCACCGAAGGTGCGAAAAGGTATGAACCAAAAACTACGCGTGAAAAACCGAGGGCCACAACATACTCCTATAATGTTCATAAGTTAAGAAGGAAATAATAATAAAGTATAAAATACTTGCAAACCGGTAAATGACAGGAGGTTTTAAGTCACGAGGCAGATATAAGTAAGGCATAAGCACGTAATAAATGGTAATAAGAAGTCTGCGACAGTAATTGGAAGGTTATGTTGGAAGACCATATTTAAATAAACATGGAAATAAACACTGAATAATATTATTATAAACATAGTTGTAATTAAACAACTATGAACCGATTTAACTAGCGTATTTTATTTTATTAGCTGACGTTTCGAATTCTTTACAGTTTCCATAATCGTAGCACGACTGAGCTGATAATAATATAACACAAGTGATATTTCATCAAGAGCGAAAACCTACCGTAATTGTGCAGGTTACTAAATCATAAAATTTGAGGACACTAAAGTTAACCAATTACTGTGAAATATTGTCTCCTTAATTATGTACTTTTATTTGAAATTGTAGGTAGGTACTTACTAATTTATAGTTTTGTAAATTATTCTTAGGAGATCATCTTTATTATCATCATAAAAAAAAGTATTTCGTAAGATCCCAACAGTAGCTTCCAACGGTAGCGCCACTTACATAACTAAATATTCCAAACATGGTCACACAGGTCAACCACAGAGTAAAAACCGATGGGAGGGCAACCCGGTTTAAATTCATGGCAACACCATAGAGTTTATTGGCCACTGCTCACGAAAACCAAACGCGGTGTGCATGTAATGACGTAGAAATGACTTGTATAATGACAAAGACATGATTTGTCGCGACCATTTCGTGAAATATAATGGATAACGTTGAAAAGCTCTTTAGCAGTTACTGAACTTCCGTTCGCACCAGATAGTGCTAACGATTGCTAAATAGCGCTACTTAGCACCTTAAAAGCACTTGCAAATGATGTACATAATGAGCTCTTAACACAAACTCATGTAGATGCTGACGGTGATAGGAGTAAAACCAATTTAAACGGATTTCTAATATATTCATGATAGGTGGGCACAAAATTATATATAAAGATGTAGCTGAAAGATATAAAATTGTAAAAAGATAATTAACTCTTATGTTAACGGACGACTAATATAAATTAAGTAATAAAACGTATGTTCAAAAAGACATGTTATGGGTTTATTACGATCGCTGTGGAGACAGTGGAAGTGTGGGAATTCGAGGCAAAGATGTTTTTTGGGAAGCTGGATCTCGAATTAAGAGAAAGAAGCCGCGACCTTGGATTTTCATCTTACCTGATGCGGCAGATGTGAATGTTGATTAAAAAAGGTGAAGGCAGCACGACTAACAAATTGTAATAACATTAATAATATGGCGAAATGTTCACTTGTATTCAACATAGATATAAATCCCAAGAACCTAACATTAAATATCCCGAGATCTTCGTCTTCAGATTTTATATGAAATTCCGTGGTCCATTGCCGAGTGAAGTAAGGCCATGTTAAATTGATTTAGCGAGCACCTTGTCGCGAAGAATCTTAGATATGGAATAGCTGGGACGTGGCAAAGATTGCGATCCTATCCAGGGCTGTTATTAAACGCGTGCCGGACCGTAGTCAACCGTATTAGAGATTATGTCACGACGATTTTGGATTCTATTCCCAGATGATAGGGAAAATTTTTGAATGTATGACGATAGGATAGATAGGTTATAAGAAGACAAAAGTACTTCAAAGGTAGATCATATCGATAAAGTTCTTGGTTAAGATAATGATCATAAAAAGCTTATCTATATTTTATTTCTATCTGAAAGTTATACGGTGCAGAGCCTTTCTAAGAAGCAAGTTATAACGCAATTTCCATATGAATAAATATAAAGGGAAATAAAACCATAATTACAGCAATAAGAAGATACACGAGTACACATCAGAATAATAAAAACTCAAAACCCATTTGCCGACAAGCGCGACGGGCTGTGAAAATATTGTGGCATTTATAATATAGCGCAAAACCATTCAGGCGGGGCCGGTGCAGCATGAAAGACATGACGGCTATTCCATATCTGCCTCGGGTTTCGAATCGAGATAAGCACTTCTTCCCGACAAGATAGCGAGAATGCGGTGCCGGTGGGATAGAAAACCACGAGCGACATGCAATAGGCAGGCGAGTCATAAAACTGGTTACAGATCTCAAAGAGATAAACGCAATTACGGAATCGTTTATGTTAATAATGTTGCGTCCTATACACGGGGATCTCGTAAATGGAAATAATACTGCGACCTTTATAGCTTTTCAAATTAATAAACGCCCTCTAATTTATTTAAGTACCCAGTTTACAATTTTACACTATTCCAATTGCTTTTTGATGTGTTTGCGTTCCCATAGATGTTGTATTAGCATGAAATTATCATGCAAATTTATGGGCTTGGTGTACTTAACTTTAATACGACCCGGTATATATGCAAGCTTAAGAGAAGTAAATACAAAGAATCGGAGTGTGATCGGTCTCGTTACTAAAATGAGTTACCAATGACATTACCGTCACCGCATTGCTACCTTGAAAATTCAAAGAAGCTTCTTTCTTTTCCACATGTTTTGAATTCAAATCAATACAAACGCTTCTTTAGATGCTTAAATAACAGTAAACTTTGAAATTTATACCGAGAACCATATGACGGGTTAGTGAAATGACAAATTTCGACTTACCCGTACAATATTAAACCGAGCTGTAAATTGTAATAGGTTAGAGAGAAACAGTTAAATTATAAATAGACTTACGTGTAGAACATGAAAGCGTGCACTAATGAGCTAAAGAGAGTCAAGAGCTTTACTCGTAAAATTTTCCCAATGGACAATGGCTTGCGGTGTCATATTATTATAAAAATAAACGTTCGAGGAGTAACCATTTAAAATTTCAACTTTATTAGCGAGTAAAGTTTACTGTAGCGCTCAAGCACTCATTCCCTACTCGAATAACATTTAAGAATAAAAACATATCTACTGGCCAGTGTTGACGGTAGATTGTAACCTCTACAGTACCTACTTAAGCTCAAGGAATGAAGATGCAAATCATGTCTCACAAAATAGGATATAAATTGCAATACTAGACGTTTAAGGGGGTGCTGACGCACACAGAAACAATGAACAATATGAAATGTGTCTCCATTGAGTGATCGGGACATGTATGGGTGTCAAAGTCACAGTTAAGTCAGTGTTAAGATTCAACTTGACGGAAAGAATCCATAAGTGATCTGGAATTTGAATAAAGAGACCGTTTGAGGTTAATTTCGTAATTTCTCAAGGCACACAAGAGAACAAGTTGTGAATATTAATTACGGTATTTAAAAACGTATCGTTGTTTAAAACGAATTCTTGTAAAATCAGTATTTCTCAAATATGATAAAAAAATATATTTTTAAAACTTTATGCTATGGTATAATATGAAAAGGTTTAAAATAATAAAGTCTCTTTATTCATTACTTAAAAGAAGATCTCTCCGTCTCTTATAATCATCAGCATAGGTTGGCAAAAGTCCTAGGTCTTTTTCGGACTTTTGCCTGGATCTCAAATCCTGTATATCTTATGTTTTTTTAGAAGTTTAGATCCGAATAGGTAGCCTGACAGTTTAGGGTAGGCTCGGCCAACCCGGTGCCAGTCCCAGTTTCAGATATGTCTATGGAAAAAAGAGAGAGTAACGAGAAAAGATGGTAGTCATGTCCACCACTCCGCTATTTGTCGGTTTTTGGCGCGAGTCAAGGGGCACAAGTCGAAACGCCGCGAATAATTACGGAAATAGAGTAGTATGGCCAAAGAGCACAGCATTCATTAATCAAGAAATTAAACAACGTCAGAACCATGAAACACAATTCAGTAGCATTTCGTTTTAAACAGGAATTTATTCATAAAACAAACTATTGTTATAGTAACAGACCCACATCCACCGTTGTTTCAATATTTGTTACGTCTACATCGCGTTCGGTTTCAAAACATAACATAGTTTTGCCGTTCGTGGCGTATACGAAAACAGGGGGCACGTGGCTTGACCTTATATTGTTGTATGTTTTTTATCGTGGGTGTCAAGATTTTGGACCGTATGATGCAAGATAGATTAAGTTTATGCGATATTACATAATAACTGACGCTTTCGCGGTTATTGCACATTTGAATAAAATAAACGGATTCAACTCGCGTTTACAAATATTTATGCTGATAGGACAAGAAAAGGGAGATAAGACAAGGACAAATCTTGATCGCTTTGAGAATTAAGACCAAATGAGAATGAATAACCAGCAAGCTATTAATAGTTCAACGTTAAGAATAAACATGCTATATTCTTATAATACCTGATGCTTTCTCGGTTATTTTACATAATTTTTTAACATTTCACTGTTAGACTTGGTATCTCTAGTCGTGAACCAAACGTCACGTCACTTAAGTGAATTTCACATAATTTTAGGATTGTTTTCTTTCGGTAGCTGTCGATTGGCACTTGTCCAGAGGCCCTGAATGGAGTTAAAACTTTCTTTGACTCGTCACTTGTGTGACATGTCATTCGAATTATCCAATTAGGCTTTGTCAGGATTATCGTCCGACAATTTATTCTCAGTCCTTGAATATTTGATTCCACACTTACCTGTCACGCTGGTTAACGACCCATTTTATATAATTTGTTTATTCCAACAAAAAGCTCTTAGCTAACGGTGTCCAAAGCCATTAAACTTCGAGTACGTAACGAGATAAAGCAATATAAAACTAATTTCAAGATTAAATTTAAGAGTAAATATTTTATGAGAGTTAAAGAATTCTCATATCTTTCTAAAACTTTTATTGACTTTGTGTGTCTCTTTAATTCTGTTATGATCGAGTGTGTCTTGTTGAGACTTGAATCCAGAACGTAGTTCTATAGGTACCTACTTTTTTAACTAACTATTAGGTAGTACAACGTGTATTGTTAAAGAACTAAGTTGCGGATTCAAATCTCGACAGATCACATTATGGGCCATCCATAAATTACGACTAATCTTTATCGATATAAGGTTTAAATTGTTTTGTAGGCGTGTTCAAACTCGCTCGCGCAAAATAAGTCACATCACTAGGGAGGGAGGGAATCTCTCCAATGTGACCATCTGTATCAAGGACCCCTCCTTGAGAGGGGTAGAAAAATATGAAATTCGTGCTACGTACTGGATGACTCCTAACACTCGTCCATAACAGAATTACACATTAGCAAAAAAGTTTATAATATTCTACAAAATATGCCACAGAACGCAAAAAGTTCCACAACAAAAGACAAACGAAACAAAAAAGCAATCTTTACACAAATCAAGCGTCTACAATCTACATCTATTGTTTGAGCACGCCGCTTTGTCAATAGACATAATAGGCGGTGGCTGGTCACACCCAATTAGAGCCTTAATGCCGACCACTGACACTTAGCGCGACAGCTGTAAATTCAAACTCATTATCGTTGCGTGTATCTAACAAGTAACGATCTATTAGTTGAATGCAGCGTCCATCTTGAAATAACACCATAGCATCCCAATCTAACAATTTAAAAATCAATAAAAGAATCTGACTTGATGATTGAAATATCAACGTAAGGCCTATAGTATAAGGGTTAGAAATTTGAAATATAACACAAGGGTTCCTTTTATTTAACTGAGGTAAGCAATAAAAAAGGATTTTTGAAAATTCACTATGGGTGTGAAACGGGGATAATTATAGTAAGCAGACGATATCACGGACAGAAGCTAGTAGGTACTAAGTACAAAACGTAGGTTGTGGTTTCAAGCAGATTCTTCTTAAGAGCAGATGTTAGTAATAAACTTGAGTTTTGAGAATATGTTTTATCCATTAGCCATAGCACATACCTACAAGCTTTGCTTAGTTTGGAAGTTGCTCAATTAGTATAAATTTTCCAAAGATATTATCACTGTAAATGATTTTAGGTTATATTTGTGTAAATAATATAATACTCAATCTCAGTTTAACACTAAATAGATTGTCTATACCTCGAACTTACTTAAAGGAATAGCCCTTAACAATATTGTTACTAACGCATTTACACAGTGTTTATGCCGCGAGAAGTCATAAACCTTTCAATAAAGCGAACATGAAGTGGTTAACGGAATTGCAACAATGTGTATTGACTGTATCTCGGTCAGAATTTAACTTATCATTAAATTGTCTGCGACTTCCCATCGGGGTATGTAATCACGATCAATTGCTTTTAATAAACCAGTGAAACCAAACCCAACAATCTCTCAATCAGAAAGGACCAGATGTTGATTATCTTTTGTTTTAACCACAGAACCAATATTGAATTACAAGGCCTTTACAATACTCGCAAGATACAAAGGATCAAGTAGACTAAATAACAAGAACTGGGTCTGGTTAGGGTATTAATTTTTATCATGCACGTGCAAGGAGGTTAAATACTTGGGAGACTTTAAGAAGCGCATCCACAAAAAACGATGAAGATTACACAGACCGACAAACCTGAAACATCGATTATAATATCAACCGAACGTAAAGAATATACAAAGAAAAAATCACCTTGAACCAACTAATCCTGTGCCTTCCGACACATTAACAACAAAAAGAGAAAGAGAGACGGGGGAAGTTCGAAATCCATTCATGCGGACAGTTGAATTGTTAAGACTGCTGACACCAACTAATAAAGACCTCCGAAACGTGAGCAATTGGAAGAATATAATAAAGTTGTATCAGATCTATTTACAATGGACATAGCAGAAGGTCATAGTGAAATAGAGGGGCTAGCGTCAACAAATCAACGTATTAATGCTTTCTATACAACCGCCGTGGACTTTCGTGGGGGCAACGGTGATGCGTCATAAGTTTTAATTAATATGGAACATTTAGTTGGGGCAACTGTCGAAATTGAAATAAGTGTGAAAGAGAACGTTGACGTTTCTATGGATGATGTGTAATTGATTGTGTGTGATGGGAATGGAGTGTAATAATTGAATGAAAGAGGAATGTTGTCACGCACATAAATTTGGGAGGTCGTAAATATAGTGTAAAATGTACTTTAATGCGTTAGGTACGTTTCATACGAGCTATTGTTATATGTTCAAAGTAATAAAATATTATAGTGTGGTGGCCTCAAAATTGTTTTCACTGGAAAGTATTCTTGCGAGCTAGTTTCCGAGATCTACTGACATAAAACAGCTGTTTCATATGAATGTCCTGAATTGCATTATGAAGGCGAAGAGAAACGGTTGCACTTGTTTATTGCACAATTAACGTCTGCAACTGACGTTAATGACAAGAAAAAGGAAAAACAGTTTCAAAAATATTGCAGTACTTACTGTGATATAAATTAAGCAACAAGTAACTTAAGTGCGACGACAACAAAAAGAGTAGGTACTTGGGTTTTGGTCGATTATTTTCTGGTAATAAAGGAAAACAGACTACTTCTTACAGAGTATATTCAGAAACTAGGTAAAAAGAAATTATTTAACAACCATAAACAAATAAAAAACAAAACAGTAAAAACAAAGAAATAGGTTTGCCGAGAGGATAATTAGTCAAAATTGACAAATATTACTAATGAACAATTACTTATAATTGTGCAAAGGTGACTTTCAAAGCCCATCATAAAAATAGCAAGAACAATTTATTTTGCAGAAAAAAAATTGCAAATCTTTTTAAACAAAGACATCTAAATACAAAAAATGCGCCCTTTAAGAACTGAAATAATTTAATGTAAAGAACACAAAAGAAGAAATTGTCTTCAACCTAACGACAGTAATATTTTACGACTGCACCAAAATGGGGTCAGTGATACGGAAACTTTAACTTCAAAGCAGACGTCAAATTAAAATAAAACATTTAAAAATGTTATTACCAAAACACGTAATTTCCACGGTGTAATTAATGCAAATGACAAAATTAACAAAACCTCAAGAAGGAAGGAAGATTAGTTTATCTTGTCAAATGCAGGTCTCACTGTTTTCCTGCATATTTTAAGGGGATTTTCAAAGCATTGGAATTACAGGTCGATTTATTTCAAAAGATCCGTACAAAAAACAGGAACCTAACGACATAAAATCACATCTCAATCAGTCACGATGATTTAGTTTAAGCTTGTTACAATAACTTCAAAACGTTCAGAAGAAACTACCGCTTCAGAAAAAGTTGTGATGAGAAGAGTCGATAAAAAACCAAAGGTATGTTTTTTTACTAAGCACATTATTACCACAGTCTGTATCGATCAGTGTTATGTTGTTACTTACAATATTGATTCTAGAGGTGAGCTAAAAATAAACATCATAAATGTCACATAGATTCAGACTTGGGCTCGGCTGTGTGATCAGCCATATGACGGCAATTCTTTATGATTACATAACTTAGTATCTATTCCGCATTTGCAAATGTCAATAAAATTATATTCACTTTGAGAATTGGTCATTGTGAGACGTTTTGCATATTGAAAGTAAAGTTTCGGGTTCTTTGACTTAATTTGACTCCATTCTTAATTGAAAGACTAAAATCACTTTAGTGTTAGGATATCTTCAGCTCGGTCGCCTACGAATATGGGAACTGTAAGTTTTCCAAACGTTAACATAAGAAATCATATACGCGAGTTAAATCTGTTAGTTGTTTTATTTTAAGAAAAGGGTATAATTTTAACTGAGGTCTGCTAAAAGCAAAAAAAATGGAGCAAACCTATTCAAATGACATAATTAAACTTCTGCAATAACATCTAGTTCCTTCTTAATTAATTCATTTAGTGATTGTGAAACAGGTTATTACTGAAGCAATTAACTCTTAATTGGACTTGAAAATGACATGTACAGTTTCTAAATAATGAATCTCTATGGATTTCCTATTTGGGTCGCTCAATCTCTTCTCTTTAAATTCAATCCCATTACAAAACAAACAGATCAATTTAAGTGTCTTCGGTGCAAGTTGATGTACGAAGCAGCTAATATAAAATAGAGGAGATATTTAATATTAGAAAAAATAATGTTTCATTCAGTGATAGAGTATTTATTGTTATTTAGTCAGTCACTTTATAAGAATAGAAGTCGTTTTTCTCACTTAAGTTTTGTAAGTATTGAATTGATAAATTCCTTTGTAATTAATTATGATTAGGACATCAAAACATCAATTATATCGAAGATTTCTGTAAGGGAAAATAAAACTAATTGATCTACTAGTCCTACATAAAGTTTTTACTATGGTCATCTGTTCAACGACTCTAACTAACTTCACATCGATGAATTTTAATTTTAAATTAAGAATAACTTTCCGCTCCCGCCAAATCTTACAACAAGTTCCACCACCATAGTCAGATGGCGTTTCAATCGTCACCGGATCGATAGCACTAATTGGTGATTTGAACGAGCCGCTAATGCGCGTGCGCAGCGTAACTGACCAGTATACTTAAATTCACCGCGTCGTGTAGTGCTGTCCTTTTCATTGGGTCTATTGTAATAGGAGTGCGACAGAGACAGACTGAATGAACATATCGTATGTTTTTTTAAGGAATAGAGTCCCAGGCCACAGAGGCACTGACCCGGTGGCATGGCGTAACGATATTATGCTTTGATTACAGCATTATTTATATGTGACATGGAATTACAAACTGATGATATTTTTGGTAGACGGAATAATACAAAATCAAATATACGATAGTTTGAGAAATTTAACACATTGAAAGAAGTATTTCATGATATGAAGTGATTTTAAGAGATAAAAAATTAACGATGTAAAAAAAATTGCAAAACAGGTCAAGAACATCGTAAACTTAAGTGAAACTTCGATAAAATTTATGCGAATCGTAATTTTAATTTCAGCTACGTACTAAATAAAACGAACAATTGTAAATTATAATATATTTGTTTTATACCAATTATGAAGCACTCAAACTTTATTATCGTGCTATTAACGTGACCTCAGCACACATAACGAGTAAAAATATGAATAAATTAGATAACCTACAGGTCAAGAATATTACGATAAGTATATGATCATTGCTAATTTATAATGTCATATTAATTTGTCAGTGAAAGTTCAACAGCATGATGTCGATAAGAGTTTCATGACATCATAAAATAAGGTACCATTTTCAAGACAGATCAGCAAAAACAATGATGAAAGTTACTTTACAGAATATACGTATTGTATATTGTATTTTGTCGGCCGCATCACATTTCAATAGCGCTTACAACGAAATTTATTGTTGAATAGTAACAAATAATTAAAATCTTAGGTGACTGTGAACCTAATGAAGCATAGATTAATTAACTTACGAACTATAGAAGAGTAAAACAAAAAAATCATGCTATATTAAACAAAAACCGACATCATAAATAAACATCACAAAAATATTCCAAAACACAAAAGTCCCATCTCGTTATAAAGAAACAAATGGACTTGGACAATATGAACATTTCAACGTCAAGTAATTTGTAACAGACGTCCCAAAATACATGAAGAATATTAATGAAATAAAACAAGAAAATATAAAGATACGTTGCGTGCGGTGCGACGCTTGACAGGGCTAAAGATTTAAAAAAGAACAACTTGAATGTATCCGGTCGCAAAGTGGGTACAAAAATGGCAATGATAAAAAGTGAAAAACAAGAGAATTAAATTTAAAACGCCGTCAAGTCTGTAAAAATTACGAGTGGGTCTTTTTATGCTGATACACAAAACAACGACAAATACCTGAGCAGTTTTTAGACTGATAAATGAAAACTGCATAAAAGAATATGCAAAGATACCTCATCATCATAGGTCAACGAATTTTAATAACAAAGAAAAGCTTAGTGCAAAATATAATCAGTCAATCTGACGACAAAAAATCAATCACAAAGCCGCAGTCCTGCAACTCATTCGCTTGGCACCGAACAGACAAAACTTATTTCGATGTCACGTAAATAAACTACAAAGCGCTTTTAAAATACGAACGAATGAACATAATATATTCGATTAAATTGTAGTGTTTTGGAAAGATGACAAAGCCGGTTCTTTCAATATAATCCCACATTTTATGGTAAAAAAAGCTTACGGTGCTACTTGTTTACGCATGGGATGCTACGAAAGGGATCATAGTACAGATGGCTTGTACGTGACAGACAAGGAATAATAACGTGATACGAAAATCAATAAAATTCCAGATCACATTAGTATGGACAACGAAGGGAAACAGCTTTATAAAGCAGCGACCGTTGACTTCAACAAAACGAAGGACATAATGAGCGCGTGAATACATTGCGAGCAAGTATGTCACGGGTCGCCAGTCAAGCGTTTAGGAGACTGAATATACCTTTGTCTGATACGAACCAACCCTTTCAACTGCATGCAGTTATGCTCCCCTGGTACTCCGCGTCACTGTTCATTGTCTTGGTTGGCGGAACATGCAATTTCAATCTTTATAAAAGTCACGTTCCTAACATAACCGCCAAATAAAGAAGTCCCGGGACATGCTGATGACATAGACCGGCTGAATCATACGTTAATGCAAGTTAAGCTCTAGAGTCAATAAAACACCTACGAACGTGAACAAAAAGATAACACGAGGCCATATGTTGATGCTACCGTTGGACCAATAAGTCAAAATTACAAGACGGAGGGCGGCGAAGCGGATCGGCGTGCATTATTTATACCGGCTGCACCTCTTTATGTTGGGGACGTACGGTTAATTATAATACTGTTACACTGCGGTTGGTAATTACTTATTTGAATATTCCTTTTTCAACTTGATGTATATTAAGATCCAAGAGACGAATCGAGACAGTCTCTATGATTCAAGAAGATATATGAGTTACTTGCTTTTGCCCGCGACTTAGTCTACGCACGATAAGCACTCCCGTTTTACCCCCTTACGGAGTGAATTTTCAAAAAAATATATGTTAGTGTTCTCTTACGTTATAAAAAAAACCCCTGTGCAAAATTTCAAGTTTCTCACCTAGTTTAGATCGTGTTGATATTATGTCAGCCATTAGGTCAGCTTTTCCAGTCAGATAGGATAAAGTGTTTAACAGCAAACATTATTGTAGTTCAGTTGCAGCTCAATCCGCACATTCCAAAACTATTTCCCGCAACCAATTACCATTCACAATCAACCATATCATTCAATGATAAAGTCAACTAAACTGACAATAAAACGCCAATTGTAAAATCGACGCTGTCAAAGACGCGAGAGTTGCACCGGCATTGAAGCGACAAGGCGAAGTCGTGCCACCCAGATGTTAAAACGTCGCGCAAATCCTTAACATAGACCGCCGTTTAAATATAGATGGGGAATTGCACGCCAAACATAGCACGTGGATTAACGGGCGATGTAGACAGCAAATAATTCTCGTTTAGTTGAGATGTTTATGTTTCGGTGATCTATTGTGACAAGATAAATAGTATTAAAATGAAATACTTAACTATAGACGGAACCTTTACAGATTCCATAATCGTAGCACAAGTCATGATCGATGTCGTGCTACGATTAGCGTCAGCCAATAAAATAAAATACACGAGTTAAATCCATCTAGGTACAGTTGTCTCATTCCAATGTATAACCGCGAAGGCATTAGAAATTATTACGAAAAGTAGTAGTAACTATATTTAAGGTCTTGCAAAATGAGGCGGGTATATTTCAAGGTAGGTACACTAGACTTTTTGTCTAAAGATTTTTTTTGGATCGTCTGTAGAATGGAATGTAGGTGGATAGGTGCGATGACCTTTGACGATCTTTAACGAGCATTCTGTTTGTTAATTTATTAATCGAACGTTTGCTTAAGTTTAATTTTCGCGTGAAATCTGATATCTGTAAAACAAACAGTTTCACAGAATGAGAGCGTCTGGAAAATCCGGAGTGATGGCACACTGAAACGTGACGTGACCAAACTGCTCAGGAACTATTTTTAAATATAAAACTATTTCCCTGTATTTTTAGGGGAAATAGAGGTAAAGTTAGAAATTTAAAAAGGAAGAGTACAGAATAACAATGCAAAATTTAATAGTCCTGAATAGACTGTATTAAGTGACCTCAATTACGTTAACGCAGAGGTAGAAGAGGTCAATCAAATTATCAAAAGTTGCATACATCGCATGCTTTAGAATTTAGATGAAGTTGTATGTAATGAGTTGGGTCATTTGTGATAATCTTAATTACAATTTAGAAAATAACGAATATAATGCATATATTAACAAAATAGCTTTCTTAGAAGTATAAGGAGTTTTTATTTTTATTTTCGGAATTCCTGCCTTGAGGTCACAGACCATAGTCATAAAACTTTACCTCACACGGTACAAATAAAAATTTTATAATTTTACTGCTTATTAGATATTTTTTCTACACGATATTACAGTACACTAACAATGTCTTTGAAACCTTTTTTTCTGAATTGTAAAGTTTCAAATATTTGTTTATAAAAAGGTACAGTTTACTTATAGATAAGTTACTGAGGATTATCTAGATTCGGTAAAACTTGACCTCTTACTCTTTAGAATCGCTGAAAATTAAGTACTTAATAACTGTCTGATTTCATATTTGCCATTATACTTTATTTTCTTCTTCGTGCAACATAATGAGATATCAAAAACATACCAGAACTCATAGTAACAAAAAACACGACAGCAATAACGACATGTTTAATAAGAGAAAAACAACAAAGAAAACTTCAATTGCGATTCAGATTACGACGAAGTAGTAAAAACCATTAGATGCTGTATATTCTTTGGAAACGGCGTACGTGAACTTCTTCACGTTCAAACGAATGTTATCTATGCAAACAATATTAAGACATGGGAATGTTCAATGCAAAATGTCTCAACGCGATATCAAAAATGCAGGAGCTTGATTGTCACTTTCCTGGTTTGATTAATGATAATGATAACATATTGTTATCTGAATGTAACTTTGTATTTGCTTACCTATGTTAGCATAATGGGAACGAACGAATAGTGTACGTAGTGCTTCGTGAAGAGAGTTCAGAATGCATAAAATTGTTGAGGTTCAAAAATAACGCTTAAGTAAATAATTGTTTAGAATATTACGAGTTGATACTGTTCATGAAATAATTACCTAATCAGATAACACAATACCGCCTAATCTAGCTGTGATACAATTTGAAGTATGTTTAATTTACAAATATTTTCTTTAGCTATATCGCATCTCTACTAGAATAGTGTGATGTAACAAAATATTTTGTTACTCCATTTAAGACTCTAAGTCTGCACATTTAAGTTTGAATTCTCGTGGGGATACATTTCGAGAAGTGCGAATTATATGAAAAAATATTCATTAACTTTCTTAATGTGCAATTTGAGTAGTAAAAAAATAGTAACTAATTCTAATATTAATTTTCCAATTTCCTTGATTTCGACACAGGAGAAAGTTCCTTAATGTCAAAATATTTTTTCTGAATGTGAAAATTGAGACTCATTGTATGAGCATTATTGAATGAACCCCTATAAAGACATAAATAAACATATACCACAACACGTAAGAAGCAGTTATCAGAAAAATTGCCGTAATAGTATTCAAGATAAAACTTACATCGAAGAAATGAGGACGCAGCCTCCCAATGGTATACTTGGCGATGTCGGTGGTGAGCTGCTGGCAGGCGCATCCGAAGAGGAACACTCCGACCACCTGGTACGCCTCCCACATCCACGCCGGGATCTCCTTGCCCAGGATCTCGCGGGACCGGCCGCTCTTGTAGTCCCTGAGTCGTATCCATTCTGTCAGGCACATCTGGTGACAAGAAGTTGTAATGAAAAACACAGATCCTGATCATGGGTGTTTTTCAAGTGAGTGAGTAAGATAATTGGAGTTTTTCTAGGAGGTTTGATCGTTTAAAGTCCAAGTAATTAACTAGTATAAAGATGTACCTACTGAAAAAGGGAATATAGATATTCTTCTAGATAAAGACATGGATGACGTTAACATAGACAAAGTAATTGTTGACAGCAATAATTAGAAAAAAACCCCAAGTTAATCTAAGTAAAGCATTATAGACAATTAAGCCTAACTAAAGTACCCAACCATATCTGATGTAAGTATTTCTGTCGAATTCTAGATTGCTTTTATACATAGACTGTGTGGTTAATAAATTACTCTATAGATTCAAAGGACGTACCCACACGAGTTCATGTACCAAAAGACAATGTAATATATTTCTTCTATTTTTTAGATTGCGTGTAAAAGTTGATCAACATTTCACGACATCTTAATCTCTATTAAAAGATTAATTTAGAATGTTGAAGTTATTCCAGCTGTTATACGCTCAATTTGACTTAATTGTCAAACAGTTAAAGTCAATCTTACTGTTTTACGATCGCAGTTAAATTTAGCGTGGTGTAACACATTTACAACTAGAAAGTTTGTCTGTTTAACAAAACCTAGGGGCACTTAAGTTTTCAAAACACGTTTACGATTATGAACCATTTCCAATTCCGCAAGTGTATTATAAACACGCATTAATTACAGTTTTAGTCCTCCTGTTTTGATTTCCGTACAGTCATAATGATGGATACATCGTTATGGGGTTTATAGGACTCCTATATAATAGGTATGATGATAAGATTCTCAATAATAATTTCTGATGCCTTTGCGGTAATTACACATTGAAATGAAACAACTATTAACAATAATAATAATAATAAGATTCTCAATGTATTTTGTTTTGACTTCTAACTTTTGTTTATTAATACTAAACCTACACCAAATACTTCTGAAGATCCGAAAGGAGATCTTAATTCCATACGCGAAAGAAAACTGGTGACGTTTCGTTCGCATAATATGTTAATTCCATATAATTTTACATTCAGTTGCTATTATCGATTGGCACTTGTCTATTAAGGGCGGATCCAGAGGGAAGGGTCAAGGGGGTAATGAAACCATCTACAGGCCTTGGGACAGCAGTAGATACTTAGAACTTTTTGGTTGTAAATAAATTACTATATTTTGAATAGAATTTGACTGTCTGACCTCCCGGACTGCATAAGCTAGATTCGCCCTTGTTGTCTATGGGCCAAGGTCTATATTTTTAAAACCGCCTCGGCAATTGAAACATTAATAAATTGATCATGTTTCTGAAAAATCGATTCGCAAATTTTCCTAAAGCATATTTGCACAAATGTCGCAATTTGTTCTGGCCTTGCGGTTGGTTGATATGCGCCCGCGCAGGGTCGGGTCACACGCGCAATGAATATCAACCATTGATAATAAAGCAAGTAGATGTGTTACTAGGTGCACAAAAATGTTCCGTCAAGTATAGGGGCCATTTAACATTTGATAGATATATAATTAATTTCTGATGCCTTCGTTATTATTAGAATGAAACAACTATTAACGGATTTAATTTGTAATTTAGATATATGGTGGTTTGCATAACTGTATAAATCATTTTAGCATTAGACTATAGTCAGCTCAGCCTTCCTACGATTATGGAAACTGTAAAGAATCCGAAACGTCAGCAAATAAAATAAAATAAATATACGCTAGTTAAATCCGTTAACAGTCGTTTCATTCCAAGATATATAATTAATAGCTAAAAACGGGGTATTCAAAACACCCGTTTAAAAAGACAACCGCCCAATAAAAAAAAATAGTTATTTCATATTGACTCGTCTAGAAAGCCATTCAAAATTAAATACCTACTTTGCAACATTGCTCGTACTCATAAGTGACATAATAATATAATTAATTAACAATTTATCACATACAAACAACAGCTCCAGAGTTATGTGAACACCACTACATACGTACAAAGTAAATGATCTATAGATCATTCTAAACATATAAATCATGCGCAGAGACAGGAGACGCGTCTAGTTTGTCGTCCGTTACGCACTCATTGCGATCCGAGTGCAATCGATATGAAGGTATGCACGTCAATATATCGCTCTATTAAACTATTATATGAACTAGATCAGAGCGAAACGATAAAACCGTGATGTGATAAAACCCGAGATGATTTTATTTTATTTTTTTGGGATAATTGTATCGGATTTGGTCTGAAGTTAAATAAGAACACGCGTAAATGGTTAGCATCTTTTTAAATATCCTAACATAATAAGATTAAAAGTCAAACTTTGTTTAAAAATCAAACTTTTATAATTTTACCATGTAATAAATTACTATATATTGTGATTCTTTTATTTGATACCCCACTCGGATATATTTGTAGACATTTTGGTTTGTCACATCCCCCCCTGTACCTCCCTTAATTTGGTTTTAGAATGACGTCACATAGTTAACCATGCATTTTCATCCAAATTGAACGTGTACGAAATTTTAGCTCAATCGGTAATGTAGGTACCTAATCTGTTTCATAATCAAGTTGCAAGTCTCGGGTCGGTCAGGGCTAAAAACCCTAAACCCAACCCAAAAGGCTTAAGAGTCTCCTTTCAGTAGTCTCGCCACCCGTCCGGTTTTGCAGTGAAGGCCCATTAGCTGGCCAACTGCGCTTCAGTATTCAGTTCGAAAAAAAAAGTTGCAAGATTTCGCCCGCACATACACATAAGTACATACTTACAATACAAGTTAAATATAAAATCTTTTTAAAAGCATACTCCGAGTCTTTTATGTCAAAAGCGATGGGAGATACATAGGTATATAAGAGACTAGCTGTCCGCCCCGGCTTCGCAAGGATCACTTTTTTATAGCCTATGTCACTCGGGAATAGTGTAGCTTTCCAACAGTGAAAGAATTTTTCAAATCGGTCCAGTCGTTTTGGAGCCTATTCAATCCAAGCAAACAAACTTTTCCTCTTTATAATATTAGTATATAGAAATTGAATAGAAACCGGCGATTCTTGTCTTTACAACTTAAACGAAACTCCCGCTGTTAATCCACTAGCTAACGTATAATATATCGGTTTTTTGCTATCGGTTGTGCCGTAAATCTTTCAATCAATACCCGAGGTGTGGTTATCATGTCAAAACATGGTATTATAGACCGAGTTTCATGTTTAGAGAGATTTTAACACTTTTTATAGACAGAAAGCAACGGATACTCCTTAATGAGGCGGCTGCTTGATTTTTTCATACAGTAAGTACCTATATGATAAATTTCAAGTTTCATTTTCTATAATACTGGTTTTAGGACTAGTGAGAGCGTAAACACGTATAATGAGATATTTTTCATTTTTCTTTTCTTCAGCTTAGTATTACTGATTAAGTATTAAACAGAAATTACGACATTCTATTTTGAATTTCAGCATTCTGAATCATATAAACGTCACATGATAAGAACGTATCTAATCAGGTGAGGAAAGTAAAAATAACATAAGATTGGAAATAGTATGACTAAGTCGGTATTAAAATAGCACATTACACTTATCACGAATTGCATATTCACTTGTAACTAAGCAATTATTAATGGTCAAGGTGGAATTGGATATAGCTCGATCGTCATCATCATATATAAATAAATATCTTTGGACAATTCACACCAATTATCTAGTCCCATTTTAAGCAAAGCTTTGCTTGTGTTATGGGTACTAGACAACGGATAAATATACATAAATACATATAAGACATCCAAGACTCAGGTACAGATGCCAGTGCTCATCACATTGACATCTGCCCCTAGCGGGATTCGAACCCGCAACCTCCGGTTTCGTAGTCAGGGCCTCTAACCACTAGACCAACAGGCCGTCAAATCATATCGATCGAAAGACATCCACTGCTGGGCGGCGGTCTCCTCCAAG
Source organism: Polylopha cassiicola (assembly GCA_038024825.1). Lineage (NCBI taxonomy): Eukaryota > Metazoa > Arthropoda > Insecta > Lepidoptera > Tortricidae > Polylopha > Polylopha cassiicola. The sequence continues at coordinate 2,320,449 of CP149060.1, read as the reverse complement.
GACATCCGAAATGATAGGTCCCAGTCCAACCGCATCCAGCGGAAATTATTAACATTTCATAGGAGCGTAATTGCGAAAATCTATCTTGATGTAATAACACATTATTATATTTAGCTGCCTATATAACTTAGATTATGACTATTAATTACCTATACATTTTAACTTACACTTTCATGCGCTATTTCTGATTTATTCCTTATAATGTCTCTTTTAAGTCGCCCATGTAGTAGAAAAAGTACTACAAATCTTTGAGAAAAGTATACATATTGTGTTGGATATATAAAGATCGAAATAGATGAAATAGGCATATAATAAAAAGAACGATAACACTGATAGATGTCATTATCAAAACAATCACACTTGACTAATGCAATAGAAATAGATACAATCTGTTCAAAGAGCAAGAGACAAATGACCGACCAATTAACATCCAGTGTACTAATATACTTATGCATATCTTTAGGAGAGATTGCATAAACTATCGCGCGTTGATGCAACCTAACGTTTTTACGATAAATACCGGGAGATCAATGGACCAATAGCAATGGAGGATAAGAGACACGCTTTCTTTATTAGACGGATACTGAAATTTATTGTGCTCCTGACTTAGTATTCCATTTGTACAACTGTCTACTATCATGCAATGGCAACCGTAAAGAAGTACGATAAAATGCAAATGTTGTAAATGATTCCAGGAAAGCGATAAGTGATCTAGTTTGAGGTTTGCGGACAATTATAATACACGTATTGAGTTCATAATAACAAGAGGTACCTAAGGACGGTAGACAATGGATGAGGAAAATTTTAATCTTAATAACATAATCTCGTAGATGGTTACAAAACTGAAGATTAAAAGGAAGTGAAGGGACCAATGAGAACACAATTAGAAAAGTGTGACATGTCGAATTACTTTGTTACTCCATTTAATACTCTAAGTCTGCACATTTAAATTTGAATTCACACGTTTCGAGTTGTCACACTGTTTTAGTAAAGGTGCGACATATTAAACAAGTGAAAGAAAAAGTGAAAAGCGTATCGTATAGTGACTTGAAAGAAAAACAAAAGACAACCAGAGAAAACACAATTTTCACAAACAAGAAGATATTCTAAATTGTCACATTAAAATTTAAATTAACGTGGTGATATATTTCGAGTTACGTCAATTTAAAACTAAAGATGCGAATTGTGACGACAACGTAAGTCGACACAAATGTCAAATGGTAGAAAAAAGTGACATCACACTTGGAAAGGTTCAAATTAAGTAAAACAAGGTTAATTTCGTACCTTGAATTAATGAGACAGACAGACATTACTATTATGGTCATATATTTATCCTTGTCTTTACACATTGAGGAAGAAGGATTAAAAATGCTGAGGCTAAAATAAACTTGTTGAACTAATTCTGATTTTACTAATACGAGACCGAAAGGGCAATGAAGATTATTTGTTTTTTTAGGAAATGCAGTAGGACCAAATACAAGACAATAACTAATGATGAGCGAAACAATAAAAGAAATTTTTTTTTATATATATCTTGAAACTTTTATTATAGGTACTAACTTGAATACTACAAGACAATTTACCATACAAAAACCCATACAATTTCTCCCTAGCATAACGAGACTAAAAATAGCACACACCTTTTCAATTTCAGTCTATTAACAGATATTGGGAACATTTGAAAGCAGAAATAACATTGTAATAATTTCAATTTAGATAAAAGATAAAGACTTTATACAAATCAAACAGTTATCTTATGAAAGTGCTTTTGAAAACACAAGCAATAACGTTGTAATAATACATTACAAAATAACTCTGTACTCTCTCTAGTATTTCTTACTGTACTATATATAGAACTATAAATGACATCTACGAACTCGGAGATAACAGAGCACGTAAACTATAAATACAGAAAAGCAATGAAACACCCGCATTGTATGTCCGTGTTCTAAATATAGTACATTGTGGCAATGACACGGTTACTTCCGATCTGTATACAGGCCAATAATTAAGTACACCATAAACCGAAGCGGCTGCTCATAAAAGTGAATGCATTAGGAAATTAGACGCGCGCCTATAAGGATTATCTTTAGTACTATAAACAGTACATTTATAGAAAATTCCTTTTGACGTAGAGGAGGAAATTATTTAAATATAAATATGTACAATCACTAAAAACACTCAAACCTGAATATAAATTATACCACGCTACTTATTTTATATTTCGAATCAACTGCCTCTAATTACTAGGTGCTTAGGTAACTTGTTTTTTTTATTTCTTAGGATAATTCACACTAATCGATCTAGTTCTAGTCCCAAACTAAGCAAACTATTGGTACTATACGGCGGAAAAACAAACATTAATATATATAAGGCATACAAGATTCAGATGCTCTTGCTCGTTGCACTAACATCTACCCCCAGTAGGATTCGAACCAGAAACCTCAGGTTTTGTAGTCAGGAGTTTGACCAATAGACCAACATAGCCATCAGATGATTAAGCCTAGTTTTTAAATTACATGATCGTTTTACTACATCCATATTAAGAACGTCAGTCATCATTTTATAACGGAGGATAAAAAAAACTATAAAAATAGGTATTTGATAAAAAAACATGTTAATTAGCTCAACCGGCTTATCCACTAACGAGAAATGTGGTTAATAGGTTTATCAAAAAAGTTTTGCCTACATACATATATATAACACACATGCATAAATAAATTTAGAATAATGCATTTTATAGACACAACGTACTTAATAAAACACGCACAATGTATAAAGAGCCCACATAATATGCACCTCACTGCAATCAACGATATATAATTCCAATAGAATATATCTCAAATAATTCATTGACTGACTCAGAAATAAATTATTTAAAAGCACAACAAGAATACAGCTATCATAACATGCGGTTAATCTGTTTAGGATTTTCCAATTTCTTCTAAAGGTCAAGAAATCCCGTTCAAAACGTACAACGGAAATACACAAGAATCAGCGAAGAACTTTATGAAGAAGTTATCAAGACATGATGATGATATCAAAAGATGGTATGCAAACCCGGTCGTAATAAAGAAAACATTTATAAACATAGATTATACTAATTAGCAAGTGGTAATTGCAGAAAGCAATCATAACTCGCAATTAAGTAAATCATGTCGGTGAAAGAAATAACAAACGCCGGTGACAGGCAAGAAAGCGTAAAGGTCTGCGATGCGGTTTATGGTGGCATTAGTCAACATCAACAACTATGCAACTAATCTAAGAAATTTCTAACTCCATTAAAAGACAATTAAGCGAGATTATAATTAGAGACTAACGGATTAAATAAGACAATTCTATTAAAGGAGAACACTGCTGTTATTGATCTAGCGGTCATAGTCCGTGATTACGAAACAGATCTAAAAAACAAAAACAAAAAACTAAAAAAGGACTTTTTACGTTAATCGAATCCGTTTAGGTAGTGGATACGAACAAAGTATCGAATTACGGGATCCGTCCAAAAAAATCAATAAGGCACCCGTTAAATCGATGATCTTAATTGCAGCGCGATCGATGAAGGAGCAAAAAGTGAAAGCAATACCGAACAAACCGGTATAGATAGATCAATATGATGGGATTATAATGGAGTTGCCATTTTACACACACATAGATCATAAAAGTAGGAAAAGACTGTTTACTAACTAAAGATACATTAATAGTTGAAGAAAATAAAATAACACAGGTCTAAGATTAAGAGTTAAGACCTGACTAAATATTGATTATGCATAACAACATAATTATATAAAACCCGATAACCATTATGAGCACGGAAAACATCGTAAAGTGCACTATAATATAAATAGCAAATCTGTGTACGCGCAGAAACCAATCGTATTTCTGTACACGACGACGTTTCGATTGCAGTGCAATAAATTACACACTCAACGCTTTATCGATAAGAAGAAGCATCTACATGATGTAGTCGTGGGAACATATAACACGTGTTCTTCAAGATACGATAATTCTTGCATCCTTGGATCATTTTAGGCGCGTCGAAAACAATAAAAGACATTAAAAGGTTGTTATCAAAGCTCTAGATCAGATTGTGCTACCGATTACGTCTCGGTGAAGGGATGCTGTCGTATTTACTGACAATTTATTAGTTATTTAATATTATTTATTTCTTATCTAATCCTTAGACACTCGATGCCCAATTTAAATTTCTATCGCATATTAAAGCTATCTTAAGACTTCTTTTGTTAGATTAGAGAATAAAAACCCGAAACGAGTAGGCTTCACGGAGTGAGTCTTAACCAAACACTTGAAGGCTTTCAAATCTAATCAGAACAGTCGTTACCAAGCCCCACGCTTCAGCCTACACGAAATTTGAACTTAAATCAATAATGGGGTGATAAGAATTTGGACACAATGAAAAATGGGCGAGCAAACAGATAATAGAAGTCCCCGAAGCGAGTGCCGTGTTTACAAAAGATCGTAAATTCTATGTTTACGTAATCAAACACACCTTTAATATTGACATTCTTTCACTCGGTCATCGACTTTGTGAAAGTAGATCGGGACATTTTTCCGTTTTAATTTTGTATTTTCAATGATCCTATTGATGTTTTTAATAAATATATTCACGTAGTCATTGGTCAGACCCTTTGTATCGATTCTTTCCATGATTCTTGTATTATATGTGATTTATTATTTATTATGTAATCGTGCACAATTGTTTTTGTTCTTTTGCAAAGATTACTAGTGTTAGATGAAATTCGTGGATAAATCCAAAATAATTCGCAGTGGTTTTTGATTTATAGAAAATATGTTCTTACAACGAAAACTGGTAGTCCCAAGCCAACAATGTACAGCATGAGACTAGTGACAGTGGACTCTCTGTAAGGGTGCTTGAGAGACTCATCGTCGCAGAAGAAACCCCTTTTGTAGGGGGTGCCCCACAAGTAAAACACCAGGATGAGGAACCCAACTGAAACAAAAGAAAAGTACATTTAATAAAAATCTTATTAAAGATCCCTATTTGCCAATTTGAATGACGATCGAAACCAAAAATTTAAAATATTCTGATTACATGCTAGGGAATGATGATAACATAGTTCAATAATAATGCATGGTCCTTAAATTTTACGGCTCTAAAGAAATCATTAACACATTAACAAAGGTCCAGACCAAATAGAAAAACATGATCATAATCGCCGTGATCACACCCATCACGATATAGGTTACAAAAACACCAGTTAATAAATCAAAACCCCATAATCATAGTACGGTGTTAAAAAAACCATGGAAGCTATTTAAACAGACGAAACTCGTCAAAGTGGAATTTAAATCGGTACGACGTGCCCAACCCCATTGCCCAAATTAACTATTGTTTCACGGATTGTTTCTTCTCCAAACAGAGTGACGGACAGACAAAAAACAGCAGGTACGGGATATGGGACACCAGGAACTACAAATTTCGGAACAGACACGGATGACACCGTTGTAAACCTAATCTTTAAACAGATAAGAACGTGTAAAGAAGATAACAAACGAAATATGGAGTAAGTGAACTGTAAGGAGATTAATAACTATAAAAACCATGAAAAAATTTCAGATTATGAAATTAATCGGATACAAATAAAACAGCAAATCAACCGTCAAAACAAACTTCCTTGAAAATGTTAACCCATATTTCGCTTCCGTAAAAAAAATAGATGCGTCATACTGCATCGCTTCTAGTTATTTATAGTAAATATAAAGGGCCCTTTGCTATTGATCTCCGTTGTAAAAACAAACATGCATTTTATGGCTACACCATTATCGAGTTACTGCCGGGTTTACTAACAAATGCGGACTGCAGCGTAATTTTAATGCATGGATGCGGTTAATAAAGAAATTTTTCGGTTAAAAATAAACACAATCATAATTATAAATGGACGTTACGGGCGTAAAATAAGACATTACACTGGTTAGACTTTTAAAAACGGAACGGAGAAAATATATATGAAAGCTGCGATAGAAAATGACGCAGGAATTGATACAACTAAAGGCCTTTGAAGAATGTGATTTGTGAAATCATTTCTTAGTAAATATTATCGCTTTTTATGTCATTGGGAAAGCAATAAACTGTCATGTGAATTTTAAAATCCAAAGAACACTTGTTGAAATTTTATACAAAAAGTAGAAGCAAATCAAGCAAGTCGAAATTAGAACAATGGGAGTCAGTAGTTCAAATTGTACTTACATAAAAAGAAACTAGGTAATATAGGTAAGAACAATAGGGAACTAACACCGCGGCTCTTAATGCCAATTAAAGCCGATAATTAGTAACACAGGCTCAATTAATTTTGATTGCAGAAGAACAAAAGGAGGTTAATTGAAAAACTATAAAATTCAGAAAATCTCTGGATTATTCACACTGGTACAAACATTGTAACAAAATGTGTCTAAGAATTCTCTACAAAGCGTTGCGGAATTTACAAAATCATCGACATAGACAAACAATCAGTAAATTTCGTATGTCACAGTCTAGGATGCGCTTGAGTTGAAACAGTCATGAATCATCACGTCAACATCGTGGACGTTAGTTGTCTTAACAAATTAGGTCAACGACCTGCGGTTGCATAATGTCTAGCTGTAATCTCGGATTACCTGCAATCTGAGAAGTAGCCCGTTTGTGCAAACAGGTAGTTTTACACCTTACTTAATTTTGGTCGTAAAAATTCCTCGTTTTCCAACAATAACTTAACAGTGTAAGAAACGGTTGACGTAACTTTGTTTTGTTCGATGAACAATAATCGTTGTTTTAGGTTTCACGACGCAGCCATTTTGATAAGGATTTTGATTCCCTTGATATACATTGCAATGAAACAGTTATAACGGACTTAACTCACGCTTTAGCGTTAGTCTATCATAGCTCAGTCGGCAAGAAATATAGGAAATGTAAGGATATCAAAACGTAAAATACGTGAGTAAAATGCTTTATAATTGATTCATTCCAATGTGTATTAACCGCAAAGGCATCAAAAATTATAGCCTTAATATCTGTCTATAATTAGACTGCTTTATGTTTTACAATAACTTTATAATTTACTAATGACATGTTTTACAATAGTTTTTTGCTTACTATACATAATAATCTTACCAATATAATATATATGTATTACTATTCAGTTGCAATAGCGGTCCACGGTCGTTGAACTTTAAAAGAGTACGAAAAAATCAAACAGCGTACCTACTATTGAGAGCCGGTTCGTCGAAACCGGTCGAAGGACAAAATATAAATAAAATGCATCATTATGAACACATCTCTATTTATAATGTTACCATTAACAATAATTTCATATTCAACATATTAATTTATCTCTTTGAAGCAAACATCGATGTATAAATTAGTAGGTATCCTTTTGCAGTACATTTTTTATTATTTGCTCTAAGCCAATACTTATAATAATAATATAGAATTCCACATATTGCCATTACATTTAAGATCTCATAAAATAAAAAAAGAACCTTTATTAAATACAAACAAGTTGCAATGCTTGATATAATATTTCTGTTTGAATACTCTTCGTTTTACACCTATAAATGTTCAAATTTTAACATATACATAAAATAATACAGATATGAATTATTAACGAAACTTATTAACAAGTCTTACAATAATAACAACTGAACAAACATATCGAGAAATGCAGCATGTGAAACTCAAATAAGAGTAAGGTGTTGGGATGAGTTTAATTAAAAAATTAATCCTATTACGGCATGTTACGATATGTTCACCGTCGATATAACGCACGAAGTTCTTCCTTTGGATAGAAACAAAACAGCTAGTAAGGGAGGTCTCAAAAATTCACCTTTAAAAGAAAGCGTACGACAAAGTAGCTTTTAAAAACCCAATGAACTGCATGTTAACGTCAAACACGTTGCTAACAAGATGACAATGCAAATATGAAATGCATAATTCATGTACGTGCGCCACTTGATGCGCTGCGTGTTTACAAGGTAACGCGAAGACAGTATTCACACGAGAACACCTAGCCTTGTTTAAATAATAGAGACAAATAATCATAGTTCAGTACGAGAAGAAAGTTTGATGAAAGTCGATCAGAAGAGAATGCGGGGACTGATGGGGCAATTACCAATGACCTACCCAATATACCCATATTCAAAGATATTAATTTAGTAGAAGATAAAGATTTCTAGAAAGATAAAGTAACTCATAGACACGTCCATGACAAAACATCTCACAAAGAACAAAATAGATAGGTACTTACTTAAAGCAGTAAACATGTAAATATTAACATTAAGCAAGAAAACAATATGTAAGAAGATACGAGTAATGTAGGATTGGACATTTCAAGACATGAACTTGAGAAAAGGGTCACATAAATGTCAAAAATTTAAATACATATTGAATATTCTACCATTTACATATTAGGTGTAACCAGAGACCAGTGTACGGACGACAATAACGTAATTCGTTCAGTAGCGTTCAGTTTTGTTTGCGCGTACAAATAAAAAGAGTCATTGCTGCATGAATGGACGCACTGTTCATCAACATCTGGGTTACTACGTATGCACTCTCTTGCACTAGGACGAATGAAAAATACGTAGAATAACAAAATACAAATTACAAAAAAAGGAAATTAATTTTTAAACTAGAACTAGCCGTTAATAATACAGTTAATCATAAATAAACAGTTAAGCAAAATAATAACACTGCATGTTATACATCTAAGATACAGGAATTTTCCGGTACACGATCCCTAATTGCGTATATAAAACGCATCAAGCCAAACAAATGGGCAATCCGTTACAATACTGGTAGTTCCTAAGACCTATTCAAACGTGACATGGTATTTTCAATAGAGCACAGGTGCGCATACGCAGGTGGCTTCGACCAACAAAATTCAAAAGCAATAAAAATCGATAATTAGATAGATAAATTTGAATTCGCAGATATCGATTGCGATCAGAACAAAGAAAAAACAAATGAAAACATTGAATATTCCGATGCGATCCTCAAATATATTTATTGCAGTCTTATTATTTTACATTATGAAAGCTCGTATCCGATACGTAGTTCGCCCGGCGGTCATTTAATGGAGTTGATCGCACATTGACCCCATTCCCTGTGGGATGAAAGCCGACGCCAGATTATTTGTTCTGGGATACAATCACGAGTCAAAAATCATTAACTATATTATACTTATACGATTATTTATGAAGAGTTGAGAATCGATGAAATGAAATGTAACGTTACAAGACCATCTCCTAAAGACATTCGAGAAGAAACGAGGTGATTAGACTTAGATGTTTATGTTACAGAAACAATTTTACGAGATGTAATTACTGAGGAAAATGTTACAGGTCACGTAAACAACGGACAAATCTATACTAACATAATATTATAAAGCTGAAGAGTTTGTTTGTTTGTTTGAACGCGCTTATCTCAGAAACTACTGGTGCGATTTGAAAAAACCTTTTTTTCGTGGATAGACCATTTATCGAGGAAGGCTTTAGGCTATATAACTTCACGCTTCACGCGAAGAAACAGTGGAAAATGTGTAAAAAACGGGGAAAATTATTACCTATATGAAGAATAACTATTCCACGCGGACGAGGTCGCGGCGCGGGCACAGCTAGTAGATGATATAATTAAACACTTTTAATAACAAGATTTTATGAAGATTATAATTTACAGAGCTGGAAGAATATGTATATATTATTATATACCTACTTTAAATGACAAAGAAAAAAATATGGCAAGTATCTACTGTTAACTGGTAGTTCATTTTGGGTATAATTATGTATTCCATTTGTTGAAATAATGAATCGTTAATTATGAACTTTGACTATTTCTTAAATGAGTGGAAGAAAATTACGTTTAGAGTTAAATAATCTAACATTCAATTGGTTAGATTTTTAATGACTTAATATGGATCCTTAGTAAAAATTCTGGGCTTCTAGTAAGTAAAAGTCAGTATAACACTTACGAGTATACCCTTTTTCACTAGGACCCCAAAATTATAACTTAAAAGTACTTAGGTACCTAATCAATAAAACCTACATACCTCATTTTATGATGAAGTTAAAAACACAAATAAAGAAACCATCAAACAACTTTTGTTTACTAATCCCATAACGAAAGCAATTGAAAAATGTAGTGAAGCGTGAACCACGTTTAGCTTCAAACAAAAAAACAAAAATTAATTTTAGTAATGCTTGACTTTCAGTAAACAAAAACGCATGTTCTTGCAAATGAGGTGTAGTTGCACAAGATAAAAACAATTACATTAAAATAATCCTTATTATAACAGCATAAGAGTCACAGTTGGAACTAACAAATACAAAACTCATTGCTGGCCCACAATTTACCATACATTTAAATGACAATGGGCTTGCATCCACTACTCTCTTGTACTTTTTTCGAGAATATATTAAACATTTCATTATGGAATTATGTGAAAAGTATCATAGGCCTTTAATACCTCTATAGAAGTTAAGAATATACATATTAATAGATTTCCACTTTCCTTTAATGGATTATTAAGTATGCAAGATAAAGCTAAGGCAAAAAAACCAGCTTTAGACTCGAACTGGATATTTGCGACGGGAGCAATAATTACTATTAAAAAAATGTACATAAGTACTAAGATCTAGTAATAAAAAATGTCCTTTGCTACTGATTAAGAAGATGCATAAAAACGTAAATGCAAAACAAGCTAGTAGACTTCTTCAAGTAGAAGTAGAAACATTCAAATGGATTCCAAAAGTCGAAGTAAGAAATCACGTCGACTTTACTGCTTTCCTCTCATTACGGTGAAATTTTTATACAAATCGATCACACGTGAGGTTTATCAGTCGAATCAGGCGGTTTAATTTCTTAGAACTGACAGTTAACTGCTTAGCATCACGATAGTTTTCATTAAAACCACAGTCTTGGATCAAAACCAAGCTTCAGTAGGGCTGAATCAATCACCAGGCTGAAAAGGTTACTGCCAAACTAATATATAATTAAAGTTAATCTGTTTAATTATTTAGTTTCAAAACGGAAAGATCCGTATCAGATCTGAAAGTATTATTATTATTCTATTTACAAATATGCACAATGGTAGTTAATTTAAGAACCAAATCTTACCTACCTACATTTCTTATCCTGTTTCCTTTTAAAGAAGTGATCAATACAGATATATCTCACGTATCAGCTTCATCGAATAATAAAAATACTTCTTTAATTGGACGCTCTCATGCTCATCTGTCATTAGGCACAATATCATCGATCATAACTTTATCAGCTGCAAGTTCTGTCACATCTTGCCAGCATAGCGGTGTGAATTATAAATTAATTGCTTTATTAAAAAGAACAATTAATCAAGCTTGCGTCTGCGCCGCCCATTTCATTACTATTGACCGCTAATTTCTTCGTTCACATTTGTCTTCATAAATGCATCGTTTTTTTGCATTCCCAACAGCTTGAATTACAGGGTGGTTTGTTTTTCCTCTTTTATCTTTGTTGGCGAGGGCAACAAATTCATAAACCTCTTTAAATAATCACTAGAGCACATTTAGTAATTTTGCATATACATGAGATGCTATCTCATCATCTCGAGAGGCTGGCGTGTACAAATCTTTGCGTGCCGTGCCTTATTTAAAAGCAAAAGTGAATTAATAGGCTATTTACTCTCTTGAAAGGAACATAATGAAAAGGCGGTGTGAATAAACGATCAATTAGGTTCAACTGGCTAGAACCACTTCTATGTCTTTACTTGACTAACTCTTAAGTCCGAGCGAGTCATAAATACCAAACAGCTTCTCAAAAAGGTTTAATTCGACATTTCCATTCACACAACAATAAAAAACGTCGTAAATCTCTTGGCTTAACGTTCTCATAGGGAGTTGGTAAAAGATGGTATTAAAGCAGATCTCCTTTGTGCAGCCACTAAATTGACCAAGTGTAAGTTTTGAAGTATTTTTTTATCATAATAAACAAAAAGGTAACCAAACGTATCAAGTGAAATTTTACCGTAAAAGAGATGAGAATAATTTTCTATAAATACTTAGATAAAGTTGATATAGCACCAAAATAGTCCCAAAGGTAATTTTCAAAATTAAAGTAATAACATACAGTACCGTTGACCAACGGTAAAATTTTATACTTATTTATATCTTAACGGATATCGTAAACTATAATACAATACCAAGTGAAGTGACAGCGTGACATTGACATTGGGCGATCGGGCTGTTAATGAGTCATTATTTACATGCGCGCGCGTCGGTAATAGTAAACATTAATGTGATTAGAAATTTTATAACCATGTTACGGAGGCATTTTTATCTGATTCAAATGATTTGTGGCTTGTTTAGTCAAATTCTTGCATTTAGAAATTATTGTAAAACAGGATGTACTTCATGCTTTTTTATGATACAACTATTCTCAAGGAAAGATTTAATAAAATCAAAATAAAAGCCGACAACAGGAAGAGCCAAAGACGAAATAACACTAAAGGTCTTTCCTTAGCCTCAAATGTCTCATTATTAAAGTTTATGAATTCAGTTAGGTCTTTTTCAAACTCTTCGTATGTAGCTACGTATTTTCCTTCACGTTTTCTTATTCGATGCGTGTTATTTTAAGCACCGTGGGGGCAGCGTAGGCGCGGCCTGTCATTAATTACAACAATGATACCGCGGGTATTGTCAGTACACTGCTATTGTTTGTATATCAGCTTTTATAGAAAGAAAGACAGGACGCTTAAAATTATCTGGGAAGATATTTTAAGAAGATTAACCTGTATGGTCGTGGAAGCGTAAACATTTGTGTAGCCACTTCTTTTGTTATCTTATAAATCTTGATGTAAAATTTACGCTAAAATCTTAGATGGAAACTTGACGTTTATTCCCAACTCTATCACTTCAGACAGTAAATAACCACCTACACTTAAAATTGAAATCCATAGGGAATATTTTAAGAACAGTACAGACGGAAACAAAGCGTCGCGAGATCAAATTAATGCTCATTCATATATTCCACCGACCGAAATCATAACTCATGGGAGACGGCATGGCAAATTTAAGATCACCTTACAAGGCTTGGCAGCTAAATTCGTTTCATATCCATCTTCCTTATGACGAGTGATTAAGGTTGATTTTAGAGGACTTTATTATACCATTCAGACTCCATAGTGCTGTCAGGGGGTGAGATACGATAGCGATAAGTCGATAACTTCAAATCGCGTGGGTGTAGCATTAAGAACTAATAAATCTTACACAGGCATTAATTATTTCTTATCTGGAAGTACACGCGCGGTTTCATATGAAGTTTTTATTTCATTAAGGAACAAGATAAGGTTTGAAGTCAATTTATTGGTTCTGGACAACCCCTTAAATTCAAAGTGACAATTAAAATGCTTCAGTGTTCCTTTTTTGTTACTTTATACCGGGATATTATATCAAAGGGCCTTCGAGTATTAAGTTGTTCAAAGATACGATCATTATTTATTGTTTTTCCTGCAATTATAATTTTAAAGTTCTCATGTTGCGTTGTCTGGACGACACTGGATATTTCCACTCGTGTCAGATGACTAGTCATTCGTCCCTAAATTACGAATTCTCCTCGCCGGTCGTGCACAATTACATCCCTGTGCGGATGTGATAATTCCGTGGCTTCCCTGCGCGGGCGCACCATATTAAGAGCAATCTAGCGCGAATTATGGCGAAAAGTGCGCTAACAATGCACAACCGTGCCGTAATGATGGAGAATTTTACCAGAAACTTGTTACAGGAGCGCTTTAAGACTGAGGTGTATTATAAGTTCTGCCAATTGTTATAGCCGAGTCATGATCACGCGGTTATGGATAGTGGTTTGCTATAGATGAAGTGTAAAATTGTAGAATAGCTGCAGGTTTTTACTTAATAGCATCAATGATCGAAAACATGAACTGGCGTGCAATCGGAAAGTAACTGACTATTACCGCTTAAGGCTTAAACCGCTGAACCGATTTAGATACAGTTTGATACATAGATATTTTGAGCCCGGAGTAGGATTTATATGACGAGTTTTTTCACCGAATTTTCATCTTAAGCAAGTGAAAAATTTTATGTAAGTGCGGTAGTTGAAGCGTTAAGCGCTTTCTAATTTTATATTATTAAAATAAGAAGCTGACATTAAGACTGACATTAACGCAGGCCCAAAACTATAAAGGTTAGAAACTTAAAATTTTGCACAGGGGTTCCTCTTGTAACGTAGGGAAGTACTAACAAAGGATGTTGAAAAATTTAACCCCCAAAGGGGGTTAAACGGAGGTGCAAAGTGAACACTCACTTTGCACCTCCGGATAATGCGGACTAGTGACTATTCCACGGGAAAGATGTCGCGGGCAAAAATAGATTCACTATAAATAATTCGTTGAGAGCAGCTAACCGAGGAAATAAAACAGTTCTTTGTCTTAAATCCTTACAAAATTACGACGTTACAATGTATACGAGGATTTTAGTAGCACATTTGAACCCGACGGTGTAATTTGAGTAAAATTGCATGAAGTGACACACGACCACGTTCTGTGGCAGGATGGCATCATTTATGAACCTCGGCATCCCCGGTAGGGCCAATTGAGATCAATCTGTGGAATCCGTCATAAAAAGCGTTTACTATCAAACAGTTGTTTTCGGATGAGGAAATGAATTTGCCTATCAACATCGCTGACAAATGGCCAATTAGAATGACGGATATCACCAATTGTGACGTGGTGTAGCTGGAAAGCTGAGTTAGGCTCGTAAAGAGTAAATTAAAATTTAAAAAAGGTTGAGTAAAATTTCTGCACCCATAAGGTAAAACTGGATTCTATTACTATCTTAATTCGTCCGTCTATCACCATGTCTGTACATCACGAACCTTGACAGTTAGCCAGTATTTTTTTTATGAATAAGTAAGCTTCTGCCCGTGACTTCGTCTGCGCACGATAAGTACTTTACACATTTTCGTTTTAAATTTAGCGTAGGTTCGTGTTATTCTGAGCTAAGTAAGCTATATTATTTTAAAGTTTCATCAAAATCCATTCTATCCATCTATCCTTACATCCAAACATTCTTACTATCGCCTTTATAATATTAGTAAGGATGGTACGGAACCTTTTGTGCGCAATTCCGAATCGCACTTGGCCGGTTTTTTATGTCCCAAAACTCACACTACAATCTCGTGAGTTATAAACGTGACTTGTGTTACATAGTTACCGTGTAATTAAAGTTGTAATTAATTAACTAAGTGTTGTTTGTCAATTAACCGAGTTTCGTATGTACTGTAGTCTCCAGAGAAATTAATACGAGTAACTTACATAGAATCAATTTGCATAAATTAATTTATATAAGTATATAGCTTCTACTAGTAACAAACATAGATATTGTTTTATTTAGTATTTCTTCTATCTTGTAAATTTATAAATTTACCGCGGACTCATTTTCGATTCTTGATATTATTGGGTGAACTTTTTTAAGTAATAATACATCGGCCCTTAAATTGCTTTGTAAGTAAAGACAAACAAACAGATTGAAATAACTTTTTAATTTATTATTAAGAAGTGTGTAAGTGATATATATCGATTGAACAATGTGGTAACTAAAATAGATTTCCCAGCACAGATATTATTTATTAAGTACAATATTAACGTAGAAATATCACAGGTGTGTAGATACTATTCTGAGACCGTGGGGTCAGTAAAGTTATAGAAATGTCAGCATAAAATCAATCAATAAACTATTTTTTACATATTTTACAACATGTAAGTAAACGGCTTCTGAAATTATTGAGACATAAAATTATTATATATACATATATAAAACTTTAGTTTTAGTCTGCCAATTTTGGGAACCTTACTTTTTCTAATAGCCTTAAAGATTAATTTACAATATAAAAAAAAAATAACGCGAAGAGGTAATAGACAAACGGACAAACATACTTTCGCATATATAAAATATTAATAGGTACCTAGCTATATTTCACAATTCCAGGATACACTCGCAAACCGGAAGGTAGATTAGTACTCGTATCAAATGAAAACAATTCAGATTAAATTCCCTATTGTTTATTACAATTTATGATCGCCATTATTTTCTTCAACCATTTATATTAATCTACATGTTTCATATAACAATCAAAGGTGATTTCCGTGGATATAGCTCACCAAATCAATTACTTACCTGCCTTATACTCTGTAGACAGCCTATGAATTTTTGAAATCGGAAAAGTAGTTTATGAGTTTATTAATTACAAACATACATACAAAAATAAATAATACAAATATTTCCTCTTTATAATACCTATTAGTGTATGTATTATGATACAGTGGTTATACCTACGCCCTTGGTGTTAGGTAGGACTATGTGTATTGTGTCTTTAATATAGCACTTTTTTGCATTTTCAATATAATAAATATAATATTGGGTACATATTATATTTATTATATTCTCATCATTATCAAGCAGTTCTCACATTACTTTACCTATTCGTAAGAATACTGAACAAACAAAATTAATTAACAATGTGTTATACATTTCAATTCATCAATTTAATTAGAAGTTAAATAAAAACGAGGTCGCGCGGTGTTACATATAAATATGCAGAAATATTGCGGATTTGCGTTTTGATAACGTAATTTTAAATTTAAACATTATACTGCGTAGGATTCATCCCGTTCCGGCGACAAAATAGAATCGTATTGTATGTAGGTACACACTACACGTGTCATAGAATAGTAAAGCTACTTTGGACATATTATGATGAAAAATCATTAGGTACTTACATAGTATAAAAGAAAGTCGCCTTTTCTGTCCCTATATCCCTATGTACGCTTAAATCTTTAAAACTACGTTTTTTTAATAGATAGAGGGATTCAAGAGGAAGGTTTATAGTACCCGTGTGAAGCCGGGGCGGGTCGCTAGTAAGTAAATAGTTATACAGAAATAGAAGTAGAAATGGAAGATAGCAAGCAAACGCAGTGTTAGATTCTTCAACCAAGAATTGAAGAATCTGAGGGATTTGTTCAGTCAAAGCACCAACCAGGTAACACACAAGTGCTCGACAAGCTGTACAACGGACGCATAAAGGCTGTTACCTCTTATACTTACAGCCTTTATGCAGCTTACTTATGTTTGTGTATCTACTGTCTGAACACAGCAATGTAGCAGCCTCAATTATTCATCTTTCAAAAAAAACCGGAATCAAAATCAGTTCCGTTCAGAAGCTACGATGCCTAAGTTACAATAACGAATAACGCAATAGTACATAACGCACGCAAGCACACAGACAAACACGTCAAACTTATAAAACTCATCGTTTAAATGTGTCGGAGGTTAAAAATTAAAATAGTCACGATATTGTATAATCTTCGATAAGAGTAGAAATATATAATTAAATAATAATATTGTCTCACAAAAAACTGTTTCAAACAAACACTTTCGGATTTTATAGTTTTCACGGCGAGTGTTCTTCAGCTTGGCACATATACAAAAATAGGATTTTGTTACTATATTGAAAATGCGACGAGAATTACGCAATTGTTTTTTCAGTCCAAGGTGACGATTTCAAGCTCAAGGCCACACGAGATTCAGAATTAAGTCAATACTATATTTAAATAGCATAGCATTTACCTACCTAAAAAAATACCACAACGCCCGAGCAAGAGTGATACTTTGGCTTAATAATAACCTTTATTAACGTAATATATTTTCCCTAGCTAAAATATCGAGCCAGCATTCTTGCTTAGGCAACAGTTAAATTTTGTCAACTTCAACATCTGATGCAATAGTCAAGTAATTCAGATCGGTTAAATATAATCTATACACCTAGGGTTGCAATCTCTAAAAATTGGCCACCAGCAAACCTGGGGAAATCCTCGGATTTTGGAGCCAAGAATCCGCACATATCAACAAAGAGAGCCTTCTCTTTGTTGATATGTTAGTTAGTTTTTGAGACCAAAAAGCTATTAAAATTTCATTTTCAAAACTGGACCCCAATGAATCGGGCCCGGGCATTTCCCGGACGCCCTCTCTAAACTGGGATAAATATTGGGAAACCCGGACAAATGGCAACCCTACTCGTATATACACCAATAACCTGACCACACTTCACATCACGGCATTCCACTTACACACGATTAAGTAATTCTCAATCCATTAATTGCCGAAATGTTTAGATAATTCGTTATGTGGAATGTGCACACCCAAGTGCAGGAAACAGCTGATAGTGCATACAAATATTAACACAGGCACGTGAGAACTGAAGCAGGCGCCAGCAATTATAACTCTCTGATGTATGCCGACAGGAATAAAATTATGAACATAGAATAGGAAAATAGATGAGACAATTCTCTAGTGTCTAACGTGTTTATACCTAAGAGGATGAATCATCAAGAAGACTGTGACTTTAAGAATTGGAAATCTGACAGAGTAATGTCTATTAAAATATTCAAAAAGTAAGAGTTACATTAACAGCTCATCGTCCGAATTTTTGGTAGGAGGACCAAATGCTTAAACTTTTAAAATAATGGCTAGTAACGACTTGCTGAAAATCACTGTGGAGTTCTTTGGGAGAGGCTTATATATAGGTACGGCAATAAATTTATTTAGGGTCAAATTAAAGCCAAATCCACACAGGCCTCGTAGTCTAGTACTAGACTTTATTAATAAATTAATGTGAAATAAAAGTCTATAGTAAGAACTCCCAAAAGCGCTACAGTTTTATACAAAACTAGTTGTTCGCTCCGACTTCGCTCGGATCCCTTTTTTTATAGCCTAAGTCACTCGGGAATAGTGTAGCTTGCCAACTGAGAAAATTTTAAATCGGTCCAGTCGTTTTGGAGCTTATTAAATCCAAACAAACAAACAAACCTTTCCTCTTTATTATATTAGTATAGAAGTATAGATTGATTAGTGTCAGCACTTATTCTTTGAAGTTCTATGCGACTAAAGACATTTACCGCTAATTGTTGACAACGTGGCAATCTTACAGATACGGCGCTTAAGTGTTGAGGCTAAATTAAAAAAAAAAAGACTAGCGAAGTGCTTTACACGTGGTAGCCATTTCGATTAAAAATCTGACATCAAAGAGGCGGCAGGCGGCATTTGTCCACTTTTGAAATCCATTCAGTGTGTCTTTCACTGTCAGTGAAAGAAACGAGTAGGGACCTAAGGCGATTCGAGACGCCAGAAAGAACCTGTCATTCTTTCACTTATTGCCAAAAGTATGAGTAACGGTAGTTCTCTCGCACCAAAACCGTGCAAACTCAAAAAGTAAAAGTAAATATTGCAAAGTAATTTCTGATGCCTTTGCAGTTATTATACATTGGAATGAAACAACTGTAGAGTGTAGACGGATAATCGTATCACGACTGAGCTGACAATAGTGTTATGCTAAAGTCTTTTACTTTCGTTTTACTTTAACATAAGACTATTGTCAGCTCAGTCGTGCTATGGAATCTGTAAAGGCTCCGAAACGTCTACAGTTTCATTCCAAAATATATTGCAATTTATAAGCAACTAGCTTCTGCCCGCGACTTCGTCCGCGTGGAACTCCTACTTGTTGCAGTCGGTTAAAAAGTAGCCTATGTCCTTTCTCAGGTTCCAGACTTTCTTTGTACCAAATTTCATTTAAATCGGTCCAGTAGTTTTAGCGTGAAAGCGTAACAGACAGACAGACAGAGTTACTTTCGCATTTATAATATTAGTAGGGATTTTAAGGTGTACCTAACCGAAAAAAAGACTAAAAAAATCGGGATTTAACTCTCACGCGAGGCATGAACTGCCTGCTTAACGGATACGGTTAATCTGACAGCACTGACAAGTGTGACAGGACCGCGTCGGATGTTTTGACATACGCAATTACCTGCTCTCGGTTCGGTTGTGAGACCGACTCACATCCCGGTGGTTAAGTTGAAAGAGAATTAAACGTCACAAAGGGGTTTGTAAAGGGAACTGAGATGGTATTGGAACCTTAATAATAAATCTGAACATTTGTGTCTTAACGTAGGTTTAGTTATTCTAAGTATTTTTAGTATAAAGAGAATATGCTAGATGTCGCTGATTATTAATTACATCGCGCTAATGAAATGTTTTCTTGATTTTATATGGTTCGTATAATTAAGTTTTGATGTGTGGGAAAACAAGCAAGTATACGAGTGTTTAGAACTTCTTGTGGTTTAATTTCATCTCTTTTTATTGATTTATACAATTTACTAAATTAACAAATAAATAATAATATTTGGTATGACCACAGTTTTTTCGTTCTCCATGAAGTAAGTAAATTAGCAAAAAGCATTCCAAAAACTCATTACCATTGTGCTTTTATTGCCTTACCATTTTATATACTTCTTTGCGTATCACAAATAATCTTTCAACGGGAATCAGGTTTTGAAAAACCCGTTGCAGTGATTGAAAGCAAAACCTGACATTTGAGATTCAATTTGCTCAGCAATAGGAGGGTTAAGTATATATCATTTTACATAATGACGCGATGACGAAGTGATACAATCATATGAAGTGTGCGTTAGGGATCTTCATTTAAGTAAGTGGCTAATTGAAATGATACAATTATAATGGAAAATATAAATATAAAAATAAATATAAATAAAATATTTTTATACGCGTATTACAATATTATTTCTTTACTAATCCGTTAAAAAATATGTAGTCACACTTATAATAAAATAGGTAGGTACTATAATATATTTACTATATAAGTACATACATAAGTTATGGACATATTAGTTAAACCACTAATATGATTTTAACGAGACTTTCGCGGTTATACCAAAATTATGATACGTTTTATTTAGCAGGACATTTCTCTTCTTTCCATCATATTATGTACCTATGTAGACGTAAGTACCTAAGTAGTTAAGAAAAGTAAGTAACTACTTACTTATAAGTAAGCATGTAGGTATAGGTACATAGGTAAGAATTCAAAAACATTGACCTGTACAAAACTTAAAGATCACTAGCTAACCTTTTAGATATTTACTGTATACTTACTGAATTAGAGTAGGTACCTAATTTTCATTTCCTGATAAAGGTAAGTTAGGTACAAAATATTAGGATAAGTAAATTGAAAGGAGTTAATATTCGAAAACTACCTAATTGAGATTCGTAGACAGCTTTGATTAGAACAAAAGGCAAATCATTGAAAAAAAATCATCCAAAGAATTCTCCCACCCACATAGAACAATTTCACTGATAACAACTACCCTAACATTACCCTACACTATCTGAAAGATAAAGTGACCTGTAAAGTTTTTTATTTTATCTTAACTATTGTGTAATAGGTACCTGTTTGTTTACCTTTGGAAGGTCTATGAATAAAGGGTTCACATGGGAGGTATTTTTTAAATCAACCCTTGATTCTTTAGCTAACATTCCTTTGAAATTATTATAAGTAGGTTATTACGTATATAGTTTATTATAGATAATAGATATGTCCCAGTAAAAACTACATTTTTAATTGAATGTTTACTTACTTACTTATAATATTATTGAATGTTTTTTTTTTATAACACCTGCTTGTCTAAGTATCACAGTTTATAAAATGTTCAAACTAGTTAGAAATTGATATACTTAACATATTTAGTCATAATATTAATTACCTACTTAATCATTATACTCCCATAATTATAATAATGACAAAAGTAATATCTCTCTATCAATTCATTAACAAATAACTATTAAGTAAATGTATGAATAAAAGTTATTAATTAAGTATTCTTTAATTACTCATATAATAACCTATTAATATGCAATGAAGTCGTCATGATAACCATAATTATGCAATTGCATAATAATAATTATTATATTAGTTACCTATATGAATAATAATAAATAATAAAATAGTTAGGTATGCATACACACAAACAAAACAATTAAATGGGCAGGATGTCTGCTGGGCCGCTAGTTTCAATAAAAATTTAAGCATTATGCATTATTAATTTCCATCAAAACATGATAAATTAAATCAACCAAATGCAACATTCCAAATATAAACAACAAAACACAAATAAAATTAAAACTGAAAGTAGTATCGGTATCAACAATACAATTCCCAGTACAGAGACAGGGTCACTAGTGGACGCAGTGGATGCACTTAAGAATAAATGCACTCACTGTGCATGGCAATGTGTGAATGTGTAATGTGCTAATGTGTAAATGTGTGCACACAGTGGTGAAAAGTGAAGCTTTTTTGTTTTGGATTTTTTTGCAGCGGCAACTCTTTTTAGTTCCCATAGAAACAGTTTCCTTATTCCATTAATGAGTGGTGAACATGTTATTTTAAATGATAAATAAATATAGGTATACACAAGGGGAAATCAACCAACTTTTTTTTGAAGTTGGTTAAAAATCAAAATTTCAGATTGTGATAAAGTTGCAGTTTGCAAATTTAATGAAACTTGGTTAAGAGACTATTTCTATGTATGTTTTGTATAAATTATTTATATAATTAAAATATTCATAACAATGAATAATTTAATTATATAAATAATTTATACAAAACACCAATCCTTAATCTTATTAGCATAATATGAGTACCTAAGTAATAATATAATATAATTATTTAGCTCACAATAAGCAGCATTTAATATATTTACCTACTTAAAAATATAAAATAAATACTTACCTACCCCTTTTTATCTTAATTAAATAGGTACCTACCTACATAAATATAAGGAAGGAAATATCGAAGTACCTAGGTAATTATATTATTATTATTAAGTTTCTATATTATTACAATATGTTTTTAAATTTGAGAAAATTTAATATTAATTTAGGTAGGTACTTAAATAATTATGATATAGAAAGTTACAGGTATTAATTGTTTGTAAACATAAGATGAAATTGTTTCTATAATAATACTACGCAAACTTTTAACAAAATATCTAATAATGACATTCGTAATCACAAGCGAATATTATTATTTTATTAAATAATATACTTAGGCACTCATAATAGTCTTTCCTTAGCAATAAATAGTTTCTCATACTCAATAAAACGTATACAACAAATAAGTAGGTAAATCAACAATAATAGAAAAAACTTACTGCAAAACAGAATCACAAAATCCAGGATAATTTTTCGGAGCACGAACTTAGATTCACGATTCATGGTTATAGATTGATTACGCGAATTTGCCTTTCGATCATTCATATCCATTCCAAGTCAAAACAGTTTGTAAATGCAATTTTTCTCATACGCGTTACGAAAGAGGTGCGAGACGTGTGCTCGTTTTAAAATTTGACAGAACACACGTCAAACTCAGAACGCATGCGCGCGCAGACTGCTCACTGCGGTAGCAACGGAACGGCAGCGCGTTTATGGGGTTCACTACACTCAACTGACATAAAATAATAATATTTTTTTAGCGAAAATTGGTTGGTAGGAAATTATTTGAATTATGTCATTCAGCATTGTGTTTTTAAACTAGCCATAATAATATTATCAGTTGAATATGAACGTATACTGTATACTTAGATAAGTAAGTACCTACGTAGGTAGTTTGATTTAAAAATATTTCTTGGTTAAATATTTCTTTTCGTGGTAAATATTTTTTTTTTAACAAAATTAAAGCAAAATAATTAATTTCTTAAAAAATCATATAGGTACGTATTAAGGTAATTAATATTGTCAAAAAAACTTTTTTACTTAGGTAGGTACTACCTAGTCAACAAATATGCCGATACCGACGTGAAATCAGCGGAGCCCCACTTGTATGTAACCTTCCTACTAATATTATTATAAACGCGAAAGTTTGTAAGAATATTGGAATTCGGGTCAAAAAATATTAGGCAAGTACCTACTTTTATTTAATTTTTTTATTGATAGGTACCTAAGCAAATTTGAAAATATGTATTAGATTTTTTAAAAATCGTTTTTAAATACCTATTATAAATAATCCCTTATTAAAATGCTGTTAAGGTAAGGCACGGGACACAACCGGTGCTTTATTTTCTTAATAAGTAGGTACCTAACTATAAAATAGCTAAAGGGTTTATATTCAGCCCTTAACCTAAAAAAAAAGTTTATTACTTAAACTAAATAAGTATGAGCCCTGCTACGATGACGCACATAGCTACTGAATGAAAATACACAGATGAAACGCGACAAAAGAACCATTTAATATTTTTTTACGAGGTTTAATAAAAAGTGGCAAAGGAATGCCGCCCTTAGAAATTAAAAAAAGTAGTAGGTAACTAGGTAGGTAACCGGTAGCCATTCAGGCGACACCTGTGGATTTCGTTAATTTATAGTCGGCACTATTATCTATTCTGTGTAGTCGGTAAAGTAAAAAAAAAATTAGAATGAAACAACTATGACGGATTTCGAACACTTTACAGTTCCCATAATCGAAGCACGACTGAGCTTACATCTCGGTCAGTCAAGTGAATATGGGAACTGTAAAGTAGTTAAAAAAAGTTGGTAACTGGTTACCTACTTAAAGTAAACTTGTTGTACTATTATATTACGTAAAGTAAATAGATGGCGTTAGAAATTTAATGTTTAGCGCCATCTATGTAGTTTGCCTGGTACTATTAACTGGATGCAAGTACGACGAGTACGTAACTAGCTGTAGCTATACCCTCGCGGTAAACGTCGTAGAGAAACCAAACGTAACCAATAGATGGCAGTAGTATCACAATAACACAATGAAGTACAAAATAATAATTATGAGTCGTTGAAATAACTTTTTGTTGCTTGAATCATATTAACGAAGAGTTAATTTACTGTTATAAGTTATTTATCAAAAAAATATTTAGAAGTATGAAGTTTGTGACGTTTTAATTATTAATTTAAAATAATGTTTTTTTCAGTTTCGTTATCCTACTTAAATGCTTAATGCTTTTTTCAAAATGGTCAGTAGGTAGGAACCTACTGGAGTGAAACAACTATTAACGGATTGAACTCGCGTATTTTTGTATTATTTTATTTGGTGACGTTTAAAAGTAAAATTTTCAAAGCAAAGCAAAGTAGGGTGAAATCAGCTTTGTAATGGTTAAAGGATTTTTAAAATCGGAATAGTTTTTTCTCAAACATGCAATGAAATATCGTCCTTACGTGCGTCAAAACACGCCAGGAAATATATCATTCCTGGCCTAGGCCGGGAAGTAATTTCTTTTTAATTTGAATATCAACATGGCGTTGATCTTCATAAACAGTTTAAGCAACCGTTTTTTTTTAATAAGTTAGAACTTTATTGTACCAAAAATATTCGCGTTAATGCCTATATTATACACGAACTGAGAATAAAAAAAGAATCTGTATTATTAGATTAGGTAATTTCAATTTTATACTTGTCATGATTTTTAAAAAGTATTGTTATTTGTTTAGTTTTACTGGTATATTTAAGTTACGAATGGCAACATTCGCGCTGATCTATGATTGGCTATTGTATATTTTGACCAATGACGGACGAGCGAGCGTGGCCAATCAGCGGCGAGCAGCAATCAGAGCTGTCATGGTAGAAGACGCGGGAACGAAAAAGGAGATGGCTATCTTTGGACAAATATTGTAAAATGAATTCGCAATGTTTAGAGGTTGGAGGTTAACGGCCTGTTGAAGACTTATACGCTAATACGATTGATAACTAGAAGTTGTTAAGTAAAGGGATTTACTGGTACATGTTAGAAGTTGTGATTCTCATTAACGGAATAAAGTAATCAGGTTGTATTTGGTGTAAAAAAATAAAAAATCCTGTTATTCAAGTGTAATTTATTTTATTTGAATGTTGTATTTATTTATTTCATTGCATTACTTTGAGAAAAGCACTATACATGCCTAGCCGGGAAGGGGCTTGCAAGCCTCGTAACAATATCCGGCCTCCCTTCGGTCGGCCGTCTATACTGTATACTCGGCTCGCAAGCCCTCACTTCCCTGCGCCGTCTGTAATGTACTATTGAGTTGTTTGTAATGAACAAATCATTATAAACATACACACACATAAATACCTACTAATATTTCCTTTTTATAGTAGGTAAGTGTGTTTGAGGCATTAGTAGGTAGGTATGAATTATTTATCAGAAATTGTGTTATTTATAGATTAATACTAAGTAGGTATAACAATTTCTGATGCCTTCGCGGTTATTACACACTGGAATAAAACAACTACCTATTAAGTAACGGACTTAACTCGCGTATTTTTATTTTATTTTATTTGCTGACGTTTCGGATTCTTTACAGTTTCAATAATCGTAGCACGACTGAGCTGACAATAGTCTAACGCTAAAGTCAGCAAATAAAATAAAATAAAAATACGCGAAATGAATCCGTTAACTATTTTTTTTTTGTTTCATTCTACCTAAGTAGGTATTTTTAATTAGGTAGATAAACGAATATTGTTTACTGTGCATCTTACTTATAAATGTAAGTAATCTGGTTATTTTAAAGCTAAAGCGTTAGCGTTAGACTATTGTCAGCTCAGTCGTGCTACGATTATGGAATCTGCAAAGGCTCCGAAACGTCAGCCAATAAAATAAAATAGGTACGCGAGTTAAATCCGTCTGTTGTTTCATTCTAAACTACCCTGTAGGTACGTTTTGATTCCTTTGCGAGTGTCGAAAATTATCTTAAATAGCTTCTGCCCGCGACTTCGTCCGCGTGGAACTCCTCCTTTTTTGCAGTCGGTTAAAAAGTAGCCTATGTCCTTTCTCAGGCTCCACACTTTCTTTGTACCAAATTTCATTTAAATCGGTCCAGTAGTTTTAGCGTGAAAGCGTAACAGACAGACAGACAGACAGAGTTACTTTCGCATTTATAATATTAGTTAGGATATATTCTCCCCCCCCCCAACAAAATCCTAGCTACGCTCTTGAGCTGATCTAAGAAGTCCTTAAGTAAAAGCGGATAATCCGCGGCAGTCCGCTAAAGCCATCTTGTTGAAATGTTTGCGATGCGCGCAAGAGTCGGATTACGGACTTAGGCTGGCTTTGACCAAACTCGCAGCTTTATTCTTTTTTTTTTTCGAACTGAATACTGAAGCGCAGTTGGCCAGCTAATGGGCCTTCACTGCAAAACCGGACGGGTGGCGAGACTCCTGAAAGGAGACTCTTAAGCCTTTTGGGTTGGGTTTAGGGTTTTTAGCCCTGACCGACCCGAGGGCCCCCCAAGGTGGGGTTCGCACCTCGGCTCGGGCCGTCAGGAGGTGTGTTGACACGACTATTTTGTTGCAAGGGAACAGAAGGTCCCTGCGGATAAGTCCGACGCACGCCGGGTGTATGTGGACGTCTACGACCCCGCCGGCGGGGCCGCTGTAACACTATCGAGTATGCTAGGTGTGGGTGAGGCCGCATGCCGCGCGGCAGCTGCCTGTGTGTCGGTGGGAGGGGGGCTTTATTCTGAGGATAAATTGATATTTACCGTTGAAATTTCATATCTAGATACATTTGTATCAAAATAAACTGAGTTAGGTAGGTATTCCTTAGTAGATATAGGTAAGTAGGTGATATGTAAAGGCCTAGACAAGTATTTCCTAATAATTTCTGATTCCTCCGCGGTTATTACCTATACCTACATTGGAATTTGAGACTATTGTCAGCTCAGTCGTGCTACGGTTATGGAAACTGTAAAGAATCCGAAACGTCATCAAATAAAATAAAATAAAAATACGCGAGTTAAATCCGTAAATAGTTGTTTCATTCCAATGTGTAATAACCGCGAAGACATCACAAATTATAACGTTTTCCGTTGAATTTTCATATCTAGATACCTTTGTATCAAAGTAAACTGAGTATATTAAGGTAGGTAGCTATTTGAATTTGGACGAATCCTTAGTAGAAATAGGTGAAATAGGTATGTAAAGGCGCGCATATTACGCCTTCGCGGTTATTATACATTGGAATGAAACAACTTTAAACGGATTTAGCTCGCATATTTTATACTAGCTTCTGCCCGCGACTTCGTCCGCGTAGAACTCCTCCTTTTTTGCAGTCGGTTAAAAAGTAGCCTATGTTCTTTCTCAGGCTCTAGACTATCTGAGTACCAAATTTCATTTAAATCGGTCCAGTAGTTTTAGCGTGAAAGCGTAACAGACAGACAGACAGACAGACAGACAGACAGACAGACAGACAGACAGACAGAGTTACTTTCGCATTTATAATATTAGTTAGGAGTTAGGATAGTTAGGATTATAAGACTATTGTCAGCTCAGTCGTGCTACGATTATGGAATTTGTAAAGGCTCCGAAAAGTCAACCAATAAAATTAAAACGCTAGGTGCATCCGTTCAAAGTTGTTTCATTCCAAGTATTTCTACTAAAAATAGCTAACGCTCAGTGAGTACCTACTTCAGCAATTACTACCTTCTAAGTGAAGTTATATATTATTGTATTTTTTAATGTTTATTCTTTGTCTAGTGTTCATAATACTTAAAGCTTAGGATTACAGATTTGTGCGCGGCAGAGCGACGGCCAAGTCTTGATTGAAAACAAAATCAAACTACGGATTTAACTTGTTCACTTACAACTGAACTCAAAAGTACTGAATCGATTTTAATAATTCTTTCACTGTTGGGAAACTACGTTCACCCTGAGTAACATAGGCTATAGAATATTTTGACAAAAACTGTGCGAAGTCGGGGCGAACCGCTAGTAATAAATAAGTAGGTACGAGTAGGTTTAGCAGGTAGTAGTTAGTAGTAGTTCACCGTTCTCAATTTCAATTTCCAATCTTTTTAAAGAAACTCCCTTAGATGTAAGTAGGCATAATTAATAATATTCCGTTTGGCACTTTATAACCCAGTGAACAAGACACTTGTTGGTATCTACCTAATCGGCACCTACTTATTACTACTTAGGTACTACTTATTACGAAACCGGAGGTTGCGGGTTCGAATCCTGCTAGGGGCAGATGTCAATGTGATGAGCACTGGCATCTATACCTGAGTCTTGGATGTCTTATATGTATTTATGTATGTTTATCCGTTGTCTAGTACCCATAGTATAAGCTTTGTTTAAATTGGGGCTAGAATAATTGGTGTGAATTGTCTAAAGATATTTATTTATTTATTACTAGGTCTAGGTCTAGGCCTAGGTCCACAGCGTGTATTAATAGTTTAGAAAGATGTCAAAGAAAAGTAAGCGATCAATCTTTTACATCTACCTACAGTATTCAAGACAAACAATATATTTACCGAAACCCACCCAAAAGCCACCTTCACATCAAAGCACAGATAGGTACATAATAATGACAAAAGCGGCTAAATTCCACCATCATAGGAAACAATGCTCGCAAATAACGTCCAATTTAAATAACAGGCTCGCAAAGCTGAAAAACAACCCGTAACCGAAGTTGGGAATAAATTAGCAACCCCCCTTTCCCCCTTTTACCCAATGTGTACATTGTGCAAAATATTATTTGCCTTGCCAGACAATAATAGGATCTTACGCCCCGCCCTGACATGTTAGCTTTGGGTAACTCCGCCCATCGCCAATCCTCTTACCGATTGGTTCGTTCCGTCTGCCCTCTCTCTCTAACGCATCGCGCGTCTCCCTCCGACGCGTAGCTTTTCCCTCAACGCCTGAGGGGTAAATGTTTTGGTAGGAAACATATACGAAGGTTTTCTAGAGCCCCGCTCGCATTGTCGAAGCATTTCGTTCGTGAATATTTTTTACGCGCGTTTTATTCCTCTACCTGAATGGAGTGCTAGAATTCGCTTTATGAGATTTTTTTCAATACATCTCGAGTCCGTTAGCTCGGGATTAAAGGATCGCGCATACATATCTCAGTAAACAGTTTCCTTTGCTCGTTTTGTTGGATCTTTTTATATTTTATAGCATTAGGCACCTTCGCACGCTCTTTGAAAATGCTTTAGATGGATTTCAGATATTATGCGAGCGTCTTTAACCGTTTATTGAGCAATCAAAGTAATTATTTTAGTTGCGTATCTGTTACGTGCTTTGTCATTTCATTACTATTACCTCTTATCTTTGAAGTTGAATAAATATTTTTCTTAGATAATCAAAACAAGGACATCGTTATTAACAAAACATTCACCTTTAATAACTCTCGAGAATCACGTCAAATATTTAAACATGTAACAAGAAAAAAAATAAAACTAAATTCATACAAAAATCACCAAAACGAGTCCACAATCCATCACAGAATAAATAACGCGACCGCAACAAAGTTAAATCGATAAGCACGGAGCGGTCTAATAATTATTATTAGTCGACGGCCTGAAATTCATGCACAAAGCTCCGACCCGCAGTAATAATAACGACAATTGTTGTGTTTACTGGAACGTAAACGCGGCCCGAGGCGGTGGGGGCGCCGGGCGACCCCCGGGGGCGGAGCCGCGGAGCGCCCAGCGCCGCAGTCGCCGTCGCGCCACGCGCCCACACGCACCTCTGACATGTGACCGTCCAGCATGGACGAGTGCGATCTAGCTCAGTACCGCGACATGATCATCGAGGGAGACTTGCCGCTGGACCTGCGCCCGCCGCCGAGACTCTACCTGCCGCACTACCTCCGCGACGAGCGCGAGGAATACCCACCCGACGACACCTACGTCTCCGTCGACGAGGACACTCCCGACCTGCCGCCGCCGTCCAGCGACTCCGATCGCTACGAGGCCTCCAGCCCCGGAGACACCAAGCCCTCGTCCCCGAAGAAATCTAAACAGAAATCCTCCACGCAGCTCATCAAGCCCCCGTACTCCTACATAGCGCTCATAACGATGGCCATCCTCCAATCGCCACACAAGAAACTGACGCTGAGCGGGATCTGCGAGTTCATCATGACCAGGTTTCCATACTATCGCGAAAAATTTCCCGCCTGGCAGAACTCCATTAGGCACAATTTGAGTTTGAACGACTGTTTTATAAAGATTCCTCGGGAGCCGGGAAATCCGGGTAAAGGGAATTACTGGACGCTGGATCCTCTGGCGGAAGATATGTTCGACAACGGGAGTTTTCTTCGTCGCCGGAAGCGGTACAAGAGGCCGGCGCCGTCGCTGCAGCACGCGCATGCGGTGGTGGCGATGCTGGCGCGAGAGGCGTACGCTCCGCTGTTGCCGCTGCCTTGTTACTTGCCGCCGACGCCGCTGCTGTCTCTGCCGCGACCGCCGCCGGCGACGTTGCGGCCGGTTCCCTTGCCTCCTCGAGTTACGGACACCACAGAGCCTAGAGGTAAGAGATCTCGGAACGGGTTCTCTATCGAGTCTATAATTGGTTCTCAAGACGAGCACGGGTCGGTGGAGCCCCGTCGGAGTGCGTTTTCCCCTCTGTACCAGGGCAGCGGCCCGCCGGACGACTGGGCCAGATGAGCCTTCTTCGGCGGGGGCCTCGCCAGTCCGGACTCGTTCTGAGGCCTCGGCCTCTTGTGTTCTGTGAATCCTCGCCAAGCTCGTGACGGACAATATATCACGAGGTGTTCTTTAGTGATGTGGTAATATAAGATGTACATACAATTGTAATATATCGACGGGTACGTGTTTGAGTCCTGATAATACCAAATATTAAAATAGTAGTGATTATTAAAATTACTGACACTTATCTGAATAGTATTTTTTGTTTAATAAAAAAATAATATAGATTCGTGACTTCTTTGGCTTGTCAAATTTAATGTAGACCGTCCAATAGTTTCCTATAATATTTAATGCACAATATGGGTAGTTCTACAAACTAAGGAAGAATTCGAGTCTGATTTCGGCCCGACATTTTTTATACAATCTGGTGGCGGAAATCAGTGTAATAGCTAGAGTACAGTGTATTTTAGTGTATCCTAAGGGGAACAGTCAAAATATTTAATATTTTTTTATTTATGGCCATTCAAAGAAAATCGAGCCACAGGAAACTGAGAGTGTCACCAGGAAACTGAGGAAAACAACAAAAATCAATCGAGATCAATCATTTAATTCACATTTTTTTTAAATTAGCCTTTTAACATTAATTTGTAATAATCAAAGTAATTTTTAAAATAACAAAAAGTAGTTTTAAACTTAGCTTAGATACTAATTATATACCTGAAACAGACTTCAACAAGAACATTAATCATCAAATGATCATTGAACATAAGAATAATAATAATCTCTCTTACAATAACAAAAAAAATCTTAAAGGTACTTTTTGTAACAAATTGTGACTAAAGGACACTTAAATCTAGTAAGGATTTTACTTTAAATCTAGTAACAAAAATAATAATTTTGACAGTCTCGTTTTAATTCTTTTAACAATTTTTTTTAAATCACATTCAGTTAAACAGCCAGGGCATGTAAATAATGTAGAGTTACCATTGATACGTCCATTTTGTGCCCAATTATTAAATATTAGACACTGGTCATTTCCTGTCGTATCTTCTACTGTAGAGAATACCACATATAAGGCACTCGCAGTCACTGAACTTGTATTTATTTGTCTGTACTTTTTTTATTAATTTTCTTTAACTCTTTGTTTTCTTGAATTAATTGTTTTTTTCTGTCTTACGTCTCGTTTTTTGTATTTAACCGCTTTTTTAACTTTGTCTTTCCTTGATATCATTTCTTTTTCCTTTTTTGGTTGTTCAGTGACAGAATCAAGTTTGATTTCTTTTGTTTTAACTTTTCTTTGATTTCTTTTTTCTCTTAATGGCTCCTGTGATAGGTATGAGAAGAAAGTAGTCGGGTCAATTTGCAAATCAAGCATGGTGGCCAAAACTTCTGGATAGGTATTTCAATTTTAAGTAAGATCGCTTGCAACGCTCATATCATCTGGCTGATCTTTTGATTCCGTCTCTCTTTCGTAGACGTCTTTAAATATTTGCCGTGATCCTACAGAGTATTCTAGTAAACCCATCCGGTAATGTTTACACATAATAATAATAATACCCTCATCACAAAAACAGCTAAGGGTTTTCATTTGTAGCTTTCGTGACATGAAAGCACTGCCCTGTACTTGATGGACTTTGAGTGTCCCATTAAAAGGTATTAAATTCTGTTGATCGTTAGAAATCACTTTTTCCATAATATCGTGACAATAAAAAGTGTCAAACCAGGGCAGCGATTTTGAATGGTTCCGCAGAACTCAGTTAGGCTAGTAACATCACCTCCACATGCTACGACATCATTGGCAGTTCTTTTACACACAGCGCCCTCACCATCTGGTGCTTCTTTACCATGGCCCGCTTCGTGATAATTCCAAGTCCAATTTACAGGTCCAGGGCATAGATCTGTAATTTTTGATGCTAGCGTGAAAAGATTATTTTGTTACGATATAGCGTGACTATCACTCAAAAAATGAATGGTTTCTATTTGATTTAGTACTAATTCTTTCAGTACTGGTTTTAAGTGGGCCCAAATAGCTTAAACATTGTGACTCAAATCTGTTGATACAGTGCAATACGATCTTGTAGATCCTTTCAAATAAATTTAACTGCTGTGTGAAGTGAGAGCTGTGTACGAGATCCTCCAAAATGAAAAGATTGAATTTCTTCGTTGTATTTAGTACAAAAAAAATCTGAAAAATCCATATTAAATTATTTATTTGTAGTTAATGTTTATGTGTAAAAAATATACTATTATGTCACAAAAACAATATTTTTAATATGATCTGCTCAGGATTGGTCTCAGTATCCTGGATACCAATTGGACAGGATTCTGAGGCCAGGTTCCTGAGAATTTCTGTCTAAAAATAAAATAAACACACCAATTTATAACTTTCAACAAAAATAACCTAAACTAGGCCTATGCGCTAGCATCTTACATATCAATACGCTGAAATTGGTCATAATAATTATTTATTTCATAATTAAAAATCTTACCAGGATTCTGTGAACTTGACTGATTACGGCACCACTTCACTCGCTGAACGCACTGGACTCACCAAACAAGGTGCTAAGTGAGAATAGATAGATGACATTCTTTGTCTCCTTTGTAGGTACTATCGTCTCAGCGAAAAGGTAAAGACGCACGGCAAATAGTTTAATGAATATTTGCTAATTCAACAGCGAACAGGATACTGATATAAAATCGTGGGGACAAAATGTAAACAAGATTTATTCAATATTTTTAAAGGAAATACTAGTAGTAATTGCTCTACCTAGACTGGAAAACTAGTAAACTTAGTAATTTGGGTTTCTTTTAAGACCCTAATGTAGAGGTAAATGTATCATGAGGCATTTTGAACTAAAATTTGGACGAGGGACACTGCAGGATACTGAGAATTTGGCACTTTGTGCAGTAATTTTGTTCAGAACAGAATTGAGTATCCTTATTATTTTTATTGACCAGCTAGAAATAATTGTAATTAATAGTATTCCATCAAAAAAATATTAATATTAAGAATTATTTTATCATATTTTGGCCGAGCCGCCAAAAATTCCTTAGTTTGTAGAACTACCCATATAGCTTTGTCATGCCTCACATTCGAGAAAAAAAAGCCTTGTTTCTTAAAAAAGCCAAGTTTCGAATAATAATTTACAATAATTTATTCCTCATTTGTGTAAGATAAAAGTTCTAGTGAAATTTTGTTCGAACCTTATTAGACTCGTATTAAAACATACTTGTTTTTGTAAATCACATTACATTAAGTATAATATTTATTGAGTGATTTGCAGCCTGTTTTCATACTTAAATAAAAGTGTCTGATTTTGTTATTAATATTTTAATTTATATAAAATCATGAAGTCTAGTCATTCTTTGTACAAAGTAGATACATAATAAATAAGATTATCCCTATGTAAATATTTTTTAAATAACTTTTTATGTAGGTACGCAATATTGTAGTGATACATAGAATAATGCCTGATTGAGTAATAATTCGCCGAACTACTTGTAATTAGATATGTCATTGCTGTAGTATATTTGTGTAACTAATTTGTAAGATATATACATAAGAAATAAAATGACAGACCATAATGATCGTTTATCTTTTTTACCGACTTCAAATTGAATCTTATTTGATTCTCAAGTTGACTGTACTTAATTTTTTTCCAATATTTTATTGGGCTAAGGACCCGGACGTTGCAGGTACGAATCCTGCTAGGAGCAGAGAGGCAGATATTAGTGTGATGAGCGCGAACATTTTTATCTGAAATAGCGGTCCCGGCAGACGTCATCCTGCCCGTTCGAAGTTCAAATTAACTTAGGTTAGAAAACGTTTGTATGGGAAGAAGAATAGAGCTGTTTTTAGGCTTTTCCCGGCAATAATTTGAATTCTTCTCATCGTAAAAACCATCCTTGGACTTCAATGAACATCTAGAAAAAAGAATTATCCAAATTGGTCCAGGCGTTGTCGAGTTATCAAGTTATGCGCTTACCAACACATTTTGAGATTCATTTTTATATATGTATAAGATTTGCAGGCTTTATATGTATTTAAATATGTACGTTATACATTGTGTAGATCCTGATAATATATTGGAACTACCTAGTGAATTGGCCAAGTATGATACATTAGAGGTTGAACAGTTTTTTTCCATATTTATAGCCTTAAGGCCATGATATTTAAGCAGCCAAGTATTAATTTTAGTAATGCAAATTGAGGTCCCGTTTAGACATTTACTTACCTATTTTCCATATATCGGAGCAATGCCTTAAAAAAAGGCATTATACCTAGGTACTTAAAAATATTTTTCTGTCCTCTGGCCAGAAAGCGCCAACTTCCTGGCCGCTGCGCTAAATGAAATTTCCGCTTTCTGGCTTCGTCGAACAGAAAAATAGTATACTGGCCTCGGTACGTGATGTACTATTAATGTCGCCTCTCTGTAGGTCATTCATAACATAATAGAATTATTATAAAGGGGAGATAAGTTTTTTAAATAACACTGATACAGATAAAACGTGAATGAACTAAGTAGGTAAACCCAACGTCAAAACAGGAATATTTATGGCAAAATATTTGCTTAAACTTGGCGGTTGCACTACCGTGTTACATGCGCGTCTTTATGGTCGTGTTTGTCTATTAAAAGAAAAGATGCTATCCATTGGAATGAAACAACTATTAACGGATTTAACTCGCGTATTTTTTATTTTATTTGCTGACGTTTAGGATTCTTTACAGTTTCCATAATCGTAGCACGACTAACGCTAAAGTTACTTAATTTTAGCGTTTTTTCCATTTCTTTCATTCCAATGTGTAATAACTGCGAAGGCATCAGAAATTATTAGGTAAGTACCTATGTTATACCTACATTTATCACATTTTCTATGAAAATATAGATAAATAAGTATATAATAATATAGGTATGTTACATAGTAAGTATTAAGGTTAAATAAAATATCCAATAACTTTAGAAGTTATTTGCGATTTAATAGAATTCAAGATGGCCGTGGGTAACGCAGAAACTTTTTTGCAAACAGTGACACAGATTGTGTGACAATAAATGAATTAATTACTATCTTTAATATAATCCCTACTAATATTATAAATGGGTGATTCCACGGGCGTTTCAACCGCCGTCAGTCCGTTGTCCTGAATATTGAAGAAATGAGCTACAACAAGAATTACGTTTTGATGCGACGACATACTGCGCTCGCACTTGTCGTCAAAATTATTAGAGTTTAAATCTTATTGTAGCTTAATTCTTCAATATTTATGGCAAGGGACTGACGGCGGTTGAAACGCCCGTGGAATCACCCAAATGCGAAAGTAACTCTGTCTGTCTGTCTGTCTGTCTGTCTGTCTGTTACGCTTTCACGCTAAAACTACTGGACCGATTTTAATGAAATTTGGCACAAAGAAAGTCTGGAGCCTGAGAATGGACATAGGCTACTTTTTAACCGACTGCAAAAAAGGTGGAGTTCCACGCGGACGAAGTCGCGGGCAGAAGCTATAATAACATATTTTTGTTTGCACTATTAAAGCAGCAATTTAATAATAATATTTTCTGATGCCTTCAAGGAATGAAACAACTAGGTATAACCCAACGGATTTAACTCGCGTATTT
This sequence comes from Polylopha cassiicola, assembly GCA_038024825.1. Classification (NCBI taxonomy): domain Eukaryota; kingdom Metazoa; phylum Arthropoda; class Insecta; order Lepidoptera; family Tortricidae; genus Polylopha; species Polylopha cassiicola. The sequence continues at coordinate 2,283,583 of CP149060.1, read as the reverse complement.
TTACTTTAGCGTTAGACTATTGTCAGCTCAGTCGTGCTACGATTATGGAATCTGTAAAGGCTCCGAAAAGCGAATAAAATAAAATACGCGAGTTAAATCCGTTTAAAGTTTCATTCCAATATAGGCACCTACATTTAGAAAGTCATATTTTAATTTATTTTTTTAAAGGAAACTTTTACAACAAACCAAGGTTACCTCTAGGCAAAGCTAACATAATCATCGTGTGAGGTAAAATCAGAACAAACTAACCAACAGACAAGACAGGGAAAGCTTTAGGATTACATCTGTTATCACACCTGATAAGGATAAAAGAGTGACGTCACAGACTAACGGTATTTGGGTGGTCTGGCGTGATAAGCTGCATCTTAGGCATTAGATGTAATATATACCTACTTACACTGGATTTAACTAAACTCTTATGAGCTTTAAATTCTGTTGCTTTCACGGTTATTACATATATTACTAGCGGTTCGGCCCGGCTTCGCTCGGATCCCTATTTTTTTCAAAATATTCTATAGCCTATGTTAGTCAGGGTGAACGTAGCTTCCCAACAGTGAAAGAATTATTAAAATCGGTCCAGTAGTTTTTGGGCCTATTCATTACAAACATACAAAAATAGGTAGGTACAAATCTTTCCTCTTTATAATATTAGTATAGATATATCTGCTTACACTTGATTTGACTAAACTCTTGTAGCTTTAATAATTTCGGTTGCTTTCGCGGTTATTACACATTGGAATGAAACAACTATATACGGATTTAGTGTTAGACTATCGTCAGCCCAGTCGTGCTACGATTATGGAAACTAACGTTTACGAAACGTTAGCTAATAAAATAAAATACGCGAGTTAAATCCGTTTATAAGTAAGTAGTTGTATCATTCGAATATCTGATTAAAGTTTTTAAGTATTCTAATAGGTAGGCGGGCCATTATTTTATTATGAGCCTAATTTTCTGTCTCCAAAAAAAGTAATGCAGTGGAGGTTTTTGTAAGGGGTAAAGTTTTATTTTTAATTATTCACGGATAATAGATCAAGGATATGGGAAAAGGCATAGCGTGGTACCGAGTTTTCTTGTGTATATTTGCGATAAAATAGAAATAAATGGGTAACGCAGTTATAAAAAGTTAGGCTAATAATAAAGTAATGGCCCAGGTACATTTTCTTTTAATACCTATAGTGTCCGATATAGATAGACCACAAGGCGGATTCTGGAAGCAAAAGTTAGTCTATACTGATATAATAAAGAGGAAAGGTTTGTTTGGATTGAATAGGCTCCAAAACGACTGGACCGATTTTAAAAAATCTTTCACTGTTGGGAAGCTACACTATTCCCGAGTGGAGTGAGTAGTGACATAGGCTTAAAATGGGATCCGTACGAAGCCGGGGCGGACAGCTAGTGGTGAATAAAACGGATGACAAGAAATGATCCTGACAAATGTCACAAACTTAACGAGCATTGTAGGACAATGAGGGCCACCGCGTGTCAGAAATCCGCTAGATGCGCTAGTGTAGAATGAGGTCTAGCTGTCATGTTCCACCAATGAGATGCAAGCTACTGGCCTGTGATTGGTGGAACATGACAGCTGGACCACATTCTACACTAGCGCATCTAGCGGATTTCTGACACGCTGTGGCCCTCATTACAATCATATCTAACATTTCGTAAGTAAAATAAACTAGACGTAAAATTATCATGGCCCAAAAAACAGCTAAATAGTCCCATCACAAACAACAATAAAACAATTGCACAATACGACATTCCGCGATAGAAACTCCCAGAGTAAGCAAATGAGTATAAAACTATGATTGTGTTAATGTTTGAAAAAGTCACAGTTTGGTTTATTTGGAGAGGTGAGGTAAGCTGGGGCAGAGAAGTGTTTCAGTCACTAATAAAAAAAACTTATTAGGCAATGATAGTACAAAAGTAGGTAATAACCATGCCTTATAGACTTGTATCAACGGGGTATAAAAGTATAATAACACTATAATAACACCGCCCCGGCTTCGCACGGAACCCTTTTTTTATAGTCTATGTCACTCGAGAATAGTGTATCTTCCCAACAGTGAAAGAATTTTTCAAATCGGTCCAGTTTTGGAGCCTATTCAATCCAAACAAACAAACCTTTCCTCTTTATTAGGTATATTATAATATTGTAGTATAGACATAATTTTTAAGGCATATTTACATAGTTTTATTTCCTAAGAGCAGCTTAGAAGAGCAGAGGTTCTTAATCTTTTTAGGCCCGTTACCCTTATGACCCAACTAGGGTCAATGATTTCTCCCAACGACGAACTAGCGCGCTAGTCGTCGCTATGCTGTGTTAAGAGTTGGCACTTTGAAATTAGGCGTTCGACGCAACTACCAGCCGATGGTTACCCCAGAGAAATACATGTTTTACCCCCACGGGGGTAATTACCCCCAGGATAAGAACCTAGGCTTTAGAGTGATACTACTTACTAATACTAACTTACTAATTCGTTTTTTTTTCGGTCTTAGGTTGCGTTAGGGTTTTTTAGCCTTTTTTTTTTAGCCCTAGTCCTCGTAGGTCCTAGTCCTAGTAGGATGGCGTGCCAAGTGTTCCGGCACGCCACTTCCGGTGTAAAGTGTCTCAAGGCACATTTGTGATGGGTCCGCTCTGGTGGACAGTTGCTGGTCGGGTTGCGGAAGATAGCTTCCATGAAATTCCCGGGACCATTCTAAAAAACCCTTTTTTTTTAAATGGTTTTTTAGCGATTGCCTCCTAGGGCCTAGTGGGGGTCGCACCTCGGCTCAGGCCGTCAGGAGGTGTGTTGACACGATGATTATGTTGCAGAGGGACAGAAGGTCCCTGCGGATAAGTCTGACGCGTGCCGGGTGTAGGTGGATGTCTTCGACCCCGCCGGCAGGGATAGTAATTCGTACAAGATCCATAATAATATGACTAGAGTTATATTTATTAGGTGTGGGTTCAAGTCCCACTGGGGTCTCAATTTTTTCTACTCTAGTCTTGGTACAAAGATCATTAGGTAGGTACCTATCTTCAAAGTCATAATAATATTATGTGTGAGTAAACAGTCATACAAGATCCATATGGCTGTTTGTTATGGAAAATTTTAACACTTTTGTATGGAAGTGTATAACGCAATGGGAGTAATTTATGTTAGTTAAACATCTTTTGGGCTCATTCAAAAATGTTGTGACACGCATGATTTGATAAGAGTCGTGTCAGAACTAGAATACACATTGGATTTGTGCACTGAATTTTTAATGAATTATTGCACTGCAATAACATACAAAGTTAAAATAACAAGTCTTGTCGCTTGGTTATATAAATATAATTTTATAAGTAGGTATTTCATAAGTACCTATGTGCTTATAAACGCCCCTGAAACCACTGAATTTTTATAAAATTTTGTATGCTAAAAATCGGTCAACATCTTATTTTCATACCCTTAAATGTTAAGAGAAAAGTCCACCAAATTCTTTTATTATTTTTGGATATTAATAAATGCGCAAGTAACATCCGTCAGTTAGGTACCTACCTTGGTACCTATATATTTGTTTCATTCCAATTTATTCGGACATTTCGAGACTATCTTTAAATTTTGCAAAAGTATGGTAACAATGAAATTAAATTACTCACGTATGTCCGTTATAATTGTTATTCCAATATTGGCACCGTGCATGTTTTCAGCGCCATCTGGCGTTCGCAACTTTGTTGGTGTTTGAAATTTCATGGCGACATTGTAATAAAAATCAAACTAACATGTTGTTCCGGCATTTACATTTTGACTGAATCTTGAATCGAACTGGTATTTAAATTTGCCGCCCTATCTTTTTAGGACTTTTTATATCTATACTAATATTATAAAGCTGAAGAGTTTGTTTGTTTGTTTGTTTGTTTGTTTGTTTGAACGCGCTAATCTCAGGAACTACTGGTTCGAATTCAAAAAATATTTTTTTGTTGGATAGACCATTTATCGAGGAAGGCTTTAGTGCTATATAACATCACGCTGCGACGAATAGGAGCAAAGAAACGTGGAAAATGTGTAAAAAACGGGGAAAATATGATGCCTTATGAAGAAGTGACAGAAGACTTTGACAGATCTTTGACGAAACAATCGGACGGGCAGGACGACGTCTGCCGGGGCCGCTAGTAATTTATATATAGGCAATTTCGCGGCAACGCATCGGCTTGTGTCCTTGAGTGCGACAGACAGCGCCTCGTGGCTGAAATCGGAACTAGTCGCCGTCAAACGACACGCCGCGCGGTCTTTTGTGAAGCTCCAATGTTAATATTTATTTTTAATTTATAATGACTTAACACGGGATTTCTAGGGACTATGAGGGTTTGCTATCCAAGTTGTGTACAAGCGTACAAAAACTAATAATATAAAATTACTATTAAAAAGCTTTGATTTAACTACAGTGAAACCTAGTTAAGTGAGACCTGTATTTAAGTGAAACCCCTGTAAATTACCTCTGTTAGTAGGAACTATTTTTTTTATCATCACGTACCTAAAATGCACATTGGGTAAGTGGACGACGCCTTTAAGTGAGACCAATTTACAGATTTACAAACCTTTTCTCTTTATTATATTAGTATAGATGTAGATTATGTACTAATGATGAAGGTTGAACTTGACTCTTAGTTTTCAGTTGAACTTGGTACAAGGCCTCGTTACTACACGGTGCAAGTTAAGGGTATACAAACAGAACAATACAATAATACAAGATATACAAAGTAAACACAATCCAACATTATCATTATATTCGCGAAGATCTTCGCAAACATAGCTAATTTTTGTTATTATACTTTGTTACAATGTTGTTCAATAGTTTTACGATATTTGTTGTTTTGTACAAATATTATTACAGTAAATAGAGGAGAAATTATAACTGAAGTGATTGTTATCTTTGAGAGTTGTTATATCTGTGTTCATTATGTCATGATTAGCTTTTTGATAGTAACTGGGTGCTACAATGTTTTCTATTGATTATGCTTAGGGTTGCCATCTCTAAAATTTGACCCGGATAAGCTGCGTAAAATCTTTGGATTTTGGAGCTGAAAACCAACACAGACCAGGGTCGATAGTTTTTGAAAAAAAAAAAAGAAAGCCGGATGGCAACCCTATTTATAGGTCGTACTGTAGAAGTTGCAATCCAATGAGAATGCTGGCCACATAGGAATTTTGAAAGTGTTCTTATAATATTTTAAAAAGAATAAGAGGTTTTCGTGAAAGGAATTGCAAGTGCGGTTGAAGAATGAAGATGTTATAAAATTTAGAACATATAATTTTATGTGTCTCATATTATGTCTTATATACATAATCCAAATTTTACAAGTTTTTGTGAAATCGTTCTTGAGTTATAAGGGTCAAAAGTGGCTTCAAATGCTCGCCAGTTCTGTCAGTTTGAAATTGGCTTGATAAGCTACCGTATGTTTATATTATTAGCTTAGAATGATTTTTATTGAAGGCCTTCTTGTAGTACCTACAGTATCCTTGAGCTTGAGAGTGAAAATATACTTATTTGTCCCTTTAGAAGTGTCAATCGCTAATAGCTACCAAATGCAAAGCAAAACTGTGTAGACTGACAACGCAACGCAAAAAGTACCTACCTATTTATTTATAGTATTTTCTTATAAAAAGTCCTAAGTGTTTCCTCTCGGTCTCACATGAATCCTCTTCCCACTTTTAATCTCTCCTTAATTTTAATATCTTACCGTCCTAAAATAGCCGACGAACACAAAAGTCTAAATATAAAAGTAACAATAAAATACAAACCTGTTTGCTCTATTAGCCAACATTACAGCATAAATGCGAAATAACAGCATGGTGTCGGTATAAAAACGGACACGAAAATATCGAAATAACCAAAGCTTTGAATACAATATTCGATGCATTCGACCAAATATCCATGTTTATTGTGACACACTTGATTTCACTTATTCATACTTCCGGGTGGTATATTTTAAGAATAGAAAGGATGTTGTATTCGAACCGATAATCCGCCGTTTTACAAAACAAGGCCGCTTTGTAATACGGCGGTTCAACGATTAGCCGGATTGTCGCTGTTTTAACCTAACCTTTTTTTTTTTGACCTGGGGCAGCCTGGGGGTATATAGAACTCTCCTGGGACTAATTCCCGGGCCTACCCACTAAAAACACACTGGCGTATACCGCACTGCCGTTAAGGGGACGCATGAGATCTGTGTTTTAACCTAACCTACAGTTCTGGTAGCAATTCGAATTCTTGCATCTTAACCTAACCCGACCTTTAGTTATTTACTCAATTATTATAGAAAAATTGCAATAACAATCCGGCTAATCGTTACCGAATTAAGCCTTGTTTTGTAAAACGGCGGCACAGACATACAAAAATACGAATTTACCATTTAAATGTAAGTATTATTCCAGAAGCGTTTCCTTCATCTTTTTTTCACGAACAATATTTAAATAGACACCTAAAATGTATCAAACTATTATTTAGCCCGCAAAATTGCACTTGAGTAATTCACAATTGCACGATGCAATACTTTGCATCACATGCACAATTGACTACCAAACAAAACGCTTTGGATAATATTAACAATGGGCGCTTGTGAGCCGTGCTTGACGAGTTTTTATTGTAAAGAGTAGATAATAAAGTAGACAGGTTAGATAACACAGCCGTTTATGCCTACCTCCATGTGTGTGATTGTGTTCAGTGAATTTAAAGTTTAAATAATTGTTACTATCTTCTAATTAAAAAAAATAATATATGTGACTATTTATATTAAAAATAATATTAACATTACATATTAGGTTTTTACAGGAGCTTAAGTAAATTATCTAAAAACTAAAGGATATTATCGGTCCAGAAACTGTTATTAAAAGTGTCAAAAAGAAACAATAGTAACAAAAGTATAATACATATCTGTGATAATACCAAACACATAATAATAATAGTTACTTATCTATTATTATTTCATTAATTACTATCTATTTGTTAATCTAAATTCACGTAAGTACATATCCAAATTTTGTTAAAGCCTTTTTTCTTCGGATTAATAGTAGTGCCACCCAAATTCGAAGATATTTTACGGGAAAGAAAATCTATTCATTCACGACGTCCCTATCCAAAATATAAATAGGTTTTAATAGAAATATGTCACATAATAATTCAATAGTTTGCATATCTTTTTTCGTTTAAAGATAAATAGGACTCAACGGTAGGTAATACGATTGTAGGTATAAAAGATAACTTCGTTACATCCAGTCTTATCTGTTCTTTACATAATCTTTGAAGCTTTTGGAAACAAATCACCCACTGAGCTGCCCCCATGATTTTTCCATAACAATTATAAGTGATCCACACTTTAAAACATCTTTACAAATTATGATAATGTTGAATGATCGAATGTATGGCCCTTGTATGAAAACTTTCGTTGACATTTTATTCCGGTACACATGTTTCGTTTTATATATTTTTTTAGGTAGGTATCTGGATAATTTTGATAACTATAACTATTACATATTATTATATTACATTTTATACACCAGATATTTTTTAGATATTCAATTGGTATTAATCTTTTTGCCTAATTGGTGCAGAAATCGGAAATGATAAAGGTAGGTAGGTAACAAGTATTTATGAGATAAATAATATAGCTGATTGCTTGACGTGAATTTATAATAAAATAAATGTGACAGTAATAGTAGGTTTAATAAAAGAAATATTGTATAAAAACATACTATATACCTATAGCCAGAGTTATACATCAGAGTGACTATCATTCTACTTGCTACGAAACTGATCTCTTTCAAATTTTCGTCATTTTATTACTTAATCCTTATCACTTATTATGTTAGGTATTGTGTAATGCCTTCGCGTCTTGTAACTCGCGTAAACTCAAACTCAAACTCAAATAATCATTTATTCAGGCTAGGCTCTTACAGGCACTTGTGAATGTCAACGTTAAAATTAATATTCTTTTTCGATTCAGCAAAAAAAAACCTCTTGAGAAGAATCGAGAATAAACTCAATGAGGTATAATTTTTTCAATATAATAATATTACAATTTCACTTAAGAATAAATGATGTACAAATTACAATATGTACTTATGTACTTCATCTAATTACATTTTAAAAAAATTGTAGGAGAAAATAAAAAAATAACAATAGGTACTGGAGATGTATAAGGTCTCCAGATGTCAAAAGACTAAATTAAATTTACTGGAAATGTAAAGGTTTCCAGGAGTCAAATATAAAATAAAATTACAGGAGAAAAAAAGAAAAAATACACAAAGTAAAAAAAGTATTTAGCTGCTGAGACGTTTCGAAAACTACACCTTCCATACTCCTAGCCAACTGAGCCTCTAACAAATGCTCGATGAATGGCAGTTTAAGTATGAATATTATTCAAAAATCATTGAAATTTGACAGCCCTCATAACAATCGTGGGGTGCATACCCGAGTGCAAGAAGTGCATCCACTCGACCACATGTGATTTGATTCTTATTGAGTTTGCTGAATGCGTGCGCGCATTGTGTAGTGGTTAGTTGTGACGATTTGATTGAATCGCTTTTTTTATTTGTCTGTTAATTGGAATGAAACAACTATTAACGGATTTAACTCGCGTATTTTTATTTTATTTGGTGATTTGATTCTTTACAGTTTCCATAATCGTAGCACGACTGAGCTGACAATAACTAACGCGTCTAACGCTAATGTGATTCATTCCAATGTGTAATAACCGCGAAATCATTAGAAATTATTTGTCTGTTAATGTTTTTTGGTGTGCGCTAAGTGAAGTTTTAGAAGATTACTTGGTACCTATTCTAAGTTTGTTTGGAGATAAAAAAAAACGTTAATTTATTAACTTTGGCAGGAAGACGGTGTCAGGTTGTAGGTATCACTATTTTATCTTATTATTTATTGTTTTAGGGGTAGTATATTATGTAACATTTGCTTATGAATTTATGGCAGCATAGGTACCTACTACCTGACTTGTATGTTCATTTTGGAATCAAATATTACATAAATAAAACTAGGCACACCTTTTGTACCTAAGGTGTATTCTTAGCATAATAAGATAATTTCATTAATTACTTTTTTTAAATTGGTTTAGGCATTGAAAACTATTCTTAAAATCATATATTAATATAGAACAATTTATTCCAAGTCAGTTATATATATGTACTGAAAGGTTTGTTTGTTTGTTAGGATTGAATAGGCTCCAAACCGACTAGACGATTTGAAAACTTCTTTCATTGTTGGGAAGCTACACTATGCCCGAGTGACATAGGCTATAAATATTTTGAAAAAAATTAGGGATCCGTGCGAAGCAGGGGCTAACCGCTAGTAGGGTTATAAAATAATAAAAAAATAGGTGCATAGACACACAAATATATTAAATATAGCCTTCTATTCTCTAATACAGCGCCTAAAGTAAGGGCGTATACATTTTTGGAAGGTTTATAGCACCCGTGTGAAGCCGGGGCGGGTTAATAGTTTACTAATAAATGTTTTGATTAATTCTACACAGACGCAGTCGCGTGTAGACCCTAGTTACACTATATACAGAAGGACGCCAAAATCGAATGAAGGTCTCAAATTGTTTGAATGTCCGGGGTTTATTAAATCACGAGATAGACAAGGGTTTTATCCCTTTTTATATATAATATATGTATATCTATATATAGCTGTGTTGTGTCTGTACAAATGTTTTATTATTCATGAAAGGACACTTTTGGGAAGGTTTTTTGAGGGAGAAAAGGGACGATTGAGTGAGTACAATAGGAGGTAAGTATATTATTATTTTTGTAATAACTAGGTGCTGTTTTTCCTACCAGCTGGTGATTCAGACCTACTTATGAAATCCTAAGCAGATAAGGCTGCCTTAATATAGTCTGATGTCTTCATGGTTATTACACATTGGAATGTTACAACTGTAACGGATTTATCTCGCGTATATTATTTGTTGACGTTTCGAAAACTTTAATTTAGTAACTAATGTTTACACATTAGCATTTTATTATCAGCTCAGTCATGCTATGAATATGGGAACTGTAAAGTTTTCGAAACGTTTGCAAATAAAATAAAATACGCGAATTAAATCTGTTTATACATAAGCCTACTTGTTTCATTCCAATGTGTAGGTATGGTATTGAAATCCGTTGTAGTCGCTTTATTCCAATATACCCCTAGATCTAAAGGGAGCTAACTAAAAAAAAGTAACTTTTTCGGGAGAGGCGAAATTGTTGTAAGGAATCGGATCCTTTTTTTAGCGTGTGTTTAATTTAAATCTTCAGATTTTTGAGTTAGTTATAAATATCTAGGTGTGCGATGTCATAACGGCTATAAGCTACGATGTAAGTAAACTCCTATCTTTTATATCTACAAAGTAATACTAAATTGAAGATGTTCCCTAAAAACATAATCTAAACGCGTTTTAATCAAAATTGTATCGGTAGCACATTTTAAAACACCCTTCAGCATGTCACAATGAAAATTAAGAGTTCCACTGACAATCTAGACGAATTAAACGTGTCTCACTTACCCTTTATTTGGTCTCACTAAACTTGAGACAAACCACCCAAAATTCAACTCTATCACACCCACATAAAGTATGTTTTAGGACGTCGCAATCCACAATAGAACTACCTACTTTTGATCGTGGCATTATCCTCACAATAGCCCTTTGCATTGAAGCTACGTTGACAAATTGTTGACAAAGGATTTGGTGCTTTATTGCCTACGGTTTAAGGTTCAGTTTGATAATGGGGCAGTGATAATGTCCCAGCGGGGGTCGAAAAATCCTACCCTCGAATGTGACGCCCCGCCAAGTAAGCCATGATCTGTTCGTACGGTTGTCTAGTCGTAGGTGCATGGGGAAATAAGGATTTTGATAAAATTACCAAAAATATACAAAAACTAGCGGCGTCCCGACTTCGCCCGGATCTCTTTTTTTATAGCCTATATCATACAGGAATAGTGTAGCTTTCCAACAGTGAAAGAATTTTTGAAATCGGTCCAGTCGGAGCCTATTCGATCCAAACAAACGAAACCTTTCCTCTTTATTATATTAGTATAGAAAAGATATTTTGCAATAATAAGATTTTAATTATTAGGTAACTGTGTCAAATATGAAATGATGTTATAGGTAGGTAGGTATATTATGTTAACGGTAGGTAAAAGTTCTAAAGTATTTTTTTTCTTTTTAGTTTATTTAAAAAGAAGCTTTTTTAAAAAAGGTTTTAGCTACAAGTAAAAAAAAAACTGGGCACTTCTCGTATAACCGAATCCGCAAAATTCACCGTCGCACAGATTAGTGCCCATGAATAGGAGTAATGAAATAAATATTTTGCCGGTGGGGTATATCGCGTGCAAAACCCCCAATTTACGCAGCCAAGCGTTTGATAAAACAGCCGATTGTTTGCGTGAAAACGCCGTGAAGATTTCACAGTGCGTTCTATTGGGTGGAACTTACTACCGGCTTTTTTAAATACTTGACTGCGTTAAGCTGAGATTTCTGGCTTTTTAAGCGATATGGGTATTTAGGCTGTATTAATAAAAGATCGCTACTTTAACAACATAAAATGTTAGTTCATTTGAGATTTAGTCGTTATGTTTAAATTTGAGTTTACTTTCACATCTTGCGTTGTGCGATCTTTTTATAACGAATTATGATTGTTTATATGTGACTAAGTAGGTAGGTACCTGAATCTCGAAAGACGCTATCGCCTAACATATAATCTATATCCTACTAGGTACTATTATAAAGGCGAAAGTTTGTAAGTATGGATGTATGGATGTTTGTTACTCTTTCACGTAAAAACTACTGAATGGATTTGAATGAAACTTTACCACAATAGAGCTTATACATCAGAATAACACATAGGCTACAATTTTTGACACTAGACTAGACGGGACGAACCTGAAGTCCACGCGAACGAAGTCGCGGGCAAAAGCTAGTATTATTATATAGAAGGAGAAGTTGACTTAATGACTGACAATATTCTTATGAAAGCGGAGCCTGAACTATAAGGGTAAGAAACGTAAAATTTTGCACAGGGGTTTCTTTTATAACATAGAACTGCCGTAGCGTAAAAATAGCAAAACCCATTTTCAATTACATACCTAATTAATCATAACAATTAAGTTTTTTGCATGTAGAGTTTCCACTCTACATGCAAAAAACTTACCCAATCTAGTTATCTTGACCTTCCGGTCATAACTAGATTGTGTTTTGTTGCCTAGACAAGGTGCCAACGTTAAACGAAACTACGCGAACGACTGTCACGTCACGTACGTCATAAACATTCGCGGATGTCAAATCCCATACATTTTGGTAGTTTCGTTTAACGTTAAAGTTGAACTTTGGCACCTTGTCTAGGCCCCAAGAACGCATTATGTGGGTGTGTCCGCTACCTACAAGGTGGTTCGATGACCTGGTAAAGAGCGTTGTAATCTTCTAGCAAGCTCTTCCAGAAGATTCTAGCGACCTTTACCAGATCTTTAGCGGATGCTGACCTATCCCATATACAGTACTAAAGTGACCTAACTCAAAATGTATCTACGCAAATTCAAATTGAAATGTCCCTTACTCAGAATCCTTAATGGAGTAACGATATATTTCGATTTAAGTCACTTTAGTAGTTTAGTAAGTGAAATATACGCCGTGTCCAGCAGTGGACGTCTTTTAGTTGATGACGATTTTGTCGAAAATCAAATATCGGCCTATATTTATAAAGATTCCATTAATGCCCTTTTCCTGTTGACAGTATTTACCCAACACAGTACTCGATTTAATCTAAAAAGGGTTACAGTCCCACAGGACAAATTTCCTCACTACTCAAAGAGCTGCAAAACTGTTGACTTTCCAAAGTAAAAACTACAAATAAGATTTAAATGAGATGCCGTGTCCCTAAGTTCTGGTATAAATTTTAATGAATAGTGATCCTTATTTGTATTAGGTTAGGGTAGGAAATCGGGTTCATGTTTTTGATTGTAGGGTGGTTTAATTTAGGGGGTGTATGGATGATCACAAGGTTTTGTCTGTTTTATTGCTTCGGATTAGGGAAAGCTGAGTAATTTATCAAGTATTGTTGTGTAGGTTTAATTTTATACATTTCGTAATTACTGGTTGTGGTAAAAGTTATTAAACTTGTAGGTACCTATGTGACTTATGTCTTTTTTCATGTGCTTGATATGATTTAAAGTATACCTACGTAGTTGTTGTTATAATTTTAAAATGCATTATTAGCAAATCAATAATATAAATATACCTACGTGACATAAACCGTTACCTATAGTCACTTTAGCGTTAGACTATTGTCAGCTCAGTCGTGCTACGATTTTGGAAACTGTAAGGAATCCGAAACGTCAGCTAATAAAATAAAATAAAAATACGCGAGTTATATGTGTAATAACCGCGAAGGCATCAGAAATTATTCCGTTACCTATAGTTGTTTAATTCTAATGTACTTATTAAATAAGTACCTATAACTCCATTAATCATGTGATCTTTTTTTAAACATTTTCAAACAAAAAGCAGGGTAAGTAAAGTTTGTATGAATACCGTAATTCTTTGGCCCAATATATTACCAATTTTGCATAAAAATTCTTTAACAGAGATAATGGAAAACTTTTTTTTTAAATTTACTTCCAAATACGCGGACGAAGTTGCGAATAACGGCTAGGTAGTCATAATAAAAAATAAGTACCCGCGTGAGAGCTTAAAAAAATTGCTCCTTTCCTAGATCTAAATCACAGTCTGTCTCCAACAAATTTTATCGAAATTGATTCAGTATTGCTTGAAAATGTAACAAACACTTTCACATCTTCATACATATAGCATTGAATTATAAATTCTCTCTACAGGGCCGATTCCCGCCCGCCCCCTGTTTACCGTTGCGCTTATTGTCAGTTGCCGGGGTTCTCAGAGGCTAAAGCAGAACGCCAAACAAATTGCTTATAGTTTTAGCCGATTTGCTTTGTGAAGTTTCTTTATAAAAATAAAATATATAGCTAAACGGTTATTTTTCATTTATCGCGTATAATAAAATAATAATAATTACTGGCGGCCAGCCCCGGCTTAGCTTGGATCCCTTTTTTTATAGCCTCTGTCACTCGGAAATAGTGTAGCTTTCCAACAGTGAAAGAATTTTTCAAATCACTTCAGTCGCTTAGGAGCTTATTCAATCCAAACAAACAACCTTTTCCTCTTTATTATATTATCATAGATAAAGGATTCTGTCTACCCTAATTGGAAACAGGCGTGATTTTTATATGCAACTTCTGTTCGCGAGTTCGTCTGCGCATGATGAGCACCTCCGTTTCCCTTAAGAGGTGAATTTTCAAAAATCCTTTCATAAGTCACGTTATAAAAGGAACCCCTGTGCAAAATTTTGAGTTTCTAACCCGTGTAGTTTAGGCTCTGCGTTGATATGTGAGCCATTAAGACGGCTTTATACCTACTAATATAATAAAGAGGAAAGATTTGTATTTTTGTATGTAACGAATAAACTCAAAAAGTACTAGACCGATTTTAATAATTCTTTTTTAATTTGAAAGTTACATTATCACTGAGTAACATAGGCTATAAAAAAGGATCCGGGCGTAGCCGGGGCGGGCCGCTAGTATTATTATATAGATAATGAAAATGTAGAGAGAAGAAAAGGGTTCCTCCCCTCTTAGCCTTCCTGACTCCTTTCTTGATGAAATCTAAGGTAAGGTAAGCTATTTTTGATAATATCTGATGCATTCGCGTTAACTACAAAAAACGCGAGTTAAATCCGGTAATAGTTGTTTCATTCCAAAGTTATTTTTGATTAAGATGCACACATAAATAAATCTCTTCTCTCGCTTCCTAGTTTTATATCCAGTCATATTGATAACCTATTGAGGTCAATAACCGCCACATCACAAAAAAACCATTCATATACATACGCATATACTACGCTAGGGTAGGCACTCCATATTGCACCATTATGCCTATATAAGCTTATATTCCATATGGAATGCACGCCCTTGCTCAGTATTACATAGCCGTCAATGATCAACACAACTTTGATAATACGTCCGATTGTACCTCAGCATATACCTCAGATTGTACTCACAGTCAAGTCATACAGTACGCAATAAGTCGCGTACTTTGCAAACATGGTACAGTCGGCGACATGATCCTCACAAGTATTGTGTCCACACAATATGAGCGCAAATAACCCGGTCTCTCGCCGCGGCCGGATGTACAGCGGGATGTAGGAGTCTTGATAGTTAAGCGAGATTATTTATTAACGGATTTAACTGGTGTATTTTATTTTTATTTGCTTTAGCATAAGACTATTGTCAGCTCAGTCGTGCTACGATTACAGAAACTGTCAACAAATGTCAGCAAATAAAATACAATAAAAATACGCGAGTTAAATCCGTTAATAGTTGTTTCATTCCAATGTGTATTAACCGCGAAGGCATCAGAAATTATTATGAGATTTATTTATTTTATCTTTTACTAGCGCTCGCCCCGGCTTCGTATGGATCCCAATTTTTTTTTTCAAAATATTCTATAGCTTACGCCACTCGGGAATAGTGTAGGTCCAGTTGTTTTGGAGCCTATTCAATCCAAACAAAGAAACCTTTCCTCTTTATTATATTGGTATAGATAAACTGTAAGGTCGTCGAACCCACTCCCCCCTTTCTTAAAGTCATATAGATGGTAGAAAATACAGCTGTTTTTTTTCATGTCATTTGTTAGGTAGGTAATTTCATATTACACTTATAGCGTGATTTTAGGGCTAGACAACGCTCGAGAATGTTACGAAAAATTTCTCTCACCTTGATAATAAGCAAAATTACTTCCTACCAAGACACTTTAGTCCTACCACAGTAGTATGAAAATAGTGCCTCACACGTTTTGAGGCGGACTTACAGCCACGAGTGAGATTAAGCCACCGCTGTCTCATGCACGGGTTAAAGTATGAGATCTGTTGAACATTTAATTTAGAATAAATTTATCGTAGAACTGGAAAGTTCATTTCGAGACGCGTTATTGAATGGGTTGACGTGAGTAGGAGTTATTTAGAGATTTTTATAAATGGTTTTTGTTTTAGATTTCAGTGGTTCAGTAGATTTATTTAAAAATATTGACAAAAGAGATTTGAAAAAATATTTGGGATTGGGATTAATATTTCGGATTCGGCTACGAAATAAAAATCACGTTTATCCAATTTTTTTGTAAAATTCTTTCATAATATGTATACTTAGTTATGAAATATAGTGTAATTTCCATGTAAAATTGTATGGAAATTATACCTATAGCTTTTGTGGTTATTACACATTACAAGAATATAAATTAAGTACCTATATGCGATAATAATTACTTAGGTACTTTAGCATAAGACTATTGTCAGCTCAGTCGTGCTACGATTATGGAATCTGTAAGGACTCCGAAACGTCAGCCAATAATAATAAAATACGCGAGTTCAATCCGTTAAAGTTGTTTCATTCCAAAGTATATGTGAGTTAAAATCGTTACATTTCTTTAATTCCAATGTTCAACAACATCAGAAATTATGATACCTATTCAATTTAAACCTTAAACAATAAACAAATGACACAAATCTTTTACTGTTTTCCACCAACAAACACTCCAGCAAAGTGCAGTGCAAATTCCTAAAACCGCCGCCACTGCAATCATATTCGATGCACCGTGAAACATGACGCTCTTTGATGTGGCACGTGTCAAGTAATCAATTGACGCTTTGAATTGACGCCTTTTAATCAATTGGTGAGTTATTGCCATGTTGGGTTCCTCGTGTCATGTACAATCAAGGGTGTAGCGAGGTAGCTGCCCCCTCTAGAAGTGTCTGTAGGTTTTGATTCCCTTGCGAGTGTCGAAAGTTACCTTAGATATATTCTCGATTTGTTTACACTTGTCCGGGGGGGAACCCCTCTTTAACAAAATCCTAGCTATGCCCTAAATTGCGATGATGTTGAGCCATCAGAGCCATTATTGGGTTCCTCATGTCATTTACAATCCCATGATGAAAATATGTTGATGTTTTTAGTGTTCTGTACCTCTGAGACGAATTGTAACCCTTACTTCAAAATGTTAACTACAGCTTCAAATTTAAAAAAAGAAATCTTCATTTTTAGACACAGCAGTACCTACTTCAATGTTCTTACAAGCACTACCTTACTTTGTCCCAAAAAATATAATTAGGTACATAATAATTTCTAATGCTTTCGCGGTTTACAATGGAATTAAACGACTACCTATTATAACGGATTGAACTCGCGTATTTTATTTTTATCTGTAAAGGTTTCGAAACGTCAGCAAATAAAATAAAATACGGCCGTTGTAGTATCATCAATATAATTAAATAGTTTAATCGTTTCTCAGTCGGTCGGTCGGCGTGTCGCCGCGGGAGGCACGTGTCGCTCAGTGCGAACTGTAAACACCCTCGCGGCTTCGGAAACATGTAATAGATGTTTGATTACACTTTATTAATTTACGTTCTATTTGTATTTATATCGTTACTTATATTACAAACGAGACTGTCTTCTGGAGGGTTAGCACATCAAGGATAAATCCAGGGAACTAGTATAGCAGTGGATATTTTTCTAAACTTACAAATAAGTATTGCTTTTACATTGGAATGAAACAACCATGACCAGATTTTTCTATTGGAATGAAACAACTATTAACGGATTTAACTCGCGTATTTTTATTTTATTTTATTAGCTGACGTTTCGGATTCTTTACAGTTTCCATAATCGTAGCACGACTGAGCTGACAATAGTCTAACGCTAAAGAGTTAAACCCGTTAATAGTTGTTTCATTCCAATGTGTAATAACCGCGAAGGCATCAGAAATTATCAGATTTTTCTATTTTATTTGGTGATGTTTCGGATTCTTAACAGTTTCCATAATCGTAGCACGACTGAGCTGAGAATAGTCTAACACTCATAGTTGTTTCATTACAATGTGTAATAACCGTGAAGGCACCAGAAATTAATATTGCTTCTAATCATATGACTATCTTTTGAATATAATTTGTATGATCCCCTGACTACCCAGCTGGATCCGTCCTTTTGTATGTAAGGTTTTTATTACATAATCAAATATAACGAAAACTATATTATAATCCGGTCATTTAAGCTTATATTCAATAAGAATCTCGGAATTCAAGATACCCGGCTGTAATTTTGTAAATAGTTGTATATTGACATCCTTAAAGTTGTCTCAAAACCTACATATGGTAGGGTGTGAGCTACTATTAAATTTCAAGGTCAAAGTGTCAAAAAATCGTTATTTTTGTAAATTTCTCATTTCCTATGGGTTTTAGCTTTTTGTCTTTGTTGGCAATATTGTAGAATACAAAATTCTCTACAAATTTTGTTTAAATTTTTTTTTTATACGGTGAACCGTTTTCGAGGTAGGGGCCATAAAGCGCGCCGTCACAGCCAACAGGTGCCACGGTCGAAATCACGACATATACAGTTGATGAACTACAGATATTATTAATTGTTGATGCTTACGCATGCTACTGTATAATGCTTATACTTATATAGTTCACCGTATAAAAAAAATTTTAAACAAAATTTGTAGAGAATTTTGTATTCTACAATATTGCCAACAAAGACAAAAAGCTAAAACCCATAGGAAATGAGAAATTTACAAAAATAACGATTTTTTGACACTTTGACCTTGAAATTTAATAGTTGCTCACACCCTACCATATGTAGGTTTTGAGACAACTTTAAGGATGTCAATATACAACTATTTACAAAATTACAGCCGGGTATCTCGCATTCCGAGGTGAATTCCTAATTTGACCGGTCTATTATGCAGTCTAACGCCGATTAAAACTGCCTTAATGACTGTCATAAAAATAAATGCCTAAATTATAAATGTTAAAAACTTGAAATTTTGCACCTAACGTTATAAGGTACCCTATAACGTAAGGAGCACTAAGAAAGAATTTTTAAAAATTCATCCACTTATGTTACTTTGACATAAGACTATTGTCAGCTCAGTCGTGTGTTATGGAATCTATAAAGGCTTCGAAACGTCAGCAAATAATGAATACGCGAGTTAAATCCGTTCAAAGTTGTTTCATTCCAATGTATAACCGCAAAGGTATCAGAAATTATATTCATCTACTTTAGTAATTTTTCACTTACTTGTAACCTGTCTCCCTACGACCTACTGTCAGCTCCTAAAATGATTCATAAGATGGTGGTAGCCCTACCCCTACGTCCATAAACTAAAACATTTTAACGTCCCAGTAATAAACAAAGGCTGTTTTAAATTTAAATACACAGTTAAATTGTTACGTTCGGGGTAAATTAAGCGTAAACTGAAGCGGTATAATAAGTGATAACTCTCTCAAATAATGAAAATTGTTCGTCCCTCGCCGTCAACGGGTGTTCATACTGGGATACCTACAATGGCGGATTTAGCTTTGCAGAGGGGGTTACACTGTTGAATTCTATTCAAAAGATACCTAGGCAGTAAGTAATTTGATAAAAAGCAATAAGTTTATAAAAATATCTACTACTATCCCAGGACCATTCTTTAACAGAATCGATGAAAAACTTGTTTCGGTACCTATTTTATTGAAATACACCCACTAACGGGTTAAAAAGGGGTAAAACGTTAGTATTTTCCTTTAAAGCGTGTTTTAAAACTTAATCCGATTTAATTAAAAAAGATACATATACTTACATAAAATACACATCAAATTTATTACATCCCGTCGTTTTTTAAGTCCCTCGCTGTGAACACAAAAAATTATGATTAAACGGGAATCTGCCTGGTTTTTAATTGAAATATTTATAATTGCGCGTCCATTTCAGATGAGATATTGCGGGAAAATAAAATACCGACGGCACAAAGCAATTATTGTCTTTACTTTGTCATTGTCTATTGGAATTTGAGAATTACTTTTATATTTATTATTTTTAGCAATGTAATCGAATTTACGTTTTTTCATTAGAGTAATTCTTAATCTAAGATTGATAGAAGATTGAAAACTTCTGATGCTTTCGCCGTTATTACTGAAAAAAAAAACAATTATAACGGATAATGTCGTCACCTCAGTCGGATAGGAATATGGAACTGTAAAGTTTTCGTAACGTCAGCAAATAAAATACAAAACGCGAGTTAAATCCGTTATAGTTATTCCATTCCTAGACTGATTAATTATAAGTACCTAATTATGATACACGAACCGTATCAGTGGAGCTTTCTAGACAAGTGACATTCGACAATACCGAACGCGATCGCAAATAATAAAACTGTATTAAAGCAAACGAAAAATCTAGTGCTCAGTTTTAGTAGGCTATTAGACAAGTGCCAATCGATAATAGTAGACGAAAGGAATGAATACAAAATTGTGACATAAGCGAAAAAAAATCATGTAGCCAGTTTTCGTGTCAATTTTATACAACTTGGCATTTGACTAGGTAGGCATATCAGGTAAATACCGGTACCTAATACACGCCATATCCCTACAGGATTAATCAGAGACACTTCTTCAAATCCTGCGTACCTTCCTCACTATCTTTCAACTCATTACAAGAGTACAAGTACAAAATAAGGCCACGCGGCCTACAGATTACAAACACCCTTACATTTTAGTCAAAAAGGCGTGAAAACACTTCCAACAAATTGGCAATTATCACCGCACGATCTCAATATCGCTGCACTCTGCCACGTGACCATAGTCACTGATATTACTTTTTTATTTGCCTGAACACCCCTTCAGAACTTGTCAACATGTTTCGATGTAACTCGACAATATAAGTAATACAATCCGGCAAATAATGCCAATCGAATAACGCTCTTATTCTTACTCCAATAAGGGATGGCAATAGTTTTTGAGTTGGTAAAAGCAACTTTGTGCATACAGTTTTGTTGTTTGCACATAGGATATTATGCGTTTGTCGGAGAACTATTTGACAATATTCTTTGGTCCTTCTATTCCCATGGAAATTGTATTAAGTCGTTTTTAGATTTTAAAACAACAAGATTAGTTTGATTGAGCTCTTTGAGTGGGTAAATAGTGTGATGGTTTTGTAAATTTAAAACGGGGGTTGTGATTTGAGTTTAAATTTAGATAAGTTTACGAGTGTGATTTTTTAATGATGGCGCAGAAGTTAAATGAATATTTCATTTCTATTTAGGTATACCATCTACGTAATCCTTTTGTAGAAATGAGAACATTGTTAAAATTTATTTTTGATTGTTCGTAGCTGCTCTATTATTTATTTCTACCAGGTATGTAAAAGTCAACTAGATTTAATAGTTTCTTAACTTACTTACCTACCTTATTAACTTAATTTTAGTGTGATAATATCGCATTTTAAGTAAAAGACCGTACGCGTACGAGAGTTAAACACGCTACTTATTATTTTACTAACCGCTAAAGCATCAGAATTTTTACACTAAAAGAAAAGGTTCAAAAGTCTTTCATTTGATGTTGCATCTATTCAGACGATGATAATAGGTACCTACTTACTTATATTAATGCACCAAAACACTATTCTATTCTACACTAAACAATTCGTAAACAAAACAACACATACACAGTTCAAAAACACGAAGTGAAGTGACCTTACCAAGTCACTCGGTTTCAAAAAAAAACACAAGAGCTTCATCAAATAGGTATTTCATTAAACTGCCCGCGGGTAGACTTAAAGAAAGATCCCACATTCCAGAAGACTGATGAGGAATGTTCATTTTAAACGGCTGACGTCTTTTGTTTCACAGTTTTTCCCTTTTCATTCGGCGGCCATTGTTTTTTTGTACCTACTGCGATATGAGGAAAACTAAGTAAGCAAGTACCTAAATAAGTAAATGAAGCGTCTGTATTGTCATTAGGTATTTATATTGATTTAAATTACCTCTAGTCAGTACCTACTTATTGTTTTTTTAAATCCCACATACCCTTGCGCAAATTTTGAGATGGTTTAAATCCTTATAATATCTTTTAAATCACAATTTCTGATGCCTTCGTTGTTATTACACGTTGGAATGAAACAATTATATGAACTACCACTATTATCGTCAGCTCAGTCGTGCTGCGATTATGGAAACTGTAAAGATTCCCATAAAATAAAATATTTGTTGTTTCATTCCAATCTTTAAACTCGTTTGCCCAATGCTCTCATTCAAATAAGAAAACTCTGTAAATTATATCTACAATTTTTTCAATTTAAGTTCCAGTTGCTTGGCACAATTGTATTTATTTTTATCCAAGGACAATAATCTACTTTACCTAGCTATGTAATGTAATATTTGAATACTTACTAGGTATCTTATAAAGAAATCCAGTCTTATTCCACAGTGGAATGAAACAATTATGAACGGATTTAACTCGCGTATTTTTATTTTATTTGCTGACTTTAGCGTTAAACTATTGTCAGCTCTGTCGTGCTACGGTTATGGAAACTGTAAAGAATCCGAAACGTCAACAAATAAAATGAAATACGCGAGTTAAATCCATAGTTGTTTCATTCCAATCTATACCTACTAATATTATAAAGCTGAAGAGTTTGTTTGTTTGAACGCGCTAATCTCAGGAACTACTGGTTCGATTTGAAAAATTCTTTTTTTGATGGATAGACCATTTATCGAGAAAGGCTGCGACCAATAGGAGCGAAGAAACAGTGCAAAATGTGTAAAAAACGGGGAAAATAACTATTTCATGCGGACGAAGTCGCAGGCAGAAGCTAGTGTATAATAACCGCGTAAGCATCAGAAATTATTACAGTCTTATTCCAATCTAGAAATAAACGCTAAAGATGAAATAGCATTACAGCTATTGATATCGCAATTTAAAAAACGGTGCAATCGAATAAAATCAGAACGAAATAAAATAAATAAAAACTAGGTTTTACTTCGGATATCGGTAGAATAAATGATCGAGTCTCGGGGTTTGGATGCGCCGTCCATTCCAGTGCATTAAACATGCATTTGCTGCACTTTTCAAGTTTATTAGCATTAAATAAAGCATTATACAAGTCTGCGAGGTAGTTTAAACTAAGGGTATTGAAAATCAGTGTTTAGTTGAACGTAGAAAAGAGAGGTTAGGTTTTATCGCATAAAATCGAAGGAGAGTTCTTTTTTACATACAATAGCCTGTCCTTTGTCTTATAGCATTTCATTAGAGTATTGATATTTACGATTTTATAATCAGTGTTTAGTTGAACGTAGAAAAGAGAGGTTAGATTTTATCGCATAAAATCGAAGGAGAGATATTTTTTTGCCGACAATAG
Organism: Polylopha cassiicola; assembly: GCA_038024825.1. Lineage (NCBI taxonomy): Eukaryota > Metazoa > Arthropoda > Insecta > Lepidoptera > Tortricidae > Polylopha > Polylopha cassiicola. The sequence goes on along the minus strand of CP149060.1, from coordinate 2,260,333 downwards.
CCTGTCTTTTGTCTTATTATTGCATTTAATTAGAGTATTGATTGGAATGAAACAACTATTAACGGATTTAACTCGCGTATTTTTATTTAATTTTATTTGCTGACGTATCGGATTCTTTACAGTTTCCATAATCGTAGCACGACTGAGCTGACAATAGTCTAACGCTAAAGTCGCGCAATTTATCTTATGGCGTTTAGCGTTAGACTATTGTCAGCTCAGTCGTGCTACGATTATGGAAACTGTAAAGAATCCGAAACGTTTGCAAATAAAATAAAATAAAAATACGCGAGTTAAATCCGTTAATAGTTGTTTCATTCCAATGTGTAATAACCGCGAAGGCATCAGAAATGATTAGAGTATTGATGTTTACGATTTTATAATGTTCGAATAAGCGTCCATTTTTTTTTTATCTATTGATATTATCTAGTCTTTCAGGGGGGCTAGACAAGTGTCCAACGTTCAACGTTAACGTTAAACGTTAGCACCAAAATGTATGGGACATTTGACATTTTTGACGTACGTGACAGTCGTTCGCGGATGTCAAATCCTATAAATTTTGGTGCTAACGTTTAACGTTAACGTTGAACGTTGGGCACTTGTCTAGGGCCCCAGTTTCTCGAACCATATTCTAGCCGGAACACATATTTCATAACTTTTGCCTACACGAAATTCTAGATAAAGGTTCGTGACAATTTATACAATACCGTGACGTCACGAGCCTCTCTTCCCGGACTTTAGGAGCACTTATCTTTGGCATTGTTTATTTGTTTGAGAAAAGAAAGAATACGTGTGAAATATTTTTTTCAGTCCTCCGGTCGGAAAGCGCCAACTTTGTGGCCGCTGCGCTAAATGAAATTGCCGCTTTCTGGCTTCGTCGAACAGAAAAATAGTATACTGACCTCGGCCAGTAAAATAAAAAAGCCTCAGATCACATTTTTGTCAACCTCGGCTTCGCCTCGGACGACAATTACATGTGATCTGAGACATTTTTTATTTTACTGGCCTCGGTGCGTAATGTACTATTAATGGTCAAACTGACCACTAAATAAAATTTCGTTTTCTTTACCCAGTCCCTATTTCATACAACAAATATACTCAACCAAAAAGCATCTACATTTAGTCGCAATATATCGCACACCTAGATCTAAAGGGAGCTAACTCAAAAAAAGTAACTTTTTCGGGAGAAGCGACATTGTTGTAAGGAATCGGATCCTTTTTTTTGCGTGTGCTTAATTTAAATCTTCAGATTTTTGAGTTAGCTCCCTTTAGATCTAGGTGTGCGATATCTATACTAATATTATAAAGCTGAAGAGTTTGTTTGTTTGTTTGAACGCGCTAATTTCAGGAACTACTGGTTCGAATTCAAAATTTATTTTATTATTGGGTAGACCATTTATCGAGGAAGGCTTTAGGCTATATAACATCACGCTGCGACCAATAGGAGCGAAGAAACAGTGGAAAATGTGTAAAAAACGGGGAAAATATGAATCCTTATGAAGAAGTGACAGTTAGAAGACTTTGACAGATCTTTGACGAAACAATCGGACGGGCAGGACGACGTCTGCCGGGGCCGCTAGTATATTATATACAGTGTGTTCAGCAGGAACAAACGTTTGCGAGCGGCCCCGCTAAGTGATTTGTCCGCTAGTCTGCATTATTGATGCGCACCGGTTTGGTTCCCAGGGCCGAATATTGGGTATCCTCCGATTTTATTTCGTATATAATATTCAACGAAGTTCTAGGCGAGTTGGTAAATAAAATAAGCGTTATTATGTAAACTGGGTAACGGCTTTGTGAAAAAAATAAATTAAAAATTTTAACAAACCCCCGACATAAAAACCTAAAAGCCTTCTAAAAATATAATAATAATAAAAACTTGATATTAGGTAGGTACGTACCTAAGTATTAATAGGTATTTCTACAAAGAAAACGTCATGTCGGGGGGACCGCTCATCATTATTTTATTGTACTATCGGATGCTTTCGGGGTGCGCCATTTTAGAAAAAAATTGCTTGCACTTGTTGCTTCACACACAGCCGCCAGGTACCAGGGTCGTTCAAGCGATTATTGCCTTAAAGGTGTAACATCGCCAGCACAGTTGATAGTACCTACCTATATTTACAATGTACCGAAACCTACAGTCCCAGTACAGTACACGTGATCCTCTTTCATTTGATACCCCACACGAGTACCTTTGTAGACTTTTATTTTTCCATCCCCTCTTTCATCCCCCCTAATTATTAAACTACTGAACCGATTTTCATCAAACATAGCTAAGAACACTCCCGACATATTCACCTTTCAAACAAAAAAAACAGAATCAAAATCGGTTCATGCGTTAGGGAGCTATGATGCCACAGACACACACACAGACAGACAGACAGACACGTCAAACTTATAACACCCCGTCGTTTTTTCGTCGGGGGTTAAAAACAGCTAGGAATGTAAATAAAAACATGGACAGGAATTTAATTAAAATGAGTTTATTTAAATTAGAGATGGTTTTAAAATCACTGGAGGACGATACAGAGAAAGAAAAGTGTTGCCATGTAAATACCTAATTACTTAAATAATAATTAGTGATACCATCTCAATTTAGATTAAATATTTGAAATTTTCGATGTTCATCCTTGATACTAGTATTGTTCTTTATTCCATGATAAATTTGGTATACGGTATTGCTACAAAGGTACCTATATCGTAGCCGGATCGTATAATCCGCCGAATCATATTACGGCTAGTTGTTTTACAAAACAGGCCCATTTTATACGGCGGTTCAACTATTTGCCGAATAGTCGCAGTTTTAACCTAACCTATTTTTCTAGTAGATATACTTGTATGGATTTAAGAGTATATTCGACCTACGAGTTTTATAGTAAATGATGGTAATGCAATAATTTCTGAAGCTTGCACGGTTATTACACATTCGAATAAACCGAATTATTGTCATAACTTCTTTTCGTTTGAAAGACAACTTATTATTCAAACTTCAGTAACGAAAGCAATTACAGCTAAGACAAATGAAAAACTTAGTACCTGCGTAATTAAATGTACTATCTTTCATCCAACACTAGTGTTTGCGTCAATCCAACCGATTGCCGCAAAGCCACATCCACAGATTGCTTGCCTACAGCGAGTGCAACTCGCGATTCAATTTGAATCTCCGTCGAGGGGGTGAAGCCGGGGTGAAGCTGGGGTGAAGCTGGGGTGAAGCTGGGGTGAATTGGGGGACAGGGGCGAGACGGGACGCGACTGACGACGTGACGCTGATGGCTAAACCGTGTTCGATTTACACCTGATATGGGTTTTGAATGAGAGTGTGCTCTACCTGGATATTTTCTAGTTTAATTGTAAAAACCTATAGAACATATATAAATTAGTACTTACTTAGGTATGTCTATACTAATATTATAAAGAGGAAAGGTTTGTTTGTTTGTTTGGATTGAATAGAATAGGCTCCAAAACGACGGGACCAATTTGAAAAATTATTTCACTGTTGGGAAGCTACACTATTCCCGAGTGCCATAGAAGAAGAAGCCGAAGCCGGGGCGAACTGCTAGTATGTTATATTTGGGTGAACTGGTAGTTCGTAAAGACGAGTAATGTAACAACTCGACAAAAAGTCGTTCTTCAAAGGCAAAGTGTGATACAATATTCCCAAACTGAAAAAGGAGGATAAAATGTTTAAATACGTAGATCAGGTATTTTAGAATAAAAAAGTATTTACCTAGCTGTATTATAATTAAAGAAAGTGAAAAAATATAACAAGAACACAATAGCTACATAATATAATATTGTAGATATAGATTGTTATTTCGGCCGAAACCGATACCGAAACTTTTATAAACACGATTAATATGTTGAACAAATTGTCAATCAGTCAATCAAACATCTCGCGGGTCTAATATTACAGGGTTTTACGTTTCACTTTCATCGAATTGAAATTTCATCACTATCATAGTGGCACTGGGTCTAAATTTATACTGTTACTAGCTTCTGCCCGCGACTTCGTTCGCATGGAACTCCTCCTTTTTTGCAGTCGGTTAAAAAGTAGCCTATGTCCTTGTTCAGGCTCCAGAGTTTCTTTGTACCAAATTTCATTAAAATCAGTCCAGTCGTTTAGGAAACTACTGTTTTTTGGCCGAAACCGAACCTCCAGCCGAAACATGGTTTTTGGCCGATTTACTAAATTAAATAAATAATTTAATTTTTGACTAGAGCAACGTTTAGTGTGAACGTAACATCCCGCGCGATGTGACTAGCACCGCAAGTGTCACGTCGACGGAACAAGCGCCGCGGCCGCAGTTCGCCAACTCCACGATCCACGAGAACTTATAGTTTTATAGAGTACCGTGTACGAGATTTTTTACCTTTTAGATAATACTAGCAGCCCGGCTTCACTCGGATACCTTTTTTATATCCTATGTCACTTAAGAATAGTGTGGCTTCCCAACAGTGAAAGATTTTTTAAATCCATCCAGTCGTTTAGGAAACTACTGTTTGGAATGAAACAACTATTAACGGATTTAACTCGCGTATTTTTATTTTATTTTATTAGCTGACGTTTCGGATTCTTTACAGTTTCCATATTCGTAGCACGACTGAGTTGACAATAGTCTAACGCTAAACGATTATGGAAACTGTAAAGAAACCGAAACGTCAGCTAATAAAATAAAATAAAAATTTTATTTGTTTCATTCAATGTGTAATAACGTTTCGAAGGCATCAGAAATTATTACAGTTTTTTGGCCATAATCGAACCTCCAGCACGAAACATGAGCTTTACAAATTAAATAACGCTAATTACAGTTTTGACTAGAGCAACGTTCGTCGGCCCCCTGTTTTTTGGCCGAAACCGAACCTCCAGCCGAAACATGGTTTTTGGCCGATTTACTAAATTAAATAAATAATTTAATTTTTGACTAGAGCAACGTTTAGTGTGAACCTAACATCCCGCGCGATATGACTAGCACCGCAAGTGTCACGTCGACGGAACAAGCGCCGCGGCCGCAGTTCGCCAACTCCACGATTCACGAGAACTTATAGTTTTATAGAGTTCCGCGTACGAGATAGGTTTTTACCTTTTAGATAATACTAGTGGCCTGCCCCGGCTTCGAGCGGATACCTTTTTTTTATAGCCTATGTCACTAGGGAATAGTGTAGCTTCCCAACAGTGAAAGATTTTTTAAATCCATCCAGTCGTTTAGGAAACTACTGTTTTTTGGCCGAAACCGAACCTCCAGCCGAAACATGGTTTTTGGCCGATTTACTAAATTAAATAAATAATTTAATTTTTGTCTAGAGCAACGTTTAGTGTGAACGTAACATCCCGCGCGATATGACTAGCACCGCAAGTGTCACGTCGACGGAACAAGCGCCGCGGCCGCAGTTCGCCAACTCCACGATTCACGAGAACTTATAGTTTTATAGAGTACCGTGTACGAGATTTTTTACCTTTTAGATAATACTAGCGGCCCCGGCTTCGCCCGGTTCCCTTTTTTATATCCTATGTCACTTAAGAATAGTGCAGCTTCCCAACAGTGAAAGATTTTTTAAATCCATCCAGTCGTTTAGGAAACTACTGTTTTTTGGCCGAAACCGAACCTCCAGCCGAAACATGGTTTTTGGCCGATTTACTAAATTAAATAAATAATTACAGTTTTGACTAGAGCAACGTTAGGTGTGAACGTAACATCCCGCGCGATGTGACTAGCACCGCAAGTGTCACGTCGACGGAACAAGCGCCGCGGCCGCAGTTCGCCAACTCCACGATTCACGAGAACTTATAGTTTTATAGAGTTCCGCGTACGAGATAGGTTTTTACCTTTTAGATAATACTAGCGGCCCCGGCTTCGCCCGGTTCCCTTTTTTATATCCTATGTCACTTAAGAATAGTGTAGCTTCCCAACAGTGAAAGATTTTTTAAATCCATCCAGTCGTTTAGGAAACTACTGTTTTTTGGCCGAAACCGAACCTCCAGGCGAAACATGGTTTTTGGCCGATTTACTAAATTAAATAAATAATTTAATTTTTGACTAGAGCAACGTTTAGTGTGAACCTAACATCCCGCGCGATGTGACTAGCACCGCAAGTGTCACGTCGACGGAACAAGCGCCGCGGCCGCAGTTCGCCAACTCCACGATTCACGAGAACTTATAGTTTTATAGAGTACCGTGTACGAGATAGGTTTTTTACCTTTTAGATAATACTAGTGGCCTGCCCCGGCTTCGAGCGGATACCTTTTTTTTATAGCATATGTCACTCGGGAATAGTGTAGCTTTCTAACAGTGAAAGAATTTTTCAAATCGGTCCAGTCGTTTTGGAGCCTATTCAATCCAAACAAACAAACTTTTCCCCTTTATTATATTAACTAGTTGTCCGCCCCGGTTTCGCACGGATCCCTTTTTTATGTCCTATATCACTCGAGAATAGTATAGCTTCCCAACAGTGAAAGATTTTTTCAAATTGGTCCAGTCGTTTTGGAGCCTATTCAATCCAAACAAACAAACCTTTCCTCTTTATTATATTAGTATAGATATTATACCTACCTGAATATTTCCAGGCATTTCTTAATTAAAAGAAACAAGTAGTACTTTAGATTACTTCGGACCATTTATAAATTCTACGGAACCCTCAGTGCACGGTTCGTACTCGAACTTGTCCAGTTTTTAAAGTTCGGGTCACTGCTGCAACTTAATATGACTCCAGAGTTTTACTGTCTGATAACCGCACAGGAGAAGTTGGTAGCTTTGACTTGAGTTCCGCTACTTGCGACTTTATGGAACTAGACAAGGTCATTCTATCAGCGTTAACGATTGTAGAAACAAATAGATATGACTTGACGCTAAATGATTTAAGCTTATGTCAATTCTATAGCTTCGACACCTATTAGTCTGTGAACAATGTTGTCGTAAGAAGTTTAGCATAAGACTATTGTCAGCTCAGTCGTGCTACGCTTATGGAATCTGTAAAGGATCCGAAACGTCAGCCAATATAATCAAATACGCGAGTTAAATCCGTCTAAAGTTGATTCATTAATATACTTAGCTTTGCTTAGCTGTTGTTTGTCTCGAAAAGAGGCTAAAAAAAATGGCAATTATTTTAGTGGGTTTACTTAACATTAAAGACTTCTACGACAGCTACGCGCTACGGTGGCGTAGCATGTCGTAGCACCTAATAAATAGTTACTTACTAAAGCAAGAGTAAAAAAATAAAAAATAAAAGCCTCTTAGTTATTGTTGATTAATAGTGCTCTTTATTATAATTTTATATGCAACTAGCGTATTTAGTCAGTGGAGAATGTTGTCATATTTGGCTGAATTTAACGAATCTTGGTCGTAAAGAGGATAAAAAGTGGGCCGCTTGTATATTATACATAACATCAAAGACCTCTACGTTTGCTACGAGTGCTACGGTAGCGTCGTAGAACCTTTTTGTAGCAAGAATTATATAATTTTACTAGAATAGTGATACCGAAGTATAACGATATATTTTTCTACTCCATTTCAGATAATATGTACCTAACTGATTATTACATATTGGAATTTAATAACGATTTGTAACGGATTTAAATCGCGTATTTTTTTTTTCTTGACGTTTCGTAAACTTTACAATTCCTATATTCGTACCACGAACTGACGATAGTACTGAAACTAATTGACTTTAGCGTTGAACTATTGCCATGCTACGAATATGGGAACTGTAAAGTTATCCAAACGACAGCAAACAAAATATGATACGCGAGGTAAATAAATAGTAGTTTCATTCCAATGTCTAAACAATTAGCTACTTGATTCAGTTTTGTGCAAAAGTATTTTCAAAGTCAACACACAAAAGCTTTAGTAAAGCCTATTTGTGTACGCGCTAAACTAAAACAATTTCCACAAATACAGAACGAAGTGAAAGCTATAACAAAATGCCTTTGTTTAAATGAAAAATTGTTTGCAAGTTTACGTTCCCCGCTTCGAAAACAGGGCGGATACCGAATCCTTTGACAAGAAAGTTAATGCAAAGTTATTATATTAAAATTTGTTATGAGATTTTAATAAGTGTGTTAATGAATACGCGATACATGTCAGAAACGTAATTTTGAAAATAGATTTATTAGGTAACTTTACAGAAGAGATTTGTTTAATACTAACGTCCCGCACGACAAAGTTACATCAATCAATCGATTTGACAGTTCTTTGTTGGAATATGACAATTATAAACGGACTAGCTGCTGCCCGCGACTTCGTCCGCGTGGAACTCCTCCTTTTTTGTAGTCGGTTAAAAAGTAGCCTATGTCCTTTCTCAGGCTCCAGACTTTCTTTGTACCAAATTTCATTTAAATCGGTCCAGTAGTTTTAGCGCGAAAGCGTAACAGACGGACAGAGTTACTTTCGCATTTATAATATTAGTAAGAAAGTAAGAATATTAGTAAGAATAGTAAGGATAAGGATTTAACTCGTGTATTTTATTTTATTGGCTGACGTTTCGGAACCTTTACAGTTTTCAAAATCGTAGCGTGACTGAGCGGACGATAGTTGTTGCCAACCGATTATTATTTAGTTATAAATTAATATATACCTATTTAATCTGTGCCCACGAAATAATATCACTGTACAAATTTGCATTGTTTTGTACTTACTTATCTATAATTTTTAGTCTGTGGTTAGCGTCCTTTATTAGACAAGTAACAACGAGTTTGAATTCCACCGGCTACATGTGTCTGAAGTGTAAATCGCCTAGTTTTTATTTTCCTTATTACAATAAAAGTGTTCTGTAATTTACGTGTTTACTTCGCCGCCCAGTCCCCAACAATAGTGTAACGCTAAAATTAATTGTTGTTGGAATGAAACATCTTTAACGGATTTAACTCGCGTATTTAATTTTATTGGCTGACGTTTAGGAGCCTTTACAGGTTCCAGCATCGTAGCTCGACTAAGCTGACAATAGTCTTATGGATTTTAGCATACCTAATCTGTTAAGGCTCCGAAACGTCAGCCAATAAAATAAAATACGCGAGTTAAATCCGTTATAGTTGACAGTTGTTGTTATTGTTGCGTTGTTATAGGTACGCTTTTTAACAAATAAAAATAAAATAAATATCTTTGGACAATTCAGACCAATTATCTAGTCCCATTTTAAGCAAAGCTTGTGTTATGGGTACTAGACAACGGATAAATATACATAAATACATATAAGACATCCAAGACTCAGGTACAGATGCCAGTGCTCATCACATAGACATCTAGACTGAACAGCTAGACTAATGTTTTGACTATTTTTCCACGGGAACGGAATAAAAAGTATCCCACGTCCGGCTCCGGTTTCTATACAGATTATAAGCTATTTTAAACTTTTCAGGCTGTTAAAATTTTGTTTCTGCTGTCATATTCAGACTTTCACTTAGTCGTTTTTTTATTTAAACTTGTTTAGAGTCTAACCGATGCTTTTGATTATTACAAACTTTTGCAAAAAATTGAATTAATAACAGCTTGCGATTCGGATATAAAGTACTACCTTATTACCCATTTCAAACAAATTAACAGTAAGTACCTAAATAAATACTAAAAAGGCTTTTGTTTAAAAATAAAATAAAAATAATTCACTTAATAATTAATAACTAAACATAAAATCTTATTGGAATGAAACAGCTATAACGGATTTAAGTCGTGTATTTTATTTTATTTGTACAGACAAACTGTACAGTTCCAGATAAGCTGATATTCTAACGCTCAAGTTTTATTACAACTGCGAAGGCATCAGAAATTATAAAATCTAATACCAAAAAAATCTGCCTCATCTAAGGAAGTAAAAACATTTCAGATACACCACCAACATTTTCCTCAAAATCATCCATTTACAATTTCACCAGGCAATTGTTTTAATCCGATAGGGCGCGCTGCTCGATGCGGAATGAAATAATTTGGCCCCCTCGCCCCCCCACTCGGATTCAAGATGGCGCCGGGGCGGGGCAGGGGGTGGGGCGTGCCGCCTCATTTGAATTTCGAACCCGTGCTTTCCGAACGTGTGCTTGAATTTCGAAACCGGTTTTCGGCCAATTAATTTTGACATAACTTGGTTTCGTTAATTGTTCAGCTAGTGCCGTGTGTGCCAAGCTTTATTGTTGATGTAATTGTCGTTACATGAATAGGGTGCTTTATTACGGTTGAATTAAGCTTTTGTATATATGAAGTAGCGCTTTTTGTAACCGTTTTAGTAATATGTAATAGTTGTAGGGTTGGTATTGGAACCTAAAAGGTTATACGAAATAGATCCTCATATAAAAAACTGTTAGGTATTTACTTATAAGTAGGTATAAGGCGTAAAGAGGTTTTTTTCACTTTAAATTCAAAAATACATATTTTAATAATACCTATATGTACATACCTAATAACTAAACCAGCCAACTTCGTAATTACCGCATTTTTTGAGTTCTTTTATTTTATTAAAAAGGGACAAAGGTGAAAATTTTGAAAAAATAAAAACAAAAACTTAATGTCAAAAGTATAAAAAAAACTAAGGACCATTTAACATTTAGTAGTACAAAAATTGGTATTGGTCGATTTTCATACGCTAGTTAAATCCGTCACATTTTTTTTATTCGTATTTTTAAAATCTTTGTTTTTTCTTATCAGTCAAAAATAAAGTTCAAAAGCTCTCAAGGAAGTAAGTAGGTACCTACTTAAGTTGGAAACACTCTTAATTTTAAACTTCAAAACTCTACACTTTGCCAAAACACGACAATAAATATTCAGGGTACCGTGTTTTGTAAACTGAATTTGATACATTTTTGTGTATGTTGGTAAGCTACAAGTTGATGTTACTGTTCGAATAAGTATAATAGATTAGATTAATATATTTCTAAAAAGTCATACAATATACCTACATTACTATGTCAAATCACATACACTCATATTGACATCGTCAAATAAAAAACAATAATATTCAACAATAAATAACAATATAATTGAAAGGAATAGAAAAAATCCTATTTCAATGATATTTAGGGTTTTTTTATTAAAAACAACAATAACTGCTCAGTCGTGCTACGATTATGAAAACTAACAGCAAATAAAATAAAATATGCGAGTAAAATCCGTTCACAGTTGTTTCATTCCAACAGGTTAACAGGTTTTTCTTATTAGTCTTGTTGAGAATGTTTTTTTTTTTAAATAATTGCCTAGAATGAAATAATTTTAAATGGATTTAACTCGCGTATTTTATTGTATTGGCTGACGTTTCGAAGCCTTTACAGATTCCATAATAGTAGCACGACTGAGCTGACAATAGTCTCAATAGACAATAGACTATTGTCAGCTCAGTCGTGCCACGATTATGGAAACTGTAAAGAATCCGAAACGTCAGCAAATAAAATAAAATAAAAATACGCGAGTTAAATCCGTTAATAGTTGTTTCATTCCAATGAAAAATTGCTTATATTAATACCTATAAAGGGGAAAAGTCAACAACATGGGGTAAACAACAACAAATATTAACAGTAGAGCCAGCTTATAACATTCCAAATGCAAAGTAAAAAAACGTACAGAACTCGAGCTTCCCGTAAATCCCGACAAACAGTGTATTGTTAGAAGTTTCACAATGTTATGTAGAGTGGCGTAATGCCGACACAAAGGCTCGCCCGCTCGGTAAATAAGGCTTTGTTCTATGAAGCCAAATTTTGACAATCACTAGCTCACTCCCCGAGGGTGGCGGCAAAGAGTAGAGGGAAAATATTTTTAACGCGAAACGTATAAAAAATTACATGACTTAATATAAGTAAATTTTGTATGGAACCTATAATAAATATAATTATCATGCTAATGTAAATACATAAATACACACAATTTATTTCTTTGTTTTCTTTCCGGTCTCACCTTCTTTCTTCCTTTTTGGAATGGCCCACTTGAACAGCTGTAAAGAACAATGTCTTTTCTTTTCTTTCTTTCTTCTTTAACATTCGTTTATTTCTTTCTTTCAAAAAAAAAAAAAATGTAAAGTACTTTAAAGAGATATGAAATAAATATGTTCGTTATTGTTAATAGTACTTCTATCTGTTAAATTTTGAGAAATATGCCGTTCCATTAATATGAAACAACTATACAGGATTTCTACACAGCAAACTGAAATAACAACATACATTCCCTATTACATCGTAATGAACAAAACATACACAGATAATAAATAAATTTGCAACTTTTTACAAAAAAAAAACTCTTGTAAATTTATACCCCTGTTAATCTTTGCCCCACTTCCCTCTGCCCCCCGATACGAAGCGAAGTGCACCCCCGATGTTGACAATTGATGGATATCTCGTGTCTCAGTCGAGAGCCAGGATTAATGTCTCGACAACAATGGCGCATTCAGCCTTCGCCACTCAGCGCGATGATACGTCCAACAATGACAGATAAATGTAAGATTTTAGACACTTCGACTTCTTTAGTGGTCAACACGATTGTGATAAGTTGCCCCAAGTATTTCATCAAGTTGCTTCATCGTTTTACTTATTTACACGTCTCTGTTTTTGCCAAGCGGTGATATAAAATGGAAACAGTAAAAACTTTAAGTACCTGTTTTTACTGTTCCCCGTCGGTAATTTGTCACCAGAATTATAACGATTACTACGAGTTATCATCGCAGCAATATCTGAGCTAATGATTAAACTTAGTCACCAGAATCATAACTAAGAGTAATGCTAAAACATTATTAGTTTTATTATTAGGTAGCAATCGGGCGAGATGCCTCACAAGCCAACAGAGCGTCGTTTATGGCGACGCGTCGAGTTATGCTGTCGTGTCCGCGCGTTATTGACTCGTCCAATAAACGATGCTGCCCGCGCCTTTTGTCAGCCGGATAACTTAGTGTGGAGACATTTATCTATACTAATATTATAAAGCTGAAGAGTTTGTTCGTTTGTTTGTTTGTTTGAACGCACTAATCTTAGGAACTACTGGTTCGAATTCAAAAATTCTTTTTTTGTTGGATAGACCATTTATCGAGGAAGGCTTTAGGCTATATAACATCACGCTGCGACCAATAGGAGCGAAGAAACATTGGAAAATGTGTAAAAAACGGGGAAAATATGAAGCCTTATGAAGAATTACTATTCATTAAGTGACAGTTAGAAGACTTTGACAGATCTTTGACGAGACAATCGGACGGGCAGGACGACGTCTGCCGGGGCCGCTAGTTCTATATAAAGGTTCTATAATAATATTATAATACTAGCGGCCCGCCCCAGCTTCGCCCGGTTCCCTTTTTTTATAGCCTATGTCACTCGGGAATAATGTAGCTTCCCAACAGTGAAAGAATTTTTCAAATCGGTCCAGTTGTTTAGGAGCCTATTCAATCCAAACAAACAAACAAACTTGTTCTCTTTATTGTATTAGTATAGCCTAACGGCCCGCCCCGGCTTCACACATATCACTATTTTTTCAAATACTTTATAACCTATTTCCCTCAGGGTGAATGTAGTGTTAACGTCTAGTAAAATAATTAGCCGGGGGTCACAAATAGAATTTATTTGAATAACGAATATCCGAGCTCAGTCGTAACGCGTGCTTTCCCGCCGAGTGCAACCAGTAGAAGAGAACAGTAGGACGACCGGTGCGCGCGCGCCCCTCCATTGCCGTCGAGCTTCATCGTTGTGTGCGTTGAATACTGACGTCAGTGTGCACATTTTCTTACAGTAGCTTTCCAATGGTAAAATATTTTTTTAAATCAGTCCAGTAGTTTTGAAGCCTATTCAATCCAAACTAACAAACCTTTCCTGTTTATTATATTAGTATAGATATGAATGAATATATATAATTCTTTATCATAATAAAAATATGCCGTTTAGGTATATGTACTTATTGTTACCAGTTAACAAATAAGTACTAGCTATATCTAGAAGCAGATCAATTTGAACTAATAAGATTTCATTTCCGGAGTTACCTAATAATGTGGTAATACGAAAAGTTATAGTATTGAAATGATTAAATTGCTCAATTCTTTCCTCGTGCTTGACCTATTTTTCTTATTACTCAAATCACTCTATCACAACAAACCATACTACTTACAACAGTTTTTTTAGAACTGAATGCTAAAGCGCAGTTGGCCAGCTGGTGGGCCTTACTGCAAAATTGAACGATTAGCGAGCCTCCAAATGAGCTTTAAAGCCAGTAGGTACAACACTTTATAAACAGATATTATAAAAAGGAAAGGTTTGTTTGTTTGGATTGAATAGGCTCCAAAACGACTGGACCGATTTGAAAAATTCTTTCACTGTTGGGAAGCTACACTATTCCCGAGTGACATAGGCTATAAAAAAAGGGATCCGGGCGAAGCCGGGGCGGACAGCTAATTCTCACTACTTAAATAACAATAAACCATACTACTTAAAACACTTATAATAAAAATATTACATATATAATATAATATACACTATACTATAATATACACTTATACTATAATTATATATTTATAAAAAAAAAAAAAAAAAATTACGGCCTTTTGGTCTAGTACCCATAACACAAGCTTTGCTTAAAATGGGACTAGATAACTGGTGTGAATTGTCCAAAGATATTTATTAAAAAAAAAAAAAAAAAAAGATTCCATTTCCACATAAACACAACCGGAGCGGTTTCCTTATCCACCCTACATTCCGGCGCGTGATTAAATGAGCCACCGACCATCGCGATATTGGCGTCAATCCCGTCGCATACACGATGCGAATTGCCCGCCCTACTACTATATTGCCTGCCGTACTACTACTCGTTATCGAATACCTGAATTTATATACTACTGACCTTTAGAGTACTGTATATACTACTGACCTTTAGCAAGTAAATAACGCTAAAGTGTGTTAGGCTTTTACGCATATTATATTACATAATAATAACATACGTAGCTTACAATCTGCACTTGTATCAGTTAATAGGTATGAGGGTATTTATAAGTGACTAGCAGCCCCGGCAGACGTCGCCCTGCTCGTCCGATTGTTTAGTCAAAGATCTGTCAAAGTCTTCTAACTGTCTTCTTCATAAGGCTTCATATTTTCACCACAATCTCTAATAAATATTTTCGACTGGTTCTTGGCTCCTATTGGTCGCAGCGTGGTGTTATATAGCCTATAGCGTTCCTCGATAAATGGTCTATCCAACAAAAAAGAATTTTAGAATTCGAACAGAAAAGTAGTATACTGACCTCGGCCAGTAAAATAAAAAAGCCTCAGATCACATTTTTGTCAACCTCGGCTTCGCCTCGGACGACAATTACATGTGATCTGAGACATTTTTTATTTTACTGGCCTCGGTGCGTAATGTACTATAACACCCACTTTTGTTTTATACACCGATTCGTTTCCTTGTTAAAGTTTACCCCACAATGGGGGAGTTTATATACGAATTCCTTCAGATTTCCCCAATTGTCACCATTGTCCACTCCAGCGAGTCCATTACGAGGGTCCTCATTACAGGCGACCGATTGCTTTTTAGAAAAAAAATGTCCACACAAATGTGTTTTTATATTGATTACGATGTGGGATCCAATTTATAGTTCAATCAGAGAAGACTGCGTAAAATGATATGTGTTTCGACAAATTATAGGTATGGATCAAAGAATGTTGGACTGTTTTGTATTTTTCTAGAAAAAGTTGGCCAGTTTCGCGATGTCCAGATACGTTTTATTTTACTATTAAGAAATTGTATTTTCAAACGTCTTCTTATCCTGTTTCTGTGAGACGTGACATAAAACGTATTTAAACAAAACGCAACTGATAGCAAAATGAAAAAAATATTAGTCTGACCAATCATTTTTTTTAAATGGTATAACAAAACGCAACTGACAGCTTTTCTAGCTGTTAGTTGCGTTTTGTTTAAATACGTTTTATGTCACGTTGTTGTCTATATTAAAAAAAATAAACAAAAATTTTCATTAATACTACGAAATAACAATACGGACTTAGATATAGCGCTGCTTTGCCGAGCAGGATGACGGGACCGCTATTATTTTACATAAAAAACAGCTCGTAGTTAACCTAATAACCTCAAAAACAGTCATAAAACTATAAATCAAGTAACTCTATATAAATAAATAAATAAACTGGTAATGGCGGCGCGACCGAAGGAACATTTTTCAGTGTAACAAAGCGAATATTGGAGGGCCCCACAAAGGCCACCCAGCGGGTGGAAGTGATTTAGTGAGGAGGAAGTATCGATACATCTTTTATCGATAATAATATATATTTTTAATATTTATTGTAAAGTTTACCCATGTTGAATTGATCGTTAGTGCTCATTTACCTACGTAATTTAAAAACTGTTTATGTATAACTAGCTTCTGCCTGAGATTTCGTTTTTACAAGATAAGCACCCTCGTTTTACCCTCTTTCCATTTTTAGTGCTCCTCTACGTTATAAAAGGACCCCGGTGCAAAATTTCAAGTTTTGACCTCTTATATTTTAAGCCTTGCATTGATATGTTAGTCATTACGTTAGTTCCTTTAATGGGAGCACGAAGAAAGGATTGACAAAATTCACCCCCTAAGGTGGTAAAACGAGGGTGCTTATAGAGTGGAGATGAAGTCACGGACAAAAGTTAGTACATCGCTCACCTAGATCTAAAATAAGCTAACTGAAAAACCTGAAGATTTCAGTTATGCACACCATCGGATTCCTTACATCAAAACCCATTTACCACTAAAACAGATTTAAACTAACTCTGCTAGCTTCATTATAAAAAGCATAAATCTATACAGAAAAACCAAACCAGTTTTTCGCCTCTCCTGAAAAATTAACTTTTTTTTATTTAGCTCCCTTTAGATCTAGGTGTGCGACATGATAAATAGACTTAATTTATTTCGGTTTTAACATAATCTGACCTACCTAATTATAAATATTATTTTCATCGATATTTCCCATTTTTCCCCTCTCTACGCCCTGACTCAGCTCTGGCAAGTGCCTCATAGTTTCATACGTAGGTGTAATTGTTTGTAAGTACATTTTTCTTTGAGGTTACTCTCTATTAAGCTTTCAAAGTCAAATAGGCGCATTGGTCCATACAAAGGGAACAAAGTCAAAGTTAATTGTACCTCAAATTATGATGAATTTTCAAGTCAAAGGACTTTGAGTGGGTTGTTGTGTGTCTTTACGTCGTTTTAGGTTATTAAATTGTTTTGGTTGTTGCGTATATATAGTTTGTATGGAATTAAGGAATGGTTTTTGGATATAATAATTTCTGATGCCTTCGCGGTTATTATACATTAGAATGAAATAACTTTAAATTAATTTAACTCGCGTTTTTTATTTTATTGGCTGACGTTTCGGAGCCTTTACAGATTCCATAAGCGTAGCACGACTGAGTTAAATCCGTTTAAAGTTGTTTCATTCTAATCCCTACTAATATTATAAATGCGAAAGTAACTCTGTCTGTCTGTCTGTCTGTCTGTTACGCTTTCACGCTAAAACTACTGCACCGATTTAAATTAAATTTGGTACAAAGAAAGTCTGAAGCCTGAGAAAGGACATAGGCTACTTTTTAACGGACTGCAAAAAAGGAGTTCCACGCGGACGAAGTCGCGGGCAGAAGCTAGTGTATAATAACGGTGAATGCATCAGAAGTTATTAAACAAAAACAAGTTAATTTGTAGGCACCACGAGGGCACATAGATTAGTTAGTATGTATCTAAAATTTTTGTTGAAAGATTCCCCACTTTTGAGGGCACGATTAAGGGGACTAAGAAACACTTTTATTGTTCCATCACTGATATTGAACTTCATTTACAAAACCTATTTAATTAACAGCCAATTTCACCCCCAAAAGGCAAAAGCGTACAAGTACAAAAACAAACACTACCAATCCTCCAATATTACATCTCAAACAATTCTGATAGCTGAAAAATTCTCACAATAAAAAAAGCTATAAGCCTTTAAGATGCTCATAATCGCTTGTCTACTGTAAATATTTACGTAGCGTCATCTGTTTATAATGTACACTGATTTTGTTGGATTATGGGTTTAGGTGATTTTAATGATCTGTGAGATTTGGGATTTTTGATAGTTGTTTGTTTTTACCCTCAAAATTATTTCGACAAAAACTTCTATAAGTATTATAATATACTAGCTATCCGCCCCGGCTTCGCACGGATCATCTTTTTTTTATAGCCTATGTCACTCGGGAATAGTGTAGTTTTCCAACAGTGAAGTCGTTTAGGAGCCTATTCAATCCAAACAAACAAACTTTTCCTCTTTATAATATTATTATTATATTATTAGTATTAGCACAGAATAGATAATAGTACAAGTATTAGGTAGGTAGTATTAGTATAGAATACTATAGAAGTATAGTTAAAATGCTTTGTCCTAACTGACTGACTGACTTTGGAGCAAGTTCTTTGTATGACGTAAGCATCCGATAAAAACGTTTTTTTTAAAAGGAGTGAAAAATGAAATAAATTATAATATCTGATGCCTTCATGGTTATTACTATTGGAATAAAACCATTACCTACAACGGATTTAACTCGCGTAGGTACTTAAGTATTTTATTTACTAACGTTTCGAAAACTTTACAGTTCCCATAATCGTAAATGTTTTCGAAAGCGGTATCCTCTTCTAACCTTCATAAGAGCTTGTAAAAGCCTAAGCCTAAACTGAATAAATATAATTTTCTCACTTCACTCGGGAATAGTGTAGCTTACCAACAGTGAAAGAATTTTTCAAATCGGTCCAGTCGTTTAGGAGCCTATTCAATCCAAACAAACAAACAAACCTTTTCTCTTTATAATATTAAGTATAGATCATGTAGGTACTTACTTATATAAGTATGACTATATTGTATGACTGTTTACTCCCGAATAGCGCTACATATGGTCAAAACAACAATAAGTCAAAACATTTATCTCCTCTAAGCTCTAATATTGCATACAAACGATTTAAGCCGCAGCCATCGATAAAAATCTATAAGTACTATCCTTACGCCATCTGTTGGTTAGAACACCCAACTTGCACAAATGTACTATTTCTGCTAATCAAATTACACGTATTCCAAAATAACCCTTATAGATATTAAGTTAAGACTCACGTGCAATTTGGTTAACTGCAGATTTATCCCAGCAATTATCCACTTTTTACAAACTTAGTTGCGCCGTTGTTAAAGCGAATGGTGTTTTAATTTGATCTTTATGTAATTGTGTTAAGAGTGTTTTGTGATTCAATAGGAGCATTGTTATGTTGGTATTATGAAAGTCAAGCGGCATGGGCGCGAGCTGCGAAGCGCGGGTGGTCATTACCAACTGTGATGGCAATGATTGTAGCGCTAAAATGACGCTTTTGATTTTAATTTAAATTAGGTTTTTTTAATATATTTTGCTTTCTAATTAAGTACACGATCATACTTTTATGTCATAGCAATAGTGTAATTGTCATTATAATTTGATCGTCAAAAAACAAAGATCACATGAAATTAAAAATAATTTATTTTACAAAAGTGTAAATTTGCTCGACTCCGTTAGGGCATTACCAACAAATTAACTTAACTTAAGTACTTATTTGTTTGAATTTTTATATACTTACCTACTTTTTTTTCACGCTTAGGTACCTACCTACTTCAGCTAAACGATCAACCAGTCGTTATAATTTCTGATACTTTTGCGGTTAGATATACATTCAAATAAAAAAATACTTACACTAAATTTAAATCGCTTATTATTTTATGCTGACGTGGCGAAAAGTTTACTTTTATTTTTAACAAACTGCGCTGACGGTAGTCTAACACAAAATGCAGCATAGGTACCTACAATGTACAATTGATATAAATTAATTATAAATTATAATTGTAGTCTAGTAGTATGCGAGTTAAATTCATTAAGTATAATAATTATGAAGTCAAGTAGTTATTTTAATTTTGTGATACAAGCATCATTTTACCGCTCACAAATCGTTAACCAAGGAAGTCCTAATCCGATTCATTAAACACTTGCACCGACCAAGTGTCTAATACCACTGTAGGATATTATTAAACTATTATTTCGATATTAAAAACAACTGGTGAGCACGTGTACTGTGACATGGATTTAAAAAATATCTTTGACATATTTTAGTACTATAGGTGCTTGCTAAGTAGGTACAAATCTATATAAATAAAAATGAATTGATGTTCGTTAGTCTGGCTAAAACTCGAGAACGGCTGAACCGATTTGGCTGATTTTAGTCTTGAAATGTTCGTGGAACTCCAGGGAAGGTTTGTACGGTGAAAAAAAATTGGAAAAAAGGAGTAAAAAAAAAAACGGTAAACGTGGTACGAAGTTCGCTGGGTCAGCTAGTATTTGAATAAATATTTCCACAAGTTAAATAAATTTAATTTAAGTTTTTAATTAAATAAAAACGGTAGGTATAAAATTTACAGACACGAGTTAAATCATAGTTTCATTTCAATTGGTAATAGGTACCTACTTAGCTGCGAAAGCATCTGAAATTATTAGGTAACTTAGTAAAAATAACAATATTTACCTATACGCCTCTTGCGTATCGCTAGTGGCGCCGCGATGCGGCAAATTCAGACAACACTTGGGTGGTGAGTGCGGTCAGCTGTTCGGTTAACAACGTTGAAAAGTGCACTTAAAAATATTAAAAAGTGCCCGTAAATAATTAAAAAATGGGTAGTAAGAGGTACTGCTGTGTTGTGGGATGTACTAATTCCCAACCTCGAAATCGAGAATTAAAATTTTACTCGTTTCCGAGGCAGAACAGAGAAATTAAAAAACGAAATGACTGGATAAAAGCTGTTAGAAGAGTGTAAGTAATTATTATGATATTTTAATGAGTGTCTATCATTTAATAGAAATACGTTTCATTAAATGTTCCATTTCATCGTACATTCATTTCAATATAAGCAATTTTCTCTAAAGACCGTTTTATTCTTAGATTTTTTATAAAACAAACCTACCTAAAATTTACAATATATTTTTCAAATAGGTAAATGATATTATTATGGTTTCTGAGTAAATGGTTTTGATGAAATGAAACATTTTAATACCAGGAATGTATTAAATACATACAAACTCCGTTTTTTCTAATTTTCTGTTTGTTTGTTGCAGTACATTAGATAACAAGCCGTGGCAGCCGAGTAAAATCACTCGAATCTGCAGTGCTCATTTTGTTGGAGGCAAGCAGTCAAATAAATAAAATAAGAAGAAATAATAAATATTTAAATGAATAAAATGATTATCGGTTAAATATTTCAGAACAATACTTATACCTTCAATATATTTTATATATATCTTTGATAAAGAAATATATCTTAATTTTCCATATCTATTTTGGATGTATGGTTAATATTTGCTGAAAATATATTTGTTTAGGGTATTATTCAACTATTAATTCATTTTAAATACCTTAACTCTCACGTCATACGGTGGATTATTTACTTTTGTCTGTGTGAGAACTTTCCCGCGGATAATTTGTTCTTCACCATAATTAATTTCGACAACCTCCTGAACATGGTGGCTTTCGAATAGTTTGTGCCCTATTCCTATAATTTTTAATTAATTTAGCATCATATTCATAGTAGTGCGATAATCTTATCATAAATAAATAAATACGTAGTAAAAATTATACACAATCAATCTGAAAAATATATTTCCTGGCTTGTGTATTTACTTGCCTTTTGACACAGATTTCCCACGAAAAAGTCTGCATAAATATTCTGAAATGCACATTTAATAATAGTCTGGCTCATTATATCCATTTAATTAATTTTTATCGAGTTAAAATAAACAAACTTGTAAAACTTCCAGCAACTTTTATGCGGATCATATGTTCATTTGAACTTGACAAGTGGGCAAGTCTTGCCGCTGCTTGCCGACAGTTGGCGCTGCAGTCGATTTGCCAGATACGCAAGAGGCCTATAGATTCTATAGGTAAAATAATTAGATAAGATACCTAGGTAATAATTTCTGATGCCTTCGCTGTTATTACACTTTTTTTTTAATCCAAAGATAATAAATACCTAGGTAAGCTAAATTGCTGTTGCTGGTAGGTAACGTAAATTGAAATAATATAGCTCCTTAAAATCCAAAAACAGACCAATTATTTTAAAAACTTTCCTCGTTCATTTATTCAATACTTACGTACTTATATTTTTTTCTAATGTTTATTCTCAATTGATTATCTGTCACAGCCACAGATAAATTTTATTCATAGCCGTATTATGTCTATGGTTTCACCGTATGGCCAGAATCAATAGGAATAGACAAATACAATAATGTCACAGTCATCTCTTAACACCGTAATTTATCTGTGCTCAATACCAATTTAAATTTGCGGGTGGTGAAATTGTGAACTAAATAAACTCTCATATAAATTGTTTCGAGTCTTTGACATTAGCGCCCCCTATGACTGTAGAGAATAAGTTTGTTTTGTCACCCCTAAGGCGTGATGGCATACAATAGTAAGGGATTATTTTTTTATTAAACGTGTAAATAAATTATTGAACGATTAAATAGTTAATAGTCTTTTAATTTAAATAGTTTAGCGATATTCATTTTTCAGAGATATTTAGGTACTTATAGTAGTTTCTCACATTTAGGTGTGTTTTATTAAAGTGGTCTTTAGTTAACCTACCTAATACTATAACTTCGAAGGTATAAAATGGCTTATTTTACAGAGTCCGTGGTTAATTTGAGTGAAGATATTTATTAAAAAGTAGGTATCTATTAATTTCTGATGCCTCCGCGGTTATTATACATTGGAATGAAACAACTACCTTTAACGAATTTAACTCACGTATTTTATTTTATCTGCAAAGGCTCCGAAACGTCATCCAATAAAATAAAATACGTGAGTTAAATCCGTTATAGTTGTTTCATTCCTAAGGTCCCATCTATCTATCGTTATACCAAAATTCATTTAAATCTGCTTAGCAATATAATTTCTAATGCCTTCGCGGTTATTACATTGGAATGAAAACTATGTACCTACGGATTTAACTCGCGTATTGTACGTATGATAACCGCGAACGCATCAAAAATTATCGCGTATTTTATTTGTTGACGTTTCAGATTCTTTATAGTTTCCATAATCGTAGCACTGAGCTCACAATAGTCTAAGGCTAAAGTTTAGCAATTTAAGTAAAAGTAACAAAAACACTTCCTCTATTATATTAGTAGGGATTATAAGATATATTGTGAAATTTAATTTATAACAATGACTTGCCGGTCAGTGTGGGAATATGAAATTATAATCGTCCGATATTTAACCTAATCCCCTGGATTTATTTGGTTATTTATTAACCCCGGTTTGTAACGTTGAAATAATTTATTTTTCAACATTATTTAGTTTAGTAAACACGAGCTAAATCAGTTAGGTAGGTTTAAATCTGCTACTTGTAAATCTTTTATTCCAATAAATACACTTGTACGCATATAAAATCATAAGCATGTCATAACTATTTGAATTTGAACAGCCCTTATAACTTTTTAAATGGCATAAATTAATTAAGACTGGCAACCCGTTTTATTACGCAAAAGGGTTCTGCACGGTTTAGGTTTTTAAAACAATATAATAATATCAACACTGTTCGTAAAAATAGGTACCTAGGTATGTTTGTATTATTAGGTGGTCACATTCTTCGTACCTACGAATAGAAAAAAAAATGGGTAGTTTTTTTTCTATTCATACGAAGAATGTGATTTTGAATAACAATAGTTATTCGAGTGGGTAGGCATCTTATAAAATCATTTGTAAAATGAAATGTTAATATAATGATTAAATACAAAAACTTAACTTATTAGTGAATAAGTACCTACATAATTATACCTAATTAATTTATATCCCTTTTTAGATAGGCAATTTAATTGTTTAAAATAAAACATTAAAGAAAAAGAAATATGAAATTGGTGATAAGTTTTAATACTGGCTCAATGCACAAATTTCCATTGCCTTAAAAAAAGTTGGTAAAAATAAAAAAACACGAGGAACCCAAAGTCCGTTCGAAATTCGAATAATTGCGTTACTCGCGCCACTCGAGTTGAACAATGGCGTCGAAGACCGCTCGAACATCTGTGAAATATACACGATTTATAATTTCGCAGTGGTGTTTTATACAGGAACGGTAATTTATCCTGCTGTATCCCGCAGTTTTCACCGCGTGATCAAGTTTGTGGTTTCTGTAATAAGATAATATGACAGTCTATGCTGCCGCAGATGCTAGTAAACTTTTAAGATAATAATATAACGGTATTTTCAGCCCAAAGGGAGTTTGGTATTTATAGAAATTGAAACCTTATAATTATCAAATGTTTACAAAATCGAAGACACTGAAGGCCATTGAACTCAAAAAAATTTAAATGATAAATTTTATTACTAAACGGAACCTGTAATTAAGTAAAATAATTATATAATTAGGTAGGTAGGTATATAGGTAAAAACATTACATGCTACAACAAATTTCTTTTTTCGTTTAAGGGGTTTCCACGATAAGTATTGTTGGGTCTTTGAAGTAAAATTTTGTTTAAAAATTGCGGTTGTCTCGCTTTTTTAAGATGATGATTGAGACACTAATAAAACTGCTGAACTTTTATGACTCAAAAAATAAATGTGAAGTGTATTTTTATACCAAAAACACAAATTAAAATATTTTTGAAGTAAAATACTAAACGCTTATAAACTATGTTTCGATTAATAAAAAAATGTGAGAAATGGTCTAGGCTAGGAGAAATTAGTTTTTTTCATTAGAAAATATAATTGTGTTAAAATTACCTTATAGTGTCCCGGTAAATAGTATAATTTTGAGTCCACTAATTGTTCTCCTTAAAAACTGTTATGAATTTCTTAAATAAAATAATTAAAAAAAATAATATATTGCTTTTATTAATCCTGTTTATGCATTTATTTAATAAGAACACGGATTGTGAATTGTTGCATTATTTTAATAGTTAGAAACCGTTATAAAACAGTTAACAATTAAAAATGTTATTGAATTAGAAGAAGCTGAAATCATATTTAACGAATTAATTTTGTCTTAAGAGTTTGTGCCAGAAAAATACATCATGCGCCCCAATAATGATGACTGAAACAGCTTCATTGATTCTGACAGATTTGTCATAGTGACATAATTGACATATCTACTGTGTTACGGAATCAATTTTCAAACTATAAATTAAGACATAAAATATGTTTATATAGGCGTTTATTGTTTTCTAATCCCATCATATCATTTTCAAAATGTGGCAGTTACTTCAGATGCAATCATGTCATTTACTACGGCAGAGGTAAATTACTTAACCTTAGCGTTACCATTACCCCGTGTTTTGATCCTGTTTAATTAAATTAATTGACAAATACTTTAATTTACAGATTGTTACCAGTAAAAAACGGTAGCTACTTCACTAATTTACTCAAAGAGAAGCCTTCAAACGCTGTTAGGCGTTATTTTACCGACGTCAAAAATGCGTCAGACAAAAGTACAAAATCTGGATTTCTCCTGATATGCAGTCCTTGGAAACTGTGTACGGGTGTTAGTTTAGGTTTAGGAGCTCGATTATTGTTAAGTAGTCCGGCGTTTTGTAAAGCGGCTCCACATTCAAGGATAATACAGAGAAGACCAAACATACATGATGATAGTGCAAAGTTCGATTGGAGAAAGTTATTTGAATATCTTTGGCCTCATAGATGGCTACTAGCTGCTGCTGTGGCGGTAAGTACCTTGGTTCAATTTATAGATGTAAGAAAGCTCAATATTATTATTTGTGATATTTAGGAATATTTTAATAATTAAAACACGCGATATGACTCATTCATTTAATAGGTAACAGCAAACTAACATTCATGTTCTAAAAAAAAGAGTATCGCAATTATTAAAACATAAAACTTAGCATAGAGGTTTTACATCATACGCCATATTATTATACTAGACTGGTATGTTTGTGTTTACATTTTTTTAAAGTCTATTAAAGCGTTTTAAGTAGCAAAATGTCTGCTAAATTTGGTAATACAAGTATTGCCATTATGCAAATGATTTCTTTTGTCAGGGACATACCTCATGTATAAAGTTGTCACAGTTTTTTTAACATAATACAATACTAATTTAAATATTATGGTTTTGTTTCCAGTCAGCGTTAGCAGTGGCATTTTTAAATGTGTACATACCAGCAATGTTAGGTGTAATAGTGAATGTATTAGCAAATTTAAAAAATAATCCATCGGCAGACTTCATAGATGAAATCAAGATTCCAGCACTGAAGTTAATATCCTTGTACATTGGACAGGTGTGTACTTTATTCTTTTTATTTCAGGTCAAAAAAATGACAAAATATTTGGTGTTAACATCCCTACTAATATTATAAATGCGAAAGTAACTCTGTCTGTCTGTCTGTCTGTTACGCTTTCACACTAAAACAACTGGACCGATTTAAATGAAATTTGGTACAAAGAAAGTCTGGAGCCTGAGAAAGAACATAGGCTACTTTTTAACCGACTGCAAAAAAGGAGGAATTCCACGCGGACGAAGTCGCGGGCAGAAACTAGTAGATAATAAAAATAGATGGGTTTATAGGTGCACAAATATGTCATCAAATATCGGCAATGTAGGCATATTATTCACTGACAGGGGCGTAGCTACCGCCATATTTGCCGTATCAATTATACGGGGCCCCCGAAGTGTGTAAGGAAAACAAAAAAACTTTCTTTTTCTGAAAAATCTTTAGCCCCATAAAAGGGCCTCCAAAAAATTTTTTTATACGGGGCCCCGACAAGGCACGCTACGCCACTGTTCACTGAAACTGACTTAATCTGCTTCATAGCAAACTGATATGTTGAGACTACTCTCAACATATCAGTTTGCTATGAAGCAGATTTTAGAAGCAGTTTTTATGTAGGTACCCACTCCTAAATAACAAACTTAAAATTACCTGATCACTATAGGTATATATACTCACTAGCTTCTGCCCGCGACTTCGTCTGCGTGGAACTCCTCCTTTTTTGCAGTTGGTTAAAAAGTAGCCTATGTCCTTTCTCAGGCTCCAGACTTTTTTTGTGCCAAATTTCATTTAAATCGGTCCAGTAGTTTTGGCGTGAAAGCGTAACAGAAAGACAGACAGACAGAGTTACTTTCGCATTTATAATATTAGTAGGGAAGTAGGGATAGAGCAATAGAGCAATAGAGCAAAAGTCCCAACCAAAACGACTAAAAATCACTATCTCAATTTAGTTATCTGCCTACTGCCTACCCCCTAAGAACGATGGCGTGATTATTTATAGCCTATGTCCATTTCTAGGTTATCATCTATTACCATACCAAATTTCATCAAAATCCGTTCAGCCGTTTAGGCGTGAAAGAGCAACAGACAGACAGACAGACAGACAGAGTTACTAACGCATTTATAATATTAGTAGGGATATATGGTTCAACATGTAAAACATATGACACAATAAGTTAATAGTTGGTATTTGCCAGTGAAGGACCCATAATATCTGTGAATTTTTAGTGAAACAGTGTGAGAACTTTGAATACCTGTCTTCTTCTAGTATGCTGATAGATATTGTTACTAAAAGGCATATTACACATAATTAAGAATGAATTTCCTATTTTCAGGCAGCATTTACTTTTTTCTACATCCACCTCTTGTCGCAAGTCGGAGAGCAGGTGGCGTCGCAAATGAAACAGGATCTGTTTATCTCAATACTAAGTCAAGACATGGAGTTTTTCGATCAGGAGAGAACGGGTGAACTTGTTAACAGGTAACGGGTTTTCTGTGTATTTGAGGACATTGCCAACAAGGCGTGCATTCGATTTAGGCACAATGGTATAAATGTATGGAGTGCCTACCCTGACGTAGTACATGCGCGACCCTCACTGAACGCACCTGATGTCAATAGTCAGTTATTTAACGTAATAATTATATATACATATAATTATGGCGATTTTTCAACCTCCGTCAGTTCCTAGTTCAAGAAATTGAGTCATTTTTGAACTTTTTGCAAACACATTATTTCATTTGGTATACCAATTGATTTATTCTAATTTCTTTGTAATCTAATCAATATATTTAACATTATTGTTGATATTTCAGGTTGACAGTAGATGTCCAAGACTTTAAAAGTTCTTTCAAACAAACAATCTCTGGTGGACTAAGAGCCATTACTCAGGTAAATTATGATTTTTTGTTTATTTTCACCTCACTGATGACTGCTCAGTGATGATACATAGGGTACGTTCCACTTAACGCTCGCAATGCCGTCGACCACGACCACTGAAATTGCCGTTCCACTAACGAGAAAACACCGCGGGCGTTGTAAGCGAATGTTTATAGATGGAACGCACATCGTGAGCGACGAAAGCCCACTCTGACCCACCAATATTTTGTGGGCGAAGTGGGCGCGATGTGGTCGCGAGCAGTGACGTCATCTATGACGTCGAGCCATCGCTCGCAACGACCACGGGCGTTAAGTGGAACGATACAGAGGGTGTCACGAGTGTTGCGGGCGCTTAGTGGAACGTACCCATATATAGATAAAAAAATATACACGTTTATTGAAACATTATATAACCGTAAGTATATCACTCTACTGCAGCCATACTCTATGTGTGTTCCGCGATACCCCTGTCGGGGTTCCGCAAGAAGTTAGAAAAAAAAATCAAAACACCTCCCTCTGGTCGACCGTTCTGACGCACTGACCGTTCTGATTCACGAACAATTTTACTATGCCGCCACCGCCGATACCTACTTGTGACCGCGCAATCCCTTTTTTAACAGACTTTAAAAAAGTAGGAGGTTATCAATTCGTCGGGATGTTTTATTATTATTTTTTTTATTTTACTAAGAAGTGTAAATATTAACTATTTGGCTAAGTTTAAATCAGATTTGGCACCGACTTCAAGAGGTGATTAAAATTTAAGAAATTGTTTATTTGTTAGGTGTTAAAATCGTATCTCGTGTCGAATTAATATTAAATTAGAGTTTAATTTAGGATTGGGTATTAAGTAAGTCTAGTTAATTTCGTGTAAGCTAGAGCTTACAAGTTTAGCAACTTGTAAGAATATATTTAAATTTATTAGATAGTAAATCGGATAACTGATTATTTTTTTCTTTTTAGTTTTTTTTTTTAAATCACTTTTTTTTATTGTAGGGTTCCATCAAGTATTTTGCTATCCAAAAGGGTTCTGTCACCAAAAAATATTGAGAACCGGTGCTCTAATGAGTTGCTATAATAAGAAAAAAATACATGTATCAATAGAAAAGAAGGAAAACTTATATTATAGATTTTGTATATTAACCGATCAATAAATCGATATTTGCAGGTGGTAGGATCAGCTGTGAGCTTGTTAATAATATCTCCCCACTTGACCGGTCTCACGATGGTGTGTGTTCCCTCCGTGGTCATCGGTGGTACATTCATCGGGTCCCTACTGAGGAAGCTGTCCAGAGAAGCGCAGTCACAGGTAAGTTCAATTTGAAGGCCTTTGTCACTAATTACAAGTAGTTTAGTTGTATATACATATTAATAAGGACATCACAACAAGAAATTGAATTGTAATTGAATATTTCCATGGGTATATTAGGAGGTTTTGAGCAACCTTATGGGCGAATCCAGGGTCATGAGTTTCATGACCCCCTAATGGGCCCCAGGTGATAGGAGGAGGTATTTTTCTAAATCATTAAATTACTATCGTTTGAATAGAATTCTGTGTGACCCCCAAGAACAGTCACTGGAAAAATATTTAAGACTTACAAATAGATGTTCCTTAAACGCAGATATCAGCCTTAGCGACATAAGAAAACTTTTTTTGAAATAATAATTTATTTAGTTTCACCTATAATCGTTCCACAGTTGGATCCAGAAATATATAAAGATGTAATCAAATTGTCTAATTTTCAGAATGAAAAAGCTACCCTAGTAGCGGAAGAGGCTATATCCAACATGAGAACGGTACGTGCGTTCGCCGGAGAAGAGAGCGAAGCGAGGATGTTCGCGAGAGAGTGTGACACCGCGGCGGCGCTTAGCATGGAACTGGGGTTAGGGGTCGGACTGTTCCAAGCTGGGACCAATCTGTTCCTAAATGGGTAAGTTGTTCCATACATTGCAATATAGCGAGAACTAAAATATGATTATGTATTTGAAAGAAGTAGTTAGATAATTTAATAAATAATAATACTATAGCATGGTATGGAATTAGAGATAAGAGATGGGATTATGATTGGGACTGTTCCATGTTGTGACTAATTTGTGCCTGTAATTTGAAATTTACATACGTAAAAGTTGGTTCCATACCACAATATAAGAATAAAATATTTACATTTCAAATTGGTTTATTTTTCATTATTATAACATTTATATATCTTTCGTTATAACAACAATACTATTGTTCCACTAGTTTTATTAGCCTTGTATTGTATTACAAAAATACTTACTTTAATTTTAATGAAAAGTTTTTTGTACAGTCACTCTGAAAGTCATCTTATATTCTAGTCTCTATTTACATAAAATCAACGTAACGGTCCAATGTACGATATTATCATACATTAGGACGAAACGACAGTAAAGGATTTAAATCGCGTATTTTATTTTATTTTCTGACGTTAGAAAATTTTATAGTTCCCATGTTCGTAGCCCGAATCCGTTATAGTTGTTTCCATTCCAATGTATAATAACCGCGAAGCCATCAGAAATTATTATATCATACATAACATTAAGTTTTTTTTCAGAATGGTATTAGCGACGATGTTCCTAGGCGGCCATCTTATGTCCAACGGTCAGATGTCTGCCGGTGACGTCATGGCGTTCCTAGTGAACGCGCAGACCGTGCAGAGATCTGTGGCGCAACTGTCATTGTTGTTCGGATCTGTGGTCAAAGGAGTAAGTGCTGGCGGGCGAGTGTTCGAGGTGAGACCTTATTGATACTGTGTTAAAGTTCACTTTATGATAGACTTAGTTTTAATCTCTATTCAAAGTGAAACGTTATTTTTAAAGCTGTACGGTTAAATTTTCAATGGCGTATGTCTGTAGTAAGAAAAATGCATTACAACATGATAGTTTGTTGCAATTTTTTTTTCTTTAGATATTAAGAACCATGGAAAAAGTTATTAATTCCGAAAACGACTATGCACATAAATGCTGTATTTTATTGTAATTTTATGTATAAATATTTTTTTTTCTCTGTCGCGCAAAAATACTTAGTAAATTTTAAATTAATATACATATATAAAGGTATTGTGTCAAGTATCTACTATTTATACACAGACGAAGTCTAGGGCAAATGGTAGTTTCCTATATTTTTAATTTAACAATTTGTTTGTTTCAGTACATCAATAAAAAACCAAAAATGGATTCGTCTGGTGACAAGATCATAAAGTATCATCAATTCCACGGCGATATTGAATTCAAGGATGTCACTTTCGCGTACCCAACTAGACCAGAAGCGGTTAGTATGATATCAACATAACAATATTATAATAATATGATTTTTTTTTTCTGATGCCTTCGCGGTTATTACACATTGGAATGAAACAATTATTAACGGATTTAACGGATTTAGCGTTAGACTATTGTCAGCTCAGTCGTGCTACGATTATGGAAACTGTAAAGAATCCGAAAAGTCAGCTAATAAAATAAAATAAAAATACGCAAGTTAAATCCGTTAATATTTGTGTCATTCCAATATATTATATGACGTTGCAATTTTTTAATGGACTATTTGCTATTCCGTAATGGACTATAATAGATGCAAATGTATAGGTACATATTACGCGTATGCATGATATGACACCTCTGTGTAATATGAATATATTGTTAAAGGACGGTCGCCGAGTACAGCGAAAAGTGGGTGTTGCCCTTTTTCTATTTGTCTCTCTCGCACGCGCGTAGTAATAGTAACATAGGTACGAGCGTGAGGGTAGCGAAATATCGTTTGCCAAATCAAATAATGTATAGAAAATATTTTGTATGTAAACGTAATAATATAATTATGTTATGTCTTTTTTAGGTAAAAAAAAAAATGTGGTTCGTCTATCATTTGTTAGTTGTTATTATGAACTATTTTTTATGTTTTTAGATCGTTTTGAAGAATTTTAACTTGAAGATACCGGCCGGCAAAACTGTGGCTATAGTCGGAACATCGGGCAATGGAAAATCAACCATAGCTGCATTGCTAGAAAGGTTAGTATTAACTGTCAAAATACACTGCCTCAAATTATTTTTCTAAGTTCGTATGTGTCATGAAACGTGCTAAAATATAAAGATATTTACTTAAAAACTGTTATTTCACTTAAGTGTAATTTCATATTACTCCAAGTTACACGTAGATCTTAGCTACTTGGCCATTGTAAAATACGCCCTTTGAGATTGGATTATTTTATTTCTCATTATTTTATCCAATATAATGACAATCATATATTATTATAATTATAAAAAAAAAACAAATCAAATTATAACGGATATTGGAAATCTACAAATACCATTTTGAAATACTTTTCTATTAGTCGTCTAGTAGATTTAAACAATGAATCTTGATACCAGCACTATGAGAGACGAAGTCGCGAACAGAAGCTAGTTTTTATAAATAAAAAAAATCGTCAGCAAATAAAACAAAATAAAAATACGTGAGTTTAATAGTGGTTTCATTCCAATGTACAAAAAAATCCTTAAATCATTATAATGATATTTTTGTACAAAGACAAGAGTAGAAAAATTTTAGACCCCCAGTTGGATTCGAACCCACGCCTATGCCTTTACTAGCGGCAGCGTGCTGAACCATTACACCATAGGAGACCACACTTGTCTTTGTACAAAAATATAATTATAATTAAAAACTAATGGTATTGATCCAAAAATATCGAAGTTAATTTTCTTAAATAATTTTCAGATTCTACGACGTGAACTCCGGCGTGATCACAATAGATGGCATTGATATAAGTGCGATGGATGGGAAGTGGCTCCGCGGCCGCGCCCTCGGGCTGATAGGTCAGGAGCCAGTGCTGTTTGCCACCAGCGTCATGGAGAATATAAGATATGGCCGCCCTGAAGCTAGCGATGATGAGGTAAGAATAGACAATTTTTTTACTTTAGTGTTGCTGTTAGTGGCTACGAATATGGGAACTGTGAAGTTTTGGAATTGAGAGAAAATACAATTAAATAAACTTGAAGGCATTAGAAATCACTACATAGGTAGTATAAAACAAAGTAGCTTTTTCTGTTCCATTATCACTATGTACGCTTAAATTTTTAAAACTACGCAACAGATTTTGATGCGGTTTTTTTAATTGTTAGAGTATTTCAAGAGGAAGGTTTATAGCGCCCTTGTGAAGCCGGGGCGGGTCGCTAGTTATTAATTCAATCATTGTTGAAAATTCAAAATAAATATTAAAAAGTTTAATATTGATGTGTGGCAACACATCTGCTATTACGAAGTGACGATTAAGTTAATTTAATTTCATTATATTATAACTAGCTTCTGCCCGCGACATCGTTCGCGTGGAACTCCTCCTTCTATGCAGTCGGTTTAAAAGTAGCCTATGTCCTTTCTCAGGCTCCAGACTTTCTTTGTACCAAATTTCATTTAAATCGGTCCAGTAGTTTTAGCGTGAAAGCGTCACAGACAGACAGACAGACAGACAGAGTTACTTTCGCATTTATAATATTAGTAGGGATGTTCAATTGAGTTATTATAAAAAAACTTGAAGCCTTCGTGGTTATTTCACATTGGAATGAAACAACTATAACCTATTGAACTCGAGTATTTTATTTTATTTGCTGGCATTACAAACAATGATTGTTTTGTTGTTCTTATAGTACGGAATCCTTCGTGCGATAGTCTGACTCGCACTCTGCCTTTTTTATTCGGAGTTTTTGCATGAAAAAATGAAAAAAAGCTCAATACCGAACCGATTTTGCTTATTTTTCATTTCAGGTATTCCGAGCTGCTATGACGGCGAACGCCCACGATTTTATACTAGGCTTCCCCGCCGGGTACGACACGATGGTCGGCGAGAGAGGGATGGCGCTATCCGGGGGACAGAAACAGAGAATAGCCATAGCCAGGGCTGTGTTAAAGAATCCACCTGTTATCATATTGGATGAAGCGACCAGGTATGTCAATAGCAGATGTATAATAATAAAAAAAAATGTCGATGGCCTTTTTGAATAATATTCCATGAACAATTAGGTAAAATTGTGTTGCATATGTATCTAATGAATTATTTATGCCAATTTCATTCAAAGAATAAATTATTTACCATAGAATTTTCACGATAATTGTTGCATTGTCATACAAACTGAACGTGTGTAAGTACAAAATTTCAGGTCAATCGGTTATAAACAAAAAAAAAAATAACAACAAACTTAAAATAGATTTTTCTCTTTGAACGGCAAAGACAAGAGCGAAAGTTGGCATGTAATTCATTATTACTTTTAGGAGTACATTTAAAAATTATATATTTATTTCAGTGCTTTAGACTCTGCGAGCGAGAAAGTGGTTCAAACGGCCCTAGAGACGGCCGCGAAGGGTCGCACCGTGCTCGTCATAGCACATCGGCTATCCACTGTCATGAACGCAGATTTAATAGTTGTTCTTAACCGAGGGAAAATAGTCGAGGTACGTATCGGAAATATAATGTACTAGCGGCCTTCCTCTGGCTTTGAACGGATCCCTAGTTTTTGGAATGAAAGAACTAACGGATTTAACTCGTGTATTTAAAAATAAATCCATCATTCACGAGTTAAACCCGTCTATATTTGTTTAATTATAATGTATAATAACGGCGAAGGCATCAAAAAATATTATTTTCCTATTTTTTTTTCAAATTATTCTATAGCCTATGTCACTCGGGAATAGTGTAGCTTTCCAACAGTGAAAGAATTTTTCAAATCGGGCCAGTTGTTTTGGAGCCTATTCAATACAAACAAACAAACAAATCTTTCCTTTTTATTATATTAGGGTCATTTAAAAATTTTGCGCTGTTAAACTTCTACAACAATTTTTGATTTTTATAGAAGTAATATTGATAAAAGTAGGTATTTAGTATATTTTTTTTAATGGAAAGTTTACCAGTCTGTTACTAGAGGCAACCACAATTAAGAAATACTGGATCTTTGTTTTTTTCATAGATGTTTGCGATATTTATTTACTAGCTTTTGCCTGCGATTCCGTCCACATTCATCACCCCTTTTTATCCTGTTTTAGCAATAAAAAGTAGCCTATGTCCTTACCCAAGCTCTGGAATATCTGTGTACCAAACTTCATTTAGTCAGTTCAGTAATGTTAGCGTGAAAGCGACACAGACAGATGGAGCTACTTTCTGATGAACTAATATATATATTTTGAAATGAAATAACTATTAACGGGTTTAACTCGCGTATTTTTATTTTATTATTCTGTAAAGAATCCGAAACGTCAACAAATAATAAAATAAAAATACGCGAGTTAAATCCGTTAATAGTTGTTTCATTCCAATGTGTAATAACCGCGAAGGCATCAGAAATTATTAATATTATATTTGTTGTTTTTCAGATGGGTACCCACGATCAGTTGAAGAAGCAGAAAGGTCATTACTGGAACCTCATCAAACAGCAGGACCAAGATGCTGAGACCAAATCTTTATGAGAGTAAAATAAATAATAGGCGAAAATGACAAAAAACATTTTTTGAAGTGTTGTAGAAAAATAATCTCTATTTTGTAGGGGCTAAAGTTGATATTAACGTAACCACAGTTTCTAAAATACTGGGCGAAGATTAACTAATGGATGAAATAACTATAAACGGATTTAACTCGCGTATTTTATTTTATTGGTTGACGTTTCGGAAACTTTATAGGTTCCAAAATCGTAACACGACTGAGCTGACGATAGTCTAACGCTAAAGTCCATGAAATAAAATACGCAAGTTAACGTTGATAGTTGTTTAATTCCAATGTGTAATAACCGCGAAGGCATCAGAAATTATTCACCCTGATATTAATTTGTGACATTTATAGATCCGTAATGGTATCTATGGCTGTGATTTTTTTTAAATACATTATTGTGTTGTCACTGGTGTTTAAATTTGGTCATTTATTTATGCTGTTTCGAGAATTTTGTAACTGTACAATTCGCTACATACGTCAGCATAAAATAATCCGTTAAATTTGTTTTAATAGTTCGCAATTTACACAAATGTATACTACAGTAAACAAATACCGTTCCTATTAGATCAAGTACAGTACATTGTAGTAACTATAGGATTTTGAAGAAAGCATCTTTGTCAAAAAAACCGGTCAAGTGCGAGTCGGACTCGCGCACTCCGTAAAAACTCTAAAAACAGTCAAAAATGATATCTGTTGTATGGGAGCCTTAAATATTTTTTTCTGTCCTCCGGCCAGAAAGCGCCAACTTACTGGCCGCTGCGCTAAATGAAGTTGCCCCTTTCTGGCTTCGTCGAACAGAAAAATAGTATACTGACCTCGGCCAGTAAATAAAAAAGCCTCATATCACATTTTTGTCAACCTCGGCTTCGCCTCGGACGACAATTACATATGATCTGGGACATTTTTTATTTTACTGGCCTTGGTGCGTAATGTACTATTAATAGCTCGCAATTTACCCAATTTATACTACAGTAAATAAATACCGTTCCTATTAGATCAAGTACAGTACATTGTAGTAACTATAGGATTTTGAAGAAATCATTTTTTTTAAAAATACCAGTTAAGTGCGAGTCGGACTCGCGCACTCTTTATAAACTCTAAAAACGGTCAAAAATTATATCTGTTGTATGGGAGCCTTAAATATTATTTTTTTCTGTTTTCTAGTGTTTCTAGTAGTTGCTATAGCGGCAAGAACAATTTCTACTGGCTAACTATCACAGTTCTTGAGATACCTGGTGACAGACGGATAGACAGCGAAGTCTCAGTAATAGGGTTCCGTTTTATCATTGGATACGGTACCATAAAAATAGAATTAAGGGATAACTTGGTATATGAATATTTTTATAATTATTTTATTTATGACATAGCTTATGTAGATATTTAGTATTTATTTGTGTGTGTCACATTTGTTAATCAGTCAATAAAGTTGTTGAAATATTTTTGATTTTTTATTTATGTCTGTGTCAGGAGGACGGGCTCTTCCAGAAATTCGTAGGTTTTTTAGTCACTAAAGTTAATTAATTGGAGTTTACATGCAAGCAAAATAATCATCAACTATTTTACAAGCATACGATTGTTGTATGTTTGTATGACGTGTGTGTGTGTGTGTGTGTGTGTGTGTGTGTGTGTGTGTGTGTGTGTGTGTGTGTGTGTATTTGTGTGTGTGTGTGTACGTTAAATGCCGAAAATTTCCAGTCTCATGATAATAGAGATTTGCTAGCAAATTGATAATAAGCTTTTTACTTCCTTTCATTTTTTGCTTTTTTTTTTTTAATTCCTTTTATTTTAGTACCCACAATTTTAAATTATAAAATCAAAAATACCTATATTTATACAGTTTAGGCTTTTCAGAAGGCAATTCAGAAGATACCACCGTTTCCGAATAAAATATGGGAGAATAAGAAGAAACATGTACCTAAGAGGAAGAGTAAATAAAAACCCATTTTATATCCGGAGAAATCTTTATTGCATACAGATCACCAAAATTGTTTGTACAGTAATTTTATAACACTGACGAATATTTACAATTTTCCTATTACTATCTACAATCTAATATAAATTAATAATTAAATTATTTAATATTTACATAGAATAAATAACAATTTTAATTTACTTCAATTATTAAACAGTTATTACTATACAAGTATACTTGAACTTAATCTATAGACCATAATTTTATCAATGACTTTTTTGTCTATGGTAAAACGTCAAAATGTTAACAAGGTACCAACTTAAAAAATGTAGAAATTAGCGACCTCTGGTCTTCGATTAACTAGTAATGAGACAGACTTTTGTGCTTTTGTAAATTACCTTATAAGAAAATTACTAGACTGATTTATTGATAAGTAACACTAATTGTAGATGCCACTTTTTTGTTTAAAATATGTTTTTTTTTCTAGAAAAAATGCTCAGAATCCTAGTAGGTACCTTGTTAACATCATTATCCTTACAACATCCTAAAATTCGAATAAATCTAGTTTTTAATTCCTTAGAATTTCCATAGTACACAAATTCAATTTCCATACAATTAATTTATATTATCTAATTGCGAATATTATTAAGACTGATTATATACAATTTCAGTGGAATATAATAGATGGCACTGTTAATTTAATTTAATATTATTTAATACATTTAAATATTCAGATAATAACGAAGATTTTGAGCGTAAATGAATGAATTTGTTTTTTAAACTAAAAAAAATATTGCAGGCAGTGTCAGTGGTCCTAGCATACGAAATTTTAAACCGATTGACACCATAACATGTTTAAAATACCGTGTGCTATGTCCGTATTTGAAGTTGACATTTTTTTTTATATTTTGTCAAAAGACAGAATAATTTTATAAACATCGACTATACGTACATCGAACATGATATTAATAAAGTATTGTATTTTCTACGTATATAATTATTTTGCATGTTTTATTTAAATTTTGAACCTGTTTAGTAACTTCCAATTAAGTCCCGGGTAAGGTACGTACTTATTTAAAATAGTTAAGATATATAAAGTAATAATAATAATATTTTTTAATGGATTTTTGATGTTTATATCCCATAGAGTCTGTGATGAACTTCCAAGTCGACATTTTGTCGAGATAATATTGAGAATGTTGTCTAAAAAGAGTTTTGTCGTGTCGGTATTGTTTAAGAAATAAAAGACAGCATCGACATGATAAGATTTCTCGTTGTCGACAACGTTACCGATTTTTGACAGATCATCAGACTTGACAAGATGTCGACTCGACAATAAAATT
The DNA here is from genome assembly GCA_038024825.1 of Polylopha cassiicola. NCBI lineage: Eukaryota > Metazoa > Arthropoda > Insecta > Lepidoptera > Tortricidae > Polylopha > Polylopha cassiicola. Next base: position 2,221,502 of record CP149060.1, on the reverse strand, counting down.
CATCACAGGCTCACAGGTTTAAAACGTTTTTTAGTAAAATGTTAATTAGTTTTTTATATGTGAGTAGATTTGAAATCTGTTTTAATAAACATGTCTTTTATAAAAGAATACTTTAAGTTTTTGGAAGTAATTGACTTTTATTTGACTATGGCCCTGTTTTATAATGGCTAAGTAAAACAAGGTTAGCAACTTTTATTATTAAATAAAAACTTTGCTTTAGCTCCAATCGTTAACTAATGTTATTCAATAGACAATGAATGTAATTATATTTTTTTAAGAACTTTCAGTAAGTATACTTAGACATTGTAAAAAAGGCCTTATTATAACAATACAATGAAAAATAAAAAATATAAATAAATAAAGCCGCTAACTGCATTATGGTAGTGATTTAAATGTATACATTTTGAAACAAATATAATATATTACATTTATTATAATAATATCTATTAGATAACTATTAAACTTTCTCCAATAATTAGACTAAGTAATTACAATTCGTCTATATTTTATTTATTTAATTTTACGGCGCCTTATAAAATAACTAAATATTTAATAAGTGTTCTAAACAACTCACAAGTTCTATATAAGATGTATAAAGGTTATATAAGAGCGAATACTGTACCGTTATACATCCTTTAAACAGCTTGCAATAGATATTGTGTTACTTGGGAAAGGCTGAGTAGAAGAACGACGTAACTAACATCAGTCACGTTTTTTAAATTATTAATTAATTAAAGTAGTTTACTGACTTGTAATAAATTTTGATAATCCCGTTTTGATGAGATGGTATACAAATAGGTAAACTTACGTTTGGAAATCTCTCTTAGCTAAATATTGAGCAATTAAGAAACTTAAAGACTGTATAAACAAATTCAATTCATATTTTATTTTATTATTTTTAAGTACATAATAAATTAAAGTAAAAATTAGGCGCCTCAATAATATTGCAATAATTAATATTTTACTATAGGTCATGGGTAAAAATTGCCTCAATGGCAATTAGGTATTTCCATTTGATATTTTACATATTTGCCTAGGTATGTCAGGAAAGCACAATTAAACCTTAGTTAATTTTTCGGGGGTATCAAAAAAATATGTCTCGTACAGTCAGCATCAAATATATAGGTATCTACACTTTACTGATGATTCAATGAGGGCCACCGCGTGTCAGAAATCCGCTAGATGCGCTAGTGTAGAATGAGGTCCAGCTGTCATGTTCCACCAATGAGAGGCAAGCTACTGGCCTGTGATTGGTGGAACATGACAGCTAGACCTCATTCTACACCTGCGCATCTAGCGGATTTCTGACACGCGGTGGCCCTCATTGAATTCAATGATGATTATAAATGAGGGGCGTTATAGCTTATCCACATATATTTGTCTATCTTAGTTGCTTCGATATACCTATTATTTGATGCTGAATATACAAGTACCTATATACAGTTGTGCTGGCCATAATTGCTTTAAGGTACAATTTTGCAATAAAGATTTTAGCCACTGATGTTGGTACCTAAACTTTTTAAGAAAGTAATTTAACATAATCCGATAACCGTTCAAAAATCAACTTTGAGCTTATTACAATAGAGACGAATATGGGTTTCCTCATAATCCTTTTCTATATGCTTTTAGTAGGTAAAATTCTGAGATAAGTATTTTAGCCGCTGAACTTAATCATGTCAAAAAAACCTAACATAATCTGACGTTCAAAAATCAACTTTGAGCTCATTACAATAGAGACGAAACCTCATAACCCTTTTTCTATCCACGACGAAAGGCTAACAGCCGCTAACCTAAATAGTACCACGAATATTAAGTCTAAACTGAGCTTGCTTGATTCCAACGTCATCGGAGGCTGTACTGCAGCAGCACGGAAGCCAGGAGTAGCAGACAGGTGACGCTTGAAGTGATGCTGTGGATGGCGCTAGTGTTCCGACGAAGGATCGCCGCCATTTTGTTGCCTGGAAACACAAGATGGCGGCTTGAAGGTGACTTCAGTACGATTTTTTGTGTTTTGTTATTACATTATTATTTTATACTAGCTTCTGCCAGCGACTTCGTCCGCGTGTAATAGTTATTTTCCCCGTTTTTTTACACGTTTTCCACTGTTTCTTCGCTCCTATTGGTCGCAGCGTGATGTTATATAGCCTAAAGCCTTCCTCGATAAATTGTCTATCCAACAAAAAAATAATTTTTGAATTCTAACCAGTAGTTCCATAGATTAGCGCGTTCAAACAAACAAACAAACTCTTCAGCTTTATAAAATTAGTATAGATACTTACCTACCTAAGTATTTGGAAACAGTTGAGTTGATAAATAGAATAATTAATTCCAGGGGAAGTCGATGTAGATTTTTTCATTTACATTTACATTTACATTTACACTATTTTGATTAAGAATTTACACTATGGGCGTTACTGATTGAGTCGACGTGAAGTCCTGCTGGGGTTTCAACTCTTTCTACTCTTTTATTGCTACAAATATAATTATCGACATTTGTAAGGAAAAAGTTTATAAAATTTGGTGTGAGATCCGAGTTCCGTGACACATGAGAAAGTTTAACGAAAACCCATTTACAGATTAAAAATAGGGCAATTAATTGAGCTACCCATTAATCCACAAGTCACAATACTCACTGCCTTCAGCCGGCTTAATTATCTATAAGTACTAATATAATAAAGAGGAAAGATTTGTACCTATTTTTGTATGTTTGTAATGAATAGGCTCAAAAACTACTGGACCGATTTTAATAATTCTTTCACTGTTGGGAAGCTACGTTCACCCTGAATAACATAGGCTATAGAAAATTTTGAAAAAAAATTAGGGATCCGTGCGAAGCCGGGGCGAACCGCTAGCATTTTGTATAATAATACTCACTGCCTTCAGACACAAACACGTGAATGCTCGCCGGCTCGGTGTTGCTAGCGCTGCAAGTGTAGTTCCCGGAGTCCTTCAAGGTAGCATCCCGGACAGTCAGCCGGGACTGGGTCCTTGCTCCCGGCTCCGTCTCCACGGTGATGCCGCCCCGGGTAGCATCGTAGTTGATCATGCGGTCGTTGTGGTACCAGAACACGTATTGTGGTGGAGTTGGGCTCTGGAATTTTATATTGTTATTTGGTTAGTGATTGTTATTTTTATGGTGTTTATTGGAAATGGAGTGTTAATGTGTTTTTTTAAATACTTAACTAGGATATTAAAAACACTCAACAAAAAACGTTTCTAATTACGTAGGTAAGTACGTTAGTTAGGAACTGAATAAATTGGTTGGTATTTTATAAGTAGGTAGGTAGGTAAGTTATGTGATTTCATATATCCAAAAAAATTGTTTCATTCCCTATATTCTTTTAAGGATTAGAAGAAAAAGTCCACTGAAGACCTATGACGTCATAGATGACGTCGTTAATGGTCGTTTATTTTGACTATCCCATTATGAGTGCATCTAAGTAATTTGAAATAACAACGCATGTCGATTTGCTTTTTTTTCTTTTTACAGCAAGTAGATTAGGTAGCAAAAAATATAGGACTTTTTTTTTCAATTGAATTTGTAAGTAAATGACGAAGATAATCGCTCCAAAAAAGAAAAACAGTGAACCAAAAATTGAAAATACCTATTATTTTTCACCGATTCACTTTGCTAATGAAGCAATGTAAATCCAAACCGTGTAAGTGGCGTGTCCAAGATATTCGTGGTGGAAATAAAACAAGTCGTTTTTACGAGTATTGCCTGACCTCGTAAAATTTAGCTGTAAACACGTGAGCGTAGGTCGTTTTATTTATGTAGGCGCCGTTTTTGTAAGGCTTAAATGGTTTAAGAAATCGGTCGGATTGTAAACCTCTAAGCCAGTACAAGTTGTATATTGTAGGATTATATACAAAGCTTGTGTGTACAAAGCTTCGCGATTAGGTAGGCAGAGCCTGAAAATGCACGCACCTGCCTAGCTAATAAGGTAGGCAGAGCTTTTATAAAATGCACGCACTTGCCTACCCAAAAAAAAATACGTGAGTTAAATCCGTTACAGTTGTTTCATTCCAATAACATGCGCGATAGAGAACAAGAAATTATTAAAATTTATAAACTAAGTGCCTACAAACTTACATGGTGGGTTTAAAAAACGTATTTTTTTTAAATAAATCATATGCCAAAACCACAATAATCAATACTTCAATAAAACAAAAAACTAGAAAACTTCTGTTTGTTGTAGGTAAAAAACATAACCTAGCTACATCAGAAATGCATCGTCTTAAAACAAACAAAACAAAAACCTTATTTGTAATATTTGCCAGAACACATCGTAATTATCAACAATTCGCTAAATAATGCTTCGCTAAATAACGCATCGCTAAATATTATACCAAGAGCATCACGTGTTTATATCAACCGCAAAGCGTGAATTTTAGCGCTCAGCGCCAACAAATTTACCTAGGGATTTGGTCGATTGCTATTTACTTTGCTTTGAAAGCGTTAGTTTATTTGCTATTTCTGGCTGCAGCGGTTAATTACAGGCTTTGCAGGGCATAGCAATAATGTCAGCTATGTGAATTAACTGTAATCTAGATACCTAGACTAGACCTGGGTTAAGTTCTGATACGTTCGTTGATGACTTGGTAAACTAATCTGATTTAATAATTATGTCGCAGATCGCATAGCTAGACCTAAAGGGATTCAGAAAAGTTGTTTTTTCAGGAAAGGCGAAAAACCGATTATGTCCATGTGCACGCAGGAGTTTATATAGATGTATGCTTTTTATAATGAAGGTGAAAGAGTAAGCTTAAATCTGTTTTATTAGCAGGTGTTGAGTTAGCAACATCTAATTTAGTAACTAATATTAAGCCGTATGTGGCAACACCTTCTTTTTCTCTCTCTCGATTATGTGGTGATCAATAATACCTACACGTCGTTTCTCAATTAAAATAAAGTTTTTATTTATAATCGCCGCTCCCATAAACCAGCCCTACAAAATAAGGCAGCTGCCTGCACAGCAGGTAGGACTTGCTGTAACAAATTTGATAATGTAAATAACTCAAATATTCAGGTTTTTCAGTTACCTTTTTTTCAGTTTTTGCAGTTAGATCTAAAGGGTCTAGGTCTACGATATACTAGGTACAGTGTCATTGAAATCTTAGTAGCATAATAATATGTTAATTGGAATGAAACTATAACTTATAACGGATTTAACTCGCGTATTTTATTTTATTCGCTGACAAACCGATTTTATTTCTTGCCAGTTCTTGTCAAGTGAGTTTTCAGAAACGGCGTTAACTTCTGACCTTCATAAGGGCTTGTAAAAGCCTAAATTTTAATAAATTTATTTTAACTTATTTCTTAATAATTTCTGATGACTTCGCGGTTATTATACATTGGAATGAAACAACTTTAACGGATTTAACTCGCGTATTTTATTTTAATTGACTGACGTTTACAGATTCCATAATCGTAGCACGACTGAGTTGACAATAGTCTTATGCTAAAGTTATTCTTTCTTTCTTACCTTCTCCACGATGCAAATGAGGTGTATGACGCTGCCGAGGTCCACGTGGTGTTCTCCGGAGCCAAGAATGAAAGCTTCTGGCACCACTATTTGCAGACGCACGTAGTGAGACACGATTCCAGTTCTGGTTGACACCTGAAATCATACAATTTCAAAATAAATTGATGCGTCTTTATTTTTTAGAGAACATCTTCAATTAAGTACCTAATCTATACTCTATGTACCTACTAATATTATAAAGAGGAAAGGTTTGTTTGTTTGGATTGAATAGGCTCCAAAACGAATGGACCGATTTGAAAAATTCTTTTACTGTTGGGAAGCTACACTATTCCCGAGTGACATAGGCTATAAAAAAAGGGATCCGTGCGAAGCTAGTATAGGTATAAATAAATTTGTACTTTTATAAAAATCCGACTAAGTGCCAAAAGGATTTTCACACGATGGGTTAACATCCATAAAAAGGGCGAAAGAATTACGATTATTGTATGGGAGCCATGTTAAATATTTTTTAGTAAGTATTAGTTTAATAATTTCTGATGCCTTCGCGGTTATTACACATTGGAATGAAACAACTATTAACGGATTTAACTCGCGTATTTTTATTTTATTTTATTTGCTGACATTTCGGATTCTTTACAGTTTCCATAATCGTAGCACGACTGAGCTGACAATAGTCTAACGCTAAAAGGACTTTTAAAGAATCTGAAATGTAAAGAATGTAAAGAATCCGAAACGTCAGCAAATAAAATAAAATAAAAATACGCGAGTTAAATCCGTTAATAGTTGTTTCTTCTTTTTCTATTAGTTGTTATAGCGGCAACACAAATACTTATATTATCTGTGAATATTTCAACTGGCTAACTATTACGGTTCATGAGATACAGCCTGGTGACAGACGGACGGACAGCGGCGTCTCAGTAATAGGGCCCCGTTTTACCCTTTGGGCACGGAACCCTAAAAATTAGGAAGATATAGTCCGTTATTTTTCCGCGTGACGTCACACCCTGGGTAAAAAGAACCACTTATTTTTACTGTACTAAATCCTTGTCCGTCAAGGAGTAAAGCATGTAAGTATATATTTTTTTATTTATTTTATACTGTAGGTACTAGCTGTTCGCCCCGGCTTCGCACGGATCATTTTTATAGCCTATGTTACTCGGGAATAGTGTACCTTACCAACAGTGAAATAATTTTGAAATCGGTCAAGCCGTTCTAGGGCCTATTCAATCCAAACAAACAAACAAACAAACCTTTCCTCTTTATAGTATTAGTATAGAAGTCCAAACCAGAAATGTACATAGTTACATAACCTTAGATATACCTGGGGCCCTAGACAAGTGCCCAACGTTCAACGTTAACGTTAAACGTTAGCACCAAAATGTATGGGATTTAACATCCGCGAACGTTTGTGACGTACGTGACAGTCGCTCGCGGGTGTCAAATCCCATACATTTTGGTCCTAACGTTTAACGTTAACGTTGAACGTTGGGCACTCTGGTCTATTAGATTTGAATTCACTTTCTACTTCGCTGTGGGGATATGTATTTAAATAGTAATGACCTAATCTAAGTACTTTACTTAACTAAAAAAAATGATAATAAAAAAACATTTTATGACCTATCTACCTACCCCAGGCAAACTTTTGATAAACACACAATCAAAATGAAACAAAGATGTATGGAATTACATAAATGAACTTACGAAAAGTCACGTAGTTTTCGTTTGTTTAAATGTCAATTCCATACATATTTATACAAGTGTTTAGTTAGTACTTACTAAAGTTCGCAAACGTCTCATTTAAAGGAGAAATCTATTAAAATCACCAAACATATAAAATGGGTGTTTTATTTAACCAAAACATAAAACCATCCCCGCTTTCTCATTAAGATATTCGATACTCCGCTATTAAAAGGGCTCGTGGCATTTTTAAATTTCCCTTGTTTTTCCACGACAAAGTGAAATAAGGCTTAACAGGTAATAATTGTAGTTAATTGCCCCGGCAATTTATCACTTCGTTCCCGTGGGATGTCGCCCGAATATTCCCTATGAAAATAACGCTGTGTTAACCAGAATATTGCAGAATATAATGGGACTCGTAAGTTACCTGATGATTAAACAAGAAAGTGTTATCTTATATATAAAAATGAATCGCAAAATGTGTTGGTAAGCGCATAACTCGACAACGCCTGGACCAATTTGGCCAAATTTTTTTTTTAAATGTTCGCTGAAATCCAAGGATGGTTTATACGACAAGAAAAAATTAAATGATTGCCGGGAAAACCCTAAAAACAGCCCTTTTATTTTCCCATACAAACGTTGTCTAACTAAAGTCAATTTGAACTTCGAACGGGCAGGATGACGTCTGCCGGGACCGCTAGTTAGTAATGAAAATATAAGGAAATGTACAAGCTATGTACAAGCGCAGCTAGTTCTTTTATTTTGGAATGAAATAACTTAACTATTCTATAATACAAATATATCTTGTAACTAATTTATAATACATATATATCAAATGAATCTACTTCGGAAAGACCATCATTGCTAAAAAGAAACGTCACAAGAAGCAAAGTAATTTTTTCTCAGAAAGTATTATTTGATGTGACCACGTCAACCAAACATTAATTTTGACGAACCGTTTTGCGGAATAATAATTTGTATTTTAAATTGAATTTGTGATTACTAATAAATTGCTTGCCAACACAACTTTATATCATAAAAAAATCCACATAACACTTCTCAATATATTGGAATAAAACAACTATGAAAGAATTCAACTCGCGTATTGTTTAGTTAAATCTGTCTATAGTTGTTTCATTCCAATCTATACTAATATAATAAAGAGGAAAAGTTTGTTTGTTTGGATTGAATAGGCTCCTAAACGACTGGATTTGAAAAATTTTCACTGTTGGGAAGCTACACTAATCCCGAGTGACATAGGCTATAAAAAAAGGGATCCGGGCGAAGACAGGGCGGGCCACTAGTGTGTACCGCGAAGGCATCAGAAATCATTGCTTCATAATATAGTTTACTAGTGTTTCTTGTACTATGAACAGGGTAAACTATAGGTACTCTCAGAAATTGCAGTCAGGTGTGTTTATCCAAACACTACGGAATTGAAATTAACTATGAGCACTGAATGCAGGCTCGTATGTATTCAGAAATGCATTTTTAATAGATTCTCTTAATAATTTCTGATGCCTTCGCGGTTATTACACATTAGAATGAAAAAAATGCTGACGTTTCGGATTCTTTACAGTTTCTATAATCATAGCACGACTGAGCTGACAATAGTCTTATGCTAAAGTGATTAATACAGCTATGCAAACTACCTTATTTATTAAATTACAAAATTTAAATACTACCCTGTTCTAATTCTAAATAAAAATAAAATACGCGAGTTAAATCCGTTAAAGTTGTTTCATTCTAAGTATATAAATGTCCTATTTTTTACCTACTGTAAAATATTAGTTAAGTTATGTGCGGTTTTTTAAATCTGGATTTTTCGAGCGAGCAAAAGCTGATAAAATCACAATATAACTCAATATTAAAATAGACGTAAGTGAAACCACACAGTATAAATTTTCAAGAGGTAATATTTTACGTCAAGACGTTTTCTCATCACAGCCCGCCCAGGCTATCAGCTAGTAATATATCTAGCTCTCTAGGCTAGGTCATACGTTCGGAAGCTTAGGTTCAATTTCCTAGGCTGCCTAGATAGAAGCTGGAGGGAGATAAGAGAATGAACGTTTAATGTTTGATATAAGATATATTTTGGTAGGAAATAAATATTTTAGGGTTAAAAGAAAATTACCGATGGCAAAGATATTTTTTTAAAAAAAATTGTGAAATTCTTTCAAAAAGTCTCCAAAACGTACGTAGTTATTTTATCGTTATGATCTATAAAAAATATATAAAAAACAAATATGTTTTTTTTTTAATTCAAAACGTTAAATTGGCTTATACATATTAATAATTAAGCAGATAAACAAAACAATTAGTTACAGCAAAAATGCTCTTGTTTTAAATTAATATTTATATTTACAATACAAATAATTTTATTTTGCTTTATTTGGTTTATGGGGGTAAATAAACCAACATAATAATACGTTTTTGTTTTCATGTAGTTTCGAGTTATATTTTGCATAGGGCTGTGAAATTGCAAAAATCATAAAAAAATTGTAATAACACCACATAATTAAAATATTTTTAAACTTATATACTTACCTTCAAGTTTGCACGGAACCCTCGGTGCGCGAGTCCGACTCGCACTATGCTGGTTTTTTTAGATTTATTCAGAACCTACGATCGGCTAAGAAATATAGAAAGTTTTCGAAACGTGTTACTATCATTTTCATTTTCATTGGCACTATAACACGCTAAATATATTTACCTAGGTATTTGTCAAAGGTATTGTACCTAACTAAATAATTAAGCGTTTTATAGTGTTGTCGAAAATGAATATATTATGTATATAATATAATATTTTATTATAGTAAATGTGACTTAAAATACTTCTTTTTCAAAGCAACCATACTCGTCGAACACAAGTGAAAAAGTACAACATGAAAAACTACTAAAAGCCACAGCTAGTAATGAAAATGAACATTTTATTACTTCATATCATAAAGGGCATTAGATTATCGTTGCAAAATAATTATATTAGTCACGCGTCGTACTTCAATTAGAAAAAAACCCTAACGATATTATAATAGCTTGATGCATTCGCTTTTAACATTCGTAGCTGAAAAGTCAAGCCACGCTCGAAAACAGTCAAAATAAATCTACACTAATATAATAAAGAGGAAATGTTTGTTTTTTTGGTTTGTATTGAATAGGCTCCAAAACGGCTGGAACGATTTGGAAAATTCTTTCACAGTTGGGAAGCTACTCTCTTCCTGAGTAACATAGACTATAAATATTTTGCAAAAAAATTAGGGATCCGTGCGAAGCCGGGGTGAACCGCTCGTTGTTAATTAAAAAAAGATTCCGTCGAACCTTATTTTTTTGAAGTAGGTTAAGATTGCGTTGGCACAATTTTCACGTCAAAAAATGCGCGTATAATAGGCACGACGTTTTTTGTCCATCAAATAGATATTTTAGAACAACAATTAACAGAGATAAGCACAGTAAAAGTTCGAGAGTGGTGGCTCGTGACGTCACTACGTGGTGAAAAGTGTGGCATGATGTGACGTCACGCGGGTCTTTAGCGGGATTTAGAATGTATAGGTACGTTATTTGGAAAACTGTGACTCACGAACTATTTAGAATTTCAGTTTCTTTACCCAGTCGTCATTCCTATTATCAGATATTGTACTGTTTTTTTTATTCCAATGAATAACAATAAATCGTAGGATCTCATCCAAGTTTTTCCAAAGAAAAACAGTTAACGATATTATTCAGTATAAAATATAGCCCCATACATTTCCAAGCTTAGTATAACCAAACATAAAGGGCTGGAAGTGTGTAAGTATGTAAATATTTATATTACCAATACCTATGCAGAGGCTCGAACGACCTCTCGATATGAAAAATCATTTTCCTCGTGAAAATGGGATTTCCAACTACAATGTTGCCGCTTTTCCATTAAAATTTCAGTCAAACTCTTTATATTAATGTTGGTAAACACGGCCATTTTGAGGTTATGTTTCTCTTAAAGGGAATTCTTTATTATTTGTATTATGGAAAATAATACTGCACTCAAGTACATTTGCGTTTAAACTCGTTTCTGTTCCTTTAAATAATAAATTTTGTTAAAAGGTTCGTATTGAATAAATAATATGATTTTTGGTTAATAAAATTATAATATTCTGCCTTTACAAATATTGGTCCAACGTTGTTGTATAAGCAAAATAAATATTACGAAATTGTTTTACTTAGAAAAATACTGCTCTACGTATAATTATTGTTTTAGGTCATAGAGTTAGAATTACAATAGAAAGGTCATGTTACTAATGCAAGAGTGTTTGGTAATAATTTCTAAAGCCTTCGCAGTTATTATACATTGGAATAAAACAGCTTTAAACGGATTTAATTTGCGTATTTTATTTTTTTTGGCTGACGTTTCGGAGCCTTTACAGATTCCATAATCGTAGCACGACGGAGCTGACAATACTCTTATGCTAAAATTATTAATACAGCTATGCAGACTATCTTATTTATTAAATTACAAAATGTAAGTACTCTCTAGTAATCTAAGTATTTTAGAACAGGGTTGTAAATCCGTTTAAAGTTGTTTCATTCCAAGGATGTTTGGTTTTTACTTGTCAAATACGAGTATGATCGATTTTAAAAGTTCTTCAAGTGCCGTACTCTTTTGCAACGTCAACCACACTACGGTAATGTCAAAATGAAATCTTTACTAATACAATAAAGAGGACAGGTTTGTTTGTTTGGATTGAATAGGGTCCGAAACGACTGCACGGATTTTAAAAATTCTTTCACTGTTGGAAAATTACACTATTCTCTAGTGACATAGGCTTTATTATAATTTAAAAAAAGGGATCCTTGCGAAGCCGGTGCGGACCGTTTTCGCGCTAGTAAGTAATATAATAAAGAGGAAAGGTTTCTTTGGATTGACTAGGCTCCGAAACGACTGCACGGATTTTAAAAATTCTTTCACTGTTGGAAAACTACACTATTCCCGAGTGACATGCGCTATATTATATTTTTTAAAAAAGGGATCTGTGCGAAACCGGGCGGGCCACTAGTAATAAATAAACCAAGAACATTGTAAATAATTAAACAAATATAGCTTTCAGCGCCATCTTTACTTTTATTACGAAAATCTGAATAACACACTTTCCTTGCTTATTGAAATCCAATATTCAGCCGTAATCCTATATAGATTAGAAACCGTTCGTCGCTTTTGGCGCTATAAAATAACCCTTTTACGACTATAATAGGCCATCTTAAAATAACAGAGCATTAAGAAACGAATGACGGGGCGTAGACGGAACGAACAAGATTGGCGATGTCATTCGTTCATTCATTCATAATTTCGGGTCACGTTCAATTACATAGAGTTGGAATATAAGATAGATATGGGCTAAGTGAGCCATAGAGTGAGTATTTTTTGTGTTTTACTTGTTTTTTGACATGATCGGAATATATTATTGTGAAAGGGCATAAACATTTTAAATTTTCATTTATGTGAAATTTGTTACAAGTCAGTTATGCGGTATTGTAGTATAATAAACGAATGTTAATTAAAATGTGAACTAATAACATTAAAAAAACCTAATTAAGACAACTACGTATGGCAAAGTTAATCAGATCAAATTGCCTAAAATTCAAGTAATAAAGCCTTGATATTAAGTACAATAAGTAATTTATTATTACTATTTCATTTTCCTGTAACAGCTTTGTCCTACCTTCTATTAACACCTCAGATACTAATAAAGTCAATTAAATCAACAAAAAAACACATGCTTATTTTTGGTTCGTATCCGATACGAAGGGTTAAATTACTACCGTATCTATGTACCCCTAAATCTATGTAACATGGGTCACATCGTTCACTCAAATAGGTCAAGGAGTTTTATTTATGAACTGTCATACGCACAATACTTCCTTATTCTCAGCCCTTAACAATCTTTCGTAATGGTTCATTTTGTATTATAGCCTTATCAAGACTGCCGTAAATGTATGCGTGGTACAAAGGCGTGCATTATCTCTGTTATATATGCGACGGGGACAAAGAACGAGTTAATAACCACTTTGGTTTGGTGGTTGTTCTGCTTTAATGGTAATGATGGGAGAATTAACGGTGTGCCGAACGCATATATGCTATTCAAATTGATTTTGTTGATGCTATGGTGTTTTTTAACTATGATAATATATTATTGTTAATTGAAATTCTGAATAAACTAGTTTAAATCCCATTGTACCATATTTCTATAATATTCAGCAAGCTTATGCTTTGTCACGTCGACAAGGACAAATTTTGTCACAATACATATTTCGACAAAATGTCTCGTTTGCACGACAAAATGGCCAACGTAGTACCTGTCCACCCCAAACTGTTAAAAATAGGAAAAATATGCATTTTTGACGATTCCTAAACGACATGCTGTTGATCGACAAGGATTGTCGCACGACAAAAGCGGTCATCAGGCTTGCAAGGACGAGAGACTTAAACCAGATTGTGCAATTATCCTTCAAAATTAAAATTACATAAAAATGTATAAGAAATTGCATCGAAATGATGCTGAAAAATTATTTAAATACAGGCAACAATAAAAATTACAACCAAGCAACAATCAATTTTCCAGATTCCCCGAACTCGGGTAAAAAACATTTCAGACGCGGGAACTTGCTTAATGGTGTCAATTAGGCCTACTGTACCTACTTTACCTTCATAAAGAGGTGGCCACATGATCATAAAATATATTAATAACGGCAATCAGAGGCAATTTGCAGCTTATGTGGCCACTAAAACGCGACGCCGTTGTTCGCAAATGACTTTATTTCGTGGCTGGATTTATTATTATTCCATGTGGACACTAAATCGGGGAGAATGGGGGCTGCGTGTCTTTAATCTATGCGCTGTGGCATGAGGTCCAGTTGTCATTTTCCACCAATCACAGGCCAGTATTTTGTCGCTGGTGGAACATGACAGCTGGATCCTGGACGTCATTTTACACGACGCGCATATTATTATAGCAGATTTAGGCGCGCCCCTTTGCCCTTAAAACTATACTCTATACTAATATTATAAAGAGGAAAGGTTTGTTTGTTTGGATTGAATAGGCTCCAAAACGACTGGACCGATTTGAAAAATTTTCACTGTTGGGAAGCTACACTATTCCCGAGTAACATAGGCTATAAAAAAAGGGATCCGTAAAAAGCCGGGGCGGACAGAAAAAATACGTGTCCAATTTTTTGACGGCCTGTTGGTCTAGTGGTCAGAGGCCCTGACTACGAAACCGGAGGTTGCGGGTTCGAATCCCGCTAGGAGCAGATATCAATGTGATGAGCACTGGCATCTGTACCTGAGTCTTGGATGTCTTATATTAATATAAGCTGTACAACGGCTTTATATAGGTGTTCGCTCTTACCCATAACACAAGCTTCGCTTAAAATGGGACTAGATAATTGGTGTGAATTGTCCAAAGAATTGTCCAAAGATATTATTTATAATGTTCGAATATAATGTTCAATAATTTAATAATCTAACTGAACGATCAAATATAATTCCGTCATTGAAAATCATTTGACAAAATCAATATAATACGGCATCACCATTATCTACACAAACCATCACAAACCTGAAGGAACAGGTAAATCAAAACGATAGAATTTCAATTAAAAAACCGATCTCGATATTCCCAAGGAAAAAGAGGAAACCGATATTTTCTCAATAAATTGCTTTGATGTATATTGAAATAATGATACTGTCCGTCATTGTATCGAACAAGTCTTTCAGACCCAGGGCAGTCTTTTCATGTCAATAACACAATATCTCTATATTACTGCCCCGGATAAACAACAAAGCACAGTAGGATCAACTGTAACAAAAACTTGGGGAAAATCCATGGGAAAACATAGTTTCAGTTATCAAATAAACGCGCTTCAATGTATATGTATATATGTTGAGACCTCTGTATTATCTATACTAATATTATAAAGCTGAAGAGTTTGTTTGTTTGTTTGTTTGTTTGAACGCGCTAATCTCAGGAACTACTGGTGCGAATTCAAAAATTATATATATTTTTTTTTTGTTGGATAGACCATTTATCGAGGAAGGCTTTAGGCTATATAACATCACGCTGCGACCAATAGGAGCGAAGAAACAGTGGAAAATGTGTAAAAAACGGAGAAAATATGAAGCCTTATGAAGAAGTGACAGAAGACTTTGACAGATCTTTGACGAAACAATCGGACGGGCAGGACGACGTCTGCCGGGGCCGCTAGTGTAGAAATAAAGCTTACAGGTGACCTTTTAATCCTAAAAGATACACAGATATACATTGTATGTAGGCACCTAAGTACCATCATAAACTACACAAAGGCTGAATAAAGGTGTTCTCTTATACAGACTTCATAAAGCTAATATAAAGCCTTTGTGCGGCCTATGATAACTAAATCTCAAGCCTTAAGACTCATTAAGTTTCAATTAATTGGTTGACTTACTAGAGGTTAGGCTTTGGTCAGCAGATGTTCTATAAAGTTTTAATGACTTAAATTGCTAACTCTAAAACTGAATTTAGCTACGATAAAGTTATGTATTCAAAATGGAGGATAAGAATTGCCGTGCTAACATTAAATGCGGTACTGGAATAAAACAATGGAGAATGTGCACAGGGGTCCCTCTTACAACGTAGGGAAGCATTAAGAAACGATATTTTAAAAATTCATTCCCTAAGGGGATAATACGGGGGTGCTCGCGTAGACGAAGTAACGGGCAGGAGCTAGTTCAGAAACGAGATTATGAGACAGTTAAACTATAATAATTTCTGATGCCTTCGCGGTTATTATACGTTGATATTAAACAACTTTAAACGGATTCGATATTTTCACTAGTATCAGTAGGCCTTTAATTAACATAACGCATGATTTCTTATTCAAGGATATACACATTTGATAAAGGTAGACACTAAACAACTACATTGATGACTAGCGGCCCGCCCCGCCTTCGCACGGATCTTTTTTCAATTCGGTCCAGTCGTTTTGGAACCTATTCAATACAAACAAACAAATCTTTCCTCTTTAATCATATAAGTTTAGATAGTAGACTAAGTTTTAGTTTTGGACAAAGTTTTTTTTTAATTTTAGAATTGATCAGAATATTTTTCTACAATCAAATACAAAAAGTGATTAACGGTATGTGACACTTTGACAGATCTTGGACGAAACAATCAAAAAGCCATGACAACGTAACCAGGGGGGCCAGACAAGTGCCCAACGTTCAACGTTAACGTTAAACGTTAGCACCAAAATGTATGGGATTTGACATCTGCGAACGTTTGTGACGTACATGACAGTCGTTCGCGGATGTCAAATCCCATACATTTTGGTCCTAACGTTTAACGTTAACGTTGAACGTTGGGCACTTGTCTAGGGCCCCAGAACCGTAAGAAATTAATCTAATCCAATCATACGTCCAAGTACCTATCCAATTCCGAAGGCTCTACTGTATTTTTCTTCCCCATCTCGCGACTCCATTACGTCCATCACTCCCAGTCTCCTCACGTACAAGCTTGATTGTTTTGTGGACCCTTTGTTGAAGCATTGTTTCTCGACTGCCCTTGATACGGTAAATACGCCCTTTGCGTTACGTCTTTAATTTTTGATGGCCATTAGCCGGCCGTATTGTCTTACTTTAATCTCTCGTTTTTGATGGATTAAAACGTATTTGTGCTTTGAAGTTTAAGTCGGACATTGGAGTGTTCTAGTGTAATTGTTTATTTCCTACTAGCTTCTGCCCGCGACTTCGTCCGCGTGGAACCCCTCCTTTTTTGTAGTTGGTTAAAAAGTAGCCTTTTTCAGGCTCCAGACTTTCTTTGTACCAAATTTCATTTAAATCGGTCCAGTAGTTTTAGCGTGAAAGCGTAACAGACAGACAGACAGACAGACAGAGTTAGTTTCGCTTTTATAATATTAGTAGGGATTGTGTCGGAATTTTCTGACGTTTACGATAAACTAGGCCA
The DNA here is from genome assembly GCA_038024825.1 of Polylopha cassiicola. NCBI lineage: Eukaryota > Metazoa > Arthropoda > Insecta > Lepidoptera > Tortricidae > Polylopha > Polylopha cassiicola. The sequence goes on along the minus strand of CP149060.1, from coordinate 2,204,368 downwards.
ATAGTTAACTTACCTACTTATAAACCGCAAAAGAATTTAGATGTTATACACGTCAAATTGAAGCGTCGTAGTGTAATTTAATAATAGTAAATGTAGTAATTAACATTTTAAATTTATTTTTTTAAGTACCTAAATTAATATAATATAATATCGTCTGTAATAGTGTACTAGCGCGTAGCTACAAAGTCGTAATATTAAAAATTAATCGACTTATAGGTATATATACATCCGACATAATTAATATATTCGAACCAGGCCATTTCTTCAGAAAAGGCGCTTTTCTTCAACATTATGTTCTACTAAAATATTTTTCATAAAATGAAAATAAGATATCTAGAATTCTGAATAAATTCAAATTAATTATATTCATCAAGGAATTATCGTGAGCGTATTTGCGTATGTCAGTTAATTAAATTAAGGTTGAACAGAGCTCGCGAAATCTGATAGGAAGATTTTAATTAAACCCAGATGTGTTTGTGTTTGATAAAAACGGGATGTGAACAGGATATCCCCTGGGATTCCCTCGCACAGTCGCGGATTTTAAGAGATGATAATACACATGTTATAATTTCTGATGCCTTCGCGACTATTATACATTGGAATGAAACAACTTTAGACGGATTTAACTCTCGTTTTTATTTTATTGGCTGAAGTTTCGAAAACTTTACAATTTCCATAATCGTAGCATAACTGAACTAACAATAGTCTTATGCTAAAGCCTTATGTTAAGGCTCCGAAACGTCAGCCAATAAAATAAAATACGCGACTTAAATCCGTTTATAGTTGTTTCATTCCAATGTGTTCCAAATAACTGATTTACTGGGAAGGCATCAGAAATTGTTACAATAAAGATGACGCTTTAAAAACTTTGGAGCAGAATTAGTATTTAATAATATAGAAAAACCATTAGAATTGACACAGATCTAATGGTTTTTGAAGCTCACGCCAGAATTGCTCACAGGTGGCAGTTTTTTTTTCTACGTAGGTACTTGACATTTATAGTTATATTTTGAATAATTCATACCCTATTTAAACATATACACATCAGAATAACTTCTGATGTGTAATCTATATTATAGTAAAATTTCATCAAAATCCACTTAGTAGTTTTTACGTGAAAGAGTAACTAACATAAATACATCCAAGCGAAATTATCAGAAATAAACATAGATCTAGTTAAAAAACAAACTCGGTATGTTTAAATAGCAAGTTCTGTATTGTAATTAATTAAATTTGATCTGTATTCGTTTATATTGGAATATGGAATAACGTAGTTACAACTCCGACTGTATAATTGATACTATTATCGTTTTCACTGAAACTGTGTTCAAAACATGATAAATTGTGTTATAACCTGGATTCGTGGAATTGAAAACAGTTTTGTAGTATGTATAATCTTTATATATATAAATCTTCTGTACGTGTGTCAGTCATTGAACTCCTCCTAAACGGCTGGACCGATTTTGAAGAAATGTTTTGTGTGTATTCCAGGGGGTTTGAGGATGGTTTACATTCACAATACGGCTGTTAAAGTTTACATTTGGGACGTGGGACAGGACAACGTCTGTCTGGTCCGCTAGTACTTAATAATATTGTTAAATCTTATTGTTCTTTGGTTTTGTTTTTACGATCTCAATATGAGTAGGTATATTGTATTAATTTTGAGAAATAAATGTAATCTACCTAATCTAAACCTATTACATCATTTACCATCTAGCTTCTGCCCGAGCGGTCCCCTTTAGGGGGTTGAATTTTCAAAAATACGTTTTGGATATATCATAATTATAAATTCGGTAGTAGGTAAGTCGTTTTTGGACAATTATGTAAGTACAGTATTGGCCTAAAATAATTTTTTCACACAATTTAATAATTAAGCTAAGTAATCCACTCGCAGGCTTCGTCAAAAATGTAGGTCGAGAGTATTAGAAATATTTTGACTATGTAGGTACATTATTTTAAATTTAGTACTTACACAAACAAAATCAAAAATTAAAAATGAAATAATTAATCAGGTCAGTTATGAAATAAAACAGGTACCTAAGCGAGTTAAATCTGTAATAGTTATTTCATAATAATCTAGGTTAGATTACTTGGTGTTAGCTATTGAAAACATTTCTTTCTTTCTTTCTTTCATTACTACAATTTTGGTAGAGAACACGAAAATCTACTCGGGTATCTTCAGATTTAGCATCTTTAGATTTATGCGGCGACTGTGTAGTATTTTATGTAGCCGTCTTCCCGGTTTGCAAAGGATGGAAACGAATGTTAGACGACTTTAAGCCTATTGTGATAAGGGTGAAAATGGCTTGCTACCCGCGTAGCTAGAATGTTAGGATATATCTTACATCTTAGCTCTGCGCCCAGTTTCAAGGTATTTCTACATTCAACTATAGAGGAACTGAAATAACGAGAAGTAGGTACATTATCTAATTATTTTATACTAATATAATAAAGAGGAAAGGTTTGTTTGTTTGGTTTGAATAGGCTCCAATACGACTGGACCTTCGGGAGTGACATAAGATATATTCAATTTTTGAAAAAAATTAGGGATCCGAGCGAAGTGGGGTGGACCGCTAGTATCCCTACTAATATCATAAATGCGAAAGTAACTCTGTCTGTCTGTCTGTTACGCTTTCACGCTTAAACTACTGGACGATTTCAATAAAACTTGGTACCTACAAAGAAAGTCTGAGCCTAAGAAAGAACATACGCTACTTTTTAACCGACTGCAAAAAAGGAGGAGTTCCACGCGGACGAAGTCGCGGGCAGAAGCTAGTATTATATATATACGAAATGCTTTTTTCGCAATTAAAGAAACCTATGTCCTTTCTCAGGGTCTAGACTATCTGTTCAGTAGATTTAGCGTGAAAGCGAGACAGACTGACAAAGTTACGTTCGCATTTATGATATTAGAGGATTTAAAATAACTTTAAAATAACTATATTTTAATTTTTCTGATGCGCGGTTATTATACATTGGTTCAGCGTGGTAATTTCCGAAATGTCAGCCAATAAAATAAAATACGCGAGTCAAATCCGTCTATAGTTGTTTCATTCCAACTATATTTTCATCCACTAAATTTGAATACATCAAACTCGACAAATAAACAAATACTCCCTACATGTTCCCTTTGACAGATTACGAACAAAACAAAAGAACCCATACTTAATGGAATATTGTTAAGAAGTTTGTAATCGTATAATCTGCGGTAGAACATGCAAAGACCTGTTAGCATAAGGGGGATTTTGGCGTGGCAACGGCATGAATATTTTAATTCTCCGCTACCTTGTGTTATGTAACCCTCATATGTGCCGTATCTTGGTAAGTACCTAGCCAAGTGTCGGTTAGGCTTCCGTGATATTGGGTTCCGTAGGAAAAAATCTTTAGAAAAGTATAATATCTTTGGAATGAAACAACTATTAACGTATTTTTATTTTTGTCATCAAATAAATAAAAATAAAAATACGCGAGTTAAATCCTTTAATAGTTGTTTCATTCCAATGTGTAATAACCGCGAAGGCATTAGATATTATTAGGTAATATCTGTTTCTAAAGGGCGGCCGCGGAGCACAGCGAAAAACGTACATAGCCCTTTTTTCTATCTGTGTCTGTCGCACGCGCGTAGTAATAGTGCGCATCGTAACCTTGAAGGTTACTGTGCGAGCGTGAGGGCACTATTACTACGCGCGTGCGACAGAGACAAATCGAAAAGGGCAACGTCCGATTTTCGCTATGCGCCGCGACCGTCCTTTAGAAACAAATATTATTTTTCCACACACACTAAAACACTGATCTCACAAAACTGAAGAATTATTTATATATATAATTATGAGTTTTTATTTATATTATTGTTTAGGTATTATTTCTGTATTTTGTACCTATAGCTTCTACCCGCGATTTCGTCTACGTTAGATAAGTACCCTCGTTTTAGCCCCTTAAGTGGAGAATTTTCAAAAAACATTTCTTAGTGCTCCTCTGCATTTTAGAAAAAGGGTGGATCTTCGAGCGTTTGAGATGCCGTCATTGTCCTCTACATCTATATTTAAGAACAGAGTCAATAAGTTACACAAATTTGAGTGATATTATCCCCCGGTACTGTTACAAATACTATTTCAATCGATACTTAATAATATTATTTGCAAACATTATGGATATAGATGTAGAGGACAATGACGGCGTCTCAAACGCTCGAAGATCCACCCAAAAACAGCTATGTAATTTTTTTAATTTCTAACCCTTATAGTTTAGGCAATGCATTGATATGTCAGTTATTAAATCAGCTTCGATTTTTATAAATAGGTATATAATATATAGGTATATTGTTCTGTTAAAATCTTATCAATTGGTTGTGTCTAGTGCATTCGTTCTTTGTATTTTTAAATCTATTGAATTACATAACGACAATGAAAATTTTCATTTCGATTTCACAGAAAACTATTTAGCTTTGTATTCACTTCAAAAAAGTTCCGAGAGTTATTTCGGGCCAGTACTACAAGAAACAAAAGACTGTCGCAGATCAAAACGCGCACATCGGTAGTTCCATTTTTGTAATTTCTCGGAACCCCAAAAAATGTTTCAGATACGGATAAAAACATTTGAAACACGAGGTGGGAATGCATGAATGAAGATTTGATCGTGTGTTGTTGGGCTTAAAATTGTAAAGGTCGTTTTTATACGGCTTTAGGGAAAATACTTGCCGTCACATGGCGTGAATACAGAGACAAAAAAATACTCGAACAATACAGATAAGACAATATTGGGACAGTACCAAGGGCGTGCACTCCATATAGGCACAATGGTATTAATGAGTGCCTACCCTGACGTGGTTTAGCGCGACCATCACTGCACGCGCCTGCACAGTACCTTATTGACAGTGGGTGTTGTAGAATATTATTAGTGTTGCTATGACTAATTTAAAGGTAAGTCAATATTTATGTTCTTGTGTTGCTATTTCGAAAAACTAAATCAATATTATAATTGAGCGGGCTTTAATACTATATATAGAAATGCTAAAATTGGACGGTTAAGTTATGACGTAAGCAACCTCAAACGGAATATTTTCAGGCGTTTCTCCACTTCCAGGAAAATTGTTTGAAATTAATCAACATTTTTCTATTTTTGCCTCGGTAGGTACAAATATCATTAATATTGAACGGTATAAAGCGGTTGAAATATCGTAGTAAAAAATGTAGCAAATATTTAAATAATATTTTCACTATAATTAAACTAGGTACCTAGGTATAATTTTTTTTACTACAATATGCAAACGTATAATGTAGGTACTTATTTAAAATGTTATCAGAAAATTGGCGAACGGACTGAGCATGTTAGGCTAAGTCTTAAAACATTATAATATGTCTAGGTACCATGGGCGCGCATTGCATACAGGCATAATGTCTTAAAAATATATGCCTACCTTGATACACTACAAATTCACTAGGTGCCCAAAATGCTTTGTTATCCCGTATGACGTGAGTGTGCTATAACTAGGCTGCTGTGTCCAATATTTTTTTGGTACGACCTTTAACGCGATAAGGAAAATATGCGGAAATCGAAATATTCTTCTGCTTGGAGCAGCTTCGAATAGTTTCGCTATTTCTGTGTTCAAAATGGAACCAAATAGTTTCTTAATATTGTTAAGATACTCTAAACAATTAGTCTGTGGGTGGCTTGTAATTACGCCTGTAAGCAACTCTGAGCTTTATTAACAAAGGCTAATAAACCAAAATTAGAGTAATTTGTGTGTATATTCAATAATAAAGGTAGCCAACCGCCTACGTGATATTAAGTTGGTTCCGGAAGAGGGGTTAACGACTTTCAACGACTACTTTTAAATTAAATAAAAATAGTATATTCTAGTTGAACGATATATTGAAGAGTCATACTAAAAAACAAAACAATATCATAAATTATAAAATATAAATTCTATAGAAAAAGGTTCGCCGACAACGACCTTGTTTGAGGGCCTGTTTCACACTGTCTAAGTAAAGACATTTTTTTTCACAATCTTCAAACAACAAATAGCCAAATTATATAATATATAATGTCATAAATATAGTGCCTAACCTTGCGCATTCTCCACTGCACGCCCTTACTAACCAGTACATACAATCAGTCTTGTAGTTTGGTCATTGCCAGGAAATATTCATCCAATATTATAACATCTTTATAAGAAACTAGCGTCTGCCCGCGACTTCGTCCGCGTGGAACTTCTCCTTTTTTGCAGTCGGTTAAAAAGTAGCCTATGTCCTTTCTCAGGCTCCAGACTTTCTTTGTACCTACCAAATTTCATTTAAATCGGTCCAGTAGTTTTAGCGTGAAAGCGTAACAGACAGACAGACAGAGTTACTTTCGCATTTATAATATTAGTAGGGAAGTGTGAAAATTTGAAATGTCACCACATTAATTAAATAAATGGCGTAACAAAATATTCATTACACATTGGAACGGCAGACAGTTTTTGATTCGTCAGCAAATAAAATAAAATACGCGAGTTAAATCCGGTATAGTTGTTGGCTGGTGTCATAACTACGTATACGTTTTCGACCCCGCCGGCGGGGCTGCAGTATTTCGATTGATTTTTGTTAGTGTGGGTAAAGTTGACTGTCTTACAACTAAGACCTTTGTGTTTGGTTTTATGAGAAGTATAACCTATCAAAAAGGCGACTTTATGAGGAGATATCGACTGAGAAATTACGGCCGTGATTGAACAATTGAAATCAAATAATAATATATTTTCGAACAAAATGACGTCATTCAAAACAGCTATTATTGGTCTAAAATGTAATAAAGCAAATTCCAAACTCATCAAGAGGGTTATTTTCAGTGGCACGTTTTAGATTAACTCTGTTTAGTAATAATTACAACGGTTCATAATTGTAATTATAGTCACGGTAAATTTTGAATCATTAATGCACATAATCATCTCAATTTGAAATTAGGTTTCGTTGGTAACTAATAATTAATATGTGAAGGTAATCCGCTATATATCTAATATCTATGTAAAATTCCCGTGTCCCGGTGTTTGTTGCCAATCTCCGCCGGAACGACTGGACCGATTTTTATATTTTATTTATGAAGTATAATATTGAGTAGGTCTAAAAATCGGTCAACATCTGATTCTAGTTTTCATACCCTTAACCCACCAAATTTTTTTTGGGCAAGTTTATTTGTTTTTATTAAGCATTAAAATAAACATTTAAGAAATATAATTATTAGGTATTGCAATCATCAAATGTTAATCTGAACAATAAATAAGCGAGCAAGCGTATATAAAATTTATAAATAAAATGTACTACATAGGTATACATATACAAAAACATTTTATAGGTATCCTTATTTGGCACACATTTTCATAACAGTAAAAAGGAATCCATTCCTAAAATACGTAGTAACACTAGAGCCTGCAAAGTTCACTCGATAAGCACCATTAAGCAGCATAATTCCGTCTTATAGGCTTATAATAACACTGATATAGCACTTGTTATGACTCCGACCTCTTACTGGATAACTTCATTTCCGTTACACCTACCGTTATGATAACGACGTTATGAGATAACGTTATGTGATAAAAATAATGAGGGAAAAGTAGAAGTACCTACACAGGCGCGTGCAGTGAGGGTCACGCATGTACCACGTCAGGGTAGGCACTCGATACATTTATACTATTGTGCCTATATGGAGTGCACGCCCTTGCTACATGTATTACCTACAATACCACCAAGTATAGAAGTAGGTACATGTATTAGATGAAATAATACCGCCAAATATAGACATGATATTTTTTGACCATCAAGTAAATAACTAAAAATTATTGAATACGTATTTTTTCTTTTCTCAATTGAAAAAGCGATTACAAAGATAACCTCTTCAAAAGTTCGGGATGGGGGTTCGTGACGTCACGTTATGGTACAATGTATACCAGCCCTATAGAAGTATATTTGTCAGTTTTTGTTTGTTAGAGAAAAAAAAATATATGTCCAATAATTTATAATAATCTATTTGACGGAATTAATAAATTTAGTTTAATTTACCCAGTCAAACTTTGTGTATTTATTGAGGGTATATTTATGAACGGAAAAATGAGGCATGAAATTATTTTAAGTTTAAATAAAAAAATATGATTTTAATTACGTACCTGACACTCGTATGTTCCATTGTCACGTTTTTGAACGAATTTTATTTGAAGTGTCCAATCTTCTCCATCATAGCCGTGAAGTACCTGTGACAAAAAATAAATAAAGTACCTACATTGTGACAAGATATAAATAAAGTTAATTGTGACAAGAAATAAATATAATAATTTGTCAAAGTCAAACTATGCAAGGCTTTCACTGTACGCGCCTTTGTATTTTTTTTGATATTGGCGCCCTTGTACTTTTTTTTGATATTTCTGTTATCGTTTTGCTGTACAATAAGAAGTCAAAGCGAACTTCTAAAAATATAAATTCCATGTCCTCTTAACTGGGACAAATCCTGCGAAACTATGACGGATTTCACTCACATTATTAATTATCGTTAGCTCAGTTGACTAAAATAATATCGCACCCCTAGATCTAAAGGGAGCTAACTCACCAAAAAAATAAACACTTCAGTTAAATCCGTTATAGTTATCCCAAAGTGTATTTGAGCTTTCTATATATAATAGTACATTACGCACCAAGGCCAGTAAAATAAAAAATGTCTCAGATCACATGTAATTGTCGTCCGAGGCGAAGCCGAGGTTGACAAAAATGTGATCTGAGGCTTTTTTATTTTACTGGCCGAGGTCAGTATACTATTTTTCTGTTCGACGAAGCCAGAAAGCGGCAATTTCATTTAGCGCAGCGGCCACAAAGTTCGCGCTTTCTGGCCGGAGGACAGAAAAATATATTTTCTATATCTATACTAATAATTAATAAAGACGAAAGGTTCGTTTGTTTGGATTGAATATGCTCCAAAACGACTGGACCTATTTAAAACTGTTTTCTACACTATTCCCGAGTGACATAAGCTATAAAAAAAAGGAATCCGTGCGAAGCCGGGGCGGACAGCTAATTTTTTTTATAAAGCAGTAGGCAGTTAAATCGTTTGGTCTGTTTAGTGGTTTCACAAAGTGTCGTTTCTTAGCGGCTGGGCTAAGGAAATTATCTCGACCAACCGAGCCAAGCCTCAGTGAGACGTTATGCCGCCTCACTGAATTGATTTACTGACCACAGCCTTTGGGATCCAGCAAAATTAGTTTGGAGGAATTTTCCTCATTACCCTCCATATATAGCATAACTTTGTGTTGTACTGTATCTGTTATTTGGATGCTGTTTTGTGTGTTGCAGTGTCAACCATCTAGTTTAAAATATATTTATAAGTTATGGTATCAAAATATGTGTTTAAATATTTTTTTGGTTGATATATTAATGCGTAATAACGTCTAAATTGTAGGTTCTTTTTGCAGTAGAGGCTTTAGGAAAAACACAAAGTTTAAACGTCGAATAGGGATGATACAAAATGACAAAAATGAGTGGAGGCTCGTGACGTCGATAGGTCGGCAGGTACAATTCATACCTTTACATGAGGTCACGAGCGTCCATCCCGAACTTTTTAATGACTTATCTAGGTACCTATGTCATTTATTGCTCGATTAAGATTAAGACAAAAAAACCAGTCGTCATGATTTATTGAATTGTCTGTTTATCAATGGTTGTCGTGGAGCAATGAAAAGAATATTAGTCAGGTCCGTCTCGGCCACTCTTAACTGCTTAATTAGTTTTATTTTCTTTACTATCAGGCTGGTTTGTGCTGTTTTTAATTGGACCGTTTGTTCTGACCTAGATATTATGAAGTTTTCAGTTTGACGTTCCAACCCCTTAATTGAGCAGTTCTGGATATTTACAATTAATTAGTGAATTTTTAACGTTACACTTTGTTACTAAATTGTATGGTAGTTTGACCTGAATTTTTGTAGGTTCTGATTACAGGGGAAATAGGACAAATATACATAAAAACGGCTATGGTTATATTATATTATAATGTATCATATAATTATATTCTAATATTTAAAATTCTTGTGTCGCGGTGTTTATTGCCAAACTCATTCGAAACGTCTGGATCGATTTTTATGAATTTTTTAGTGCATTTTGGGTAAACTTTTTAGAAGCTTGGGTCAAGTGTCAATCGAAAATAGCAAAGAATAAAATGACTGTAAAAGAATATGGAACTGAACTACGCTTGTTGTTTCGTTCGTATATTATGTCAATTACATACGATTTTCGACTCGATCCCTTATGTCAAAGCCATATATCTTTCATTCAATTCAAGTTTCAATGTATGTTATTTAGGTTGCCTACGAACCTTCAACTTTGTAATTCAATACGACAAATGAACGAGATGTTAACAGCGACCTGTATCAAGTTGTTTCTCCTAATCGACTTATTGGAAACACGTTTCCAAATTCATCCTTGTCCCAAATAGGTTGAACTGACCCCAAAGTTTAAAGTGTATGCAATAAGGGATCGTTTCGAATAGGGCCGTCGAGTAGGGTTGCCAACTTCTATTGGAAGTAATATAGTATATCTGGTTCCAGAGGAGGTAAATAAAGAGTACAGACTTATAAAATAGTACATTACACACCTAGGCCAGTAAAATAAAAAATGTCTCAGATCACATGTAATTGTCGTCCGAGGCAAAGCCAAGGTTGACAAAAATGTGATCTGAGGCTTTTTCATTTACTAGCCGAGGTCAGTATACTATTTTTCTGTTCGACGAAGCCAGAAAGCGGCAATTTCATTTAGCGCAGCGGCCAGAAAGTTGGCGCTTTCGGGCCGGAGGACAGAAAAAGAGTATTTACATTTTTAAGTAGGTATTTTTTTGTAATTCTTGCAGTTTCTAATATTTTTTCCTGCTTTTTTAAAGCAATTATATGAATTTAAGTATCCTAAATCTAAGCTTGAAGAAACCAAGAACTAATTTTTTATTAAATTTAATAATGTTCTGTTCTGATAAAGGATTTTCATAATATTGCATGACTAACATAGTAACAATTGAGCAAAAAAGAGTATTTTAGCATACTCTATTACTGTTCTAGATTATAGAATACAATTGAAATGAAACAACTATAACGGATTTAACTAGCGTATTTTATTTTTATTGGCTGACGTTTCGGAGCCTTTACAGATTCCATAATCGTAGCACGACTGAGCTGACAATAGTCTTATGCTAAAGTATATTATATAAGTATATATACGCGAGTTAAATCCGTTATAGTTGTTTCATTCCAATGTAAAATGACCGCGAAGGCATCAGAAATGATTATAGAATACAATTTAAGAGTACGGTTGGCAACCCTGCCATCGAGTCGATAAGTCCACAGTTTGCAACTTTGCCTGTACTTTATGTAAACCGTAACGTTTAGGAGTTTAAGGTCAAATTCACTGATAAAATTGTACTGTCAGTTGAATTGGCATTTTGATATTAAATAGCCGGCAAAGTTGTTCTTGGGTTGAGTAAATACGGTTAATTGAAACGGAGTTTGTTTAAAACGATCTCGATTTCAATATTATAGATGTTCATGTTTTTGTTGAGCGTTTGTATCTAAAAATATAATACGATCTATCAATTGAAATTCGATCGATATTTTTTGCTCAAACTCAAACTCAAATAATCATTTATTCAGGCTAGGCTCTTATAGGCACTTGTGAATGTCAACGTTAAAATTAATATTCTTTTTCGATTCAGCAAAAAAAAACCTCTTGAGAAGAATCGAGAAGAAACTCAATGAGGTATAATTTTTTCAATATAATAATATTACAATTTCACTTAAGTATAAATTATGTACAAATTACAATATGTATGTAATCTAATTACATTTAAAAAAAAAATATAGGAGAAAAAAATAATAATAGGTAGGTACTGGAGATGTATAAGGTCTCCAGATGTCAAAAGACTAAATTAAATTTACTGGAAATGTAAAGGTTTCCAGGAGTCAAATATAAAATAAAATTACAGGAGAAAAAAAGAAAAAATACACAAAGTAAAAAAGACACGCTTTAATTATACCTAGTGATATTTTTGTACAAAGACAAGAGTAGAAAAATTATGACTCTCAGTGGGACTCGAAGCCACGTCCTTGTCTTTACTAGCGGCAGCGTGCTGACCACTACACCATGGGAACCCACTAATGAGTCGTCAAATTTCTCTACTTATTCAATTCGGTCTTGTACTTTCTACTCTTGTCTTAGTACAAAAATATCATCCCTACTAATATTATAAATGCGAAAGTAACTCTGTCTGTCTGTCTGTTACGCTTTCACGCTAAAACTACTGGACCAATTTAAATGAAATTTTGGTACAACGAAAGTCTGGAGCTTGAGTAAGAACATAGGCTACTTTTTAACTGACTGCAAAAAAGGAGGAGTTCCACGCGGACGAAGTCGCGGGCAGAAGCTAGTTATATATAAATCTTTTATTGAAACTGAAGTACTTTCTTGACCGCCACGAAATACGGTCTTACGCTGTCCGTATCCAACTACCTTCACCAGATCATAGTATTATAACTTTCTTAAAAGGTTTACTAAATGAAAGAATCAGTAATGGCAAAAAGAGTTCTTTCTTTAACTCCAAAATTATAATCGCGTTTAATCCCTCTTACTCCATCACAAGGAACAATTTATAAAACACTTTAACTACAGTACTGTAATCAATATATCTAATATAAAATACTCGTGTCGCATGTTTGTTGCCAAACTCCTCTGAAACGGCTGAGCCGATTTTTATGATATTTTATGTGCACATCGGGTACGTCTGAGAATGAACCAACGTCTATTCTTTATACTCCTAAATGTTCAGGGTGCATCCCATTTTTATTTTTAAGTTTTGGAAAACTATTTTATGATTCGGCATTTTAAAATAGGTACATACAACCCTACATTTTCAATCTTTTAGCGAAAATTTAGGACTTTACCTACCTATGCATTTTGTCAAGCAATTTAATTCTTGAATGGATTATTTTAAAATTTGTTATAAATATTTTACGCTTATGGGAATGAAATATGCGATCAAAATTTTTAATAACACAACCTCTATGGTAAGACAGTTTTTTTATTCCATTAAATTTGGAATGAAACAACTATTTAAAACGGATTTAGTTCGCGTATTTTATTTTGTTGACTAACGTTACGTAACTTTTACAATTTCCCCAATCGTAGCACGACTAAGCTGACGATAGCTTGCTTATTTAAAAATAAAATTCATCATAAATTCAAAAATTCACCCCTTATTGGTAACGCGGGGGTGAAAACTGGAATCAAAATGCGTTAAGCCAGAAGCAAAAGGCTCTATAAAATTTCACCGAATCGCGTCATTACGCCCAGCCGGTTCTAATTCACAATGGCGATTGAATGCGTTAATTTTGCGGGTGACCAGTCCCGCCCATTACGTACAGAGCTGAGCCGTTTAACCTTAGCTAGGATTTTAGTGTCCATTACGTTACCACGGTAACTTAGTGGTATAAACCATTAAGTTACCGTTTGAAATTATGTTTGTATTTTGTCACGTTTTCTATACTATCCATACTAATGTAATAAAGAGAAAAGGTTTGTTTCTTTGTTTGGATTGAATTTAGGCTCCAAAACGACTGGACCGATTTGAAAAATTCTTTCACTGTTGGGAAGCTGCACTATTCCCGAGTGATATTGGCTATAAAAAAGGAATCTGTGCGAAGCCAGTTCGGGCCGCTAGTTTTATATAATTTTGGAGATGTTTTAAAATTAAAATAACAATGGAAATAATAAAAATAATATTTAATGCCACATCAAATATCAAAATAAAGAATCCAAGACTCAAGAAAATTGCTCGTGCTCTACTTAGTGATATTTGCCCCTAACAGGATTCGAACCCTTAAAATCAGCTTTATTTGAAGTTTTACTTTAACTTATTTTAAAAACATTTTGCATGAACTGACTTTCTCCCACTTTTTAAGGGGTGGAAGTCACTTTATTTAACGAAGCTTTTATTCATCATACAAAACTATTGAATTACGTACGAATTCAGTATGTGAGTTTCACAATATAAATGTAGTTCAGTACAGTAATATAAAAAAATAATGAAGAGTTTGTTTGTTTGTTTGAACGCGCCAATCTCAGGAACTACTGGTTCGAATTCAAAAAATATTTTTTTGTTGGATAGACCATTTATCGTGGAAAGCTTTACGCTATATAACATCACACTGCGACCAATAGGAGCGAAGAAACAGTGGAAAATGTGTAAAAACGGGGAAAATATGAAGCCTTATGAAGAAGTGACAGTTAGAAGACTTTGACATATCTTTGACGAAACTATCGGACGGGCAGGACGACGTCTGCCGGGGCCGCTAGTGGTTGAATAACTTCTTAATTTCTGATGCTTTCGCAGTTATAACAACTATAACAGATTTAGCTCGGGTATTCTATCGCTAATCTTTTTAAAACTTTATAGTCCCCATATTCGTAGCAAGAACTGAATTCGAGGTGACGAACGCTAAAGAGATTCATCCAATTTGTTGTAGTTGCTTGGGAATTATGCATATATATATATAGAATTGCAATGAAGCAACTATAAACAGATTTAACTCGCGCATATTAATTCGTTGGCTGACGTTGCGGAACCTTTACATTTTCCAGTGTAAGCATTCCAGTGTGTAATAACCGCGGAGGCATCAGAAATTATTAGAATTGTTTTTGTTTGTTTATTCATACATAGAAAAAGGCTGTTTTAAATCCATACTAATATTATAAATGCGAAAGTAACTCTGTCTGTTACGCTTTCACGCTAAAACTACTGGACCGATTTAAATGAAATTTGGTACAAAAAAGTCTGAAGCCTGAGAAAGGACACTTTTTAACCAATTGCAAAAAAGGAGGAGTTTCACGCGGACGAAAAGTAAAATACTTGAGCAAACCCGTACTGCGTATTTCTTTGTATTGTGTCAAAACCGCACCTTAATCGATGCTGGCGCGGGCGGTCCTAACGAAGGACCCATTGGAAACCGTTAGCTACCCGGGACTATTCAAAACCTATTAGACACTAAACGTGGAGAGACAGAAAGCATCTGTCACTGTAAATGTTAAAGAACATAGATATCTCACACCTAGATCTAAAGACAGCTAACTCAAAAAAGGTAATAATTTCTGATGCCTTCGCGGTTATTACACATTGGAATGAAACAACTATTAACGGATTTAACTCGCGTATTTTTATTTTATTTTATTAGCTGACGTTTCGAATTCTTTACAGTTTCCATAATCGTAGCACGACTGAGCTGACAATAGTCTAACGCTAAAGTGATTTATACAGTTATGCAAATTTTGAAAAAAAAAAAAAAAAAAAAATCATAATTCAGAATAGGGTAGTTTTTCAAAATTTGTAATTTAAATATAAGGTAGTTTGCATAACTGTATAAATCACTTTAGCGTTAAACTATTGTCAGCTCAGTCGTGCTACGATTATGGAAACTGTAAAGAATCCGAAACGTCAGCTAATAAAATAAAATAAAAATACGCGAGTTAAATCCGTTAATAGTTGTTTCATTCTAATGTGTCAAAAAGGTACTTTTTCACGAGAGGCGAGAAGCTGATTAAAATGTCCATATGCACGCATGAGTTTTCTGTATAAATTTATATTTTTTATTATAAAGCTAGCACCTACACTAAAACAGATTTCTTTTTTATTATAAAGCTAGCAGAGTTATATTAGCTGAAATCTGTTTTAGTTTAGGTGCTGGTTTTGCTGGAATCCGATGGTGTGCAACTCAAATCTTCCTGTTTTTGAGTTAGATCCCTTTAGATCTAGGTGTGCGATATATGAACACATACATAAAAAAATCTGATACCTTCGCGGTTATTATAGCTGTCCGCCCCGGATTCGCACAGATCATCTTTTTTTTTATAGCCTATGTTACTTGGGAATAGTGTAACTTCCCAACAGTGAAAAAATATTTTGAAATCGGTCCAGTCGTTTAGGAGCCTATTTAATCCAAACAAACAAACCTTTCCTCTTTATTATATTAGTATAGAAGAACACAGATATATGAATACATACATAAAGTGTTTGTACCTACGTAAGGTAATCCCGGGAAATATAATTTATTTGTTAACTCCCGACGCAAAAACGACGGGGTGTTATAGTTTGACGTGTCTGTCTGTCTGTCTGTGTGTGTGTGTGTCTGTCTGTGGCATCATAGCTCCCTAACGCATGAACCGATTTTAATTCTGTTTTTTTTGTTTGTAAGGTGACTATGTCGGGAGTGTTCTTAGCTATGTTTTATTTACATATTATTATCTTAAATGTACCTAACTTTATTATTATTGTGAGTATTGATATTTAGTATATTTCTTACATTTTCTTTTCGGTCTCGCTCGACGGTTGCCTGGTAGAGAAAACCCTATAGCGTTAAGTCACGTGAGATTTAGACATTTTTAATTTGTGCTTATAATATATAGCTTCTGCCCGCGACTTCGTCCGCGTGGAATAGTTATTCTTCATATAGGTTTCTTCGCTCCTATTGGTCGCAGCGTGATGTTATATAGCCTAAAGCCTTCCTCGATAAATGGTCTATCCAACAAAAATATTTTTTGAATTCGAACCAGTGGTTCCTGAGATTAGCGCGTTCAAACAAACAAATAAACAAACAAACTCTTCAGCTTTATAATATTACTATAGATAAATAAATACTTACAAATACTCGAAAATTTATCATAAAATTATTATCCCTTCACTATGTACAGTCTTGAAACTGACTTACCTTTGAAAACTATTTCAAAATCGCAAGGTTTCATGAAACTTAAGTTAAAGTTGTCTTTAACTACAAGGCATACCTACATAATAAGGGTAAGGTGGCACAAGAGCGTACTTAACAGTTTACACGACATTCTGTCATTATGTATAAAAGCATTACTTAGCATATTACATAACACTTGAATAATGATTAGACCTAGACAGGTAATTAAACATACGTAATTACTCTATGTAAGCGATCTTATGCCACATTACCCAATAAATTCAAAACCAGCTTACCTGGAACCGCTCGTCGTTGGTATATGTGAATTTGCCGGAGCTCAGGATATGCCAGTCGCGTTTTCTGATCCACGATACTTGCTGCAAAAGAAATACATTCTTATTAGAGTTTTGGGTATAATTTGTAAAGTTCAATTAGTATCGACTCCCTACACTAACTTACGTCATTATTAAAAGGCTCTATGCCAAATTTATAGCTTCAAACGGGGACTTGTGACGTCACGTGAAGGTGTAAATTGTATATTGTGTGTTGTGTATATCGTGACGTCACAAGCTGGACTAATGGACTAAAAAAAAATTCGTTTTGTTTACGCAGTCGTCAAGGTTTTGAATAACTGAATGTGTAATGAAATTGGTTTGAAAATGATCCCAATTGGTTTCAACTTCATTATGCTAAAACACTTAATTTGGTATTGCGGAGCGCCTCGATAGCCTATTACAAAGTAATTTCAATTGGTTTAAAGGTAATCGAAGGGGTAATGGATTGCGCAAACGAGCTTTGAAATAACCAATTGGTATCACTTTCAAACCAATTGCGTTACGCAATGACAGACTGGTTTCAGTAAAATAGATTTAGAAATTTTATCTCCAGCAAAATCGTTTTAATAGTCACGTAAAGTTAAACTAAGCAAACCATCAACGAATTATTAATAACAAAAGTTGGGAAAATTTTAGGTTTTGGTGTGGTTTGGATACGCATCCGAGTTTCCATTCCACTAGATTAAGTTCTAACTTGTTGGTGAGTAGGCTGGGTTGTTGTGGTACGCAGAAAACAACGTACTTATTATAATATTAAAAGTGAAGTTAGGGATACATAGGAATATAAGAATTTGATTCTATGCATTCTTAATAGCTCAAAAATGAGCTAGATGAGCATCGTGTAGATTGAACTTCAGCTGTCAAATTCAACCAATCACAGTAGCTTGTCAATCATTGCAAAATCGTATTCTACTCGTACATGACGTGCGTTTTGGCCCCCATTGGCATCCCAACAAGCGAAATCATTATCTGTAGACAATGTAATAAAATAGCGTTCACAAGAATATTTCATTTTTCTTTATAAGAAAACTGTAACGTTCTGTAAACTGGAATTTTGGCGTAATTATAAGATAAGTTACTTCTATATTAAAATTATAATCAACTTGAAGGAGCGTAATTTATATTTTCATTATATGTATACTTTAATTGATGTTGGGGTAGTTTGGTAATCAGTTTAAAAAATAAGTTTCAACTTACCCCACGCTCGCTTAAATGCCCCACTAGGCAGTGCAGGTACGTGGTGCCCCCGAGCTGGGCGGTGATGTTGCTCACGGAGTTGTTTGTGGCTACTTCAGTGGAAGGCTGTGCCCCGGCACGCCAGCCCCGTGCCCGGGATGTACCGTGATGCCCTAAAGAAAAGTCAAAGTCAAAGCCAAAGTGACAGTTTAAGTGAGAATACCTACTTTAGGGTCAATAGACAAGTATTTATGAATGTCGTTCGGATGTTAGACTAATGGACTTGTGCAGGTACTAGAAAAAATATAGGGTTAATTTCACATTTTATACCTATATACTTTATCATTTAAAAATATTGTAACGAATTTGTGGTACCTATATTGTAAGTCTTTAGTATGTTTTGTAGCAGACTAATTGACACGAGGAATTTAAAATTTAAAATTGCTATGTTTAAAAAATATATATTATGTTTTGGAACATAGAAACTGTGATTTTTTCAAAAAGTGAGCAAAAAACTTAATTGTGTGTTGATTATGCTGAGGTAGTTTTATTCCACTAAATAAAAAACACTCTATATTTATTACAATGATATGCTATCTACCTACATTTGAGCGTCATATATATTTTTTCAAAGAAGAAATTATCATAAGCTCTTCTTTTGAAGCCAAGACAAGAATATTAAAATGAAAATCTCTAAACCACGAAAATGTACATAAAGCACCCAACTGTCTTATATACTCAGTAACGCACGTTACTCACAATACGATATTACCCTCACGGGGCAAACGCGGTCTCATTGCACAGACGTACCCCAGAAAGCCCCCGTTTGACATACGAGTACCTTGAGAAACTAAAGTCATATTTTGTTACAATTTTACTACTTAGGGTAAGTACGTACATATGTACCTACCCCACTGTCACCCGTGCAAAATACTTGACTTTGAAATTGTAATAATTTCATCGCGTCCATTTTATGAATCGGATAGGTACCTACATATTCAAATATACACACTTTTTATTTTCAATATTATAATGTGATGTCACACAATTTATACTAAAAATATTGCTTATCTAAATTAGTCAAAGGAACAATCAAAAACCCACAGATTATAATATAAGATATGACGTTCCAACCATAACTTATACAGATTTAGGATTATCCTAACTAATATTATAAATGCGAAAGTAACTCTGTCTGTCTGTCTGTTACGCTTTCACGCTAAAACTACTGGACCGATTTAAATGAAATTCGGTACACAGATAGTCTAGAGCCTGAGAAAGAACATAGGCTACTTTTTAACCGACTGCAAAAAAGGAGGAGTTCTACGCGGACGAAGTCGCGGGCAGAAGCTAGTAACAGATAATGCCATAGTCATTATGAAAACACAGTTCAAACAATTTGAAGTGATAATGTAGTGTGTGTGTGATCACACATAGAAACTTTTTATAAATACTTTTAAATTGAGAACTTAGAATTATATTGTTTTAGAATTAATTTATTGTTAATCTTACCTATCTCTAAGAACAAACTCGTAATTTCAAAACAAAACTCGACTAAGTTAATTAACGAATGCCTTTACAAAGTTAACAGACTTAAAAAGTAAAGCACTCTTTATTGATTCTCTTAGGGTTGCCAACTATTAATTAATTTATTAATTGCTTAAATTTTATATCATCATTAAATAAATCGTAATAAATAACACCCTGTAAGGGTGTGATTCGTTTATAGTATTTTATATCCCAATGTTTAAAATTAAAAAAATAGGACAATATTTTTATTTGAAAATTTACTTAGTATACTTTGGCATTATTGCATATCAAAAATGCATTTTTTTTTCCATTTTGGGGGTATGTTGTATGAACTTCATTGCTTTGCCTAATTACTGTATATGGGATAGGATTATACATACAGATGATGAAATTATGTATTATAACTATAGATAAGTAATTATAAACTATATTTAAATCTACGAATATGGGAACTTAAATTTTCGAAACGTCAGCAAATAAAATAAAAATAAAATACGCGAGTTACATCCATTATAGTTGTTTAATTCCAATATGATTTTTTTAATATTGTTTTTATTCATTCCGTGTAAATGCAACGCTGAGTTTGTTATTATAGTAATGCAGCTATTATATTGCTGTTGGCAACCCTAGGTCTTTTTAAACTTAGTTTACGAGGCAATTCATACGAGAATTAATGCGAATGGTTCTCCGAATGTAATATTAACTCTAAACTAATTATAACAAGTAATTCAAATACCTAACATTAGGTATTAATTAAAACTTCACATTGTTTTAGATCATTTACGGATCCCTTGACAAAGGGTGGAATGAGATGAAATTAATATTTATTAAGAACTAAAAAGTGATTTATCTCCGACTCTAATGTGTTATCTTCTTTAATGTATACCTACATTTATCAAAAACTAGCCTTTCGCCGCGACTGCGTCCGCGTAGAATTAGTTACGGCATCCTAATTTTTTTTCAATCTAAAGTAGCTTAAGTCCTCTTTCAGTCTCTAGATTATTTGTGTATTTTTATTTAAATCGGGTCAGTAGTTTTACGGTGGTATTGTTCAATGCTGAATCATGAAAAAATTAAAACAAGTCTTACTTACGTATATCGCCTGTTATACCTGTAGTAGTCTCTAAAATACCACTATCTGTTTTTAGAGCCACAAGAATAGACTTGTTAACTTAACAGGCCTTAGAATAGAGGTATTATAGAGAACTAGCTTTTGCCTGAGACTCCATCCCCTTTTTAATCCTTTACAACCTTTTTTTCGCAATTAAAAGTAGCCTAGATGTCCTTTCTCAGGCTCTGGACTTTCATTTATATTCATAGAATTTCATTTTAATCGGTAGTTTTAGCGTTAAAGCGAGACAGACAGACAGTTACTTTCACATTTATAATATCAGTTAGGATAGTTAGAATTAGGATAAGTACAATGTCACTATTATTATTTGACTACTCTTTAGCTACGAAACCGGAGGTTGCGGGTTCGAATCCTGCTAGGGGCAGATGTCAATGTGATGAGCACTGGCATCTGTACCTGAGTCTTGGATGTCTTATATGTATGTTTATCGTTGTCTAGTACCCATAATACAAGCTTTGTTTAGTTTGGGACTAGATCGATTGGTGTGTTCTGGAGTGGAGACCGCGTCTCGGCAAGCGTAGTGTAGGACGTCCTCAGGCAAGGTGGAGTGACGAGATGGCTGGCAGGAGCTGAATGCGAGCAGCCGGAGATCGAGCACAGTGGCGTGCAATTGGAGAGGCCTATGTCCAGCAGTGGACTGCGATAGGCTGATGATGATGATTATTATTATTCTAAGGCCTGTGGTGGTCTTTGACTTACGTATATCACCTGTGGGTGATGTGAAGAGAGGCAACATGCAGAAGACCACAGCAGCAAGCGGTATGCCCATCCCGCCGGCCACTCGCCATCTCATCTGTGGACAATAAAAACATGTTGTTAGATTTTTTTAGGGAACAAATATGTTATAATGGCTATAGCTTATTATGAGCTAGAGATCTGCCCCGGTTTCGCATCTATATTATTCATATAAACGAACCCCTTTAATTTACGACGGCCTGTTGGTATAGTGGTCAGAGGCCCTGACTACGAAACCGGAGGTTGCGGGTTCGAATCCCGCTAGGGGCAGATGTCAATGTGATGAGCACTGGCATCTGTACCTGAGTCTTGGATGTCTTATATGTATTTATGTATATTTATCCGTTGTCTAGTACCCATAACACAAGCTTTGCTTAAAATGGGACTAGATAATTGGTGTGAATTGTCCAAAGATATTTATTTATTTATTTTTCTATCTAATAAAAAACCGCATCGTCAAATTTTGGGAGTGGGGGCACGTGACGTCACGATATGGCACAATTCATTAGTATGAGGTCATGAGATCTCACTTCCGAACTTTAGAAGCACTTATCTTCGTCATTTATTGTTCGATTGCGAAAAGAAAAAAATACTTATTCAATATTATTTAGTAAAATATTAAAAGGTAGTCATGCCTATTCATAGACAATAATACACATTCTATAAAAAAACTTAGAAGATATTATCAAAGAAAGTAGTCACGGAAATACTAATTCCTAGTTTCAAGATCTAATCGTACGTTTCCGATCTTTCCATCGGCTTTCAACTTCAAGAACAACTTAAGAGCACAAGTTCTAGATAAAACCTAGATTTCCTGATGCCGTTGAACAATTATAAGATATAAAAGAGCTTTTACGGTGATTAGGAAAGCTTTAGGAAAAAAGGCTGTTAATTTTAAGTCTTATACTTATACTATATGTCGAAAGTATATTGCTGTTTTAGCATAGTGCTCCCTGAGAGTTAAAACAATAATATCTGATACTTTTTTGGTTATTACAAACAGTTGCAGTGTTGGTACTCTGTCCTCTGCTCAATTGGCTAAATAATAATTTAATAATTGGAATATGACCTATAAAGTTATCGAAATGTCAGCAAAAAACTAATATACGCGGGTTTAAAACGAATTTACAACTCCATTGAACTCATTATAATTTGTTATGACATTCACCAAATAAAATACGCGAGTTAAATTTGACAATGGTTGTTTCATTTAATTGACCTCTTTATTCTGTAAATTATAATAATTTGTACGCCGAAAGGCAAAACATGGACGACAGATGACAAACAGCTGTATGTAAGTACATATAACCATGTTTTACAAATAAATGATCTTATCTTATCATTTCTATAATGTTTTGCTATAGAGGTAGATTTAACCTTTAAAAAAGAATATCGCGTACACCTGCGAGTGAAACCAAGAGGAATATTATCACTACATAGTATAAAACAAGTTCGCTTTTTCTGTCCCGATATACCTATGTACGCTTAAATCTTTAAAACTACGCAACGGACTTTGATGCGGTTTTGACGTGGATACGTCTTTAAAATTACGTGGCAATCCAAAAAAATGAATGATAACAAAATCGGGGGATACAGTTTTATTGTCGTAGCTACATATCTATCATCTCCATCCAAATTTCAGTTACACCACTGGATAGCTAAAGAATCAAAGAATTTATTACGCTAAGTAAGGACTGTATAAATAATAATATTTTATTTAAAAACTATTACCCGTTACGAGACGTATTCACGTACAACAATCGGCCGTGTCCATAACACAGCCGCCACACCCCGTTTTTTAATAGATCGAGTGATTCAAGAGGTTTCTAGCACATGTGAAGCCGGGGCGGATCGCTAGTATTACATAAAACAGCTCCAGTAAGAAACCAGACCAAATCCCGACTCACTTCACTCTATCCTATGTATTCAAATCCAATAGAAATACAAAATGGCGCACATGTCAAAACCTCGGTCTCATTTCAGAATTTCCGTTCAATCCCAAACAATCAGCTGTGAGCACAAACAAATCTCAAGTTTGATGACTTGCCCCTATTTTCGGGAAAATTTCTTGAAATACTTTCCTTTGCTCAAATAAAGTACCTACATTGTGTGTACTCAAAGATTTTATGTACTTCAAGAACTCATTGTTGGTTTTGTGTAAGTATTTTCTGAATAAAAGCCGAATCACTATGTCTGTATTGATTCAACTATTTCTTTTTATTATAATGGCCCAGCTTCTCTATATTTTTTATATAATACTAGCTTCCGCCCGCGACTTCGTCCACGTGGAACTCCTCCTTTTTTGCAGTCGGTTAAAAAGTGGCCTATGTCCTTTCTCAGGCTCCAGACTTTCTTTGTACCAAATTTCATTTAAATCGGTCTAGTAGTTTTAGCGTGAAAGCGTAACAGACAGACAGACAGACAGAGTTACTTTCGCATTTATAATATTAGTAGGGATAGCCTATGTCACTCGGGAATAGTGTATATACCTAGTTTCCAACAGTGACAGAATTTTTCTGAAGCCTATTCAAACCAAAGACACAAACCTTTCTTCATTATTATACTCGTATTAGTGTAGATTATAAGATAAGATAAGATTAGTATATATATCGTAAGACATCTTCTTAATTTCGAGTGAACAAGTATAACGGATTTAACTCGCGTAGGTTTTTTTGCTGACGTTTCGAAAACTTTACAGTTTCTATATTCGTAGCACGACTGAGCTGACAATACTATACGATAGACTAACGCTAATCACTTAGCGTTAGTCTATCGTTAGCTCAGATAATAACCGCGAGGGAATCAGTTTTTTAATAATTTCTGATGCCTTCGCGGTTATTACACATTGGAATGAAACAACTATTAATGGATTTAACTCGCGTATTTTTATTTTATTTTATTAGCTGACGTTTCGGATTCTTTACAGTTTCCATAATCGTAGCACGACTGAGCTGACAATAGTCTAACGCTAAAGTGCTACGATTATGGAAACTGTAAAGAATCCGAAACGTCAGCTAATAAAATAAAATAAAAATACGCGAGTTAAATCCGTTAATAGTTGTTTCATTCCAATCAGTTTTTTTTTTTATTAGGTATTTACTGTGTTTCCAGTGTCACGTAAATTGTCACTGTCATAATTATAGCATTGAGAGACATAACAATATGCTTTCTCGTGCGACAAATACTTTACGTGTAACCCACCTGTGCAATATTTTTTCTACGTTCTTTAAACAAAAACTGAACTAGTTCCTTTACAAATAAACTTTAGCACATTTTATGTAAAACATTAATGTAAATTCCTGTTCATATATTCAAAAACATACTTCGCCATTTGCAGTGGTCTAGTCAAAACTAGTTAATGCAAAGTGTTACCAGCTGTTAAAACAAGTTTCAGTTTAAAGTCATAACGTTTTAGTTTGCAGAGAAACTTGATATTGCTTTAAAAATTTGCTTATATTTCTATCGTTTTTACCGTTGAGTTTCCGGTAATGTACAACACTAACGAAACAAATGTCTGTTTAATTTAGTTATTTCAAGTTATAAAATGGGTTATTTTTAGTTGGCAAAGCAAATGAAATTTATTTGTGATAATTTCGAGATTATTAGACTTTCGTCACACCAGTCTAGGAGAATATAGAAACTATATTATCTATTACGAGTATATTGATTAAATCTCACTTGACAAATTGTGAATATGGGAACTGTATTATATTATATTAATTATATTTTACTTAATAAAATGAATATGAATGATGACAAACGAGAAAAATCTGTTAAATGTGAATATATTTTGACATAGAATTGATATGTTAGTTTTAGCACACACACAAATAGCCCATGTAAGTATTTTTTTTCTTGTCCAGATTATCGTCAGTCTAAAAACTTAAAACTCCTAAATTTGTTACAAAAACGTTTCGCCACATTTCAGACACCCTATGGGTCACATTTTACCCAAAAATCTTCACAAATGAGTCTGTTTTGTTATTTTACAGGCAACGTACTGGCAATATTAAATAATGGAGGCTTTGTTCCGTGGAATTTTGTTATGTAACGTAATCAAATATGTACGCCTATTTCTGAAAGCTTCATTCCTCCGGCAAAGGGTCCTTTTATGTAGATATTAATCGAATTATGTACTAGAATTGCCTTCTTAAGGACATGCCGCAAGGAGAATTTTTGTATTACCGATACACGACTTTGTCGACACAGCATTGCGAGTTTTTAACACCAGACGCAAAACGCAGCATTGCAATTATAAGTTTAATGTAGAGACATTAAAGATGATGATTAAGTGATGAGAGAGAGCATCTCTCTCTCTCTCTCTCTCTCTCTCTCTCTCTCTCTGTGTGTGTGTTTGTGTGTCTGTGTAGGTCACGAATGGATGAACGGTTTTTGATACTGTTTTAATTTTTTTGAAACGAGAATAGGTCAGAAGTGATAGCTATCTTTGGTATATTATTATATTGCACACCTAGATCTTAAGGGATATAACTCAAAAATCTGAAGATTTGAGTTACGCATAGCATCGAATTCCTTACAACCTACCTATCGATAAAACAGATTAATTAAGTTAATTCTTTTAGCTTTATAATAAAAAGTATAACACTATACAGAAAACTCTTGCATGGATATGATATTAATCAGTCTTTCACCTCTCCTATAAAATTAGCTTTATTGAGCCTTTTTTATTATTTCTTATTATCATCAAACGCGCCAACCGTTTATTAGATAAACTACTCAGAATGAAATAAGTCACCACTTAAATATAGGTAAGTACACATAAGTCATAATATTATTTACCTACTTTAATTAAAACATTGATTTAATTTTCCCAATTAAAACCGGTTCAATAATTAATGGAGTTTCGTTTAATATAAAACTCGAATCACGTTACTAACCATGCGGGCGAGGTGTTAATTGGCAATGTTAAATATTTGCAAAGTTCATTTATAATTAAATAAAAATTGAGAATTTAATTAATGAGGTTTCATTATTATTTATTAAAATAAACAAATGAATAAGCAATAATAATTATGTGGTATCAATTACATTGGCACAGTTTAGTGTTAAATTTCGCAATGTATTTATTTTAAACAAAAATTTTATGGATAAATTCGTCTGCTTGAAATAGTTCTGTTACGCTATTATTTATTGGTCACTTCAAATACGGCAAAGTTTGGGAGGGTGAATTTTATAAATCCTCTCTTAGTACTCCCATACGTTACAAAAGTATTTAACTTTCGCAAATTATTTTATTTACTGACATTTCAAAAACTTTACAGTACATAATCTAACCGAGATATGACGTAAGTTTCGAAAGCTATACTTAGCACGACTGAGCTGCCGATAGTCTTACGCTAAAGGCTTATAGTTGTTCCATTCCAATGTTTAATAACCGCGAATATATCAGAAATTATAAGCTTTACTTAGTAAGGAAGGGAGATCAACTGGTGTGAATTGGCCGAATATGTACCTACTAGCGGCCCGCCCCGGCTTCGCCCGGTTCCCTTTTTTTATAGCCTATGTCACTCGGGAATAGTGTAGCATCCCATCAGTGAACAAAATTTTGAAATCAGTCTAGCCGTTCTGGACCCTATTCAATCCAAACAAACAAACCTTTCGTCTTTATAATATTAGTATAGTTTATACTTCATCTAATTTAATTTGCCAAATTCGTTACATTTCGTGTCAGTCAAACTGTACTTTTAATAAGTTCAGAAATGGTTAATTACAAATTAGAGTGAATGTTGAGGAGAAGTGAACGAAGATTTTCCAATGCGATATTTTCCTGTATTTTCTCTTGAGTTTAACAGCTGACCTTTTGGTAGTGACAGGTTTTCCCAGCACCGACATCGCCCTACGAAATTACCAAGAAAATGAAGTGAATTGATCACAGATGGGATTAATTAGAAGACCAAGTTACCATGTAATATTAATTTACACTAGCTTCTGCCCACGACTTATAGTTTATAATTTTAAATTTTGTAATTTAATAAATAAGGTAGTTTGCATAGCTGTATTAATCACTTTAGCATAAGACTATTGTCAGCTCAGTCGTGCTACCTGCTATCTGTACTGCTCCGAAACGCCTCAGAAAAATAAAATACGCGAGTTAAATCCGTTAAAGTTGTTTCATTTCAGAAACAATTAAATTCACTTTCATATTAAATTCTAGATAGATTGTCTCTCGACCTTACTTTGTTATTCGTTAATAGTATTCTAAGTCTGAATAGATATAAAGTTTCTCATTTTGTCTGACAGATTGTGTTGATAATAAACAGTAATGAAATCCGTGCTTAGTTCTATAAGTACTTTATAAATTTATTGAATTATGTATCTAGTAAGAGTTTATCATGAAATAAGTAGTTAATTATATGTACTTAGTTCTATACTTTATAAATTTATTGGATTATGTATCTAGTAAGAGTTTATCATGAAATAAGTAGTTAATTATATGTACTTAGTTCTATACTTTATAAATTTGTTGGATTATGTATCTAGTAAGAGTTTATCATGAAATAAGTAGTTAATTATATGTACTTAGTCCTATACTTTATAAATTTATTGGATTATGTATCTAGTAAGAGTTTATCATGAAATAAGTAGTTAATTATATGTACTTAGTCCTATACTTTATAAATTTATTGGATTATGTATCTAGTAAGTGTTTATCATGAAATAAGTAGTTAATTATATGTGCTTAGTTATATACTTTATTATTGAATTAGGTATACATTTAGTTAGACAAACATGAAATAAGTAATTAATTATAACATAGGAATAAAACAACTATAACGCACTTAACTCGTGTATATGATTTTTCTCCCAATAAGTGACACAATTCGAAATACGTTTTTACGCGAATTCCAATTCGATAGAATTTTGATAAATATTACAAACAACAGTCATGAGCACAAAAAAAGTTGGATAATATGAGATAATCTAATGCTTTCGCGGTTATTAAACGCTAATTATACATTTCATCCCCCCTTTTAACCCCTTACAACCCTTTTTATTAGTAGCCAGTACCGCAATTAAAAGTAGCCTATGTCCTTCCTCAGGGTCTTGACTATCTGTGTACCAAATTTCATTTAAATCGGGTTAAGTAGTTTTAGCAAGACAGACAGTTACTTTCGCAGTTATAATATCAGTAAGAATTGGAATAAAATCACTACACGACTACGAATATGGGAACAATTTTAAACGTCAGGATATAAAATGAAATAACCAAAATCCGTCGTTAAGTAGTTTTAGCGAGACAGACAGGCAGAGTTACTTTCGCATTTATAATAATATTAAATTGTAACGTAGTCTTTTAATTAATGCCATCTCTAATCAATTAACTTCATTTTCTTGGTAATTTTGTAGGGCGATGTCGGCGTCGGGAAACCTGTCACTACCAAAAGGTCAGCTATTAAACTCAAGAAAATACAGGAAAATATCGCATTGGGAAATCTTCGTTCACGTCTCTTAAGCATTCACTCTAATTTGTAATTAACCATTTCTGAACTTATTAAAAGTACAGTGACTGACACGAAGTAAAACGAAGGTTGGTATATTAAATTAGAATAAATATTTGGGCAATCCACACCAGTTGATCTAAGTAATGCTTATAATTTCTGATGCCTTCGCGGTTATTACACATTGGAATGAAACAACTATAAACGGATTCAACTCGCGTATTTTATTTTATTGGCTGACGTTTCGGTGCCTTTACAGATTCCATAATCGTAGCACGACTGAGCTGACAATAATCGGAATCTGTAAAGGCTCCGAAACGTCGGCCAATAAAATGAAATACGCGAGTTGAATCCATTTATAGTTGTTTTAATTCAATCTAATTGTGATTATTTTAACCCTTTACCGTTAGTCTATAGTCCGTTCAGTCATGCAAAGTATACTTTTCGAAACGGACACGTCAGCAAATAAAATAAAATACGCGAGTTAAATCCGTTATAGTTGTTTCATTACAAAGTGCAATAATCGCAAAAGCATCAGAAATTCTCAAAGTAGATGATCTAATTAAACTTTATTACTTAACACATACATAAATTACATTAGGTATACATAAGTAATAGAGGTAGGTATAATATACCTAATTTACTAATTAACTCGAATTACCCATTTTCAAAGGCTTCGACCATTTATGTGCATGTATCTCAAAAGCAACTGAAACCATAAATTTCAGCCTGATGCATAGAATGCAAACATTGCCTCGGGCTGGAATCGAATGCATGACCTAGCACTAAGCCAAACGGCAATTTACGTCCGTATCTGGAATTTAGCACCCACACTAAAATACTCTTATTAGAATAAAACTATTATAACGGATTTAACTCGCGTATCTATACTTCTATACTAATATTATAAAAAGGGAAGGTTTGTTTGTTTGGATTGAATAGGCTCCAAAACGCAAACGGCTGGATCGATTTCAAAAATTCTTTTACTGTTGGAAAGCTACATTCAACAAAGGGATCCGTGCGAAGCCGGGGGCAGACAACTAGTTTTTTATAAATCTAACTGACGGACTTAATGGTATTTCGTTGCTACCTACTTTACCTAGTCGTCATCCCTTTTATAAAGAAATTGTGTTAATTTAAAATGTACAGACCAAGTCGAGAGCTGAAGCTAGTGATAATGAAAGAGCAACGTCGCATTTCTTTGCGTCGATCGTTTAAAATCTTTAACAATAACTGCAACTGTTCTAGAACCAAAGACGTTCGTTACCGGTTCAAACAAGTTTTAACTAGTTTTGTTCGAGTTCACAATAAATGGCGGCTGTAATGGGCAAGTTGACCGTTTCGTTGCAATTGTGAAAAAATTTTAACTCACTGGCCAAGTTCTGTAGGTTGGTACTTGCCTATTGGAAATTGAAAAGTTTGGAAATAATTGGGTACCTTACAAATGTAATCTTAAAATATACTTAGTTTATGTAGGTACTTATCTACTAGCGAACCTAGTGAACTTCATATCGCGTTTAAGAGATTTTTTATCAAAAGAGGTTAATCGATGAAGAGTGAAAATTTAATAATAAAAAAAAAAAATGTATCTAAGAAAACAAAACAATGGGGTTTCACCCTTAACATTTAGGGGTATGAAAAATAGACGTTAACCGATTCTTAGATCTACGCGATATAATAATATGTACACAAAATTTCATAAAAATTGGTCCAGCCGTATCGGAGGAGTTTGTTAACAAATCGCAACACGAGAATTTTGAATATTTAAAAAAAAAACTGTACCTACATAATATCTTTGGACAATTCACACCAATTATCTAGTCCCAATTTAAGCAAAGCTTGTACTATGGGTACTAGATAACGGATAAACATACATAAATACATATAAGACATCCAAGACTCAGGTACAGATACCAGTGCTAAACATTGACATCTGCCCCTAGCAGGATTCGAACCCGCAACCTCCGGTTGACCACTAGACCAACAGGCCGTCATTTGATATTAAATTTAAGAAATCTGTTCAGCCGTTTTAGCGTGATACAGAGACCGAGGGAAGACGGATTTATTTGTATATACTTATATGTATATAGATAGACTTATTGCTCTACACTGTAAAAAAATCCCCTGGACTATTATAACAGTCCTCTTTTGTATTCGTTAATGTTTAAAATAAATAAAAACGTAATAAACTTTCTTAATTGCAAAATATGTGTTTTTATTTCGGTATGAAACAACTTGCAGTGTTTACTTTTAATTTTAACAAATTGTAATTGCCATTAAAAAAATGTCAACCGTCCCCAATTTTCATCACCCGGTGAAAATTCCTTAAACGAACTTTATTTCATTCGAAGGGAAAATTGAATAAATTCAACGCGGATAGAATGAAAATTAAAAACAAAACGGCTCTCACAACAACGGGGAATATTAAATATTTTCTCATTATTGCTTTGAAAGCTTTCGCATGATTGTATGGGTGTTTTAATTAAAACGTATTTTTGTATGGAATAAGGTAGTTTTCAATTAAAAAAACTGGCCAAATGGGAGTCGCATACGAATGTTCCCTACCATCCCTACTAATATTATAAATGCGTTAGTAACTCTGTCTGTCTGTCTGTCTGTTGCTCTTTCACGCCTAAACGGCTGAACGGATTTTGATGAAATTTGGTATGGTAATAGATAATAACCTAGAAATGGACATAGGCTATAAATAATCACGCCATCGTTCTTAGGGGGTAGGCAGTAGGCAGATAACTAAATTGAGATAGTGATTTTTAGTCGTTTTGGTTGGGTCTTTTGCTCTATTATATTATAAATGCGAAAGTAACTCTGTCTGTCTGTCTGTTACGCTTTCACGCTAAAACTACTGGACCGATTTAAATTAAATTTGGTACAAAGAAAGTCTGGAGCTTCAGAAAGGACATAGGCTACTTTTTAACCGGCTGCAAAAAAGGATGAGTTCCACGCGGACGAAGTCGCGGGCAGAAGCTAGTTACTTATATATAAAAACAGCAAAATAATTGGCTATCACGGTTTAAGCAATAGACGGACGGACAGTCATATGGTTCCGTTTTACCCTTTGGATACGGAACCCTAAAAATCACAGATAGGTATCTTATGTCTTTTCCGTTAGTGTTTAAATACCTACCTTCCAACTACGTCATCAGAACAGGGAGTGTAAAGCAATTGGTTTAAAAGCAATCCTAATTAATATGCTTTTACATGTCAGTGTCACTTTCGTTCGTAAAGTCGTTTGGTTACAAACCAATTCAATTGCCTTCATTACAAGGTTATCGTTTCGCAATACCAAAGATCGCGTTTTGAAGAAGGCATACCTGATTAGAAAGTGATCCCAATTGGTTACCTTCAAAATGATATAAAAATTACTTTTGCATTGTGTAGTCTAGCCAATTCATTTGATTTGAAGACTAGGCGTCATATGACGTGAAAGTTTTAGAAAGATATAGTTATAAGCATAATAAACCAATTGGGATCGTCTTTAACCCAAGTGATTTGAAAGTGAATCCAATTGGCTTATTTGAAAACGTGTTTTACAACAGGCAAAGTAAAACTATTATTTTTTAATTATAAATTAATATAATTAAGTGCAAGAATTCGTCGCATTAAATAAGGGGACATCATTAAATTTCAGTTAAGTTGTACAGGAATTTCGAATATCCTACAATTTGCGGTTGAAACTGAAGTGTTGCCGGACGGTGCGGTATCTCTATTTGACTACGGAGCTAGGATGCGGATTCGATTTCCGTTGGGGGCAAATATTTGTACCCCGTATTTGTCGATGGGTCAGTATATTTGAGCTTGGTCTAAGAGGGAGTCCTAGTTTAACGCAATATAAGCTATGTATACTTACTTAATTATTTAGTACGGAGTGCAAATAGATATAAAGTAGACAACAGGAAGTAGATATTATAGTGACACACGCACGCATACGCATGTCGAATACAGCTTATTGGAATTAAACGACTTTAAACGGATTTTTTAACTCGCGTATATAATTTTATTGGCTGACGTTTCGGAGCCTTCACAGATTCCATAATCGTAGCACGACTGAGCTGACAATAGTGTTATGCTAAAGCTAACATTCAAGCGTTTGCTAGGTATAGTAAGCACATTCTTGAACATTAGTTTTTGTCATCCGTCATTGTGGTTTTTTATGTATTTTTGTGTATATTTTATTAAGTACTAGCGACCCGCCCCGGCTTCACACGGGGGCTATAAACCTTCCTTAAGAATCACTCTATCTATTAAAAAAAACCGCATCAAAATCCGTTGCGTAGTTTTAAAGATCTAAGCATACATACGGACATACAGCGAAAGCGACTTTGTTTTATACTATGTATTGATGATATTTATGTAGTGTAGTGTTACACCTTCTTATTTTATATTGTATTGTTCTATATTTATACATTTTATAAATTGATTTTATATTTTTTTAAATGTTTGAATTACTCGTAGCAACATTATTTATCTGTAAATAATAAACAAACTTCCCCCATTGTTATGTTAAGCTTAATTAAAACTAGGAAGCAATTAAAGAAGATTCCCAAGAGAACTAACCATTTTACCTTTTAATAAAGCAATTTGATCCACTCGGAAATGTTATCAACAACTAAAAGTAATTACGTAATTCTGATGTTAAATAAGTTTCGAAACTCGCAAGTTGTTACATATAATATGACTAATTTTCACGTGACAATTTTTAATAAATACATTAATGATTTCTGATGCCTTCGCGGTTATTACACATTGGAATAAAACAACTATGAACCGATTTAACTCGCGTATTTTATTAAATTTTATTTGCTGACGTGTCCGATTCTTTGTGTTTATGAATGCGGTTCGTCCCGGCTTCGCACGGATCCCTATTTTTTTTTCAAAATATTCCTATACCTATGTTACTCAGGGTGAACGTAGCTTTCCAACAGTGAAAGAATTATTAATATCGGTTCAGTACTTTTTGAGTTTATTCGTTACATACAAAAATACAAATCTTTCCTCTTTATAATATTAGTATAGATTTATGTTTTATTCTACGCATGAATTAACTATTTTACAGTACAAATAAAACAAATAAACACCTTGTTTAGGACGATGCAAATGACCGTAGTAATAATAAAACTAACATAAAATCATTGCTAAAATAAATACATTCCAAACATAGCCTTTGTACCTTTTATCCCATTCAGCACTAATCACGACACGTTGTCGTGACTTCGGAACGTCCTCCACATCTTGATCACGACAATGTGTCGTTAATTACTTTTTGCTATATCAAATGTGCCTTAATATGTACCTAGCAACGTCGAATAGTTAAGATGCTACGAAATCTTTCATTAGAGCTCAGATTAGCCTAATATCATCATTATTCAAGTAAAGGATAATGGGTACTTGACTAACTTCCACCTTAAACCACCTGCAATTCTGTTATTTACGAGCGTGCTATTACCAAACTGTTTTGATTTACTGAAATGAGCCTCTTAAATCGCGGCCTATAAATTTCATACTAAGCGGTTTCACACGTTTTGAAACCTGTTATTTATTTAAATGATTTTCTAGGCGTGAGCTTAATTTATGTTAGTCATTGGTTTGGTTTTGGTTTGATGATAGTGACATTCGGATTTTAATGTAAATTGGCTTTGCTACTGAATTTAAGTAATAACTGGATAAGTATTAGGTATTACATAATTAAAACAATACGTAGTTCCGAATATAAAGAAACGACCTTTATGTTTATTATTTCACTTGACTATTCTTTTTTACTTATCAATTACCAGTAAAAAATGAAACACCATTAACAATTCGCACAGACGAAGTCGAGAGCAGAAGCTAGTTTTAACATAGAATATCAATTTATATTTACTTCTTTCAATAATTATATATATTGCTTGCCTATAGGTAACTATGAATAAACTAAAACAGAGAATCCTTACTAATATTATAAATGCGAAAGTAACTCTGTCTGTCTGTCTGTCTGTCTGTTACGCTTTCACGCTAAAACTACTGGACCGATTTAAATGAAATTTGGTACAAAGATAGTCTAGTCGATTTAAATGAAATTTGGTACAAAGATAGTCATAGCCTGAGAAAGGACATAGGCTACTTTTTAACCGACTGCAAAAAAGGAGGAGTTCCACGGGGACGAAGTCGCGGGAAGAAGCTAGTTATATATATTGCTTGCCTATAGGTAACTATGAATAAACTAAAACAGAGAATTAAAAATAAATATATCAGTTACATTGAGATTGTTAAATATAAATAGCAAGATAAAGTAAACAGATCCTAGATAGTTATCTAAAAGTTCCGTCTCGGTTCTTCATTAAACTTGTTTACATAGGGACAGTAAGAATATCCACAGTAGCTTCTTGAAATGAATTCTAAGTTTATTTATATAAAAGGGAAAAAGATTCAAGGAAAATGGATAGAAAAGGAAATTATGTACTATATTAAACATGAATTCAAATTTGACTTTATAAAGAAAATATTAATGTTTTCATATAATTAGATAGGTAGGTAGATTTTTTTTCTTTAATAGTTATGTATAGGTATGCTGATGTTACGAAAACTTTACAGTTCTCATATTTATAGCTGAGCTGACGGTAGTCTAACACCAAACGTCAGTTTTAAAAAAATGCGCGAATAAGACTATACCTAGCTAGATGACAAAGTGCTCGTAACGTAATATAGCATAAATTTTACAAGATCGTGACGTCACGAACTTTAAGAGCTCCTTGTGTTCATAATTTTTCGTACGTTTAAGAAAAGAAAAAAAAAAAACATAATTTTCAATAATCTAACTGGCAGACTAGACTACTTCCTTTACTATTATAAGTTTCGATACCTATTAAGAATAATGTTTATTATTGTTTAGATATACTAAAGTCCTACGCTATTATTATTTTCTACTGCGGTATCTAATAACTTCTATGGCGACGCAAAATCGATACAACTCAATTACCCCCAGAAACTTTCGCCGCGGGTCAACTTCCCTTAGTCTTCGTTAATATGCTAATCGCTGTATAAAGCTTTAGCTTTATTGCATTTTGTTAAGCATTTTTTTTTATTTTTACTCGAGCCATGCTCGAAATAAAAGTTAAAAAGGTTGCGACTAATTTTAACATTAAGAAATTAATACTGGTTGGTTATAGTAGATAAAAGTTTTGGCACGGCGCCATCTTGCTATTATGGGGACTGTAAATTTTTCTAAAATGTAAGCAAATAAAATAAAATATGCCAGTTAAATCCGTTAGTGTTTCATTCCAATGTGTAATAACGGCGAAGGGATCGGAAACTATCATTTTATTGGAATGAAACCACTTTAACGGATTTAACTCGCGTATTTTATTTTTATTGGCTGACGTTTCGAGAAGCGAAGCATCAGAAATTATTATTATTATTATTTTATTATTAGCTAATTCCTTTTGTATTATCTATATATAAAACCTTTCGGAATTTAATCCCGATATTGATGTAGGTAGGTAGTACCTTCCTTGAAACTTTCATGAAAATTCTTTGCATCATTCTTGTGATCGGATCTTATAATATATGTAACATTTTACCTATGTTGGTAATATTAGAAAAGTACCTATTTTTACTGTTATATTATATTAATTCACCATTCAAAAGGTAGTTTATGTTGGATAAGTAGAAAAAATACCTAAAAATATAGATTAAGCAATGACACTATTATAAAGGCAAACGGCTGTGAGTGTGTATACTTGTTACTTCTTTACGTAAAAACTGCTAAATGGATTTTGATGAAACTTTACAATAACATAGTTTATACATCACAATAAGATAGATATTCTGTAAAGTACTTATCGTGCGCAGACGAAGTCATAAGCAGAAGCAATTGGTAGATAAGTACCTACAAATAAAAAAAACATTAATAAGAACATGTGTTTGAGACAAACATAGAAATAGTAATAAGTAATATCTAGTTTTGTAGTTTTGTGTAGTCATTAGTGTGGCAACATTTTAGTTAGTTCTGTGCTGATTGTCAATGACGTCAAAGCCGGTTCTGTGATTTTTCATCATTTTTCTATTAAATAACTAATAATTACTTAATCATAATGCTGTGTTTTATTTTAAACATAGCAAGTGGTCCTTCGAGGAACTAAATTCAGTGAAAGTGAACTCGCGTATACCGTAACTTCGTCAAAAAAGACAAAAGTTTATGTCGGCGCCTCGTGTGTTTGTGTTGTTGGAATTATACCAAACCGCATCGAAGCAGTTCTCTTAGACACCGGGAAAGCTATATTTCTCGTGTGCGACGACGGGAGTGCAGTTCAACATCATCTTTCCTGTTTTTTTATAAAGAATCAAAAGTGCGTAATCATGGAAGACCTTTCAAGCTTGCGTAGCAAGCGCGGCACTCTGAAAGGTATTTTAACCCGAAACGACAACTTCGTCAATGACGAGGTAGGTCTGGCGGCAGCTACCAAAGCTATGCTGGAGATACGTCGGGACAAGACTGTGAGTACATTTGAAGGTTATGAAAATATTAATATTGACATTTCAAAATTGTGCCCGGATGATAAAGAAGATGTTTCCGAAATCGAAACGAAATACTATAATATAATGTCCAAAATTAACGACGCGCTGAGTAAATTCTCTAAAACTGAAATTCCGGACAGCAACATTTCAAACTCAAAACTTCCTGACATCGACATCCCTCACTTTGATGGAAGAGATTTTACAAAATTTAAACCCTTTATAGACCTATTTACTGCGCTTATAGGCAATAACAAGTCTTTGTCTGATATTCAAAAACTCTTTTATCTTAGGAAATATTTAATTTCTGATGCACTGTCTGTCATTATCAACTTACCCTTGGTAAATGAGTCATATGAAGAAGCATTGCTTCTACTCAAGAAAAGATATGACAATAAGGCACGCTTGATTTCCAATCATATAAGTCATTTATTAGACCTTCCGCCTATGCAGAAGGGTACAGCTGCTTCCATTAGAGCTTTTGTTTGTGAAGTTCAGCAGCAGCTGCATGCATTAAAAAATCTTGGTCAGCCAACAAACCAATGGGATATGCTGTTGATTTCAGTTTTAACCCGTAAACTTGATTCATATACATGTAGAGCCTTTCATTTAGATAGGACTGACCCAGACAAATTGCCCACTTTAGAGGATTTTATAAAATTTTTAGAAAGGCGCGCTATAGCCCTTGAGGACAGCCCCACTATTAAAGGTAATTTCAATGACTTTACCTCAGGCAAGTCCAGTGCTACTAAAGTCAGTAATATGGTTACAAAAGACAAAGCAAAAGCCACTTATAACTGCATATATTGCAATAATATTGATCATCCGGTCTATTTATGCCCAACATTTCAAACATTGGCACCCGGTGATCGAGTGGATTTCATCAATTTAAAAAAGTTATGTAATATTTGCCTTAGGCTGCATAATAATAAATGCAAATATCACTTTAAATGCAAAATTTGTAAATCAGATCATAACACTCTTTTACACATGGAAAGTCCAGTAGATGAGAAAGTTGGTATGCATTGCAACCAACAGGCTTCTCAGCATGTCTTATTGCCTACCATTAAAATTAAATTGCGTGATAAATTTGGCCATTACATTTATGCCAAAGCTTTGGTTGACAGTGGCAGCCAGGCATCTTTAATTCAGTCTCAACTTGTGAGCCAACTAAATTTGAAACCTATAGATTGTAATACAAATATAATAGGTATATGTAGCAATGCTAATAAATTGAATAAAAGTGCAAATGTTATAGTGCATTCAGATATAAACAATATTAAATTTCAAGTGAAGTGTCATATTGTAGACACTATCACAACTAAATTGCCACAAAATTTTATAGATATTTCAAATATAAACTTACCAAAAAATGTAAAGTTGGCAGACTCTGATTTTAATGTTCCTTCAGAAATACAGTTGTTGTTAGGGGCAGATTTCTATTTCAAAATAATTCAGGATGGACATTTAAAATTAAATAATGGAATTATTTTACAAAATACTTTATTTGGTCACATAATAGGTGGTGTATGTACCCCTTCTGTTCATGAACAACACTGTGACACTCAAACTGTAAACATTGTCTCTAATTTTGTAATTAATGAGAGCAAAAGTGACTTGACAGAGATAATGGATAAGTTTTGGCTCTCAGAAAAAATCCCTGAAGAATTAGAAGTCACTTCAGAGTCTCAGTTAGCAGAAGATTGTTTTAAAAAATCAACCCAGCTCATTGATAATAGATTTCATGTTAATATGCCATTAAAGGTTCCTATGGACCAATTGGAGCTGGGTGATTCATTTTCTATAGCTCTTCAGAGATTTTATTCCTTAGAAAAGAAGTTTCATGTACATTCCGAATATTTTCAACAATACAAACATTTTATTGATGAATATGTGAACTTGGGACATGCCAAAATTGTTGATATAAGCAACTATGATGTAAACAAAGATCCCGTTTACTTTCTCGCGCATCATGCAGTCCTCAATGAGGATAGTAAAACAACCAAATTGCGGGTTGTTTTCAATGGTAGCATGAATTCTCGTAATAAAGTCTCACTTAATGACAAAATGGCTAATGGGCCAACAGTTCAAAATGAACTTTTTGATATCCTTTTGCTATTTCGCACTTACCTTTACACACTTATGTGTGACATTGAAAAGATGTTCAGGCAGGTGTATTTAAATAAAAATCAGGCAGGTTTGATAAATATATTATGGCGCGACAGTCCTGACAAGCCTATACTTTGTTTGCAACTTCAA
Source organism: Polylopha cassiicola (assembly GCA_038024825.1). Classification (NCBI taxonomy): domain Eukaryota; kingdom Metazoa; phylum Arthropoda; class Insecta; order Lepidoptera; family Tortricidae; genus Polylopha; species Polylopha cassiicola. The sequence continues at coordinate 2,164,507 of CP149060.1, read as the reverse complement.
ACCGTTACATATGGTTTAAAATCATCTACTTTTCTGGCCACCAGATGCCTTGTAGAGCTGGCTCTTCGATTTCATGATGAGTTTCCACTTGCATCTGAAGCTATAATGAAAAATACTTATGTTGACGATGTAATCTCGGGCTCTGATGATGTGGAACAACTCCGCAACCTGAAACATGAATTAATTGAATTATTAAAAAAGGGAAGTTTTCACTTACACAAATGGTGCTCCAATGTAGATAGGGTCCTCCATGATATTCCTGAAAAAGAAAAATTTTTTGATCAAATTGATATAAATAAAGATAACACAATAAAGACCTTAGGGCTAAAATATAATGTAACAAATGATACACTTACCTTTACAGCTCCTAAAATTAGTGAGAAAAAACAATTGACTAAACGACAGATTTTAAGCTTTATAGGCAAAATGTTTGATCCTCTTGGATTAATTGGACCAATTATTGTTAGAGCCAAGATATTCATGCAAGATTTATGGTCATTAAAAATTGATTGGGACTCTCCATTACCTGAGAAAAAATTACAGGAATGGGATATATTTTTAAAGGATTTGCAATACATGGGAAATATTTCTATTCCTAGAGGGGTAGTTACTAAAGAAAGAGAGTCAGTAGAGTTAATTGGATATTGTGATGCATCATCAAAAGCTCTAGGTTGCTGTCTCTATTTAAGAATTTTATATACAGATAAGACTGTTGAAAATAATTTATTATGTTCCAAATCCAGAGTAGCACCCTTGAATAAATCACTCACAATTCCAAATATGGAATTAAATGGATCTTTACTTTTAGCTGAACTTGTTCATAGAGTCCATAATACATTAAAAACTAGGTTCCCACTTAAAGTTATTTTATATTCCGATTCACAAATTGTCCTAGCTTGGCTTAACTCTAATAATTTAAAGTGTGAAAAATATGTGTCACGTAGGGTAGCTAAGATTAAAAAATTGACAACAGACTGCACATGGTGCTATGTGAAAAGTGCAGAAAACCCTGCAGATTTATTATCAAGAGGAATATCCCCTCAAAAATTACAAAATAATATTCTTTGGTGGCATGGTCCCCAAAATCTTTCAACAGCTGATTTCAAACATGAAGCATTTTTCTCAAATAAAAAAGATTCTGAACCAATTTATAATACTGAAATTCATATTAATGTTTGTAAAAGTGATTCAGATTTTAATCTTTTAGATAAATACTCTGATATAAATAAACTTCAGCGAATAGTCGCTTATATTTTGAGATTTTCTAACAATTGTAAAAATAAAAATAAAGATTCTAGGGTTTATAGTTCATTGACACCACAAGAGTTAAATAATTCATTATTGATTATTATAAAAAATATACAAAAAATACATTTTGAAAAAGAGATTGAGTCACTTACCAATGATGTTCCTCTTAAATCTGGGATTGTGAATTTACATCCTTTCCTAGATAAAAATAATTTGCTAAGAGTAGGAGGTAGGCTCCAGAATTCTACTAATATTTCATATGATAAAATGCATCCTATAATTTTACCAAAATCATCTAACATAACTTACCTTTTAATTGAAAGAGAGCACCTCCGAATGTTGCACGCTGGTCCAAAGCAGGTTTTCAGCTCCCTGTCACAAAAATTTTGGATAATTAATGGTATTAGAGAAGTTAAAAAAGTTTTACATAAATGTGTAAAGTGTTTTAAATTAAAAGCTATAGTGGCTAAACAATTAATGGGTTCCTTACCTTCACAAAGAATAACCGCTTCAAGACCCTTTGAGGTCACAGGTGTCGATTTTTGTGGACCTTTTAACCTGAAAATAGCAAGGATAAGGAAGCCAATAATTACTAAAAGCTATATTGCAATATTTGTTTGTTTTTCTACCAAAGCAGTACATGCAGAGTTAGTAAGTGATCTAACTACAGAAGCATTTTTGGCATGTCTCAAGCGTTTTATGGCTAGAAGGGGAATGCCCCAGCAAATAATTAGTGATAATGCTCAAACATTTAAAGGAGCAGCTAACAAATTTAAAGAATTGTATAATTTGAACTCTTCAAAGGAATTTAAAGATTCCATTAATGATTATTGTACTAAAAACTATATTTCCTTTAAACAAATTCCGAGTTACTCACCTGAATTTGGGGGTCTCTGGGAGGCCGGAGTTAAGAGTCTTAAGTTTCATTTAAAGAGAATTGTTGGATCCACTATTTTAACCTTTGAAGCCTTATATACAGTAGTTACTGAAATAGAAGCTATACTAAATTCTAGGCCATTGTTGCCCATTAGCTCTGATGTTTCTAATTTTGAATATTTAACGCCAGGCCATTTCTTGATTGGTACTGCCTTGACCAGTTACCCTGATGTAGATTTTTCAAGTACAAGTATTAATAGATTGTCATTTTGGAATATTCTCTCAAAAATAAAGCAGGATTTTTGGAAAGTCTGGTCAAGAGATTACCTTACATTGTTACAAAGTAGACCTAAATGGAAACAGGCTTATCCAAATTTAAAAGAAGGTGATCTTGTAATAGTCCGTAGTGATAACACTGCACCATTATCATGGCCTATGGCCAGAATTGTAAAAGTAATTCCGGGACAAGATGGTAAAGTAAGGGTAGCAGAAATTAAAATGTCCAATAATAAAATTTACAAGAGGTCATATAGAAAACTTTGTCCATTACCCCTTGAATAATTTTTAGTTCTTATGTATTTTTTATTTGTTATGTATACTTGCCCGGCCCCAATTATGTTTGAGACAAACATAGAAATAGTAATAAGTAATATCTAGTTTTGTAGTTTTGTGTAGTCATTAGTGTGGCAACATTTTAGTTAGTTCTGTGCTGATTGTCAATGACGTCAAAGCCGGTTCTGTGATTTTTCATCATTTTTCTATTAAATAACTAATAATTACTTAATCATAATGCTGTGTTTTATTTTAAACAACATGCAAATATAAATAAATTAAAAGTCACCAAAGTTAGAAATAAAAAAAAGGAAAAAAAAAAAAATACGAAACACAAAAAAAAGGCCAAGATAAAACAAACAAATAAATTCCATAGAACGTACAATTACAGCAGGCACTAGACCTTCAAGCCAAAAATGGATAGCAAACTGCGATACTAACTAACCGTGTGCAAACAGACTAAACTTCACAGTAACAGTCCTGTCAATTATACAACAAGAGAATAGCAAATAACGCCCTCTTCACACGAGGCAAGTTGCCGTCACTTGCCTGTCAAGTCTGAATGCTACCATCATACAGCTATATTATTATGATAAAACAAAGCTATGTTTTATTATTGATTGCTTACAGCAATGACGGTAAACGCATATATATATGACTAGCTGTGCCCGCAACTTCGTCCGCGTGGAATAGTTATTCTTCATAATGTAGGCTTCATATTTTCCCCGTTTGTTACACATTTTTCATTGTTTTTTCGCTCCTATTGGTCGCAGCGTGATATTATATAGCCTAAAGCCTTCTTCGATAAATGGTCTATCCAACAAAAAAATATTTTTTCAATTCGAACCAGTAGTTCCTGAGATTAGCGCGTTCAAACAAACAAACAAACTCTTTAGCTTTATAATATTAGTATAGATGCAGCAGGATAACATAATACAGGATCTCGTAATGTAATCACATTACCTGATTTACAAAACAGGGCTGTTTTGTAATACGACTGTTCAACGATTAGCAGGATTGTCGTTGCAATATGCTCTTCAATAATTATTGAGAAAATAACAAAGGTTAGGTTAAGTTAAGACTGCGACCCTCGTGAAATCGAAATGCTACCAGATAAGTCATTTAGGTTAGGTTAAAACTGCGACAATTAGGTTAATCGTTGTTTTGTAGAAACGGCTAGCCCAAATGTAATACGGTGGAATATACGATCCACCTGCGACATGTCTATTCTATCTATCTATATCTATATTCTATTCTATTATATAAAAGAAAGTCGTGTTAGTTACTCCATTTACAACTCAAGAACGGCTGAACCGATTTGGCTGAAAATTAGTAGGAAGGTAGCTTAGAGCCAGGAGAAGGACATAGGATACTTTGTATCCCGTTCCAGAGAAAATAAAAATGACAGCTGTCAAATCGATTCTTTGCCGGGCGGGACGAAGTCTGCCGGGACCGCTACATATTATATACTTAATTGGTCAAGTAACTCGCTTATTTCTAACCAACAGCAACAAGTTTGTAGGTTTGTTTCTCTCTCCACGCTCTACGTAATGACCAGAGTTCAGCAACTAATGGTTGGTGCATGGGCGAGTGACCTCTGATGGGAGCAAATAGACGCAACTCAGTCGAAACAGTAACTGATACTAAAGATAATTGTTTCCTGTTCGACCTTAGACAAGTGATATTCGACATTAACGAAGTACGAGTAGGATCGTTTTTTAAATGTCTGCCGTTCTAGACAAGTGACGTTTGAGAATCGTAAATGCAATCGAAAATAAAAAATGTGTGGAATTGACAAGTCTTTTTGGAGTGTTTTTAGACAAGTGCCTATCGATGATAGCAACCGAATGTCTGAATTTCTTTATAATATTATAACTAGCTGTCCGTCCCGGCTTCGCACGGATCATCTTTTTTTTATAGCCTATGTCACTCGGGAATAGTGTAGCTTCCCAACAGTGAAATAATTTTAAATTGGTCCAGCCGTTCTGAAGCCAATTTAATCCAAACTAACAAACAAACAAATAAACCTTTCCTCTTTATAAATAATATTAGTATAGATAATTTCTGATACCTTCGCGGTTATTACACATTGGAATGAAACAACTATAAACGGATTTAACTCGCGTATTTTTATTTTTATTTTATTAACTTAGTTAGTTTAAGTTCACCGTAAGCTGTTGTCAGTCTTGCTACGATTATGGAAACTGTAAACAATCCGAAACATCAGCAAATAAAATAAAATACGCGAGTCAAATCCGGTCATAGTTGTTTCATTCCAATGATTTTAGGTTATTTTTATTAGAATGATGACCAACTACTCCCAATAGATAAATCTAAACAACGTAATCAAAACAGAATATAAATTAACGGCCCTAATTAAACACGTACATTCGTCACGCGAGTCATAATAAATTAGTTTGCATGATTAATTATCAGTGGCGATATTATTTGCTAATTAAAAATAACGAGGTTTGTACGTTTATATTAAAGTAAGGTTTTGTGGTGTGAACAAGATATCTGAACAAGCAGGAAGTACAGCATATCTATACCTACTAATAGAATAAAGAGGAAAGGTTTGTTTGTTTAGATTGAATACTCCAAAACGACTCGACCGATTTGAAAAAATCTTTCACTGTTGGGAAGCTACACTATTCCCGAGTGACATAAGCTATAATAATAGGGATCCGTGCTAGTATTTATATATAGAAGGAGAAGCTAACTTAATAATTGATACCGCAGGGCCTAAACTATTACGAATAGAAATTTGAAATTTTGCACCGGGTCCTATTATAACGTAGATACGGGTTTTAATACTACATTCTGATATAAGTGGTGGGTTGACAGTTATATAGGAGGTGGTGCTATAAGCGCGAGTTGTAGACGAGCGCAATAAGGGACCTCTTACAAACTACCTTCCATAACATAATTTGACGACCTGTCGGTCTAGTGGTCAGAGGCCCTCACTACGAAACCGGAGGTTGCGGGTTTAAATCCTGCTAGGGGCAGATGTCAATGTGATGAGCACTAGCATCTGTACCTGAGTCTTGGATGTATTATATATGTATTTATGTATGTTTATCCGATGTCTAGTATCCATAGTACATGCTTTGCTTAGTTTGGGACTAGATCAATTGGTGTGAATTTTCTACACACACACACAAAGATAATGTAAAATTACTTCAGTAGGTACCTACTTTAGTACATACACTATCATTAGAAATGAAAATTTTAGAAAGAAAATTTTAGTTTTATAGTTTTATTCCAATGTGTAAACTACAAAAGCATCGGAGATAATCAATCAATTTATACTAAACTGTTATACTACTAGTTCTGTAATACGATATTAAAATTAACGACTAACGTTCATTCCGTGACTGCCATTAGCAAACTCCAAATCGTCTGTCCGCTCAATTCCTTAAAACTGTTTCCTTATTTTCACACAAATATCGCAAAACAAAGAACGCACAGTAGAGTAATTCTAATAATTTTTTTTTCGAACCGAATACTGAAACGCAGTTGGCCAGCTATTGGGCCTTTAGGTACTGCAAAACCGGACGGGTGGCGATCCTCCTGAGAGGAGGCTTTCAAGCCTTTATCATTCTAAGCTTCTGCCCACGACTTCGTCTGCGTATGATAAGCACCCCCATTTTACCCCGTAGGGGGTAAATTTTCAAAAGTCCTGTCTTAGTGCTCTCTTACGTCATAAAAGGAATGCCGTGTGTAACATTCTAGGTTTATAACTCTTATAGTTTAGGGCCTGCGTTAATATGTCAGTCATTAAGCTTCAGCTTCTCCTTGTATATAGGTAGGTACTTATAGTTTACATTAATTGTTTTATTCCATTGTGTAGGTAAATATAAAAGCATAAGAAATTGGAATGAAACAACTATTAACGGATTTAACTCGCATATATATTTTTTTATTTGCTGACATTTTGGATTCTTTACTGTTTCCATAATCGTAGCACGACTGAGCTGACAATAGTCTAACGATAAAGTCAACTACAGTCAAAGACTTGAGATAGTTGTTTCATTCCAATGTGTAATAACCGCGAAGGCATCAAAATTATTAGCATAAGAAATTATTTTAATCCTTTTAAAAAGTTAACATACTGTGTATCTTATTTTGTGCTTACAAAATACCCGAAGTGGCGTTTCGGACCAAGTTTACGTGAAATGTCGCGTGACAAGAATTAAATTAGACCTTCGCTATTACGAAGTCCGAATTGCGCTAACTGGCCGATCAATCATGATCGCGTTTCGAATAATACTAACTTTTTAAAACAATAACACTGGCTGAAAAGCTAGGTTGTGAACGGCGGTTCTTAAAAAAAACATTTGAAAATATTTGTGATTCGAGAATGGAATTTGGAACATTCGATATTTGAAATATGTTTTGTTTATTAACGCTGAACGTTGGCACCAAAATGTATGGGATGTGACATTCGCGAACGACTGTTACGAACGTCACAAACGCGGATGTCAAATCCCATACATTATGGTCGTTTCGTTTAACTTTAACGTTAAACGTTCGCACCTTGTCTACGCTACCTTTTCTCTTTAATAAATCAGTATAGATAGTATAGATTAGTATAGAAGTACATATACATGTTACTCAGTCATAATGTAGCTTTCAAATCAGAAAATAATTATTAAAATCGGTCCAGTACTTTTTGAGTTTATTCGTTACATACAAAAATACAAATCTTTCCACTTTATTATATTAGTATAGAAAAGTAATGGTATTGAACCAAAAATATCGATCGAATTTCGATAGTAGTTTGTATTACAATTATTTTCTACTAGCTTCTGCACGCGACTTCGTTCGCGTGGAACTCCTCCTTTTTTGCATTCGGTTAAAAAGTAGCCTATGTCCTTTCTCAAGCCCCAGACTTTCTTTGTACCAAATTTCATTTAAATCGGTCCAGTAGTTTTAGCGTGAAAGCGTAACAGACAGACAGACAGACAGACAGAGTTACTTTCGCATTTATAATATTAGTAAGGTAATAAGGTATAGTAAGGTATATTAGTAAGGTAATATTAGTAAGGATAACTTTATCATTGAAAGCACTACAAGACTGTAATACCGTTTATTAATTTTGTGTATAAACGAAATAGGTCATTCTAACAGTTGCATCTGTATTACAGGGCCGATGTTCACGCGCGAGTGCGCTCGGGCGATCAAAGCTAATCGCTTTCTACTCGGTGGTAGAAAAGGTTCTTATCTAACTTACCACCGTATTTGTTTCTATTAACAATAGCTAGGGCCCTTTTTACAAATTCGAAATCATTACTAATATTATAAATGCGAAAATAACTGTCCCGCTAAGACTACTGAACTACGATTTATATGAAACTAGCTTTTGCCCGCGACTTCGTCCGCGTGGAACTCCTCCTTTTTTGCAGTCGGTTAAAAAGTAGCCTATGTCCTTTCTCAGGCTCCTGACTTTCTTTGTACCAAATTTCATTTAAATCGGTCCAGTAGTTTTAGCGTGAAAGCGTAACAGACAGACAGACAGACAGAGTTACTTTCGCATTTATAATATTAGTAGGGAAGTAGGGATTTGGTACAGATAGTCTAGAGCCTGAGAAAAGACTCTTTCGATTGTGAAAAAAAAAAAAGTTACCGTAATAATTCAACGCTGACGGAGTTACTAAAAATATTGGAATGAAACAACTTTAACGGATTTAACTCGCGTATTTTATTTTTATTGGCTGACGTTTCGGAGCCTTACAGATTCCATAACCGTAGCACTGAGCTGACAATAGTCTTATGCTAAAGTATAAAAAGGTCAAAGTGTAAAACACTATTGTCAGCTCAGTGAAGTTAGAAATTATTATTTTACTAAAAATATTTCCTCTACTGACCTCAAATATCGGTCAAGCCAACTATTAAGTAGGTTGGTACGGGGCAGTAAAATGACGCAGCCGATAATAAAGTTAATTACTTAACTGCTTTAGTAACTTTACGAGTTCAGTTTAACTGTAATAGTATACGATGCCATTATCCAACATTGATACTTTGAAGGATGCTACATTTTAGCAACGGGAAAAGTAGGTAACTTAATTTATTACTATGTACCACTTAATTGTGAATTGGTGTGTTATTAAGACCTAATATTGGAATTTAAAAGAATCAAATGTTTGATGAAATGGTTCTGACTGAGACTGTTGTCAATCCGTCTCTCACCAGGTCTCATGAACAGTGGTAGTTATACAATTGACGTTTTCTCAGATAATGTATTTCTGTTTTAATACTAAAACAAGAATAAAATAAAGATTTAATTTAAGAGGATTGTGAACCTGTTAATTTTCATACAAAAGGCGATAACGTTTTACACCCAGTAAATATAGTTAGATTTTTATAATTTTTGAATATGTTGTAGATATAATGAGAAACTACGTCTGTACGTTTTGATTTTTAAGAAATATTGCTTACGCTAAAATTTATTAGCATCTAAAAATCTATATATAGATGCTAATATGAAATCTAACTATATTTACTGGGTGTAAAACGTTATCGCCTTTTGTATGAAAATTAACAGGTTCACAATCCTCCGGCGATGTAAATGAAAAAAAAAAACCGACTAAGTGCGAGTCGGGTTCGCGCACGAAATATTCTGTAAGTAGGTACCTTTATTTATAAAAACTGATATTACTACTAATATTTTTTTATAGCTGCAGCAGAAAAACATCATTTGTGAAGATTTCAACTGGCTTACTATAACGCTTCATTAGATACAGCCTGGTGACAGACGGACAGACAGCGAAGTCTCAATAAAAAGAGTTTTACCCTTTTGGTTACGGAACCCTAAATTTTCGTTGCAATATCGTTTCTGCAATACAGAGTAAGCCACGCTTCCCAAAGGTGCTTCCTCTGAATTTTTTACATTAGTCTAGATTTTTTTGCTTTTTAGCCAAACACGTTTGGAATATTTTTACAAAGTGTTTTTAGCTAAATTGAAACGTTACCTAAGGCTGAAATAGGTACAAAGGTTAGTTTTTAGTACTTAGTGAGTTTTAAGTGCAATTTATATTTTGAAGTCAATTTTCAATCATTTTAGAATGTAGACTGAGTTAATATAGAATTGGAGGAGATTCGTTTTACAGCTTTTTGAATAACTATTACGCAAATAAAATTTTAATAGGTTGTGATTCGCGGTTATTACACATTGGAATGAAACAACTTTAACGGATTTAACTCGCGTATTTTATTTTTATTGGCTGACGTTTCGGAGCCTTTACAGATTCCATAATCGTAGCACGACTGAGCTATTGTCAGCTCAGACAAAGTTGTTTCTGAATTCTAATGAAATACTATAACTTGCGTATTTTATTTTAGGTGTTAACGTTTCGAAAGATTATTGTTCTCATATTCGTAGCCTACTATTCGACGGAGTCCTTTTCGAATCTGCCTATACAGAGAAGTCATATTATAAGTTACAACAAAAAGGTGCAAAAACCAGATGACGTCATCGGAATGAGCATTAATAAACGCACCAATCAGAGAACCGCAATAACTGCATGTTACATTTGCATCGACCGCCTGTGACGTGTGGTCCCCGTCTCTCATATTTGCTTGTCCAATTAAAATCTGACGGTTTTCAGAGATAAACCAATAATTACAATTTTGAGTATGCGGTAGATCGTATTTCCCAGGTGAGATTAATGAGTTCATATTAAAATCAATGGATACGGTCTATCATATTTTTTTTAAAAGATTGATTAAGATTTTGTTATACGAATCTTACTTTTCGTAGTAAGCAGAATTATCAACATACAATTATTACGTATGTCACTAGCGTATTTTTTTTATTTACTGCCGTAAAAAACTTTACAGGTCCTATATTTGAATCTGACTGAGCTCATAATAGTCTGACACATTGCAATAGTTGTTTCATTACAATGATTATTGTATTATAACCGCCTAGGCATCAAAAATTAATATTTATAGGTCAAGGGAAATTAAGTAGGTATTTATACTTTTCAATCAATACAAAAGCTTAATTATTCAAATGTGTATGCATATCTTATTTATCGACTGTACGATTACAATCTGATTCTACATAGTCATCTGACTATGTAGAATCATTTTCTATGTGCTACGCCGTAGCAGCTACGCGTAGCCACGTAGCAAATCTCTACAGCCGTAGAACGTGTTACGAGAATTGGGGCCGCCGCGTGTCAATATTCTGTTATTATGCGCTAGAGTAAGTTGAGGCTATTATGTTCCACCAATGAGAGACAAGCTACTGGTCTGTGATTGGTGGAACACGATAGCTGGACCTCATTCTACACGACGTCCTTCTGAAAGATTTTTGATACACGACGACCTCAATTACAAGTTGTATTTTCATTTTCTCTGTATATTCATTTAAACTTCGAGCTGATAAATAATTCTGACATGTAAATTTAGATAGAAAACATGACAGAAGTGACGTGAAGTCTGGTTATATTTCGTATTAAGTATGTAATAAGATTGTTGAAGTGTGTAGGTATTATTTTGTAGGTGTAATTAGATTCACATTATGTAATGTCTATCTGTTTGAATAATTACACATAACTTACCCAGGACTTACTTGGGTATTGCCTATCGCGCCATTGTAATAAAAGAGTCTTCGAAAGTATTGTTATGTCAAATGCTATCAAATATTTATATTCCCTCACATTTCCGATAAAAGACTAAACATATTTTTTCATCTCAGCGGGAATTCCTTTTGTTATACCCTTGCTTATATAGGTTATATAAATAGAAAAACGATGTAATAATGGAAATATTTTTCCACTATTGATATTATCATCTTCAATGTTTTGTTAAATATATAGAAATCCTTATAATAATATGCAACTTACAATAAAAATATTAATATATTACCTAAATGATTCTGTAATTGTCGGAGCATTTATTTCGAAAACACATCGGATGTTAGATTTTATTTTTTGAAGCATTCCGTTCCAACGTAACGTTTTTTATACTAATTAATAGAAAATACAAAATGGAGGACGCCGCTTGTCAAAAATCAGCTAGATGCACGTCGTGTAGAATGAGGTCTAGCAATCATGTTTCACCAATGAGAGACAAGCTACTGGCCTGTGATGAGAGACAAGCTACTGGCTTGTGATGAGAGACATGCTACTGGCCCGTGATGAGAGACAAGCTACTGGCCTATGATAACAGACAAGCTACTTTCCCGTGGTACGAGACAAGCTACTGGCCTGTGATTAGTGGAACATGACAGCTGGACCTCATTCTACACGACGCGCTTCTAAAGGATTAAAGACAAGCGACACATGACAATTTGACCTCATGATATACGACGTACCTAACTTTTGACTTTAAACTCAGCCCTTGCCTATTATCTTCCAGCTGTAGCCCATACTCGGGAAACGTAATCGATATAGCTACTGTTTCGCTTCCGGAATGACCGCTCATCGTTTTAAAAGCTATTAAAATACAACAGGAAAATGGACATGCTTTCCAAATAACCAATTTAACGTCTCACCTGTCTTCAGAGATGTTCCGGTGTGTTCGCAAAATGAAACTAGGGGTGTTACGAATAAAATTATTATCATCTACACTAATATTATAAAGAGGAAAGATTTGTACCTATTTTTGTATGTTTGTAATGAATAGGCTCAAAAACTACTGGACCGATTTTAATAATTCTTTCACAGTTGGGAAGCTACGTTCACCCTCAGTAACATAGGCTATAGAATATTTTGAAAAAAATTAGGGATCCGTGCGAAGCCGGGGCGAACCGCTAGTATTTTATATATATATATATATATAATATATATAGATATATAGATATAGATTTATAGCAAAGTTGGATTTTTTCGAACACTTAACTCGGGGCCAATTTTAGTGGTTTTAGATTTTTTGCATATTATTAGTTTATCCGTCTACGACTATGGGAAATGAAAAGTCGAAACATCACCATATTAATTACTATGCGCTATTTTAATCCGTTAGGTAGTGTTTAATTTCAAATTGAAATTGCGAAAACATCAGAAATCAAAATGAGGTTTTCATTAAAGGGGCAAAGTAAATAAAATAAACAGAGGTTCCGTTATAATTATATTATTTTATTTACAATAACCACAAAGGTATCCGAAAGTATATTTTAATTAACCAAGTAAGTATGCAGTTTGATGAAGGTGCGGAATAATTTTGTCTCTCCCATCGTTTCAGTACATTATTTTATTTTTAATTATTTAATTTAACACAAAATGTTAGACAACCCTAAGTGAAACCAACGTACCGATTCCATCACCCACTTTGTTTGAACAACCGCTTGTAATCTCACTTCCATTCGCTTCTTATACTTGTTCTAGAAATTGGTTTATTGAGGTGAGAGAAGAATTCATTTTCTCTACGAAAATGTACTACTATGTATCGATTTATTTAGCACTTAAGCCTTTTGTCGCGTGAGAAAGCATTTGTCACTGTCTTACTTGTGAAATGAGTGTAAGTGTGAAAGAGATAGATTAATGATAGCTCAAGAAAAGCTAGTACTTACACAGGTTTTATAATAATAATCATGTCATTGTTGTCTTTTACTTCAAAAAGTCGAATATAATTTATTTTACACAATTTATTTTAAATAAGTGCCAGTTTAGTGAAGTCGTAATGAATAAAATTTAATAAAAAACTAAAGCTGATTTCACCTCAAAGTTTTGAAGAAAAAACGAAATCATTACAGAACTATGTTACTAAACTACACAATGAGGTACATAGTCATATAATTCTAATCAAATCTATTAGATAAAGCACTAAAATGAAAAAAAAACAAAATGTCACTTATCATCACGTCAAAGCAAAGTATTTAAAAACGTGATACAAAACGGTAACATCTTTTGAATGCCCCAAGCGCAATCTATCAACGTTGACGATACGCATTCCATTCCTTTCCAGCCAACTCAATCAACGTAACATTAAGGTAATCTATCTTTTCTATTTGTACAAAAATCCGTCAAAAAACCCTGAATGTGGACAATATAGGGTCGCGTGCGCGCCATGATTGCATATCGTTTTGACAAATGGCGATCGCGGGCTCGACCAATCACAGCGAGGGTGGTTTGAATAAGGAATGACGTTTGTGGCCAACTTCGTGGTGGTTTGCTAATTTCGCTAATGTTAGAATTTGCTAGTTTCTGTGAGTAATTGGATTTACAAAGACTTTGTTGTTGTGTTTGAGATATTTCTTTTAGAAAATTGATGTCGTTTTGATCTGAGAAGGTATGTTGTTGAACTCTTACTTAGATTTTAGACTCATTTTTTTGATATTATATTTTGTATGAAATTAACTACTTACCTATACAAAAATTAACAGTGTTGGGATGAATAGCTGTTCGTTCATCGCGCTAAAACTGAAGAATGACTAAATCATCTTTGGGTAATTTTAGTTTTAAAATAAGTATTTGTTAAAGTCCTTTTTGATATATTTGTTAAAGTCCAGGGAAAGTTTATAGTAAGAAATTTGAGTCAACTAGTTAGACACTAATAAATAAACTTTTATGTTAATATAATCTGTATAAGTAAATTCTTTTTTCTTGTGTTTTTTATTGTCAGGAAATTAAAAAAAAAAGATATTATATTAAAGTACGAAGTTCGCAAGGTCAGTTGTCCAGTTTTGAATAAAATTTGTTCAATTACATTGTGAAGCATATAATACTTACATAATAATAATGATAATCATCTCATCAAATTCACTGATCAATGAAATCTGGAATTACAATCAGCCAATTACGTGATAAGCATCGCCCGGTAACTCGAGTAACTTCAGAAACCTTGTTTACTCCAAGGGCCTTATTTTGGGCATTAATTTGATTTCATATGAGATTATAGCATATTTTTATACAAAATTTGATCGTCGGTGTTCATAATTAGTCAGATTTTACAAGAAAATAATAATTACCTATGAAATAAGATTTAATATTATACTATATTAAACTATAGATTTAATATTATACTATATAAAGTCGCTCAGCGGGCTATGGAAAGGGCTATGCTCGGCGTTTCTCTGCGGGATCGAATCAAAAATGAGGTGATTCGGCAGAGAACCAGAGTCATCGACATAGCCCACCGGATTAGCAAGCTAAAGTGGCAGTGGGCTGGCCATATTAGCCGAAGAACCGATAACCGTTGGAGTAAACGTGTTCTAGAGTGGAGACCGCGTCTCGGCAAGCGTAGTGTAGGACGTCCTCAGGCAAGGTGGAGTGACGATTTGCGTAAGATGGCTGGCAGGAGCTGGATGCAAGCAGCCCAAAATAGAGCAAAGTGGCGTGAAATTGGAGAGGCCTATGTCCAGCAGTGGACTGCGCCGGGCCGATGATGATGATGATGATGATTATACTATATTTTATGATCGATAAACAAATCAATAATTAGTCGAAAGAAACGAATGTCACATCGTATGGAATCGACATCCTAATCCTATTCCTATCCTAACTAATATTATAAATGCGAAAGTCTGTCTGTCTCACTTTCACGCTAAAACTACTGAACCGATTTAAATTTGGTACAAAATTTTGAGAAAGGACATAGGCTACTTTTGATTGCGACAAAAGAGTTACTAACCTACCTAAAGGGCTCCCGTAATTATTAATTCCACTCGGGTGGAGTCGCGGGCATAATTTAGTTGACTATAAAAAGTTCTTACAAAACTCCAAAATAAACGTTACATTTACACATAACATCCTTTTCGCAAAAATTACAACAAAACCCCACTATACTTTCCAAATTGAAACAAGGTGTTTATTTACAAAAAAGACCTGAAAAGCTAAATCACGTCGACCCCCATATCTCTTGCTGAGTAAGCCATAATAAAGTTACCACTGAACTATTAACTTCAAAGACCACAAAACTCGCTAGGGTTGTCAACTCAGGACGGAAGATTTTTAGCACGCGAGAAGGCATAATATTATGTCACCATCGCTCTTTCGAAAATAATAATAAATTGATATACTTACGCGAGTAAAAGCCGTTACAGTTGTTTTATACCATTTTTATAATTTAATGATACCTCGGGGCGTAGACAAGGCGCCAACGTTCAACGTTAACGTTAAACGAAACGACCAAAATGTATGGGATTTAACATCCGCGAACGACTGTCACGTACGTTACAAACGTTGGCACCTTGTCTAGGCCCTAAGCTCAGAATAACATTTTTGTCGCGTGAGAAGGCATATTGATATGTCACTGTCGCTCTTTCACTCATCACAGAAGTAAAGTGACAGATTTATCGCGGCTGTCACAATGATTTTTAGGTGAACTAAATTTGTTGCCTAAAAATATTGTAGGTGTTTAGGCTGTTTTTATTATTAACTAGCAGCCCTGGCAGACGTCATCCTGCACCTTAGTAGTAACAATAAACTATAAAAAAGCCTAGAAAATTAAGAAATCTATGGTTGCTTTTTTATAGTTGTTTTATTGTCAGAAACTGTAAAGTTTTCTAATCGCCAACATATTTTATAATATCTGGGAGTAAAATCCCTTACAGTTATTTTATACTATTTTTATAATTTAATGATACCTTATTTGATGAGTACATGTAAAACTAACCACTATAAAAACACCTGACTACCACATGGTAGTCAGGTGTTTTTATAGTGGTTAGTTTTGTTGCAATGTGTTAGTTTTAGTGCAATAAATAAATATCTAACATTTGACAACCCTAGAGCATAGACCTTATATTATAGAGTATAAATTTGAGGTTCCTTGTATTCGGAATAAATGTGCGAGTCCGTCGATCGATCTCCCTTTTTCTACTACTTACGGTCAGGTTGAGAGATTTATTTGATTTTCCTTAAGATGCTACTGAGGGTTGTTAATTTGTCTCGTGGAAAAAGAAACAATATGGACCAAGGGCCATTTTGTCGAGATTGCCCTGGTTAAGTAATTGGTTATTTTAATGAGACGAGTTAATTTGGAAATTGTGGCTAATTGGCCATTTACTGGAAATAATGCAATACTTTTTTCCTCCTTTTAAGGTTCCGTGCCCAATGGGTAAAACGGGCCCTTATTACTGAGAATCTGTCCGATCGTACGTCTGTTACCTCATGAATTAAATAAATAAAAAAAATATTTTAGGGGATCCATAATTCAAGTCTGATTCCGACTCGCACTTGGCCGGTTTCTTTAACTGGCTAGCTGGTATTGACTGTCATAAAATTCAAATAAAAAGTAAAGAGATCTGAAGCTTTTGTTATTAACACAGAACAAGAATAAAACAGCAGTATCTATTTTTTTCAAAACGTCACCATAAAGTCAATACCCAAGAGTTAAAATTGTTATATTTTAGATAGCTGTCCGCCCCGGCTTCGCACGGGTATTTTTTTTATAGTCTATGTCACTCGGGAATAGTGCAGCTTCACAACAGTGAAATAATTTTTCAAATCGGTCCAGTCGTTTTGGAACCTATTTAATCCAAACAAACAAACAAACAATGTACTTATTTAATTACCTAAAATACTTGTATAATTTCTTCAAAATGAAACACCGTAACTAGCTATCTATGACATGATTGCAGTTCTGTTGCAATTGGAATAATTAGTGCAAATTTCCTTCATCTTGCATAATTGCATTCATTAGGAAAACGTTCCGGGCATGAGTGCCAGCTGCAGCTACCGATAGATTTTAAAATAATTATTTTAATTATCTTTAATAGGTGAAATTATAACAGCATGTACCTATATCAAAGTAATTATTATTTTTTGTACGTGACTTCGCTGTAAAATTAGTACTTTGAGTGGTTAATTTTTCATTGCATTTAGATGTAGTAGGTATAGAAAGATATATAAATATTTTTTAAATAACTTCTGATTCCTTCTCGGTTATTACACATGAGAATGAAACAACTACAGATTTGACCTGCGTATTTAATTTTATTTGTTGACGTTAAGAGAACTTTACATTTTCCATATTTTTAGCAGGACTTAGGTGAAGATTGTCTAACTATATAGTTTTCGAAGCGTCAGCAAATAAAATTATATTTTCGCGATTTAACGTCAGCAAATAAAATAATAGTTATAATTATTTCGTTTTCATCTATTAAATGTAGGCCTTTCATTTAAAACTAGCGGTCCCGGCAGACTTCGTCCCGCCCGGCAAAGAATCAATTTGGAACGTGTTAAAAAGTATCCTATGTCCTTCTCCTGGTTTTGAGCTACATCCCCAGCAATTTTCAGCCAAATCGGTTCAGCCGTTCTCGAGTAATATACGGAGTAACTAACACGACTTTCTTTTATATAATACTAGTGGTCCCGGCAGACTTCGTCCCGCCCGGCAATGTCGATTTGACAGTTGGAATGAAACAACTATTAACGGATTTAACTCGCGTATTTTTATTTTATTTTATTTGCTGACGTTTCGGATTCTTTACAGTTTCCATAATCGTAGCATGACTGAGCTGACAAAAGTCTAACGCTAAATTTGACAGTTGTCATTGTTGCGTTTTGTTGTACTATTTTTAACAAATCAGCTTAATATTAATTGGAACGTGATAAAAAGTATCCTATGTCCTTTTCCTGGCTCCGAGCTACCTACCCCGCCAATTTTCAGCCAAATCGGTTCAGCCGTTCTCGAGTTATAAACGGAGTAACTAACACGACTTTCTTTTATATAATAAGATAAAATATATAAGATAAGATATCGGCGACCACGAGGCCTACACGTACTATATTATGATGGGTTCGACCTTAAGGCAGCGAATTTCGAAACCGATTCAATTTAATCATTCTCACAAAGAATACATTTCGACAACATCACAAACCTTTACCGTTGTAGTTTTTTTACCGATACCCGAATATTTATTCTAACCACGTATAAGTTAAGCGGGTTTCTTAAAGGAGTTTCTCAAGTGACGTAACCGGGATTTGAGTCGATTTTTCCTCTTTTGTCCACTAATGTGAAACAAAGTGGCCTATTGTATTGTTAAGGTTGAAGAAATGTCGGGAAATGTCATTTTGTGACAACAGAGTAAATAGTGGGGAGAATGTTAATGTATAAAACGGCTTTGTTTTGTTAAAGAAATTATAAATTTAATTGTGGAGAATCGTTAGTACTTATAAATAAGATAGGTGTTTCGTAAATTGAAAAAAAAAAAGCTATTTCTAATTATATAACAGAACACACTGACTTAATGACTATCAACGCAAGGCTTCAACTCCAAGGTTAATTACAAATTTTGCATTTTCTATTTATAATGTGGGAGCACTAAGAAAGGATTTTTGAAAATTTATCCTCGTTGGTGGTACAAAGGTGCTTATCGTGCGCAAAGATGCGCAAAGAAGTCAAAGACAAAAGATAGTTTTTTATATTATGATATTTGTAAAAATTTGATTACTTTGTGTTTTCACACGTTTGGGTAGGTACACTATTAAGTGGTTACTGGTTGTATCATGAGTAATTTTCCCTTATCTTTATACAAGTAATCAAACAAATATTTACACTTTTATATTCTTGAGATTCCGTAACGTACCGGGAATTTTAAGTTCTTGCGAATTTATTTACTGCGTCATTGAAAAATTTATTACAGGTAAGTTCTATAAATAAACTTATTTATGACTTGAAGCGGAACGCTCTCAGTTTCAAACGATAACTTATAAAAAAACTTAATACTTGCCGTACTTGACTGCAGCTTTAGTAAAAATGTAATAAAATTATATTATATAATTTGATTAACTAATTTTGATTAAATTACACACCAATGAGGGCCCGTTGTCAAAAATCTTTTAGATATTCGTCCAGCTGTCATGTTCCACCAATCACAGACCAGCAGCTTGTCTCTCATTGGTGGAACATGACAGCTGAACCTCATTCTACACGACGCTCATATAGCGCAAAAGTTGCCAATCGTAATCCTGCATCCACAGGTATATCAAAAATTACTTAGGTACCAAAATCAAATTGCGTTATGTAATTAAAAAACACATACCTAGTCTTAAAGATAATTCGCACCTTTACAAGAAAAGTGTTACAAACCAAAATATTTATTGGAATGAAACAACTTTAACGGATTTAACACGCGTATTTTATTTTTATTGGTTGACGTTTTGGAGCCTTTACAGATTCCATAATCGTAGCACGACTGAACTGACAATAGTCTTATGTTAAAGTGATATAGTGAAATATTCAGTTAGGTACTCATTTAAGACTGTAAGTCTGTACATTTAAATGTGAATCTCGAAGTCTAGTAAAGGTGCGGTATAACACAATATTTATTAGAATTAAACTCAACTGACAATAGTCTTATGCTAAAGTGATTTATACAGCTCAGTCGTACTACGATTATGAAATCTGTAAAGGCTCCGAAACGTCAGCCAATAAAATAAAATACGCGAGTTAAATCCGTTAAAGTTATTTCATTCCAATGTATTATAACCGCGAAGGCATCAGAAATTACGAAATTCATTTTTTATAATAAATAATCCACTAAAAGTATTTCGTACATCAAACGAATATAACCACAGCTCGGATATTTTGGCGAAATGATTAATTCCAACGAAATGTCATCGCTGGCACTCGCAATAAATATTGACTTTTGTTTTTATTCGCCAGAAGGTTTTATTGCTTCCTTGCGGAACAATGGCGGGCGATAAATTTCAAAATTTGTCCACACAACCTCGCCAATATGGCGAAATGATCGGTCTCTTCGTGGAATTGGACGCCAAATGCAAATAGGTGTGGACTGTGTTGACGGATCGGTTGGTCGACTAGTTTTACTACGTGATGAGTTTGGTTGGTTTTAAATCTCTACGGGATAAAGGGGTTATTAGGAAATAGTCTTTAATATGATATCTATGTGAAATTTATGTACCTATAGGTACTTTATAATTTATGAAAAAAAAATCGTTTAAATCAGTCATGTTTTTAAAGTAAATTGTGATTCATACACGATAGTATGATCGTGTATGAATCTATATATATACTTACCATATTAATTTACATAATATAAGCACTATATATTAACAGGAAATAATACAGAACTGCCAAACATAAACCTATTGGAATGGAATAACATATTATAAAAAAAAATTAACTACGAAGTATAGTTAGCTCTGTATAGTTAATACTATACAGAACTAATTCTCTGTAAAGTTTTCTAAACGTCGGTTTAAAACTTCCCAAGTTAAATCACTTAATAAACAACTATAAACCGCGAAAGCAACAGAAATTATTATGAATGTTTAATCAACCGTCATAAATCTTTTATCTATTGGCACTTGTAATTTTCCATATTATAAACAGCCTCCTGGCGATCCTTGAAAATTTCCCTCCTTCATATATTAAAAAAACGATTCACAAGTAATGAGAATTGTCAAAAATTTAATATCGCATATCGATAAAAATGCCGACCCTACCCCGTCTATATGTACCATCGATTATATGTAACCAACTCAGATTAAAACAGCGAAAGCACTTGACAAAATAAACTTCGACATTAGGCGTTCTAACTGTAAGCCAGAGATTGTGTAGGCAATAATTTTTAATGACTTCACGGTTATTATAACGGATTTAAATCGCGTATTTTAGTTTATTTGCAAATGTTTTAAAAACTTAGAAAACTCTAGCGTTCGTTTCCGTCGACAGTTTTTTTAAGGTTGACAGTTGACGTTGACAAAAAAAAATAAAAATCATTTTAACTTAAGGATATAAATACAGGAAAACTTTATCAAAACGTCAGCAAATATCGTAAAATATGACTAGCATATGATCATGGAATCTGTGAAGGTTCCGAAACGTCAGCCAGTAAATAAAATACGCGAGTTCAATCCGTCTAAAGTTGTTTCATTCTAATGTCAAATATGCGAGTTAAATCCGTTATAGTTGTTTCATTCCAATACATTTAGGTACTTATCAACTTTGACTTAAATCACAGCGTATTTTAAAAAATATACAAAAAAATAAATCCAAAAAATACCTGCGTCGCTAACGTCTAACCTGGCGAAGTATTACCATATTACAAAAAACCTATCGACAAACTCCAAACTAAACCGAGCTTTTTAATAACAAAATGGACCCACTCGTTCCTGATACTCTGTAAAGCCTTTAGCTCTCGTATACGAAAGTACATCACATTGTGCCGGGATAGCACACTCCGCTGATCAAAGCATCGGCACCTTTGTTGTGACAGATTGGGTATGAAGCCAGTTTTTTATTACTTATATATTTTTATGACACATTTTTTCCTTTACATTTTGGTGTCGAAACGGAATAGCAGGTGATTGGAATTTCCGTTTGGAAAAGGACGCAATCTGAGGTTGACACCTAAAAAAGATTGGATGTGAAAGCTGAAATTTGGCTAATAAACCACTTTTGGATAGTTGGAAAGCTAAAACACCTTTTGTTATAATAATTTCTGATGCCTTCGCGGTTATTATACATCACTTGCTTTAGCATAACACTATTGTCAGCTCAGTCGTGTTACGATAATGGAATTTGTAGAGGCTCCGAAACGTCAGCCAATAAAATAAAATACGCGAGTTAAATCCGTTTAAAGTTGTTTCATTCTAACTACTTTTGTTGCCGATTTGTGAGCCATAATTGAAATGTGTGGTTAATTTAGCGTTAGACTATCGTCACTTAGTCATGCTACGATTTAGGAAACTGTAAAGTATTAGAACCGTCAGCCTATATAATAAACTAAAATACGCGAGTTGAATCCGTTTATGGTTGTTTCATTCCAATATAATATCTATACTAATATTATAAAGCTGAAGAGTTTGTTTGTTTGTTTAAACGCGCTAATCTCAGGAACTACTAATTCGAATTCAAAAAATATTTTTTTGTTGGATAGACCATTTATCGAGGAAGGCTTTAGGCTATATAACATCACGCTGCAATCAATCGGAGCGAAGAAACAGGGGAAAATGTGTAAAAAACGGGGAAAATATGAAGCCTTATGAAGAAGTGACAGAAGACTTTGACAGATCTTTGACGAAACAATCGGACGGGCAGGACGACGTCTGCCGGGGCCGCTAGTGTATTATAAACGCGAAAGTCTCTAATAATGTTTGTTAATCTTTCACGTAAAAATATAATACAAAACAAAATATAGAGTAGTAAAAATATAATACAAAACAAAATATAGAGTAGCTTATAAATCTTAAAGGCTATATTTTATAACAATATTGTGTAAAGTACCCATCGTGCGTAGACGAAGTCGCGGGCAGAAGCTAGTCTTACATATCACTCCATGAATATTAAGTCCTAAAAATACAAATACTGTAATATATATATAAACCTTGAACGGTACATAGTAAAGTTCACCAAACAACTAACAATTGCGATACGTTGAACTTTTGTTCCGAATGTTAAATTTTAAACGCTGGCCCGGCGTTTAGTGCGCTTAAATATTTAAATACAAAGAACTTTTCGACAATAGCCACGCTTCTAAATACCTTCCTAAACAAACAATTGTACATTACAAAATAATGTCTGATGCCTTTGCGGTTATTACACATTGGAATGAAACAACTAATAAATCGTCGCGTTAGACAACTTCTATAGATCAGATTTAATTAATTATATATTATATATTATTCTTATACTAATATTATAAAGAGGAAAGATTTGTATTTTTGTATGTTTGTAATGAATAGGCTCCGAAACTACTGGACCGATTTCAAAAATTCTTTCACCTTTGGAAAGCTACATTATCCCCGAGTAACATAGGCTATATAATATTACGCTTGGTCTTATAGTTGCGGAGCAGTAACCGAAAATGTTTCAAAAACGGGGGAAAAGAAATAAACGTAAAACTATGAAAAAAATCTTAAGTCCCCCCGTGCGAAGCCGGGACGGGCCGCTAGTTAATTATATAACCACTTTTATCGAATATAATTCATTTGACTCTTGTAATAATTTCTGATGCCATCGCGATAAAAATATTCTACACATAACATTACCAATTAAAAAAATGTAAAACAGTTAACTTACGCGTGTAATAGAATTTTTATAAATATTTCATATATTTTTTTTATATGGATCAGTAGTTAAATTTTGTCATTTCTAAAGAAAGGTAATTACGAGTATATAATAAAAAAATCACTTTCGTGCGCATATGGAAACTATAAAGTTATTGAAATACCTAAAGTAAAGTACGAAAGTTAAATCCGTTATAGGTTCTAAATTGATTTCTATTTTCTCTATATTAGAAAAGTGCTTTTAAATTCTCTAAACAGACAATGAACGCTTTAAGCTTTATTGCCTGCCGACACAAATTGCTTTTAGCACTAATTAGTGGGGAATAGTTAATATACAATCAAATCGAGGTATTCCGTAAGGGTTTTAGAAAAAACTTATACAATATAGTTCCTTTATCTATTTATATCTAAACCAATATGATAAAGAGGAAAGGTGAGCGACATAGGCTATATTACGTTTAAAAAAAATAGGGATCCGTGCGAAGCCGGAGCGGACCGCTAGTCTATCTATATAAATAAACTAGCTTTTGCCCGCGACTTCGTCCGCGTTGAACTCCTCCTTTTTTGCAGTCGGTTAAAAAGTAGCCTATGTCTTTTCTACGGCTCCAGACTTTCTTTGTACCAATTTCATTTAAATCGGTCTAGTAGTTTTAGCGTAACAGACAGACAGACAGACAGAGTTACTTTCGCATTTATAATAATTTTATAATTTACTAGTTTTATATAATCTAAACTAGTTTTATACAGTTTTTAATACATTAATTTGGTTTAATTTTACGAAGAGAATTAACTGAAATT
Organism: Polylopha cassiicola; assembly: GCA_038024825.1. Taxonomy (NCBI): domain Eukaryota; kingdom Metazoa; phylum Arthropoda; class Insecta; order Lepidoptera; family Tortricidae; genus Polylopha; species Polylopha cassiicola. The sequence continues at coordinate 2,140,106 of CP149060.1, read as the reverse complement.
CTATAATTCACTTTATTTTGCAATTTTACTCTAATTACAATATAAATACTTTTATAATAATACTAGCGGCCCGTCCCGGCTTCGCACGGGGGGACTTAAGATTTTTTTAAGGCCTCAGAAACGATACTTTTCCCCCGTTTTTGAAACATTTTCGGTTACTGCTCCGCAACTATAAGACCTAGCGTGATATTATATAGCCTATGTTACTCGGGGATAATGTAGCTTTCCAACGGTGAAAGAATTTTTGAAATCGGTCCAGTAGTTTCGGAGCCTATTCATTACAAACATACAAAAATACAAAAATACAAATCTTTCCTCTTTATAATATTATATTAATATTAATTATTATTATAGTATAGATGAATCACAGATATGTATGTACGCATATAACTTTTGAAAGAATGCATCAAATTGGATGATTCTTTTTTTATGCATTGCTTATTGTCAGGACAAGGTTCGTGGGTATATATAGTACATTACGCACCAAGGCCAGTAAAATAAAAAATGTCTCAGATCACATGTAATTGTCGTCCGAGGCGAAGCCGAGGTTGACAGAAATGTGATCTGAGGCTTTTTTATTCTACTGGCCGAGGTCAGTATACTATTTTTCTGTTCGACGTTGCCAGAAAGCGGAAATTTCATTTAGCGAAGCGGCCACAAAGTTGGCGCTTTCTGGCCGGAGGACGGAAAAGTACATTGAAAGTAGGTTTAATTATAATTATTTTTTAAAATATACTTAATACAAAAAGTTAATGCCGGAATGTGACAGAAGACTTTGGCGAAACAATTGAACGGACAGGACGACGTCTGCTTCCGCTAGTTTTATATAAAGCAATTTTAATTTTAAATAAAGCCTAATAGAATTTATTTTCACCACTTAATTTCCAACAAAACTATATCACCAAAGGCAATTATCTACGCTCCAACAATCCCCACCTAATATATCATCCAACATAAAAATCTTAAAGAAACTCCACTAAAAATTCAGGCAGTATTTTCAAGACCTAATAAATTTAATCACAACGTACATTACGAGGGCGGGGGAGACAAATTATCCCCCTAGGAGGGCGATCAAGTGCGGGCTAGTGGGAGGTAATAGTTAATAATTTTAATTGAATTGTATGTTAACGAACTAAGAGATAATGGCCGTAAGTTTGAATGATGAGGTTGTTAATGGACAAAGTGAATTAGGAAGCTGTTTGCAAGCAAAGGTTATAAGTGGATTGGATTTGAGATTTAGTTTCCGATGACCAAATTGCGATGGACATGTTATGTACTGCCTTTAAATGCAAATGGCGGACTTTTAAAGAAAATCCTAATCCTATAAAATTCAAATTCAAATTATTTATTGCATTCCTTATGTTATTATCCTAAATCCTAACTAATCTTAACTAATATTATAAATGCGAAAGTAACTCTGTCTGTCTGTTACGCTTTCACGCTAAAACTACTGGACCGATTTAAAACAAACAACTTTTTTGGTACAAAGAAAGTCTGGAGTCTGAGAAAGAACATAGGCTACTTTTTAACCGACTGCAAAAAAGGAGGAGCTCCACGTGGACGAAGTCGCGGGCAGAAGCTAGTAACATTATAAATGCGAAAGTAACTCTGTCTGTCTTGCTTTCACGCTAAAACTACTGATGACTGATTTACCTAAATTAAATTCAGTACGCAGATAGTCTAAAGTCTTGGAAACATAGCCTACGTTTAATTGAATATCACAATACAAATTCTAGGAACTCTTAATTAAATGCTAAAATTAACACAACAATATAGACGTATGAATTGTTCCAGGCAAAACTTTAGTATTCATTGAAATACCTAAGACCTAACTAGGCATTAGCATAAGCACAATAGCAGCTCACCTTATGAAATTGTTATCGCTGGATCATTTCTTATTAATTTTGTAGCTCTTGGTCTAGCTTTTGGCTCCGTGCCATGCGATGCTACTTTGGTAATAAAATTAGGCTTAACAAGAATTTGTTAAGCACCTTTATAACACCATAATTACGCGTTGAAACTTGGCTGATATTTAAAGTACTAATCCTAACTAATATTATAAATGCGAAAGTAACTCTGTCTGTCTGTCTGTCTGTTACGCTTTCACGCTAAAACTATTAACGGATTTAACTCGCGTATTTTTTTTATTTTATTTGCTGACGTTTCGGATTCTTTACAGTTTCCATTATCGTAGCACGACTGAGCTGACAATAGTCTAACGCTAAAGTGATTTATACAGTTATGCAAACTACCTTATATTTAAATTACAAATTTTGAACCTTATATTTAATTTAATAATTAGTTATAAAATTAGATTGTGTTTTGGGATAATCAGCAGAAATTGTTTTTGCGGGTATATAGTTTTTAAATACGAACCAAATGAACCTAACCTCATTTTAGTTTAAGTAAATATTTGTAATATCACTACCTACTTAGTATAAAACAAAGTCGCTTTTTTTGCCTCTTTATGTACGCCTAAATCTTTAAAACTACTTAACGGATTTTGATGCGGTTTTTTTAATAGATAGAGTGATTCAAGAGAAAGGTTTAAGCACCCGTGTGAAGCCGGGTCGGGTCGCTAGTTAAAAATAAATCCTAGGTTTTTTGTGAAAACACAATCCTTATTCTTACTAATATTATAAATGCGAAAGTAACTCTGTCTGTCTGTCTGTTACGCTTTCACGCTAAAAGTACTGGACCGATTTAAATGAAATTTGGTACAAATAAAGTCTGGATCCTGAGAAAGGACATAGGCTACTTTTTAACCGACTGCAAAAAAGGAGGAGTTCCACGCGGACGAAGTCGCGGGCAGAAGCTAGTATCCTATAGTTCTCAAAGCTGTATGGTCAAAAATGTTACGTTTTTACAAATTACATTAAGTGTCTCACATTTTTTTGAACTACCAAGTAAGATTAATAATATTTGATAATTTTGCGGTTAATACACATTGGAATAAACCAACTGTACCTTTAACTCGCGTAGGTACCTATATTATGTTATATATCCGTAAACTTTACAGCTCTCATATTCGATTTCATACATTTCATGTCACCTAGGCCCAGACAAGTGTGTATCGATAATAACAACCGAACCGAACGAAAGTACATAAAATTGTATGGAATTTACATACAAGAATAAAACGTCATGTGGTCCGTTTTCGCGTTCATTTTCATACAATTTCGAATTTTGGTTCCTACTATCAATTGGCACTAAGGGCCTATAACCCCAGATCAACAATGACACCGAAAACTTAATTTCCCAGCTCGTGATTGGTCACAAAACAAAATCGCGCACTCCGTTTGTTTGTGGATACCCGTCCTAACACAGTTCAAACTTTTCACTTTACACCGACGCGGCCCAATTTGGCTGAAATGTTTTTACGAGTACCTATTCTCGTTGTTTCACACTGCAATGCAAAGTTTATACAAATATGAACTCTCTACGTTACGTCTTACAGTTTATTATTGCTCCTCATCGGTTTAATGATGCTTTAAGATTATGCAGATGTAGGAACCGGATTAAAACTCCGTGTGAACGCGGTAGTAAGTTTAAGAACAGTTTAATAATATGGTCGACTTGCAAATTAATTTGTTACTAAGTGTATAAAATTAAGTACTATTGGAATGAAACCGGATTACGAGTTTAACTCGCGTATTACTTTTTATTAAAACTGACTGAGATCAGTCAGCATGAATATAATCTATACTAATATTATAAAGCTTAAGAGTTTGTTTGCTTGTTTGTTTGTTTGAACGCGCTGATCTCAGGAACTACTGGTTCGAATTCAAAAATTCTTTTTTTGTTGGATAGACCATTTATGGAGGAAGGCTTTAGGCTTTACTTTACATCACGCTGCGACCAATAGGAGCGAAGAAACAGTGGAAAATGTGTAAAAAACGGGGAAAATATGAAGCTTTATGAAGAAGTGACAGAAGACTTTGACAGATCTTTGACGAAACAATCGGACGGGCAGGGCGACGTCTACCGGGGCCGCTACTAATATATACATAAGTACATATATAACAATGAAGAAAATGAAGAAAAGCAAATCTATTATATATTAAGCTAGGTAATCCAGCTAACAAATATTTTTTTTTTTTATTATTTTATCAAAATTTTCTTGCCGTATGCCCCCCGTAGAAAACGTAAAACATACCTACAAAGTGTCTTAGCAATATTATATACAACTAGGATATACAATATCTAGTTCAGTTTGAATTTAATTAGTCCATTAAGTTTATTGAAAGAGTTTTTAAAGAGATCAATATGACAAAAAGATCGATTACAACACAGTTTCGTCAGTCACTTATACTCTCGCCGCCTCCTTCGGCTACATATTATGTCCGCGAAGGGCTGACGCGTTGCGCTAGGCCGGGTATGAGAATATTAATTTCTGATGCCTTCGCTGTTATTACACATTATAATGAAACAACTACAACGGATTTAACTCACGTAATTTATTAAATATGCTGACTATCGTTAGCTTAGTCGGCTACAAATATGGGAAATTGAATACATGAGTTAAATCAATTTGTACAAAGACAAGAGTAGAAAAATCTTATAGACTATGGGCCCATGTTAAAAAAATGATGGGTCATTTGAACCACCAGATGACCTATGTAGAACGATATAAGAGCATAAAATAATAAGATTTAGCATTGTGCCGTCACTTGTAAGCTGTCCAACTGAGTGCAGGTGAGAATTCAAAAGTACAGGTAGAGTGAGTACATTTTGGTCATATAATATTTTTGAACGGCATTGTTACCATCGATAGATCCATGAAAAATAATACTAAAACGCGTAGTGCCGTAAAAAAATGGTGATCCAAAAAGTCGGAATTTTTTTTTTTGATTTTCCGACAATTTCCAGGGTGAATTTGGTCATTTGATACAGTACGGCATCAGTTTCATACTATTTCAATACTGCTTCTAATCCATCATTCCGCAACGCCGTAAAAAAATCAAGCGACAAGGGGAAAAAACCGAAGGTTGCAGCCCCCTCTCTTTCCGTGGTCCAGGGGGTGATTTGACACAACGTCAAATTAATTTATTTCGAAAGTATTTTATGCATAGATAATATTTTTTCATATGCCGTACATTTTCGTTGGTTCAAAAAGTCTGTGACATAACGGCACCGGATGAGGAACCGTTTCACTTCAGTTAGACGTCATAGTGATTTTATCATATTATCAATTGTTCTCTTCAAAAATATGTTAATGCCGTACTGTATCAGATGGCCATAAAGTACCCTTAAAATGGTAGCGTCATTTTCATGAACCTAAAAGATATGGTCTGTATTAAAATGTACTTACGGCATCATTTTTTCCTAATTTATTTATGTTAATACTATTTAAAACATGGGATACAATGTAGAAAACTGCTATTAGACTATGGGCCCATGTTAAAAAAATGATGGGTCATTTGAACCACCAGATGACCTATGTAGAACGATATAAGAGCATAAAATAATAAGATTTAGCATTGTGCCGTCACTTGTAAGCTGTCCAACTGAGTGTAGGTGAGAATTCAAAAGTACAGGTAGAGTGAGTACATTTTGGTCATATATTTTTGAACGGCATTGTTACCATCCATAGATCCATGAAAAATAATACTAAAACGTGTAGTGCCGTAAAAAAATGGTGATCCAAAAAGTCGGAATTTTTTTTTGATTTTCCGACAATTTCCAGGGTGAATTTGGTCATTTGATACAGTACGGCATCAGTTTCATACTATTTCAATACTGCTTCTAATCCATCATTCCGCAACGCCGTAAAAAAATCAAGCCACAAGGGGAAAAAACCGAAGGTAGCAGCCCCCTCTCTTTCCGTGGTCCAGGGGGTGATTTGACACAACATCAAATTAATTTATTTCGAAAGTATTTTATGCATAGATAATATTTTTTCATATGCCGTACATTTTCGTTGGTTCAAAGGGGTGTGTAATGATCGATATAAAAATATTTAATATATTTTCTATTGATATATCAACATTTGATATAATTTCAAATAATTTCATTTGATATAATTTAATATAATCATTCATTGTGTATAATAAACGTTTGGTATAATTTTAAAATATATAAATTTATTTCGTATATTTATCGTTCGGTATAACGCTTATTTCTTATAAAGATTGTATGGTATAACGCTCATTTTATATACAAATCATAATGAATTATTAGCTGAATCTAACATTATTCTTGGAAATATACAATCATATATAATGGGCAACCGCCAGAAAAAAAAAAGAAAATACATATGGAGCAACAAAAAAGAATTGATAATATTATACTTAATCGAACGAAGGTGAATTTTTACGAGCATTGCTTCAAATTTAAATCTAAAGTAATGTGCCTGGGATTTATGTACTTACTTAATAATATTTTTAATTTACTTTTGCACATTGTATTTTATTTACCTATCCTAACCTCCTTTTGTTACCCATTCGTTTTGGTAGGGGGACGCAGTTCAAACCTAACCTAACCTACTTTTTGATAGCAGTTCGTTTTGTGATTATGTCTCTAATACATTATATCAAGAATTATATTATACTAGCTTCTGCCTGCGACTTCGTCCGCGTGGAACTCCTCGGTTAAAAAGTAGCCTATGTCCTTTCTCAGGCTCCAGACTTTCTTTGTACCAAATTTCATTTAAATCGGTCCAGAAGTTTTAGCGTGAAAGCGTAACAGACAGACAGACAGACAGAGTTACTTTCGCATTTAGTAAGGATTTAATTTTTGGATATAATATACACACCGTTTCACTTCAGTTAGACGTCATAGTGATTTTATCATATTATTATCAATTGTTATCTTCAAAAATATGTTAATGTCGTACTGTATCAGATGGCCATAAAGTACCCTTAAAATGGTAGCGTCATTTTCATCAGCCTAAAAGATATGGTCTGCATTAAAATGTACGGCAACATTTTTTCCTAATTTATTTATGTTAATACTATTTAAAACATGGGATACAATGTAGAAAACTGCTATATTTCATTAATTTATGATATTTAAATTTCTGCAATAATTTGCAAAATTTCAGTTTTTGTATTTCTCCATATTTTTTTTCAGAACAGTTTCTGCTGAACGGCAATACTATATAACAATTGTATTTTACAATATTATGTTAGAAAAATAGTTCCCGTACAGGGTCAAATGATTTTACAGCTTTATAAATCAAGAATACGATGAAATTAAGATAATTATTGATATACATTCAAATGAACAATCATTTTTTGACGGCATTATTTTTAATAGTACTTTTAAGTGCTAGATAATGTTGTGGAACCGAAGCCGTACTTTATCAAATCACCCCTGGACCACGGAAAGAGAGGGGGCTGCAACCTTCGGTTTTCCCCTTGTCGCTTGATTTTTTACGGCGTTGCGGAATGATGGATTAGAAGCAGTATTGAAATAGTATGAAACTGATGCCGTACTGTATCAAATGACCAAATTCACCCTGGAAATTGTCGGAAAATCAAAAAAAAATTCCGACTTTTTGGATCACCATTTTTTTACGGCACTACGCGTTTTAGTATTATTTTTCATGGATCTATGGATGGTAACAATGCCGTTCAAAAATATATGACCAAAATGTACTCACTCTACCTGTACTTTTGAATTCTCACCTACACTCAGTTGGACAGCTTACAAGTGACGGCACAATGCTAAATCTTATTATTTTATGCTCTTATATCGTTCTACATAGGTCATCTGGTGGTTCAAATGACCCATCATTTTTTTAACATGGGCCCATAGTCTATATATTTCATTAATATATGATATTTAAATTACTGCAATAATTTGCAAAATTTCAGTTTTTGTATTTCTCCATAATTTTTTTCAGAACAGTTTCTTTTGAACGGAAATACTATATAACAATTATATTTTACAATATTATATTAGAAAAATAGTTCCCGTACAGGATCAAATGATTTTACAGCTTTCATCATCATCATCATCAGCCCGTCGCAGTCCACTGCTGGACATAGGCCTCTCCAATTGCACGCCACTTTGCTCTATCTTCGGCTGCTCGCATCCAGCTCCTGCCAGCCATCCTACGCAAATCGTCACTCCACCTTGCCTGAGGACGTCCTACACTACGCTTGCCGAGACGCGGTCTCCACTCTAGAACACGTTTACTCCAACGGTTATCGGTTCTTCGGCTAATATGGCCAGCCCACTGCCACTTTAGCTTGCTAATCCGGTGGGCTATGTCGATGACTCTGGTTCTCTGCCGAATCACCTCATTTTTGATTCGATCCCGCAGAGAAACGCCGAGCATAGCCCTTTCCATAGCCCGCTGAGCGACTTTAAATTTGTGAACCAGCCGTACCGTCAGTGTCCACGTTTCGGCTCCGTATGTCATGACGGGTAGGACGCACTGATTGTAGACTTTCGTCTTCAGGCACTGTGGGAGTGACGATATGAAGACTTGACGTAGCTTCCCAAACGCTGCCCAACCTAACTGAATTCTTCTATCCACCTCATCCTCGAAGTTGTTTCTACCTAACTGTAATATCTGTCCAAGGTAGACATATTTTTGAACAACTTCGAGAACGGCGCCGTGTACCGCAATTGGTTCCGGTAGTACATGTTCATTGAACATGACCTTGGTTTGTCAAGTTCATCCGTAGGCCAATGCGTACAGAAGAGTCAGCCAGATCATTCAGCATCTGTTGTAGGTCCTGCAGCGTTTCTGCCACGATGACGATATCATCAGCAAATCGCAAGTGAGAGATGTACTCGCCATTTACTTTGATGCCACGTCCTTGCCAGTTCAGCGTTTTGAACATATCCTCCATTGCATTTGTGAACAATTTCGGGAGATAACGTCCCCTTGTCTCACACCGCGATGCAATGGTATAGGCATTGTTTGCTGATTCTGGACTTGGACGGACATGGTAGCGGCTTCGTATAAACATCTCATCACTTGGATGTATCGCCAATCGACTTGGCATCGTTGCAGGGACTCCAGAACAGACCAGATCTCGATCGAGTCAAAGGCCTTCTCATAGTCCACAAATGCTAAACACAGGGGCTGATTATACTCTTCGGTCTTCTGTATAATCTGCCGCACTGTGTGGATGTGGTCTATGGTGCCGTATCCGCTCCGAAACCCAGCCTGCTCCGGTGGTTGGAATTCGTCAAATCTTCGCGCAAGACGGTTCGTGATTACTCTTGAGAACAGCTTATAGACGTGGCTTAGAAGGGAAATGGGTCGATAGTTCTTCAACAGGGTTTTATCTCCCTTTTTGAAGAACAAGACGACCACACCTCTACTCCACATCTCTGGAGTTCTCCCTTCAAACAAGACGGCGTTAAAGAGTTTTTGGAGCTCCCTAAGTATAGGTTTACCTCCTGCTTTTAATAACTCTGTTGTAACGCCATCTTCTCCAGGGGCTTTTCCGTTTTTGAGCTGTCCAAGAGCGATCTCGATTTCGCCAATACTGACTTCTGGCAGGTCTTCGCTGTAGTGGCGTGTTAAAGTGGCTCTAGAATCCTCATTTCCGGGATCAGGTCGAGATGCATGCGAAGCGTACAACCGGCCATAGAAGTTTTCCACTTCGGTTAGGACTGCCGGCTTCGAAGCAACGACTTCTCCAATTTCTGTGGTCAACTTCGTCAGGTGGCTTCTTCCAAGAGATTGTACAAACACTTTTGCTCCCCGGTTTTGCTCGATCGCTCTTTCGATCGAAAGAGTATTGAAGGACCGAAGATCGTGTCGTACGCGTTTACTAATCTCTCGGTTTAGAATCCGTTTCTCTGACGAAGTGACGGTTTACAGCTTTATAAATCGAGAATACGATGAAATTAAGATAATTATTGATATACATTCAAATGAACAATCATTTCTTGGCGGCATTATTTTTAATAGTACTTTTAAGTGCTAGATAATGTTTTGGAACCGAAGCCGTACTTTATCAAATCACCCCCTGGACCACGGAAAGAGAGGGGGCTGCAACCTTCGGTTTTTTCCCCTTGTCGCTTGATTTTTTTACGGCCGCGGCGTTGCGGAATGATGGATTAGAAGCAGTATTGAAATAGTATGAAACTGATGCCGTACTGTATCAAATGACCAAATTCACCCTGGAAATTGTCGGAAAATAAAAAAAAAAATTCCGACTTTTTGGATCACCATTTTTTTACGGCACTACGCGTTTTAGTATTATTTTTATGGATCTATCGATGGTAACAATGCCGTTCAAAAATATATGACCAAAATGTACTCACTCTACCTGTACTTTTGAATTCTCACCTACACTCAGTTGGACAGCTTACAAGTGACGGCACAATGCTAAATCTTATTATTTTATGCTCTTATATCGTTCTACATAGGTCATCTGGTGGTTCAAATGACCCATCATTTTTTTAACATGGGCCCATAGTCTATTAGACACCCAGTGGGATTCGAACCCACGCTTATGCCTTTACTAGCGGCAGCGTGCTTAACCATTACACTATGGGAATCAACTGACAGGTCATCGAATTTCTCTACTCCTTTCAATTCGGTCTTTGTACTTTATTGTTTATATGCGAATTTTTCGCTTCAGCGCCATCTGTGTGATGTGTTTTGCAACATTTAGCACACACAATTGGGTGACTTTACAGTACGACCACCATCGATCGAGAGATGTCGCCTTCACTACTCAATATTCACTACAATCTATCAATCAAAATTCGATCGAAAAAAAAATTATCGTTATAATTAAAAACTAATGGTATTGAATCAAAAATATCAATCGAATTTCCATTGATAGATTGTAGTTAATATTAAATCAATTTGATTAAAGGCTTTTGCATCATACTGGTTCTTTCCTATCTTCTATGTAACCCAGTATAGTGACGTAACGCGTTGAGTCTTAGACGAAATCCCATCGAATTCCAAACAAACGGCTTACTCAGATAAGTATAATGTATTCTAATGTATACTTGCCAGTGGAAACGAGACGAGATCTGTTCTAATACTATGAAAATCTAGAGATTTTCTTCGGATGGAACCTTTTCTAAAATTAGAGCATCGAAAGGTGAAATCTGTCTTTGTCACAAATGGAATTGATTTATATTGTCAATATATTCATCTATCTCCTATTTAGTTAAAAATATACCTACACTAGCGGCCCGTCCCGGCTTCGCACGGGGGGACTTAAGATTTTTTTCATAGTTTTACGATTGTTATGGGTAAACTATAAAAGATAGACATATGCTCTCGCGGACTTTTTTAAAGATAATGTTAAGATGAACAATTCACCCATAAAGCATTTTTGTATAACTTTAACTATATGCTCAGCGCACGCCACGGAAGGCCTCAGAAACGATACTTTTCCCCCGTTTTTGAAACATTTTCGGTTACTGCTCCGCAACTATAAGACCTAGCGTGATATTATATAGCCTATGTTACTCGGGGATAATGTAGCTTTCCAAAGGTGAAAGAATTTTTGAAATCGGTCCAGTAGTTTCGGAGCCTATTCATTACAAACATACAAAAATACAAAAATACAAAAATACAAAAATACAAATCTTTCCTCTTTATAATATTATTATTATATTATTATAATATTATAGTATAGAAGTATAGATAACAGAGACGCAAAAAAATATTTTTTGTTTATTTTTGTCAGTAAAAATAAGTATCTTTGCCGAACTTGGGACTGTGTATGGTAAGATAAGGTTTAAAATCAAAATCTATTGGTGTAATTTTTTCAAAGATATTTTTGGAAAACAAGCTGTCTCGGCCGACGTCTTCCTGCCCGGCAAGGCAGCGCTGCATTATTCATAGTCAATCGATTTGACAGTTATTTTATACACAATAACCTTCTCCTAATTATAACAGACACAATAAAAAAAGCATTATTAAATTCGGTGCGGTCGTTCGGATGTTTTACTTATATAGATTGACAGTTAGACAGTTTTTTTTGTTTTTGTCATTTCCATATAATATCAATCTGAAACGTGTGTGCTCACCATACTTAAATAACTACAAACTTATTATGTAATGTATAAAACATCAATAATTAAAAAAAGCTTAACTTAAATATTTTCCAACACAAATATTCCGTTGGCATCAAATTTCAGTTTAAACTCATTTATTATTAAAGCTAGCCTCTCGTCTGACCTCTCCAAATTACTCCGCACTGACCTTTGAATGAGACCTATTTTTACGGTGGCTTAATTTTATTGACCTAGAAGCCTTTTCTAGATTCAGGTTACATATAACTGATTAAGATGAATTTAGATTTAGCGGTGTGAAATATCATGAAGACATATCGCACACCTAGATCTAAAGGGAGCTAACCCAAAAAAGTTACTTTTTCAGGAGAAACGAAAAACTGATTAATTATGTCCACATGCACGCATGAGATTTCTGTATAGATTTATGCTTTTTATAATGAAGCTAGCAGAGTTAGCTTAAATCCGTTTTAGTGGTAGGTGGGTTTTGCTGTAAGGAATCCGATGGTGTGCATAACTCAAATCTTCAGTTTTTTGAGTTAGCTCCTTTTAGATCTAGGTGTGCGATATATTTCTTCATAATAAATTGCATTTTAGAACTAGATTATAAAGTAATGTAACCTAGTTACCTCGTGTCCATAATTAACATTTTTTTTTATGAAGCTTCAAAACAAATGAAAAACGAATTTTGTGATGCTAAATAGATCTATGTCAATGGTATTTTTTTTTAATAATATAATTACTATATATACCTACGTTCTTTTGGAGCGAGTTATAAACTTATATAAAAAGATATTTTACAAATTTATATCATAACGGTTCGCCCCGGTTTCGCACGGATCCCAAATTTTTTTCAAAATATTATATAGCCTATGTTACTCAGGGTGAAAGTAGCTTCCCAACAGTGAAAGAATTATTAAAATCGGTCCAGTAGTTTTTGAGCCTATTCATTACAAACATACAAAAATAGGTACAAATCTTTCCTCTTTATAATATTATTAGTATAGATAGATATAGATATAATGTACCTGGTCCTACCAGCTATCTACCTACCTATATAATAATTTACTTGTGCAATCAATCTATAGGTTTTGTAGGATAGATAACAATAGTAGTAAATAATTGCTGCATATCCTTACATCAAATTTAACACAATCAAATAAATATTGAGTCATTTTCAATTCATACTTAATATTATTATAATATTTTACAGTAAAATATTAAACTGTATAACCTAATTCATTTATTTTCAGAATCTTATAATCTACCTACATTGATAAATCCGTCTATCAAATAGAAATATCTTAAGAATTTCCAAGAACTGTAAATGGATATTGTATACATTTCTGAAATAATTTTCTATGCAACATCTTACAAGTACTCACTGAAACTAGGTCAGAATCAGAATGATAAATTGCACAAGTATTGCATTAAAGGATCAGAAATTGCGAGATTGTTTATATTTTATTCAATTTGTAATGTCTTCACTGATACTGCTTTACACAATGGTCCTTAAATACCTATGGATACTCATCAAAGATTACAAACCATTGCAAAAAGAAGAAAAATGAAATATTTTTTGGCGTTAAATTAGTCGGGGATTTTATAATTTCTGATGCTTTCTTGGTTATTACACAGTGGAATGAAATAACTATAGCGGACTTACCTCGCGTATTTTATTTTAATTGCTGACGTTTCGAAAACTTTACAGTTAAATTCGAAACTTAGTACGACTGAGCAGCGACTTTAGCGTTAGATTATCGTCAGGTCAGTCATGCCTATTTATTTATTTTTAAGTAAATGAATTTAATAATGCCTTATGCCTTACGATAAGCGAACTTAATGCCTTGAGGAATTATCTACTAGTCAATCTTAGAGTCATATAGAAAAGAAAAAACCGTTTGTAGATGCAAACAATTACTAACAACTAAAGTAAGAGACTTCCAAAAATATCATATGCATAAGGGTTATATAGTGAATACCTACATATATTATAAAATACTAAAGATACATAAATCCAACAAATGCTTCAGGGATACTATTATCTAAGTATACTAATATGATAAAGCCGAAGAGTTTGTTTGTTTGTTTGAACGCGCTAATCGCAGGAACTACTGGTTCGAATTCAAAAATTCTTTCTTTGTTGGATAGACCATTTATCGAGGAAGGCTTTAGGCTATATAACGTCACGCTGCGACCAATAGGAGCGAAGAAACAGTGGAAAATGTGTAAAAAACTAGTGTATTATATAAATAACTTCAACGATAAAAGCCAATGCCTCACTTAATACATCATTGATGATATCAATGTTTACACCAAACGAAATGCAAATAAAGTTAAAAACTCGCTCCGCGGGCAGTTCCGAAGTTAAACCGCGCATTAAAGGAAGTTTAATGTCACGGCACAAACCGTTTATTCCACCGCTCATTTCCAATAAATTCCGGTATTTTCCGACTTCATTAAAATCGTTAACGATTCGCTTAATTTTAGTGGTTTCCACCAAAATTGCCTTTTAAACAAAACTGCCTGGAGAATTATCTCGCATTAATAGAAGTGAGTCAACGCGTTTTTGTTCTAATTTGGGAAGGTACATTGGTTGAAATCATTTTGTTCTAATTTCGGAAGGTACATTGAATGGTTGAAATCATTTTGTTCTAATTTCTGAAGGTACATTGAATGGTTGAAATCATTTCGGAGGTTCGGGGACTTTTCTGAAAGCGTTTGCGAGTAACATTTAGTTTATTCCATGGATGAATTTTGCAAATGTTGAATCTGGAATAAAATTTATTTGAGCGATTGGGTATCAAAAGGCGTAGGGAAATTAAATTAAGGCAAGTCACTTAAAAAACTTTTAGGAGAATATTTTTATCTATCATTTCACAACTCTTTCAATTTGGCACCTATTCAATGTGGACCTTTGAAAAGAGGAAACGAAAATAAAAATCCAGGTAAAGCATTTTAAGGAGACTATACCTAATCAAAGTTTATAAGTAGTTTCTTTTACAGTCACCAAGTTCTTTTGACAATAACCTACCTGATTTAATTTGGGAAGAGGCGATAAAAGCTATAACCAAAACTGCGCGATGCTTTACTTGAAACATGTCAAGTATCGAAAATAAGTTTGAAAACACCTTATAAAAATTCCTTTTCAATGTGGTCAGTTCTCAGCTGCCTTCATCAATTCGTCGGACTAATTTATTATCAAACCCAATTTCAATGTGAAGCTTCTTTATGTGCCTACAGAAGCAATGATCGCTGACGTGTTTACAAAGCCATTGTGTTTGCTATTACATCAGCGATTTGTGACTAGTATGGGATTACTATAAAGTGATGATGACCACGTTATGGGGGGGTGTTGAAATGTAACGCTGGCCATCTCGACTATTTAAATAGTAATTTATGTCAGTACTTTATGTCACTCCTCTTTTATTCTTCTTATTCGTATGTTATATTAATTATCTAGTTATTCTCTTATAGTACTTTGTTTTAATATAATATTTCCAAAATAGCACGACTGAGCTGACAATAGTCTTATGAATTTTGATTTTGCCATGCGTTTTCTTATTTTGGTGCGATTGAAATTGCTGATATTTGAGTTTTTAGTTGTTAAAAATATATCTTTATTTTGAGAACTGTGATAAAAACCAAAATCTTCATTGAATTTGATCCAACCGAAGAATATGATTTAAAAGTAGCAACAAGACGTTATTTCCCACGTGGTTCCTGCCAAAGATTACTGTAAGCAGAAAAGATAAGGTGCTTAATATTAAATGAAGAAATATTGGGCTGGGTATCTTGTGGTGCAAGGATGAGCAGATTGCGTTTGCACTTTTATGTAATTTAATTTTCATGGAATCGTTCTTTTGAGTCGATAGTTAAGATTGAAAAATCCGCGGTCCCTCTACCTTCTAATCTGTCTATTTTTTTTATTTCTAGGTCATATAGATATATATATATCTTTTGGACAATTCACACCAATTATTTAGTCCCATTTTAAGCAAAGCTTGTATTATGGGTACTGGACAACGGATAAATATACATAGATACATATAAGACATCCAAGACTCGGGTACAGATGCCAGTGCTCATCACATTGACATCTGCCCCTAGCAGGAATCGAACCCGCAACCTTCGGTTTCGTAGTCAGGGCCTCTGACCACTAGACCAACAGGCCGTCCAAAGGCGTATCTTTATCATCTCTAGGCGTATGAAATGTACTTTTAATAATTATATTTCATTAAAAATGTACTCTAGTAGTGTATATATTATTTCAATTTAATTATTGACGTTTTCGCGGTTATTTCTTATATTACTATAATGAAACAACAACAATGGATTGAGCTCTAATATTTTATTTTATTATAATCTGACGATAGTCTAACGCTCTTTAGTTCAGTCGTCTTACGAATATGGGAACTGTAAAGTTTTCGAAACGTGTACAAACAACATAAAATACGCGAATTAAAATACTTTATAGTTGTTTCATTCGAATGAGTAAAACCGTTGTTTTCAAATTTCGAGTTATTTATGCCCTTTATAGAAAGAGACTAAGTAAACAATTTTACGCTAAAAAACCGTACAATATTATGCCCTATTGGAGCGAAAAACCACCTTGGTCCCTAGACAAGGTGCCAACGTTCAACGTTAACGTTTAACGTTAAACGAAACGACCAAAATGTATGGAATTTGACATCCGTGAACGTTTGTGACATACGTGACAGTCGTTCCCGGACGTTAAATCCCAAACATTTTGGCACCTTGTCTAGCCCCCAAGGTTAATGACGACGTTAACGTTGAACGTTGGGACCAGTTGGGATAGGATTTGACATCCGGGAACGACTGTCACGTACGTCACAATCGTTCGCCGGTGTCAAATCCCTTACATTTTGGTCGTTTCGTTTAACGTTAACGTTGAACGTTGGCACCTTGTCTAGGCCCCTTTTACTATGCCTTTTTTTAAAGAAACCGCTTATACTTCTAAAATAAGCCTAATATCCCGAAGACTCAATATCCCAGCAACGTCCGATGATTGATCTTGATAGAGAATATGGATTTATGCCCTGGACCCTGTCATACTAACTGACAAGAAAATTATTTGGGATTTCTACCCATGGGCAATATAGTAAATATTATCCCTTGTGTTGTTCTAATGAAATTGCCTTAGGGAACATTTTGTCTTAGAATGTCAATTAGGTTCCAATATGTTATAAATTTACTGGTTTTTCTTTCAATATTCTTATTATTTTTTGTACTTTATTGAGTAGACTTACTAAGTTAGTCGTTATTGTTTTTGGTTATTGCCAATAATAGTGGAATACATATTTTATGTTTGGAATGAGCCTTAGCATTTATTATTCTACGTACTTAAATAAAAAAGAGAAAAAAATAATTTAAATGAATTTAAATGGCGTATCTGACGTTTTGAAAGCTTTTTTTTTTCTGAGTGACTGTTCACAGTTGGCCCTGGGGCCGTCACTGCTCCACCGGACGAATGGGAATTTTGAAAGCTTTACAGTTCTTATATTTGTAGCAGGTTGAGCTGACGATAGACACACAATTTTAGCGCCCCGCCCCGGCTACGCATTGATACTATAAACCTACCTCTTGAATCACTCTAGAAATCTTTAATAAAACCGCTTCGAAATCCGTTGCGAAAATGATTAAAAAGTTGAAAAGATTTAAGCATACTAAGGGACGGACGGACAGCGACTTTGTTTTATACTATGTAGTGATTCGGTTGCAGAAAAACGATAAAATATAAACACCTGTATCACGCAACAATTAACAAAAAAATCAGAAAGCTGGTGAAAAAAAAAGAATTATAACCATGAACGTTACATAATAACTGAGATATTAACTTCATAAAACGCAAGGCTTTGTGGCTCAGTTCCTATAAACCTTTGCGTGTGAAATCAGATAAGGCTAATAGTGCTATAGATAAATATTTGAAAGTTGTTAGTTTGTTCGACTATTGTTTTATGGATAGCTAGCCGTGACACGTAAAAAATGTTTTATGATAATTTCTGATGCCTTCGCGGCTATTATACACTAGCTTCTGCCCGCGACTTCGTGCGCGTGGAACTCCTCCTTTTTAGCATTCGGTTAAAAAGTAGCTTATGTTCTTTCTCAGACTCCAGACTTTCTTTATAGCAAATTTCATTTAAATCGGTCCAGTAGTTTTAGCGTGAAAGTGTAACAGACAGACAGACAGAGTTACTTTCGCATTTATAATATTAGTAGGGATTGGAATGAAATTAAATAAAAGAAATAAATAAATATCTTTATATAATTCACACCAATTGATCTAGTCCCAAACTAAGCAAAGCTTCTACTATGGGTACTAGACAACGGATAAACATACATAAATACATATAAGACATCCAAGACTCAAGTACAGATGCCAGTGCTCATCACACTGACATCTGCCCCTAGCAGGATTCGAATCCACAACCTCCGGTTTCGTAGTCAGGGGCTCTGACCACTAGACCAACAGGCCGCCAAACAAGTAGAGACTAACCCAAGTGATTTATGATCACTTTAGCATAAGACTATTGTCAGCTCAGTCGTGCTACGATTATGGAATCTGTAAAGGTCAGCCAATAAAATAAAATACGCGAGTTAAATCTGTTTGTATTTGTCTCATCACAAAATGCTTTATTATTTATGTTTGTTGTATTGCCCTCGTAAATGACACAATGGATAAGTTAGTGGTACTTACTATTATAGAAACAAAGAGACAAAGATAAGTAGTTATATTGGGGATTAGGTGACGCCATGGTACAATCGATGCTATAGCGTGATGTCACGAATCTCCACTCCCGAACTTTAGAAGCGCTTAGGGCCATAGTACACGGCGTATTTTAAACGCGCCGACGACGCGCGTTTCAGGAACGCGCGTCTTCGGCGCTGTGGACGCTGCTTGTTGCGTTTACATTGACGAAACAAGCGCGCGCATGAAGCGCGTATACTCGCGTTTGAAGCGATACAAACGCTACAAACTGTATCCCCAGATTTTGTTATCATTCGTTTTTTTGGATTGCCACGTAATTTTAAAGACGTATTCACGTCAAAAAGACAAAGATAAGTAGGTAGTATAGTGGGGATTAGTGACGTCATGGTTCAATCGATATGCGCGTCGTCTGCGCGTCGTCGGCGCGTTTAAAATACGCCGTGTACTATGGCCCTTAGGTATCTATGTAGTTTTTTGTTTGTTTGTGAAAAGAAAAATGTTGTACTTGATAGACAGAGAAAAAAAAACAGCTGTCTTGCCTATTCTCATTATCAATTAAGTATGTCCCACTGCTGGGCGGCGTACTTTCTCACCTTCAAAGTAACCCCTTCCCTGTATCCAGAAACACCCAGCGTTCTTTTAAATAGATTAGATTAATTTATTTTAATAATCTCACTTAATTAAGCTAGAGCTCCAAAATGAAGAGTAATAAAATTATTATAATTTAATATTTCATATTTGTCACCAAAACTTATTACGTGAAAATTAAGTCGAAATGTCTATAAAATCTAATATAGGTTTTCCTCTTTAGTCGTCAAAATATATATTAATAATAATATTATAAATGGAGAAGTCTGTTTGTTACTGTTGAGATAGTTTAAGTCCTAAAGAAGCACGAACAGATTAGTTTTTCGCGGAATTCCTAAGAAAGTACGATAAAAAAGAGAATATAAATCCAAATAATGATATGCGTAAATAAGTCGAAAACTACCAAAAGTATGAATTCACTTAAAAACTTTCTATAACAGAAAAAACCTAAAGCAATAGGTATCTTGAAAGAGACAAACTTTTCCATAGAAAATATGTGATTGTGTAATTTTTATCAAACTTTCAGCAATATGAAATATCGTTAAATAGGTTTGAGCTAAGTTACCGCTGTTAGTAACTAAGAACAAAATTCTCTTATTAAGTTAGTGATAAGTTGCCTTCTAAAAGTTGACAAACACTTTTCTATACTAATATACCTAAATAGCTTCTGCCTGCGACTTCGTCCGCGTGGAATAGTTATTTTCCCCCTTTTTACGCATTTTCCACTGTTTCTTCGCGCCTATTGGTCGCAGCGTGATGTTATATATATAGCCTAAGCCTTCCTCGATAAATGGTCTATCCAACAAAAGAAGAATTTTTCAAATCGAACCAGTAGTTCCTAAAATTAGCGCGTTCAAACAAACAAATTCTTCAGCTTTATAATATTAGTATAGATAAAGAGGAAAGGTTTGTTTGTTTGTTTGGATTGAATAGGCTCCAAAACAACTGGACCGATTTTAAAAAATCTTTTACTTTTGGGAAGCAACACTTTTCGTCAGTGAAAAAATTAGTGATCCGTTCGAAGCCGGGGCAGACGGCTAGTATCTAATAACGTTGGAATATCGTCAGGGTACCTAAAACTTATGTAATATAGAAATTTATTAATAAACACTTACATGCTCATTATCATACATAATATTAATATGAGTATACAAGACTATATGCCCGCGACTTCGTCTGCGAACGTTAAGTAACCTCGTAAGGAGGGAATTAAACTAATGTCAATGAAATAAGACCATAATAATTTCTGATGCCTTCGCGGTTACACATTGAAATGAAACAACTATTAACGGATTTAACTCGCGTATTTTTATTTTATTTTATTTGCTGACGTTTCGGATTCGTTTCGGATATTATGGAAACTGTATCCGAAACGTCAGCAAACAAAATAAAATAAAAATACGCTAGTTAAATCCGTTCATATAGTTGTTTCATTCCAATGAAATAAGACCAGTCACGGTTAAGTTGTAATAAATATTTGACTAAGTTAGTAAATACATTTTAAATTTGTTTAGTACCGAAATGTATGTTAATGAGGTTTCCATTTTGACTGACATTATCATGTCCCATCCCGAAATTATCTCAGCCTACGATAATTACTAAACTTTTTCGATTTAACCGAACTTTCGTGACGGCAATGAAAATTTAAATAAACCCCCATTTTTATAATAAAGAATTATTCATAAACTTATTCGTATAAATAAAATTATGATGATTAATAATTTCGGATGTCTTCGCGGTTATT
Organism: Polylopha cassiicola; assembly: GCA_038024825.1. Taxonomy (NCBI): domain Eukaryota; kingdom Metazoa; phylum Arthropoda; class Insecta; order Lepidoptera; family Tortricidae; genus Polylopha; species Polylopha cassiicola. Next base: position 2,119,095 of record CP149060.1, on the reverse strand, counting down.
ATACATTGGAATGAAACAACTTTAACGGATTTAACTTGCGTACTTTATTTTATTTGTTGACGTTTCGGAGCCTTTACAGATTCCATAATCGTAGCATAACAATTTATAGTCTTAAGCTAAAGATTTTGGGATTTGACATCCACGAACGATTGTGATCACGCACGTCACAATAGTTCACGGATGTCAATACCACACATTTTGGTACAAACGTTTAACGTTAACGTTGAACGTTGGCACCTTGTCTAGTCCCCCGTATAAGAAACGTTTTCACCTTGATCCAGGTATAAAGAAAGATAATTTAATCCGATTTTTTTCAAGACACTATAGAGATAAAATCGATGATTGAGACCAATAAAATGTTTAATTAAGAGAAACGGAGCTCAAACAAAACTAGCAAAAGCAAAACCGATTAAAAATCTCCAAGAATAAAGGCTTCATTTTCTTTTCGTTGCGAAGAGACTGTTAATTACTTGTATTGGTCTTTTCTGATTGGCTTTAGCGAACATTGTTTACCAATAAACTGATTAGTGTTTAACAAGTTGTTAAAATTTTTACACTAAGAGTTTACCCTTTTAAAGACCGAAGAAGATACCCGTTGGCTTTTCGTGGATTTTGGTTTCTACTATATCCCTATCTGAAGAGATGAATTCAGAAACTTATTGGATTATGTTTATATGATTTTTACTGGGAAGAAAAAATATAACATGCATGTTTTTGCCATTTAGGTGATTTTAATTTGCTTAATTGCTGGTTTCTTAACGATAGTCCAATTAGGTCCTGTCCTATTTACCATGTATTTCTTATTACATAAAATCATTAGGTATATAAGATCTTAATAATTAACTAATACTAGTTGATCCAAAAAAAATCGTCTTTTTTCTATCAAATTTCTTCTCTACAAACCTCGTCCTGACAATAAACACAAAGAAAATAATTATCCAATTTGGTTCAGTCAATCGAAAGGTATGCACATACATACATTTCAGCACCTACATGATTATATTTCGGTGCTTCATTTTTATCTATAATAGATTATCAGTCATGCTTAAAAATTATATTTTATTCCTGTTCTTGGAAAAGCTTTATATAAATAAACCCATCATATAACGATGTTCTTATCTGTTAAAAAGAAAACACTGACATTTTATAAAATAAATAAAAAATGAAATACTTAAAATAAAATAAAAATAAAATAAAAAATAAATAAAAATAAAAATAAAAATAAAAATAAAAATAAAAATAAAAATAAAAATAAAAATAAAAATAAAAATAAAAATAAAAATAAAAATAAAAATAAAAATAAAAATAAAAATAAAAATAAAAATAAAAATAAAAATAAAAATAAAAATAAAAATAAAAATAAAAATAAAAATAAAAATAAAAATAAAAATAAAAATAAAAATAATAATAAAAATAAAAATAAAAATAAAAATAAAAATAAAAATAAAAATAAAAATAAAAATAAAAATAAAAATAAAAATAAAAATAAAAATAAAAATAAAAATAAAAATAAAAATAAAAATAAAAATAAAAATAAAAATAAAAATAAAAATAAAAATAAAAATCATTAACAGACTGTATAACTTTATAACTATTATCACAAAATTTTGATTACGTTACAGACAACTTTATAATTACTACCGCTGTTATTATAACCTAAAACACCAGTCTGATTATATCGCTTAACTTCTAAATACGTCATTTTTCTAATCTAACTTGTGAAGTCATCAATCATTCCTCTTGGAAGTTACATAGAACGGAAGCGCCCTGGGTCCCTTTAAAATATTACTTGGAACGACTAACGACGCGACGGAAAAAATATTTTGACTGTACATTAGCATAATTTTAATGGGTGTATGCGATTAATCAAAACGGTTCAAAGATGGATGTTTGTAGTCTCTGTGTATGTAACGCGGTGTTGGAAAACGTAGGATTCTTAGATTGTGTGCTGTGAATTGTGCAAAGAATCAAAGGTAGTTGGAAAACTGAGTCACGCTTGAAATCATTAAAAAACAGTGAAAATGCAATTCGTAGCCGTGAACGAAAGTTACGTAGGTAGCGTATCTATAAAACGACAAAAAACACACGTTCACTTTCATTAGTATTTATTTGTTCTTATATTGGCAACAGAAATACGTCATCTGTGAAAATTTCAAAGAAACCTGGTGTTAGACGTCTGTCCGTCTGGACAGTGGAGTCTCAGTAGAAAGGTAGAGCAAAAATTGACAACTTCAAATGGTTGACATCTGTGCCTGTATATATAATATAGCCATTTTGAATTGCACTCGAGTTGTATGAAGGCTGTATAAGAGTGAACACCCGTCTACAACGTTAATACAACTTATATACAGCCTTTTTAGTTATAATGATATTTTGTACTAAGACAAGAGGTCTTTAAGACCGAATTGAAGGAGTAGAGAAATTTGAAGTCTCATTAGTCGGTTCTCAAGGTGTAAAAGTCAGCACGCTGCCGCTAGTAAAGACAAGGGCGTGGGTTCGAGTCCCACTGAGAGTCTCAATTTTTTTTACTCTCGAGTACAAAATATCACCATAATGAAAAAGGCTAATGGCATTGAACCAAAAAAATATCGATCGAATTTCGATTGGTAGAGCGTATTTAACTATATACAGCCTGTATGCTTAAGGATACAAAAGTTGCCAGTGTTGCTACACTTAAGTTACACGTGTATTATTTTCCAAATAGTTCCGCAGGAGAAAAACACGTCACTCAATACGTAATTGTACTGAGTGATTACGTCATTTATAACCTTTGTAAGAGGTAAAAACAACTGAGTAAATTTGTTTACCTAAGAACAAGAAAGTCTAAGAGAAAACTTATGCTCCGAATTGTTAATCATCATCAGCCCGTCGCAGTCCACTGCTGGACATAGGCCTCTCCAATTGCACGCCACTTTGCTCTATCTTCGGCTGCTCGCATCCAGCTCCTGCCAGCCATCCTACGCAAATCGTCACTCCACCTTGCCTGAGGACGTCCTACACTACGCTTGCCGAGACGCGGTCTCCACTCTAGAACACGTTTACTCCAACGGTTATCGGTTCTTCGGCTAATATGGCCAGCCCACTGCCACTTTAGCTTGCTAATCCGGTGGGCTATGTCGATGACTCTGGTTCTCTGCCGAATCACCTCATTTTTGATTCGATCCCGCAGAGAAACGCCGAGCATAGCCCTTTCCATAGCCCGCTGAGCGACTTTTAATTTGTGAACCAGCCGTACCGTCAGTGTCCACGTTTCGGCTCCGTATGTCATGACGGGTAGGACGCACTGATTGTAGACTTTCGTCTTCAGGCACTGTGGGAGTGACGATATGAAGACTTGACGTAGCTTCCCAAACGCTGCCCAACCTAACTGAATTCTTCTATCCACCTCATCCTCGAAGTTGTTTCTACCTAACTGTAATGTCTGTCCAAGGTAGACATATTTTTGAACAACTTCGAGAACGGCGCCGTGTACCGCAATTGGTTCCGGTAGTACATGTTCATTGAACATGACCTTGGTTTTGTCCAAGTTCATCCGTAGGCCAATGCGTACAGAAGAGTCAGCCAGATCATTCAGCATCTGTTGTAGGTCCTGCAGCGTTTCTGCCACGATGACGATATCATCAGCAAATCGCAAGTGAGAGATGTACTCGCCATTTACTTTGATGCCACGTCCTTGCCAGTTCAGCGTTTTGAACATATCCTCCATTGCATTTGTGAACAATTTCGGGGAGATAACGTCCCCTTGTCTCACACCGCGATGCAATGGTATAGGCATTGTTTGCTGATTCTGGACTTGGACGGACATGGTAGCGGCTTCGTATAAACATCTCATCACTTGGATGTATCGCCAATCGACTTGGCATCGTTGCAGGGACTCCAGAACAGACCAGATCTCGATCGAGTCAAAGGCCTTCTCATAGTCCACAAATGCTAAACACAGGGGCTGATTATACTCTTCGGTCTTCTGTATAATCTGCCGCACTGTGTGGATGTGGTCTATGGTGCCGTATCCGCTCGAAACCCAGCCTGCTCCGGTGGTTGGAATTCGTCAAATCTTCGCGCAAGACGGTTCGTGATTACTCTTGAGAACAGCTTATAGACGTGGCTTAGAAGGGAAATGGGTCGATAGTTCTTCAACAGGGTTTTATCTCCTTTTTGAAGAACAAGACGACCACACCTCTACTCCACATCTCTGGAGTTCTCCTTCAAACAAGACGGCGTTAAAGAGTTTTTGGAGCTCCCTAAGTATAGGTTTACCTCCTGCTTTTAATAACTCTGTTGTAACGCCATCTTCTCCAGGGGCTTTTCCGTTTTTGAGCTGTCTAAGAGCGATCTCGATTTCGCCAATACTGACTTCTGGCAGGTCTTCGCTGTAGTGGCGTGTTAAAGTGGCTCTAGGATCCTCATTTCCGGGATCAGGTCGAGATGCATGCGAAGCGTACAACCGGCCATAGAAGTTTTCCACTTCGGTTAGGACTGCCGGCTTCGAAGCAACGACTTCTCCAATTTCTGTGGTCAACTTCGTCAGGTGGCTTCTTCCAAGAGATTGTACAAACACTTTTTGCTCCCCGGTTTTGCTCGATCGCTCTTTCGATCGAAAGAGTATTGAAGGACCGAAGATCGTGTCGTACGCGTTTACTAATCTCTCGGTTTAGAATCCGTTTCTCTGACGAAGTGACGGGTGGGTTTTTCACGTCGTTTCTTCATTAGCCCTAAAGTCTCTTCCGAAAGCTTCGACTTCCTGCCATTACGTTGCATTTTACAGAATCTCGTACCTTCTTCCCTGAGAATCGAACCACATTTTCAAGGTTCTGGTCAACGTCAGTTGTGGTTTCCACGGCAGCGAATCGGTTCTCCAGATTGGACTGGAACGTTTCAGATCCCATCATAGTTTGGAGCAAAGTTGGTCGGAGCCTGGCCTTCATCAAGCGAACACGTTCAGCCCTGAAGTCAATATTCAGAGAGCCTCGGACGAGTCGGTGATCGCTTCCGGTATTGAACCTATTGATCACAGAGACGTCTCTGAATATATGCTTTTTGTCCGTCATGATGAAGTCGATCTCGTTTTTTGTCACAGTGCCCGGTCTTTGCCACGTCCACTTCCTTTGGGGCTTTTTCTTGAAAAAGGAATTCATCAAGAAGAGCCCCTCGCGTTCCAGGAAGTTGACGAGCATTTGCCCCCTATGATTTCTGCTCCCATATCCATGGGATCCTACTACCGATTCGTTACAATTTTGTACTCCCACTTTAGCGTTAAAGTCCCCCATGACAACGTTGTAATGGGTCTTAGTAGTGAAGTGAATTGTTAATAAATATCCAATATTGTTATTCCGGTATAATTCGTGTAATTATTTATCGATTCCTTCAATGGAATGGATTAAGTATAACGGATTTGACTTGTGTCGTTTCGAGAACTTTAAATAGGTAGGTCTCATAATTACCTACAAACTTACCATAGTCTATCACTGTTTTTAAGATTCCGTACCTCTTTCTTCTTACCTATAGCAGGTACAGATAAAGGAAAACTGCAAAAACCATAAATTTAGCTAGGTACATCATAGTAATATTATATTAAAAATACTTCTAAAATTTATACCCAGGTTTGTGCGCGAGTCCGATTCGCACTTGGCCGGTTTTTTTTAAATATCAAAGCCGGGAGAGTCTTTTTATTATAATATTATTATGCTTATTATAACAGAGAAACAACTTGTACTATGGGTAAGTATACGCATAAGATAAGACTAAGGTACTAAAGCTCATTCACCACACTAACATCTGCCTATAGCAGCATTCAAACTCGCAACCTCCGGTTTCCTAGTCAGGGGCTTTGACTACTAAATCAATAGGCCATAAATTTACCTAATATTATATTGGACAGTTTTAGCGGGTTCTTGTCACTGTAGGTAGTTGTTATGCACTTCTTGTGATCCTAAGTTTAGTTCATTAGTGGCTTGAATATTCATTCAAGTGGTATCTAATAAATTAGCTTGAATTTCATGATACAAATTATATTCATATTTAGACCGGAATGTTAAGTGATTAGAGCTGCTAATGATAGCGCGTTCGAAACATGCTACAGGTAGATATTGCTTTTTAATTGGTAAAATTAAGTATTTTTTCCTATGTTTATAATATTTTACGATTTTATTTGTAATTAGTTCTAACTATGACGTGTTCTAGCATGTCCTGACAAGTTCTAGCATGTTCTGACGTGTTCTAACATGTTCTGATGTGTTCTAATATGTTCTGATGTGTTCTAGCATGTTCTGACATGTTCTAGTGTGTTCTGACGTGTCCTAGCATGTCCTGACAAGTTCTAGCATGTTCTGACGTGTTCTAGCATGTTCTCTTTGTTCTAATATGTTCTGATGTGTTCTAGCATGTTCTTACATGTTCTAGTGTGTTCTGACGTGTCCTAGCATGTCCTGACAAGTTCTAGCATGTTCTGACGTGTTCTAGCATGTTCTGGCGTGTTCTAGCATGTCCTGACAAGTTCTAGCATGTTCTGACGTGTTCTAACATCTTCTGATGTGTTCTAGCATGTTCTGACATGTTTTGGCGTGTTCTAGCATGTTCTGACGTGTTCTAGCATGTTTTGACGTGTTCTAGCATGTTCTGACGTGTTCTAGCATGACGTTCTGATGTGTTCTAGAATCTTCTGACGCGTTCTGGCATGTTCTGACGTGTTCTAGCATGTTCTGACGTGTTCTAGAATCTTCCGACGCGTTCTAGCATGTTTTGATGTATTCTAGCATGTTCTGACGTGTAACAGCATCGAAGTGTATCTGAAGAGTCGGTTTTTGTGAATACATAATATTATATTGAGTCACTGTTTCTAAGAGTTGAAATTCAATAGTACCTACAGATATTATAAGATAATTATAAAAAGAATTATTAACGTAGGTAAATTTAATTACATTCCTTTTGTGTAATTTAATATTTGTAACCCTTTCTTATGTTCATTAAAATGACAGTTTTCACGTCGCGTGACATACCGGTTTTAGATACGGAAAAGTTGGAAAAGTGGAAATATTAAACACAGGAAATAATGGGAAAGTTCCTTTCAAATGACAAAGCATTTTATTTATACCCTTCGTTAATTAAAAGATAAGATTGAAAATGTTACAAAAATATCTCATGCCTCACAATTGTTAAAGATAGAATTATTATACCTATAGTGTGTAAAAATTTTGAAAATACCTACATGAAATTTAGTAGCCTTTACAGATTCCATAATCGTAGCACGACTGATCTGACAATAATCGGAATCTCTAAAGGCTCCGAAACGTCAGCCAATAAAATAAAATACGCGAGTTAAATCCATTCATAGTTTCATTCCAATCTAATTGTGGTTATTAACGCAAGTGCAATTAGTATCTATTCATTATTAATTAGTGATTCGATATTGGATACTCTACAGTTTAGAACTCGATATTCAGTTTATAATAGAAAATTGAATATTAATTAACTAGAATGTGTTTTGCATGTGAAATTAATAATTTATTTTGAAATTTCATAAACTAATAGCTACCTAATGCACGTAAATTTGCATACCTACTTGAACCATGCTTATTTTATTTATGGTTTAAAATTTAAATAACACGACTGTGTAGGTATTTGCTTACTTACCTGTCATTTCGAAGAAATTCTTTGCGAAAATGAAGGTGGCGGGTGTACGATACATACATAAAGTGGCAACACTGAAGTAGTCTTGTTCCACCAAGGATGCGATGAGGCGACTCAACCGCAATCCTATTTAAAATAATATACAGTCCACAAATTAATGTAGGTGTTTAATTTATAAAACCAGCGACCACGAACCCTACAGCGGGTTCGAAACCTGCTAGGGGCAGATGTAAGTGTGATCATAAACACGACCATTTCTATCTAAGCTTAAATTAAAAAATATGCATATCAAAATAGATTCAAGTAAATATAAATCTGTTACAGCATTTTATTCCAATGTAATAAGCACGAAAGTATCAGAAATTATTATGAAATACCTTTTGCAAACAGAAAACCAATCATTGTCGATGTTTACACAAAACTAGTTTCTAGATTTCTAGGTATTTAGGATAGTTGGTTATTAATATTTGTATACCTAGGTCTCATTCCGATTCCTAGTTATTAATAATTCCTGTTCATTTTGCAAACAAAGGAATCAAATGAAAACATGAATTAATTGGAATGAACTAACTATAGACGGATTTATCGCGTTTCAATTGTCTTTATTTTTGTTTTTAGTAACTATTCCGATTTTTTATTTTTTGTAGCGTCACGTGTTTTAACAGATTTTGCGATTCATATCAGCATCCATTCATTGAGAAGTAGGAAATTTAATAAATAAGGTAGTTTGCATAGCTGTATAAATCACTTTAGCGTTAGACTATTGGCAGCTCAGTCGTGGCTACGATTATGGAATCTGTAAAGGCTCCGAAACGTCAGCCAATAAAAAAAATACGCGAGTTAAATCCGTTAAAGTTGTTTCATTCCAATGTAAAATAACCGCGAAGGCATCAGAAATTATTAGGAACTTATTTTTTTCCTTATTGTTTTATTGTAATAACCGCGAAGGCATCAGAAATTATTAGGAACTTATTTTTTTCCTTATTGTTTTATTGTAATAACCGCGAAGGCATCAGAAATTATTAGGAACTTATTTTTTTCCTTATTGTTTTATTGTAATAACTGCGAAGGCATCAGAAATTATTAGGAACTTATTTTTTTCCTTATTGTTTTATTGTAATAACTGCGAAGGCATCAGAAATTATTAGGAACTTATTTTTTTCCTTATTGTTTTATTGTAATAACCGCGAAAGCATCCGAAATTACTTATTTATATCAACATCAATTACAAACACTAGAACACCAATTGTAATATTCAAATCATTTTGAATATACCTAATTGCTTTAGGATTCCAAGTACGATGTCATTTCGATAATGTCTATGTCAAATACATCTTCAGAATGGCTGAATGTTAACGTCAAAGTGACAGCTCTGTCAATGACAAGCGAATTTACATCTTGTTATAACAATATGATATTATAGCAAAACGAAATTATGTAAACACTATTGTTTAGGTAGGTACATCTAAAGTGACACAATTCAAAATATATATCGTTACTCAATTAAGAATTCTAATTACCTACTTAATCAGATTTAATTCGCGTATAAACGTATAGAGTTAGGTTAGGTACTTTAGCACTGTATAATTATGCGAATAAATGCAGGCGCGTGCAGTGGGGTGAGCGTTAGTGTGGCGCCAGGGTAGGCAGTCTATACATTAGTGAGACTTACTACTACTATCAGGGTCATTTTGCAAGGACATCAGTTACTGTTGACGTTGACAAAAAGTAACTGAAATCTTTACTAAGTAAATATGACCCAAAGGACACTTTCAAAAGTCAATAAACAATCTAAAAACTAAAGACGCTTCGAGAAGATACGCCGCAACAAACTCGTCAGCTGTAAAAACATCATAACCACAATATAAACATAGTTACTTTACAACAGGCGCGTGCAGTACCGGGGTTACATGTATAGAACCAGGGTAGGCAGTCCATTGATGACATTATGCCTATACGGAATGCACGCCCTTGCTTTACAGTTTACAGTAAACGCGAAAGTATCAAAAATTACTCAATTCCCTTGTAACAAAATACCCTCAGTTGTAGTATAAGTATAAAACACTCGCCACTTTAACTTCAGTATTGCCAGCGTTTTATAGCCGTTTAGACGTTATTCAGTATAAATCCGGGGAGAAAACTTTGTGTAACTCGACCTTACCTTATCTGTACATCGTCATCTGGGCCTCGAATATTGTAATGGGACGTACATGCACTTAGGGACCTCGTAGGAGATTGGACCTTAAATGGGCACTTGCGATAAACGGTATCCGTTATGTTGGGGAGTTTTTGGTTAGGTATTATACCTTAGCCACCAAAAACTCCTTCTATTAACCTATTTAGGTTAAGGCAGGTTGTTTACCGTCTTTGAAAAAAACGACTACCTAATTTTGTTTTTTTTTTACGTTTCAAGAAGAGAATACGAATTACGACTTGTTAGAGAAAATTAAATTATTTAGTTAGCGAGTTAGATTTAAAAAAAAATAATGGATACCTACAATTTTTTTTCTTTTCCTAAACAAACATTAAATGACGAACTGTTTCTGAGAGATAGATAAGAGAGATTATGGTATTAATTATATCATGACATGACGTCACGAGCCCCCACTCCCGACTTTTGAAGTGCTTATTTTTGTCATTTATTTATTGTTTGATTGAGAATAAGACGAGAAACTTTTAGTAGGTAATCTAGATACTTGAAAGACAAAAAGAATAACTTGTTAGTCTTCCTAATAAATTAGAAAATAAGAGCAGTGCGTGGTGAGATTACCGCATCAGGGTACGCATAGGGTAGGCACGCTTTGATAGCCTATATGAAATGCACGCCACACAGACGGTTAATCTGACATGGTATATGTAGGTACTTTATATCTTTCGTTATGTTGCTTATACCCTTATAATATTATTAAAATACATACCTTGCCTTTTTGTTATTTCGCTCGTAAACTGTGATGAAATATTTATTATCTCGGACTTACCTGGAATAAAATGAACATAAAATTAGTTTTGTCGATAAAATGTGAGAAGGTTTTGTTATTCATCTGCTGAATATATATAACATTATAATGATATTTTTGTACAAAGACAAGAGTAGAAAAATTTTTTAGACCCCCAGTGGGATTCGAACCCACGCCCATGCCTGTACTAGCGGCAGCGTGCTTAACCATTACACCATAGGAGTCCACTGACAGGTCATCGAATTTCTCTACTCCTTTCAATTCGGTCTTTGTACTTTATTGTTTACATGCGAATTTTTGTGCCATCTGTATATATAAAATGTATTTAATTTATAAAATTTTTAAAAAATATATAGGGATTTTATTACGCAAAGAATTGTGTTTTCCTTTATTAAAAAAACATATACAATTTTTGTTAACTATTCACAATTTGGAATGCTCACAAACGAATTTTTATCTAAACGTGACATCGAAAAATACCATAAAAAACTTCATTGTAAGCGAAGTTCAAAAAGCATAAAAATGGCACATTTTTCATTTTAATAACTAGCCGTTTATTTTTCAAACTACCTCACACGTCGGCGATTTTTCCATTCCATTTGGAACACTCCATAAACGAAAACAAACGATTGAATAAAATTTCAGACTTTGCTAAAATTAACACATAACACCTAAGGCAAACAAACATAAAAAAATCAGAACAATATTTAATATTTTTTAACGCTTTCGCGTAATGAAAATCGTTTAACAGATTTAACTCTGGTATTTTAATATCTTAGTAGACTGAGCTGACGATAGTTCGTGACGAATATGGGTACTGTACAGTTTTTAATACATTACTAAAAAGGTACATACGCGAATTAAATAAGTTATTTTTTTTTTAAAACAGAGTCATGCCAGAAAACAAATGAATCGCCTAAGTAAGTACCTAAATAGTTAAAAAATAGTAATTTTTTGATAACATCAATAAATAGATGCACTAACCGAATAATCATGATCGGTTATAATCTTTAAAAAAAAGTTAACCTACAGTGCTTCAGAATCCCCAAATCCATACTTCACAACATTCAAAATTCAATTCTTAAAAAAAAAACCAACAAATGACGACCGCATTCTAAAAACAAAAGAATCGCGAACGCAACCGAATCTCAACGCGTTGGGTTATCTGTGACATTAGTAAAAGTGACAAGGAGACAAATTGTGCCTATTCCCGATTTATTCCACAGACAATCTGGGGAGCCCCGAGGTCCCAGTCTCAAAGGCAACATGTGTCAAATTAAAAAAAAAACGCAGACAAAGGAGATTTACGTTACAATTATGATTTATGTTGGCTCTGTGAAAGCAAACGTAGTTTGCAGCTTTCTTTTTCAAATATAGAAGACAATTTGTTATCTGTTGGAACTTGGATAAAAATAGTGAAATATTAACTTTAATTCTAATTGCTCAGAAAAGTAAAACAGAGATAATTGGGCAGCCATAAATAAACAATAGAGTTGAACAAGATTTTATTTGCTTCAAATTGTCTTCGATAAAAGTTTGCGTCTGGAAATTTCGAAATTAGAATGAAATCAACGGAATATAATGAGTCTCTTTCTATCTCGGATTTTGGAATCGAAATATTTTATAATTAATTCACACTAATATAAACAGCTATAAATAATCATAAATAAGATTATCTTAATTGTTTTTTTACTGTTTTAGTTATATAACATTAACAATTCATTCCAATTAACAATTAAATGTACTCATAAAATTGTGATAAATTATTATTACTTATTACTAACTGTCATATCAAAAGATGTTATACATTTTATATAAGAAATTTATATTATACTAACATATATGCCATTACTAACATAGCTAATATGTATGAAATGTTAGTCATAAATATACCACTTAAGCTTTGAGTAACGTAATAACTAGATAGGACCCTAATTATATGTAATTAGGCAACTAATATACGACTTTTATACATAACTAGTGGGTATAATAATTATAATATGTTACTATGTGGTCGAAACTCTGTCAACAAATATAAGCACAGCTGTATATTCAGACAATGATAACTTTAAATAAATACTTGGAATGAAACAATTTAAATAACGGATTTAACTTGCGTATTTTTATTTTATTTTATTTGCTGACGTTTCCGATACTTTACAGTTTCCATAATCGTGGCACGACTGAGCTGACAATAGTCTAACGCTAAAGTGATTTATACAGTTATGCAAACTACTTTATATTTAAATTACAAATTTTGAAAAACTACGCTATTCTGGATTTTTATTTACTAAAACATAACTCTTTATTTAATTGTATGCATATAAAGGTCACTTAACTTGCTTTACTTTAAGTTATCGTAACAAACATACTATAACCGCTTGCTAAATTTTATAAAGATAAGATTTACGAAACTAAAGTTATTGTAACAAATGTACAGACATATGAAACAGCCCAGTCGTTCTGCCCAAGTTTAAAATCTCGCCTTCCCTCGATCGATAAGAACAAAAGAAAATTTTCAGTAGCTAAATACAGTAGGATTGTTAAAGTTATTCTTTCAGGTACTTTGATACGAACAATGGCGGTGTTCTGAACGTCGACAGATTTAATGGTGTTGAAGCTATTCTGGAATTCCTTATTATGTTTTAAAATGAAAGCAATAATATTCTTTGGATATTTTTTAAGAAACTTGACACCCAAATGAACAATTATGCTCATCTAGCGACCCTACGGCTTTACACGAGTGCTATAAACCCTCAACTTGATCACTCTTAATAATTTCTGATGCCGTCGCGGTTATTACACATTGGAATGAAACAACTATTAAGTGAACAACTATTGTCAGCTCAGTCGTGCTACGATTATGGAAACTGTAAAGAATCCGAAACGTCAGCAAACAAAATGAAATAAAAATGCGCGAGTTAAATCCTACTACTATTATAAAGGCGAAAGTTTGTAAGTATGGATGTATGGATGTTTGTTACTCTTTCACGTAAAAACTACTGAATGGATTTGAATGAAACTTTACCACAATATAGCTTATACATCAGAATAACACGTAGGATGTATTTTATAACGATATAGTGTAAAATACTAATCGTGCGCAGACGAAGTCGCGGGCAGAAGCTAGTACGTTAATAGTTGTTTCATTCCAATGAATTGATCACTCTTATCTATTAAAAAACCGCTTTAAAATCCGTTTCTTAGTTTTTAATATTTAAGCATACATAGGGACGGACAGACAGTGACTTTGTTTAAAATACTATGTAGTGATTTATTTAGGTTAAACGGGGGTGCTTATTGTGCGTAGACAAAAAAATGACAGTTACCTATTTTCCGAAAATAAGTACTCAATACGAGAAAAATCAATATTGGTTGGTAGGTAATAGGTAAATTAGGTATTCTAATAAAAAAAACACATTTTTCAGTTAGTATTAGTCATTAGAAAGTAATTATAAGGTAAAACAAGTTAAACTGATTTTTTTTTCTTTGGACTTGTTGGTAATTAACGGGAAAAACTTAAACAATTCCCAACTTTAATAGACTAAGAGAGATTATTATTGGATGCCCTAGAATCAAACTTTAATACTAAAACTATTGGCTTACGGAAAATATTAATTTGTAATCAATAACAAAACTTCAAAAATGTAAAAATTACATTTTCCGTCCTCCGGCCAGAAAGCGCCAACTTTGTGGCCGCTGCGCTAAATGAAATTTCCGCTTTCTGGCTTTTTTTCATTAACTAGGTAGATAACCTAATAAATTAAGGAACTAGGAGGAAATAATTTATGATACCTGTAATGTTATACTATTGTCAGCTCAGTCGTGCTACGATTGTGGAAACTGTAAAGAATCCGAAACGTCAGCAAATAAAATAAAGTTAATTAATAATTGTTTCATTCCAATGTGTAATAACCGCGAAGGCATCAGAAATTATTAAACCTGTTATACTTAGTTTCCATTCCATCATATTTCGCTTAAAATAAATGTAAGGAGGACACACCAATAACCAACCACATTACTTCGAGGTCATTTATCACAGTATAACTGTATCTAACCGTTGAAATTCGATATGAAATAAATATAAAAAGATCCTACGGAAGTAATCTGAAAGTTTTTTACGTCACACTGAGTTATGGCGGAAGGTTCCAATACCGAACTAATAACTCAAGAGGAAAAAATGACCAATCGTTTTGCAGTTCTTTCTTTTGTTATTCGTACATTGAGTACGATTTGAGAAGTATATTTGGTAGAATTAATGGGAAAGTATTTTCGTACACGATAGGTAGGTAGATATAATACTTTCCCACGCATATTTCTATACAGTATCGATATTAATAAGTATATATTTTCTGTCCTTCGGCCAGAAAGCGCCAGCTTTCGGGCCGCTGCGCTAAATGAAGTTGCCGCTTTCTGGCTTCGTCGAACAGAAAAATAGTATACTGACCTCGGCCAGTAAATAAAAATGTCTCAGATCACAAGTAATTGTCGTCCAAAGTCGAGGTTGACAAAAATGTGTAATATAAGTACTATTGTTGCTACACACACAAAATAGTTTGAAATGGTCGTTCCTTTTAATAATGAACAAGTAGTTTAATCCAATACGCATTTATTTTGTTAAAAGATTTGGTAGTTATGTCATTTCTTCAGACGGCCTTATTTTAAAATTACTTTTTAACAAGGAAAATGGTGCTAAGTGCCTCATTTACCGATATTTTGCCGAGTTTAGAAATTCCCTATAATTCCCGTCAAATCCGAGAATCCAACCGAAATCCGGCACATAACGGCATATTGCCAAGATTAAGTTTCGAGAAAAAATTGAACAATAAACGAATTTACCGACGACGTCCGAATAATGTTAGAAATGAGGCCATATTAATAGCGGATAAAGGGTCCTTATTCTAAATTATAAAATATATCTGTTACATTTTACGAAAAAATTTAACTACTTACCTATTATACAAAACAATTAAAACCTAATAGGGGGTGTTACTAGAGCTTCGGAAAGACCATCATTACTAAGAAGAAACGCCGCAAGAAACTCAGTAGAAAGTCACTTTTTTGGGACAATTATGTATTTACAATGAGAAAAATATTATGGTATTAAAAATTTTAAATTATACAAAACAAAAGCAAAAATTTTAAATTAAAAATGATAAATACAAATCAAATAATTAACTATGGCAGGTATAAGTAAGTCTAAGCAGGCTTCTGTCCGCTTAGGATTTCATGAGGTGGACTACGGGTCCTTAGTCAAGTGCCTAAGTCACGTGATGAGTGTATCTATACTAATATTATAAAGAGGAAAGGTTTGTTTGTTTGGATGGAATAGGCTCCAAAACTACTGGACGATTTGAAAAATTCTTTCACTGTTGGAAAGCTACACTATTCCCGAGTGACATAGGCTATAAAAAAGGGATTCGGGCGAAGCCGGGGCGGGCAGCTAGTTATGTATAATCGCATATACTTAATCATAAAGTCAGTTCTTAATCAACAGTTGTAAGTTTCACTTCTCTCCAAGCCAAAAAAATGAAATATAATTTGACTCTAGTATATATGCCTATTTTGACAAAGCTTTTCTAATATTGCCTTGCCTTCGTTTTTGACGAATTACTTTTTGTAGCTTAAATATTTAGTTGTGTAAATAATAATTTTTGAACTACTCTACCGATTTTCATTACAATTTCAATTTTGTAATGTACACGTGATCCCCTATCGGGTATATTTGTAGACATTTGGTTTTCCATCCCCAATTTGACACCCTATATTTTTTGAACGACTCAACGGATTTTTATTATAATTTCTATTTTGTAATGTACACGTAATCCTCTTTCATTTGATACCCCACGGGGTGAAAGAGGGGATGGAAAAATAAAAGTGTACAAACATACTCGGTTTGTACACTTTTATTTTTCCATCCCCTCTTTCATCCCCCCTACTTATTAAACTACTGAGCAGATTTTTATCAAACATAGCTAAGAACACTTCCGACATATACACCTTTCAAACAAAAAAAAAACAGAATCAAAATCGGTTCATGCGTTAGGGAGCTATGATGCCACAGACAGACACACACACACACACACACACAGACAGACAGACAGACAGACAGACAGACAGACAGACAGACAGACAGACAGACAGACAGACAGACAGACAGACAGACAGACAGACAGACAGACAGACAGACAGACAGACAGACAGACAGACAGACAGACAGACAGACAGACAGACAGACAGACAGACAGACAGACAGACAGACAGACAGACAGACAGACAGACAGACAGACAGACAGACAGACAGACAGACAGACAGACAGACAGACAGACAGACAGACAGACAGACAGACAGACAGACAGACAGACAGACAGACAGACAGACAGACAGACAGACAGACAGACAGACAGACAGACAGACAGACAGACAGACAGACAGACAGACAGACAGACAGACAGACAGACAGACAGACAGACAGACAGACAGACAGACAGACAGACAGACAGACAGACAGACAGACAGACAGACAGACAGACAGACAGACAGACAGACAGACAGACAGACAGACAGACAGACAGACAGACAGACAGACAGACAGACAGACAGACAGACAGACAGACAGACAGACAGACAGACAGACAGACAGACAGACAGACAGACAGACAGACATTTAATTTTGAATCTTTAATTTCCTATCGTTGAATAGTGCTTAACATCTTTGGAATTCACGGCCAATAGACATTTTATAAATTTACTAATTCGTAAAAATGTTTTTTTATTTCAAAAATAAATTTACAAATATTATGATAGCTTGATAGCTTATTACATAGTTCATTGCATTTATTACAATGTGTTGAAAGCTATCATTATTTTTTTTATAACTTGGAAGTCGATAAAATAACAGTGAGAGAAAAGAAATTAAAAGTTTTAACACAGTCTTTATTAAAGCATAAGGTTTCATTAAACATAAGCACTTCAAAATTATCCTAAGTTTAACAAATTCAAATTTCTTGCTAGTTTAATAGCCCAGCTTTTAGCGATATACTCTTGGAAAATGCGCTGCAAATTGGATCATTAAAAGCTTAAACTGCCAGCTTAAAGCTTCAGAACGTGTCGCTGGTATTAAGCTCTTTTTTATAATTTTGGTCATTATAAGAAATCGTTGAAAAATTGATGAGGAAAATCCTTAGAACTCGAAGGTGCGATGACAGGTGGTATTCATTAGAATTAAAATTTGAAATACTAATGAAATTTTATCATCGTATAATAATTAAAAAAAATGTTTGAATTTAGAGAAATACCAAATAATATTAAAAAAACAGCCATATATAATGTATAAGATAATTAATTTTATTTCCTAAAACGTTTTCTCTAAGCATACAAATTGGTCAAGTCCTGTATGAACTACAAGTGATGTAACTACCCGACCTTGTTTTAGTTTTTTTTTAGGGGAAAAGGGTACCTTATAACATATTATTTCATATATTTTTTAAAATTTATTGCTGTCTCCTTTTTATATAACCTGTTTTTTGTTAATGATTTTGTATTATTTACCTAGTTACAGTTTATCTTACCTAGTTACAAATTAAACATCAATGCGAAATATTTTATAAAGATATCATACATAGTCGACCAAAAAAGTGAAAAACTAAGTTCCACAGATTGTCATAGCAAATCTATAGTACTCGTAATATAAAATTTTACCGTTCAGTACCTTATGGTCTATAAACTAAACGTCGCTTTCAGGCTAAAATGTTATCAATCTTCATGAAAATTTAGGCACAAAAATAGGGGTCGGTGTAAAAATTCTAGGCAACCGTCAGCACAAAATTTATGACCCAAATATTTAGCTATAAAGAGTTCTTTCATAAGGGTATCTTGTGAAAACTGGGCCTTTTTATTTGTGCGCGTCCGTAAAATTGACTTTATGTTTCATAGAATTTTTGCGTCGTGAGCAAGGATTATATCGTGTTTTTTGGGGTTCTATAAATACGGGCAAAAAATACATGCCATATTTTGTTAGTCCTGTGACTTTGTAATTAGCTGTTCAAATTCAGCATATTAATTTCTGTTTATTTTAAAGTTATTATACATTGAAATAAAGTTGTAACGGATTTGGCTAGGTTGATTTTACACAGATGGTTCGAAAATTTTACATTTAGGTAAAGATAATAAACCAAAAATGTATACCTATATAAACTAGCGGTCCCGGCAGACTTCGTCCCGCCCGGCAAAATAATTAAAGAAAAAATTTAAGGGTGGACAACCTTTATCACTAAGGGATATGAAAAATAGATGTCGGCCGATTCTCAGACCTACTCGATATGCTCACAAAATTTCATGAGAATCGGTCAAGCCGTTTCGGAGAAGTACGAGAACGAACATTGTGACACGAGAATTTTATATAGGTATAAGAAGATTTATATTGTTTAACTGTTAAAAAACTCTGTATGGATGCTCTATTTTATACAAGATAAGTTTTAGTAAGGAAAATGTTATTCCAATATTGACTTTATAAAAAGGACTTCTGCTGAGTTTCTTGCAGCGTTTCTTCTCAGCAACGATGTTCTTTCCGAAGCACTAGTAGATCTATTTGACATGAAAAAGTACTTCTTTAAAGTCTGTTCACTAATTATTCTTTTTAATTAAAATTTGCCATTGCAATTATATAATAAGTATATTTTTTTTGCGTCCTTAAGCAAACCAATTAGAATCGATTTGTAACTAGGGGCAAAACACAAACAGAATCGTTTTTACTATGTTGATCTTAATACAAATATTATTATCATTTAACACAACAGCGTTAGACTATCGTCAGCTCAGTCGTGCTTCAAATATGGGAACTGTAAAATTTCCGAAACGTGCAAATAAAAAAGCTAAGCAAGCAAATAAAATAAAATACTTGAGTTAAATCCGTTATAGTTGTTTCATTCCAATGTGTAATGATCGCGAAGGCGTCAGAAATACCATGAATTTTGAAATGATACATTGTAGTTAAAAAGTTATTTTACTATTCCAAGTTGAAAGTCACTTTGTAACTCTGAGTTATGGTAATGCAAAATTTTGATTTTAAATGAAATAAACTTCATGCAATGAATACTGAACAATTTTATGATTGACTATCTCAAAGCAAAGTCTTCTGCAGTCTTCTTAAGTTCTTATAACTATTAAAGAGATGACTTTATGTTGAAAATGTCAAACAAAAATAAGATTGTCAATAAAACCCGTGGAAGCGAAACGGAGTAAGTACATACTTTTGAATTGCAAAATATTTCTTATTATTTATTGAGCAAGGAACAGTATAACTAAGTACATAGAAGCATTGGAATGAAACAATTATAACGAATTTAACTCGCGTATTTTGAGCAGCAAAACATACGCGAGTAAAATCGTTTCACTCCAGTATGTAATAACCGTGTAGCAGGGGCGTGCATTCCATATAGGCACAATGGTATACATGTATAAAGTGCCTACCCTGACGCAGTATATTCGCGATTCTCACTGCACGCGCCTGCCGTGTAGGCATCAGAAACTATTGAATTAATTTAATCTAATCTAATCTACAAACAATTAGAAACATAATGTGTTGGTACAAATGCGTTATCAGAACCGCCCAGCTTCCAACAAGTGTTAATTGCAAAGTCCACCTATAAATAACGTACCCTTTATTTACATAATTTGCTCGTTCGCCCTAAGGGATAAATTTATGTTTATTTATTGATAGTACCTTTACTAAATAAATCACTTTATGGTAAAGATGTTTGTACAAGAAAATGGTTTCGGATGCCGATATTATGTTTTTATTGTTCGAGGTGCTTTTTTTCAGTTGTTATCGTATCTTTTAATAATATATCTTTTCGATATTTTAATAAATGAAACCTTTGCTCGAGGCGCGTGCAGTGGTGTGAGCGTTAGTATGGCGCCAGGGTAGGCAGTCCAAATATTAGTGATGCTGTGCCTGTACGGAATGCACGCCCTTGCTTTGCTCTTATTCGAAATTTCAGTCCATTATATTTGTTTATTCCAATCCCTACCAATATTATAAATGCGAAAGTAACTCTGTCTGTCTGTCTGTCTGTTACGCTTTCACGCTAAAACTACTGGACCGATTTAAATGAAATTTGGTACAAAGAAAGTCTGGGGCCTGAGAAAAGGCTACTTTTTAACCGACTGCAAAAAAGGAGGAGTTCCACGCGGATGAAGTCGCGGGCAGAAGCTAGTGTGTTATAACTGCGTATCGTAAATTATCAAAACTTATAGAATCCTAATCTTAATATCGATTCGATTTATTGCTGAACATTCCTTCAGTCGTTATTGACATTGAATCCTGGCTACAATTATACTTTTTAATATATAAGAGATCAAAGTTAGACAGCAAAAATGGCAACATTTCGCAGGACAATAATTAAGGAGTGTTACCAGATATTTCTACTAGCAGCTTCAAAAAACATTCCAGACAGTTAAAAAGGTGTTGCAATATTCATTCAACTGTTTTAGTCTATTTTAACAGAACATCCCAATTTGTCGAATATTTGAACCGTGTAAGAATTTGTGCAAATGAAAAAAAAAATGTTTCGATCATCCACTCGTACTTTCAGTTCAGATCGGTGTTAACAGTCCTACAAAAATTCGAAAATAATGATAATGAAGTGAGTTCTCAACTCCAAGTAATTAGCAGAAGATATACCATTATAAAAATATAGCGTTAAAAAATAGTTTTATATTAAAGGTATGTATAATAATATAATTATATTTAAAATTATTATCTATTTTAACATATCATCACATATCATCTTAATAAAATAAATTATTATTAAACTTAAAATATCATGGGCGTGCATAATGCCAAGGCTGTATGGACTGCCTACCTTATACCTACTTGTATTTTTAATTTAATTCAATCACATCGATGATGAGCCAAATTTGATACTCCATCGACGTAACTTGGCATTGCACCAGAGGACGCTGGTGCAATAACGATGCAGTCATAACTGCATGGGTGTATAAGCACGTGTCATATTTACGTCGCAGCTTAAACGCGTGGAATTCAATGCTATTAAACTTTAAAAGGAAATTCAACCTTTTTATAAAAAAATACAAATATTATGTATATTGTTACCTACCAAAAAGAAACTATAAAGTTTTTATAAATATGTAGTTTAATTTTTGAGTTAGTTATTTTGTACTATTACAAAAGTACAAAAAACCGTGAGGCTAAACTTTTGTGCAAAAACTTGTATGTACCAAAATATCTCAGAAACCAACTTCAATGACTTTCTCTCAAAGCTCTAATTCAAAGTTCTCCCCGACAAAGGCCAAAAAAATACTTTGGCTGATGTTGGACCCTCACCATACAAAAAACAATTTAGTTCAAAAAGGCAAGCTCATAATTAGAAAATTTTAAAGTACAAAGTACCGACACTTATATACCTACTCCAAAATTTTCTAATTTATATGACGCCCTTAACCGCGAGGGTAAAACCAATTTGAGCGTTTAAAACCTCGTTACGAATATTATTTTGTTGATGGAGACCGAGCCAATGCATACTGAATAAGGCCTCTTAGGCTATGTATGCAGACATAGCTTGTAACAGAGTTAACACTTACAATTAACGGGCGTTTATTCAACCGCAGTAGAAAAATATTTCATTGTGTTGCTATAACTATGTAAAATCAAGCCTATTTTAAATGTAGGTACATTGTTTGACAGCAATTTGACCCGAATTTTCAAAATGTACCTTTGTCTACACCTCATACCTTACCGGTCCGTCTAGTACCAGTTCAATATGCTAATGCCACTGATAATAAAACAAGTAGATATGCTACAAGGAGCACAAAAAGTGACATGTAATTTAACATTAATCTATACAGCTTCAAGTATAAATATTAAAAAACAGCTGTGTACAGACAGTAAGGATCCATTTATGGAATGGACACTAACATTCTATTAACATTTATATTCTCGCATTTAAATTATAAACACACAGCATATTAATAAAGTGGTTTTTACCTGCACACGCCGACTTTCGCTGCCCTGTATCTTATTTATATAGTTATTTGTAATGGTCGGTGTATTTTCCAGTGACTGCACTGTTCTGTAAAATTTCTGTGCCTACAATAATACAGGCAGACCTGCGGAATAGGCAATCAATAATGAATGAATTACAGTGCGGTTGGGCCCGGGCGGTTCACTATTCATCGACCGATAGGTTATTATGTGGTTATTTAGGCATAGGTAAGTAATTTATGCATGCTTATGCTTTATATTATTTTAGACTTTTGTATTTAAAATTAGTTTTTGTAAATAAAAAAATGTCATTTCGTAAAATGTACAAATATCAAGTCCACAGCGTAGACTTCAATAATTGAGATACATGAATCATAGATTAATGACCTGAGTGCCTACCTACAAGTGCAGCCCCAATTCACGCACCTGGACATGTTGGTTGCTGTACAGTACTTGAAAGCACAGCCGTTAGCTCTTGTACAGCTTTTATATATCTTATTTAGAACTTGTGAGTTTGATATATTGGGTAGGTACTAATGTTACAATAGGTACCTCACAAAACTAGAAAGCCTGAATGTCAAATAAGTTAAAGAATAAAGAATGTCAGCCTATGTAAAGCACTAGGCATAAGTTTTCGATTTTTAGAGTTCCGTCTATCGTGAAAAACATTTTTTTTCTGGGTCATTACTTACCTACTTCGGTGTTGGTGAAAATAAAAGAGTAAGTACCCACTGATATGATTTAAATTAATGTACGGTTTACTTTAACGATATAATTTCTCATGCCTTTGCGGTATTTACACATTATAATTAAACAACTATAAACGTTCAAGACTATCGTCAGCTCAGTCGGCTACGGGAATGGAAACTGTAAAGTGTTCGAAAAGTCAACATATACATTAATATACGCGAGTTTTAGTTCTTTTATTCCAATGTGTGATAAACGAAACTGCAATACAAAATATGCTTATTTCAAAAATACAAAAATTACTTTAAAATTTAAGTTTCACAAGCTTTTATACAAAGCACCGTAAATGCAATTTAAATCAAAATCAAAAACTTTTTATCTGAACCCCTCAGCATTTGAGTCCGACTCGTTCTTGACCTATTTTTTATGTTCCACACCTGCCTCTGTTTTACGACAGCTGAATGTCGTCGCGTTGACGAATCAAAAATCGATTTTCCGACCGAATTCCCTTTAAGATGGATCGCATAAAGATATATTGGATCGATGTAGCTTCTTATAATAAAAGTGTGTTACTAGACGCATGAGCGTGTCAAAAATTTAACGATTTCATCAGTGACAGCACAGTGTAGTTACATATACAGTGGTCCAACGCCCATGGTGGGAAAAATTAGATACATATACAGTAGTTTAATGCCGATGTTGGGAAAAATGTGGAAAATGCGTGACTTGACGATAAATGCTTATAGTAGTCCCTAATTGCTATCTTATGCGTAATAATATAATTATATATATATATATATATAATTATATATATATATATATATATATATATATATATATATATATATATCTGACTGGCTGACTAAACCGGTGATCGTCGATGGTAGTTTTTTATGTAACGCAGGGGGGTGAAAAAGAGAAGCAAAATTTGAATGAGACAACAAGTTTCTTGGTTGAAACTTTTTCAAATTTTGCACAAACAGTCTGTAACAGAAATGATGGCAGAAGTATTTTATTCAGGTGAATTAAGAATTAGGTCCTAACGGAGTTAACAATTACGCGAACAAAGTCGCGGACAAAAACTAGTAGGTATATGCTTATATAAAATAATATTTTGTCCTGAATGATGGACAGACGGATACGCGCACAGCCTATAGACATCGTAGAGACCTGAAACTTGGAGGGTATGTTCTTAGAATTACGTAGAAGTCTGATAGGTGAGGATTTTCCGAAATTCTAACTAAGCGGGTGAAAAAGTATTTAACAGAATCGATGAAACACGTGTATCGTATTTTTCATGATTTTGACATATTTGCAAACATCAAAAAGGGCAGATTACTATAATATGTATGTAGCAAGCGCATGCAGTGAGCAATGCACATATAATATGGCGCCAGGGTAGGCACTACATTTTTGACATTGTGCCTATACGGAATGCACGCCCTTGGGATCCCCTACTGTACATCTCTGAGATTCTACTGTCAGTGCTGAGAATACAATTAGCCCATAACTTAAACTTTGCAACGCTTTGTATTTTGTCAAGTCGTAACTAAAAACACAAACCTGTAATATTCTAACTTTGCTGTTGCAGTGCTCAATTATTTGCAGACGTCACAGCCGTGAGCAAAGCAAACATTTGTATTCGGTTGGAAATTGTCACAGCCTAAGTATTCAGCTATATCAATTAATACTAGTATAAATCAAAGTCGCTGTCGCTGTCTGTCTGTGCCTATATATTATGCTTAAATCTTTAAAACTACGCAACGGAATTTGAGGTGATTTTTTTAAATAGATAGTAATTCAAGAGGAAGGTTTATAGCACCCATGCGAAGCTGGGGCTGGTCTCTAGTTTAAATTTCGTTTGTGTAGGTCGGCGGATCTTCGAGCGTTTGAGACGCCGTCATTGCCGTTTTATATCTATAATGGTTGAAAAATAATATTAAGTATCAATCAAGACAGTATTTGGATACATAGATACAGTACTAAGAGATAGTTTCACTTAACTTTTTTTAATATTTATTCTATTTCTTAAATATAATTTTAAATCACGGCGTTTTTAACTGGCAAAGATCCCACCCACGTTATTATGACAGTTTGTTCTCACTATAATCTTCTCGATTAGGGCTCCCAGATTCTTTACGATTCGATAAGCGAAACTACCGTAAAATAAAGTTGACCTGACCGAAAAAAAAAACTTATTGACTTACATACCGACAACTATAAGGGTTAGAAACTTGAAATATTGCATCCATTGGAATGAAACAACTATTAACGGATTTAACTCGCGTATTTTTATTTTATTTTATTAGCTGACGTTTCGGATTCTTTACAGTTTCCATAATCGTAGCACGACTGAGCTGACAATAGTCTAACGCTAAAGCATATATATATATTGCATCCAGTAATAGTGTAGGGGAGCAACAAGAGAAGATTTTGAAAATTCACTCCATAAGAGGGTAAAACGGGGGTGCTTATCGTGCGCAGACTAAGCTAGTTAGAATATAAGTGAGGCAGCTGTTCATACAGTTTATGATATTTGGT
Organism: Polylopha cassiicola; assembly: GCA_038024825.1. Lineage (NCBI taxonomy): Eukaryota > Metazoa > Arthropoda > Insecta > Lepidoptera > Tortricidae > Polylopha > Polylopha cassiicola. The sequence continues at coordinate 2,093,279 of CP149060.1, read as the reverse complement.
TTACATTTATAACATAGAGCGGTATCTCGTTTCAAGTATTATTGGAAGCTTCGTTTCCACTGAATCGATTGAGGTTAAATATATTTTAGCTTTGACAATCACGAGGTAATTTGATGGAATCTATTTGTAGCTAAAAATAAACGAGTTCGAGCTTGTGTAATTATAAATTCAGTCATTTGAAACAGAGGTCTATTCTGGTTTGAGTACTGATAATCAAACAAGAATAGTCCTCGATATACATATAGGTAAGTATATTGTATTGAAAATGAAAATTTAATACAATAGGTAATAATGACAGGAGTGACTACATACAATACCTATATGTGTACTATATTATTATGTACCCACTACAGCGCTTACCATGGACGATTATTTTTCTACTTTTGCATAATTAATAATTGTCATTATTATTTGAAAATCGTATCAAATGATAGAAAACGATCGAATTTCGATTGATACATCGTAGTAAAATTCTTGTACTGCGTTGTTTGTTGCCAAGATTTTCCGTAACGACTGGACCGATTTTTATGAAATTTTGTGTGCATCTATTTTTCATACGCCCATAATTATGTTAAGAGTGGTACAAACAGCACTAAAATTTCAGACTTAGGTATTTAATGTATTTATATTGCACATTGTTTTATTAACACCGATTTGTTAAATAAAAATCAAAAAACTGGTTGCAAAATTCGCTAGGTCAGCAATTATTTATATACTTATTTAAATTACGATTCATCATTGCAAGTCAGTAAACTAAGTACCTAGAATGACGTAACAGTCCAATTTTTAAAATAACACAAACTTATAAAAGGTTTGACCTCATTTGTTTCTGGAATTGGTGTCAATAGGCCCAGTTTAATTATTCAGCTTTCCCAAGGAATAAAATAGAAAAATGAACAGTAAACTCGTGGTAATAGCTTCATTAATTTTTCACGTTTGCTTTTTTGTCGATGTCAAAACTGACATAAGGATAACGTAATAATGAACGGAAAATTATGGGCAATTTAACAATTATAATTAATTTGAGTTATAGTAAACAATACATCGTAGGTAAATCTTTTGAATGAAAATTATAATAATTGCTGATGCCTACGCGGTTATTGGGTGGATCTTCGAGCGTTTGAGACGCCGCGGCGCGCCGTCATTGTCCTCTACATCTATATTATTCTATATCTATAATGTTTGCAAATAATATTATTATGTATCGATTGAAATAGTGTGTATTTGTAACAGTACCGGGGGATAATATCACTCAAATTTTCTTTACTTATTGACTCTGTTCTTAAATATAGATGTAGAGGATAATGACGGCGTCTCAAACGCTCGAAGATCCACCCTATTACACAATTTCTAATGATATTATAATATAATTAATTAATTAATTGAGTGTTAGACTATCCTTAGCTCAGTCGGCTACGAATATGTGAACTGTAGAGTTTTCAAAACGAGAGCAAACCTAAAATACGCGAGTTAAATCCGCTAGCTAAAGTGATTCATTCCAGTGTGAAAATTTTAACTTAACATTGTTTAATGTGGAAAATGTTTGAGTCCTGAAGAATGTCTTAAAATAGTTTTTATCTATAAAAGCGGTAGAATTTATAAAATACAGTAACAGACAAAGTCGCCGGCAAAAGCGCTTAAAATAAAATCCTTTCTGTGTAACATTATTCAATATTTCTGAATGTTTCATAGACTATTTTTATAAACATAAACGTATTTTTATTTAAGTACGTATGATCCTCTAAAAGTATTAAAATAATATTCATTAAAAAATAACTCTGAAAATTTAATTTACTTTGTAAATAATTTCTGATGCCTTCGCGGTTATTACACATTGGAATGAAACAACTATTAACGGATTTAACTCGCGTATTTTTATTTTATTTTATTTGCTGACGTTTCGGATTCTTTACAGTTTCCATAATCGTAGCATGACTGAGCTGACAAAAGTCTAACGCTAAAGTTACTTTGTAAATATAATAAAACTCGTAATAATTTGCAGTGAAATTAAAAATTGTGGTTAGTAATTTTTAATTATCATTAATAAATATTAACTTTGCAGTTTAAATATTATTTGAACGCAAAATAGTCTATTTACATTAGATTATTAAAGCGTTTATGTACTTTATGAATTAAAAATATTTTATTCTTTATTTGATAAAAAAACTATGGAAGTATACTTAAGTAAGTATACAAATTATACCACCGTTGAGCTTAAACCGTTTTTAAAGGAAGTTTTTTTATTACAGAAGATAGTCATAATTAATTTGAGTGACATTTAAACCTGAAAATCTTATATATTTCTTTGTAATTATATCCATAAAATTCGGGCACCAATTATTATTTTCTGAATTATTGACATTATATTATACCTATAACATAGGTATTTAATTGTATTCCATCTAAAAGGAAAAAAGATAAACATAATATATCTACACTGTTTCAACTAAAATCTTTTTAAGAATCTGAGAACAATCAAATGCAAAATGTATTATTCCATTAAAGACATGTAATAAGTATTAGCCACAATGAATTGAAACCGTTATTTCATAACCTCAAACAATATCAAAATTTGCGTAACAATAGCATTAACTTTGATAGCGAAATTAACATTTTATGCTGCACTAAATTAAAACAAAACGGATTAAAAACGGCCACACAAATTCAATTGTTTATAAATTTCACAATAACAATAAGAAAAACAGTTTAGAAAGTTGAAAATTACATTTCGACTCGCTATTTTTCCAGTTATACGTAGCGTAACGACTTGTAGAATAGTTTGGGGCCACTGAAATTTAAACTAAAATATTCCAGTAAAATTTTTGAATTCACAGAGAACTATTTGTATGTAGCTGGTATTTTAGTCGCTTTTCATATTATAAAGTACCTAAGCAAAGTTAACGATGTACATGACTCTGCTCTTTGCTAGATAATATCCAGTTTATATATTTTGACATAATAATGTATTTTTTTATGTTATAATGTAATTTGTGCATATTATTTATTTCTTTATTTTTATTTTTGTTCTGACGATCTCAATATGAGTGCATTTGACATAATAGTGTTATTATACTGCATGAATTTTGAGAAATGAATCAATCTAATCTAATCTAATTTAATCTATACGCGGATACTTTCGCTTAAATTCCTTGTCTAATAACTATTTCTAGGAAAAGCGACTTTGTTTTATACTATGTAGTGACATAGTATAAAACAAAGTCACTTTTTCTGTCCCTATATCCCTATGTACGCTTAAATCTTTAAAACTACGCAACGGATTTTGACGCAATTTTTTTAACAGATAGAATAATTCAAGAGGAAGGTTTATAGCACCCGTGTGAAACCGAGGCGGGTCTCTAGTCTAATAATAAACGAAATGAAACATAAATTTATTATGCAGAATTTAAAAACGGAACAAAGCACAAATTAAAATTATCCGACCTCCATGACTGTTATTTCTTCCCCAGTAATACCTCCACACCGGAGTGGAGTGGTTTTCAAATAAAAAGTAGGACTGAACGTATGAAATAGAAACTTTCTCCCCCTTTTAATTACATTCTAGGGTTCTGTTAACACTTTTAAACATTTTAACCTAGATTTTTGAAATTCAAAATCACAACGACCTTTCCTTGATGTTTACCTACATTATGAAATCCTCAGCGAACGATGAAAATTAATTATTCCTTACAATAATAAAACCTCACTGTTCTAAATATAATATTGAAAACACTATAAATTTTTCGTATACCTATATATAGGTTCCTACATTATGAAATTCCCCACAGCAAACGACGAAAATTAATTATTCCTTAATAAAACTTCATTCTTCTATTTCAGGACTAAATTAAGCTAAAAATCTCAATTTTCCGTATACCAATATATCCCTTGTAATTAATACGCTTCGATTCATTTTTGGAATTTGAAATCAACCAATGAACTTTGACCCGTGATGGCCTTTTTAAATCATTCTTCAGTATCATCTATGAATAGGTGTTGGAAGGTAGGGCGGGCCAGCTTGTACTGGCATCGTGACACAGAAGAAATGTTAAGTCATCAGTACGTGATTTGAATTGGCTAACATGACATGACTTTCTTTGGTAATCGATTAGTCTGTGATCTGACTTAAAATCTTCAAATTCTTATAAATTGGAAGAGTGATGGTAAGATTCCATTGTCATGTCTAACCTTATTTAGACAGGCAAATTTAAACTTTAATAACGTGATGTAATTGGGTTGCGAATGTGTTTTCACTTTGAAATAAGGTATTGATCTTTTTCTCTGAAATTATAAGGGGTCTAAACAAGGTCATCAAACAGACATCCGCAAACGACTATTACGTACGTGACAGTCGTTCGCGGATGTCAAATCCCATACATTTTGGTCGTTTCGTTTAACGTTAACGTTGAACGTTGGCACCTTCTCTAGGCCTCAAGGTATATAAAAAGGTGTTTTTAAGTATGGGTACAAATTAGAGTCATGATTAGGTATTTGCTGCCTAGGAGATATACTTTAGGAATTAAGACCGGGATTTAGGTAAGGTTAAAAATATTTTGTTCTCGACTGTACTTTAGTATATTTATCCTTAAATCTTTATAAAGTTACACTTCCATCCTACTTAAGACAAGAATCCTAGCTTTTGTAGATTATAATCTTAATAGGTTACATAAAAGCTTTTCGCAATCTACCTGAAGTTTAAAAAGCAAAGCTTTTTAAGTTTAAAAGGAATAAGTAAACATTTTTGCAGAGCTACCGGTTTTTTATAGAAACGTAGTATTTCTTGGAAATATAAATATATGTAAAGGAATAAAAATAGTAAGTAAGCAAGGTAGTCTCTTTGAAGAATCGGCATTTCACATAATAATATTAAAAATAATAATTTCTGATGCCTTCGCGGTTATTGTGCATTGGAATGAAACAACTACAAACGAATTTAACTCGAGTATTTTTATTTTATTTGCTTACGTTTCGGATTCTTTACAGTTTCCATAATCGTAGCACGACTGAGCTGACAATAGTCTAACGCTAATTAAAGATTTACCTACCTGTAATTATGTTTGTAAACAAGTAACAAGCCAAAGGTGTTATCCGATGCAACTTGACGTTTCGGACCCTTTGCAGATTCCATAATCGTAGCACGACTGAGTTGACAATAGTCTAACGCTAATTAAAGATTTACCTGTAATTATGTTTGTAAACAAGTAACAAGCCGAAGGTATTATTCGATGCAACTTAAGCCGGTAAAGGCATCTGTAATTGATAACGCAAGTTGTCTAATTATTACCAACTGAATACAATCCAGTGTATAGTTAACCCTGATTAATCAAGTAATTATCTATATGTAATCTGAGTGAGTAATTAATTAATTTAAGCTTATGTCCGTGTTTAATTTATCGAACACTAAGATTATAATCGAGTAACTACCATGACGTTGTGTAGTTGTAAGGGAGGTATAAATTGTTGCACTTCTCAGGGTTTTGTGCCCAAAGGTGTTTATTACTGAGACTCCGCTGTCTTTCTGTCCGTCTGTCTGTCACCAGGATCTCATGAACCGTGATAGCCAATTATTATTTTCACAAATGATGTGGGTATTTCTATTGTTTCTACAGTAAATCACAGAATAAAATAAATATTGGAGCTTCCCATACAACAAGTGTGAATTTTTGCCGTTTTTATAGATGATGGTATGGATATTTCGTGCGCGATATCAACTCGCACTTGGCCGGTTTTATAATCAAATCTACTAAACCCTCTTTTCACTTCCTCGTGGGATGATTTTAATGAAAAACTAACAGTCCTTCCTCGAGACTTAAACTATCTTCAAAGGAAAAATCTAAATTAGATAATTTACATTTTTCCGATTTTTTTTGTTAAAGTATAATTTGCTAAAAAACGTTGCCGACAGCGAAACATCTTGTCATGTTGATATCGTCTCTTATTCTTCATATCGACAACGAAACAATATTAACCCACGACACGACAAACCTCCTTGTCAACAACGTTCCAATATTTCGTCGGGTAAATTTCGACTCAGCAGTTCATCATAGGCTCGTTGGTGATAGACCTATTCTCAAAAAAATCTCTTAATTCAATCGAAAGGGACAGTTCCAAAAAAACAAAACACTCTTGAACCTTTCGTAAATCTGATTGAACAGCTACGGTACCTAAAACAATACACTTCGGTGCTATGAAAAAGAATTACTCAGTTAGTAAGTAACACAAAGGAGGCAAGTGTTAAATTGTTTAACGGACCACCAGAATCGCACGCCGGGGCAGTCCTAAAAGTCTTTTTGGATGGTTGAGCCTGTTTTTATTACTCCTTAAGCCACAGATACGAGTGGTCTAGGTTGTAAAAGGTTGGCGTTGGACTTATTACCTTTCATTGCTAAGGTTTTAATTATTATTAAAAATGATATTTTTTATTGTCATCATCATCTGTAAAGGTATCTCCCAAAATTTTCCAAAGCAGCCCGTGTTGCGTACATACTTCTTAAGCCACAGTACTAGCGGTCCTTATTGTAAAAGATAAGCGTTGGACTTATTACCTTTTATTGCTGTGGCAATTTAGCGTTAGTACCAAATTGGATTTGACATCCGCAAACGACTGTCACGTACGTCACAAACGTTCGCGGATGTCAAATCCCATACATTTTGGTCGTTTCGTTTAACGTTAACGTTGAACGTTGGCACTTTGTCTGGGGGCCAGGGTCTAAACGCTACTCGCTTTTACATGAAACACTCCCCATACTAACAGCCTGGTGGATTCACAATCTGCCCCGTAAGACTCATTTGGCTGTACCTACGCCGATTTGCGGGGAATATTGTCTCTCTTAAATTTAGAACTGTACGAACAATTGTTTTGGTATTTTGTAACACAAATAGAATCGAATTTATTTGAGTTAATCAAACTGAGAATGTGTGTCAGCGAACCTTATTGTTGTTTTTTTTATTTGTTTATGGTTTGAAATTATTTTTGTCTCACCTAGTGCGTAATAAAGCGATTAAGTTGAACAAGATTCTTTTAAAGTATAAAATAGTCGACTACATTTTTCTATTAAGGAAACAGCCCTTTTTTACTTAAAAGTTAATCTGTAAAACAAAAATAATGTAAAAAAACAATTATATACAAACAGATTTGACGACATGTCCCAGAAAATGACAAAAGCGGAGCTTATGCCACGAGAAGTTTTCTCCCAGTTAACCTTTCTATCTTTCCGAGGCTTAATAACATCAAGTCAAAGTAAGTAAAGAATGCATAAAAAATATTGTTGAAACTCCCAAACAGGTCTGTGGGGTCTAGACAAGGTGCCAACGTTCAACGTTAACGTTAAACGAAACGACCAAAATGTATGGGATTTGACATCCGCGAACGATTGTGACGTACGTGACAGTCGATGTCAAATCCCCGTTAACGTTGAACGTTGGCACTTTGTCTACGCACCAAGGTCATTTAATCAGTCCATAAAAAGCAAATAGTTGATAAGTAACTAATTTCTAGAAATTTCAAGCAAATTAACTTTAATGTCAGAAATATGTCAAAATGACTCCGCAGATAGTCTGTAACTCGCCCAATTTAAATTGAAAGGAAATGCTGTCATTGTTTTAAACCGATAAAGGAGGCTGTCACAAACCGTAAGGCTATTGTTGTCAACAAGATTGCAGTTGAATTGGAGTGTTTAACAATGCTATCAAAATCAGATCTACCAGGAATTTTCAAATGCAAATGAAAAATAATTGAAATGCAATGGAAAATCACTAATTTTTAATTTTAGCTTTCTGTATTCCTAGTTGACAAAAAATGCATGTGGATGAATTATTTAGATAGGCACGCAAATTGATTTTCGAGATATTGAGTTGTAAAAGCGCGCGTGACGTCACAGTGCAACATTTGCTGCTATCACTAACGACTACTCGTTTCGGAGGAATATAACCACAAACACACACGAGATTTTTATAGTACCTATATTAAATTAGGTAGTTTCTCGTATTGGATTATTCCCTAATACCACACTGAATTTTCTCAAACATAACCTCATTTTACTTTTGAATGAAACAACTTTAAACGGATTTAACTCGCGTATTTTATTTCATTGGCTGACGTTTCGCAGCCTTTACAGATTCCATAATCGTAGCACGACTGAGCTGACAATAGTCTTATGATAAATTCATCAAGTCTCATTTCACGTCATAGACAAAACATCGTTATTTTTCCAAAGACAATTTTATGTTCTACTAACTCTGCCATAAGACCCATGCATATGCGATTAAACTTTATGCCGCCATTTTACCTTGGATGACAGTTTATGGGTCTCTAGTCTATGGTTACAATGGCTTACTCAGAAAAATAAATTATGATAGTACTTACTGTTTATATAGCCTCTTTAAAACTAGGAATAGCGATTTTTAGAGATCATTTTTTAACTGCTACTTAGTCTATGGATTTTATTAAACAGTAAAATTGTTATTACATACTAGCTTCTGCCCGCGACTTCGTTCGCATGGAACTCCTCCTTTTTTTGCAGTCGGTTAAAAAGTAGCCTATGTTCTTTCTCAGGCTCCAGACTTTCTTTGTACCAAATTTCATTTAAATCCGTCCAGTAGTTTTAGCGTGAAAGCGTAACAGACAGACAGACAGACAGAGTTACTTTCGCATTTATAATATTGGTAGGGATTAATCCTGACTGATTAACAACTATAACGGATTTAACTCGCGTACTTTATTTTCTCACGTTTCGAAAACTATACAGTTAAAAAAGTACTAAAGGGTTAGACTATCGCCAGCTTAACACATCATGACCTAAATTATTTTAGGTTCTCAGAAATTTATAATTTTTGAATATATTGTTGTTCGATGTCCCCTTAATCATTTCTGATTATCAGAAGTGGAATCGATTTGGAATGAAACAACTATTAACGGATTTAACTCGCGTATTTTTATTTTTTTTTATTTGCTGACGTTTCGGATTCTTTACAGTTTCCATAATCGTAGCACGACTGAGCTGACAATAGTTATTGCAATACAGTTATGCAAACTACCTTATATTTACCTAAATTACAAATTTTGAAAAACCACCCTATTCTGAATTATGAAATACTAAAGTTACATTTCACGCAAAAAAAATACCATTATACAGTACAATTAAAACCTAATAGGGGGCGTTACTAGCGCTTCGGAAATTGAATCGATTTATTACATTTCTGGAAAAACAATGGGTGCCATACTATTATGGCACCGCTAGGTTAACACGGGGTCAAAACAGATTTCATAAAAATATGTATTAAGTGACTACCATGCTACGAGTTTGGAAGCTGTGAAGTTTTCGAAACGTTTAATATTATGAATGCTAAATTAACTGTCACGCTTTCACGTTAAAACTACGATTTAAATGACATTTAGTACGTGATTAGTATGTGGCAATTTATCTAGACAAACTGTCAATGTGTGCATTAATAAACAACAGATGAGCGTATAATTCTCATAGTCGACTAGTACAGTTTTACTACTTTTTTATACGTCGATGCCGTAACGAGATAGGCTGGACGTAAAACGTTACGTCATTGATTGCCTATAACTGTACGAGAATGACATCGTAAGCAGTGTTACGGCCTATCTGGATTAGTTCCTTTCATATTGTTTTCATATTCACGGTGCCGTAAATATTTTTTATACGCGGCTGTTTTATAAGGTTTCTTTTGTTTTTTGTAGGTTAGAAAACTCTCAAGGGGGCTAGAAAGGTGCCAACGTTTGATGTTAACGTTGAACGTTAGCACCGAAATGTATGGGATTTGACATCCGTGAACGACTGTCATGACGTACGTCACGGATGTCAAATCCCATACATTTTGGTCGTTTCGTTTAACGTTAACGTTGAACATTGGCACTTTGTCTAGGCCCCCAGGTCTTTTTTAGGATTATTTATCTTTTAACGTTAATTTGCATTTGATGGTCAATAAAGAGTATACCTATGTATTTTGTAGGTACATACTATCAACTGTGCTGGCGATGTTACACCTTTAAGGCAATAATCGCTTGAACGACCCTGGTACCTGGCGGCTGTGTGTGAAGCAACAAGTGCAAGCAATTTTTTTCTAAAATGGCGTACCCCGAAAGCATCCGATAGTACATAAAAAATACATTTTAAAATAATATACTAAACAAAATTGTGTTATCTTGTAAAAGTAAAGAATAAAGAGAAATGTGCTCATTAAATGACTAAGATATCGATTGATAAACAAAAACGTGTTCAATAGCTTTTTTTTGGTAATCTACCTATTTGATGGATAAAAAAAAAATAATAGACGTCATGCCTAATAGTCTGTAATTTTGTAAAAATGTTTAAAATACCTTTAGACAGACAAAGACGCGGGAAGGAATGACGAGAATAGCCATTGGTCTGTAAAATGACGGATGTCGTGAAAACAATCGAGGTACTGTAAAGTTTTTCAAACGTCAGCAAAATAAAATACGAGTTAAATCCGTTATAGTGTTTCATTTCAAACTGTTATATTAATAATTTTCTAATCTAATCATTATCTCAATCCCAAATGATACGTCACGTTTATGACAGCTGATCTAATGACGTCATCGTGTATATGATGATATCTGTCAAATATCAAGTGGATGTCTCGGGAATTCGACAAATACCCAATTACCCAATAGTGGGCATCAATCAAAATTGTCAGATTATGTCTTTTACTAATGTACGTAAACGTCCGGCCGTTGATGGGTATACATCTTTTTGTAATATATAGCACATCTAGATCTAAAGGGAGCTAACTCAAAAATCTGAAGGTTTGAGTTATGCATACCTACCATCGAATTCCTTAGAGCAAAACCTACGTGTAAAACAGATTTAAGCAAAGTCTTCTAGCTTCATATAAAAAACATAAATCATATAAAAAAGTCTTTCAGTGCACACGGACAAACTAATCAGATTTTCGTTTTTTTTTTAAAAATATCGCACACCTAGATCTAAAGAGAGCTAACTCAAAAAAGGTACTTTTTCAGGAGAGGCGAGAAACTGATTAAAATGTCCATATGCACGCATGAGTTTTCTGTATAAATTAATATTTTTTATTATAAAGCTAGCAGAGTTATATTAGCTGAAATCTGTTTTAGTGTAGGTGGGTTTTGCTGGAATCCGATGGTGTGCATAACTCAAGTCTTCCGGTTTTTGAGTTAGATCCCTTTAGATCTAGGTGTGCGATATAATCTTGTACTTAGCTCCCTTTAGATTTAGGTGTGCGATATATAATATAATGTAGTAGTGATTAGGACGAAAAAGCAAATCGAAAACACAACTGAGTTTCTCTGTAATAAAATTAAATTGATTTATTAAGTAATGCAAACTACCTTATATCCAAGGGCGTGTGTTCCATACAGGCACAGTGTCACCAATGTAGGTATGGAGTGCCTACCCTGAGGCCATACTTACACTCCCCTCACTGCACGCGCCAGCTATCATAACTGTCGTTTGCATAACTATATAAACCACTTTAGCGTTAGACTATTGTCAGCTCAGTCATGCTACGATTACGGAAACAGTTAAGAATCCGAAACGTCAGCGAATAAAATAAAATAAAAATACGCAAATTAAGTTCGTTTTTAGTTGTTTCTGTCCAATGTCATTTATCACACTTATCGATATGTTTAGCACTTTTACAAATAAAATAAAAATAACTGTAGCCCAAAGCAATAAAATCATCAGGAAGCGAAAAAAAAACAGTCGTAAATTAGGTAACATCTCACTCCCCACATCCGGCCATTTCAAGTTTCTTACTTCCACTTAAATTACTGTACATTTTCTTTTGTCCTCGAGTGTACTAAATATAAGAGGGATCCAAAATTATTGCGACGTCTTTAGAAAAGAAAGATTTGAATAAATTTTAGGGAAGATTTACGTACGCGGTAACCGTTTATGGCTTTGCGTAGATATTAAACAATATAGTAAATGAAATGTATGTTATGTTTAGGAATGAAACAACTATTAACGGATTTAATTCGTGTACTTTTATTTTAGTTAATTTGCTGATATTTCGGATGAATTACAGTTTCCATAATGACCTGACAATAGTCTAACGCTAAAGTCTTTAGTGTACCTAACACTATTGTCAGCTCAGTCGCGCTACGATTATAGACACTGTAAAGAATCCAACACGTCAACAAATAAAATAAAAATACGAGCGTTTAATCCGTAAATAGTTTCATTCCAATGTGTAATAACCACAAAACACACACGGCATCAGAAATTAATATTTATGTTATAATGTTATAAATTGTTACAAGCGAAGATGGATAGAGTTGGGGATTTTTTTGAATGTAGACTTTATGTTAACGCTTATGTAGTTTAGTTTGCCTTACGTCAGATTGTAGCCTTTTTTGTAATTCCGCAATGTTTACCTGAAATGACAAAAATAACATTGGAATAAAACAACTTTAACGGATTTAACTCGCGTATTTTATTTTTATTGGCTGACGTTTCGGAGTCTTTACAGATTCCATAATCATAGCATGACTGAGCTGACAATAGTCTTAAGTATGCTAAAGTCTTATACTATTGTCAGCTCAGTCGTGCTACGTTCATGGAATCTGTAAAGGCTCCGAAACGTCAGCCCATAAAAATAAAATACTTACGCGAGTTAAATTTATTATTATTTAAAATCGCTAACAATAATATCCTATAATTTCAGTTTACAAATATTTCCCACAGCAATACAGAACTAGCCTCGGTCTTCCATTTATTACACCATGTCATAACAGCTCGCCACAATACATAAAAGGCCATTACGTCGCGTATGTTTACTCAGATCCAATAAAAAGTTATATAATGTAATAAAAGTGACATTTGTCAAAACAACAGAACTATGGCGTTTTATTGATGCGTTTTGGGATATTATTTGGTATGGTGTATTAAATTTATAAGTAGCTATATGATATGTTACGAGTATTTAAATATATTTAAAACTTTTTATACGATTCTTGTTTCAGTTATAATGCCTAATTTTATGATTAATTTGATTATAGAAACGGCTTTGTTAAACGAAATTAAATAAAATCATTAGATCAGATTAGGTATATTAAATTCGTTTAATTCTCATTATTTATGTCACATTATAATATGCACTCATAATGAGTTCGTCAAAAATATATAAAAAATACAAAACAGAGTACAAATGAGGTCAAAACTATTAATAGAAATTTACAAAATGTCAAAATGTGAGTTTTATATTTCTAACTAATGGCATATTTTTTCAATACACTAGCGCGTAAAATGCATGCTATTACCTTTCTTTTAGGCTCATCATAGATTACAGCACAGGCGTTTTTTTACCATAACAAAACAAGTGCCATAATCTAAAATTCTAATAAGTTACTTTAGTTAAAAAATTCTAAACACTTCGCGGTGATTATACATTGGAATGAAAAAACTTTAGACGGATTTAACTCGCGTTTTTAGTTAATCGCTTCAAACTATAATCAAATTATGTAAGTAGATATATCAACGAAGCAGTTTTAATTTAAGTACCTTTTTCTACATCATGCCTTTTTTCGTTTATTTATGTCAATTCCATACATTTTTCATTCCTATTTTGATTATTTTAACGTGAAACGAGTCCATTATTATGTAATATATTAAAGGAGGTAAATTAAAGTTGTGTTCCGTCCACTCGAAAATTTAAAATATCCATTAATCTTGGGACTGCTTGAAAAATTATGAAAGTTCAGTTTGTGAGAGATTAATGGATGGAAACTAGTGAGGTAATGTACTAGTGCCAGCCTTTGACAGGATTTTAAGTACCTACCTACCTATAAAATACTTTTAGATATATATAATATCTATACTAATAGGTATACTAAAGAGGAAAAGTTTCTTTGTTTGTTTGGATTGAATAGGCTCCTAAACGACTAGGCCGATTTAAAAAATTCTTTCACTATTGGGAAGCTACGTTCACTTTGAGTAACATAGGCTAGCTATAGAATATTTTGAAAAAAAAAGGGATTCAGGCGAAGCCGGGGCGAACCGCTAGTCATTAATATAATGAATAATGAAGTGATTAGTATCTCCCTTGATAATTGATTAAAGATTTGTGGTACAAGGTTCGAACTCGCAAATTTCAGCTTCGTAATCCAACTAGCCACTAAATCAACAGGTAAAAAAAAAAACATAAAAAACACTACAGAATTTTGCCTAACCCACAATATTCGGTAGGAAAAACTTTTATTATATTATTTTGTCCTTAGGACCGTCTTATTTGTAACGTTTTATATTACAGTTCATTTTGGATTAAAACACGGAACAATGATACAAGCATTTATAATACTTAATAAGAAATACGTTCGACAAAAACAGCTGACCTCCTTTCATATTACAAAACGAATTCCTAACCAATCACATTACAGCACAAATCCATAGCAATTTACTATCAATCGCTAAGACAATATCATAAAAGGATTCGTAATTACACAATATAATTCTTCTTACTAGCCACGGCATATTGATCTCTATTCCGTAACGAATAACAATCATAGTGACGTGACGTCCGCCAATCTACTTTCGATAATATAACTTACTCTTAGACCAATTTGTTTCGGATTAAGCGGATCATTGACAAGATTTCGGATAGTCAATCCAATTTGCCATCTGCAGCTTTGTTAATAAGGGGCATAATTGCGTGAGTAAATATTGTTCTGTGTGCCGGAAGACACTCAATTTTGTACGCGACACCGTTTTAATTGATCAAACAATCACAGATTGTAAACAGAGCGTAAATGAATTAATAGTAGGACGGTCCAGAGGCGACGGGGTCGTTTATTATGTAACGTATGGCCCGTCGGTTTGTAGTAAAACTGAATTTATTATCCTTTGTAGACATTGTCCTATAATATCTAATTTTAATTAGATTTTTTTTAACGTGTAACATGCCGTAATAATAGGGCGAGCGCGATAAATCTTTATCGTCGTGTGGTTCTAACATAATAAAACATTGTGATATAATATACGTGGCAGGTTGATGACATGAGATGTAGACGTGTGTAGTAAGAGACTAATCCACACTAGTTTCATACGATGTTTTTTTATATATACGTACGGGAAAATTTTAGTCTTAAAAATTGAGTAAGTAAGACAAATCAATCAAAATCAAAAATATCAAAAATAATTTATTTAGTCTTTTACAAGCTTTTACGAAGGTCAGAAGATGATGCCCTTTTTGAAAAGCTTCACTTGAAAAAAAAATGGCAAGAAACTCAAATACATAATTATCCTTACAAACTAAATAAAGAAGAATAAACAAAATAGAGCTTCTACACTGGTATTTGCACTAGGTACATGGCAAATACGAAAATCAATATTATACTTAACTAGCTTCTGCCCGCGACTTCGTCCGCGTGGAACTCCTCCTTTTTTGAAGTCGGTTAAAAAGTGGCCTATGTTCTTTCTCAGGCTCCAGACTTTCTTTGTACCAAATTTTATTTAAATCGGTCCAGTAGTTTTAGCGTGAAAGCGTAACAGACAGACAGAAAGACAGAGTTACTTTCGCATTTATAATATTAGTTAGGATTCTTTTACTGAAGAAATAAAAGGTCTCCCGATGACATATTATCATCAAAAACTCGTTATCATTGCAGGATTCAAACCACAACCTCCAGCTTCCCAATCAAGGTTTCTACTCAGTAAGCACTGCACTTAATCATTCACTGACTTAACAAGCATTTGTGGTATGCACGTCGATGGCTAGCCATTCCAGCCATAGGAACTTACATCGGTAACCGTACAAGGGCTTAGACAAACGCCAATCGATAATAGCAATCGAACGACACGAATGTAAATTTGTAATCTATATACTAATATTATAAAGAGGAAAGGTTTGTTTGTTTGGATTGAATAGGCTCCAAAACAACTGGGCAGATTTGAAAAATTCTTTCACAGTTGAGAAGCTGCACTATTCCCGAGAGACATAGGCTATAAAAAAAGATGATCCGTGAGAAGCCGGGACGGACAGTTAGTTAATTGATAAAACTAAAATTAACCATTTGACGTTAATATACATGGTGCCTAAAGATTGGTAGGTTTATTGTTAAGAGGGTCAGAGAGTTTTCAATACCAAAAGTTGGTATATTTGATGATACCTAACCTTAATATTTACTGATGTATCAGTCAATATTAGATTGATATCTATGGTTTGATAATATTAATTTTCATTGGAATGAACCAAAAAATAACCGCGAAGGCATCAGAAATTATAATATTAATTTAGATCTTAAAGATAATGGTATCAAGACTAAAGTAGAACAAATTGAGACCTCAGTGGGGGCTTACACAGTAGGTACCTGCACTTGAACCATACTTTAGTTCAAGTTCTTTTGGGACCTATAAAAAGTAGAATAAAAAAATACATATTTTTTTTGTGAAATAAAAAAGTCAAAGTAAAAACAAAAGAGAGTTTCCAAATAATAAAATGTCATCAAACCTAGTAGAAAACTGTTAAAATAAAAATCCATTAACGCCTCGTCAATGGATTATGACATTCGTAATCGTTTCTATCTCAATCGACACAAAACGAAAAAACGGCTGAAAAGGTCCGGTTTCATTAAAATTTGAATTTCGATTCGGCAGTCACATTTCCCGAAACAATTTGCAACAAAATGTTTGATTACGTAATGTACAGTAAGGATGTGACGTCATATTTTTTTTATTCGCGATTTTTCAGAATTTCCCATTTATGTTTTACTAGCGGTCCCGGCAGACTTCGTCCCGCCCAGCAAAGAATCGATTTGACAGCTGTCATTATATTTTTTTTCACTGGAACGTGATAAAAAGTATCCTATGTCTTTCTCCTGGCTCTTAACTACATCCCCAGCAATTTTCAGCCAAATCGGTTCAGCCGTTCTCGAGTTATAAACGGTGTAACTAACACGACTTTCTTTTATATATATAGATAGATGTATGTTATAATTTCTGATCCCATTGATGATTTTATCCGGTTATTACACATAGGAATGAAATAATTATAACGGATTTGTTTTATTCCCGTAATTATAAATATGTATAAGAATTATGCTTGTCTACACTGATATCTGCCCCTAGCAGAATTCAAACCTACTACCAACGGTTTCGTACATAGACAAACTTGCATCTCACTAAATTGACCTACTGTATATCTGCAAAACCATATATTATTATAACGTAATAATTTCTGATGCCTTTTAGCGTTAGTCTATCATCAGTCGTGCTACGATTATGGAAACTGTAAACGTTCCGAAACTTCAGCCAATTAAATAAAATACAGAAGTTTAGTCCCTTTATAGTTGGAATGAAAGACTTTAAACGAATTTAACTCGCGTATTTTATTTTATTGGTTGTCGTTTCGGAGCCTTTACTGATTCCATAATCGTAGCACGATTGAGCTGACGATAGACTTATGCTAAAGTAATTAATACGTTTATAGTTGTTTCATTCCAATGCATATTATAACATTCTTACAAATTAATCTTTACTTACAAACAACCAGTGAAACAAAAAAAATGCGAAATTTGGAAAAAAAAATGTGAAAATTTGTGACATCCCTAATGTACAGTGCGGTACAAAAACCTCAAGGGAACCTCCCGGTCCTTATAATAACACAGCTGTATAAACATGCAAATGATTTCAAACCCAGGGGGGTGCCGGGAACAAAAATACCGCCCAAATGAGCATGTATGTTATGCAGAATTTCAAAATTTCAACCAATTAACTTGAGCACTCTACGCACCGCGGGCGGTTTTTTTAATTTACTTTTTTTTGTGTTTTGTGTTTGACAGGTTAATTATATCTATTGTTGTTAAAATGTAGATGCGTTGTTAAAATGTAGACGGCTACATTAAAATGGGCCACTAAATAAAGGTCATATCGCCGCCTAAGTAGCACAATTTTTGGGTTTGGTAACCTATCTACTTGTTTTATTATTAGTAGAATGAATTTTGTCTTAGTTTTATTATATTACTCGTACATATAGAATTACAATTGATACATTCGATTATGTAATGATCTAAAAATATTTAATTTATCATTATTTAATTTCATATCGTTTCGTTGTAAAACCACAGATTTACTGTACGCGGTAACATAAGATTTTCCCTGAAATAAATATCTGGAAAATGTGAAAAAATGCCTTACACCGCTATGTCGTTAGCGAATCCCATCGATCAATCTAATAACAGAATCAGGCAGCGGTACCATTGCAACTCGAGCATAAAACCCGAATAACCCAGAAATAAAAAAAAATAAAAAAATTGAGAATAAAAAAAAACATGGGAAGAGTCCTTAAGATCCCCGTCATCATTCATTCAAAATAATATCTTTTGTTATATGTTTGCTTGATTGGTATTTTTTTTTTGTATTATTATAATTTCTTATTTTTTCGAGGTTATTATAAATTATAATGATAACTTTAGCATAACACTATCGTAAGCTTAGTCATGATACAAATATGGTAACAGTTAAGTTTTCGAATCATCAGCAAATAAAATATCTACTATTAAATCCATTATAATTGTTGTATTCCATACTAGCTTCTGCCCGCGACTTCGTCTGCGTATGATTAGTATTTTACACTATATCGTTATAAAATATAGCCTATATGTTATTCTGATGTAAAAGCTATATTGTGGTAAAGTTTCATTCAAATCCATTCAGTAGTTTTTACGTGAAAGAGTAACAAACATCCATACATCCATACTTACAAACTTTCGCCTTTATAATAGTAGTAGGATTTTATTATTTAACCGACGCAGTAATTCTACAGGTAGAAAAGCGCATAAACTTCAAGCCTCAGAGAAAAACAATTTTGAATAAAAGGCATCAATTTTGGCAATAAATAAATTCGCGGCGAGAGTAACGTGCATCGTATTTCAGCGTTAAAACATCGCAGCCACTCATCTCGATAGCGAAAACACTACAAAAACACTAACCAGAAAATAACGTTTTTATCAATTTCCGTTCACATCCCTGGAATCGGTGGATCATAAAATATGAATAACATTTCAGTTCAATTGGAATTGGGGAAATAGCCAAATAATGGGAATTGTGTTTATAACGATTTATGTGAAAAAAGTTAAATAAAAAATGAATATGAAATCTCAAGGTTATTGAAATTAAAGTTAAATTAATTTAGGTTAGAAAAGTAACCCTACTTTAATTTTCTGTAATTTTCTTGAATATAAAGTAACACGTTTTTATCATTTCATAATATTCAAAGGCTTGCTCGTGAATCGCAGTGAATAATTTCCGAATTTTATATATTTTTTTTATATTAAAAAATGCTGTCTGTCTGTATCATATTTTCATGTGTAACGGATAGAAGTTGCGTAAGTATAGTGATTATTTTTTGTTACAGTTTTTTTTATTTTTAATTCCAATTTTTTTTGCACAAAAAAAAAAGCATATTCATGAAGTAAATATAAAAGGCTGCATTAATTAACTTTTTGCAGTTAAAATAAAACCGTTATAATTAATAAACAAACAAAATGCAAAATTATTAAATATCAACAAAATATTGGTCATATGATAGTTCAGAAAAAAACGATACCTAACTACTATATTTACTAAAGTTTAATTCAATATACCTAAAGTGACTCCGAAGTGAGTTTCACGTGAGTTTAATGAGTTACCATTAAGATATTTATAGGTTAACGTCGACCCTTTGTCTTACCTTTGATGTTTTGTAAAATTTGAGCCGATTTATGTACGACCTGAGTTTGGGAGTCGTTTATAATATATCTTAATAAGTATCTATTATTAGTCTATTTATAAGGTTATTTTGAAGTTTCATGTTATTTTACCTTCATATACTTACTGGCTGTTCGCTTCGGCTTCACACGGATCCTTTTATTTTTAAATATAATATAGCCTATGTCACACGGGAATAGTGTAGCTTTCCAACAGTGAAAGATTTTTCGTTTCGGAGCCTATTCAATCCATATTATTATGATCATTAGATGTGGATATTTCAATCTATAGCTGAGTAGACGATAGTCTAACATTAAAGTTAATCGGCTACGAATATGAAAACTAAAAAGTTTCCGATACATAAAATACCTATATAAGTAAATAAAAACTCGAATCAAATCCGTTATATTACTATCATTCCAATATCCAAATCTGTACTGCATTCACAATATCGTCAGGATCAAATAGGCAATTCTGTGACAGCGTGACAAAAATATTACACAAAATTACGAACGTGACATTCAGTTTTTGAATGCAATTGGTTCCTTTGAAACCCCCGGGGTGATACGTGTCCCGAGAGTGATTGATGTGGGCTGACAAAGCTT
The DNA here is from genome assembly GCA_038024825.1 of Polylopha cassiicola. Classification (NCBI taxonomy): domain Eukaryota; kingdom Metazoa; phylum Arthropoda; class Insecta; order Lepidoptera; family Tortricidae; genus Polylopha; species Polylopha cassiicola. The sequence continues at coordinate 2,072,971 of CP149060.1, read as the reverse complement.
GAAAGGTTTGGTTTCTTATCGCGAAATGAGCTAAGCTGAGCTATGCTAATATTAAAGGCCTCTTGTAATTTTATATTTAGGTTGCTTGGGAATGTAATAATATGTTCTTAATATCTATCGTCTATGATTTCGTCTGTGCACGACAAGTACTTTACACAATATCGTTACAAAATATAAAGTTTCATCAAAATCCATTCAGTAGTTGTTTCTTGAGTGTGGTGGAACAATCATACATCCAGACATAATAATATGACAATGTAATGATTATTATTATTTATTTATTCATAAATCAACTTGGATCATTATTTGTTAATAAATACTTAACCTATTGTTAGTCTATCTATAAATAACTTATGATGTATAAAATATTGAGAAATAAATGAATCTGAATCTGAATCATCCTTACATTCTTACAAACTTTCGCGTTTATAATATTAGCAAGGATAAAAGGAAATGTTTCCACTAAGATAAAAATATTATTATACACGCACGCACAGTCATAACCGCTAAAATTTATCAAAATCATAATTTCTGATGCCTTCGCGGTTATTAATAATTTCTGATTTATCATCATTCCAATTTATCAAAATCATTGATAATTTAAAGATTTTTCCATACTTATTATGGCTTTTAACATAAGACTTACGTACCTTATGACTGAATACAAAATATTATGTCGTTACTCCATTCTAAGTTATCATGGTTTATTGATTAGCCATTATTCTTAAGTATTGTAGTGACTCAATTCAAAATAATAATATCATGTCGTAAAGGGGCTCCTACACGGGCCATGTTTTCGTGCAATATGTGGCTGCAACACAGTGGCCCAGCAACATTGCAAGCAATACCAGCCACACTATGCAATAATGCAGTTATGTCCCGGACATATAGCCAAACATTTTTTGTGTTGCCGTGTATGGCCGATATTGTTCCGAAGGGTTGCCGGACGATCGCTAGGCTGTCGATTTTAAATGCAATATTGCCCAGCCAGTTGTATTGTTGTTTCACTCGTTCACTTTGTACGCCATAGTGTATCCTTTTCTACGCGACATGCGCCTTTCGCGATTTTCGCGCCGTCCTCATGTTTGTATCTTTTCTTTTTATTTTTGGTCCGATTTTGTTTAAAAGAAAATCGAAATCACTCTTTGACATTCTAGTAAAATTATTAAATAATTTATTATCAAGAACTACTATCTAGACTCAAATTATCTAGAGTTTCATGTTTATTTAAGTCAGGTCGAATCCATAATTTCTTCTTCTTTTGTTTTTCTTTTAAAACGATGAAAGCTGCTGCGACAAGTGTGATTTCGTCAGCCATTATTGCCGGTTTGTGTTGCCCGTGTGAATCTGCGTCTCATCAGCCATACTATTGCAGACATATATGCACACATTGCCCAGCCATAGATGGCTCGGCCATCAGTTGCAATGAAATATTTTTGTGGTTGCTAGGAAATTAGTTGCCAATAGTGCAGCCACAAATTGCACAAAAACATGGCCCGTCTAGGAGCCCCATTACTCGAATAGGACAAGACATCACAATAAGACATCACAATTTAAATTCGCGTGTTGACACATTTGAGTTAAGTCTTTAATTCTATATCTATACTAATCTATACTAATATTATAAAGCTGAAGAGTTTGTTTGTTTGTTTGAACGTGCTAATCTCAGGAACTACTGGTTCGAATTGAAAACATATTTTTTGTTGGATAGACCATTTATCGAGGAAGGCTTTAGGCTTTTAACATCAAGCTGCGACCAAAAGTGAAAAATGTGTAAAAAAAATGGGGAAAATTATTATATGAAGAATAATTTTTCCACGCGGTTGAAGTCGCAGGCACAGCTAGTAAGAAATATAACTAACATAAGTAAATCTTTTTCTGGACGTCGCCTAAACCAAACACAAATGGTTGCTGCCTCGTTTGTTCTCTATGATTGATGATTCGCACTGTTTTCTTACTGAGATATAGTAATATATGTTCATATTTTATAGTATAGTGGTTCCCAATATACATTGATACATGCATCGTGTTACTGATCACTATAATACTCATCTAGAGCCTGAGAAAGGACATAGGCTTATCTTATCTTATCTTATTAGTGGGGGTTCTTTCGGATGCACTTTGACCCATTGGGATCTTTCGTGCCTACCCCTCATTTAGTTTACTCCAGGTTCTCCAAAGACAGGCTACTTTTTAATTGCTAATTCTACGCGGGCGGAGTCGCGGGAAAAGCTACTGTGTAATAACCACGAAGGCAAAGAAATATCAAGTAACTAGCGACCCACCCCGGCTACACATGGGTGCTATAAACCTTGCCCTTGAATCACTCTATCTATTAAAAAAAACAGCAACAAAATCCGTTGCGTAGTTTTAAAGATTTAAGCGTACATAGGGATATAGGGACAGAAAAAGCGACTTTGTTTTATACTATGTAGTGATACATTTATAGTAGTGGGTATTCCCTCAACTAGATCTTCCAAGAACTTGTGATCCTAGCAAAACTAGAAACTAAGCTAAAAGGCGTTATTGTCCTATAGACCTTGGCAACATTACCACTGGATATTAAAGTTAAGTACTTACTTAATATAAAAAAATCAATACACGTTAGTATTCCAGTTAGTAACGCTAATGACCTAAATGTCCTAGGCACTAACGAGTGTTCAATTACTCCTAATCACTGTATTCGAGTAGAAAACAACAAATTTACTTTGATGATGAAACTATCCAATTACTTTGAGTATCATTAGTTTCCTTGCTTAAGTGAAAAAGGTTACAACACCCTTGATTGTCTAACGCACTTGGGATGTTTAAAAACTAAAACAATTTTAATCAATTCAGTTTTCAAATCAATTTAACAGGAACGATCGCATGGCAAAAATCTATACTAATATTATAAAGCTGAGTTTGTTTGTTTGTTTGTTTGAACGCGCTAATCTCAGGAACTACTGGTTCGAATTCGAAAATTCTTTTTTTGTTGGATAGACCATTTATCGAGGAAGGCTTTAGGCTATATAACATCACGCTGCGACCAATAGGAGCGAAGAAACAGCGGAAAATGTATAAAAAACGGGGAAAATATAAAGCTTTATGAAGAATTACTATTCATTAAGTGACAGCTAGAAGACTTTGACAGATCTTTGACGAAACAATCGGACGGGCAGGACGACGTCAGCCGGGGCCGCTAGTCTTCTATATATAGCGCTAGTCTTTACTTGTCACTGTCTACTATAGCTGTCATGTTCTTTCAATGAGAGACAAGCTACTGACATATGGCTGTATCCGTAAAATCTCGAGAGCTACAATTGTTTCATTCCAATGTGACTCGAAGGCATCAGAAATTATTTACATATTTCCCCAACTTCACTTTTTACGTTAGATTAAGCCATGTGTAGCAATTTCGGGGCCCCGCATCAAATTCATCGACCAAACAACGAAAACAAGCCCAAGCTATGGAAAGGAGTTCGAAACTTCCTCAAAGAGAACTTGCCAAAAGGCCCAAGTTACTTATAACACTTGCGTAATTTCAGCATCCCGTGCATCTAAAACGTAGATGGATGTGAATGGATGCGGTACGGTTTATGGCTTTACTTTTGCTTAGGATGTTCCATTCAAGCACTAATTAATTAAGTTTGTGATAGCAATTCGTCAACTGAAAGCTGTGCGTTGAGGATTTGAAGCTTATGAAGTTTATGAAGTAATGACTTCAAGTTTAAGTGTTACGGAAGCAATTATTTTAGTCTGTTACGTTTGGGGAATTTTTGATGTTGAAATGTAACTGATTTGGTCGTAATTGAATATTTCGAAGGTACATTTGAAGATTTTATGATTTTTATAATTTACGAGCTGATGGACTTCAATTTGAGATTTTTTGATTATAAATGGTTGAAGGTAGAAAAGTGAAAATTATGGATGGTACCTATATATTTTTCAATATTGAATCATAAAAAACAAAAAAAAGAAAAAATTACTATTTACTTACCTACACTTTTAACGTTTAGGTTTTAGGGGTATGAAACATTGATGACGTGCACACAAAATTTTATAAAAACCGGTAGTAGGGGTTTGGTAACAAACACCGCGATACAAGAACTTTATATACCTATATAAAGCCATACATATATATGGCAGGGACATTCTTGTACGACATTATATACTTACGAGGCATATTTCACTTCCATAAACGCTCATGAAAATCTAACAAAAGCTATAATTATTATAAATAAATAACACTCTGCCGCTAATTACTACCATTAATAACCAAACATCTGCAAACACAACTGACATTAACGTTTTATTACTCACAAGTACGTATCCCAGCTAATAAATGCATGTTCTTAATGTAACCTAATGGTAAAATATTACAACATCGTGCCGTAATGGCGCACAATTCTTGTCGGCGTAAGCTCATCCTCTTCTGCATATTTAATAAAACGACAATAAAAGCTGAAATAGACTCAGTACACCTGCCATTTAACTTATAATTCAGCAGCGAAATATTTTACGCCACTGCCTCCCTGTTGGTTGAAATGAAGAAAAATGATCCTACAGTAACCCAATTTTCGAGGATATGTTAACTCTGATATTACACTTTTGACAGCCGAGGAACGATGCCAAAAAGCGGAAAGAACACTTTGACAAAAAAAAGGTCTAAAACCTTGTATAAAGGCGGAGAGCTTTAAAGTTTTCTATTATCCGTGTGCACTATTTCACAAAATTCTTTCTCCTATTCTGTTAAAGAAATCCGAGCCAGTTTTCCATGCTTCATCAGATCCAAAACGAAATGCTGTTAAAAGTTTCGCATTGAATACGGACTTTCATCAAGCCAGATCTGCTGAAAGGAAAGATAAACAGGAAAAGCAGTAATTTGTTGGCGTATGCAAAGCAAACTTTTTTTTCAACTGCTGTTATTCGCTATATGAAAATGCAGAGCGTTTTAATAATATTTCTCATATCATCGGCTTATCTCTTTTGCGTATTCTTTATTTATTTGACCTGCTCAATGTGAACGCTCAAGATCTAAATAGACTTAAAGTAGGGACATTAGAAATACTTAGCTGATTAATAGTTAGGATAAACTGGTAGGTACTAACTCACGTACCAATTTGCTGGATTTTATAGTTGGAAAGATTCGAACCGGAATAAACTGAAGACGTAAATACAGTTCATGCATAATTTGTATCCATTACAAACTTAACCTTAGCCAATAGCTCAGAGCCAATCTGTTACAGCCGGACAGATAGACATTGCTCGGAAGTTGATTCAACCCTAAAAAGATCAAAATAAATAAATGACACTAAAATGACATTTTGAAATTAAGTCATGTCATGTTAACACACATATTTGAGTTTTCCGTAAATATTTACGGAAATCTCAAAGGTATATATAATGGAATTTCAAGCATAAGTATTTTGTTTTAATCTGAACGTATTTATAAATCCAGAGTTAATTTATCGGATTAAAAGCTTTTATCGGTTGATTGTCCGATATAAAGTCACTTCGGTAACATAATTACGTGAAAATATCCATCGGCGTCCATTTTGGATAAATTCTGTATCATAAAACAAAATGGCGATAAGTCCTTTTAGCTTTTGTTGGATTCAACAAATTGCCGTCGACACCGAGGCCATGCTAAAATTTCAATAATGTCTGGATTCGGAATAATAATTCTGAAAATTTTGAAGATATTAGATTAACAACTTTAATAGAATTAATTTTGTTAGATTTTAATTTGTCCAGGCAAGGTAAGGATTTGGTTTTGCGTAATTGGATTCGGGCGAGATTTGAATTTCAATAGATATAGTTGAAATCAGGAACGTAATTTTAGTAGGTACTTACCAATATGTAGGTCATTACTGAATTAAATAATTAATCCATACTAATGTGTATTTCATACATTTTTGTTAAGAATATGATTTTGACACACTTTGAAAATTTTTAATTATTCAAGTTTAAACAAATAAAAAAATACCTAGGTATATAAAATACAGTAGTTTCACCATTTGTCACAAAAGAACAAACTTTACGATTTTCATGACTTTTGATTTTTTGGATTTATCTCTGCCCAAATATCAAAATAACAATAAAGCAATAAAAACATGATGTTATTTTTATAAAACGGTTATATTATAATACATAGTACAGCACTTTGCCAGGCAGAACAATGTTTGTCGAGTACGCCCCAATTAAAAAAAAATCTGCCGTACGGTTGTACGTACAAAATATATTTTGTTTACAGATATCTAGTACCTATATCAAATTATTATATAACAATTATGTGAAATTGTACAAAAGAAGGTTATAAATATGCCAGGTTCCGATCTTCAACTCCAGTTTAAAATTAAACATTTTCAAATGTCAACATTAAACTCTTCAATTTTAAACTGAAGCAAGTTAATAAAATTCTGAAATCCAACAACAACTTTAAGAAAATGATAAATTCAAAAGTCATAAGTCAAACGTCGGAAAAGTCTTTGAAGGACGGAAGTTGTGAAGTTTTAATTTATGTACAGATTTTAACTTAACAAACAAAATCAAAACAAGTAACCCCATGTTAAATTATTCTCTCAATATCGTCTCAAAGTAGAAACAAATGGTTGCTTACTGAACTTCGTAGTTTACTCAGTGGGAATCAGAACTTGGTCCCGTTTTCTTGGCATCTTGCCCATCCTGATGCCACTATATCTCAGGGAGTTTAAGGTCGAACTTCTAATTTATTATTTATACTATCAACACGGTCGATTTATTTCATGAATATTGAAATAGGCCTCTTTTGTGAAACCTACTTTGTTGACTTTGGAGAATATTTTATTCTCATCCTATCTACCGCGACTGATCTTGCATATTGTAACAGTTATCCAAAAACTGGGTCAGTATATTTCTACATGGCGACACAGCTACATGAAAAACAAAAGAGAGCCGTGAAACCTTTAGGAAATTGCGACGACGATTCCGAAATTTGAATCAGTTTCCGGGTTAGAATGTTCAAATTATAGGGTAGAAAATCAACTCTTTTTTGGCGCACAGTTCGAGAAAACAGTGGAAATCACAACCTGTCACAGGCACACTCCATTTAACACGTTAGGGAAGTATTTCGGCGCGTGACTCTTGGAATCATACCGGTAGAAAAGGTCGCACGAACGAATCCAAATTATCGACTTAATACAGTATTACACGCGAGCACGGCACGTTTGATTTCTCTTTGTTGTCTGCGGTCAATGTTATCAAGATATGGTTTATCCATTTCTACTAACGATCAATTCAGATTATTATTTATTGTTATTTGGTAATATGATTTGGGATTTCAAACGCATTGACATTTCAGGTGAATAACCGAAACATTGTGTTAACAATACCTATCTGATTTTAATCAAATTAACTGAATGATGACTGTTTTTTTTTCCATCAAGTAACTGACGGACTAAATAGTCGTTATCACAATTATAATTTATTTTCTTAGTATGTAAAACTATAATATACTAGCGGTTCGTCCCGGCTTCGCACGGATCCCTAATTTTTTTCAAAATATTCTATAGCCTATGTTACTCAGGGTGAACGTAGCTTCCCAACAGTGAAAGAATTATTAAAATCGGTCCATTCGTTTTTGAGCCTATTCATTACAAACATACAAAAATATGTACAAATCTTTCCTCTTTATAATATTAGTGTAGACTGTAGAAGAAGAAATTTGTTCAAATGGGATTTTGACTAGGTATACAAATTCGCGTTCCGTGGTTGGTGTCAACCAATTCCTGAAATTCTCGTCAATTTTTATAAAGTGGTTTTCGTCCAATCAATTGTTCTTTCTTATCGGTATCTTTTAAAACACGTCATCACCATCGATATCCACATTATAAATTAATGTAAGTAAAATATTTATTCTCAATGCTTTTACAAACATGTTTGAAGAATTTACAATATTTATGAGCCAACGAAGACCGTAGTTAAATTCAAAACCACAATCGTAATATCGCAAGCTTGAAAGATCGAAATAAACATTTTGCAGAGACAGATGCAGGCGCAATAACGTCGACTCAACCATTGCGTTCAATTTAGCGTCTGTTAGAAAAAAAAATAAAGGCTCCACAAGGCCGCAGACGACAAATCGTTCTGAAAGAAAACGTCTACGAAGGTTAAATGCTTCGGAAATGTTTTTGATAAAATCTTAAAAATTGTATGTTGTGTTAAAATTTCTCATTTGCTACAATTAACGAGTATTTGGCTACATTTATTTACTAATATACAGATCTGAAAAAAATACTTTAGGTAAACTACTTCTGTTGCTTAAAGTACAAAAGTTTTTGATGATGTAATATTTGATCAATTAGTAAATTCTACTATAAATCAACTGTATTGCATAATATGGATATTTAACTTACGTTAATATTGATTTTTATTTCTTAAATAAGTTTTATTACACTTTATTAGACTATTACATTCTGTCCAATCTTAAAATTACATCCAGAAAATGAGAGACATCTGAACCAAATAGCAATCGGAAACATTCTACTTTTCTGAAATGAGGATACTCTGATTTAATTTGTAGTAAATTTGAAACTTCATTCTGTAAAATGACACTTCAAAATTTGGTAGTTACTAAGATTGTCGTAAAATTTTATTGGGCTCGCTGCAATATTGGCATAAGCCTCGAATTTCGTCCTGCAATGTGCTCGCTTTTGGATTTTTGTAAACTTGCCAGGTTTCAACTTGATATATTATAATAGATGCTATAATACGGTTAATTTAGGTGGTTCTATATCGGAAAATATGAAATAAAAAGATACTTAAAGTATCAAATATAGTAAAACCCAAGACGATATGAAAAAGGTGGACGAATAAATTAACACAAGATGAAACGGAAGCTGTTTCAAATTACTTGAACTTACCAATAAAGATTAACTAACAAATTTTATGGAAAATAAACTTACCTAAGACAAAGAAAACAGTAAACAGCCTGTGCAGTTCTGCAGCTTAGTAGAAGTTTCATTGTTAATATAAACAGAATTTATTACGGAGTGGGAATGATAAGTCTCGAAACTGGGACGTACCAACTGCTTTAAATTCTCTCCCGTTTTGTTAAGTGTTTGGAGTTCTTTGAGAATACCTATTTCCAAGAATTTCTCATAAGTATTTTATCTGTCTTTGCTTGTCTTCGATCGCGAACCTTTTAGTTGGAATCTTGAACCTTATTTAAGAATCTCAAACAGTTTTTTTTAAAGACATTGAGTGCAATGGTATAAAAGCGTTCTGTTTTAGTTACAGAATTGCGTAGTTATTGCAAAAACAATGTTAGGTAGGTACTGAGTTACTCATTTTGCAGATTGAGAGACAAGTCCTAAATCTAGGAAATGTAGATCAGTTCTATTTGCTGTTTAATTTGTTTCAATATCAGGGAACTTAGGAAAACTTTCCAGACTGCCCTAGATCAAATCCTCGTCTGAACCTAGTCCTATAAGAAGCTCTCTATCTTAACCCAAAAACTTATAATATTGACCTTTCCGAGAACAACCTATTAAACATATAAGTAGGTTAATATGTGGGTAGCTATAGCTGAAATAATTAAGTTCCATTATGAATTATTAGAAATTCATAGAATTAAATTGTTCTTAACTCTTTGTTCACGGCCTATTTACTTATTTAGTTTATGATGATGTGTATCATAGAACCTGTTCTATTGTTTTTCTTTATATAAAACATAAAATAATTGGTTATACATCCTTTTATTTATTATACAGAGAGACCTCGTCCGTTAAAACACTTACCCATTTTGTTTTTATATTACAAATTTAGGTTCTTTTAAAACGGAGTAACTCAAATGCTTATTCATTTAAAAACAATTCATCACAACTCACATGAGAAACATTGTATCCATTTTTGATCCAGGATTAGACTGGCTGCTAAAGGTTTACCTGTTGTTTGAACAAAGCACATTTAAAAATCAGTCTTATTTCTTGAGTTGTTTAGTAGGATTTCGGTTGTACCGCCTGATCTCATTGAGGTACCTCTTACAACTAGATAACACGGAATACGTAATGTTGACTTAATGTGCTCGTCTTCAGATATTATCTTTTCCAGATCCTATGGAATAGCACACAGGTAAATACTTCTTTTATTATTCAATTAAATCTTGTTTCACTAATTTCTTTGTGCAACTTAATAAAAACGTGTTTTTTCTGGAATGGGTGTTTTCAAAAATCTAATATAATATACTCGTAGTTCTGCTGGACCGATTTTTATAAAATTTTGGTGCACATCGGGTAAGTTTGAGAATCGTCTATTTTTCATACCCCTAAATGTTAAGATCCACCATCTTAATGTATTTTTTATGGCATTTTTTTTTTATAATTTGGCATTGACAGCTCCAACCCTAAATTTTCACTTTTCTTCTATCATCAACCTCTATTTCAGAATAAAATTTCTCAAAAAACGTGATACGACGTTCGCTGGGACAGCTAGAATTATAAGAACAATAATGTTAGCACTAGGAAATAGGGTTGGTAAATTGTATAATAAATCTAAATAAGATGCGTCCTAAAATAATACATTTATATTTACAAAAGCCCGGATAAAATATGTGCTTTTCTCGAACTCGATTTGTCCTTCAAATAGCTACAGGAAAACTTTATTTATGTGGATGTAGTTAAAGCCATCGCTCTTGGTTCTTCAACAAATTCTTCGTTTTTATTCCATTGCTGGAATTGCTATCATTTTTTTGTTAAAGACAAGATTTTCTTCCAACTTTTTACTAAATCAATTTCGATTGCGAACGGGAAATAATTGAAGTTTCAAGTCAATGTTTTAATTTAGTAGATAGTCATGTTGTAAATTAACTTATGAAGAGTTCAGTTTTTTTAGCCATTACTGCTACACCAGACAGTTAGGGACTGCATCGAAAGGCGATCATTACCTACTTCATGTTAAGATAACCTTAAACTTTAGTATTAAGACTCTTCAATTTAAAGCGCACCTATTATATTATGTTTTTAAGCTTAAAACGATTGTTTGTGACTGAGCAGCGATAATTAATACATGTAAAAGATACCCACACTTGAATTACCTAAATATTTTTTATAAAGTACCTAACAAAATTTTACACTGTTCAATAAAGCCAGTTTTTAAAAACTTGTTCAGACTTGCAGAATGATGCTTACACCATAAATAAAAGAACAGATTATAAACAATAATCTAATACCTACCTAGTGGAATGTCAAGTTGGGCACAGACTAAAAATACGTTACTAAAGTGACGTTTGGTAATCGGTTGGCAACAACGGTGGATGATCAAATTTACGATCGCGTTAGTCATTGCAGTTCCGTAATATGGCCGCCAAATAGTCACGCCTTTTTCTCTACAAAGTTTGTCGTCCTAAGTTTGTACGGATGGACAGTTTTCCTTTTGATCCCACATTTAAAGGAATCCCGCCCTTGGTCGGTTTATGAAGTTTTTTTCCCTTTTTATTTATACGTTATCTTGTCCTTTTGAAATGTGCTGTATTTCTTAGTGGGATTAAGAGATTTCTTAAGAGTTTTGTTGTCCGGGTACGAATTGTTTTGTAGGTTTTTCTTCTGATCCCAAGTCCAGGTCCTAAGGTCTTTATTTTTCTTCCATTACTTTGTTTTGCAACGTTGAAGGAAATACTTTGTTTCTTTAAATAGTTGGCAGGGATTAAGATGAAACATTTGTTTCTCATTTTCATTGGACAGATCCAAGACAGTTTGTTATATAAAACAATATAATAGTAGGTATTGACAACGCTGAATTAAAACAAATGGGTTTCAATGATGAGACGCGTTAAAGAAAAAGATTTTAGATTAATATATAAACCTATGTTACATAAATCTATAGTGATAGCTAGCGACAGTAATACGACCTTGTTAAACCAAATATAAGTACATACCTACTTTTCGGAGTCTGTTACTTTTATTCCTATTTAATATTCTTCTTTTCTTTTAGTACGTCGTGTATCCGTCAATAAAGAGGAAAAACGTTGAGTCTAGTTTTCACAGTCTCCCTCGCCGTGGACCCCAACAATAATGTTTGCATCAAATTGCTTAATGGAAGCCTCATTATGCATTTCATACAACCGTATTTAGAGGACCAAATTACTTATTCCCACTATCATCGATGTTGAAACGGTAAATTGAAATGAACGATGAATAATGGTGCAATAATTTCCCATTTCCGATTCGAAAGTACTTATTCGAAAACTGTTAACTCTTAAAGCAATAAATAATACAAACTCACAACTCGTGTCCCAGCGGTGTCGTATAGGAATACAGTAGCTGAAAGTTAATCGGCATGGTGAAAAGCTGAACATTCCAATTGGAAACTCGTTAATTGTGAAGTTTTATACGGAATGCCATTTTTACGCGATTGTTTTCCCAAAAGGGTGAAAATTAGCACTCACAGTTGACCTAATTCTTGGAAAATCATAATAAGTAATAATTACTGGTGCTTTCGTGGTTATTACATATTGTAATTAAACAGCTATGAGGGATTAACTCGCGTATATTACTTTTTTAAGTTGAAGTTTCGGAAACATTACAGTTCCGTGTTAGACTATCGTTATCCCAGTCGGCTACGAATATGAAAACTGTAAAGTTTAAGAAGCTTCACCAGTTAAATCTGTTCTAGTCATTTCATTGCAATAATGTCATTAAAGAGCATGCGATCAAATTATGTTAACCTATCTATCTTAAAATGTGGGTCTAACTGAAATATTTTAGAGAGATTTTTCTTGGTAGAGAAAATTTGGTAGGTACGTACTTTGGCTAGCAACTTCATTAATGTGTTTCATTATTACAATACCAACTCCAGAAACTTAATAAAAAAGTCATCGCTCATAAAAAGGCGAAACATTTTCGACAACAAAATTGCCCAACACAATACAATGTGAGAGAAATTTCGAAAAAGAAAGATAATTCAGAAATCTGAAGTGCCACAAAAGAAATATTCGAACAATCAGTCACGCATCGACACTTTTCAAATTAATATAACTTTGAGATTTCGTGGGTCGACGTCAATCAAGTCTTTGTACAGAATTGCCGTCGCTCTAACATCCCTAACTCAATTATTTACTCGATTTAAAGAATTCATGTTAGTAACAAAATAAAGTTCATCATCGTATGAATGATGTCGATATAATAAGTTAGTACCTACTAAAGTTTTAAGTGGATTTTTTAAGTAAGTATATTTGGTTTCCAATATATTTTACATTTTGTTACCATATTATAAAATTAAGCAATTCACATTCTCGTTTAAGCGAATAAATGCATTGTTTTATTTATTTTGACTATTATACTAATAGTCTTTACCTATAATTTATTTCGAAAACTTTTTCCGAACAAAATTATGTTATCCCTCTGGAAAAAAATAATAATTCTGACATCTCCTTCAAAACCATTGCTATAAAGTTAGTATCAAAATTTGTGACACCAGACTATTATATTATACTAGCTTTTGCCCGCGACTTCGTCCGCGTGGAACTCCTCCTTTTTTGCAGTCGGTTAAAAAGTAGCCTGTGTCCTTTCTCAGGCTCCAGGCTTTCTTTGTACCAAATTTCATTTAAATCGATCCAGTAGTTTTGGCGTGAAAGCGTAACAGACAGACAGACAGACAGACAGACAGACAGACAGACAGAGTTACTTTCGCATTTATAATATTAGTAGGGATAGTAGGGATTCTTAAATAAAAGTTAAACCTAGGGTGTATTGAAAAACTATGTCTAGCTATGTCTGTCGAACTCGATATCCCGAGATTGTTTTCCGCCTGCAAGTAATGAAATACCAAGTCGGCAGATAGCCTGTCACAAAAAACAAAAAAAGCCATAAGAAGGCTGCGCTATATTGGCGAAGATGGCGGTTCTCAACAAGTTGTATTACAATGTAACAGACAACATATTTTAAAATTATCTGCTAAATCAATGAGTAAAATAACCGATCTATTATGTCTTTTGGCATCGTAGTATACTATTCTAAGTCTATTTTTGATTCTATAATCAGAATCTAATCGTTTGTATATATTTAAGTGTTTGTCTATATGGATGACTAGCGGCCCCGGCAGACGTCGTCCTGCCCGTCCGATTGTTTCGTCAAAGATCTGTCAAAGTCTTCTAACTGTCACTTCTTCGTAAGACTTCATATTTTCCCCGTTTTTTACACATTTTCCACTGTTTCTTCGCTCCTATTGGTTGCAGCGTGATGTTATATAGCCTAAAGCCTTCCTCGATAAATGGTCTATCCAACAGAAAAAGAATTTTTGAATTCGAACCAGTATTTCCTGGGATTAGCGCGTTCAAACAAACAAACAAACAAACAAACTCTTCAGCTTTATAATATTAGTATAGATATAATTATGTTAGCTCAAGTTACTGGAATCCCTAACATTACGTCCAAAGTGACTCAATTCTCAAAGTCTCACACAAATTGAACCCCAACTGGCAATAATTCGAACCAACCCGTATCTACTTGCCTATTTCTATAATGGCTGAATTATTTATTGATGATCACACGAAAGAGGCCGGCTCGGGCGACAGCTGATATATTACCTGAAAAAAGAGAAATTGATTTAAAATTTAAGCAAGTTGGAAGTTTGAAGAAAGATTTATTACGTTACATAGTTCGGATTGCTTAGTATAAAGTACCGGAATTTTATACTAAGTGAATTAGTCACGAATCAGGCGTATTGAAATTGCTGCCACGGTTACACGTTGGCATTTTTATGACCTGTTAAATATTCTGAATAACTAGCTGGTTGGCGTTATAATTCTTTTATTTCTACGTGTAGTGCTTATAATGTAATAACTTTGTGTAAGTAGTTTTTGAGACAGCATAAAGGCTATTAATTTCTGATGCCTTCGCGGTTATTATACTTTGGAATAAAACAACTTTGGACGGATTTATTGGCGTTTCGGAGCCTTTGCAGATTTCACAATCGTAGCACGACTGAACTGACAATAGTCTTATACTAAAGTGAATAATATACTAATATAAAGGCTATTTCATAAATCTTTCGGATTTAATGATGTATGAAGAGCACGTGCCGTGATATCTCCATCAAATGTTACAAAGTATCCATTAACTAACCTTAGTGTCTCTTAACGAATGTAGATTACCTAATTTAGTGTACAATTAATCTAAATAGGACCTCAGATAATCTAGGTCTTTCCCAAAGGCTCAATTATGATAATAGGTCCATTAATTCAGAGAGGACAGTAACAATATAATTGTAGGAGAATGAGCATAAGGTATATTTTGAGGTTATAGCGACTTCAACAAATTTTCATATTAGCAATATTAACTAATACAAGACTTATAGATTTGGGATTCGAGTGCCACGTGTACATAACGGCAGCAAATCGAAATTACAAAAGAAATCAGGAAATATACAATTTTTACGAACCACCCAAATGTTTAACGATGAGTTTTGGTATCAAGGGCATTCGCACTTGTACATTATATATTTATTTCATTCTTTCTGTTTGTTCTACTTCTTAATAGAAAATATCATTATTATTTAGCTATTAAGATACTTGAACACGAGACATCTATTATGTTTAGGTAATTATAGGTAAAGCAGTGTTAAAATAAAGCATTATTTTTGTACCAAGAGACCAGAAAAACATCTTACTAGTCTGTTACTGTTACGCTATTAATAGTACCTATTTAATGTCAAAATTTCTCTTAGAGGGAAAAATATGGGAGGTGACAGTAATTGATAAGTATTATTTTATTCATATAGACTTGATCTTCTATTGTTTATTCATTTGGATTTTGGAAGAAACGCTATAAATAGAAAGAAGCAAAATAAAAGAATAGATCACTAATTTATATCTCATCATCAAAATACTCGAACAAATTATTAGATCCAATAATAAGAAACTTACAAGTGTTTACATAATATTAAGTTGTTATCTACAAACCGGCATTAAGATACTCCCCAAAGTAATACCTTTCGCTACCCCATTCTTTATTCCGTAGATAAGATAGAATCCCCGGGAGCCTCTCAATTGGTGCAAAAATCAATCAAAATCTATCCCCTTTCCTGATAGGAGAAAAATGAAGTCGGAATGGCAATTGATGGGTGTTGATGGCAAGAAAGTAATTTAATAAAAAAAAATTGGAACAAGTAACGTGTTTCGATATTAAACTGGAGAGAGAAGGATTAGAATTGAAGGCTGGATAAGGAATAAGTAATAAGTACCTAAACAGTTTAAAAAGGCACAATGATTTTACTTGAATAGCTAGTCTAATCTTTAACATTAAAGTAGTAGAATTAAGTGATTTTTTGCATCTGTCTAAGATACGTAATGATCTAGGTTATAAAGAAAGATAGGTATCATAATGATGATGATTATTTTATACCTAATAACTGTAAAGATAATATTGTTTTGAAATTATATACTTAATATTTTTGATTTTATTGACGATCTCGGTATAAATGCATGTAATTTGACATAACAATGTAATTATAATGAGTTATTATTGAGAAATAAATGAGTACAATCTAATGTAAATACTTACGTAGAAAATAATAGTCATTTAATCTCTTGAAAACGCTGGGAAAAGTACAAAAGAATCCGTTCCAAAACCAAAGGAAATAATCGTAGACATCTAGTTTATTCTAATTAAAAACGTACCATAAATTCTCTTAGTAGTATTGCAGTAAGTATAAAGTGGGCACAGGGATTACAGCATGTGGCTCGAATCCAAATGGCCATATCCACAACGAAAACGCATTCAAAATGATTAAGGATTGTAGTAATTCTGTGGAAGAAAACCCATTTAACATATTAAAAGGTTCATTGCGTGCTTTTTCTCTGCAATATGATCCGTTTTATAAAAAAAGTTATCAATTTCTGATGCCCTCGCGGTTATTACACTAAAAAAAGTTAACTTAATTTAGGTTAAAATACCTCTGTTGCTGTAAGCAAGTCTTGTGATAAGAACGCATCGCTCTTCAAAAGTTTGTAACTGACAATTTACTTATAAGCCGAAAGCTGGTAAACTAAGTACCATTTGTTGGTTAGGTATTCGAGCTATTAAGCTGAAAACTAGTTATATTTATAGCTCTCCTATTATATTATTATCCCAACAGGGAACTGCAGATATGGCTTACATACAAGTCAAACTGCTGACAATAGGTTGACCCGTAATCAATTCTCGGAAGGAACACATGACCACATATTATTCTTATCCACTAAATTACTTTAGTGTTAGACTTTAGTCAGCTCAGTCGTGCTACGATTAAGGAAACTGTTAAGGATCCGAAACGTCAGCCAATAAAATAAATACGCGAGTTAAATCCGTTTACAGTTTCATTCCAATATTCATTTAATTTATAGCAGAAAGGAAATATCTTTACATTGCAAAGTCTTTCCTTGCATGTATATTTTTTCCATAAAAATAAAATATCTCACACTTAACAAATTATCCACCTGACTTTTCAAACACCAGCATGTAACCACTTACAATGACTTTGCAATTTAAATATTCGCCTGATGGAGGACATACTTAAGTGCAATGCAAAATGTGTTCGCATAATAATGAGTTACTTGGAGTGAGGTCAGGTATTTGCATTTTTAGGGTTCCGTGCGGAAATTGTCAAAATTTGTCTATGAATATAATTTCTGAGGCGGTTATTACACATCGGAATGAAACAACCATACAATTTATTGTATCTATAGGTATATCATTTCTGATGCCGCGATTATTGCAAATAGGAATGACAATAATAATTATAACGGATTTAACTCGCGTATTTTATTTTATTTGCTTTTTCATTCAGAATTTGTCTCGTTTTTCTATCTTGAAATGTGTCTCAATCTTGAGATGTAGACTAGCGAGCCAATTATGAATTGTTAAGTCGACATCTTGTCATGTCGATGTCGTCTTATTCTCGCGGTGATCTATCAAAAGTCGGTAAGGTTATCGATAACTAGAAATCTTGTCATGTCTATGTCGTCTCTTATTTCTTCATGTCGACAATCATCATTACAAATCTTCTCCATGACATCGTTCTCAATATTATGTAGACTCAACAGTTCATCATAGGCTCGCAGGATAACAGCGATGTTAGAAAAGTATGGAATTGCTGTCCTGTCGCTTATAACACATTCCCTATTACACACACCTGATTACGCACACCCTGCCGGGTACGACAGTGGTGGCGAAAAATATCCTAATAAACTCAGAAAGGTATAACAGGCCTGTGATTACAAATTAACAAAGCGTGTTTGATTAATAATTTCGATTTCCTATTCGTCTAAATCATTGAAATTAAAGGCACCTACATTGTTTATTACAATTTTTAATTGAAATTAGATCGATATCTATTTTATCAAAGGTTTTTATATATTTGACGGCTATAATATTATTATAGAGTGGAGACCGCGTCTCGGCAAGCGTAGTGTAGGACGTCCTCAGGCAAGGTGGAGTGACGATTTGCGTAGGATGGCTGGCAGGAGCTGGATGCGAGCAGCCGAAGATAGAGCAAAGTGGCGTGCAATTGGAGAGGCCTATGTCCAGCAGTGGACTGCGACGGGCTGATGATGATGATGATGATGATGATAATATTATTGAAAAAGCACGACAGGTAGGTATCACGCTTTTAAGAATACCTAGGTTCAAGTCCTACTGAGGTTTTTTTCTGCTCTTGTCTTGGTATGTATAATACAAATATAATTGAGGAAAAATAATATTATGTGTACTTAAGTTATTTACTATTACTTAATTAATTACTTTAATACTTGGAGAAGAAGTTTACCACAATCCTTACTAATATTATAAACGTGAAAGTTTGTAAGAACGCATAGATGTAGGTATATTTGTTACTTTTTCACACAAAAACTACTACCTACATTAAATTTGATGAGACTTTACAATAATATAGATTAGACATCAGGCAATAATTTTTGAAGATAGGTATATATAAAGAAGTAATCATGCAAAGACGATGTCGCGGGCAAAAGTTAGTACCTATAAGAACGTTGTTAGTAATTACAGACTTATAATTTTTTAGACTGCTTGTTGGGTTGTACATTGTAGTAAGTATTTCACAGTGATTCATGGCTTTAATGAACAATGGACTTGTCAAGATTTAACCTACAATAAGCATTTTATGAGTCCTTTTAAAAACTTTTTGCGGAGTCGTCGCCGTTTTTTTACTTTTTTACGATCTCGAGTGAAATATGAGTCGCATAATTAACAATTACGAGAGGGTTTTTACTTAAGGAATTTCTTTAAAGCCTAGGCTTTTTAAATTAGGTTTAAAAACCGGATAAGTGTGAGTCGGACTCGCGCACGAAGTGTTCCATACCATTATCCAAGCTATGCCCTTGGATTATATTATGTAGAAAATATCTAGCCTATTTTGTCAAGGAGGCAGGCGTAAACAAACTAATAATATATCTACGGTAAATTTCGACACTCGCAAGGGAATCAAAACCTACAGGGAAATTCTAGAGGGAGGGCAGGTCCCCACCCCACCTGTACCTTGCTACGCCCATGCCATTATCTAAAGAAACTTAAAAAAAATATGTATGTTGTATGGGACTTAGGAGCCCTCATTAAATATTAATTTTATTTCGTTTTTTAATATCTGTTGTTATAGTGAAAATAGAAATACCTACGTCATCCCTGAAAATGTCATCTGACTATCACAGCTCATATGACAGACGGACGGACAAAGAAACAAATATTCTTTTCCTTGTAACGTGCTATAAAAAAGGATTTGGGCTTAGTTATAGGATCAATTATTCCTATAATTAACTTTTAATCAACTACAATATGTTAATTAGTACATTACGCACCAAAGCCAGTAAAATAAAAAATGTCTCAGATCACATGTAATTGTCGTCCGAGGCGAAGCCGAGGTTGACAAAAATGTGATCTGAGGCTTTTTATTTTACTGGCCGAGGTCAGTATACTATTTTTCTGTTCGACGAAGCCAGAAAACGGAAATTTTATTTAGCGCAGCGGCCACAAAGTAGGCGCTTTCCGGCCGGAGGACAGAAAAAGTCTTTTTCATACTTTAAGAAGAAGAACGTCATAATACCACTTATTTATAGGATTACTTTGCTTGTTAAGTAACTTTACGTTTAAAGTTTTTACAGACCCAAAGGAACGAAATCATAACACATACTTTAAAGGGTATAACCAAACACTCAAAGTACAGTAACAACCCAACCCAACCCAAATTAAGTTGACATCTTCTTTCTATACAGCCGCATTGAATTGAAATGTCTATGTATATTGGTTCGTTGTGATTGATTACTGCGAGACTCTTTTGAATTACATCTTTATCGCTAATGTCTACGGCATTGAAGGCATGTGTCGCTTTACAGAAAGACGTTATTGAAAAAAGGTTCCTTTTTCTCCTATTTCCATGTAAGTATCTACCTATATTATAATGTACTAGCGGTTCGCCCCGGCTTCGCACAAAAAATAGGGATTTTTTTCAAAAAATTCTATAGCCTATGTTAGTCAGGGTGAAAGTAGCTACCCAACAGTGAAAGAATTATTAAAATCGGTCCAGTAGTTTTTGAGCCTATTCATTACAAACATGAAAAAATAGGTACAAATCTTTCCTAATAATTTCTGATGCCTTCGCGGTTATTACACATTGGAATGAAACAACTATTAACGGATTTAACTCGCGTATTTTTATTTTATTTTATTTGCTGACGTTTCGGATTCTTTACAGTTTCCATAATCGTAGCACGACTGAGCTGACAATAGTCTAACGCTAAAGTGATTTATACAGTTATGCAAACTACCTTATATTTAAATTACAAATTTTGAAAAACTACCCTATTCTGAATTATGAAATACTAAAGTTACATTTCACGCAAAAAAAATACTATTATACAGTACAATTAAAACCTAATAGGGGGCGTTACTAGCGCTTCGGAAAGACCATCATTACTGAGAAGAAACGCCGCAAGAAACTCAGTAGAAAGTCGCTTTTTTATTCCAATGTGTAATAACCGCGAAGGCATCAGAAATTATGACGTTATACGCTTTCTTTTTCTCCTATTTCCATGTAAGTATCTACCTATCTATTATAATGTATTGGTCCGCTCCGATTCTATTAAAAATCACCTGATCAAGGCTTCTAATTCCGGCATATTTTTGAGCTAGATCATTGGTTAAAAATTTGGGACGTTTATTTTTACTATTTATCCGTGGCGCGCATGTACTAGACTAACAATTTACTTCGCTATCAAGTAAAAGTATGAAATTCCATGTATCAAATCCCTATTTGGCATCGCATCATTTTTTTTTTTAATTGATTATAATGTACCAACATCTTGTTAAAAAAATTAAGATATTAATTTGTTAGTCATCTATACTAATATAATAAAGAGGAAAGGTTTGTTTGTTTGGATTGAATAAGCTCCAAAACGACTGGACCGATTTGAAAAATTCTTTCACTCTAGGGAAGCTACACTAATCTCGAGTGACATAGGTAGGCTATTAAAAAAAGGGATTCGTGCGAAGCCGGGGCGGACAGCTAGTGTAATTATAATACTGTAAACATGAACTTTATCGACGATAGTCTGACACTAAAGTTATAACAATTTATATTTTGAAACTCCTAAATATTTCAGATTTTGTTATACTGAAATCAAATACAATTCAATCTTAACCCTACCAACGCTGCAGGAATCTGATTTCGCAGCACTCCCGTAACCCGTCTGCTGCAATCACGCGTTTCTTTGCTAGCTGGCGATTGTTCTCGCTCCGAACGTGATCAAAGGACGGGCCCCGTAGAGAAACTTTTTTTTTTTCTGGGATCAGATATAGTGGGATTGAGTAGGATATTGGTTTGGGATTTTCAGGGTGTATTGCATTGTAATATCTAATGCCTTTGGTTATTACACATTGGAATGTAACTTAAGCGGATTGTTTTCATATTGCATTGTTAATAATAATATATTGTCCTTATAAGTTTTTAGAGATTAGGTAAATGAAAAATGTTACCTCTGAAAAGTTAACTTGGTCTTAACGTTTACTAATGTAATTCATGAGAAAAAATATTTAAATTAAAAAAAATATAACAAATTTTATGCTAAATATTTCGAAACTTATTAAATAAGACTTAGGTACCTAACTGAATATTTTACAATTAGTTCAAATCATGTGGATTTTAAAAGCAATAACCCTTTGATTACAATTCAGAAAAAGTTATCTTTAAGACAGTTATCTATCTACTAAAAAGAACACTTTTTCAAGCATCATAAGTACGGAAATATAAACGTGCACGCAAAATCTATAAAGAATATTTAAAAATATGCATTTTTGTAAGCTCAACAGGCATCGTGTAACTAAAGGCTCAGTAATCACGAACTGCTTTCAGAAACTGCCAATTGTTAGTTCCTCTTCGAGTGGGATCAAAGACGGGCCCCACTGACTTGCGATTTTATGTGACGTTATTTTATTAATAATTTTTGATCCCATTTTAATTCAGTCATTTAGTATTTTTACCCGGAAAGTTTTCCGGGAGATTTTAAATTTGGCAATTTTATAGATTTTGGTTGCTCTTGCCAAATTTCAACTTTTCCACCTCGTATGGCTGCCGCTCGCGCCGCCATTTTGAAAAAATGACGCCCAAAACAGTTTTTTGATAATTACTCCTTTCTGGCGTATTTTACAGGAAAAACATTTATACAAAATAAAAGTCAAAAATGACGACATTATGGTAAAATAACAGTATTAACACATACGTATTCTTTCCTAAAATCAATAGTTTAGCTAAGCTAAGCTGACTTGTCAGTGCAGTCGTGCTACGAATATGGCAACTGCTTTTGAAACGTCAGTTAATAAAATAAAATACGCAAGTTAAATCCGTTATAGTTATTTCTTTCCAATGGATATTTGATTACTTTACAGAGCGTTATTTTCGTAAAATAAGCATAAAGACAAAATACTATAAGATTTCGTCGACTTGAGCTGTGACGCTATAATTAGTATAATTGGAAGCACGATGCCTCGCGTTAAGGCATAGGTTCAAGTCCCACTGGGGGTTTTTTCTGCACTTGTCGTGGTAAAAATTTCATTAATAGTTAAATTAATGGTATCATACCATAAAAATCGATCAAAATTAAATGTCGATTTTTAATCGACATTTTAGTAAATATCAAGCAAATAATAAGTCAAAACTTGAACCGTATAGACTGTGTTTGATACTTTTGTGAACAAATTAAAGTTGAAAATTACTAGACACCTGTCAATTTTCTGTTATAATTCGAAGATCCATTTAACTTGTATTTTACAGTAGGTACAGAATATTAACCTACAATTAGCGGTTATCATATATCGTGAACTGAACAGTAATTATGGACTAGAAAATTAATCTGACTTTAATAACTTGCTCAATATTCCATGCTAATTTTATTAGACATTAAAACACATGTTTCATACTGTACCGAGAAAATTTAATTAAAGAGATAAAGTTGACATTCTGCAGGCGGCGAAAGGGTTAACGACAGTCTGCTCCTATTAATAATATTGAATAAAAAAATCTGCTCACTCAAAAAAAATAAAATTTTATTAAGTACAATCTTAGGTATTTTATTAATTGGAATTAAACAACTATATTGGATTTAACTCATGTAGGCATTTTTTTTTATATTACAAATTTTATAATACTATTCGTCATTATTTTCAACTCAGTCGGCAACGAATATGGGAATTAACGACTAATTTATTGACTACATGACATATCAACGAAGGGCCTAAACTGTAATAATTAGAAATTTTGCAGAGGCATTGCTTATTGTGTGCAGACGAAGTCGCGGGCAGAAGCTTTACAAAGACTTGTGTAAAGTGCTAAATGCGCAGACAAAGTCACAGCAGCTATGCTATAGATATAATAAGTACCTACTTATGTCTTTAAAGATCTTATTACAAAGCATAGTTTAAACCTAGTCAAAAATAAGACTAGGTATACGAGTAACGTTAATTTTCAAAATAGCCACTAGGCGTTTAACAAATACACGAAATACTAACGATTTTCAATACCAATTAAATATTAAATTGGAAAATTTGATCGATCCCAAAACGTCCATATTAAACCACTTTGGACAATTGCCCTTGATCGCACGAAAATAGGTCACTGAATTCTTAATTTGAGTTTGTTTTACGACCGACAGCTAAAACTATAGGTCACAGGTTCAAATTCTACAATAGCACTGTTATTAATTAATAATCAACAATTTTCTATAGTTATGACACGATTGAAACAACTATAAACGCATTTGACTCGAGTATTTTTAACCCCCGACGCAAAAACGACGGGGTGTTATAAGTTTGACGTGTCTGTCTGTCTGTCGGTGTACAAAAATGAAATTATAATGACAATCGGTTGGGTCGTTCAAAAAATATTGGGAGTGAAAGTGGGGATGGAAAACCAAATGTCTACAAATATACCCGAGTGGGATATCAAATAATCTTCTTATTATATAAAAGAAAGTCGTGTTAGTTACTCCGTTTATAACTCGAGAACGGCTAAACCGATTTGACTGAAAATTGCTGGGGATGTAGCTCGAAACCAGGAAAAGGACATAGGATACTTTTTATCACGTCAAATCGATTCTTTGCCGGGCGGGACGAAGTCTGCCGGGACCGCTAGTATTATTATATTAGAGACCTAAGTATTAATATTTCAATAAAAAAAATGTCGCACGGACCGCTCCTAATTTAGGTGTAATATTTACAATCTACCTAGACCCACGGTCCCTAAGAAGCGACGCTTTTTTTTTAGAAATATATTATTATATTATATTATTATTGAGGGATTCTTATTTTTTTTATTCCATACTTTATCTAGGTAGATTTGCATATATAACTATTTTAACAATTTATTTTTATAGAATTTTGTAATGACGTACACACAATGACATGTTATCCTATATCGTATAGGTATTTGAATACATTTAGTTTTGAATTTCCACTTTCACTTACAATTTTTGAACGACTCAAACGATTTTCATTATAATTTAAATTTTTTAATGTCATCCTTTTTAATTTCTGAAAGAGCTAAAGCATTATAAATTGCTTTACATCTCCCAATTCACACATCAAAAGCGTAAAATAAAACAAATGAGAGCGGGTGAACTTCAGTTGTTAATTAATTTAAGCGACAGAAGAACGTGAGACCGTCATTTTGTTCACAAGGCCTCACCCCCCGAACGTAATCTCGATATAAACCACCCCACACCCCAACAAAAACGACGTATCTCCACTCATGTTAACGTATCTCACTTATGGCGAGTCGTAACTCACTGAATGAAATAATATAATGCCCAATGATACCTAATTTTGTCATGGGGTTCAATTATAATTTCTGATGCCTTCGTGGTTATTATACATTGGAATGAAACAACTTTAACGGATTTAACTCGCGTATTTTTATTTTATTTTATTTGTTGACGTTTCGGATTCTTTACAGTTTCCATAATCGTAGCACGACTGAGCTGACAATAGTCTAACGCTAAAGTTAGCTAGTTAAATCCGTTAATAGTTGTTTCATTCCAATCAGGTATTTTATTTTATTGGCTGACGTTTCGGTATCGCTTTAGCATAAGACTATTGTCAGCTCAGTCGTGCTACGATTATGGAATGTGTAAAGGCTCCAAAACGTCAGCCAATGAAATAAAATACGCGAGTTAAATCCGTTAAAGTTGTTTCATTCCAATAAGTAATTATTCTATTTCTTTTAGCGTATGATTGTTAAGTTACATTTAATTTTACTCACAAATTGTGGACTAAATTCTAAATACTGATGCCATAGCGGTTATTACACATTAGAATTAAACGACTGAAACGGATTTAACTCGCATTTTTAAATGGAATGAAACGACTATTAACGGATTTAACTCGCGTATTTTATTTTATATATTTAGCGTTAAACTATTGTCAGCTCAGTCGTGCTACGATTATGGAAACTGTAAAGAATCCGAAACGTCAGCTAATAAAATAAAATAAAAATACGCGAGTTAAATCCGTTAATAGTTGTTTCATTCCAATGTGTAATAACCGCGAAGGCATCAGAAATTATCGCATTTTTAATTTAACTTGAAAACAGTTACTTACCTACCTACAGTTTCATATTTGTAGCCGTTAGTACCTAGGTGTATATACTTATCAAGGGCGTGCATTCCAAAAAGGCACCGAGTCAATAATGTATGAAGTGCCTACCCTGGCGCCATACTTACGCTCCCCCCACTGCACACGCCTGATACTTATATACTTACCTATGTATTGTGATATCTCTATATTATATATCGCAAAAAGAAATAGATCATTTCATCTTACGAAGATAGAATGACTGTTTATATGTAATCATTCATGTATGTCGATATGATAAAGCATAATAGGCCTACTCATGCGTTAGCACTTACGTCCTTTCGCTAATTAGTACGTCGTAAGGGGTATTAGCAACTCGCAAGTTCGGCCTGACCCGAGATATACAATGATATACTGTTGTCCCTTAAACCTTATCGGGTGAATAAAGCAGTGAATGATTTACCCGCTTTGGGTGCCTACAGGCCGGGCATAGCAAAACGTATGTGGTACATTGTACATACAACGTACCTTTTCTGTCCTCCGGCTAGAAAGCGCCAACTTTCTGGCCGCTGTGCTAAATGAAATTGCCGCTTTCTGGCTTCGTCTAACAGAAAAATAGTATAGGTACTGACCTCGACCAGTAAAATAAAAAAGCCTCAGATCACATTTTTGTCAACCTCGGCTTCGGCTCGGACGACAGTTACTGTGATCTGAGACATTTTTTATTTTACTGGCCTAGGTGCGTAATGTACTATTACCCTAAATAGGGATGACTACTGATTTTTTTCTTTGTCCATCAAGTTCATTGCCAAAAAGTATTGGACACCTATTTTTTCTTTTCTCAATCAAACAATGAATGACAAAGAGTTATGCCGCAGACGATCGGGAGATAGGCTCGTGACGTCACGGTATGGTATAAATTGTAGGCACTCCAACACATTCGCACACCTAGATCTAAAGGGATCTAACTCAAAAACCGGAAGATTTGAGTTATGCACACCATCGGATTCCAGCAAAACCCACCTACACTAAAACAGATTTCAGCTAATATAAACTCTGCTAGCTTTATTATAAAAAGTATA
Organism: Polylopha cassiicola; assembly: GCA_038024825.1. NCBI lineage: Eukaryota > Metazoa > Arthropoda > Insecta > Lepidoptera > Tortricidae > Polylopha > Polylopha cassiicola. The sequence goes on along the minus strand of CP149060.1, from coordinate 2,045,826 downwards.
AATTTGTACAGAAAACTCATACGTGCATATGGACATATTAATCAGTTTCTCGCCTCTCCTGAAAAAGTACCTTTTTGAGTTAGCTCTCTTTAGATCTAGGTGTGCGAGTCATGACGTCACAGCCCCCACTCCCGAACTTTAAGAGCACTTATATTTGTCAGTTTTTGTTTGTTGAAGAAATTCGTATCCAATATTTCTTAATAATCTAACCGACGAACTTAATACGATTTCGTGTTGTTTTGTGATTGTCAAAAAATACCTAAGATTCAGAAAATTACACTGGCCGCTTGTAGACACACATTTTTGTTTTACCCAATCAAGATATAAATATCACATGTATAAATCTTTTTATCCCCTTATTTTACCTTAGGGTTAAAAATTCCAAAACTTTAAATCACATAAACTAAGGTATACTGTTTTTTAACTGACTTCAAAAAACGGCGGTTCTCAATTCCTTGGTATCTTTTTTTCTATACTTACCTACTAATATTATAAAGAGGAAAGGTTTATTTGTTTTTTTGGATTGAATAGGCTTCAAAACGGCTGGATTTGAAAAATTCTTTCACTGTTGAGAAGCTACGTTGACCCTGAGTGACATAGGCTATAAATTTTGAAAAAAATAAGGATCCGTGCGAAGCTGAAGCGAACCGCTAGTATACTATAATAAATCGATGTAACCGCCATTAAAAGTGTAATTTCAAAACGCGCGTATTTTGCTTCAACACAGAATATGTTTAAGCCATCCTTTGTACTTAAGCTTTGAAGTTACAATCTCGAGCGACCACGCTTAGTAGGTAAATTGCATCCGCCATTTTGAATCCATTCTATGATGCCTAGAGTAGAGTGATACTAGATTGCATGCATTTTACATGGTTCGTAATGAAACTGTATAATGAACGTTTTCGCTAGACAAACAAGTAATTACATATGTATAAGACCTTTTGTAACTGACAGGTTATGAAGACTGGAAAACTTGTGTGTGGGTAATAAATAGCAGGTAGAATAAATTAGAGTAACTAGTGTAGGTATTAAATACAAAATAAATAATAAACATTAAACATATTTGAAAATTCTTACTAGTTTGGTACTAGACAACGAATAAATAGGTACTTAATTAAATACATATAAGATATCTAAGGGACATATGCCCCTGGCAGGATTCGTACTTGCAACCTTGGATTCGTGCTTATAAGTCAGAGGCTATGATCACTAGAGTAATAGAACGTTAAATTAAGTACAAATACTTACAGGTTAGATAAAAAAAAAAATAAGTTAATAATTTCTGATGCCTTCGCAGTTATTACACATTGGAATGTAACTTTAGTATTTCATAATTCAGAATAGGGTAGTTTTTAATAATTTGTAATTTAATTAATTATAAGGTAGTTTGCATAACTTTATAAATCAGTTTAGCGTTAGACTATTGTCAGCTCGGTCGTGCTACGATTATGGAAACTGTGAAGAATCCGAAACGTCAGCAAATAAAATAAAATAAAAATACGCGAGTTAAATCCGTTAATAGTTGTTTCATTCCAATGAATAAATAAGTTATGTTATAAAAATAGTAGTGAAATTTCAGTTCAAGTCTAGACTTTTGTATACATTCAAGTAGACACTAATGCATAACCTCCGGTTTCGTAGTCAGCTTTTTCAAGTAGGTAGGTAGTATTTCGCATAAAATACAAAATTATTTGACGTACAAATTAAGGCACCAACATCACACGTACATTAGTCGAGCACTTAACCACTGTTTTATAATAAAGATATATTACGTGATACCTGCACAGAATAAACTTATTTTACAACACAACGTAATATAAAATATTATGCCGAAAGTCATAAACCAACAGTTCATAAAATGTATATTTGGGAAATTCTCAAAGTCGTAAAGTTGGACCTTGTTTCTCAGTTTCTAAGTAAACGTAAATTATTAATAACACAAACTGGCGAAGTATTGTGACGCCATGTGTTGGGCTTGGAGGTTTCGCCAGTTGGAGTGCAAGGTAACTGACTTAGTTATAATTTTAAGTATGTTTTATATTCTAATCAGAGCATGATACAGCATAGTATATTTAAGAAGACTACCTATGGGATTATCACAGGTGCGTGCAGTGTTGGTTTTACATCATCACATCTGGGTAGGCATTTCATGTAGGCACCTATATATATTTGTAACGTTGTGTCTACATGGAATGCCCACCCTTTGATTATTGTAACTGCCACTTATTTTCCAAAAAAAAAAAAACACTTAACCTCCTCAATATAAAAAAAATACCATCTTTCTAACACTGACATTTGATTTACTTTAACTTTACCCAATCGAATAAATCAACTGAAAATCTCCAGTACCTAAGCTATTTACACACTAAGAATATTTTACAAAAGCATCGCCACATATTTTCTGGACATTTTTATAAACTGAATAAAGCAGAGCGCACACGAGCCGTATCCGCCGCAGTCCGTACACTAAATCCAAATAAATAAGCGCCCAGCTGCCGCTTGGCCTGGATTCCTCTCTCTGTTAGGGCAAGTGCATAAAGACAAGTTTTTTGTACCTAAATCTTTGAAAGAAGCAAATAGTAACATTTTGAAGCGATCTTGGGGATTAGACAAGGTGCCAACGACAAAAATGTATGGTATTTGACATCCGTAAACGTTTGTGACGTACGTGACAGTCGTTCGCGGATGTCGAATTCCATATATTTTGGTGCCAACGTTCAACGTTAACGTTGGCACCTTGTCTACGCCCCCTGATCATAATAGGATCACTATGGGAAGATCAGAAAGATGTATTGTGTTAATGTTATGTTAAGTATAATCTGCTTATAGACAAATAAGTATGGTAAATGGCTAGTAAAGAACCCAACCGCTTCACCACGTTTTAAACTGTCAAAATAAGAGCTGTTTATTGGAAATTGCTGTAATTTTTCAAAACCGGGTCGAGAATTTATGTCGTCATACGAAATAACTATGTCATATTATTTAGGTTCTAAAATATCGTTTTAAGAGATGTGGTAATCTTGCAGTTTTATTAAAATTATTATGTAGGTACCTATACCTTTTACAGTTCCTGTAAATGGAAGAAGTTATAAAGTTTCTATAATTGGACTCCCAAAGTTGTGAATAATAAAATTTTTGAAAAGTTAAAATAAACTTTGGAAGTTTCAGGAATAAAGCCGAGAATATAATAAAAGGCTGGAAAACTTGTAAGAAATGGAATTTACGGTAATTTAATAAAGAGGTAATTTAATGATATCATCTCTGTAGAAATATTATAGTAATTTAATAATAATTATGAAATAGTTTTCAAAGTTAAGTATGTATGTATCGATTAAGAACCCAATGATAATTGATTTGATTGTTCGCAGCAGCTGTCATATCAATTATATTAGGTACATGCAGTACGCGCCAGGGTAGGCACTTCATAATATACCTGTAGGTAATGCACGCCCATGGACTTTGTGTTGGTACGAAACAAGTTTTGTCTTATTTGAAGTTGCTTTATAGAATTGTCTTGTCAGTAATTAGCAAGACAATGGGGGCGCCTGTCTCTCTGCACGATGCGCTTCGTGTTGAATGAGGTCTGTTGTGTTCCAAGACATGCTTCTGGCATGTGATTGGAACATAACAACTGGACCTCATTCTATACGACGCGCATTTTTGACACGCGGCAGCCCCCAGAATTTTGTTACAAATAATAGGTAGCTAGGGCGTGCATTCCATATAGGAATAATGATATAAATCTGTGGAGTGCCTACCCTAGCGTTGTACATTCTCGACTTTTACTGCACGCGCCTAATAGGAAGGTACCTAATAGTTTATTTTTGCAAATGTTAAAACAGGCACACACATAAAATTGATATTTTGGCACTTGTATATTGCATTTATGAATTCAATTATGTGAATAGCTTTTTTGTTTTGACGACTAAAGAGATAAACCTGTTTTGATGATTTCATATTTTACCATTTACATTTAAGTTAAATTTTAACTTATAATTTTTAATATTCTGTTTTATTTAAGATCAATGATATTCAAACAACAAATTAATCCGCAACACGCTTCGTCAAAAATAATAATTATAGTTATAGGTAAGTACATCAAATATATCCGCAACAAGCTTCGTCTTGAATTGATTTATTGATGATTTTTCATTATAATTTTAAATTATATAGGTTCAGGACCTACTTAATTCTATGTAGGTACTGACGATCTCGGTATGAAGGCAAGTTATTTGATATAGCAGCTTAATTATAATCTATTTACATTGATTATAGAAAAAAAATGAATGTAATCTAATCATTACACCAATGTTTAGTTACATAACTGGGACTTAAGACTTTATGTAAAAATTGTCAGTTCAAATGCACCTTTACCAAAATTCCGAAACTATGCCGCGGCTACTCAGACATTTTCCCACTGTTCCCTATTCCCCACTTCCCAGTAAAACTTCTATTTGTGTTTGAAGCCGTCAGAATTTGAAATGATGAATACCGTTAGAATTTTAACGTGGGAACTTACCTTATTGAGTATTTGAATTTCAAATAGGGACCATGAAGTTTGTAGTTTGGTTTCTGCACCCCATTTGTTTTGGGCCCCGCCGTTTGTAGTTTATACAAAGGGCACGTGAGAAATTTTGTGGGTATCTGAGAAGAATATTTCTATTTCACTACATACTTACGTAAGTAGTGTAAGCAGGTGCGTGCAGTGAGGGGAGTGTAATTATGGCAGGTAGGCACTCCATACATGAGTGTCACTGTGCCTATATATAATGCACGCCCTTGGGTAAGTCGATTCTCGCTATCTGTCTTTCCCTTAGAAACAGTTACAAACATACATTAATACATTCTTAGAAACTTTCGCGTTTATAATATTAGTAAGGATACATTGATAATTAGTGTCACCATTGCACCCGTGCGAAGCCGGGGCGAGTCGCTATATGTACCTACTAGCTGTGCCCGCGACTTCGTCCCCGTAGAATAGTAATTCTTCATAAGGCTTTATATTTTCCCCGTTTTTTACACATTTTCCACTGTTCCTTCGCTCCTATTGGTCGCAGCGTGATGTTATATAGCCTAAAGCCTTCCTCGATAAATGGTCTATCCAAAAAAAAAATATTTTTGAATTCGAACCAGCAGTTCCTGAGATTAGCGCGTTCAAACAAACAAACAAACAAACAAACTCTTCAGCTTTATAATATTAGTGTACCTATATAGCATTAACTCGCTTTTCAGAATTTTACACACCGTTTGTGGAAGTTACTAAAGTTCTAAATATAGCCTGAATAAAGTTTGCATCTATTTTGACTTCTAAATTACACGTGCTGAAAATTGTACCTACCTATTCCTTATGTTCTAGTTTTGTATAGAATTTCTCCCATCTCAATGTTTTCCAACTTACGTACACAATAAAAATTAAATCAGAATATGTCTTAGAGAAATATAAAGACTCAGGAATAGGTACTTCTGTATGTTACCAGTCTACTAAGCATGAAATTCGATTTGTATACAAAGTTTTAGGTACTCTTTCATTTTCATTTGAGTCTGTTTTATTATAATTATAGGTAAAAAGTATTTACTTTATAACGAGTGAGCGATTTCGTTCTGTTCTGTAAGAGGATTGTTATTAAATACCTATTAAGTAAACTCCGAACATGAAGTACCTAAGTTGATCCACCGAAAATTACATTTAACTACATTTTGAATAAATTGCACAAAAGTTCAATATAATAATAATTTCTGATGCCTTCGCGGTTATTATACATTGGAATGAAACAACTTTAACGGATTTAACTCGCGTATTTTATTTTTATTGGCTGACGTTTCGGAGCCTTTACAGATTCCATAATCGTAGCACGACTGAGCTGAAAATAGTCTTATGCTAAAGTGATTAATACAGCTGTACAAACGAATTTAATAAATAAGGTAGTTTGTATAAAGATTGTAAAAGAATCTTGAACTTAAAAGTAAAACGACGTAACAAAATTCCTTACAACATATTTCAAAAGCTAATCGCTTACGTTAACCCGTTCATAGGAATTTTATAAATCGCATTTTCTAAAGCAGCCAAGCATATGACCTTTTGGTTTGCGACGGTTCAGCCTTATCGTGTTGTTTTATATCTCAATTTCCCTTTTAGGGGTAGAGGGAGAACCCCTCAGTATCAGGATAGAGTTAATGAGACGTGATAGCCTCTAGTGATGAACTACTTTTTTTATACGTATCATTTTTGTTATATCGTCATGTCTTCATATTATGGTACTTATGTGGGGCTTTGAGAATTTGTAGTGTTTTATGTTTTATGGATGTCAAATAGTGTGTGAAACAAGGAAGACTATTTTATAATGGAATGAAACAATTATAAGTGTGTGTGTGTGTGTGTGTGTTTTATTTCAAAGTGTAATAACAGCAGTATTTATTATGGTATAAAGCAACGGATTTAACTCACGTATTTTATTTGCTGACTAGAGCGGTTCGCCCCGGCTTCGCACGGATCCCTATTTTTTTTTCGTCTAATCTTACTCGTGGATAATGTAGCTTTCGAATAGTGAAAATCATTTTTAAAAACGGTCCAGTAGTTTTTGAGCCTATTCATCACAACCACAAAGATTTCCTCTTTATAAGTACCTATTGATTGAGTATCTATGTTTTCAAAAGGTCAGCAAATAAAATAAAATACGCGAGTTAAATGCGTTAAAGCTGTTTCATTTCGATTACCAATCTATCAGAGATATTTTTTTTTGTATACAAACCAAGAAAGGATACGACAAATAAAAATAGCGACGCATAGTCAGAAGAGACCGGCCCTATAGTATCGAAGGTCAAAGACAGGAGAATTCTAATATTAGGAATAATTTAGTCTCGATATTACCTAAAGACTTAAGTGCAATAACCTTTCGTAATGCAACTTAATATGCTTAGGTTTGGCACCGCAAACTATATTCCGATGTTTTCACAGTTTTTAGGCACTAGATTCTGCCCCCGACTTCATCTGCGCATAATAACAGACTAGGGGGCCCTAGAAAAGGTGCTAACGTTCAACTTTAAAGATAAACGAGACGATCAAAATGTATGGGATTTGGCATCCCCGAACATTTGTGACGTACGTCGTTCGCGGATGTCAAATCCCATACATTTCGGTCGTTTCGTTTAAAGTTAACATTGAACGTCGGTACCTTGTCTACGCCCCTAGGTGTTACATTGTCATTGACAAAGCTTACGTCTCGGATGTAATATTTGTACATAATAATATAAGTAGGTACGTAATAAAATGTGTTCTATTTTAAACCATAGTCATATAGCTGCTATAAATCCTATTATACAGCATTTTCCTCTTACCTAAAGAAAACCACATTTTATGAAGGTACACACGCTTGCTTTATCCATTATACAAGTAGCAATTTATGCGCTAGCAGCTAAGCTACAGCGAAAATTTACGCTAATCCTGTAATCCATTAGTTCTGAAAGTCTAGGATACAGGCAATTTCACCATAACAGGTGCGCAGGAGCTGCATAAACCCACAGTTCGCAAATGATTAATGCTGAATAGATGTTTCTTACTGTTATGAGATGCGGCGCCTTATGTAGCGTATAACATGCAAGGGCATGCATTCCATACAAAAGTACAGTGTAACTAATGTATGGACTGCCTACCCTGGCGCCATACTAACGCCCACCCCACTGCACGCGCCTGTTAACATGCGCACGTTTACCGGAACAACGTGACAGTGAATTATTAACTGTAAAATAAGCATTCGACAAAAAAAAAATTTGTCAAAAGCATGTCTTAATAATTAATAATAATCGAGGTTGTCCAGTTGTCAGTTTTTTATATATTAGATACAGTAGATTTTTGCAACTTATATAGCATAGTTATCATTTTTCGGCGCTTTTTTCTTTGTCATCGATTGTGAACCTGTCATAGTGATCAGTTTGTAAAGAATTTTTCTTATATCTTGGAAATGAGGTCTGTCAAAGTGAACTGCAGTCAGAACAATCTCTCAATTTCTCAAAGGTTTAAGTTATAAGAGATCCCTTATAGAGCTAAGTTCGCCTTTGTACATTTGTACATCATCATCATCATCATCATCAGCCCATTGCAGTCAGTTGCTGGACATAGGCCTCTCCAATTGCACGCCAATTTGCTATATCTTGGGCTACTTGCATCCAGCTCATTTGTACCTCTGTAGGTAATTATTTTTTAGTGCAATAGGAGCTTATATACATACATACATGTATATGGCACCTGTGCAAAGACGGGGCGGGCAGCAAATTTTAAAAGTGACTACCAAAACATCATTACAAACCACACAAGTTTAAAGCAAAAGCTTATCAACTTTAAACGGATTTAACTCGCGTATTTTATTTTATTGGCTGACGTTTCGGTGCCTTTACACCTTACTTACCTTCCATAATCGTAGCACGACTGAGCTAGTCTTATGCTAAGTTACCATAAGCTTATCAAATCGCTAACAAAGCGACCACACGCCGACAAGGGAACTGTACCATCTAAATTCAACAAGGTAAATCTTGCTACTATTTCCTCTTGTTTGTTATCCATTACTGAGGAACATGCACTGCTGATATAATTTCAAGAGTCAACAAAGCAATGTATTTAGTTTGTTTATGCACGTTTGTTTTGATAGGTTAACTTACTGTTGCACTAACAATAGGTGTATGAATAAAATAAGTTAGGTTATTCGTTGTAATGAAACTACTTTAAATGGATTTAACTCGCGTATTTCATTTTTATTGGCTGACGTTTTGGAGCCTTCCCAGATTCCATAATCGTAGCACGACTGAAAATCTGTAAAGGCTCCGAAACGTCAGCCAATAAAAATAAAAAACGCGTGTTAAATCCGTTAAAGTTGTTTCATTCCAATGTACTTATAATAACCGCGAAGGCATCAGAAATTTAACTTCAATATTTAACTTCAGTATTTTATGTTTTGCACATGTTTTACAAAACTTTACAGTTCCCATTCCTAACCGACTGAACTGCCGATAGTAATATGGGAACTGTAAAAAACGTGAAATGATTGTGCAATATATTCTTATCATAGTATGAATGATTCACGATATTATTCGGTATTATTAGTTTAAAAATAAATTATAAAAATTTACTACCGTGGTATTGAATTAATAAAACTACGTTGACGTATGATTGACATAATATAATTGACGTACAAACAATATAAATAACATAACTTGACAATTTGCCTCTAAGAATAGCAACTACAAAACAGTCAAAACCTTTCGAATAAAACAATTAACGGATATATATATAACTCTCGATAAGACTCGAAATGTCGGCATAAAATTAATATTTTATAATGACGTCTCGAAAACTTAACTTATTATAGCTTAGCTGACGATTGTCAAAGCTCGTTACGAATAATATACCTAATAATAATAAAATATAAACTATATTTTTGAAAACCATCATAAATTATTATCTAGGTATACTAATATAATAAAGAGGAAAGGTTTGTTTGTTTGGATTAAATAGGCTCCAAAACGACTGGATCGATTTGAAAAAAAAAAAACACTGTTGGGAAGCTATACTAAATAATATACCCGAGTGACATAAGCTATAGAAAATTTTGTAAAAAAAATAGGGATCCGTGCGAAGCCGGGGTGAACCGCTAGTTGTAGTAATAAATTACTTCACTGTAGAAAATGAGATAAAATACAAAAACAAAAGAAAAACAACCGCCATGCGGAAAAAGCACAAATAATAATTAAATGCAAGCATTGTTTTTATAAACATTTTCTCTTCTGTTTAATCTTTTGAAGGTAAAATACAATGTTCCTTTGATCTTTACGGCTAGTTTATTGTAAAGGGAAATAAAACAAAGCAATGAATGTATGTATGTCAGTATACTTAAGTTGATCAAAAGAAAACAATGTAGGTTTGAGGTTACTATTAGAACTTACAACAGGTAAGAAATAATCAAAAAGCATTGGTTTAGTAATGAGTTTTCTTTTGTTTAATAATTTCCGATGCCTTCGCGGTTTCTACACATTGGAATGAAACAACTATTAACGGATTTAGCGTTACACTATTGTCAGCTCAGTACCTACGTTAAAATTAAAAATTTAGCGTTAGACTATTATCAGCTCAGTCGTGCTACGATTATGGAAACTGTAAAGAATCCGAAACGTTAGCAAATAGGTAATATAAAATAAAAATACGCGAGTTTAATCCGTTAATAGTTGTTTCATGCCAATTTCTTCTAGTTGTTTTTTAACGTATTTACGAAACTAAAGTAAGTAAGTACCTAGGTACTTATATTAAATTTATGTAGACGTTTCCAAATTTTTACATACCCCATAATCTTAACAGACCAGAGTTTAGTCTTCTACGAATATGTGAAATGGAATGTTTTCGTGAAACGGCTTTAAATTAATATGCGCTAGGTAAACCCGTTATAATTATTATATTCCAATGTGTAATAACCGCGAAGGTATCAAAAATTATTTCTTCCTAGTTCGTTAATTAATTAGCTTATACCTAGTTAATGAAAAGGAAAACGTACCTATTTATTAAGTATAATAGGTATACTAGAAGAAACATTAATATTATTAGAAATATACAAACTACCTATAGCTAAAGGACGGTCGCTAACCTTGAAGGTTACTGTGCGAGCATGAGGGCACTATACTACGCGCGTGCGACAGAGACAAATAGAAAAATGTCAACGTCCGTTTTTCGCTGTGCTCGGCGACTGTCCTTTGGTAAACATATTTCTCGTAATTGTCAACTCTATTTATCGAAAAATAGTATATCAAATTTTAGACACTTAATTCATAGTTAATGAATGCTATCAAACAGTAGTTCCTTATAAGATATTGTCAACAGACATTCCATTTTAGATAAAGAGTTATTTACTTTATGATTGTGAAGGTAGCTAATATTTAATTTATACGCCATTTCTGTGCCACTGTTACAAGTTTTGCAATCATTATTTAAAAGAATGATTAAAAAAAAACTGGTCTCCACTACACAGTTTAGACAGTGTTAGGACAACTGTCAAACTACCAAATGTACTTACTTAAAAAAAATTGAGTATATACATTTATTATTATTAACTTTGAGTTTGTGCTCATTGATCTATACTAATATAATAAAGAGGAAACCTATATAAAATGGTATTTTTGTTTTTTTTTTAAAGACTACCTACCTATCTATTACACGTATAAAAGGTGAGAATGTCTGATTGATATATTACAAGACGGGTTCTAGAACAGTTTTGAACAAAAGAGTAACAGTTCGTATCATAAATCGTTTCTTTTTGAACTTACGTAGAATTTTACAAAAATTGGGGATTTAGTTTCTATTAAGTTGTTTGAAAATGACTACCTACCTAAGGTAAGTTTAAGTTACCTAGTTGTTTGTAAAGAATTACCTAGACCGCCGCGTGTCAAAAATTTGCTTGTTTCGCTAGTGGTGAGTACACCACTGTACCGATGATGAATTGTCAAGTCGACATCCGAAGGCTTGAAAGCCTCCTCTCACTGGGCGCGCCACCCGATCTCGATAACACTTTACAGAAATGCTCACTGGCTAGTCGTGTCAACACACCTCCTGACGGCCCGAGCCGAGGTGCGACCCCCACCTTGGGGGACCCTCGGGTCGGTCAGGGCTAAAAACCCTAAACCCAACCCAAAGGCCTTTCAGGAGTCTCGCCACACGTCCGGTTTTGCAGTGAAGGCCCATTAGCTGGCCAACTGCGCTTCAGTATTCAGTTAAAAAAAAAAAAGCTCACTGGCCGGTACAGCGCCATCTATACGTCACTTCTTAACTACTACTTCTACTACTAACCCCAAACATCAAGTAAGGTCTAGCTGTTTTGTTCCACCATTGGATCTATCTGGTAGTGTCAAGTGAGGTGTAGTTATCTCTCCTCGTCAATTCAATGGAAGCCGTCGCGTAGAATATCGCAAAATACACAAAATAGGCTATAATCGAGAAATCTCATTTAATTTTGTGAACCATATGAGCTAGATCTCATTCTACACAGGTCGATTTTTGACCCGTGACAGCAAAAACAACGCATTTTTGAAACAACAAAATAAGAAATATGTTTTTAATTCTAACCCTGCCATTCAGAAGGTACATATATCAGGAAAATATTTACAGAAAACCATAAAAGCTGGACGTGGTATTCTCGCTTACGAATGATGGATGGTGCGACAAAAATTTATATATATCACTTTTGTATTTTTGTTCCGAAACTGGAAATGTATTTTACGCGGTGCAAAATGTATTTTATAGAGTAACCGTTGGTATCGTAAATCATTTGTTTTTAAACTAACGTGGAATTTTATAAAAATTGGGGATTTAGTTTGTGTTAAGTTAGTTGTTTGAAAATAACCTCCATTGGTGTAATAAGACAGCTAGACCTCATTGTACACTAGCGTACTAAGGACTTAAGTGGAACATAACAGCTGGACCTCATTATATTGATATTTGACCCCAATTCGTGAAAAAAGATAGCTACACCTCACTCGACACTAGCGCATCTTTTATTTTTTGACTCACAAGTCTTATTCAGAACACAAGGTCGAGAAAAGCGACTGTCGCTTTTGAGCCGCCATATCCTCAGGCAGATCTCACTGAAAAGAAGTGTTTTCTTATTCTTGTACTAACTTAAACCCGCTGACAGTGACGAGGTTTACTTAAACATATACCTGGGAAGATCTTCTAGCCTTTGAGACGTAAATAATATTATTAAGTACCTACTAGCTTCTGCCGGCGACTTCGTCCGCGTGGAACTGCTCCTTTTTTGCAGTCGGTTAAAAAGTAGCCTATGTCCTTTCTCAGGCTCCAGACTATCTTTGTACCAAATTTCATTTAAATCGGTCCAGTAGTTTTAGCGTGAAAGACAGACAGGCAGACAGAGTTACTTTCGCATTTATAATATTAGTAGGGATTAATTGAAACAGTATTTGTACCAGGAACCTATACGTTTTTGTTGATTATGTTCTTACTTCTTTGATACGAGTTCGAAATGACAATGACGGCGTTTCAAACTCTCGAAGATCCACCCAAGTAATTATAAAAGTGTGTGCTTACTGTAACCTTTCTTAATGGCCCTAATCTTCTTATATATAAAAATGAATCGCAAAATGTGTTGGTAAGCGCATAACTCGACAACGCCTGGACCAATTTGGCCAATTTTTTTTTTAAAATGTTTTTTGAAGTCCAAGAATGGTTCTTACGGCGAGAAAAAATCGAATAATTGCCGGGAAAACCCTAAAAACAGTCCTTTTCTTTTCCCATACAAACGTTGTCTAACTAAAGTTACCTATTTGAATTTCGAACGGGCAGGATGACGTCTGCCGGGACCGCTAGTATTCAATACATTTCGATGACTGAATCACATAAAACGAATGAACAATTAAGTTGACATAATAAGCTTATTTTTGCGTATAGATTCTGCTTTGTTATATTATTATTATCTTCAGACGCTCGAAAATCCACTCACCTACACTGCTTGAATACCCAGCTGTGAAATATAAGTACCTATATGAGAAACCGCATATGCCCATATTCCATGTTTCCATCTTTGCCAGTTTAGTAACAATTAGGTAGTCTTCTAATGTTATCGAATGTCACTTATTACAGTACAGTTTCATTCACTAAAACTTATTCCAACTTTTCTTTCATAGTCGACATGCCAAGGTCGTTATTTACCTTTAACTACATAAGGGAGTAAATACACCCCCTATAATTTAGTTAAAGCTGTTAACACTGCGTTATTTGTGTATTGACCTCGTTTTTAAGGTCACGTGTTTAATGAAGTGTCAAAAAATAATTTCGCCTCTCCCCTGGGCTTTACGGGTCAATATTAGTCAACACAATAAATAGCTGGAACAATATAAGTAAAAAGGTTTTGCAATATTTTGACTTCTTCAAATGGTTGGTAGATTATCTGTGCTTCTGTTTACAAATAAAAAAAATAGTTGTCAAAAATGTTGTCATGGTTGTGAGGTCAGCACGCTGCCGCTAGTAAAGGCAAGGGCGTGGGTTCGAATCCCACTTAGAGTAGGTATCAATTTGTCTACTCTTGTTTTAGTACAAAATATCATTATAAAAAAACAATCATTTATTTCTAATCAGAACCCTAAATTAGGTTTAGGTATGTGTTGAAGAACGCCTGTTCATAACATCGACGGCAATGACGTCACAGCGGCCGCTGTCATATGAAAATTCAAAGATCAACGACCATTGCTATCCGACTGCCGAACGAGTAACACCTATTTTGTTTGTTACCATTAATTTACTTGTATCGTAGCAGTCAAATATATTAATTTGTAAATTTATAATAAATATGTTTATTGAAGAACCCTAAAATATCCCTAATATCTAAATTAGGAAGTTAGGGCAGAAACAGTATGTATATTTCTGATTATTTAACGGTTATTTCATCTTATTTTAGTGGTAACTACAGTAAAATTGTTACTAGCAAAATTTAGTTTTGATTAGTAAGTAAGTAGTTATATACTTAAGTGGCCACAGTAATAAAACTGTTTCCAATAAATGTAGTACAAATGTGGTACAAATGTACCTATGTACGTGTATAAATGTAGGTAGGTTCTCTAACTTCCACCCAACAAATAAACGGTCAAACAAATGCAAAAAAAGACTAAATTAACAATTCAACAGAAAGAAATTACAATTGCCTACAAAAACAATTAATAATTCACATGGCCACAGAAGTGTCCTGAATTTTCCACGCCCAGTCACTTCCTTTCCAAATTAAAAGCAATTTTCCTTAACCCAAGAACATTTAAGTGCCTGGAATTTTCACGTTGTACGTGGACACGTGTCTCGTGTCTTCAGACTAGTGTGGGTGAACGGATCTTCGGAATCTTGATATGACGTCATTGTCCGCTTTATGTATATCTATAACTAGGTAGTGGCCCGCCCCGGCTTCGCCCGTATCCCTTTTTTTTATAGCCTATGTCACTCGGGAATAGTGTAGCTTCCCAACAGTGAAAGAGTTTTTCAAATCGGTCCAGCTGTTTTGGAGCCTTCAACCCAAACACACAAACAAACAAACGTTCCCTCTTTATTATATTAATATAAATGATTGCAAATAAACCTATATATCCCACATCTAAATCTAAAGGGAGCTAAATCAAAAACCTGAAAATCCTGAAGGTTTGAGTTATGTACACCATCGAATTCCTTACAACACCTTCCTAACACTAAAACAGTTTTAAGCTAACTCTTCTAGCTTCATTTGAAAAGAATAAATCTATACAGGAAGGAACTCCTACAATACACAAGGACATAATTTTGGAATGAAACAACTATTAACGGATTTAACTCGCGTATTTTTATTTTATTTTATTTGCTGACGTTTCGGATTCTTTACAGTTTCCATAATCGTAGCACGACTGAGCTGACAATAGTCTAACGCTAAAGTAGACGTTATAGTTATATATATATATATATATATATATTATAGTTAGCGTTAGACTATTGTCAGCTCAGTCGTGCTACGATTATGGAAACTGTAAAGAATCCGAAACGTCAGCAAATAAAATAAAATAAAAATACGCGAGTTAAATCCGTTAATAGTTGTTTCATTCCAATGTGTAATAACCGCGAAGGCATCAGAAATTATTAGGACATAATTTATTAATCAGTTTTTCGACGCACCAGAAAAAAGTATTTTTTTGAGTTAGGTCGACGTGTTTAATAATTTTTAAATATTTCTCGCTTATTAAAAATTTGAATGAAATAGCTACTTTAGACTAAGACTAACGTTAACTTAAACATGGGAACTATAAGTTTTCGAAACGTCATTATAATAAAGTACCTACTAAGTAATAGAAAAAATGTATCTGTTGAAAATTAAGCAAAATTCCATTGACCAGTTGATTTACATAATATAAACAAATTAGGTAATTCAAATTGAAAATCAACCCTATTTACTTTCACAGACGGAACTTATATAAATCATTTTTCATACAATGTTTGCCTGTTCTATCTGATAAAATCTCCACTATACTCAGACCTACCCACCCGTGCGTAGTCCTAACAAGTTCCTACGACAGCGGGGTGAGGTGGTAATAGGAGACAGGTCAGTTTACACTGGATATTAAATACCTACCAAGGCCTTTGCATATAAAATGAGTTTCATTTATAAGATCATTTTACGTTAACTTGTTAGTAGCAAGTTGTGATTCGATAAGTGATGATGGATTATAAATTATCAATTTGAACAAAGTGACAAAATGAGTGAAGTGAATTTAGCTGCGTTGGCTGAGAGTGGTACTTTAATTTTATTATTATACTAGCTGTCCGCCCCGGCTTCGCACGGATCCCTTTTTTAGCCTATGTCACTCGGGAATAGTGTGGCTTACCAACAGTGAAAGATTTTTTTAAATCTGTCCAGACGTTTTGGAGCCTATTCAATCCAAACAAACAAACAACCTTTCCTCTTTATTATATTAGAATAGACTTACTACCTATTCTTAATTATGTGTACTACAGACCTTAATATAATTATTATTTAAGTACCAAATCGGAATGAAACAACTATAACGGATTTAACTTGCGTATTTTATTTTGTTTGGTGACGTGTCTAAAACTTTGCAGTTCCCATATTCATAGCACACTGAGCTACTGATAGTCTAACACTTCACATACCATTTGTGTCATACATAATAATTATGTTAGGAATAACGCACAAATGCGTTTTTTTATTAACTATGAAAATTAAATCGGTTTTTAATGAGTTATACAATAAAACTGTAGGTACTTAATATATTCTTAAACCGACTAGGCGACTTATTTCACAATATTTACAAAAAAAAACGTGACCGACAAACTCATCTTATCTTTAGTTTATTTAAATGTCTTTATCATACAATATTTCAAACGTTGTTTTAACCTCTCCCGTTATGGTCCTAGATCGAAAGATGAAATTTTTAGATTTAGGTACCTAGTACAAAATGAACTTAGAAAAAAGAATATTTATAACAAAATGTCCTCGAAATATTAAAGATATTTTATGTCGATATTAATTCCAATCGATTTTGTCTCCCATAATAATAGTAAAAAGGTAATTAAAAAAAAAACAAGATGGCGCCGTGCCGTAGGTACCAGTTCTAATATTAGGTACCTACTTATAACAATATTTGGCGCGCAAAATATATTATACTAGCTATCCGCCCCGGCTTCGCACCCTTTTCTTATAGACTATGGTCACTCAGGAATAGTGTAGCTCGAAAGCTAAATATTGGGAAACAGTGAAAGATTATTTCAAATCGGTCCAGTCGTTTTGGAGCCTATTCAATCCAAACAAACATACAAATAAACCTCCTCTGTATAATATCAGTATAAAAGTATAGTCTAGTTGTCAAAATTTACTTTTTTAAAAATATATTTTCGACTAGGTATAGCATTTTGTTTTACCAACAATTACCTAATACAATACCTATCACTACTGAATACAATAATTCATAATAATAAGTTAATTTGCAATTAACCAGATACCCAGTTAATAACGTAGTCATTTATCATACAGTAGTTGCAGATGATTTAGCATCATCAGCTTCTATCATTATCTATATTTCTTATCTTGACATATAAACAGACACTGCTTGTATATGTACAGTCGGCTTCAAATAATTAACCCATGTAAAAACATACCTACATTTGAATAGCAAAGTTCAATCTTATAATAATATAGTTATGAATAGGTTGATTTCAAAAAAAAATAGAAAGAATTATTAAATAGGTATCAAGTTCAAGGGTCACTTCTGAAATGTATTTATAATAAAAATATTATTGTGTTCTGTATGTATGAAAATATATTGAAGCTTATGGTCTGATTTGGTTTGTTTTCATAATTAGAATTATTATGGACTTTTGGAGGCATTCATTTTTAATTTTGACGTTTCGAAAACAGTTCCCATATTTGTAGCCGACTGATCAATTTAATATATTTCTAAAGAGCTTTGTGTTTGTACAAACATTATTATAATAATATGGATAAGTACTGAATTCTCATTCTGATAAGGTGTTCAAGTAATATAAATTATGAGCAATCTCAATAGCTACGATATATTTGACGATGACTGTACGTATTACGCATTTGGACTTTGGACTACTAAACTAAAAAAACAAAATGAAATTTACGTAGTAAAATTTTGTTTTGTAGATAGTGATGTTTATATTGGAATTTCTTACCTTTCTGGAGTTCTGTGATTTTATAGACAGCTTTAATATCTTCGGAAACTTTTTATGGCCGCCAAAGTCAAATAAAAGGTTAATGTACCTTTTGTTTTGAATCTGAGTACATAAAATAAGTAATAAATAGGGAAGTAGGTCGTTTCATGGCGGAAATACCTTACAAGGATGTTAGGAATTCCGTCAATAAAGTACTTATAAAATAATTTCTCAATTAGACTGTAAGATAATAATGACTGACATCAACGCGTTTATAACATAGGGGAGCACTAAGAAATATTTTTTGAAAATGATCTCCCTAAGAAGGTAAAGCGGAGATGCTAATCGCAGACGAAGTCGCATACAGAAACTAGTAATAACCGCAAAATGATCAAAAAATATTTATTTACAAAATAAATTTTACGCACGATAACAACCAAGCACAGAGCAAACTGAAAGGCCAAACGACTTTGACAAATCATTTTAATTTGCTTACACACTCTCTCACACTGCTCGGAATAACATCAAAGTCAAAGAAGCACTGCCCACCTCGTATTCCCGTAATCAGTACACTCTTCACAACTTTCCAAAGCGAACTTACTTGAGCACCTCTTGCTTCGGTTCAAAACGTAGATTTCTCTGTACATATCAAGCCAGCCTCTCGCGTCGTATTTACGCATACCGAAATCCCGGCAGTAAAGTTGGGACCAAAACTGATCCCTTTTTACGATACAATACGTTTTTGTGCAACATTCAGAGAAATTCAACACGTCTTTTATAGGGAGATATAGGAGTATTTCTTGAATTATGATTTCTGGTAGCGATGTTAAGGTTTCACCGGGCTGCCGGAGTAGTTCGAACATAACACTTTTAATTGGTGTTACGACGTTATTTTTGAAAATAGTTACTAGTTCTTCTTGGTTCGTAAATGTATACGGTATTCCCAAATCTGATTCTTTAACGTACCTATTTATGTATAGGCAAATGGAAAACACTTCTAAATTAGGAATCACTGCGTTTATCAAAATTACATCATCGATTGGGCTTCCGAGAAGCCTTATAGAAATATCTGTGAATTCGTTCAAAATGAAAAGAGCGTCGTAGAATTCGTTTTTCTTCCTCGTTGCTATAAAGGTAGTTATATCTATTGTTCCTTCATTAGGACCTTTTATTTGTAGGAAACCGTTTTCTCTCATTAAGATAAGCAACAAGGCAAAGAATAGATCTCGTTTCAACATCCGTGGCTTGATTAATACTTCTATCAATACATCCACTGTCTGACGCCGTTGGAGCGCCAATTTTTCATTTAACTCGTGTTTTGTGTGTTCTTTTTCCATTTTTACCCGTTTTGATCTTTATTTTCTATAGAAATTTAAACGGGTTCACGCTTTTACTGTTCTATGCTCAATTGTCTCCCACGGACTTGTACATTTGAAATATTTATTAGAAAATACAAAATTCTTTTAATCGGAATGAAAGACACCTTTTGATTTTGTTGATTGTCAAATGTCAGATTTGATAAGTTTAACAAATGTAACTACTTAATTACTCTTTTCTTATTCGTCTATGAGGTTTATAATTAAATAAAAGAAAAGAGGTTGCAAGCTATGATGTAAAGCATCCCTACTAATATTATAAATGCGAAAGTAACTCTGTCTGTCTGTCTGTATACGCGGACGAAGTCGCGGGCAGAAGCTAGTGATTTATAAAATACTAGCTTCTGCCCGCGACTTCGTCCGCGTGAAACTCCTTTTTTGCAGTCGGTTGAAAAGTAGCCTATGTCCTTTCTCAGGCTCCAGACTTTCTTTGTACCAAATTTCTTTTAAATCGGTCCTGTAGTTTTAGCGTGAAAGCGTAACAGACAGACAGACAGACAGAGTTACTATCGCATTTATATATTAGTATATAAGTATATATATATTATTAGTAAGGATGTATTTACTTTGTAATCATCATTTTATTGCATTTATGAATGGTAAATAATACCTACTGAAATTAAAGTAACAAAATAATATAATTAGTATCAACTTAGTACAAAATTATTTTTTTAAAATACATAAGTACTAAACTTTATGAACAAAATAACCATTAAACAACAACACAAAATTAATAGATAACATTAAGCAATAGAAGATATTACAGAAAACGTCTCGCTTCGATGGAATTTACAAATCTATCAAAGTTATTGTTATATAAAATTAAACGAAATATTTAGTGATGAACAATGGTTATTCTCAAACCACTCGCAATTATCTCGAACAGATTCCACCGAATAGATCAAGATTTAATTATCTCGAGTAGCCGTTAAAAGTCTTCAGAAACTGAAGTGGTCTGTTACTAAACAATAAACACGTTCTGTTTCTAGTTAAAAATTGTTTATACAATTTTAAAAACATTTTCTTTTATGTGTTTTTAAGGTCAGTTTTTCTAATTCGTTTTAACACGCTTTATTTATAGAACAGGAAACTTTTGAATTCCATTTACTGATTCTGTTTACATTTAGGTGCCTTACAGGTTCTATTTTTGGTATACTTTGTCGTATTCATCGCGTAATAGATTTCGGTCAAATCGAAAAACAAAGTTTTATGGACAATCTGCCTTTATATAACATGACTTTAATCTGCTAGATCAGCGTCGTGTAGAATGAGGTCCAACTGTCATGCTTGACCAATGAGAATCAAGGTAATGGCCTGTGGTTGGTAGAATACAATAGCTGGACCTCATTCTACACGGCGCGTATTTAGCGGATTTTTGACTTGCCCAATAGGACCATATAGGTACCAAATATCAACTACAATACAATGTAAGCAAAACACGACCTGATTTCACAGTGACCTAAACTTAAGTACTTAATTAACCTAAAGTACCAAAAGTTTTCATTCAAGTTTTTTGAATTATATCCCCTTGATAGCGCCATGTGTAAGCTTATTAACTCAAATTATATTATCAAATTGTTTTATTAGTAATTTCTGATGCCTTCCCTTACACATTGGACTGAGCTGACAATAGTATAATTTAGCGTTAGACTATCGTCAGCTCAATAATTTCACGCTCAATCACGATTATGGAAACTAAAGAATCCGATAAATCAGCAAATAAATTAAAAATAAAATATGCGATTGGAATGAAACAACTTTAACGGATTTAACTCGCGTATTTTTTTTTATTGGCTGACGTTTCGGTACCTTTACAGATTCCATAATCGTAGCACGACTGAGCTGACAAATAGTCTTATGCTAAAGTGATGTATAATAACCGCAAAGGCATTAGGAATTAATATAAAATACGCGAGTTAAATCCTTTAATAGCTGTTTTATTCCAAATTGTTTTATTGTTTTTTTTTTAGGTAAAGATGCCATCGAAGCCAAAGCACCGACGCCGATGCAGGAAATCGATTTAGCGCTAAAAGCATGTTCATTTGGTCGATTTCATGTCAGAGTTTTAGCGACAGCCCTTGTTGGGTTTATTTCTGGAGTCTTAGTCAGCAATTCTACAGCCTATTTACTGCCTATAGCTGAATGTGATTTGAAAATGGATCTACTTCAAAAAGGAATGCTTAATGCTGTACCGTATATTGGTAAGTAAAAATAAAAGAAGAAAAATAATAACAGTGTGATAACTCGAAATCTGTCACCACATTAATTCGAATTCAAATGTGAAGCGCTTAGAGTCTTAAATGGAGTAACAATAATTTCGAGATGTCACACTTTTCTAGTAAAGGTGCAATCTCCAATATTAGTGAAGTTATTATATAAGACAATATAACGTTGTTTTTAATGTATTATATGGCTTCTAGACCACTCGAAAACACTTTGTTCCACATAGGTCCAAACTTCCATCCACATGCCATAGCCCTTCAGAAGAAAAACAGCTTAACATCTTCTACAGTGTCTGTTGAAATATCTGACTTATGTCTAGATGCCCAGATTACGTTTTGTTCGAATCAAACTTAGATGTTATGTTACGTCTAAAACTTGTATGACCTCAGAAAAACAAATCTATCTTAACGTCAAACTTTATAAAAGAACAAGGAATCTTGCACAAACAAAAGTCACAGAGAAAATGTTACTTTGTCTTATTTATTTCTGTTCTACGATTGAAGTTACATTCACGTAACTTTTTTTGATATAAGAAATTTGTAAAGGTTTCATTTCGATAATTACCAAACACGTCTCTGTTCTTCTGTCTAAATGGGTTTTATTATTCACATTACTATAACACTTACAATAAAGTATAGCTAACATGCCATACTAGTTACTAGGTACTTGTGAACGTGTGCTATGCGAGTCCGGTCTCTTCAAGTCTGTAAGAGGGACTTTAGAGAAAACCGCATGCTTTTTCTTTGGGAAAAAAATCAACTAGATAAATTATAGTGTCTTATGTTACATCCTTTATTTTGTTATGTATTTGTATGTGTATGCATAGTTATATATATGCTTGTATCTGTGTAAGTCTAGATTGTATAAATCGATTTAAAAAATCCTTTTGCTGAGTTTTTTTGCATCGTGTCTTCTCAGCAATGATTTTTCCAAAGCGCTAGTATTCAGGCGATGCGTAAACGTACTTTTTTAAAGTATATTTCGCTTTTAATGAAAAAAGTAGGTAATCTAATTTAGAAACATCCTAAACTCATTGCCGCGATCATTACAATTCGCATCTTATAAACTACATAATACAACACTTTTTTCTTTACACATTACAGGTATGCTACTCTCCTCTGTGCTAGCTGGTTTCCTCACAGATACATTTGGCAGAAAAATCTTCCTAGTTTCTGGTTACGGGGCACTCTTTCTCAGTGCCGTAATTGCTGGTACCAGTCAAACCTATGAAGTGTTAGTCTTTGCAAAATTTATGGAAGGTCTATTGTGAGTACTCAGACTTAGCTTAGACAAGTGCCAATCGATAATAGCAATGGAACCAAATGACGAAACGTCACGTAGTCTGTGGTCGTGTGCGTGTGTTAATACCATACAGTTTTGAATCATTCTGTTGCTATCATCGATTGGTAATAGTCTAGGGACCCTTAGATGTTTATGATAAAAAAATGTATATTTTGATCAGATGCGGTTTGAAGGACGACCTTTCTGACTTCTTTAATTAGTACGGCATGTACTGTTGAACTGGTCAATCTTGAAAAAAGGACATTTGGATAAAATATTTGTATCTATCTCTTTTAGCTACTTACAATCTAGAATAATCGTTTTCAGTTCATCCTCTCTTTCATACACATGAAGCATTCACTAAATTCATCTCTTTTTCACATTACGTTTCCATTTTCAAACAAAAATTAATTAGCTAAAGCAAATTCCACAAATCACAAATTCGGTTTCAAGTTTCGTATTGTGATGTCGTTTAGAATTTAATCGTGTCACTTGAAAATAATTAGTGTCATCTCACTAAAGTGTTCTAACAAATCTGAGCGTCTCCTTGACCTCAAACTGAACTTCTAACATTTCCATAACGAGCGTGGATAACCGCCGTTTCCAACTTTGCAAATACTTTACATACTCCTCGGCTTTAAAATTGGGTACTTATCATACAAGGCTTAGATAACGATAGGTATAATACCCTTATATTATCTTTTACTTGGGTCCTATTACCGAAGTTGCCAAAAATATAATCATTATTATTCGTTTCTGACTCTTTCGCGGTCTTTACATAATGGAATGAAACAACTATAAGGGATAGGAATGACATAACTTTAAACGGATTTAACTCGAGTATTTCGTTTTATTGGCTGACGTTTTGAAGCCTTTACAGATTCCATAATCGTAGCACGACAGAGCTGACAATAGTCTTATGTTAAAGTCTTACGTTAAGTGTGTAATTTGTAAAATCATTTTGCAAATTATTTTGATGTATATTATGTTCTTTATTCATCAAAACAATACCTAACATTAACAGCTAATATTAATTTAATCCCAGGACAAAACAATCAAAACAAACGGCTCAAGTCTATTTACATGTTACAAACAGAATAGACGTCAAATTGTAACTCAATAGAATTAAATGCAAGCATAATCGCCTTTGCGTATTGGAAACCATTCCAGCCGTTGGTTAGAACAAAAGCCAGTCGAGATTACGAATCTTAATAGTATTACGTAACATGGATACGGATTGATAAACTGGCAAGCATTTTGTTTACGTCTAAAGCTGTTTCTCTTTCTGTACCTATCATAGGTTTAGACACAAGATGATACCGTCCAAAGTGATGACCGCTAGTTTGGACACAAGATGATACCGTCCAAAGTGATGATCGCTAGTTTAGACACAAGATGATACCGTCCAAAGTGAGAATCGCTAGTTTGGACTCAAGATGATACCGTCCTAAGTGATGATCCATGATTTAGACACAAGATGATACCGTCCAAAGTAATGGTCGCTAGTTTGGACTCAAGATGATACCATCCTAAGTGATGATCCATGATTTAGACACAAGATGATACCGTCCATAGTGATGATCGCTAGTTTAGAGACAAGATGATACCGTCCAAAGTGATGATCGCTAGTTTGGACACAAGATGATACATCATCACTTGATGATCCATGATTTAGACACAAGATGATACCGTCCAAAGTGATGATAGCTAGTTTAGACACAAGATGATACCGTCCAAAGTGATGATAGCTCGTTTAGATACAAGATGATACCGTCCAAAGTGATGATAGCTTGTTTAGATACTAGATGATACCATCCAAAGTGATGATAGCTTGTTTGGATACAAGATGATACCGTCCAAAGTGATGATTCCTTGTTTAGACACAAGACAATACCGTTCAAAACGATGATCGCTAGTTTGGATACATGATCATACCGACTAAAGTGATGATCGCTAGTTTAGACACAAGATAATACCGTCCAAAGTAATGATCGCTAGTTTGGACTCAAGATGATACCGTCCTAAGTGATGATCCATGATTTAGACACAAGATGATACCGTCCAAAGTAATGGTCGCTAGTTTGGACTCAAGATGATACCATCCTAAGTGATGATCCATGATTTAGACACAAGATGATACCGTCCATAGTGATGATCGCTAGTTTAGAGACAAGATGATACCGTCCAAAGTGATGATCGCTAGTTTGGACACAAGATGATACATCATCACTTGATGATCCATGATTTAGACACAAGATGATACCGTCCAAAGTGATGATAGCTAGTTTAGACACAAGATGATACCGTCCAAAGTGATGATAGCTCGTTTAGATACAAGATGATACCGTCCAAAGTGATGATAGCTTGTTTAGATACTAGATGATACCATCCAAAGTGATGATAGCTTGTTTGGATACAAGATGATACCGTCCAAAGTGATGATTCCTTGTTTAGACACAAGACAATACCGTTCAAAACGATGATCGCTAGTTTGGATACATGATCATACCGACTAAAGTGATGATCGCTAGTTTAGACACAAGATAATACCGTCCTAAGTGATGATCGCTAGTTTGGACACAAGATGATACCGTCCAAAGTAATGATCGCTAGTTTAGACATAAAATGATACCGTCCAGTGATGATCGCTAGTTTATACACAAGATGATGACGTCCAAAGTGATGATCGCTAGTTTGGACACAAGATGATACCGTCCAAAGTGATGATCGCTAGTTTAGACACAAGATGATACCGTCTAAAGTGAGAATCGCTAGTTTGGACTCAAGATGATACCGTCCTAAGTGATGATCCATGATTTAGACACAAGATGATACCGTCCAAAGTGATGATAGCTAGTTTAGACACAAGATGATACCGTCCAAAGTGATGATAGCTTGTTTGGATACAAGATGATACCGTCGAAAGTGATGATAGCTTATTTGGATACAAGATGATACCGTCCATAGTGATGATCGCTAGTTTGGACACAAGATGATACCGTCCAAAGTGATGATCGCTAGTTTACACTCAAGATGATACCGTCCAAAGTGATGATAGCTAGTTTAGACACAAGATGATACCGTCCAAAGTGATGATAGCTTGTTTGGATACAAGATGATACCGTCGAAAGTGATGATAGCTTATTTGGATACAAGATGATACCGTCCATAGTGATGATCGCTAGTTTGGACACAAGATGATACCGTCCAAAGTGATGATCGCTAGTTTAGACACAAGATGATACAAGACGGAGTCAGCTGAAAAATTTGAATAAAATATTTTTTTTATACGTTTACCGAACAAAATATCCGTATATCACGCGGTTAAGGTATTATAAAGCTGCGCCTCGTTATCCGATATCTATTAGGCCGATGATATGTAGGCTGTATAACGTTTTAAATAGGTCGTAGACATTGATAGTTAAAATGATAGATCATGTAGGTAAGTACATAGGTAACAGTGGAGGTACGAAAACCTTCGTCACTTTACAAATTCATTCGTTTATCAAGTCATAAAGTCTTAATACGTTTTGAAACTAAGGTTCTTTGCGAACTTGCATTTAAAATCGTACTTACTTCATATGAAAACAGGGTTCAAAATACGTTGACAAAAGTGCGTTAGGGCGGATCGTCGAGCGTTTGGAACGCTGTCATTGCCGTTTCTAGCTATATCTATAACTAGCGGTTCGCCGCGGCTTCGTACGGATCCCTAATTTTTTTTCTGTTTACTGACGTTTCGAAACTTTTACAGATACTATTCGTAACTGAGTTGACGATAATCTAAAACTAAAGATACTTTAGTTTGTTTTAAATTATATAGTATTTAATGTAAAACATGTTGGAATGAAACAGCTTTAACGGTCTTAACGGTTTAACTTTAGTCTTATGCTAAAGTGAACTATTGTCAGCTCAGTCGTGCTACGATTATGGAATCTGTAAAGGCTCCCAAACGTCAGCCAATAAAAATAAAATACGCGAATTAAATCCGTTAAAGTTGTTTCATTCCAATGTATAATAACCGCGAAGGCATCAGAAATTATAATGTATAATATGAATTTCTTTTGGTCTCAATGTAGCTATTTTCATTTCATAAAGGTTGGTGCTATATTTTCTAATTTAATTAAAGTTTACTCAGTAAATACGTAGGCCGGGTATCGGGTAGCGGGAGACGCTTTGTGATACAAGATCTACGTAGAATACCTTGTTTTAATGAATATTTCACAAATTGCCTTATGTACATTCTATTTTAAATACAAATTGTTTTAAATTTTAGTTAGGTACTAAGCTTGAAGGTTACTGTCGGAAATGTTTTATATATCTTGCCCAAATTTTCTTTGAACAACGCTACAAACATATTATGTAAGAGTCTTAGAGTATCGTCAGTTCAATCTATGAATATGGGAACTGGAAAGTTTTTGAATAATCAGCAAACAAAATAATATACGAGAGTTGAATCCGTTGTCACATTGGAATGTAACAATTATAAACGGATTTAACTCGCCTATTTTATTTTATTGGGTAAATTTTGGAACGTTTACAGTTTCCATAATCGTAGCACGACTGTGAAGACAATAGTCTAACGCTAAAGTGATTTATACAGTTATGCAAACTACCTTATTATTTAAATTATTTTTTTTTTAAGTTAAATTTTATAACGATATCGTGTAAAGTACTCATCGTGCGCAGACGAAGACGAAGTCGCGGGCAGAAGCTAATATAATAACCGGGAAGGCATCAGAAATTATCATAATATAAGCAAGGGCGCGCATTCCATATAGGCACAGTGTCACTAATGTATGGACTGCTTACCCTGGCGCCATACAAACGCTCACCCCACTGCACGCGCCTGCCTTATCTATACTACTAATATTATAAAGAGGAAATTTGTTTGTTTGGTTGTAATGAATAGGCTCAAAAACTACTGGACCGATTTGAAAAAATCTTTCACTGTTGGGAAGCTACGTTCACCCTGAGTGACATAGGCTATATAATATTATGAAAAAAAAATAGGGATCCGTGCGAAGCCGGGGCGGACAGCTAGTATGATATAAGTCTATGGCAGATTACCTACATCTATCTCTACGACATATATAAATACAGTTTATGAACCTTCTAACAAGATGTATGTCAGGCGGGTCGCGTATCGGATGACATGTAGCGTTCATCGCTACTCGAAACCTATTAGCTTGTAACACTGACCTTTTGTAACGTAACGTAGTAAGGATATGTACAATTTTGAATTTAAAAAGTTAATTTTGATTTACTCGCTGGAATGTAATAAGGTTGGCTACGAATATGGGATAGGTAGGTATACAAAAATAGATATAAATTAAATATTCTAATATTATTGGGTAAGGCCGCGGAAATGGGCAATAAGTAACATAGAAGTAACGCAGAATTGTAACGTAGAAAGCAACATTTAGAAATTGTAAGGACGAATCCATAATAGTATAAAAAAATACTGTTTTAGAGTACTTCACTTTATATAAAGTTATTTCAAAATAGGCACTGAACCTAAAATATAACTGTGACTACTGTTGACATTAATTAATTTTATAGGTTTTTTAAAAAATATTTTGTCGTTCACTTCATGTTTTTTGACCCAGATTCTGTTGTCTTTCCTTTTATTTTAGACTATTTTCCATCAACGCATGCTAATCTTCCGATTCCATCTTCAATCCCTGGTAATTATTTTAAGCAAAGTATTAAAACCATTATCCTCTTTTTTGTGTTTGGGAGGTTAATTATAACAATGTGGACAAATCTTTAGATCACCTATATTATACCTATCGGTAAAGAGTAACGTAGAGGCAACGCGAAGGTAACGCGAAGGCACAATTTAAAAATTTATAATTCAAAAACTATAGTAAATTAATTAGAAAACTCTACATCAATGTGTACTTAAGTATTGCCAGCATATTTTTTTAAATTGTAATTAATTAAATATTACCTTTTTACCTTTCAAATTTCCCAAAAACTGACGTAACGAAGAACTGCACACGACTATTTCCGGTACCTTTTTTGACTGTAAATGCGACAAAATAGCTTCTTTCGTTTTTTTTTTTTGCTTTCGTTTAAATTTTCGAGTGAGTATTTTTCAATTGTCTGACTTAATTTTAAATCTGAGTTGTCTAAAGTCTGATATTGGTAACGAAGAATGAGTAACGTAGAATATCTCGATTTTAGTTCAAAAAATATAATGGTCTACAAATCTTATTTAAAATAGTATAAATATTATTTAACTAATAATTATAATCGTTAATCTATCATACTTTTCATATCAAGTAAGAGCTAAACGAAATATGCATAAGAAAAGCGTACATCTCCACTTGAAGTGGTCAGGGTACCCTTGGGACAACGCCATTTTTGAGCTAATATTTTAGAAAACAATTTTTATTTTTTTTGTATGACTTTTTAGATTTATTTTGTTAGCACATTTGCGACCTACTTTGAGTTCAAGAATACAGTAAAAAAAGATTTATTACGATAACTTTAATATTGAATTTTTTATGAGGTCGTAAAGTCTAGGACAACTTTTTTTTTGAAATATTGCATTTTTGGCGGCCTTACCCTATTATGGTTTATGTATTTAGTATTAGTATATTCATTCTGACGAAGCTTGTTGCTAATTTAATGTTGTCTCAACCTATATTTTTGACGAAGCCTGCGTGTGGATTACATCTATTGATATGATTGCTAATAGGTAGATGTATTTATGTTATAGATCTATAGGTAATATATTATTATGTTTAATTTCTGATGCCTTCGCGGTTTTTATACATTGGAATGGAACAACTTTTAACCGATTTAACACGGATTGGCTTTGTTAATAAACTTTATGAAAAATGTTCCAATTAAATCTACTAATGTTAAGGTCTAAATAAAAATGAAATGTTTTAGTCTTTGAAATGCACAACGCTTTTTTTTTAATTCATTGTGCCTACTAAAATCTATATTTATATAATAAAATGCGAAATCGACTTAATGACTGACGTATAAACGCAGGGCAACTAACTAAAAACTTGAATTTTTGATTTGTTTTCCTTATATAACGTAGGGGAGCACTATAAAAACATTTTTGAGAATTCTGTCCAAAGCGGGTAAATCAGGGGTGTTTATCGGACAAAAGCTATTAGTTAAGTTAAAATTATATTACAAGACACTCCCTAAAAACCTTCTGTCTGTCTGTAACAAAACATCTTTACTATGTATGTCATTACAAGCAAGCCAATTCGATTAGCTTCATAGTAGCTACGGTAGTTGATTGTGTCCCGTAAATCAAGATCGGGTAAAGTGCCGGTAGCTAATCTCCACTCGGCTATTGACGTAATGAGGGACGGTGTAACGGCGTAATAGGTATCGGGTAGCGAGAACGCGTAATACCCGATATTCTACCTGACACTACCTTGTTATACATGAGACTGGACTAAATTTAGTAGTGTTGATCATTGGGTAACAACGGATTCCTATTTAGTTCTTTAGTTATGTAAGATTATAAAAAACTAGCTGTCTGCCCCGGCTTTGCACGGATCATCTTTTTTTTATAGCCTATGTCACTCGGGAATAGTGTAGCTTTCCAACAGTAGAAATTTTTCAAATCGGTTCGGTAGTTTTGGAGCCTATTTTATCCAAACAAACAAACCTTTCCTCTTTATTATATTACTATAGATATAGATTACCTACTTAGGCACACGTATTTCTTCTTCTGTCGTAGAACAAAAAAAATATACATGTTTAGGTAATATTTATTAATCTAGTTACTTAAACAAAAACAAAAAATGAAACAAATATAACGGAATAATTTCTGATGTCTTCGCAGTTATTACACATTGGTATGAAACAACTATTAACGGATGTCTATCACTTTAGCGTTAGACTATTGTCAGCTCAGTCGTGCTGCGATTATGGAAACTGTAAAGAATTCGAAACGTCAGCAAATAAAATAAAATAATAATACGCGAGTTAAATCCGTTAATAGTTGTTTCATTCCAATAAATATAACGGATTTAACTCGAGTATTTTTTTATAAGCTACCCTGAAATATTTATGTTTATTGAATTAGTCTTATAAAATAATAACTAACTAAAAACGTGTCCGTTGTATTTAAACTATCGACGCCTGCTACGAATATGAGAGCTGTAAAACTTTCAAAACATCAGCATAAAATTAATATACCTACTAACCTACCCTACCCCTCTTAGGTATACCAGTACTCGAATTAAATCCTTTCTTTTTTGTTCAAAATTTAGGTAACAAAATATTTGGGAAAACTCCCAAATATTTTGTTACCTTTATCATACCACACCGTTGTCTCGCTATTAATCTCTTACCTGGAAAAAAGAAAATATTATTATAATGTATCGTTATTCTCCCCGAGAACATTTATCAAAGTTTTACGATTACAATCTTACCATTTGCCTAAACGCTGTCATAAAAATAATCTGATGTAGGGAAATTCATGTTCCATTGATTTATGTTCGCAAAACTAGAAATAGTAGCAAAATATCCCTTAGTTTTGTTCCATATATTTCAATTGAAAAATGGCTTAACTCGAAACGTATCAATCGAATTCTAATTTAATTATAACGACTTTAAATCTTTAATGGAGTGACATAATAATATTATTTATTTAGTGTCAGTATTTTATGTAAAAAATTTTCACCTTTCACCATTTTATTGAAACAATATTTTATCTTTCACTACGTTATTGTAAAACTGTATATAAATAAAATTAATAAGCCTAACACAACATTTATGTTATACTTACTTCGACTAACATTGAAATAAAGAAAAAACAAATTCGAATATAGTTATATTTTTGACAATACACAATTAAAAGTTATACACCTAACGCTATATAAAACTAGTAACATTCTGGAATAAAAAAACATTTACCAAAAAAATATATATATATACTAGTCCTACACTATTTAATATAATATCTCAAGAAAAATTTCGTTTCGCAAAAATATGCGGTAAATTTAAACCCACAACACATATATCTATATCTAAAAAGAATCCTTAAAAAGTTACGAGGAAATAAAAAAACATAAATTTTATTATATTATCAAGTGAAATATGTCCACTTTCGGACATAGGTCTCCCCCCAAGGACTTCCATAGTGACCGGAAAAAACATACGCAATATATATTATGATATTTTCATTCAAAGCAAAAATATACGAACCTCTTCTAGAAATAAACAACTTTAACGGATTTAAATCGCGTATTTTATTTTTATTAGCAGACGTTTCGGAGCCTTTACACATTCCATAATCGTAGCACGACTGAGCTGACAATTAAATAGTCTTATGCTAAAGTGATGCTTTGTGACTAAACTCGCGTATTTTATTTTATTGGCTGACGCTTCGACTTTTGTTTGACTTTAGCATAAGACTATTATCGGCTCAGTCGTGCTACGATTATGGTATTTGTAAAGGCTCCGAAACGTCGGCCAATAAAATAAAATACGCGAGTTAAATCCGTTTAAAATTGTTTCATTCCAATGTATAATAATCGCGAAGGCATCAGAAATTATGAATTTTCAATCTTTCATTTTTTTTACAGCTTTGCAGTATGTTTTAGTCCGACAGTGACATATACTTCAGAGCTCTGTCACAAAGGCATCAGGGATCGAATGATGCTCTGTCAATCATCATTTTCATCATTCTCCCAAGTAATCATCGCAGCTATGTCATGGGGCATACTGACTAATGTATGGAACTACAACCTATTCGGTGGTTATATAGGTAAGTGATGAAATTGGGACCTATTTCACAATATACAAGCAAGTTTGGTAAGCAATAATTTTGCTCGGGGTTTTATACTTAGATTCTAAAGTTTTTTTTAAAATAAACCCTTGCGGCTAATGTCGTAATGTGAATTTTGTTTCTGTCAATGATGGCTGTTTAGTCTAGTGGCTAGAATTCCTAACTACACTAGATGTTCCGGGTTCAAATCCCGCTAGCGGCACATATTATTATGTTATTAGTATATTGAAATCGAGCTGTAGGTAGGTACCTGCCTTGGATATCTTATGTTTATCCGTTGTCTAGTACCCATAATTCAAGATTTACTTAGTTTAAGATAGGTCATTTAGACTTAGTGTGAATTGTTTTCGTAATCAGTATAGCAATTAAGGGTCCGTATTTTTTTCTGAAAATCTTTTAATTTTCTTATATAGAAACTTCCTGATCATAACAATTACAGTATAAAAAGAATTACCTATCGTTTGACACATTTGATAATAAGTTACGCTCGTAGATACAGACAAACATTCATTTTTGTATAGAGAGAAGAAAATCTAAAAGTAACAAAATTTCTGAGACTTGTTTGAACTTTATAACAATATCAGTACCTAATGAAAAAACCACATTTCCCTTAAGGGTAAAACACTGCATTTAATTTCAACGTCAAAAACTCATTAAGACAGTAGCATTTGTGAGTGAAACTGATATGAACTCTTCGACAAACCACATCTGTCATTATATGAATGATAATCCTTTTGTACGTCACGTCATTTCTGACACGCTATATTTGGAATAGTAGAACGTCAATGGAAAATATTTTAGGCGTGATTTAAAATACAGGAATTACTTAATTAATACTTTTGACATGGAATGATTGGGGATGACTGTATATGGGACGACAGGAGCAATATTCCTTTAATGATAGTTTATTTATAGATAGAAATACATTTAAAGCTATTAAGTTTATGAAAAAAGAAGCGATTGAACAATCAATTACCTGCAGGTTTCCCTAAGTAGGTAAGTAAAACTTAAAATATCTTAAAAAAAGTTAATACGTGAAAAAAATTACAAAATCTAAATGTATAACGTGCGGAACATGTAATGTGTGTGTGAAAAGGAGAGTGAGAAGTGAGTGGGGGAGGGGGGCAAGGTACAACTGACATATTCAACGCAGGACCTAAAGGGTTACAATCCTAAAATTTGCACAGTGATTCCTTTTATAACGTAGGGGAGCTCTGAAAAAAGATTTTTAAAAACTCACCCTAAGACTAAACCGAGGCTGACTATCGTGCACATACGAAGTCGCGAGCAGAAGCTAGATTTATAAACATAAATCAAGAATCTAGTGTAGAGATACTGGTCTCTACTTCATAAATAATACTCAATTGTCTTTTCGATCTATTATGTATAATATTAAATTAAACTCATGATTACTGAACAATCAATCCAAAGGTCTAATAACAATGTTTTCAATTCCTACATTATTTTTTTTTCGAACTGAATACTGAAGCGCAGTTGGCCAGCTAATGGGCCTTTACTGCAAAACCGGACGGGTGGCGAGACTCCTGAAAGGAGACTCTTAAGCCTTTTGTTTTTTTCCTACAGTACTTTTTGTGCCTTGTTCCAAATCATCATGCCCTCCCGCCGCGACACCAGGACGCGTTCCCTTTATGAATATCCTTACATTTTATTCGACTAAGGTAACATCAAACAGCCACATAGTTTAATTACAACTTGACAGATATTTATTATTTTACAAAAGCTAACACTTGTAACATCATTCTCTGAGTACCTACTGTTATTCATGTACTATGGTTATGTCTTGCCGTGACACCGTAACTGGTTCTTATCTACGACCATTGTGTTAACTCCGGCGTCAAGTACGAACAAGATAAAAGGTGTCCAACTTAAAATGAATGCCGAGGGATCCACTGGATTATAAGTGGTAATAAAGAGTGATACAAAAGAGACAAATAGGTTGTTTTGTTTTGAAGTTGCCTACTCGTTAAGTTTTATTGATTTGTTTTTATGATGCTTGTGAGATAAAATTACAAAGGTTTAATTACATTTAATAAAGATATACAAAGCATAATATAATACATGATATTTTTACCTACATTTGTATTAATAATATAAAATTTTTAATGTGTGGGTAAGTACCCATTCATCGCTAAGGCCTAAAACGAAAAACACCCCGGACTTGCCATCAAAAAATGGCCCTTTGTTTTAAAATGTCTAAAAATTTTCAAATTAACGATACGTTGTCGTGATTTGGACTTGGAGGACGTTCCAAATACACGAGAACATGTCGTGATTAGCGCTGAATAGGTTAAATTACTATAAAAATATAGTTGACTTTGAAAAAAGACATTCTGCTGAGTTTATTTCCGTATTTCTTATCAGCCATGATGGTCTTTTCAAAGCGGTAGTAGACTCGAAGTAGTAAGTATTTTTTTAGATATTAATTTACTAATTAATGAACTGATTTCTTTTTGTTTCAGTGTTACATACATGGAATTTCTACTTATACTTAATGTCATTATGGTCATTGGCAGCTTGTATATTATATGCAACGTTACCTGAAAGTCCTAGGTTCTTATTGGCAAAGAAAAGATACGATGAAGCGAGAGATGTGGTGCTGAAGATATATGTGACGAATACTGGAAAATCTGTGGACACTTTCCCTGTAAGATATAATATTATTGTTATTGTTATTATGATATAAAACTTGTATACCTATTGATTTAAATTTATATTTTAAAACACAAAAAATATGATCGTTCTCGTGACCACGGCTGGAATTCAACAACTGTAACGGATTTAACTAGCGTATTTCATTTTATTTGCTGACGATTCGAAAACTTTACAGTTCCTTTTTTATACCACGGTTGAGCTGACAATAGTCTAACGCTAATCATAATATTATTGGTAGTAATAAGACTTTATGGATCTTAAATGTTTTTTGTATAAGTATTAAGTCTTACTCAAATTGAAGTAGTTTTTGTAACATTTTTCTCTGAATTTTTTATAAGTTTCGTTCAGTGTAATTACCAATCCAATCTATCAAGTTTAGAACTTGTTGCTTTCGTCACATCGATCGCTTACTATCCATGTTATGACCTACTTCTTACTTGCCCTTTAACAAAAATACCTACAATAAAAATTTTACATAAATATGAATAATAATATCAATCACTTTATTTTTAAAGTCTTTTGACTCAAATATATGAAACTAGCGGTTCGCCCTGGCTTCGCATGGATCCCTATTTTTTTTCAAAATATTCTATAGCCTATGTTAATCAAGGTGAACGTAGCTTCGCATGAAAGAATTTTTCAAATCGGTCCAGTCGTTTTGGATATTCAATCCAAAGAAACAAACAAACCTTTCCTCTTTATTATATTAGTATAGATAAGTAAGTATAGACAACTTTGACGGTTTTAGCTCGCTTAGTTCATTGGAAAGAAACAACTATAAACGGATTTAAATCTCGCATTTTAATTTATTGGCTGACGTTTCGAAAACTTTACAGTTCCCATATTCGTAGCACGACTAGCGTTAGCGTTAGACTATCGTCAGCTTAGTGTGTAAAAACCGTAAAGTTCCCTGGGAGGAATTTTGCAGTTCTTCCGTATTTATAACAAAGTTTTTTTTCCAGTTTCCAAACCTTTGGAAGAATAGAGTTAAAGAAGTGATAGATGAGGCACCTGAGAATCCGAATGAGAACAGCTTGTCTCATCAGCTGATGGCAGGTCTATACAACGTCAAGCCTATGTTCAAGAAGCCTCTGCTATTACCTTTATGCATAATATGCTTGATGAGTTCACTTATTATGGCTTTGTAAGTATCCTAGAATATGAATTATGATAAAAATGAGAAAGAAAACGAAATTCAATTTATTCCGTCAATTTGATTACTAATAAAAAAATATTAAATACGTATTTTTTGGAATTAAACAACTTTAACAGATTAGCCTTTTATAGATTCCATAATCGTGACTCTGTCATGCTACGATTATGGAATCTGTAAAGTCTCCGAATCGTCAGCCAATAAAAATAAAATACGCAAGTTAATTCCGTTAAAGTGAATAATTTCTGATGTCTTCGCGGTTATTACACATTGGAATGAAACAACTATTAACAGATTTAACTCGCGTATTTTTATTTTATTTTATTAGCTGACGTTTCGGACAGTAAAGATACTGTTACCATAATTGTCAGCTCAGTCGTGCTACGATTATGGAAACTGTAAAGAATCCGAAACGTCAGCTAATAAAATAAAATAAAAATACGCGAGTTAAATCCGATTATAGTTGTTTCATTCCAATCCGTTAAAGTTGTTTAATTCTAATTTTTGATAACCGCGAAGGCATCAGAAATTATTACGTATTTTTTCTTTTCTAAAACAAACAAACGATGACAAAGATAGGTGCTTGTAAATTCTTGTGACCATTTTTGGTAATCTACTTTTGACAACTAAATAATTCTTCATTCGGTCATTCCTATTCATCACGATTGTTTTTGCGTTAACATTATAATTTTATAGCATAACTAGCTAGCGAATTTTGTAGTGTTTTTCTTTATATCTGAATTTTATTCGGATACCTATATTAATTTTATACTGAACTTACAAAAAAACCCATTAGAGCATTACTAAAATTAGTCAAATCCGGCTTTTTTTGAGTTTCAGTAAAAGTCTTATTAAAAACTAGCGACCCGCCTTAGCTTCACACGGGTGCTATAAACCTGTCTCTTGAATCTCTCTATCTATTAAAAAAACCGCATCAAAATCCGTTACGTAGTTTTAAAGATTTAAGCATACATCTCTATGTACGACCTAGACCCCTATATCCCTATATAGGTACAGAAAAAGAGACTTTGTTTTATACTATGTAGTGAAGAATAGATTAAACTCGAGTATATTTTACGCTGACATTTCGAGGACTTCACAATTTCCATTTCGTAGCAGACAAATTTATACATAATATTAAGCTAGTCGAATCCGTTATTTATTCCAAACAGCATAATATGATAAACTAACTAACACAACGATCAGAAATTAACCTCTATATCTCCACAACATTATAGTGAAATCAGCAACTTGTTTAATGCCTGCAGTGCCGTGAAGTTCGTGAAGTTCCGTATACTTGCCAACTCGGGGTTTAAGTTTAGCCAGATTGCGATACCAAGGCGAAGTTAATGTATCTTAAATACTATTCAGAACATAATGCGATGAAATTGATCAGCATTATGTAATTTCTGGTGCTGTCGCGGTTATTACACTTTGGAATGAACTATGATGGAACTAGCTTTTGACTCCGTCCGCGTGGAATTAGTAATTACATATTTACATCCCTTTACAAGCCTTTTTACGCAATTTAAAGTAGCCTATGTCCTTTCTCAAGCCCTAGACTACCTGTGTAACATTTCATTTAAATCGGTTCAGTAGTTTTAGCGTAAAAGCGAGACAGAGTTATTTTTGCATTTATAATACAAGTTAGGATGAAATAATTATATCGAATTTTACTAGCGTATTTTATTTCCTGATGTTTTAACGCTTATTACATATCGGAATGAATCAACTGTAACGGATTTAACTCCCGTTTTTTTATTTTATTTTTAAACAAGCAAATTAAATCCATTTGTTGTTTCATTCCATTGTAATAACCACATAGGCATCAAAAATTATTATGTACAAGTTGATTAAAAGTTAGATATAGAAGTAATTGATCCTATAACTGACCACAAACCGTTGATTAAAGCATGTTACAATTTTCTTACAAGAAAAAATAAAGCAGATCTTGAGAACGCCGTAAAGTATTGAATTTGCTTATTAGGTACTTACGCACTTTGATTAAGATCAAAGTACTGATTTCACGCGGGAAACCGCCTTGCTAGGCAGTACACTCGAGTTAATCCATTTCATACATAGCTCCATTGTGAAATTTCATTACAGGTATAATATCTACAGACTCTGGTTCCCGCAGCTGTCAACTATAGTGGAACATTACAGCGTGACAGTTGACGGCGACTTATGTGACATGTTAGACACTTATACAAACGACTTGCGGTTGAGGACTAGTAATAGTACTGGGGAGCGTGTTTGTGTGCCGGTGAGTTTTGTATTTTTATCAAATTAATCTTTGTTATCACCGCCATCATCATCGTCATCATCATCATAATTATCATCATTGTCATCATCGTCATCTAAATCATTTCGTTCGTCCTCATTATCATTTCCTTCGACATCATTATCATTTCCTTTGTCGTCATTATTATCACCGTCATAATTATCATCACCATAGTCGTCATTTATTATCAGCACCATTGACTTCATCATCATTTTCTTCATCGCCATTAACATAATCATTGTCGTCATTATATCATGACGATTTGATCGGTGGTGACAGCTTGCTTGATTGTGTTAGGTATGCATTTGTTTGGAAACTAAACAGAATTGGAATGAAACAACTATTAACGGATTTAACTCGCGTATTTTTATTTTATTTTATTTGCTGACGTTTCGGATTCTTTACAGTTTCCATAATCGTAACACGACTGAGCTGACAATAGTCTAACTGTATAAATCACTTTAGCGTTAGACTATTGTCAGCTCAGTCGTGCTACGATTATGGAAACTGTAAAGAATCCGAAACGTCAGCAAATAAAATAAAATAAAAATACGCGAGTTAAATCCGTTAATAGTTGTTTCATTCCAATGTGTAATAACCGCGAAGGCATCAGAAATTACTAAACAGAATTGATAAACTCAGCATTTCAGTAGGTAGTACCATTTTATTTTGATGATTCAGCTAGTAAATATTAACAATTAATTGCTGTTCGTTAGTCTCGTTAAAATTGCAGTTGGAAAAAATTACGGAAGGTTACGATAAGGGAAATTGGAAAAAAAATATTCGAAAAACACAGTGCGAAGTTCCTGGGTCAGCTAGTAATAAACGAAAATAGATCATCGATATCCCTGAACTTCCGACTGCAACAGATTGGATACCTAATTCTTTTTTGTGTTTGTTATTGTCTGAACAAGGTCTGTTTAAGTAAAATCAGAATATGGCTGTACAAAGTTCGTCAGGTCAGCTAGTATTAGATATATTTTTATGTAGATACTGTAATTATATTTTGTGATTACTGCCATCTTGATAGAAGATGAAATAAGCTATGCCTTCGTCCTAAGAATATAAATACACAGTATAAAACAGATCAAAGAAGATAAAACACTTCTGATTTCATGCTCTGATTATCAACTTCAGAAGATGAGAAAAAAGATTACGATGATAGAGGCTAAGATAAAATATTAAATAAGAAAGGTTAAACAAAACCGCTTCTAGATCTAAAGGGAGCTAACTCAAAAACCTGAAGTTTTGAGTTAAATATTAACAATTGATTTACTTACACTCTTCTAGCTTCATTATAAAAAGCATCTGCATCACATTTCATTTAAATCGGTTTGGTAGTAATTTTTTAATAATTTCTGATGGCTTCGCGGTTATTAGATATTGGAATGAAACAACTTTAACGGATTTAAGTAG
Source organism: Polylopha cassiicola (assembly GCA_038024825.1). Lineage (NCBI taxonomy): Eukaryota > Metazoa > Arthropoda > Insecta > Lepidoptera > Tortricidae > Polylopha > Polylopha cassiicola. The sequence goes on along the minus strand of CP149060.1, from coordinate 2,005,467 downwards.
CATATTTTATTTTATTGGCTGACTTTTTGGAGCCTTTACAGATTCCATAATCGTAGCACGTCTGAGCTGACAATAGTTTTATGATAAAGATGGTTTTGTAGTTTTAGCGTAAAAGTAACGATATACGAAACCAAACGATTCGGCACTGTTTTATAAAAGCGCAAAAATAAAAGTTGGCACAATTAACCTATAATTAAAATGAAAGTAGTGAAATGAATAAAAATTAATACGGTAAAAATCCATTAATTGAATGAAACCCAGTCGAACGGTATTGGTATCACAATTTTATTAATACGAAATAATTATTTAAAAAATATCTGCACGAATTTTACATTTGTTTCCTGGCTAACGTGTTTTCTGGTTAATATTTATTTTAATGAGAAATATACTGTATTCCATTTTAATAAAGCGATTTCTCTTAATTTGTTCATTTTCAATATAAACTTTAACATACGGCATTTTGCCTTATTAAGTAAGTGAAAAATATATTATCATTTTTTGTTTTCAGACTCTTAGTGGAGCTGAAACTTATATAAACAGCATCATTTTGGGAACAGTATGCTTTATACCTTATCCAATAACAGGTGAGTAAATACCTACTTGATTTAACTAAATATTTTTTTATAATATTGGGAAGTCAATAAAATTTTGTTTAAGTACAGTAGTGATAGATATGTCCTAGTGGTCTCAGCTATAGTTACAAAATCGAAAGCTGCGCGTTCGAATCCTGCTAAGGGCAGATATTAGTGTGATGAGCACGTGTATCAGTAGGTACCAGAGCCTTAGAAGTGCTTTTATGTCTTTACTTGGTCTATGAAGAGATCAAATAATGTAAATAGTCCAAAGAAGTAGGTAATCATCAGAGATCGCAATAGGTAGTGCCTATTTACCTAAACTTGGCGGGAGGAGATGACTAAGAGTGGTTACAACCACCAAAAATATTATTTATTTTTATCGAACGCGGGATTTCCCGGGATTTATAAGAATACATAATCGACACAGATTCACACTCAGCGTCAAATGATTAATAAAATGTAATTGTTTAATGCAAACATGTGTGTCGTGGTGTTTCACGCAGTGGTTTTGAAAATCGATCAAAAATGTAAGGTGTGCAAATTAAAACTCATTAACTTATGTAAAAAACATTTATTAAATACAATGTTACATTATGAAAACATTTTTAATCTGTATCTATATCGATTATGTATTCTTATAAATCCCGGGAAATCCCGCGTTCAATAAAAATAAATAATATTTTTGGTGGTTGTAACCACTCTTAGTCATCTCCTCCCGCCAAGTTTAGGTAAATAGGCACTACCTATTGCGATCTCTGGTAATCATGACTAAAAAAATGTAGATAGGTAATACAATTTATACCTTTCCTCACCAAATTATTTCTTCTATCTATATCGACTGCAGGTCAATGGTATAAAAAAGTATTGAAGTCTCATATTTTAAGTTACCACAGCAGTTTAATTAGCTTTTTTATAATGTTAAATTTGTTTTTCTTTACCAATAAAACTTTACATTAATTCTATCAAAGTACGTAAGCATTTCTTGTACGAACTTAACTTTTTTTTTTATTTACAGGTATAATAGTAAACAAAGTGGGTAAGAAGATCCTTCTCTTCTGCGCCGGCGTCATATGCGTATGCGCAACCTTTGGTCTCAGGTACATGAGCGCTAAAGCCGCTGTGGTGGCCTTATTCTCAATAGACGTCGCCGTCAGTCAAACTATGGTTAGTTTGTTCCAAGCACTGACCGTTGAAGTCTTTCCGACAACAATCAGGTAGGTAATCATTTTTGATGCCTTCGCGGTTATTATACATTGGAATGAAACATGGAAGGATTTAACTAGCGTATGTTATTTTATTGGCTCACGTTTCGGAGCCTTTAGAGATTCCATAATCGTAGCACTGAGTTGACAATAGTCTTATGATTATGGAATCTGTGAAGGATCCGAAATGTCAGCAAATAAAATAAAATGCGCGAGGTGAATCCGTCTACAGTTGTTTCATTCTAACGATCAGGTACCTAATCATTTCTGATGATTTCGCAGTTTTACATGTTGGTTTATGTTGTTTCCTATACTAAGTTTGCTAAGTAGGTAGGTATATATAATGATTATAAAAGTACAGAGCAATGTTTTTTGAAAATTCACCCCCTAAATTGGCATAACGAGGATGCTTATGGTGTGCAAATGAAGTCGCGGGTAGAGGCTCTCAAATTTCGATACAAGTCGTCGAACAAACATATAGATATACAATGTTCAGCTATTCAGCCTCTAGCCAAGTCAGGACTACAAAATTCATAGCTTACCTAATTTATAGTTCAGCTTAACTATATTATGCCCATTCTGAGCCAAGGGCGTGCATTCCATATAGGCACAATGGTATAAGTGTATTAAGTGCCTACCTTGACACTACATGCGCGACCCTCACTGCACGCGCCTGTTCTTTGCACAGTTTTGCTTATGTAAAGCATTTTACGCTACCAAAATTTGCTTGAAAAACACCTTTATACAACGGCTGAAATCCGTGTTGACGCGTCAAAGCTTAACGTCTCCATAAAATATGATTATAATTTTAACGTACACCTATTTTACCTGTTTTTAAAGAAAATCCCCTAATCTTGAGAACACAAAAACGATGTTTTTAGATTTATATCGTCTTGATTGATGACTCAGAATCACAGTTTAAAATGTCAACGGAAGCAATCTGTTTTGTAGGTTTTTTTAACGAAAAGTTGTCAGAGCCACTGACTACGAAACCAAAGGTTCTGGGTTGGAATCCTGCTGGGAATACGAGTCTGTTGCTTAGTCTGGGCTGTCTTATATTACCTATTATCTTATCAATATTATAAACGCGAAAGTTTGTGAGATTTTATGGATGTATACATATCTGAATGTAGTTTTGTTCCTCTTCACGCAGAAACTACTGAATTGATTTTTAATGAAACTTTTCAATATTATAGCTTCAGAATAACATACATAATACACATCAGAATAACATATAGGCTATATTTTATAACGTTATTTACGATGAAAGTGCGGGCATAAGCTTGTATATTTATGTGTGTATATTCGTTGTCTAGAACAAAGTTTGTATAGTTTAGGACTAGATCAATTGGTGCGAATTGTCTAAAGATACCTATTTATCTTGTCTAGAAACATGATAGTTTCACGTGATGCTACAATTTATGCCGTAACGTGACGTCACGAAACCCCACTTCTGAACTCTGAAGCGCTTATCTTTGTCATTTAATTTCATTGTTCGATTGAAAACAGAAAAACATGTTCAATATTTTTTTGTAATCTGCTTGATATACAGAGAAAAAAACAGTCAAAATGTCTATTCTTGTTAATCTACAACAAAGGGCGTGCATTCCATACAGGCACAGAGTCACTAATGTATGGAGTGCCTACCTATACTCTACTTATACTCCCCTCATTGCACGCGCCTGACTACAACAACACCTAACATAAAAAATAGGTACGGTACATATGTAACACGCGAAATTAAAATATTCTATTATTATACTTAAATAGCCTTTGTTCCTTTATTATAGTCATATTTAATGTCTTTATGTAAGTGTTGAATGGTTTTACGATCACGCTAAGCAATATTATTTAAATGAGTTTTTATTTTAATTCTAATTAACTTTTATTTGAGTCTAAAATCGTAAAGTTGGCTTCACGTGACCCAATTCTTTTAGAAAAGTCTGTTGTGGAATTCAAGTTTCATTGCCCAATAAAATTAAGCTAATTAAACCTTAGGTTTATTCTATATTCATTATTTAATTAATTTATTAATATACTAGAGGCCCGCCCCGGCGTTGCACGGACCCTTTTTTTTTTCAAATATAATATAGCGTATGTCACTCGGGAATAGCAGTGAAAGAATTTTTCAAATCGGTCCAGTCTTTTTGGAGCCTATTCAACACAAATAAATCTTTCCTCTTTATTACGTTAGTGTAGATAAAAAAGTTATTTTTAATCCTAACTAACATTAAAAACGCGAAAGTTTGCAAGAATGTATAGTTTTAAGGATGGATGTTTGCTTCTCTTTCACGCAAAAACTACTGAATGGATTTTGATGAAACTTGACAATAATGTAGCTTACACAATGAGAATAGCATATATTGTTCACAGATGAAGTCTCGGGCAAAAACTAGTATTGTAAATTGGAACGCAACAACTATAAACGGATAACTAGCGTATTTTATTTTATTTGCTTAATTTTTTAAAACTTTATAGTTCCCATATTCGTAGCGCGACTGAGATGACAATAGTCTAACACAATTGATTTATTTCATTTAGTAGGTAAATAAAACAAAATACGCGAGGTAAATCCGTTATAATTGCTTCCAAACCAATTCCCATATAGAATTTTCTAGAAAAACACATGGCCAATGAAAAGTTTACTATCTCTCAACACAATTGGAGTTGAATTTTACAATCGGATATAAACACAAGAACCGCTGTTGAATCACCTCTGGGATCACAATGAAACTATTATGGATGTAATAAAAAGAACAGTTTTAGTACAAACCTAGATCTCATTTGGTCTGGTCTAGTTATGCTGGAGTTTTATTTCGAAATGAGTACTGTCTTTAAACTTGGCGCCGATTTGGTGCCTCGACATACTCATAATTAGATTAGATTAATTTATTTCTCAAAAGTCATATTATATTATAACATTATTAGATCCAATAACAGGCACTGATATTGAGAAAAACACAAAAATAAGATTAGCAATAAACAATTTAGCGTTAGACTATTGTCAGCCCAGTCGTGCTACGATTATGGAAACTGTAAAGAATGTGAAACGTCAGCAAATAAAATAAAATAAAAATACGCGAGTTAAATCCGTTAATAGTTGTTTCATTCCAATGTGCAATAAACGCGAAAGCATCAGAAATTATTAAGAAATTAATAAACAATTTACCTAAGTAGTCCTTAGGATGGATGACTAAAAATATTGATTACTACGATTTTTGTCTTTTGTCAATTAAAAAATACAACGTCAAAGTGGGGGTTTGTGATAGAAGGTGTGACGTCACGCATATTTATTTGATTGATAATAAAAAAACGTAGTTTATACTTAGAGTTATTATAATATAATTATGAAGCCTGTCATAGAAAGCACTTGTAATTTCGAAATTATGGTAGTCTAGAGGTTTCGATTTATGTTTTAACCGAGTTTAAGAAAAACTTGAGAAGGTTTAATACGACTATTTTTTTATATTATCTGCTTTTTTATTTTTTACTCTTTAGTGCATATTAATTCTTTTTTTAAGTCGGTTTTGTTGTTGTTATTTTTGATATGCGGCCTTTGTACAATTATACAATACTTTTGTGAAAGTAAATATATTTTTTTCAGGACCTTGGCCATATCGTTTGTGATGATGTCGGGACGTGTCGGGACATTGGTGGGAAACATAGCGTTTCCCATACTTCTTGATATGGGTTGTGTGATCCCATTCTTTACACTTGGCGGTATGATGATATGTGAGTAATAAATTTTAATTAAAGCATTGTATTTATACTAATATAATAAACAGGAAAAGTTTGTTTGTTTGGATCAAGTAGGCTCCTAAACGACTGGGCGATTTGAAAAATTCTTTCACTGTTGGTAAACTACACTATTTCTGAGTGACAGGCTATAAAAAAAGGATCCGGGCGAAGCCGGGGCGGGCCGCTAGTATTAGTACATTTAGATAATTATAAGCTGCTAGCTTTTGTCCGCGATTCCGTCCGCGTGGTATCAGTAATTACGGCAGCCTAATTTTATTTGCAATTAAAAGTAGCCTATATCCTCTAGACTATTTGTGTACCAAATTTTATTTAAATCTTTTCAGTAGTTTTAACGTAAATGCGAGACATACTGACAGAGTTTATTTTCCCATTAAAAATATAACTTAGGATTAAGAACTTGCAAACATTAAGGTGTTTTTTTTTCATTAAAAAACACACGACTTTTCAATTGAATATAGGTACTGTTAGTCTGAAAACTGCCAATTATAATAGAAATCCAGCACAAAAAACTTTTGATTCAATCCGTCAACGGATTTAAAACATTTGCAATTTCATTTAAAAAAAAAAAACGTGATTCATTTTTATGAAAGCACGCAATCGTGATCAATATGTAAAATGACACGTGAAAATGAAGTCATCCGTTTAACATTTAAAAAAAACATAATAGATATTGAATTCATACAAGGGTTTTAAATAAACAAAAATCTTTTTTATTATTATTGTCAACTGAAAGATATGTCCACAGCTGAACATATTAGCCCGAGAGCGGTCACCAATTTTTGGATAAGTATTTGAGGCAAGCTGAAAAAATGACATATAGCTCTCCTACTATACCCTAACACAAAACTAATCATTTTTAATGTGCTTTCCAACACTCAAGAGACTATTTATTGACCACTAGCTTTTGCCCGCGACTGCGTCCCCGTGGATTAGTAATTACAACATTTCAATACCCCTTTAAATCCCATACAACCTTTTGTTCACCATTAAAACTACATAGGTTATGTTCTTTCTCAGGCTCTATACTGTCAGTGTAACAAATTTCATTTAAATTGGTACAGTAGTTGTAGCGTGGAAGCGAGACAGACAGAGTTACTTTCGCATTTATAACAGTCATTATAGTTACGATTTTCTTGGGAGAATAAAGTTATATATTACCAGCGTTTATTTGATTTTGTGTATGCACAGTGGTAAAATATAACAAGCTAAAAATGAGAAAAAAAAATTAAGCATGACCTTCTTTGGGATGAAACACGCCAAAAGCGCCATGGGAACCGTGAAATAGGTCAGCGAAATATTTCAGGCTTTGCATAAAAACCGGGGCAGACAGTGACAGTTCTTTTTAATGTTTAAAATATATTAAAAAAAAAACAAAAAGGACTTTCCAAGCGGCATATAAGGGCCATCGTAAAATCGTATTTTACAATAATTCATAAAAAGCTATGTAATTATTCGCTTTGCTCATCAAAAAAAGCAATTAAAAAAGTAAATAAATAGTTTTGTTAAAAATTGCAATCAGTTTACGCTGTAAACCGAAATTTACCTATATATGAGAATGCAAATAATGTACACTGCAAAAAATTTATAGTTCTACTAAAAATGCAATTTATGAACTGATTTTAATTATGATATAGGCAGGTACAATAAAAAAAACTCTACTAACATTTTCATCAACGAGCTGCAAGTATTCCCAATATACAAAAAAAATACAAAAAGTAACGACTTATTTCTGACTCATCAAAAAGTAACGAATTTGCTAATAGTTGAACCATGAAATTGTGCAAAGTAACGTTTTCTTTTTACACGAAATGAACGTTTATTTTCTTCTATAATTAATATCTGCCAAGACTACTCAAGTACTTTTAAAGTAAGACTAAGTTTTGTTTATGGTTGTTTTTTGACCTTATAACCTAATCGCTTAGGATAAGTAAGAGAATGGTACGGATTATAGTAAAACTAGCTGTCCGCCGCGGCTTCGCACGGATCTCTTTTTTATAGCCTATTTCACTCGGGAATTGTTCTGGAGCCTATTCAATCCAAACAAACAAACAAACCTTTCCTATTTATTATATTATTATTACTACGGTATCGAAAAATAACACAAAGGTAAAGTTACCTTCTCCTCCTTCTATTTCATAATAAATTATACTTAGTAATCCGTTTTTCTGACTATAATAATAGGGTAATTTACGTTTGATACAAAGCCACTTTGCCAAGGTATATTTTATTGTAAAAAATATAGAAATTCTACGAATGCAGCCCCACACAGCGGGTTAGTTAGTAAACAAATTCTTCCAAGAATTGGAAATAAGTTTTATAAAGATAGTTTTTAATTTAAAACTATTTTCCTGGTAGAATTGTAATTACCCGTATTTTTAAATTTTTTAAAGTAAGTAATTCATTCTTTGTGTTTTTAAAGTTAAAAGTCATCATGTCTTTTTTGTTTCAGTCGTCTCCATGATGTCATATTTCCTGCCTTCGTCAAAGAAGAAATAAGAATATATAATTAAATTTGTAAATAATGTACAGATAGCTTAAAGAGTGTATTATAATAAAAGAAAATAAAACAAATTAATAAACGAATTTGGTTTCTTTAATATAAATAACTCTTTACCTTGACTTTTTTTGGTTACTTTGTTAAGTTTGAAATGTGATGATGTAAAAATAAAGAAAGTATTTACTATAATTGATGACTGACTTCCTACGGGTAAGCTCGTGTCGGGTGTAGATACATGTTTTCGACCCTGTTGGCGGGGCCGCTGTAAAACTATTGTGTTTGCTATGTGTGGGTGAGGCCGCATGGCGGGCGGCAGCTGCCTGTGTGTCGATGTAGGGTAGGAAATATAGGAGAACCTGGAGTAAGCTAAAGGAGGGGTAGGCACAAAAGCACCCAACGGGTCGAAGTGCATCCGAAAGGACCCTACGGACTAAATAACTGTCAAGTTTGCGAAACGTCACCATATTAATATAAAATACACGAGTTAAATCCGTTATATTTATTTATTTATTTACCTTATGGAAAACCAGCAGCTTAAAAAACTAAGATACAGAAATATAATAGAATGCAAAGAAGCCAATTACAGGTTTTCACTAATAGTGACAGAATAGAGTTATTTAAAAAAAAACACAGGCATTAAACATGTTAGGTAACAGTATCCGCCAACAAGATATTTGATTCCAATGTGTAATAACCGTGAGCGCATAAGCAATTAAATAAATAAATATCATTGGACAATTCACACCAATTATCTAGTCCCATTGTAAGCAAAGCTTGTGTTATGGGTACTAGACAACGGATAAATATACATAAATACATATAAGACATCCAAGACTCAGGTACAGATGCCAGTGCTCATCACATTGACATCTGCCCCTAGCAGGATTGAACCCGCAACTTCTGGTTTCGTAGTCAGGGCCTCTGACCACTAGACCAACAGGCCACAAATCCCTTCGAGTTTCATGTTAAAGTCTTCTATGCAACCTGTAATATAAGAGGTCGAAGCGTGCCGTAACGTTACATAAGTTCTGCACGTTACATCTTAATTGTGTTGCGGTGCATGTTAGTTAGGCGGGAGTTATGCCCTTGGTACTGGTTAATATTATACACTGCTAGTACTGCGGAGTTTACGGGTGAGGTCAAATTTGCCTTTATCTTATATACCAAGTGTATTAAATGGACTTACATGGTTTTGGAAGACTGAAGGGTTTTGAGATTTATGACTAATCTTATATCAGGTATCTTGCTGTTTCTTCTCAATTTTTTTCGGAAGCGGTGAGCTATCTTCTGACCTTCATAAGAGCTTGTGATGGCTTATATTAAAAAACACCTTATTTTTAGAATTGAAATTACAGCAGTTTTGAAGAATTGTAATTGCTTTTAGTAGATAACAAAGGAATCACAGGATCCTACTGATACGAATTACATACATTTGTAAAAAAGTTACTGCATTTATTTCACTGGCATATATGCCACGAAATATAGATATAACTATAAAACAAAAGTATATTTATCATTACAATCTCCAGTACAGTACTGCGGTTATTACACATAAGTCAACAATTAACGGACGTTGCTGCTGACGTTTCAAAAACTTTACAGTTTCCATATACAAAGTAAACTGCTTTAGAGCTACATTATTGTCAGGTCAGTAAAAAAACTGTTAGAATCTTTATCTATATCTATACTTACATTATAAAGCTGAGTTTGTTTGTTTGTTTGAACGCGCTAATCTCAGGAATTACTAGTTTGAATTTAAAAAATATTTTGTTAGATAGACCATTTTTCAAGGAAGGCTTTAGGCTATAAAATATCACTCTGCGACCAATGGGAGCAAAGAAATAGTGGAAAATGTGTAAAAAAAAACGGGAGAAATAGGTAACTATTCTACGCGGACGATATCTCGGGCACAGCTAGTATTTCATATTATGCCAGTTAGTCTTAATAGTATGCGAAATACCATAGCGATAACTCCCATTGACCCATACTGGCATTTCTGATATCATGAAACTGTGACGTCAAACTTAATGTCAATACGAAGTGCTTTAGTAACTGACTTTGGGGTGATAGAAGGTAATGGTTTTTTAGGAGGAGGTTACATTGAAAAAGGTTTTAAAAACGGAAGTATCCAAATGGAAATCTACTATTCGAAAGAATTGAAGTATCCAAATGAAATCTACAACTCGATAGGCATGACGACTTTCTTTGTCAGATTTCAAAAAAAATGTTGGAGACTTATTTTTTTCAATCGAACAATAAATGACAAAAAAAAAACAACTTAAAATTGCTCATCACTAGCTCACTTCCGAGCTGTTGAAACACCAATTTGTATAATTTTTTGTTTGTTTGACAAAGGAAAAATACGTGTCCAATGTTTTTTAATAAATCAAAATCAAAAATATGTTTATTCAATTTAGGCTTTCCCAAGCTCTTATGAATGTCAGTACAGTTAGGTAAAACTTTTTTTTTTTTTACACATCTTAGAACTAAAAACATAGGTACTGAAAATGTATAGGTCCATATCCAGAGGTCATAAATAAAACATAATCTAAACAGAGAGAAAAAAAAAAAGAAAAAAGATATATATACCTTAAGATGTACAGGTCTTAGGAGTCAAAAAAAAAAAAAAACCTCATAAATCTAACTGACGGTAAGAATAGAATTTCGTTTCCTTTACACAGTCATCATCCCCATGTAATTTCTGTAAAAAAAGTTATAGATTAGAAAGAAAATTACTTTTCAAAGAGATGACTTATAACTGTTCACGTGATTATGGAAATATGATTTTGGTTTTCATAAAGCTACATAATTAAAGCTAAATAATCTAGAAGTCCCCAAAAAAAGTGTCCAGAAAAATAATGAAATTTGAAAGCGACGTTAGAAATCTTCCATTGAACGTACATAATTAAAATAAATTGGAATCGTTATAATATGTCGAAATATAAGCTTTAGGTTGCCTCTTTGCCAAAAATCCATTAAATTCGATTTCAACATTAGGGACGTAGTCCAGTGCCGTCATTATTTTCAAAATATTTGGCAAGAAGTTAATTTTACATTGTAAATAGTTACACTGAAGTATTTTAAGAGCTACGTACATATTTTCTCAAACTGGGAACTAAAATATCTCCTTTAAAACTTTGAATAGGAATTTTCTGCAAAAAGCTCTGTTTAAAAAGTAAAGCGTAGTATTTTAAAGTAATTTTATGTAACTATCTACGTTTTCATTTATTTTAACAGTTTTTTACTAAATTTATTTACTTCCGAACGAAGAAAAATACGGATAATGTATTTCACCTATATTTATATAAAAAGAGAAGCTGACTTAATCATTGACATATCCACGCTCAGGGGCTCCTGCAACGTAGGGGAACACTAAGAAAGGATTTCAGATAATTCACCCTCTAGGGGGTAAAACGTGTGCTTATCCTGCGCAGACACTAGACTATTGTCAGCTCATTATGGAAACTGTAAAGTAAAACGCGTAATTATAATGTTGATAATCTTTAATGAACGCTTATCGCTTCCGCTCGCATCATATCATTTACTTTTCCCGTAAAAGCTGCAGCGAGGATACGAGTTAGCTTTATTACTTCTCAATTGATTTGACTTAAAGGACTTTGGTCCAGACGTTAACGAGAATAGGACTTGCCTAGGTTACTTAGTTTTAAAAGCACTATATGTGGATTAAAGGCTTTTTCACTTTGCCTTTGGTTAACTTTGTTTTTATTAATATTAACTACGTATGTCAATCGAAATTCGATTGATATTCTTGGTTCAATACCATTAGTTTCTGTTTTGTTTTTCTGTTGAGAAAATTTTTGTAATTTTGGATATAAAGTTTTTGTAGTAGAAATGTGTATTGTGGTATATAAAAGGGATGAAAATATGCTAGTTTGAACTAAACTTTAACTTAATTGATTAATAAATTAACACCCGACACGATCTCAATATTTAAAACAAATTTTTAATCCCTTTAATTTTTAAACGTCTTAACCGATTTCATTATGGTACATACCTACATTCCATTTTGTAATGTCCATATCTTTCATGTGATACCCCACTTGGGTGCATTCGTAGACAATTCGTTTTCCATCCCCACATATAGATAAATAGAGATAGAAAGAGAGAGAGAGAGAGAGAGAGAGAGAGAGAGAGAGAGAGAGAGAGCGAGAGAGAAAGAGAGGTTTGAAAACTTATATCAAAAAAACTTATTCTTTAAACCCAAACCCATATCACCCCTAGTTTTTCCGTCAGGGGTAAAAAGAGCTGTTTGTGCTTTTAAGTATCAAAATAAGGAAAAAAATATTTATAAATTGGAATTAAATAACTTCAGCAGATTTAACTCGCGTATTTTATTTTTATTGGCTGACTTTTCGGAGCCTTTACAGATTCCATAATCGTAGCACGACTGAGCTGACAATAACAATAAAATACGCGAGTTAAATCCGTTAAAGTTGTTTCATTCCAATTTATAATAACCGCGAAAACATCAGAAATTAGTATAATATTTATAAACTTAAAACATTAATCCAATATTCAGTTTTATTCTTTACTTATAGGTACATGTATTGAGAAAGACATTAATCAATGTATTTTAAGCTCATGTCAAGCACTGTTGCACAAATCCTTAGCCTCACTAAGCTTTCACTTAAAACGATAAACTCGAGTTTTACGATTATTTACTTTATTTCGTCTCGTCAAAGTCCAAATTGTCAAGTTCATTTAATTTACGATGTCGTAAAAGAGGGTGCCTGCAAAGATTATTCGATTTGAGTTCGTCGTGAATAGTTACTTGCCTCGTGTTTGGTGCGATATTTATTTGGTGCGGAAACACCCCAATTTAATTTCGTTGAATTTATTACATACAGCGTTGGACTATTGACCATTCCCAATCTTAAAATAGAGAAAAAATATCCCTATAAGAAAGAAAGAAGAAAGACAAAAAAAAGGCCATAAATTATCTTTAAGATCCTGTCAATTAGAAATTATACCTTTACTATTAAATTACTACCAATAAGACCTAAAGTAAAAGATAATTTCATATTGTTAGTTCCTAGGTTAAAAGTACCTATCCCCATATAAATAGAATAGAACCAATGTAATCGTTAAGTGAAACCAGCTCCCATTTAGAAAACCTTCTTAATGCAACGACTCCAAGCGTCGGACGTTCCGACAGTTCCGATAAAACTAGACAGTGTTTAGAGAACAAAATCTCATCAGCGCATCTACATTGTCAATTCAGCTAACAGTATTACAGACTATTTACATTGCAGCGTTAAGTTGCACTAGGAAGTCACTCAAGTAAATAACGCACGAAACTACCATAGAACTTTGTCAGATTCAGTTCGGACGAAACGCTCTCAGTTGTTACGTTTTGAAAACGTGTTTGCTGCATTAAAGCGTAACAAAGACATGGTTCTATTCAGTGCTCAAACTTCTTCAGTGTCTAACTATTCAGAAGTGTATTACGGTTTAATGTAACTTGCAAAGCGTTGTCATGTTTAGTTACGGAGAAGTTTTGTAGAGGAAAACTTGTACGTTTCATTTATTAGAAAAGGCTGGTTTGTGCTAACTTTAAGTTTCTTAATGATGTTTGTACCAGGACAAGAGTAGGAAAAATCGAGACCCCAGTTTAACTTGAAACCACACCTATACCTTACCGCGAGATCGTGCTTCCAATTTCACTATAGATGTCACTGACTGAGTCGAAAATAGTACATTATGCACCTAGGCCAGTAATAATTGTCGTCCGAGGCGAAGCCGAGGTTGACAAAAATGTGATCTGGCCGAGGTCAGTATACTATTTTTCTGTTCGATGAAGCCAGAAAGCGGCAATTTCATTTAGCGCAGCGGCCACAAAGTTGGCGCTTTCTGGTCGGAGGACAGAAAAATCTTTTACTATTTTACATTTGAAATATAGTTTAGAATTATGATTGATATATTGTAATGAATATTACATTTTCTTAGTTAGAAGAGATATCTTAAACAAACCAGGAAATCTGAACTAAACATCTAAAGTTTTTTCCCAATGTGTTGATCAAGCCCTCTTACAAAAAGTTCAACTTTTTCTTGTAGGTAGCAATGCTCCTAGGTATTCTAAGAAAAACCTTTGCCACTTTCATCAACCAATATTATTGTAAACGTTCAAAGGAACTAAGACCTCTGATTTCAGAAGTCTTTTGAACACGAAAGTTATTACAGCATCCTCTTCTAAAAAATCAAGTCTTCATGAAAAAAGTTTTCACAATTTTTTTCACCGATTCTTTTGAAAGGTCTGAGTTGACTTTACTTCGAGTTCCGTTCAAACACTTTCAACTTTTCTTCGATAAATAATTCGAAAGCCCTTCGACCTAATTAGCATGTCAGGTGCAAGAGGGCACGTCATAAATTAAATCATTCTACTTATTAATTAAGCTTCTTTTGTTCACTCGCTATTGTTTCAATTTTAAACGGAGAAACTTTACAAGATTTTAAGACGTACCCATTGTCTAAGATTTCAGGTAATTAGAACAAAGACTTGGATTTTTAGAGTCGTTATTGTAATGTACCTTTTAACATCGACGTTTGATGTACGGTTTCCCATTTCGGTATTCAAATTGCGTCCTCAATTGTTTTTGTTCAATACCAATATTAGGAAATCCTATTCCTGAAAGGTTTTTATTACGCGGATCTTCATTCAAACATAGACCTTTAAATATTCACAAACAACGAAGAAACGTTTCTCAAATTTGCAGCGAAAGCTTTTTGCATATTTAAGGCATTCGCGAGACCCCGATAATGTATTGCCATCACACTTGCCCCGAACTGAATCAATGGGAATACGCCCTAAACATCTGCATGTCAACCATCGCGAGATACAAATCTGTCAATTTACATAACAAACCTGTGCGGAAAAAATAAACTGCTCGGGAAAATTCAAGAATGTTTTGGGCCAGGATAAAATGAGCTAGGCGTTAAGAGAAGATTCGTTTACGCTTGGATCTCTGGAGCTGAGCAAGTAACGTGGGTTTATGCAACACAATATGACGTTGTAAGCAGGAAATATGTGAGGATGGATGGAGTAGGGTCCTTATTAAGCCTGAATCTAGGATGATACAGGGTCTATGAGGTAAACTAGCCATAACGCCGGATACGAGCGTAATTTATGAGCTGCGCTGAAATGAGTTATTATGAACAAAATGTTTCAGATTAACATTTTAAAGTTGATGTTGGGTTTAGAGCGAAATTTCCCCGCAAGTTATATGGAAATGTGTTTATTTTCGAAACCATTTCATGTAATAATTGCTGGTGCTTTCGTGGTTATTGCCTCCTGTGGCATTTATTTAAAAATGCTTAAACAGTATTGGGATATTTTAACTAAGATAGTTTAACGTAATGGAATAGTGTGAGTTTTTTTTGCAGGAGTCATCAAAAACTTTTTGATCCATAATTATTTACTTTTTTCACTAAGATATACATAATTATTACAAAAAAATATCAAGGTAGTTTTTTTGAACTACTATTTATATTTTCTATATTTAGGTACCTACCTACTAGTGAGTCGAGAACGGTTACGGCTGAAATATAAATAATTTACTAAGAATTAGAACTTTTTATAAAATGGCTACTTAATATACCTACCTATCTGCTTTTCTGGGTAGATCGACGTCTGTGGTCACTAGTAATTTAATAATTAAAAAATTTATAGGTAATCATTTTAGTAATATTTATTTTTTTTTCGAACTGAATACTGAAGCGCAGTTGGCCAGCTAATGGGCCTTCACTGCAAAATCGGACGGGTGGCGAGACTCCTGAAAGGAGGCTCTTTAGCCTTTAAAATATTACTTAAACCTACATAAAATGCTAGAATCGTATCCACTTCCCAATAATCGGGTGAGTAAATAAAAACAAATTCACTTACCTCTCCCCTTATCAAGGAAAAGTGTCTGAATCAATGTCTATTCCAAACATACAATAAGGCTATGATTTCTCAAGGTCTTCCTTAGGGACCTTGTAGAGGTCTCTGGACACAAGTCGATATTAGGAGATATTCGTATGAGTAAAGTTATAACGTTGTTATCAATAGGTTTTAGGGAAGTTTCAATAATTATGGTATTGGAATGAAACAACTAGGTAAGTATAGACGGATTTCACTCGCGATCATGACTTTTAAATTTAAATTTCAAAGTGTTTAATACTTTCTGAAGCCTTCGCGGTTATTATATATTGGAATAAAACAACTTTTTACGGATTTAACTCGCGTGTCTTATTTTTTTGGCTGACGTTTCTGAGCCGTTACAGATTCCATAATCGTAGCAAGACACCTCAGTCTTGCTACGATAAATAGTCTTATGCTAAAGAAAGTGTATTTTATTTGAATACTTACTTTGATACTTAAGTCTAAATAGTCAAAATAAAGCAAGTAAAATAAACATAGGTAATGAAAGTTGCGTTTTTGATTATATTGTAACAAAAGAATATTAATGCTGAAATTATAAATACATTTTTTTTACTTTTTGTATTAACGTTCAAATATATTTAGTCACTTTTTTAAATCTCATACAAAAAACAGCCCTCTAGACAAGCATCCATACGACAGTAAAAATGTCAAAACAAATAAGTCTCATCATTTCGAAAAGATGAGAAATAACCTAAACATAAATAATACATAAGACGTTTCATTTATCTCTTACTAATGAACTGTATTGTTGACGTAACAGGGTTCCGTACATATGAAACCTCTGTAGAATTAATTTGACGTGCTTCGTTTGTCAGGTTACCTGAATTTATGACCTGGAATATGAGGTTAGGATTTATGGGTACACCAAGATTCAGGTAACATACTGTGTTTTATTATTTTCTAGGTTATTGGATCATTCCAATAACCATAATTATTAGCACGTTAAGAACACTTCACAGTTTCCATATTCGTATCTTGTGTTATGAATAATAATCTAACGCTAAAGACCTGCCTCGTCAGCGTTTCGCGAGAGACTACCGTCAGCTCAGTCGTGCTACGAATATGGGAGCTGTGAAGATTTAGAAACGTCAGCAAATCAAATAAAATAAGCGAGTCAAAAACGTTATACATATTAATTGTTTTATTCCAATTTACACAAAAAAATAACGTAAATTATATTTTGCTTGTGTCAGTCAGTGAAAAATGTTAACAAAATAAAAAATATAATGTTTTGAACTACTTTTTAAGCAAAATAAATATATTATTTTACGAAGCAATAGAACTTGGCATTTTAGAAGATGTCTCCACCTGGCCCTATAAAAAAGAGGCTTTATGTTATTAATGCCTCTTAAATTGCTGAAGTTATTCGGTGACTTTATTAGGTATATATTTTTTCTAGTCTTATTATATTCCGAGAGCTGGCACCAATTTCGGGGTAGATATTTGAGGCTAGCTGAAAACCTGTCACATAGCTCTCCTACTATATCCCAACACGAGACTGCAGAACTGGTTGGTCTATACTTCTATACTAGCTAGGTATATCTATACTTATATAATAAAGAGGAAAGGTTTGTTTGTTTGGATTGAATAAGCTCCTAAACGGCTGGACCGATTTGAAAATTTCTTTCATTGTTGGGAAGCTACTTTATTCCGGAGTGACATAGGCTATATAGCATATTTTGAAAATAAATATGGATCCGTGCGAAGCCGGGACTCACCGCTAGTGCCGTAATAAAATAATGGGGATTTGCCTCCAAAATAATAAAATTATATATATTATAATATATTTGAGGTAGTAATTTGCATTTATAATTATTATGTTGTAGTTTAATCTATACTAATATTATAAAGCTGAAGAGATTGTTTGTTTGTTTGTTTGAACGCGCTAATCTCAGGAGCTACTGGTTCGAATTCAAAAAATATTTTTTTGTTGGATAGACCATTTATCGAGGAAGGCTTTAGGCTATATAACATCACGCTGCGACCAATAGGAGCGAAGAAACAGCGGAAAATATGTAACAAACGGGGAAAATATGAAGCCTTATGAATAAAAGCTATTTTTTTTAATACTTCTCCTACAAAATTTAGTGAGCCTTAAAATAAAAGAGGACTATAGCTTTTTGTAGGTATATTATTCCAAAGCATTGTTTTATCATTAAATTCGAAATAAAATAAATTCGTGTCTGCCGTTTTGCAGAAAAGCTTAGCTTAGAATAACAATTTTAATTAGTCAAATGGTATTTGAATACAAAATGGCGGCACTTTATTTGATTGTTTTGTTTGCGAGGCAATTGAGATATTGCCTAAATATTTTTTTAATAAACTAGACTTTTAGTTTTTACATCGGTTAAAGAAATTCATAGTTAATTATAAATATCAAATATACATTAAAGAAAGTAACTAATGGACGTTTCATAATAATTTCCGATGACTTTGAGGTTATAAAAATTTTGAATGAAACAAATAAAAAGGATTTAACTTTACTGAGATTTAGAAAGCGCTATAGTGAGACAATCGTCAACTCAATCGTACAAAGAATATGGGAACTGTAAAGTTTTCGAAACGCCGGCAAATAAAATAAAATACTTAAATAAATCCGATATAATTGTTTAACTCTAATAGACATCTTTAATTTTGATTTTTTATCAGATATCGGCTTTTAAATTTAGTAGGTAAGTACATTATCACTTAATTATATTTGTAAAGCTGAATTTTATTTTAATTAAAAAAATATAATGATAAAACCCAAGTACCTATATAATTATCTACTGTAACATAATAACTGCAAAAGCATAAAACATATTCATAATATTTTCTATGTTTCAAATTACGTCATTAATTCAATATTATAATTATTACAAAGAACTGTACTTAATTAAAATAATGTCATTTTAATAGCAAATAGCATTATATAAAAATATGTATAAAGATAACACTTCGCGTGACTTGTGTCGGCTCGTAAAAACACCTAACTAAGTATGTAAAATATTATTATGATCCCTTCGCGGCAGTCGAAGGTTAAAAGTCTATTTTGGCAAAAAAAACGGTACTAAGTTCACCACTAAAGGCCTATAACTTCTGATGATTTTAGTATTGACTATCCAGTCAAGGTTAAGAGTAGAAGTTAGGAAGTTTTATCCATCCTAATATAATAAATAAGGAAAGGTTTGGAATTAAAGAACTTTAAACGGATTTAACTCGCGTATTTTATTTTATTGACTGACGTTTCGGAGCCTTAGCTTTAGCTTACAGCTATGCAAACAACCTTATTTATTAAATTAATTAAATAAATAATTAATCACTTTAGCATAAGACTATTCACAGCTCAGTTGTGTTACGATTATGGAATCTGTAAAGGCTCAGTAATGTCAGTCAATAAAATAAAAGCCGGGTCAAACCGCTAGTTTAGAAATAAACTCAACTCAACCTGGCCTTGTAATAAAAATACATAGATTTTATAAAAAAAATCAAACGCGTTCTTTTTTTCTATTGACAAAAAATCCGCGGTTTCATTAAAAAATCTCATTAGAGTATAGATATTTAAGATTATATAATGTTTAAATAAATATCAATATTTTTTATCTATGAATATTATGAAATCATTCACTTATAACGTCTCAGCTGAAAAATCCATGTTAAAACCCCGAATCAAATCAAACGTGAATAATTCTTAAATGTCAAAAGTAGTTTACAAAAAGCTGCATTATAATACATTTTGCACCGTAACGAATTGTGTTATGTCAGCTCATAATCTTGGCGTATTATAAAATCAACTCTAAGTTGACTGACTTAAAGTCGTGAATAGGAAACTGTTTGTAAAGTGTAAAGTGATTCTAGGTCGCGTCGTAGCATATGTCAGACAATCTCATGGGAGTTGTTTGTAGGGTGTCCCCTTTAATATAAAGAAATAAGCTACATTATCACAAAATGTATTAAAAGATAATTTTATTTATTTACTAGCGGTCCCGGCAGACGTCATCCTGCCCGTTCGAAATTCAAATTAGGTAACTTTTTTTTTTTTTTTTTTCGAACTGAATACTGAAGCGCAGTTGGCCAGCTAATGGGCCTTCACTGCAAAACCGGACGGGTGGCGAGACTCCTGAAAGGAGACTCTTAAGCCTTAGGTAACTTTAGTTAGACAATGTTTGTATGGGAAAAGAAAAGTGCTGTTTTTAGGGTTTTCCCGGCAATTATTCGATTTTTTTATCGCCGTAAGAACCATCCTTGGACTTCAACGAACATTTAAAAAAAAAATTGGCCAAATTGGTCCAGGCGTTGTCGAGTTATGCGCTTACCAACACATTTTGCGATTCATTTTTATATATAAGAGAAGAAGAAGAAGATTCTAGCTCTAGCGGTTCGTCGCGGCTTCGCACGGATCCTTTTTTTTTTTCAAAATATTCTTTAGCCTATGTCACTCCATAATATTTTTTCAAATCGGTCCGATGGTGTTTATAACTCAAACCATCAGATTGGAATGAAACAACTATTAGCGGATTTAACTCGCGTATTTTTTTTTTTATTGGCTGCCGTTTCGGTGCCTTTACAGTTTTCATAATCGTAGCACGACTGAGCTGACAATAGTCTAACGGTTAAATAGTCTAATTTTTTCATTCTAATCCTAACTAATATTATAAATGCGAAAGTAACTCTGTCTGTCTGTCTGTCTGTCTGTTACGCTTCCACGCTAAAACTACTGGACCGATTTAAATGAAATTTGGTACAAAGAAAGTCTGGAGACTGAGAAAGGACATAGGCTACTTTTTAACCGACTGCAAAAAAGGAGGAGTTCCGCGCGGACGATATCGCGGGCAGAAGCTAGTGTGTAATAATCGTGAAGGCATTAGGAAATATTATGTCCAGCCATCAGGTTTTTGAATTAGCACAGTTTAATACAATTTTGTCCATACACTGGGGCACCCTACTCGGCAGTCCGCAGCTCGCTAATCCATTTGCAAAGTAAGCAACGCAGCGACGCATTCGAAACGCCCCTTTGTTTTAGGCGTTCATTACTGCGACAGGGTCCCAACTAGGGGTGTTACTATTATGTTTTTATTACGAATGCGAATGAAATCTTCTTAAAGTACCTACTTTAATTATGTTAATTGCAAAGTTATTTTGAAAGATTGCTGACTTTTTTTTTAATTTAGCGTAAGACTATTGTTAGCTCAGTCGTGCTACGATTATGGAATATGTAAAGGCTCAGAAATGTCAGCCAATAATTAAAATACGCGAGTTAAATTTATCTATAGTTGTTTCATTCCAACAGCTGACTAATCTACTATACTTATATACTAAAAAAAAAAACAAAAATAGGTAGGTACATTTAAAAATCACAAGCCTATTGTCAGCTCGTGCTACGATTATGGAATCTGTGAAGGTTCCGAAACGTCATCTTATCCAATAAAACACGCGAGTTGTTTTATTCCAAAAAATACATTAATTGAATTAAGTCTTTCACAAGCTTTCGAACCGTTTTTGAAATAACCTCACTTGAGAAGAAACGGCAAGAAACTCACTAAGGTAATTTGACGTACATAAGTACTAGCTGTCCGCCCCGACTTTGCTCGGATCCCTTTTTTATAGCCTATGCCACTCGGGAATAGTGTAGAGCAGCTTCCCAACAGTGAAAGAATTTTTCAAATCGGTCCAGCCGTTCTGGAGCCTATTCAATCCAAACAAACAAACAAACAAACTTTTCCTCTATATTATATTAGTAAAGAAGTATAGATACAGTCCACAGTCTATTTACTAAAATAATTTGAATTACAATTTATAATATTTATTAACTAATAGATTACCTATAAAATTAAATATGTAGCAATTAGTACCTAATCGAAGTTAAAATGAAGTTAATTTAATTTAAAAAGACCAAGTATTTATCTGATCATAAACGCGGATATTTTAAAGATGCCATTCGCATCCTCAAAAGATCCGCATGTGATGGAAATGAGTATGTCGTTGCAAGTATTTGAAATGATGAGAATGTCGGTGACATCCCTAGTTGCAACGTTTGCTCGCGTTTAAAATGGAGCTTGGTTTTTTGAAATTGTAAAAGTTTCGTGTATTTTACTTTTGAAACTGACTGTGGTATGCGGATTCGAGGTCGCAGGTTCCTACTTTGATAATTTCGCTGTGTTTTTTTTTTACATAATTTTATTAATTTTAAAAACAAAAAAGTAAACGTAGCTTTACGGTTTTAGGTCAACGTGTTTTGATATCAAGGCCTACCCAACCGAACGAAACTAACGCAAAATTGTATGAAATTGACGAAATATCTCGTGGTCAGTTTCACAAAAAGGTCACTATTGACGTTACCGTTCACATTATTTTTATCTATACTAATATTATAAAGCTGAAGAGTTTGTCTGTTTGAACGCGCTAATCCCAGGAACTACTGGTTCAAATTCAAAAATTCTTTTTTTGTTGGATAGACCATTTATCGAGGAAGGCTTTAGGCTATATATATATAACAAGACTGCGACCAATAGGAGCGAAGAAACAGTGGACAATGTGAAAAAAACGGGGAAAATAACTATTCCACGCGGACGAAGTCACAGGCAGAAGCTAGTTGGACAATAAGCAGCGCCTGGCGAGTAGGTACCTACATGAAATGGCATCTGTACCTAAAGATGCTACACATATTCGGCTACCTACTATTCGGTATTCGGCCTATTCGACCACTTTTATTGGTATTC
This sequence comes from Polylopha cassiicola, assembly GCA_038024825.1. Classification (NCBI taxonomy): domain Eukaryota; kingdom Metazoa; phylum Arthropoda; class Insecta; order Lepidoptera; family Tortricidae; genus Polylopha; species Polylopha cassiicola. The sequence continues at coordinate 1,982,797 of CP149060.1, read as the reverse complement.
GGTATTCGGTCGAATCACTATTCGCGGCATTTCAATTTTATTTTAATCACAATACATGATGATCTACATTTATTGAAGCACTCGGCTTCGACTGTCGATCCCTTTTTTTATAGCCTATGTCACTCGGGAATAGTGTAGCTTTCCAAGAGTAAAAGAATATTTAAAATCGGTCCAATCGTTTAGGAGCCTATTCAATCCAAACAAACAAATAAACAAAATTTTCCTATGTATTATATTAGTATAGACATAGATATAGACAATTCAGTAAGATCTCATTTATACGAAATTCGTTAACATCATTTCACATTTAAGTAGTTATAATTGTCCATAAAACATTAGTTTTAATATAAACGAAATCGTTACGGTACTAAAAGCTAATTTTCTTGAGAGCCCTAATGTTTTTTTAAGTTAGCTTTCTTTTAACATACAAATTAGGTACCCATTATGTCTAGAACTTGAAATATGAAAAAAACAGTTTTAATACAAATTAAACTTTATAATTTTACCTAACGCTTATCCAAATACTAACATTAATTAACGTAATTACTATTATTAAAAGTGTTAAAAAGGTCATTCAGTACCTACCTATAAAATATTACTTATAACATTTTTAACAAATAAGTAATACCTACAACGTAATTTTGCAAAGCAATGTATTTAAAAAAAATATTTAACACATCACCGTTTAAGTAGGTATAGGGGCCTTAAACAAAGTGCCAACGTTCAACGTTAACGTTAAACGAAACGACCAATATGTATAAGATTTGACATCCGCAAACGTTTGTGACGTACGTGACAGTCGCTCGCGGATGTCAAATCCCATACATTTTGAACGTTTCGTTTAACGTTAACGTTGAACGTTGGCACCTTGTCTAGGCCCCTAGGTTTATTAAAATCATTAGGTACATACAATACAAATTATGAAAATTATAGCTTAGTTTAATTGGCGACTACGTCAATCGATATAATTTGTCTACCATTTTATTTTCACATCACTAAAATCACTTTTAATGATCAATTTTTATACGCCTTTAATATTTTATTGTTTACCAGTCGATGACAGGTGACATAGAGGACGTACAAATGTCACTTTTGTCTCCAAAGACACATTTTTTATTCACGTTTCAGATTTCGTGAAACTAATATTTATTTCTAGAGGCAATATTGTCGTGTGATTTATTTATTGAAAAAAAGATTAGATCTATAAGCCGTCCATGAAATATTTCGGTAGATATTAGTTAAAAGAAAAATGGCTTCGTATTTAGAAAAATCTGAAATGTTGATGCTTTTTTAAAGGAGTTTTACTGAGTTTACTGTCCGTCTGTCTGTCACCAGGCTATGAACCGTGATAGTTAGCCAGTTGACATTTTCACAGATGATTTGTATTTCTGTTGCTAATATCGCACACCTAGATCTAAAGGGATCTAACTCAAAAAAGGTACTTTTTCAGGGTAGACGAGAAACTGATTAATGTCCATATGCACGCATGAGTTTTCTGTATAAATTTATACTTTTTATAATAAAGCTAGCAGAGTTATATTAGCTGAAATCAGTTTTAGTGTAGGTGGGTTTTGCTGGAATCCGATGGTGTGCATAACTCAAATCTTCCTGTTTTTGAGTTAGATCCCTTTAGATCTAGGTGTGCGATATATCAGCAAGTTAGTACCTGCTAAAAACAGATTATTTAGGGCGGTTTCCATACAGCTATCATGATTATGCCGTTTTATATATAATGGTACGGAATCCTTCTTACGCGATACGCGACGAGCGTGACGTCACACTATGGTACAATTCATACTACAACGTGACGTCACGAGCACTCACTCCCGAACTTTAAAAGCGCTCATTTATGTATGGCATTAAGTCCGCCTATTGTACTCGTTTTTTTGTACAATAAAGTGTAAATAAATAAATAAATAAATTTACATTTGTTTGGGAGAAGGAAAAATATGTGTAAGTACCTACTACTTGATCGACAAAGAAAAAAAACCAGTCGTTGTGCCTATTGTACACAAGAGTAGCCTACAGAACCTTTGTAAATAAAGTTATCGCCCAAGGCCAAAATAGGTATACATTTTTTCAATAATTGTTTTAAATGAACCTCTTCCATCTCACTTAAATCCAATTTAGTTTGATACGATTGGCTGCTTCCAAAAGCGCCTAAGAAATATTAAGGCTCGTATTTTATCAGCTCAAATTTTATATTTAAACACACAAATTTGTTTATTGCGCATTGGACTGTGCTTTAAATGAAATTTAGTTTCTTACAAGTTTTTTCCGAAGGTTGTTTGTGTTTTTTTTTGGTGAAGTAATTTAGTATAAGTTAAGACAGTTTTTGGTAAAGAAGAACCAAGTAGGTAAGTACCTATAATTTAATTTTGTATAATGGAAATGTTTTGCCGTCGGCTCCTAAATATTATTTAAGTAGGCAAGTAAATATATTATCTTTGTAACGTTTTTAGTTAAAAATTATGTTCCCGTTCTGAAAATAAGTAGGCATTTATTACATAGAATTATTTATACTTAATTCTAGCATACTTTTGCTGGTAGTATATCAAAAAGACTAGTTACGTGCTTTCATTTAAAAATTGTCACACTATTATACTTCTTTTTTAATATATAATAGCGTATAGATACTAGTTTCTGCCCGCGAATTTATCTGCGCATGAAAAGCACCCATGTTTTAGCCCCACAGGGGTGAATTTTCAAAAATAGTAGGTACTCTCCTCCTTTAAGAAGCTCTGTACAAAAAACGAAGTTTCTAACCCTTTTAGTTGAAGCCCTACGTAGATATGTCAATCATCAAGTTAGCTTCTCCTTTCACGTACCTAACTATGTAAAATGTTGAACTATATTGGCCTAAATTTATAGCCACGATACAGTAACACCTATTTATTTGACAATCAGTACAGTATTAGTTTAAAATTCAGTTCATTATCTTTTCAGAATTCAAATAAACGTCAATCATACAAGGCTGATTTACCCCGAATCCAATAAAAGCAGACAATCACCAAAATCCTGAAACAAACACGCAACATTGCATTTACAACAAAATCGAGTTTTACCACTGACAACCCCATTCCATAAAATTAAACCTTAACGCAAGCGTTTTACAATTGAAAATGCAATACAAAAGTTGTTTTGCTAAAGAGGTGTCAACGGGAACGAAATCTTGATGCTCTGCCTTTTTGAACAAATCACAGTGACGTACGATTGATAAATGAAATTGGGTATAACTGCGACAGGAGCATTATTGATGTGGTACTGCCATTGCGTGTTTCGTATTGTATACAATTTGAACAGACTGTGACATAAGTATAGATAAGAAATTGTTTCGCATTTACAGTCTGTAACAATGTAAATTATGGCTGTGGTGAAATAACACGCACGCTTTCATAGACAGAAGGAGGTATACTTGCCAAAATACATCTAGAAAATTTCTGATGTTATCGCGGTTATACTTACATTAGAATCCTACTAATATTATAAATGCGAAAGTAACTCTGTTTGTCTGTTACGCTTTCACGCTTAAACTACTGGACCTATTTAAATGAAACTTGGTACAAAGAAAGTCTGGAGCCTGAGAAAGGACGTAGGCTACTTTTTATCCGACTGCAAAAAAGCAGGAGTTCCACACGGACGAAGTCGCAGGCAGAAGCTAGTATAATAATATAATAAAAACTCGCGAGATTTAACTCGCCTCAATCACTAGTATAAAACAAAGTCGCTTTTTCTGTCCCTATATCCCTATGTACACTTAAATCTTTAAAACTACGCAACGGATTTTGATGCGGTTTTTTTGACAGATAGAGTGATTCAAGAGGAATATTTATAGCACCCGTGTGAAGCCGGGGCAGGTCGCTAGTTTATTATAAAATGACGATTCGTAAACTTTACATATCCCATATTTGTAGCAGACTGAGCTGATGTTAGTCAAACACCCATTGAAATTTACCCGGCGTAATTTAATAAGTGTTAAAATATCGTCAGGCCAGTCGGCTACGTATATGGAAACTGTAAAGTATTCTAAACGTTAGCAAATAAACTAAGATACTCGCGTATCTACGCGAGTTAAGTCTGTTGTAATTGCCTCATTTCAATATCTAACCTTAAATCAGAAAATATCACGTACTATTTTTAACATCAGATAAATTCCAAATACCTACATTATTGAGTGAAATTAATGAAATCGCTTTACGTTTCCAGCCAGTAGGAACCAAATTGAATACCTAATGAATTTATCGACAGTCCTTTGATGGTCACCTATAATTACCGTAGTATCGAGTGATATTAGTCACGAAACCGTAATGGCGGCATTGGATGGCGGACATTTTGTGTCGGAATCGGAAGTGACTAATTATTACGGTTCTGTTGCTATCTTCGTGTAATTGTTCTTTTTTCGAATTCTGAAAGGTAAGAGTTCGTTTATCTATATTTTGGTGAATAAGTAATAATGATTGTTATTCGTTATATGTTACCTATATATTTAGTAAGTATATTCCATTTTTGTGTACTTATATAGTATTTCTTTATGGAGTTTATTTTTGTTTTTGGTAATTGTTTGCACTTACGAACTGTTTTTTTTTCTGCATGACTCGAAGGTTAACTGATAGAAAATGCCACAAGACAGTAAGTAAGCCTTTTATACACGTACTTAAGTTTTTTTACAATAAATCAATACAAATCATCAATCAATGTTTAATCTTATTGTTCATTGTTTTTGTTTTTGACGATCTCAATATGAGTAGGTACATAGGTATAATTTGACATAATAATGTAATTATACTGTATAAATTTTGGGAAATAAATTAATCTAATCTAATCCAATCTAATGAGACCTAATCAACCTAACTCTCATGCCTAATGCAAAAATATTTTCTAATACTCTCTATCAAACTTTACTAAGTATAAAAGCTTAATTTCGTTAACTACAAGTTAAATGAATTATCGAACGTGACCCCCAACTTAGAGGCGTGTTCCTCTAGATGGATAAGTGGTTTTTCTCTCTCGTATTTCTCTATGTGTTTACAGAGAGGCACGTGACTGGGATTTCTGAACGATAGTTAAGGCAATGGTGGTTGTCCTGTTTTGTTTTTGGACATTAAATACTTAGACAATTTATACTATTATTATAAAGCTGAAGAGTTTGTTTGTTTGTTTGTTTTTTTTATCGAGGAAGGCTTTAGGCTATATATCCCTACTAATATTATAAATGCGAAAGTAACTCTGTCTGTCTGTCTGTCTGTTACACTTTCACGCTAAAACTACTGGACCGATTTAAATAAAATTTGGTACAAAGAAAGTCTGGGGCATGAGGAAGGACATAGGCTACGTTTTAACCGACTGCAAAAAAGGAGGAGTTTCACGCAGACGAAGTCGCGGGCAGAAGCTAGTAGGTATATATATCAAGCTGCGACCAATAGGAGCGAAGAAACAGTGGAAAATGTGTAAAAAAACGGGGAAAATATGAAGCCTTATGAAGAATTACTATTCCACGGGGACGAAGTCGCGGGCACAGCTAGTCATTCTATATGACCAAGGGCGTGCATTCCATATAGGCACAATAGTATAAATGTATAAAGTGCCTACCGACGCTACGCGACTGTCACTGCACGCGCCTGTATATGACTGTACTTTTTAAGGTAAGATGGGACTGTATTACTGAGATTCCACTGTCCGTCCGTCCATCTACCAACTGTATGATAGTTGAAATGTTCACAGATCATGTAGGTATACCTATAAGTGATAGATAGTCAGCTCAGCCGTGCTTAGATTATGGAAACTGTGAAGTTCCATAATCTAAGCAAATCTACACATGCTCTCTGTTTGCTTTAAAGGTTGTCTGGTAGAGAATGCCGTATGGCATTAAGTCCGCCTTTTGTACATTTGTTTTTTATTGTGCAATGAAGTGTAAATAAATAATAAATAAATAAGTTTACGAAACGTTAGCCAATAGAATAAAATATGCGAGTTGTTTCATTCCAAACTGTAGACAACCTTCAGAAATTATTACATACATAACATGAACATTTTACGAAAACATAAGGAGACGGAAATGTAATCAAAATCAATAAAAAACAGATAAACAGTTTTAGGTAAAACTTTAGCTATAAAACTTTCCTAACCTATTAAGAAGAATAGGGACATAAAACCCAATTCTTATGTCAGTTTTGAACTGAAATACTCAAGTGACATATAAATTTACTATTTAAATCGGTCATTAAAAACTGATGAGCTTTTACATTATTCATAATATGAATATATATTATATAAGAATAAATGTTGTAAATTCTGATGCATTCGCGGTATTATGCATTGGAATCAAACGTCAGTAAACAAATCCGTGCTGTTACATTCCAAAACGTAATAACCACGAAAGCATCAGAAATTATTACATATAGCTTCTGCCCGCGACTTCGTCCGCATGGAACTTCTCCTTTCTTGCAGTCGGTTAAAAAGTAGCCTATGTCCTTTCTCAGGCTCCAGACTTTCTTTTAAATCGGTTCTGTAGTTTTAGCGTGAAAGCGTAACAGACAGACAGACAGACAGAGTTACTTTCTCGTTTATAATATTAGTTAGGATTATTTCTAAAATCAAGTGTCTAACATACAAAACATTTACCAATTTTATATAAAATTAAGACGAAAAGCGAATTCAAAATTAACGTATTTATACCTTCCTTTGTTCCCAAATTTCCCATTGTCGATTTCCAGTGCTGAGTCCAGTGTTGGGACGTTTTCCATTATAGCAAGTTGTGCGACTTGTGTGTATGTATTTGCATTGTGTTTCCTAGTAATTGGGTCAACTCTACCTTGGTTCTAACACTATATTTACACTATACATAGTCTGTACGTGGCTTGAGATATTCATTCGGAAAACAAACAGTACATAATATATTGTTTCCATATCATGAAATACAACATACAACTGAAATATCGTGCCAGGGCCAAAAATAAAAATACATAAGTATAAAGTTTTGACATAATAATAATTCGCACACCTAGATCTAAAGGGATCTAACTCAAAAACCGGAAGATTTGAGTTATGCACACCATCGGATTCCAGCAAAACCCACCAACACTAAAACAGATTTCAGCTAATATAACTCTGCTAGCTTTATTATAAAAAGTATACATTTATACAGAAAACTCATGTTCAATCAGTTTCTCGCCTCTCCTGCAAAAGTACCTTTTTTGAGTTAGCTCTCTTTAGATCTAGGTGTGCGAATATGCTTGACAGATTATAATTAATTATATCTTTGACGGCTTGGTCTGGTAGTATGAGAAATAGTACAATTAATTGATTAAATGAACTTACCTAAAGTGAAGTTTAATCATAATTATGTGAGGTTCATTGTCCGAGATATAATTATTGTAGTGTATGTAGATCACACCGACTGTCACGATATTTTTAAAGCTACTCAAAGAAAAAACGCCTCTGCTCGCACTCCCGCGCTGTCACACGGATATACTTCATTATGTTGAAAGTATGAACAACCCTATACCTTAGAGGGAAAAAAAATAATAATTATAATAACATAACAAGTCCATATAATATTATATGTATTTTAGTATTATTTTTGGGAAAAGGGTGGGAAGCTATATCTCGGACAATGAACCTCACATAATTATGATTAAACTTCACTTTAGGTAAGTTCATTTAATCAATTAATTATGTTTATTCATTGTCCGAGATATAATTATTGTAGATGTTTGAAGATAGGGTTGTGAATAGATAATAAAATGCAATTATTAAATTATAAGAAAAAAACGTTTTTATTAAGAAAATAAAATTAACCCAAAATACACATTAAAACTTCTATTTGCTTAAATAACTACAGCCTTGTAGGTAAATACCTAGACTTTCCTAGATACAGGCCTACTTAGGTATCAATATTGACTAACATACATAAAGAACAATCATCACTAAAAGAGATTCATTAACTTGTAATAATCCTATCATGAGTATCACAAATTGCCTGCTAAAGGCCATAGCATCTGTCACAGGTCTATTATAAAAATGAGCAAAAGTAAGAGAAGTAGGTATCAGGTCACCCAGCTGCTTTAATGTTGCTTTAATCCATCTGCTAATGGATTGTGGCGAAGCACAGTGGAATGGTTTTTTGTATGTTAAAATGAGATTTTTAGTAAGTTTTTCTAATACCCTTGATTTGGGTAATAACTAGTTAACAGATTAAGACCTGAACATGGGTACCAAGTGAGGCAATTTAATCCCAGTTTATTTATAATTTTACTGAAAGCTAAATGAGATAATTTCCACTCAATGTTAATTTTCCTAAATTCTCTATCAGCTTCTATATTATATTTAGTATTAATTAGACTAATATGTCATTGTGATGCAAAATTCCAATTATTTTTATGTTCACACCATTTGCCAGAGAATATAATATTTTTTATAAACCTAGTATAATTTTCTGTAAATAAAATTTTAACATCAAGATAAATAGAAGAAAGTATGTCATTATTGCTGAGATAAGTCACAACCTGTAGGGTAGTGTTTAATTTGATATACTTTCTTCCCAATAAGAATATAGATATTTTGGTACAGTAATTGATAGATAGAATGAAATATGTCTCTGTTAAGGGCCATAAGACAGTTTTAACATTAATTTGTAATCAGTTTTATGTCTTTTAATTTAAAATGTATTTATATAGTATTTTCGATTTTTAAAATAAGTCTATAGGTATATATTTTAATTATTATTTTCAAATGAACATATCAGTAATAGCCCTAACTTCAAAAGTATCTGTATTTCAATTTAAAAATTATGTTTATCACAATCAGGCCACTGTTGGTCCAGAAATAAAAAGGGTTTAGTATCCTTTTAATCAGTTTAGCACATTAGGATTATCAGTTACATATTTGGTTTCAATTGTGGACAAAATATTTGAGTCGACCAGCATGAATATGTACCTGTACTAATGACGCCTGTAGTTGGATTTCTGTGGTGGTGAATGACGCTTGGTGTTCCTGTTTTGATGAACTAGAGGCGGATCTCGACGGTATCTCGTTGATTTGTTTGACCACTGCTTGTTGTGTAGCAGTTGAGTTTCCTGTGTCGGTGGAGATTTTCGATTTAAAGGCTGGGTGTTTGGTTTAATTTTGTGACTGGTTATTTGCACCTTATGAGCAGACTTTATTTTTTCCATTAGGTCCTTTCCAAAAAGCCATTCATCCGTCACAGTATTCTTAGCTGCTAATTGAACATCTTTATTTGCACCAGCTAGAGCAGAAAACTTCCTGGAATTATCGTCATGGTAAAATATGTCAGTAGCAAATTTTGCTGCATCGCTCATGTATTCAATTAGCTTTATACTATTTATGTTACCACTTAAAATGTCTGTTAGGCAATAGCCTAGACATGACAGTATCTTTCCCAGGCTATTTTGTCTAGATATGATTCTTTTGTCTCTATTTTGTGATAGTTCCGATATTGCGGCAGCTATTTCTAAATTGAGTTTTGAAGGTGTCGCTCTTGGTAAGTTTCTAGGTATCAAATGTTTTGCGTCGAGCGCTTGTCTGGCTTCTTTGGTCAGTCCAGTATTTAAAATTTTAGTCCATCGGGATGCCAACTCTTCATTGATAGGTATGCCATCTTCTTCCTTGTCCATACCTTCTTCTCCTAAGGCAGCCAAGAATTCATCAGGCAAGCAGAGTGTCAACGCCTCATCTAGACATAATATTAATAATATTAGTATATATAACAACACATAATTGTTTTATAATTTTTGTTGATATGACATCATAAGTAGTATGTATTTTATCTGTCCACCCGCTTAGTGGTGGCGCTAGTCAAGATAATAATATATATATATATATATAACATGTCAATCCGCTATTGTGATTGCGCAAAGTTATAGGAATAATTATTTGTAGGTATTGTAAGTGTAACATGTCTAACCGCATTGTGTTAGCGCTAAGATAATGTCCATAAAGGTAAATTTCTTTTTCTGCCATGTTGTTTTATATTAAGATTTTAATTGGATTCTGTTTAAAAACACACCTGTGTTGGGTCCAGTTGTTTGAGGCTGAGTTGTTGATGTTCTGGGTTCCTGCAGTTTTGTTTCTAGTTCCGCCGCGCTTTCGCATGATGTGTCAGATTCAATATTTGTTATATTCTTCAGCTTTTCAGTTAGCTTCTTGATTTTCTTCTTAATTTGTTCTTCGTCTAGGGTTTTGTTTTTCCTTTTTCCCATTTTAAACACTTAGAAAAAACTTTTTTCCCGGACGAAAAAACGTGAGCGTCGTTACCGTGAATTTCGAGAAGGCGAAAGGAAGCGGAAACGAAAAAATCTAAGGGAAGTGTAGACAATTTACAGATAAAGAAAAGTAAAAACCGTTAGTTGTATTTTTCTAGGTTGTATTAAATCTGCGACGAGTTATTTTTATCTATTGTCTATGCTTTAATTGGAGGAATTATTATCTGTCAAAAGACGAACCTGTTCCTCTTCTTATGACAAAAATATATTTAAGATAAAATCAACTACTTACATAATGATTTCAGTTATAAATTCTTGTCGTAGATGTTGTTATCATGATAATTGACTCACCAGACACTTGTTTATTCAAAACAACAACATAACCTCTTATAGAACACAATCCGGTGGCGATGTAAAACGCTTAAATTCTTGTGAAAAACACGTGATTTTTATAATTCGAACACTTTTGTCACTTCTATAATACATTTTAGTAAGGATAATGTAGATTAACTTAATATAATGCTTAATTTTTAATATAAAAACGTAACGCGTACACTGACAGTTCGGCACGAAAAACATAATGAAGTATATCCGTGTGACAGCGCGGGAGTGCGAGCAGAGGCGTTTTTTCTTTGAGTAGCTTTAAAAATATCGTGACAGTCGGTGTGATCTACATACACTACAATAATTATATCTCGGACAATGAATAAACATAATTTATATACAATGTGACGTCACAAGCCCTCACTCCCGAACTGTTGAAGCGCTTATCTGTGGTCATTTACCTTTCGATTAAGAAAAAAAAACTGTCTGATAGGTAAATGTAAACTACGATCTATCAATAAGAAATCGATCGATATTTTGGTTTAGTACCATAGTTTTTAATTATAATGATATTTTGTACTAAGAAGGGAGTAAATCTTGTCTATTATATCTGTCTAATAATTTTGGTTTTACTTTCTGTACAAAAAAAGTGGTTAGGTACACAGGTAACTTTATTTTTGTTTTTTTTTTTTAACATAAGACTATTAGATTAGACAAGATTAGATTTATTGTCAGCTCAGTCGTGCTACAATTATAGAATCTGTAAAGGCTCCAAAACGTCAGCAAATAAAATAAAATACGCAAGTTAAATCCGTTTAAAGTTGTTTTAAATCCAATAACTATTATCATTATGACTAAATACCCCTAATTAAAATCTAGTTAAAAACAAACATTCAGCACAAATAGAACCAATTTGTGAGCAGAAACCATTTCCATACGAAATACTTCAAACTGAACATAACCTAAATGTTTCAACGCTCGTGTACATTTCATTTAGTTTTTTTATTGCTTTCAATTTACTAAATCCTGCCACTTGGTTCATTGGCATCTGGTTTGAATAGTAAAATGTTGAATTTTTTTAACAACTATGCTCTACGATTGTTCATGTACAATGTTGATTGAAAGTGTAACGCTAAAAATATTTTATTTTAGTCAGACTGGAATAGAAAAATGTGCAGTTGATTGAACGTGCTTTGTTTGAAATTTTATTTTAGTTATCCCTCTTGAATATACCTATATCTATCTACTTATATAAATATCTATACTAATATTATAAAGCTGAAGAGTTTGTTTGTTTGTTTGTTTGAACGCGCTAATCTCAGGAACTACTGGTTCGAATTCAAAAATTATTTTTTTGTTGGATAGACCATTTATCGAGGAAGGTTTTAGGCTATATAACATCACGCTGCGACCAATAGGAGCAAAGAAACAGTGGAAAATGTGTAAAAAACGGGGAAAATATGCAGCCTTATGAAGAATTACTATTCCACGGGGACGAAGTCGCGGGCACAGCAAGTCTGGCTAAAACTCAAGAACGGCTTAATCGATTTGGCTGATTTTAGCAGGTATTGAAATGTTTATGGATGTTCATCATCATCAGCCTATCGCAGTTCACTGCTGGACATAGGCCTCTCCAATTGCACGCCACTTTGCTCGATCTTCGGCTGCCTACCTACCTGGGTTATCTACTAAAGGTAATAAACTAATAACGTTAAAATAATAATATCGTCAGCTCAGTTGAGCTACGAATATGAGAACTGTAAAGATTTAATTGTACCTATATAAGACTTAAAATTCAACTTTTGTATAAAATAACTATTAAAACATGAGTTAAAATACATTTTATTTGCATCGTTAAACGGTAGATTTTTCACAAATAAACTTGCCAATAAACATTTTAAAATATGCAATTTAGTATCGAGTTACAGACGCATAATATTAATATTATAGTATTACTACAACAAAACCTTTACGTGACAAAGCAGAAACCTGATATCAGATAGGGGTAAATCCGTACACAAACTAGTACGTATAACTATAAGTACCACAGAATCTCGTTCAGAAATACATTTCCTTTACCCTACTTAATGTAAGAGGGGTGATTTATACCACTATTCAGCTATAATGTACCGCTATCGGAATATCTGATAAGGCTGTTATGTATCATTAGATATTTGTAAGATTTCTCTTATACTTTAACTAGCGACCCGTCCCGGCTTCACATGGGCGCTATAAACCTATCTAATAAAAATACTGCATCAAAATCCGTTGCGTAGTTTTAAAGATTTAAGCGTACATAGGGGTGTAGAGACAGAAAAAGCGACTTTTTATACTATGTATCAAATCATTTCACACATGTACACATAGTAACATTTATTTACTTGAATTCACTGTTTATCACCATTACGGTATTACCCGAAAGTACCTGCCTTGGTTATTTTTGTTATTATTAAGCAAATTATGTTACAACGTATATTAAATCAAAATTATACAATATCTCAAATAATCATATTAAAAAAAACGTATTGAATCAAGATATTGTATTGTAATTGAAAGTAGGTAGTTTACATTATGTAAACACTTTAAAAATTTCTGATGCCTTCGCGGTTATTACACTTTGGAATGAAACAACTATTAACGGATTTAACTCGCGTATTTTTATTTTATTTTATTTGCTCTTTAGCGTTAGACTATTGTCAGCTCAGTCGTGCTACGATTTTGGAAACTGTGAAGAATCCGAAACGTCAGCAAATAAAATAAAATAAAAATACGCTAGTTAAATCCGTTAATAGTTGTTTCATTCCAATGTAAACACTTTAGTTAGACTATCATCGGATCGGTCCACAACGAATATGGGAGCTGTAAAGTTTTCGAAACTACATTAAATTGGTAAAAGCTCCAACTTTAATTTAACTTTTATAATAAAGAAGTTTTTTAAGTAGGTATTATAAAAAAATATCGCAGCATTTCCTTTTAATAGACAGTATAATTAAATTTGTACAATTATTTTGTATAAACATAATCCAGGACTCTGTTAAATTTACTTTGTATATAAGAATTTTAATTAACGTTTTACGAACTTTGATGTACAAGGAATCCTAAGAAATGTTTAAATGACTTCTTAATTATAAAACGAATGTACTTATATACTTATTAATATTTAGTAAATAAATTATGTACTTATATAAATTATAAAGGATTGTTTACAGTAAGTATTTTCTTTAGTTATGTAGGTCTGCTTATAAAGGAAACTTCGGTATTGTAATGGTATTGTAAATAATATTTAATACTAGCGGACCGCCCCGGCATTGCACGGATCCCTATTTATTTTTTAAATATAATATAGCCTACACACTTCATAGGCGATAACAAAATAAAGTAAGCATAATTAAAAACCTAAAGCTGCAATACCTAGCTCGAAAATAAATACCATTTTAAATAAAGATAAAGTAAAATTGAAGGCTGGCAGTTTAGAATCAGTCCCTGTGTTTGCAAATTAAAAAAGTTTTGCCCCTTCGGCCATCTTGAAAACGAGGAATGTACGTCCTTGTAATTATAATGATAATGACTAGATAGGCATCATTGCTACAATTATATCGTCAGTAGATGGCGAAAAATGCTTAAACGCCATTTTGGCCAAAATGAGTTATATTATATATCATTGGAAAGCATTTTTTTCGCGTCGAAATGTCTGGGTTTCATGGCGATCTATGCACTATTTTAAGCGCTTAAGCATTGCGAAAAATCGACGATAATTCTATATTCAATTTCTTAAGCGACGAATTTTTGACGTTTTTGGGTACAGGTGTCGCTTCAGCACTCTTTTACGTTTCAAATTCTATAAGATTTTTTTTCAACATTTTGTTCTTCATAACAACATAAGCAGTTTCCGTTTTCTGCTCTTTCAATAAAATTGTTACATAAGCAATAATCCCAAAAGTACCAGTTTGGCGGTTAAGCATTTTTCACTTTTCACTGACGATATAAGGTGTGTGAAACCATATCTATAATGGCTACTAATCTTATATTTCCTTCAATTCAAAGCCAATTTGATTTCAAAAACGTAACCTTCGACGTAAGCAAGATGGCCGCCTTAGACCCAAATCCTTTCGTTACCGTTTGAACTCAAACGGGAATACGCTGTTTATTGTATTGAAATCGTTTTACCCATTTGCTTACAATTCAAGTAAAGGGTAGAAAACGGTTGGGGAATAAATTTATGTTTTTACAGGTAGGTGCAAATGTTTATAGACTCGAAGAGGTGAAAATAAGTATGGTACTTAGATGGAATTTTGCTTTGGAAATCTCTACTTCTCAAAAATTTGATGCGGTAGATACTTAGGTACGTACATTTGATAGACTAAATTTAATTAATATTCTTACTATTCCTAGCGCATAATATAATATTATAACTATGTTGGTACTTATATTATTATTATAATTTCACTTTTTATTGCCATTTTACGTTCTATTGTTATATTTTTTTAGGCATCAGAAATTATTAATAACTCCCTTTTAGACAACTGTATGGAAACAATTTAATCCAAATATAGGTTACCTACTAGCCATTTAAACTCTTGTAGGTAAGTACTTAATAGAAAAACAAAAACCGGCCTAGCTCTTCCTCGATTCAAGCACGAAGGTCAAATCTAATAACTACAAAATTAAAACAAAACAAGTTGAAAAACACAATTTAAAGTTAAACCAATCTAACTTGGACAATGGAGGGCTCAATTCGCTTAGCAATTAGGACGAAAGGCTTTTTGCAATGTCAGTTGTAGTAAATGAAACGGTTAGCTTAACCCGAGCTGTTTGTAATGGTTCACTATTTAGACGCCTATTTCTGAAAACAGATCGTTCCATGTTACGAGAAATAAATCCCTACTAATATTATAAATGCGAAAGTAACTCTGTCTGTCTGTCTGTTACGCTTTCACGCTAAAACTACTGGATTTAAATGAAATTTGGTACAAAGAAAGTCTGGAGCCTGAGAAAGGATATAGGCTACTTTTTTACCGACTGCAAAAAAGGAGGAGTTCCACGAGGACGAAGTCGCGGGCAGAAGCTAGTTTTATATTATAATTACCTAAATCATTTATTAGTAAATAGATCGTAAAATCGGCCAGGTGCGAGTTGGACTTGCGCCCGGAAGGTTCATTACCATTTATATAAATAAACATTTTAACTTCCTTTGGACCAATTAGACACTTAATTCTTTTTTTATTGTGCCAATATGAAACAACTTTAAACGGATTTAACTTCAGATTTAGCTTCAGCGCCATCTATGTGTAGTGCTTTGCGTTTCTTCAACAAACTTAACGGCAATTGATGTTACGTAAAAGTCTTAGATAACCCAGATGTTGGAAAAAGAGGAATTTAAGTGGTTTTCAACGATGCCTAGTCACTCTTTATTACTACTTACTTCAGATGGTTTGCGATTAGAAATGGATGCTAGATGGATTTAAAATGACCTATAAATTTTATTTGCATTAGATAACGTTCAAATTGCCCATCTATTTTTTATATTGAGAATATTTATGACGTTTTTGGTAGGTTGCAAATTTATGGTCGTTTTTTATTTTTTATGTTAGCTTCTGAACTCCACGATATGGTGTAAATGTGTGTATGACCTATAATCATCATGTGACCTATATTTTAAGTCTATAAAATATATTATATAATTCTAAAAGCTCTGATATATCGCACACCTAGATCTAAAGGGAGCTAACTCAAAAAAAGTAACTTTTTCGGGAGAGGCGAAATTGTTGTAAGGAATCGGATCCTTTTTTTAAGCGTGTGTTTAATTAAAATCTTCAGATTTTTGAGTTAGCTCCCTTTAGATCTACGTGTGCGATATATAAAATTTGTTAGTAGTGTTCTTGAATCTACTAAAGTCTCAATACTTTTCAAAATATCAGCAGAAAATATACACACAGCAGTTAAAATCAAATGAAACCCCTCGTTTTTCGTTAGGTGACTTTATTTCCCAACCCTTAAGAAACAAATTGATTACAAAGAAATAAAACTACTGCATAACAAGCGTCCTGTGGCAACCCTCGCCACAAAAAACGGGGAAAATCTCATCAAATCAGGGCAGCCATTTGCAACAAAAGAATCTGTCGAAAGGAACTTTTTCTTAAACTTGTAACAATTGGAAACAAAAGTAAATTATGGAACGGTGCCACCGGGACGGGATTATGAAAAATGGTGGGATTTTCTTATTACATAATTTTACATTCGCACACCTAGATCTAAAGGGAGCTAACTAAAAAAAGTTAATTTTTGATGCCTTCGCGGTTATTATACATCGGAATGAAACAAGTATTAACAGATTTATCTCGCGTATTTTATTTTAATTGATGATGTTTCGGATTTTTTATAGCTTCCATAAAATAATAATCATTTTTCGCCTCTCCTCAAAAAGTTACTTTTTCAAGAGAGGCGAAAAACTAATGCACGCATGAGTTTTCTGTATAAATTTAAGCTTTTTATAATGAAGCTAGCAAAGTTAGCTTAGATCTTAGATGTAAGGAATCCGATGGTGCGCATAACTTAAATCTTCAGTTTTTTGAGTTAGCTCCCTTTAGTTCTAGGTGTGCGAATGGCGACGGGTAGGGCTAACCTGATTCCGTGGGCCGAGAGGTAAAATTTTCCCCATTCTTTTTAATTGTCTGTAAATTTTCTGGTTTCCACTTGATTTATTTTTGTCGCCGGAATTTCGGTTGCGATTTGAATGTGGAACTCGGTTTTGATATCATAATCCGTATTCACTTTTATGAAATATTACGGTTTCTTGAATTTCCTTTTATGACTCGGTTTCGTTTGACTTTAAGCGAGGAATTAATTTGGTATTAAGTTACTTTGTTTATAATTGAATAGGATTCTGTTTCAAATTCAATTAATTTAGTAAAACATTGAACAAAATGACGTAAAATAAAGATATACGTGCCATTTTCTATAAAATCCTTACTAATATTATAAATGCGAAAGTAACTCTGTCTGTCTGTCTGTTACGCTTTCACGCTAAAACTACTGGACCGATTTAAATGAAATTTGGTACGAAGAAAGTCTGGAGCCTGAGAAAGGACATAGGCTACTTTTTAACCGACTGCAAAAAAGGAGGAGTTCCACGCGGACGAAGTCGCGGGCAGAAGCTAGTATTGTAATATGATATAAGCAGGTGCGTGCAGTGGAGGGAACGTAAGTATGGCGCCAGGGTAGGCACTTCACACTTTAGTAACATTGTGCCTATACGGAATGCACACCCTTGGATATAAGTTAATTTGAAAAATAGGTAATGTAGCATAGCATTCAAATGGTGAAAAAAAAAATGAAATAGCCTATATAATACTGTATATACAAAATCTTTCTTCTTTATATTATTAGTATGGATTTAAAATTCAATGTAAATATAGGCTTTTACTATTAAATGGAGTTGAATAGAATATTTAGGCTACTTTTTTCTAGATTTTTATGCTCACTGAACTATAACGCTTTTTAAGAAACCTTCTATTATAATAAAAAAACCTCTGAACATTTAAATATCCAGTGAAATTTTAGTTCAAAAAGAAATTGTGTCGAATCCTTTTAACATTTTTAATATTTAAATATTATCCTTTTAGTTAAATATTTATTTTTCAGACTTGTAATATACATTTATAGCGTAGATTTTTCAACGAATATATTTAAAGCTTGAAATTATTTGCCTAACCTAAAAGAAAAAGTTGTGTAAATTTAATATTCTTTTCCTTTGGTACATTCTCTTTAGTAAAGACTAAGTCATCTTATTTAAAAGGGAGGATGTTGTTTTTTTATAAGCAAAAGTTTTAACGAAAAATAGTGCGAGTATCGCACACTTAATATCAAAAAGGGTGCAAGTGTATATTGCATGTGATGGACTCATTACCTTCTTTTGCCCCAAAAATGATGCAAATAAGAGGCCAACCACTTACGTGGTACTAAATCTTAATGCTATAAAAATCACCTTTATACAACCTTGTACATAGAACTTGAGATAAATACAATACATTTTTTTAATAATTATTAAAAACAACTTACCTTTCGGAATCGCAAAGAAAACTGCCACCAGGTAATCAGTTTCTTTTTTCTAATTGACGTCCATTACCTTAAAAAAAAGAAACATTTATGTAGATATATAAATCTATAATTATGTTAACTACAATTTGTTATATAGCCTTTTTGTCTATAGGTACCTACGTTTTGTAACATTATCTAATCTGACAGCTGTTATCTATACTTCTATACTAATATTATAAAGCTGAAGAGTTTGTTTGTTTGTTTGTTTGAACGCGCTAATCTCAGGAACTACTGGTTCGAATTCAAAAATTCTTTTTTTGTTGGATAGAACATTTATCGAGGAAGGCTTTAGGCTATATAACATTACGCTGCGACCAATAGGAGCGAAGAAACAGTGGAAAATGTGTAAAAAACGGGGGAAAATTACTATTCCACGGGGACGAAGTCGCGGGCACAGCTAGTATTATATAAGTAAGGAGTGAATTCTGCTTGGCTTTGTTCCTAGAAATTATCCTTATTAGTTACCTATTTAAAGTTATTTGTCTAAAGATATTTATTTAACATTTAAATCTTAAATTTAATACAATAAGAGGTCTGAAGTAAGTCAAAAGTATCAAGCGAGCACTAACTGCCACCAATCACAGACCAGCTTCTCTCTCATTGGTGGAAACGACAGCTAACTTCACTCGATACCCATCTAGCGGATTTCTAACATACGTCTTCCTAGAAAACCTCCCATGTTTTCTCTACAAACATGGCGCCTCAACACAAACAAAATTCCATTTTCGAATTTCACCAACGTATTCAAGGTAAGGAAATACTTTGCTAAAACGCGCTGTCAAATGAACCGCGGTGGTACACGGTTCTACCGACGCGGGGTCTGAAAAACCATCTCCCTAGAGGGTGAAGCCATTTGAAAAACGAATTCAAACGTGACGACCGGCACTTATAGCTACATACAGCCAACATGGAGGTAACAAGCTTGCGTACTGGCTGAAAATAAATGTTTTACACGTATTTTTGTTTATTCTACGTTTGGTGTCTCTGGCTCGTTAGTCTGTTTTTAAATTAGGAATATTGAATACGTAATTCGATGTGAGTTATTTTAACTGACTGAAACAGCCTTCTCTATGAAATATTTTGACGTTATCGATCGATTACGTTACTAGAAAAAGAGGTATGAAATTAGGTACGATAACTTGAAGCCAGTACTACGCTCACCGTTAGTCTACTATGATTTTTCGTTCTACGATAAGCTGTAGGTACCTATAGTTAAGTAAGTAAGGGACGTGATTTTCTGTGTAAATTTTGGAATAATATTTTGTTCATTAACGGAAAAGTACTTGACCTATATCGAAAAAGGGAGTTGAGTTTGTCTCAAATTATCATATTTATATTTTATGACAAAATTCAGATTCCAAGATAATTTATGGCGTGAGTAATTAATAACTATTTTTACACGTTCGAAGCGTTTAGAGTTCTTTTTAAAGTCTAGATAAATGCTAAGCGCTAACAGCAACCTAACGAAACTAATTCAAAACAATTTCGAATTGATACTCTTACCCAAAGAATAACTGACCACTTAACACGTTCACATCAATTTAACACGTCTTTCGGTTGCTAGTTATGTAAGCATATTTACTGAGTTAGAGTTAACTTCTAAATGAGATAATTCTAGATCTTACATCTCTCTTAGCCCATCAAATAGACTGACGCTGCGAGGTAGACTCAAAGCAAGGTAATGTTTAACTTGGCTGCCACGTGAGTTGAGCTGAGTTTGTATTTAGACAGGACTTTAGTTAGAAGTAGTCAATCATTTTGGCTGAAGTATTAAGTAAATATGTCTAGTGCCTACTACATAAGTAGCAACCGAACGAAGGATGAAGAAATTGACTTACGTGAACACGTTACGTGGTCAGATATCGTTTAGGTAAGTATATCAATTCGAAACAGTTTTGAATTAATAATTAGTAATAATTACATAATAATTTCTGATGCCTTCGCGGTTATTACACATTGGAATGAAACAACTGTTAACGGATTTAACTCGCGTATTTTTATTTTATTTTATTAGCTGACGTTTCGGATTCTTTACAGTTTCCATAATCGTAGCACTACTGAGCTGACAATAGTCTAACGCTAAAGTGATTAATACAGTTATGCAAACTACCTTATATTTAAATTACAAATTTTGAAAAACTACCCTATTCTGAATTATGAAATACAAATGTTACATTTTACGCAAAAAAATTTACTGTTATACATTACAATTAAAACCTAATAGGGGGCGTTACTAGCGCTTAGGAAAGACCATCATTACTGAGAAGAATTTTTAATTAGTTTAATTAGCTTACTATTAGCGATTAGCATTTATCTAGACTATAAAAAGAAACTTTAAACAATTCGATGTGTAGAAATAGTTATTAATTTACAGTCTACTCGTCTAAGACTGAGAAATCACTACCTACATAGTATAAAACAAAGTCGCTTTTTCTGTCCCTATATCCCTAAGTACGCTTAAATCTTTAAAACTACGCAACGGATTTTGATGCGGTTTTTTTTAATAGATAGAGTGATTCTAGAGGAAGGTTTGTAGCACCCGTGTGAAGCCGGGGCGGGTCGCTAGTTCTTCATAAATAAGAATAAAAATCTGTTCAAATAATGTAAATTCGCTGTTCTGTGCCTACGTTATGCGATGAGATCACGTGCAATTAAAATGGCCGCCACAAAATGGCGATGCAATATGGCGACCAAATTGAAATCGGTTTCGTATTATTATGCATGTTTTGATTGAGTTATTCTCTCGGTGATTATCGCTTGATTGGATATCTTTGTTTTATTTGTGGTTTTTCGTTCAATTATCCCATTTTATCTGGGGTAGGTAACGATATGATGTTTTTTTTAACAGGTGAATATTTGGTTTTAAAAATAGTGTTCACATAGTTTGTGCTTGAGTATTAATGGATAATTAATGTAAATAATTTAGCGTAACAAATTAAATAATTTTCAGAAATAGTCACCCTTAAGCCTTAATTACTTTAATTAGCCCTTTTTGAATAGATAGGTAGGTACTATAGATTTTTTAATGATGGCTTTATGTACCTATATCATATATAGGTTTATATAATACACACTTAATTGAAGTATTTGTATCAATGTATTCGCTTATTAAGCAAATTGACCTAATTTGACTTTTTCCGTAAGAATAAAACAATTTTTTCATGTTTCAAAATACAAACACTTACCTACTTACCTAATTACTTCGAAATAAATTGAACCTTAAGTAATACCTTCAATGATTTAGTATTTTGTTTTAAAACCTTCCCCAGAACGAAATAAATGCAAAATTGTTTGGAATTAACGTAATCCAACGAAAAATTATGTATATTTTTCATTCGACATCGGATTTAACTCGAGTACCTATTTTATATTGTTTGCCAGCGTTTCTATAACTTTACATTTCCTATATTCGTAGCCGACTGCGCTGACGAGTTTGACAATAAACTGATTTTTTTTAAATTGCCACTTGTCTAAGGGTCCTTGTATCAAAAACCCAATATTGAAATCGTAAAACAATTTCATAATCTTGGATACTTCATTAAAATGATGTTTCAACGATTAATCGAAAACGACCCTTCTTATTAAAAATTCTTAAAGAAAATTTATAACCTTCGGGTTAATTTGCAAATGATTGTAAGGATCATTATCTTGAGAAGATTTTATTATTCAAAAATGGACCTTAAAACAATGGACTTTGAATCTCATTTGCCTTTTACGCTCTTTTAAAACATTTTTTCCCTATGGACGTACACAATTTTTCGAGTATTTATTTCAATTCATAATGCAAATTATAAAGTAGGTACCTAATAAGGTTGCGATCCACTGAGAATGCTAAGCGCATAAGAGATTTAAAAGCGCTTTTATATTTTAAAAATAAAAGGGGGTAGGTAGTCAAAAAACAATAGAAATTTAAATGAAAAAACTATATTAGGTACCGGATTAAACTATCATGTAAGTATTAAAAAAAATACACGAGTTAAATCCGTTATAGTTGTTTAATTCCAATAATTCAGGGTTATCATAAAACAAGGTACCTAGGCTATATATTAATTTATTATAATATTATTCGCACCCCTAGATCTAAAGGGAGCTAACTCAAAAAAAGTAACTTTTTCGGGAGAGGCGAAATTGTTGTAAGGAATCGGATCCTTTTTTAAGCGTGTGTTTAATTAAAATCTTCAGATTTTTGAGTTAGCTCCCTTTAGATCTAGGTGTGGGATATTATAATTATGCGGTGGGCAATTAAACTTGATGTACTAATTAGCTAAAAGTGGTTTTTATTGAAGGCCTTCTTATAAGTAGGTTACATATTATTATTACTATAGGTACTTTACTATACTTAATTTCTCATAATAATTTCTCATTTTAATAAAATATTCGTCAAAGCTTGCATATACATATAACAGATCTAGGTACCTACTTTTGTTGTTTTTTTTGCCGTTTCTATAAATAATGGTACTTTCTCGCTCATTTGTTCATCATCATTTATTTAACAAGCACTAGCATTCAATTGCTTCTAGCACAAAAATGCTACACTTTTCATTTTATATTCAAGTAAAATTGAAAAAGACAATGCAGACTCTCGCTTTCATGTTAAATGTACAGTTTACACCTATGGTGAAATAGGTCATTCCTTTGTACCTAACTGTGCCAGTAGTACAAGGTCTAGGCAAAATCTGAACCACCTATTGTGAAAACCTTTGTGTGGGAAACAATTGAAAACTATATAGATTGTTTTTCAATGTTATGTATTTCAGGTACAAACTATTAACTGCCTGATGCAGTGTTAAATTACCTACGCTAACCCTACTGATACTGTAATTGAGAAATATAATAATGTACCTAGTTATATTTTTCAACCGACGAAAAAAAACGGAGGAGGTTCTCAATTCGACGCGTATATTTTTTTTTAAGGTATGACCAGGCATAACTTTTTACAGAGTGGTTCGATTTTGATAATTCTTTTTTTATTGGAAAGAGTATACTCCAAAGTTGGCTCCCATTATAATTTGGAAAAAAACTTCCAACCTTAAGGGTACCTAGGAAAATAAGGGATGATTAATTTTTCACGCACCGATTGTATCGTATGGACACGTGTAACTTTTTACAGAGTAGTCCGATTTTGATAATTCTTTTTTTATTAATAAAGTTTATAACTTAATAATTTCTGAAGCCTTCGCGGTTATTATACTTATTATACTTTGAATTTAATAACTGTATCTTTATCTCCGACCCGCCCCGGCTTCACACGGACCGCTTTTTTTACAACCTATGTCACTCGGGAATATTGTAGCTTTCCAACAGTGAAAGAATTATTAAAATCGGTCCAGTACTTTTTGAGTTTATTCGTTACATACAAAAATACAAATCTTTCCTCTTTATTATATTATAGTATAGGTAGATGAATTTTGAGAAATAAATAAATCTAATCTAATTTTACCTACTTATACGTAAAAAAGGTCGTAACAGAATTCCCGTTAATGAATTGAGTATAAATTTCGCAAGCTTTAAAATATGAACTACATAGACATAGGACCTTTGTATCAAACAAACCCTTATAATTGTTTGTTTTCCGTAAACACAAACTAGTTAGTGACGTAACAAAACTATACGAGGGTAATAGAAAGTTGGCACAATTAGGATGTCACAGCTGTTGGGATTTTGTTTTTGTTATGGGGCTTTATGTGAGTTAGGTGAAACCAGATTACTGCGAGTAGCGGTAGCTGCGAAGTACTTTATTGCCTTGGTGATAAAGAACAAGATCTAGATTCGTTTAGAAGTGATGTCGCATGCACCCCCCGGTTTCTAAATTATTAGATTAGTGGTGGTTTAATTTCTGATAACGGATTCAACTCGCGTATTTATTTTGTTTGCTTTTTTTTTCGAATTCTTTGCAGTTTTCATATTCGTAGTCTACTCAGCTGAGGATAATCTAAATCTAAAGAACTGTGTAAAAACTGTAAAGGCCAACTAGGTACCTAATTAAGTTTTTGAATTGAGTTTTGATATGCTTTTTTTTTTGCTGAAGTTTTGAAAACTTTACAGTTCCCATATTCGTAGGCGACTTATCAAGTTAGTGTTAGACTATCATAAGTCTAACACTAAATTGATTTAACACTATTTTGAACTAGGTACCCTGGTAACAGTTTGTAAATTTACAAATAAGAAATAAGTAGGTTTAAAAAGTGTATAAAATAAGCACTAACAAACAGGTATGACGATGAAGGTCTAAAAGATTAAAAGTGCTAAGGAGAAATGACCAGTTTTAACGTAACAATTAAACTTTAAACAAATTCAGCAAAAGTTATACCTACATTAGTTCTACAAAGGAGAGAGAAATTCTCTCGCGCCTCGCATTTTCTCAGTAATAATTCCATGAGATTTCCGCTAAAACTTTTGAATCTGCAGACTCAACGGGATCTTAAGCAAGGGAAATTATGCCTTATTTCTTACTTGTGTAGGGTACGTTTGCTGTGTATTGTTCCCGAAAGATAATTAAGTACATTATGTTCCCGACGTGCCGAAGTATCAGGCTATATTTAACAGAAACGATTATGTTGATATGAAAAATAAGAGCTATTTATAATGATTTGTCTTCGTGAAAGAAAGGAAAATAAGATAATAAATATTAAAGGAACTTAGGTTGTCAGCTCAGTTGTGCTACGATTATGGAATCTGTAAAGGCTCTGAAATGTCAGCCAATAAAATACGCGAGTTAAATCCGTTTAAAGTTTCATTCCAACTTGGTAGGTGCTAATGATTTTACTATTCACAGGTACTTTTATATAACAAGCTACTTGTTTGTACTAAAAAATAATTATATGGTGATGTAGTTACGTTAGTTACTTAATATAAAAATATTGGATACATTTTTTTTATTTTGTCAGTTGAGTAAAAAATAGTATACAGCATTCAACAACGTTCGCGACGCCCTGACACACTTTACCGCGAAGTGACGTCACTAGCCCCTACTCTCGAAATTAGACGCCGTTTAGTTTGTCAACTTTGTTTTTTGTTTGATAGCAAAATAGTCTCCAACATGTTTTAATAGGTCTCATGTAACTGGACTTATAATATTTTTTATACTGTCTTAGTTAAGTCAAAACTAGTCTCTGTGACGTTACTTAATGGTACTGGTATAATTCATACCATAACGTGACGTCACAAGCCACCACTCCATAACTCTTGGAGGACTTAACTTTGTCATTTATAGTTTTATTGAGAAGACAAAATACATGTCCAATATTTTTTGTTAATCTACCTACTAGATGAATAAAAAAATGCCTATTATTGCATTAATCCCTACTAATATTATAAATGCGAAAGTAACTCTGCCTGTCTGACACACTTTCACGCTAAAACTACTGGACCGATTTAAATAAAATTTGGTACAAAGAAAGTCTGGAGCCTGAGAAAGGACCTAGGCTACTTTTTAATCGACTGCAAAAAAGTAGGAGTTCCACGCGGGCGAAGTTAAGCAGAAGCTAGTATAGTAATAAATACTGCACTAAACAATCAGATTAGTAAGTAAAAGCATTATTAATATAAGGTCCCTAACGTTTGATGTATCAAAGTAAGTACCACTAACGTACGTAATTAAATGTAAGACGTCAAAGGCACGTTAGCCTAATCCAAATTGAATAATCCGAAACGTCTGTACATTCTCAAGACAAGATTCTAACTAGTACCTTTTGGATCTGTCGGTACCTTTACGAAGTTGTTAACGGTCGACCCCTTTGGGTTTAAGGATTCTAGGTAAGTGCCAAGTCAGATTAAGCAAATGGAAGTTTGATGGCTTTGATATTATTGAAAAATAGAATTGTTTTTTTATTGTAATTTATTTAATTGAGGCTTCTCAGAGGTTATATACCTAAGTTTATTTATGCATAAGTTTTAAATTTAAACAAATGAAAAATGATTTTTATACATAACCGCGAAGGAATCAGTTTTAATGTAATGTAAAAAGGTCTGATTCCTTAGCGGTTATTACTCGTTGGAATGATACATTTAGCTTCTGCCCGTGACTTCGTCTGCACACAAGAAGTGGTCCCGCTTAACCTAATAGGGGGCTAATTTTCAAAAATCTTTTCTTAGTGCTCTCCCACGTTATAAAAGGAACCTTTGTGCAAATTTTCAATTTTCTAACCCTTATAGTTTGGCCCTGCGTTGATATGTTAGTCATTAAGTCGGTTTCTCCTATTATGTAGATTTAACTTGTGTATTTTCTTTTATATGCTAACGTTTCAGAAACTTTACAGCTTCAATATTCGTAGCCGATTCAGCTGGTGATAATCTAACACTTAAGTAAAGTTTCCGAAATCCCTACTATCCCTACTAATATTATAAATGCGAAAGTAACTCTGTCTGTCTGTCTGTCTGTTACGCTTTCACGCTTAAACTACTGGACGGATTTAAATGAAATTCGGTACAAACAACAAGAACATAGGCTACTTTTTAACCGACTCCAAAAAAGGAGGAGTTCTACCCGGACGAAGTCGCGGGCAGACGCAAGTATACAATAGTTGATTAATTCTAGTCTGTATTTAAGTAAACCTCTACATAGCTATACCTATATTCCTAACTACTCCAGTTCCGCAGTAAATTTGAATATTACCCACTTTAAACTTTTTCTATCAACTGCGCTAAGCTGAAAGTCCATTCATATTCATTACTATCCACTCTACTCCACACAGGTAAATGGAACGCTAAAGAAAGGCTAGCTCAACGTGACATAACAAAGGTTGTCACTGTCATTTGATTGTAATGTCACTTTGTACGGACACAGATAGAGATAAAGGCTAGCTGGAAAGCAAATCGAATGCTTGTGTACTGATTTTTTTACAAAGTAGGTTATAGTGTTAAACTCGCGTAGGTATAGTAATTTTAAGTTGACATTTCGAAGTTTACAGTTCTCTTTGTGGCTGAGGTGGCAATATTCTTATACTGAAGATATTTTTTTATTCAGGTTAATAGTACATTACGCACCAAGGCCAGTAAAATAAAAAATGTCTCAGATCACATGTAATTGTCGTCCGAGGCGAAGCCGAGGTTGACAAAAATGTGATCTGAGGCTTTTTATTTTACTGGCCGAGGTTAGTATACTATTTTTCTGTTCGACGAAGCCAGAAAGCGGACCTTTCATTTAGCGCAGCGGCCACAAAGTTGGCGCTTTCCGGCCAGAGGACAGAAAATGATATTATATATTATATACATAAGATAGGTACTAGCTTTTTCCCGGGACCTGGTCTGCGCACGATGTGTATATTATATAAAATATAGCCTATATGTTATTCCGATGTAGAAGCTTTACCGACCTATTAGGTACCATTGTACAGTTTCATTAAAATCCTTTCAGTACCTAGTTTTAGTGTGAAAGTGGAACAAACACACATCCATACTTTACAAACAAACTTTCGCATTTATAATAATACTAGCTTCAGCTCGCGACTTCGTCCGCGTGGAACTCCTCCTTTTTTGCAGTCGGTTAAAAAGTGGCCTATGTCCTTTCTCAGGCTCCAGACTTTCTTTGTACCAAATTTCATTTAAATCGGTCTAGTAGTTTTAGCGTGAAAGCGTAACAGACAGACAGACAGAGTTACTTTCGCATTTATAATATTAGTAGGGATTAATAGGATATATACAATCTATAGTAAATAAAGTACAATCACACATTGTTATACGAGAAAACCAGAAATGTGACTAGGTAATTTTAAATAATTATTAACTCATACATTTTAAAACAAAAGCTGACATTAATAATTCTAAATATGGAAATGTCCAACACGTAAATTGAAAACGACTGAATAAATCAGAAAATTAATTTCATAAATTGCCATTACATGAAATCCGCGTGAGTTTCAATAACGAATTACCTATATTGTATACTTGAAATATAATTAGAAATTCAAATAATGATAATGCTTATTAATAGCATCAATTTAAATCGACATGAGTAAATTGGTGAATAATTAATTTTACCAAATTTGGAATTTATAATTTTAATTAAGTGGTTACCTACTCTCTTTTGCCTTCGACCTCGTCAACGTAAATATAGTAGGTACCTAGCTAATTTGGACAGCTTAGCAAATTTCATACGTTGCAATAAAACAATTATAACGGATTAAATTTTATTTGCTGAAGTTTCGAAAACTTTACTATTATATCTGAATTTTTTTATTGAGACTTGATTTTTAACCTACGAAAAGCCGTACGAAAAAACGACGTTAGGTAGTTAGTAGGTTTTCAAGCCAACGCATAATATAATATAATATAGGTACCAATTTGTTTTTCATGTAGGTATGACCATGCACAACTTGTTACAAACTAATAATTTCTGATGCCTTCGCGGTTATTACACATTGGAATGAAACAACTATTAACGGATTTAACTCGCGTATTATTATATATTATTGCGTAAGTATTATTAGTTTCCATAATCGTAGCACGACTGAGCTGACAATAGTCTAACGCTAAAAAAAAAAACAATCCGAAACGTCAGCAAATAAAATAAAATAAAAATACGCGAGTTAAATCCGTTAATAGTTGTTTCATTCCAATTGTTACAAAGTAGTTCGATTTTGATAATTCTTTTTTGATGAAAAAAGTATAAAGTAACATCTATAGCTAACATAATAATATTAGAATGGAATATAGGCTATATTTTACTACAACATTCAGTAAAGTTGCGAGCATAAGCTAATACAAGCATAAACTTGTATTAAAAAAACCATCAACAATCGCAATTATAACTTAAAAATATTTTTAACCATAAAAACTATTTCGCTAAACCTTAAATCATTCCACCCGACTACCTAACATAAGTTCTCTGAATAATGAGAGCTGCCAGTCTAGTTTCGGGTGCAAGAATATTTATAGGAGCTGTCACTACCCTCTGACATTTCAAACCGTTTTGTTGGATTTGTGCCTTGAGCCAAGTTAATAGGGTCACGGAACATTTGAGGCTTAGTGAATTATTGACAATGTATGAAATTAGGTTTAAAATTAAAGGGGCTATCTATAAATAATTATGGGTAGGTATATTTATAAAAGGAAGCTGACTCAGTGACTTTTTTTTTTCGAACTGAATACTGAAGCGCAGTTGGCCAGCTAATGGGCCTTCACTGCAAAACCGGACGGTTGGCGAGACTCCTGAAAGGAGACTCTTAAGCCTTTTGGGTTGGGTTTAGGGTTTTTAGCCCTGACCGACCCGAGGGCCCCCCAAGGTGGGGGTCGCACCTCGGCTCGGGCCGTCAGGAGGTGTGTTGACACGACTATTTTGTTGCGAGGGAACAGAAAGTCCCTGCGGATAAGTCCGACGCGCGCCGGGTGTATGTGGACGTCTTCGACCCCGCCGGCGGGGCCGCTGTAACACTATCGAGTATGCTAGGTGTGGGTGAGGCCGCATGCCGCGCGGCAGCTGCCTGTGTGTCGGTGTACGGTTTGTGTCCGTGGGAGGGGGACTCAGTGACTGTTAAGTCAACGCAGAGCCTGAACTATAAGGGTGAGAAACTCGAAATTTTGCACAGAGTTTGTTAGTCTAGTGACCATCAAAAAGGAACCAAACAGAAAATTCACCATTCACCCCTAAAGGGACAAAAAGAGGTTGCTTATCGTGCGCAGACTAACTCGTGGGCTGAAGCTAGTCTATACTTATATTATAAAGAGGAAAAGTTTGTTTGGATTGAATAGGCTCCAGAACGGCTGGAGCGATTTCAAAAATTCTTTCATTGATGGGAAGCTACACTTAGGCTATAAAAAAAAGATGATCCGTGTGAAGCCGGGGCGGACAGCTAGTAACTTATAAAGGTATTATTGTAAACTTTCTCCTTAAATACATACATCATAAGGCTCATATTATTATGTTATAAATTAGAAAATTAGATATAGGAATAAATGCTCTTATCATTAAATCCTACTAAATCCTAGTTAAATAAGGAAAATAAAAGTTTTCTCGAGAAGGCTCTAAGTACATACTACTTTTGTTTGTTGAGATCGTTTCGCATAATTTCCATTACATACAATATTAGTCGAAATGAAATTATGCGAAAAAAGTATTCCAACTATTGGAAACAATAAACTCGAATATTGGTTTACCGTTAATAGCGTTGAGCCGATTAATAAAATCAAATATTCATGTGCAAAAAGATTACTCGTTAATTCATTGATGCAATTTAATCCCAATATGTAACGTTTTGTTTATAGCCGTTATAAATTTTAAATAGGCTTTTTGTATATTTAATTATGCCCGTATCAGATTTACCGGCCTAATTATCGGATATTATTTCATATGGTGTGTTGAAATAGATCCCAAATATTGCTAACTAGCGGTTCGCCCCGGCTTCGCACGGATCCCTATTTTTTTCAAAATATTCTATAGCCTATGTTACTAAGGGTGAACGTAGCTTCCCAACAGTGAAAGAATTATTAAAATCGGTCCAGTAGTTTTTGAGCCTATTCATTACAAACATACAAAAATAGGTACAAATCTTTCCTCTTTATAATATTAGTATAGATAGGTAAAGGTATACATGCAACTTTTTAGCGCGTTATTTATTTCAATATATCTCTATACACAAAGTAGCTTTCGGTGTCTGTCCTCCTATATGTATCCTTAAATCTATAAATCTACGAAACGGATTTTGAAGCGGTTTTTTTTAAATAGATAGAGTGATTCAAGAGGAAGGTTTTTAGTAGGTGTAAAGCGGGTTGCTAAGAGTATCTGTGTACCGTTCAATAGTTTTAGCGTAAAAGCGAGACAGACAGACAGTAACTTTCGTATTTATAGTAATTATTAGTTAGGATTCCATGTACATGTACATCTTTGTGTAGTAGGTATGTATCATATCTTCCCTCCTTCTCCCACCGTAGCCAGAAGCTGGGTACACCCAAGTTTCCATATTATATGGGACATATATATTTGAAACCATAACCGTCAGTTATCCCTAGTTGGTTAAGAACGGTACAGAACCCTTTCAAACAAAGATAATAATATGGTATTTCGTAACCATTATTAAACTAGGGTGCGCTTTTCAAAACCTGTCAAAACAGGATGTCAAGCGAAGTCGGTGAACGGCTCCGAGTATGTTAAGGGATGACAGGTGTATTTTGGCATATAGCCGAGCCAATTAAAAATATGGTGCGAAATTGTTTGAGTCTTCACCTTTACAACACAGCAGAAACGCTGTAATAAAACATTATACGTACTTACACGCACACATATCATACACACACTCACGCACACACGCCACACACACACACAAGCACACACGCTCGCATAAACGAACCATCTAGTAGGTAGATGTTTATGAAATAGGTAATTTTAAAATTTTGTTCGAGTAGTTGAATTTCCATTTTTTGACGTACCTAAATAACTACATAAGATAAAAATAGTACATTACGCACCAAGGCCAGTAAATATAAAATGTCTCAGATCACATGTAATTGTCGTCCGAGGCGAAGCCGAGGTTGACAAAAATGTGATCTGAGGCTTTTTTATTTTACTGGCCGAGGTCAGTATACTATTTTTCTGTTCGACGAAGCCAGAAAGCGGAAATTTCATTTATCACATATTTTTAACAATTTTTTATTATGTAAAAAACACATTTCGCTGTCTTTACTGACTCTTCATCATGAATTAACCTATTTTATTCCAACAAGATATAAAATTGAAGTGATCAAACAACAAATTAATCCGCAATTCGCTTCTTCAAAATTAATAGTTATATAGGCAGGTACAATAAATAACACTTATAACAATTATTTTATTGCTATTCATACGTTTTATTTTGAACGATTCTAAAACCTTCTTTCTATAACACCTTAAGTAACAATTCTTTTCTATTGGCTCTTACGCTTAACTGAAACCTTTTAGTACATGATATCCACTTTCTACTAGATATCTTATGTCATATAAGATCCTTCAAAGCACTTCACTCGCGAAATACATTTAAGTAAGCCATTTTAAAAATATTCAGCTTTCAGCGTTGCTTTTTCCCATTTCAGTACAATTTAAAGAGATATGCTTTTTAATGCTAAATAACTCGCAATAGGATGTTTTCATTTTGTACATTTTATTGCACGTTACAAATTCAGAGTTTGCTTTTAAGATTCCGGTACGTCAAACGAAAAAGTTACTCTTTTAGGGTCACTTTGTTGCCCGTCTGTCAGTCTGCAAAGACCGTTTTACATATCAAACGGGTACCTACTCAGGTTAGCTGTCCCTAGGAACTGTGAATAAATCGAAATGCTAAGTCAACGCCATCAAAAGATGCAGCCGTTTACCTATGCCGTAAATTTTCGATACTCGCAAGGGAATCAAAACTTTGAGGGTAGTTCCCGTGAACTCAGAATCTTGAATCTTTGGTACGGAGCAACGTCTTATAGCACAGAATTTGCGACATTTATAGAAGGTTAGTAGGTACCATAATAATAATATTAAAAACCCTTGGTGCGCGAGTCCTACTCGCACTTAGCTGGTATTTTTTTAAAAGCATTTACGGTCATAATTATAATAAAACTACTTTTAAAGCTACTTGTAGCTCACAATTACTTAAACAAATTATTGATCGTAATATTGTAACAATAAATACATAATTTTCTTAGAATCAATTAAATTTGTCTTTGTCTTTATTTACTACTAGCTTTCCGCCCCGACTTCGCACGGATCATCTTCTTTTTATAGCCCATGTCACTCGGGAATATTGTAGCTTCCCAACAGTAAAAGAATTTTTGAGATCGGTCCAACCGTTCTGGAGCCTATTCAATCCAAACAAACAAACAAACCTTTCCTCTTTATAATATTAGTATAGATATCCTTAATCGAAAAAGTATTCATTCATTAATTCTATTTGTCTTCTCAGCATACATTTTATATTTAAGGTACTTACCTAAATAAACGTACATATCAGGTGCGTGCTGTGCATAGGTGCAAAAATAAGTGCCCAATATTTTTAATAATTTAACTGACGGACTAAAATTGCTCCTTAATTCATAAAACCTGACAGCTTCGCTCTTTAACATATTACCTGACAGTATAAACCTCACCTATTCATACACAATTCAAATGGGTCCCAATTTAACACTGAATGGCTGTAAGATCGTACGTGATTTCAATCTTTGCCTGAAATTTGGTACCGAATCTAGACTTAGACAGGTACAGTTAATTATGTACGTGGATGCGCTGCAAATGGACACTTTACCTAAATCTATTAAATAAATCAAATAGTTTGGTGAATTTGAATTCAGTGGAATATAACGGAGCTGTGTTAAGGGACACGATATATTTGGGAAATTGTGCTTTTATGCAATGCACGCCCTTGTGTGTTTTATTTAATGGATACCTACTGGTAATTTCTGATGCCTTTCGCACTCACGATATATTTGAGAAATTGTGCTTTTATGCAATGCACGCCCTTGTGTGTTTTATTTAATGGATACCTACTGGTAATTTCTGATGCCTTCGCACTAACGCTAGCAACGCCGAGGTCCACTTTATGTACGCGGTGGATTTAGAGTTACACTATCGTTAGCTCAGTCGTGCTACGAATATGGGAACTGCAAAGTTTTCGAATCATCAGCAACTACGCGACTTAAATCCTTAAGTTGTTTGAAGCTCTAATTAACCCGTACAGTTGTTTTATTCCAATGTGTAATAACCGCGAAGCATCAGAAGTTATAAAATGGATTAACCTTTTCCATTAAGCGATATTGGTCCAAATAATCACATAATACAGTAAACAATTCATCACAATAAGAATTACATTTTAGGCGACAGTCAATTAATCATTGAAGGAGTCAGTAATTAATGAAGCGTAGGCTTATTC
Source organism: Polylopha cassiicola (assembly GCA_038024825.1). Lineage (NCBI taxonomy): Eukaryota > Metazoa > Arthropoda > Insecta > Lepidoptera > Tortricidae > Polylopha > Polylopha cassiicola. Next base: position 1,948,335 of record CP149060.1, on the reverse strand, counting down.
TGAGTATAGGTTAATTATTTTAATTGTTCTAGGATCACGCGATACGATTTTTCAGTTGTCATTCGATTAACGTAATAGGTAGCGTGCGCGTGCAGTGAGGGTCGCGCATGTACTACGTCAGGGTAGGCACTCCATACACTTATACCATTGTGCCTATATGGAATGCACACCCTTGATAGGTGGATTACGGACTGGAAGAGTATGGGTAGGCCTCCTACAAGGTAATCCGAGGACCTGGTGAAGGTTGCTGGTAACAGATGGATGAGAGAGGCACGTGACCGGTCGATGTGGTCATCGTTAGGGGAGATTTATGTCCAGCAGTGGACGTCTTTTGGTTGATGTAAATAAAATAAAAAACGCGACTTAAATCCGTTGTAGTTCGCTCCTTCGGTGACACAAGGGCACAATTGTCAAAAAATCCAAAATTGAGTTAAGTAGGTATACAGAAATGTTCTAAATTTTTTTTGGAACATTTCTGTATATTTGGCTCATTTGACAATTTTGTGCCCTTGTGCCACCGAAGGTGCGAGTTGTAATTTCAATCATAATCAATATTTAAAGCAATTTTTCAGACGCATAAATCTACAGGTCAAAGCCCCAGACTACGAAACTATAAGCTTTGTTTGAATTCTAAAAGATGCATAAATATAAGTATAAGGTAATTGATTAAATAATTTAAACTAGCTTCTAAATTTGTATTTAGAACCTACTTTACTGCCAACATGTAAAAAAAAGCCTAAAAGATTTCCATAATAATTTCTGATGCCGGTTATTACACATTGGAATGAAACAACTATTAACGGATTTAACTCGCGTATTTTTCATTGGAATGAAACAACTATTAACGGATTTAACTCGCGTATTTTTATTTTATTTTATTTGCTGGCATTCCGGATTCTTTACAGTTTCCAAAATCGTAGTAGTAAAATCCGTTAATAGTTGTTTCATTCCAATGTGTAATAACCGCGAAGGCATCAGAAATTATCGCGTATTTTTATTTTATTTTATTTGCTGACGTTTCGGATTCTTTACAGTTTCCATAATCGTAGCACGACTGAGCTGACAATAGTCTAACGCTAAATTTCTATAGACAAAACTAGCAAGGGCGTTTTTTAAAATCGTAGCTCAAAAGGTGGCATAGGTAATGCAATACTCTATCCAATCTCGCGTTGGCAGTCCCCATGCGACGCACGTGTGTCCTCGGCTTTATGACGGTCGATTCTCGATTTTTGCCGCCGTGTTGGCTAACCTGAATTATGATAGTAATTTCGACGGTATTGTGAAATTGGAGATTGAAGAATCGCCTTCGCTAATTTAATAAGCATGAATTAATTAAAATGAAAACCGTAAAAATCAGTTTTGACGTACGTCATAATTTTTTAGAGATTGGAATGAAACAACTATATTATCGTATAATTATTATTTTATTTGTTGATGTTTCGAAAACTTTAGAGTTACTTTATCGTGAGAATAGATACTATCAGCTCAGTCGTGCTATGAATATGGGAATTAAAGTTTTCGAAACGTAACCAAATAAAATAAAATACGCGAATTAAATCCGCTATAGTTGTTTAATAACCGGAATAGAACGGAAAACAATATTATTATTTACTAGCTTCTGCCCGCGACTTCGTCCGCGTGGAGCTCCTCCTTTTTTGCAGTCGGTTAAAAAGTAGCCTATGTCCTTTCTCAGGCTTCAGACTTTCTTTGTACCAAATTTCATTTAAATCGGTCCAGTAGTTTTAGCGTGAAAGCGTAACAGACAGACAGACAGACAGAGTTACTTTCGCATTTATAATATTAGTAAGGATTTATTATTTCTGTATTGTACAGCAAAAATGAAATATACGAAAGGTGAACTTATGTCCATACGGCAATGTGTACCAAGTATCTCAAATTAACCCAATTAGATAACTCACAGGGGGGAAATTTGACATATTACCGCTCGGAACTAATAATAGCGTGCAATAATTAGAAGTGTCGTGACCAAGGTCAGTGATGAGCATAATTGTATTAAAACTGTTCCACAAAAAATAAGTAAATTAATCTTTAAATAATTGGAATGAAACAACCATTACGAATTTAACTCGCGTATTTTATTATATTGGCTGACATTTCAGAGCATGACGTTGCTAAAGTGATGAGCATAGGACTAATATTGTCAGCTCAGTTACGATTATGGAATCTGTAAAAGCTCCGAACGTCAGCCAATAAAAATAAATTACGCGAGTTAAATCCGTTAAAGTTGTTTCATTCCAATGTATAAAAACTGTCTCACAATCTAATTTAATGATAATTATTATAAAATTCTCGTGTAGCAGTGTTTGCTGCCAAACTTCTCCGAAGCGGTTGTACAGATTTTTATTAAACTTTGAGTAGGTACCTACATATCGGATTGATTTTGTCCACCATTTTTTCACACCCCTAAAAGTTTAACTGTGAGGTGGACACCTCTCAGTTTTTTAAATTTATGAACAAACTACATGTTTTTTTAGTTATTCAGCATTGAAAAATAAATACAAGTCTCAATTTTAACCCTTCTATCATCAACCCTAAACCAAACTATTTTATTTATAAAAATTCTCAAAAAAACTCGGTATGTATGACCCTGGGACAGCTAGTAAATAAATAATTATCTTAGAACAATTGCAATGAAACAACTATAACGGATTTATCTCGCATATTTTATTTTCACGAAGGCTTCAGTGTTAAATTATTGAACATGCCTATATATTGACTTACAATACAAAATTGCTTACAAAGTGATTTCAAAGACGTTAAACTATAATAATTTCTTATGATTTCGCGGTTATCACATACTGAAATGGCACAACTAAGGACGGATTTAACTGGCGTATTATATTTTATTTTATTTGCTGACATTTCGGATTATTTACATAATCGTAGCACGACTGTGCTGACAATTAATTCTTTAATGTTACAGTATTGTCAGCTCAGTCATGCTATGATTATGGAAACTGTAAAGAATCTGAATAGTTGTTTCATTTCAACGTTAAACTATATTGTGGTTAAAAAATCATTACTTTTTAAGACATACCTTACAATCTTAAATCGTGTTATTACTTAAAATTCAAGGTTAATGACCGCCAAAGAACGAGGCTTCGAAATTGCTTTTTAATTACCTTTTTGTACTGGTTCACCGACCAATCAAAAAAATAAAACTCCATTAAACACAGCTTTGTTATTTTTAACAACAAACCATTGGAAAGGTTAAATAAATTTCTGAATCTGTTTAATAAAATACTGTCTATAAATATTTATTTGACGAATTTGTTTTAATATTTCGTAATGGTTTATTTGTAAATTTCCAATGATCGTTTTCATTTCATGACTGTTTTATTTATTTTAATATTTTTGTTCTCACGATGAGTGAAATGATATTCTTATGACAAGAGAGACAAGCTTGTCCCTCACACTTTCACACACTCACAAACACCAAACTAACACACACACACACACTGATACACACACAACCAGGTTTCTGTGATTGGTGGATACTGAAATACAGCTAGACCCGATTCTACACGACATATATCTAACGGATTTCAACATACTGTAGAAGCAATTCTATATTTTTTTCAATTTATTTTATTGTATTTTCAAATATAGAATGACGTTTTGTCGTAGGGACGCCATTTTTATTTCACTGTACATGAAATATATTTTAAATGCGAAAGTAACTCTGTCTGTCATGCTACTGAACCGATTTAAATGGAATTTGGTACAGATAGTCTGAAGCCTGAAAAAGGACAAAAGGCTACTTTTAATTTTGAAAAAGAGTCGTAAGGGGTTAAAAGTTCATCCCCATGAAATGTAATTACTAATTCCACGCGGACGGAGGCGCGGGTAAAAACTAGTCTATAAATAATCATGCGCGTGCAGTAGGTATGGCGCCAGGGTAGGCACTATATATTCCTTATATATCCGTGCCTATATGGAATGCACGCCCTTGTCTATAATATTATTTTATAACGAGTCATTCCTTGAAATCAGAACACCGTAATAGTACATTACGCACCAAGGCCAGTAAAATAAAAAATGTCTCAGATCACATGTAATTGTCGTCCGAGGCGAAGCCGAGCTTGACAAAAATGCGATCTGAGGCTTTTCTATTTTACTGGCCGAGGTCAGTATACTATTTTTCTGTTCGACGAAGCCAGAAAGCGGCAATTTCATTTAGAGCAGCGGCCACAAAGTTGACGCTTTCCGGCCGGAGGACAGAAAACAATATTTTCCATAAACGAGTAAAAACGGCAAATCGGTTGCAACACACGTTTTTAATTTAACGCTCGGCATCGTACATTTTTCTGTTACAATCTTAAAAGGGTAAATTATACGGTTATATTCATATTTATGATCGGAAAAAATTTGAACGTTTTTGGTTTTTGTTTATGGCACGGTTCGTTGCCTTGAATATTTTCCGGGTCAGGAAAATTGAGTTAAAAATTCTGTATTAGAATATATTGGAACAAACAACTAGAAGGAATTTAACTAGCGCACATATTTTAATATCTTGAGCCTGCGGTTTTTACACATTGGAATGAAACACTAAGAATATGGTAACTGTACAGTTTTCGAAACTTCAGTGAATCCGTTATAGCTACTACTTATTTACATTCCAATGTCTATATATAGATATTGGGGCCTAGACAAGGTGCCTTCAACGTTAACGTTAAACGTTGGCACCAAAATGCATGGGATTTGACATCCGTGATCGACTGTCACGTACGTCACAAACGTTCGCGGATGTCACATCCCATAAAATTTTTTCGTTTCGTTTAACGTTAACGTTGAACGTTGGCACCTTGTCTAGGCCCCATTAGGTATTAGACAATATCGCATCCCTAGATTTAAAGGGAGCTAACTCAAAAAAAGTATTTTTTTCGGGAGAGGCGAAATTGTTGTAAGGAATCGGATCCTTTTTTTTAGCGTGTGTTTAATTTAAATCTTCAGATTTTTGTGTTAGCTCCCTTTAGATCTAGGTGTGCGATATATTCTACTTGTATCGATTGGCACTTGTTTAGGAACCTTATTTTAAATCCAATGTTAAAATTGCACACGTCCATTGTCCTTTTCTTGTGAACAAAACGTACCTATTCACAAAATTGGACCGTTTTGTGTGAATTTCCATTTGTAGTCCATATGTCAACTAGATGCCCTAGAATCCTTTATCACAGTTTCAGAAACAAAAGCATAGACCAAAACTAGTTAAATTCTGGAAAGCCAATAAAGTTCTAGCAATTAACCTAGTCTCTAAGCTTGTTCTAGGTAATAAGACTCAGGTATAAACGCTCTTGCTCATAACACCGGCATGTCCCTAGTAGGATTCGAACCCGTAACCTCTGGTTTTGTAACTAGCGTTTCAAATTTAGCTTCAACTTACTGCGACTTCGTCTTCGCAAGATAAGCACCCCCTTTTACTCCTTTAGGGGGTGAATTTTAAAAATCCTTTCTTAGTGCTCCCTTACGTTATAAAAGGAACCCCTGTACAAAATTTCAATTTTCTAACCCTTATAGTTTAGTTTAGTGTAGGTTTTGCGTTGATCTGCGAAAGCAGGTCTTCCGTCGAGGCGACATAGTAGAATACGTAAGTAATCCTGTGTCGCCTCAATAGGACGGTGCGGGCAGACGCTGGTTTTTAGTGGGTAGGCTGGGCATTTTGCTCAGGAGTCCCACATAACCACCCAATGCTCCCCCTAGCTAGGGTGGTATGCGTAAAAGCATTTTACAGCGACAAAAAAAAAAAAAGTTTTGCGTTGATATGTCAGTCATTAAGTCAGCTTCTCTTTTTATATCTATACCAATATAAATTATTGTTAACAATGATTTTGACTAGTTAATGGTATAATGATTCCTTTATTTCGTAATAATAACCCTTTCTTACTATGAGTATATAATATAATATAATATAATAGGTAATGACAATGTAATTTCTGATGCCTTCGCGGTTATTACACAGTGCTGACAATAGTCTAACGCTAAAAGCACTTTAGCGTTAGACTATTGTCAGCTCAGTCGTGCTACGATTATGGAAACTGTAAAGAATCCGAAACGTCAGCTAATAAAATAAAATAAAAATACGCGAGTTAAATCCGTTAATAGTTGTTTCATTCCAATGTGTAATAACCGCGAAGGCATCAGAAATTATTAAACAAAATCATATTAAATTCAACAAAATATATATTTTACAATCTACTTACATAAAACAAAATTTCCTCTTTATTACGATTTCAATAGTCCTACGCGACGTGGCGTAGCACTTGACTACGCCGTAGCACTTCTACGAAATTCGTAGCATAGTGTTATATTGTTTGTATAACTCGTAGCTCAAATTTAGTAAGAATTTAATTTAAAATACAGTTCTATAAATTTTACATTTATTTGAACATGTTCTATCATTATTAGTATTTCCAAGGTTTTGACCTAATATTCCGTAAAATGTCTTATTAAAAAGATATTTTACAATACATCACAGCTAAGAATTTTTAAATTACTTTTTAGACGATAGTCTAACGCTAAGATATTGACTTTTTTGACGACAGTCTAACGCTAAAGTCTTTTCATTATTGACAATAGTCTAAAGCTATAGTCTTGACTTTTTGACAATAGTCTAACGTTAAAGTCTTGACTATTTAGACCATAGTATAACGCTAAAGTATGGCATTAAGTCCGCCTTTTGTACATTTGTGTTTTGTTGTGCAATAAAGTGTATATAAATGAATAAATAAATAAATAAATAAAGTCTTAACTATTTTGGACGATAGTCTAACGCTAAAGTCTCGACTATTTTGACGATAGTCTAACGCTAAAGTCATGACTCTTTTGACGATAGTCTAACGCTAAAGTCATGACTCTTTTGACGATAGTCTAACGCTAAAGTCTCGACTATTTAGACGATAGTCTAACGCTAAAGTCTTGACTATTTAGACGATAGTCTAACGCTAAAGTCTTGACTATTTTGACGATAGTCTAACGCTAAAGTCTTGACTTTCTTGACGATAGTCTAACGCTAAAGTTAGGACTTTAGCGTTTGACTATCGTCAGCTCAGTCGTGCTACCAATATGGAATCTGTAATATGTTCGAATGTACAACAAATAAATAAAATACGCTATTCAAATTCGTTACAACTGTTTAAGTGTATAATTCTAATGTTATAACCGTGAAGGCATTAGGAATTCTTGCGAATACCATGTTATGCGTGTTTTTACAACATACTTAAAGGCTGCATACAAATTAGTACAATTTAAGGCTAAAACAGAAACATGTTTACACATTTTATCTTTGAATGTTACATATTAATTAATGTAATTTTGCTTAAATATACAACTTTGCCCTATTATACAAAAAAAATCTAAGAAAAAATAATCATAAAAATTCCTTACTTTTTATACTTACAATAACTTAACTAATACTGAATAAAAGTAGATAATATGATATTAGGTACAAACAAGTGAGCAATCCATTATAGGCCTATTCGGCTTAACATTTGATAGGTACCAATTTATTATAGACAGATAATATGAAATCTTCGCAAGTATACCTACTTATATTTTAAGTCACACAACGCGTGGAAGTAACCTATTTTTTTTCATATATCGCCATTACTTAACAGTTCAAATTCTTATACCTAAAACTTTTTAATTAAAGCTCTGAAAAAATCCCACGTCACAAGAAAAAAAAAGTAAAATCCACCCAACAGTTACTTAAAAAATCAATTTCGCCGAAACGCCGTCACCGACTCCCGAATTCGAAATAAGTGCCTTAAAATTTCAAGGGCAACCCAACGTTAACGTAACGAAACCCGTTACGTTAACTAAAACCATTATTCATAGCCAGTTACGCTCGTCAATTGAAGCCCTATTACATGCCCGGGAATAATTAAGGCATAACAACTAATCAACAAAACATTACCATTTTTCGGCACCGACTTCTTTAACTCCTGTCCTTCAGAAAGCACAATCCAAGTGTGTCACAACTTTAATAATATAACCACACGCGTAAACACTATTATTACAGCACTGTCACCGTGGTTTTTGGTATTTCGTCACAGTTATTTGATACGCGACGTAGAACGCGGCCGACGTTCCCCTCCGTACTGCCGTGACGGTTCGCCGGAGATTGCCGAGGGGAGCCGAGAGTACCCGAACGAGCGCGGCAAAAGCCGGCTGAATTTCGCTCAGTCTTTCATATTTTATACGGAGTAGGCAACGGGTACCTAAGGATTGGAATCGTGTTGGGTTTTTGAATTTTGCCAACAATTCCATTTGGTGTTGCCAGAATTGAATGTTTAAAGTTGTATTTTTAGATCTTGTAACCTTTTTTCTTTGAGGGGTCCGAAAATTAGTTAAATTATTATAAAACGTTTTGTAGCATGCTTATAATTCTTATCTAAATAACTTGTTACGTACATACGTTTCCGTGAATTTTTTTTATGTTAATGTAAATTTGGTTTATATGTTCATGATTTTTTTATCTGTGACTCACTCTTGGCCGGTGGAGCTCCTCCTTTTTTGCAGTCGGTTAAAAAGTAGTCTATGTTCTTTCTCAGGCTCCAGCCTTTCTTTGTATCAAATTTCATTTAAATCGGTTCAGTAGTTTTAGCGTGAAAGCGTAACAGACAGACAGACAAACAGACAGAGTTACTTTCGCATTTATAATATTAGTAGGGATTATGTTAATACTATTACTATACCTTTCAGAAGGGTTTTAGGTTTTTAAAAAACTGTCAAATAACCAATTATGTCGTAAGAATCGTAGTCTTAACATATCACAAAAGCTTCACTTCTAATAATGCAGGTACTTAATGAAGTTACACAAACCGCATTAAATGCTTATCACGTAAAATATAAATTTGCTAATTTCCATCCTTCAAAACGTAACTAAAGCTGTTACATTTTTTATTTGCGAGCTTTGCAGGACTTTGCAGGATTTTGCAGGACTTTGCAGTTAAGCCTCTCTGTCAAGTATGACTCGATGAAAACATGCTGATTCGGGGCTTTTTATTATTAATTACTGTACTTTGTGGACTTTGCAGTTAATTTATTCCTTAATGTGCGCACGTAAGGTTTAATCGTTGTGTACGAAGAGTTATGTAGCATGAAGACGGTTAATTTCGTGATGTAATATATACCTACAGATACAATTATATATATTTATATAATAATATTATTAACGGAGAAGCAGACTTAATTACTGACATATTGTTATGTAAGTAGGTATTAATTAAGCGCAGACGAAGTCGCTGGCAAAACCTAGCTATACAATATAACTACCTCTTAACTGACCTAGCAAATTTCGTACAGTATTTTTTTTTCGAAATCCTTTTAATTTTCTTATTGGTATATAAACCTTCTCCTGATCACTAAAAGCAGAACAAAAAAGAATTATCTCATTTCACACGGTTTCACACGGGTACTTTAAACCTTCTTGAATCACCCTACCTATTAAAAAAAAACTGCTTCAAAATCAGTTACGTAGTTTTAAATATTTAAGCATACACAGGGACGGACAAACAGCGACAGCGCCATTATTTGCACTATGTTGTGATGAACCTACTTTTATAATATATATCTTTGGACTTGAACCAAGATTACTCTTCCTTTTTTTAGCGTAGTCTTTTCCTTTTAAAGGTCAAAGGTCACTGATAAGATGCCAATAGCAGATGTTATCGGGATGCCAGGACCCACGCCCTCACAAGATCGAATGCCGTTATGCTAGAATCAGTTGGATTCACGCCCTTAAGCGCTATTCGGGAGTTAACAGTCATATTGATCTTGTATGACTGTTTTCATTTGAATATATTTTATATTGACATAATGAATTTTGAGATTTTAAATACCAAGGGAAGTTTTGTGCTCGAACGAACAAAAATCTCAATTTCAGTATACCGTTTTTCTTAGTAGGTAATATTACAGACTAGCTTCTGCCCGCGACTTCGTCCGCGTGCAACTCCTCCTTTTTTGCAGTCCGTCAAAAGTAGCCTATGTCCTTTCTTAATCACCAGACTTTCTTTTTACCAAATTTTATTAAAATCGGTCCAGTAGTTTAGTGTGAAAGCGTAATAGACAGACAGAGTTACTTTCGCATTTATAATATTAGTAGGGATATGAACTTGTCAGTTTGTTTAGTAGGCCCTGTTAGCTCGTAAGCCGCTAAACCGATTTTTTTTTTCGGAGAAACCAGTAAGATATTTTAAGCCGGTGTTATTGGATAGAATTAACTATGGATTAAAAAATCTTTAATAATTTCTGATGCCTTTGCGGTTATTACACATTGGAATGAAACAACTATTAACGGATTTAACAGTTTCCATAATCGTAGCACGACTGAGCTGACAATAGTCGTATTGAGATAGCCTTCGACAGGTCGAAAATCCCTGGAGGACAAAGCTAGACTTGGATAAGTGATGTCTCTAAGTTGTGATTAAATTTATTAGAAATACCTATATCCCTACTAATCCCTACTAATATTATAAATGCGAAAGTAACTCTGTCTGTCTGTCTGTCTGTCTGTCTGTTACGCTTTCACGCTGAAACTACTGAACCGATTTAAATGAAATTTGGTACAAAGATAGTCTGGAGCCTGAGAAAGGACATAGGCTACTTTTTAACCGACTGCAAAAAAGGAGGAGTTCCACGCGGACGAAGTCGCGGGCAGAAGCTAGTAAATAAATATCTTTATTAAGAGGTAGGAAAGTTGTAGTTGGGTAGGTACTGTTGCTTGTGATCATTAGGTACCTACGTCATTATGTCGTGTCGCAGCAAAATGCTGAGCTGGAGACCCTTTTACAGCATTTATTGAAGACTAGCTTCTGCACGCGACTTCGTCCGCATGGAACTCCTCCTTTTTTGCAGTCGGTTAAAAAGTAGCCTATGTCCTTTCTCAGGCTCCAGCCTTTCTTTGTACCACCAAATTTCATTTAAATCGGTCCAGTAGTTTTAGCGTGAAAGCGTAACAGACAGACAGAGTTACTTTCGCATTTATAATATTAGTAGGGATTAAGTATTTTTAATTTTAGTTTATGATTTTTTTGGGTCTTCTGGGATTTTATGACTTTATTTTACGCAAAAATATACCTAGGTGCTTGTTAGAAATTAAATCTAAAATTGTGATCAAAGAAAAGATTTTAATAGAAACATTATATTTTATATATTGTAATTAACATCAATTAATGTAGAAAGTAATTTGTATTTCTGTTGGTATCAAGGTTTAATTCCAATCATTATCATTATTCAACCATAAAATGTCCACAACTGGACGTAGGTATCCCCTAGAGCCTTAAAACCTCAACCGACGGTTTTTAACGTAAATTCTAATTTATATAGGTACCCAATATAATAAATATACAAAAAATCTATGAAACCCAAAAAAACATACCTACCTACATCTTTTGTGAACAAACCAGCATTTTAATTTCTGATCCCGTCTTGGTTATAACACATTGGAATGAAACAACTGTAACGGATTTAACTCGCGTATTTTATTATCTGACGTTTCGAAAACTTAACGATTCCCATATTCGTAGCACGACTGAGCTGACCATAGTCTAACGCTTAATAAAATACGCGTGTTAAATTCGTTATAGCTTCATTGCAAACCAGCATTTTTTAACCTAGCATTATTTAACGTGAAAACACGTCACTTTTTAATAAATTTTAGTCGTTCGTTTCAGCTAGTCATACGAACAGCATAACAGTTAAAATAAAACAACTATTAACGGATTTAACTCGCGTATTTTAATTTTATTTATAGTAGCACGACTGAGCTGACAATAGTATACCGCTAAAGTTACCTACTTAAGTGTCAAATTTCAGCGAATAAAATCAAATAAAAATACACGAGTTAAATCCGTTAATAGTTTCATCCCAATATGTAATAACCGCGAAGGCATCAGAAATTAGAATTACAGTTAGCCGTTTCACCAAAACGGTTATCAAAACGCGTTTTTTGCATTTTTTTGCAAAATGCTTCAGTCGGGCATTGAATCAAATGTAATCGGCGGAGCCTGTGGAAGCTGCAGTACTTTCCAGGTCATTGGGTTTGTATGGAACGGAATTCCATTTATGGAATCGGGTTGAAAGAATCTGGATTAAAGTTAAGCTTAATGGATGTTTGGAAATGGATACGGACGGACATTAAGAACTAATTTTTTATGTAGGTACCTTTTTGCTGTAGTCCTAATTTTAGAAGTGTCAAGAAGATATTATCTTGGTGGATGTAAATGAATTCTTTATCAGATTTTGTAAGTGTTGTATCGCAAGTAGGTAGATAAAATAAAAAAAAGGTTTTTATTTATAAGCATAACTATGATGAATTGTAGAATCGAGATTTTGTCGGCATGATATCGAGAACGTAGGTAGTCGACAAGGTTTGTCGAGTCGATATTGTTTCGTTTTCAACATGAAGAAATAAGAGACGACAATTCAACAAGCTTGCTGATTTTTAAATGGTCTCTATAGTAATAAGAGTAAGCTAGCATTCAAGCGTCTGCTACGTAGGTAAGCACTTTCTTGAACATTAGTTTTCATCATCCGTCATTGTGGTTATTTATGTATTTTTATATATTATTAAGTATATAAATTTATTTATTTATTTATGTAGTGTAATATCTTCCTATTTTATATTGTATTTATCATAATATTATGCTCATTTCAAAGGTTGACTGGTAGAGAATGCCGTATGGCATTAAGTTCGCCTTTTGTACATAATTTAGTTTTTTTGTGCAATAAGGAATAAATAAATAAATAAGATCAAATAAAAAAAAAATAGAAGCATACCTAATAGGTCATTTAACACGTCAGCTGAAGCGTTATAGGTCATTACTTAACCGTGCCGTAACGGGACGTATATTACAAACGCCACTCAATCCACCCATAATTTGGCTCAAAACGAGGTACTCTCTAAACAATGTAGTTGTTCCCATTCATTAACTGAATGCTTGTAAGCACATTTGACCGGAGTGCAAATTTATGCTTTAATTAATAGGTGCTAAAGTTCAAAACATAGTTGAGGTTAATAAAGCCTAAATAAACATGCGTTGGGAAAGTGATCGATGCATTGTTTATTAGTAATTATTAATGTTGTTGTACAATTGTTGTTTTATTTTGATATTTGATGGTTGCTGTGTGAAAACGGAAGCGTGTACCCATAGTTTGACTGGAAGAGACATTTGTATTGCTTCAGATATTTTAATATGAAGAGGTATCATACATGGTACCTATCGCAGTTTTCTTTAACATTTTCGATGGACAGTATTTTTTTGCAAATTTCTAATAAAAGTACGCGCGTAATGATCGTCTATGAGAAAACACACAACAGGCTTTTTGACAATGCGAAAAATAAAGTGTAAATTACTGTTAACAGTATAAATTAAGAGTTAAAAAATGATTATTCATTAACGTAAGTTGAAAATAATGATTGATTTATTTAAAAATCCTTAAATAAAAATTACATTTTTTAAACGTTTGTCACGTGACTCAAAACGCTCCTGATTGACCGAGTTTTTCGTGACGTCACATGCCCGTAAACTTTGTTTACCTAGTTGTGTTGCGCCTAGTTGTGGTAGATTGTCAAACAGGCATGTGACGTCACCGACCTCATTGCGGCGCCATATTGTCAAAGTAGCGTTTTGGCACACTATTTAAATATTGAATTTTTAATTCGATGTTTTTCAGCTAATACATACCAGATTTAAAAAAAACAACTTTTGCTGGGTTCCTTAGACTCTACTACATAATATAAAATGGATTTTAAAAACATGTCAAATACCCTATTCAAATTTTGCTTAATAATAAAAAAACAAAAACATAAAATTTCGACTAAAACTTATAAGAAAAAACTTTGAGGTGGTTCAGAAAATAAAAATCGGTCCAGTGTTTCGGAGCAGTTTGGCAAAAAATACTGCGCACGAGAATTTATTATACGTATAAGCATAAAGTTTTTTTCTCAACCCAGTTGTAAAGCTTAAAAATAAAATACTCGCAACAATTAACGCAATTAAATAAAAACCAAAACAAAACCTTTTTTTGTATCAACCCCTATTCATATTCTACTAGAAAATGCAACTGCAACGCATCCCAAATTACAAATTCACACTCACACCCCTTAACACATTGAAAACAAGGTTTAAATTTGTTCAATGTAACTTTAGTGTTATATTTGTGGAAGCTACCGCGTTGGCCTTTTGAAACAGCGAAGTGGTCGTGTCTTTCAACCAGTGAATTACAGTTTTCAGCTTAAATTGGAAAATATAAGTACTAAGTTTATTTAAGAACTGCTTATCAACACTTCTACTGAGGGAGGTTTTTGATTCGACTTGGGTAATATCTATATAACATACTAGCGGCCCGCCCCGGCTTCACCCGGATCCTTTTTTTTATAGCCTATGTCAATCGGGAATAGTGTAGCATCCCAACAGTGTAAGAATTTTTGAAATCGGTCCAGTGGTTTAGGTGCCTATTCAATTCAAACAAACAAACCTTTCCTTTTTAGTATAGATGTTCGCCCCGTCCCGGCTTCGACCGGATCGCGATTTTTCTTTTTTTTTTTTTCAAAATATTCTATAAATATTCTATGTTACTTATGGATAATGTAGCTTTCGAATAGTGAAAGATTTTTTAAAAATAGTCCAGTAGATTTTGAGCCTATTCATTATAACGAAACAAAGTTTTACTCTTTATAATATTAGTATAGATCATACCATATTACCAGAGATCGCAATAGGTAGTGCCTATTTACCTAAACTTGGCGGGAGGAGGTGACTAAGAGTGGTTACAACCACCAAAAATATATTATTTATTTATTTTTACTCACTAGGATTAGTATCGTGTTATCTCTTTCGCACTCGCATGTTCTTATAGAGCATCCTGTTATCAGTACGGTCGCATAATGCAGGTACACGGCTAAAGGTATACAAAGTAATGAGATGTAATATTTGCGTTATGATGTGAATTAATACTTTGTAAATCTGTACCATTAGTTCAATACATTACAAATGAAATCTGAAAGATACATTCATGATAACATAATTTAAAATAAATCAATGTAACAAGATTTACAAGTAAAATAAAACGTATTAATCCTTTTGAGGAATATAGAAAATGTTTATATTCCTATGCCTGACGGACCACTCGTATGAGTCACCTTTTGAGTTCTCAACGTAAGTTTCGGCATTAAACAATTACATTTCATTAACCATTACACCCTGAGTGTGAATCTATATCGATTATGTATTCTTATAAATCCCGGGAAATCCCGCGTTCAATAAAAATAAATAATATTTTTGGTAACCACTCTTAGTCATCTCCTCCCGCCAAGTTTTGGGTAAATAGGCACTACCTATTGCGATCTCTGCATATTACCTATAACCTTAAAATATTTTGAAATGAAACAACCGCGAAGGCATCAGAAATTATCTTAATATAATACATTGAAATAAGCATAAGACTATTGTCAGCTCAGTCGTGCTACGATTATGGAATCTGTAAAGGCTCTGAAACGTCAGCCAATAAAATAAAATACGCGAGTTAAATCCGTTTAAAGTTGTTTTCCACACGAGCCTGTCTATTACAGAGCTTACATAAAAATAAGACAAATTAATATGGACCTGTTTATTTGCCAAGTAATATATTAGTATCCAACATTATCCGATAATGTATTCTAAACAAACATAAATCAACAACTATCAAGAGATACATTAACAGCATTTCTCATAAACAACTCAGTGTCAGAGAGAGACAGTAAATTACGAGTACGAGCCAGAGAGAGACGAAAACATTCATTATAGATAACTTTTGGGTACGTGTTTTGATCTATTTTTGTAAACAAATTTGGTGGAAAATTTGCTATTAAAAAACTCTTTTATTAGAATCAATGCAATTACTCTTCTTCTTTATAATAAAACTATCATAACGGAATGATTTCTGCTGACGTTTGCAAAACTTTATACTTACTTCCATAATCAGTGTGTTACCGTAAAGTTTACGAAAGCTCAGAATAAAATCCAAAAATAAGAAAATGAGATCTCGCATTTTTTTTATTTAAGCTTTTAATTTCTAATGCATTCATTACAAAATAAATAATTACTTATATCAAAGGTGGGTATTATTACAAAGTCTTCCGTCTGATTTTTTTTTTCCAAATATTAAAAAATAAAGTTACTATAATAAATATTTTCAATTGTTAATAAATCCCTTAAACCACCCCCGGAGGGTTTCTTCATTGTAAGATAATTAATTTATGTGTAGAATGAAACATAAATATTTGATATCTTAAAACAACTAACTTTGCATAATGTAAAATTATTTTAGTGTTACACTATGGTCAGCTCAGTCTGCTACGAATATGGGAGCTGACTTAATGAGTGACATACCAATTATTATTATCATTATATTATTATAAACCTTTATTTCCATGACTCAATATACAAATAAAAAGTTACATGTAGATTAAAAAATAAATAAATATTTAAGACATGGCCCCTTCTCATTAAGAAAATATTTTATACAATTCACCCCCTAAGAGGTTAAAAGAAGTTGCGGGTAGAGCTCACTGTAAAATAAAATCGGGCATACATAAATACACGCACAAAAAAAAATATTATAATAATACCTATATAGGTAAGCACTACTAGTACCTACTTAAAACTGTATACCTACAACATTATTTTCGTGATAAAAAAACACCAACAATTTATTTAAATTGCAACACCGAATATCTAACGATGACTTTGAAAGAGACAAAAAATATTGCCACAATAAAAAGTTATAAAAGCAAACGTCAGGCATACACAGCCTGCCATACAACCTTTAGTGTGGCCACGCGTTAATATCTGAAAAAGTGTTTTCTTCTTTTTTCTTTTTTGTTGCAGACACAACTGACGTTCCATTCAGCCAGTGCGCTTTTTCAGTAGTGGCAGGCTTGCATTCAACACGTTCCGGATTTGAAAATAGCATTGAATAAAGTTACAATCGCCATTTTGTTTTCACGACCCGGTGACGGCTACAAACAGTGACTGAAAAAAAACATCCTCTATGGTTAGATTGACTTTTGCAGGTCCTAATTGCGATAAAAAAATTCTTTATTGCTTCCTCTCAGTGTTGGTTTGCTTCGTTTTTCAGCTTTGTTTTTAATAGAGTATATACTATGTAGGTATTATTAGGTATAAGTATTTTTTTTCAGTACAGTTTTGTAAATGTAAAATACCTATTATAATTGCAATAGTAAATCAATCAATAGTAAATACTTAAATAAAATCTGGCACGAAGATAGGTTAAGATTTGGGTAGGACAGGCGTTATTAGGTATCACCGAAATAATTCCTTATGTTACTAAACTACACGAGATGTTAATTCAACGCAGAGGAAACATTATAAAAAACTTCGCACTACCTAATCAACATTATAAAATTATGATTCAACCATTCAACACATTCAACAGTTTTTTGCAGTCCAATTGCGAGTCTACTGCAAAACCGAACAATAGGCGAGCTCTCAAATGGCCTTCAAAGCCTCCTAAAAATATTAGGGTTTTTGAGGGCTCAGGCCGTCAGGAGAGTTAACACGATTATGATGCAAGGGGATAGAAGGTTCTTGCAAGTAAGTCCAACTCATGCCGTCACACTTCTTCAACCCCGCTGGCGGGGCCGCTGTAACACTATCGTGTTTAAGTGCGGGTGAGGCCGCATGCCGCACGACAGCTGTCTGTGTGTGTTGGACCCCGCCGGCGGGGCAGCTGTGACACTATCGAGTTTGCTATGTGTGGGTGTGACCGCAAGCCACGCAGCAGCTGCCTGTGTGTGTTGAACCCCGCCGGCGGGGCCGCTGTAACACTATCGAGTTTGATATGTGTGGAGGCTGCATGTCTCGCGGTTTCTACATGTGAGTGTGTACGGGATGTGTATGTATGTTGGTGTACGGCATGTATCCATGGGGGACGATCGTGAGAAACCGACTGAATCGCATAGTGTAAAATACATTTTCGACTCGCACATTTTTCCATTCCGCCATAACGGTGGTATGGATGGATCTGCACGGTTTATCGCCGATCTGCTCGGGTTATGGTTGTCAAACATGGCAGCGTGTTTTTTTTTTGTATTTTTATGGCATCTATCTGCCTAGGAACTTAGATTCAATGACAATGATCAAGGCTCCTAAAGGGCCAAATTTATTGATCTATATATTATGTAATAATTTCATTGTATTTTCACTTTAGCATAAGACTTGTCAGCTCCGTCGTGCTACGATTATGGAATCTGTAAAGGCTCCGAAACGTCAGCCAATAAAAATAAAATACTTACGCGAGTTAAATCCGTTAAAGTTGTTTCATTCCGATATAATATATTATGTATTATATTATAATAGAGAAACTGACTTAATGACTGACATATCAACGCAGGGCCTAAACTATAGAGGTAAGAAACTGCAGTCTCATTTTTACAGTAAAATACAGTGGATAAAACCAATTACTAAAAACCAGAAATAAGAAACCAAAAAAATGCTTTTTATTGAAATACCTACATAATTATATTATTTTTATAAGCATATATCTACTAAAGATAGTCATGTCATAATCAGCAAAAAAAATAATGTACCTACGCGAGTTAAATCCGTAACACCAGTTGTTTTCTTCTTAAATATATAATTTTATCGTTTTGAGAAATAAATCTAATCTAATCTATTATAAGATATGCAAATAAAATTAAACGAAAATTTGGTGATACGAATTAATCTGTCCCCTCAACCATTTGAAATCAGAAGCCCTTGTACTAAAACGTATCAAATAAATTTAATTAGAACGCGTGAGGGAATAATTGGATTTCGATAAAAAATGTCAAGTGTGATTAATTTGTTGACGCGGGGTTCCGTCAAGGAATTTGATAATGTGCTAAGCAGGAAGCTGCTATTAAAATGAGATTTGATTTTTAGTCCTTTTTTAGAGGTTGCAACGGTTGCTTTCGGATAATTTATTTAAACAAGGAATTTACTAAGGTAAGTAATAAAAAAAAATCTTATTATAACTTCTTTGTTCACATACGATTCTTATTATTGCCCAAAATGTAACACCTAACCTTCACATTTTATTCAATGAGGGCTACCGCGTGTCAGAAATCCGCTAGATGCGCTAGTGTAGAATGAGGTCCAGCTGTCATGTACCACCAATGAGAGGCCAGTAGCTTGCCTCTCATTGGTGGTACATGACAGCTAGACCTCATTCTACACTAGCGCATCTAGCGGATTTCTGACACGCGGTAGCCCTCATTGGGTCATAGGTAATAAATACAAATATACTTATTGTCACTTTATAAATTTGCTTAATACTTCAGATAACCAAAGTTATGTTTGAACCATTAAAATAATAAATAATGTTAAATATTTTTTTATTATCAAACGGAACCCTAACAATGAGGTGATTAATTCAATTAATTCAGGGTCGTTTAATGAATCGAATGCTAACATTAATTCCGGAATTAAAACATCTGAATTTTATATACAAAAGTTTAAAATTAAATATTCTGCATTGATAAACGTAGGTCAAAAATAACGTTAAATGGATTTTTTTAAAACTTTATAAAATAAAATAAAATCAAATAAGTAGGTACTTACGCGAGTAAAATCCGTCTAATTATAAACTAATGTTAACTTTGCAATTGACCTCGTATTACCAAGAAACTAAGAAATAAATAACGGGCAAAAGTAAAGTTACCAGTTTAGTTAGCATTTGTTTTCTTGTCAATTTATGACATTTCTTTGTCGGTTAAAATGCTCGAATACAACCCGGTAGTTGAGTAAACTTTGGATTGACCTCGTATTACCAAGAGACTAATAAAAAACGGCCAAAATCCAACTTAACCTTAGGTACCAGTTTAGTTAGCACTTCCTTTTTTTACTTTAGCGTTAGACTATTGTCAGCTCAGTCGAGCTACGATTATGGGAACTGTAAAGAATCCGAAACGTCAGCAAATAAAATAAAATAAAAATACGCGAGTTAAATCTGTTAATAGTTGTTTCATTCCAATGTGTAATAACCGCGAAGGCATCAGAAATTACTTGCTTTCTTGTCAATTTATAACACTTCTCTGGTGATTAAAACGCTCGAATACACCCCGGTAACTAAAACTTTGTAACTGACCTCGTATTACCAAGAGACTAAGAAAGAACGGCCAAAAGCAAAGTTAACCTTTTTAGTTTAGTTAGCACTTATTTCTCGCTTACACGAACATTGACAATGGAATCTTTGTACTTAGGTCTTTCTTAAAGTTGTCAAGTTTAATCTAGTGTATTTTCTGTGAAAGTTTTTTAATATTGGAATTAAAAAACTGTAATGGATTTAACTAGCGTAGCTATATTGTTTTTGTACTAACTTTTTGAGAAGTTTAATAAATCCTGTATTTAAAGGCAGGTGGAATGAACTATAACGGACTTAACTCGCGTATTTTATTTTATTTACTGATTTGAAAACTTATAGTTCCCATATTTTAATACGACTGAGCTGACGATAGTCTCACACTAAAGTCGTTTTAGGTTATTTTGTTTATCGTTCGTTGTACTTGTTTATAATTCCATTGTGAATGCATCAGGAATTATTAGGCTGGTAGAATTTTCAAAACTATCCATTTTAATTATTTTTTTACCAGATAACTAAGCTCGGATGGTTATACAAAATCTATATAGGTAAGTACCTATATAAAAGAGAACTTGACTTAATGATTGACATATCGACGTAGTTCCCAAATTATAAGGATGAGAAACTTGAAATTATGCAAAGAAGTTCCTATAACGTAGAACGCTTAGCAAAGATTTTTAAAAATCTACCCTCTAAGGGGGTAAAACGGGGCGCTTATCGCAGAAGTCGCGCGCAGAAGCTAGTATATAAATAATAATAAAACAAGTAAGTTATTTTCATGGTAGAGGATATTTTATCGATTCGCCAATGTTCGTCGGCTTGTTGCGAGTTACCTAAATTAATTATGAAGAACATTAGACAAACGAGTCGAGAACTCCGGCAACTTGTTTTATAGTTACCCACTTCCTTATTTGTAGGGGGACTTCCTTCCTTGCAAGTTTGTTATGTGTCATATTTATAGAGAACTAGCTTCTGCCCGCGACGTCGTTCGCGTGGAACTCCTCCTTTTTTGCAGTCGGTTAGTAGCCTATGTCCTTTCTCAGGCTCCAGACTATCTTTGTACCAAATTTCATTTAAATCGGTACAGTAGTTTTAGCGTGAAAGCGTAACAGACAGACAGACAGACAGACAGAGTTACTTTCGCATTTATAATATTAGTAGGGATACATTTATACATTACTAGAGGCCCATCCCGCCTTCGCCCGGATCCCTTTTTTATAGCCTATGTGACTCGGGAATAGCATAGCTTTCCAACAGTGAAAGACTTTGTTTTTTTCAAATCGATCCAATCGTTTAGGAGTCTATATCCAACCAAACAAACAAACAAACTTTTCCTCTTTATTATATTAGTATAAAAGTATAGATAGCTTACGGGGAGACTCCAACTTGTGTACATTAAAAAAATGCTTCTTTATCAAAATAAACTTTTGATGTGTCACACTCTTATCCAAAGATAAATAAACTAGTAGTTTGCCCAGAATTCATCTGCATTATTTGCATTCCTGAACTGAATTATCACCTCATTCATTTGATACGTCTTGATACTTACGACCTTGTTTTGGAGATACCACTGTTTTTGAAAAAAACCCTCCCTTGTGGAGAAACGGCAAAAAACTCAATAAGGTATGATGTGTGAGTAAGTGTGGGTGTGTGTATGTCTCTCTTTGGCATCATAACTCCCTAATGCATGAACCGATTTTGATTCTGTTTTTTTGTTAAACAGCAGCTTTTTTTCATAATTCTATCAGAAAATGTTTATCAAGTCTAAAATATTTACAAAGCCGACTGTAGCTCTACATGCACGTAATCCTCTTCGAAGTACAGTCTGGTAAAGTATTGTGTTATATATTTTAGCGCAATGGAATGTACGGAGAATAAGGTAAGAGCTACGCGAAACTCCTTTTGGATTTATAAAACTTTATGTTCCGTGAAAATGGAGTAGTTTTAAAATTGGCTTCTTTGGAATATGGAATTTAGCGCGTACAGGTATCTTTGTAGTCCGAAAACTACTTGAAGTATCGCTTTTACCTATATTATGTACAACGTTGCGAAATGTCGGCGGTGTGAGGTCTGCTATACCAACTACTAAGATACTATCACAGTAGTACTTAGTAGTGTTGTGAATTGAGATGCAGTTTTCTCTTATGTAGACATTTTTTTTTCACATCGGCAATTTTATTTTCGGAAATGCGTCTTGTCGCGTTCTGTCGTCGGTCTCAATTGTTAACTCCCTACATCATCAGCCCGTCGCAGTCCACTGCTGGACATAGGCCTCTCCAATTTAACGTCACTTTGCTCTATCTTGGGCTGCTTGCATCCAGCTCCTGACAGCCATCTTACGCAAATCGTCACTCCACCTTGCCTGAGAACGTCCTACACTACGCTTGCCGAGACGCGGTCTCCACTCTAGAACACGTTTACTCCAACGGTTATCGGTTTTTCGGCTAATATGGCCAGCCCACTGCCACTTTAGCTTGCTAATCCGGTGGGCTATGTCGATAACTCTGGTTCTCTGCCGAATCACCTCATTTTTGATTCGATCCCGCAGAGAAACGCCGATCCCTACGTCAAGTATAAATTCCAAGGTCCCGGTGGCCAGTCCGTTGTCAGTCGCCGCGTCAACAAAGGTGGTCAAACACGACAAAGGTACTACTGACTAGATACTATCGCAGCAGTAGGTAAATAGAATTCAAATAAAAATATAAAATACGATTCTATTTTCTACCTTTTAAGTTGCACAAATATTTTCACCTGCGCTATAACTTTCATAATCTCTCAATCACCGAAAGGTTAACTGGAAGAAATCCCTTAAAGGAATAAGTTCGCCAATGTACAACTATAAACGGATTTAACTCGCGTATTTTATTTTATTGGCTGACGTTTCGGATAGTTTACAGATTTCACAATCGTAGTACGACTGAGTTGACTATAGTCAAACGCTAAAGTCATAATCCTATTTCCTTTTATACAGGTATTCTATGCACTTTTATTATTTTTACTTTAAAGTGCAGTTCATACGAGCGGCTAGCTCTAATATAATTTTCCTATGGCCGCAGTTGCGACGGCTGGCCAAATAAGATTTGCAGCGGCTACCCTGGAGACACAGTGCATTTCAAAGGTTACTTTGTAATTTATATATTCTATATGCTACGTTGGTGAGTACGGTTCTGTGTATAAATAGTAATTGCTGGAAAACCGAGTGTTGAGATTTTGGATTGTTATTGTTGAGGATAATTTTTGAACAAATGGGGTTAAAATGATTTTCTTTATTAAAACTATCTCTTAATTTCTTCTCAATCAATCTAAATGTGTAGAGGTAGACATCCAGACGAGACAGATAACTAGAAAGACAGACAGATTGTCATTCAGACAAATAGACAAACGATAGTCAAATAGATAATATACCGATAGACAGACAGACATTCAGACAGACAGACATATTATATTATTCAGACTAGGCAAATAGGCTCTTTGATAGAGTTAATTTCACATTCTCATGTCTTCGCGGTTTACACATTGGAATGAAACAATTATAACGGATTCAACTTGCGTATTTTTTTTTATTTGAATTTTATTCGAAAGACATTTCTCTTATCCTATAGTTTTACACTTTTCTATCTATACTTATATTATAAAGAGGAAAGGTTTGTTTGTTTGTTTGGATTGAATAGGCTCCGAAACGACTGGACCAATTTGAAAAAATATTTCACTATTGTGAAGCTACACTATTCCTAAGTGACAAAAGCTTTATTTATGTATTTATTTATGTAGTGTCTTCCTATTTTATATTTTATTTATCATATTATGTGTATTATTTATTTGCGCCTACACATGCTCTCTGTTTATTTTGAAGGTTGACACAGAATTCCGTATGGCATTAAGTTCGCCTTTTGTACATTATTTAGTTTTTTGTGCAATAAAGAATAAATAAATAAATGAATAAAAGGAAGATGATCCGTGCGAAGCCGGAGCGGACAGCTAGTATTTTTCAATTCCCATATTCGCCTACATTATTAATATTAATTAGAATAAAAATACAAATAGGGAGTAAGGACTGTATTTAATTATGATAAGCTCGTGTTAACTTGCTAATGCCGGCTCACTTGATTGGCAAGCTTTTAGTTGATTACATCGCTCGATCACTTAGCGACAGCTTGACAGATGATCCGTCCACATCAATGGTGGGGGGTGAATCCAAGGATCATTAATGATTTGTTTTTTTTTTATCATTTATATCATAGCTTTTGCCCGTTAAAGTAGCCTATGTCCTTTCTTAAAGTCTATTTTTTTTATATCATCCGGATCATTAATGATTTTTTTTTATATCATACTAGGTTTTGCCCGTAAAAGTAGCCTATGTCCTTTCTTAAAGTCTATTTTTTTTTATATCATTCGGATGTTTTTTTTTTATCATATATATAATAGCTTCTGCTCGTAAAAGTATCCTATGTCGTTTAAAGTCTAGACTATCTGTGTACAAAATTTAATTTAAATCGGTTCAGTAGTTTTAGCGTGAAAGCGACATAGATAGTACTTTAGAATTTAATTAATTAGTGGTTATGATGAATATTTCAATTGTCAAACTTCAATGTGTTAAATTAATACAATAAATTGTAATTTGAGTGGAGTCACGCTCTATCCAAAGAAGGAAGTGATTTAGAGAGTAGGTCAATTTTGTATAAAACAATTAAAATATTAGCCTTATGCAATTGTTCTCTTTCATTCCGGTATATACCTATAACATTTTTATCTTATATTAATACTAGCAGTTCACCCCGGCTCCGCACATATCCTTATTTTTTATAATATTCTGTAGCTTCCCAACAGTGAAAGAATTTTTCAAATCGGTCCAGTCGTTTTGGAGCCTATTCAGTTCAAACAAACAAACCTTTCCTGAACTTTCCTCTTTATAATATTAGTATAGATTAACATGAATGATATGTCATTCTTTAAGTCAGCTTTCCCTTTTATATACATACTAGCTTCTGCCCGCGACTTCCGCGTGGAACTCCTCCTTTTTGCCTTTTTTTCAGTCGGTTAAAAAGTAGCCTATGTCCTTTCTCAGGCTCCAGACTTCCTTTGTACCAAATTTCATTTAAATCGGTCTAGTAGTTTTAGCGTGAAAGCGTAACAGACAGACAGACAGACAGAGTTACTTTCGCATTTATAATATTAGTTAGGATAAAGAACACATATATATAAAGAAGATGTAATAACTAATAGAGTATATGACCCAATTTATTTTTTACTAGCGGCCCGTCCCGGCTTCGCACGGGGGGACTTAAGATTTTTTTAAGGCCTCAGAAACGATACTTTTCCCCCGTTTTTGAAACATTTTCGATTACTGCTCCGCAACTATAAGACCTAGCGTGATATTATATAGCCTATATGTTACTCGGGGATAATGTAGCTTTCCAAAGGTGAAAGAATTTTTGAATTCGGTCCAGTAGTTTCGGAGCCTATTCATTACAAACATACAAAAATACAAAAATACAAATCTTTCCTCTTTATAATATTAGTATAGATATACTAGCTGACCCGGAAAATGTTGTTCTGTCCCTACCCTAGCTGTACGAAATATACTTTACGACCAACTCGTACTTATCAAATATACATACAAATTGTGATGGAAATCGGTCGAGCCGTTTCAGGGGTGCGACCACAAACACCGTGACACGAATATTTTGTATACTAATATTATGAAGAGGAAAGGTTTGTTTGTTTGGATTGAATAGGCTCCAGAACGGCTGAACCGATTTCGAAAATTCTTTCATTGTAGGAAAGATACATTATTCCCTAGTGTTGTGTCACTGCTATAAAAAAAAGATGACCCGTGCGAAGCCGGGGCGGACAGCTAGCTTTTATATATAATATAATAGTATATAGGTACACTATTGCGTGATGTGTGTGTATAATTTCAAGAAATGTGGTAAATGAGAAATTCGGTTTCATTAAAATCTAATTTGATTATTCAATTAGTATGTAATAATTTATTTTACACTCAAGTAGTGCTATGCAAGCTATGCGTGTATTGCATAAAGGAATAAATCAATAAATAGGTACGCGTAATAATATCTTTGGACAACTCACACCAATTGATCTAGTCCCAAACTAAGCAAAGCTTGTACTATGGGTACTTGACAACGGATAAACACACATGTAAGACATCCATGACTCAGGTACAGATGCTTGTGCTCATCATATTGACATCTGCCCCTAGCAGGATTCGAACGTACAACCTCCGGTTTCGTAGTCAGGGCCTCTGACCACTAGACCAACAGGCCGTCATGAAAACAAATGACAGAGTGCCTACCTAAACGCGGTATATGACAATGTACGATGCCCGCACATGATCATAATTTAGCAAATTTTACTTTGATGTAAAATTAAAGTGCTCTGCACACATTGGCCGATACTGAACTATATGTCATCGATTGTGTAAGGGGGCAACGGTGAATGAAAGTCAATTTTCCTGGAAGCATAATAATAAGGCAATAGCCTATAATAGGTAGTAAAATAATAACAAATAAATAATAATTTCCGATGCCTTCGCGGTTATTACACATTGGAATGAAACAACTATTAACGGATTTAACTCGCGTATTTTATTTTATTGGCTGACGTTTCGGAGCCCTTACAGATTCCATAATCTTAGCACGAATTAGCTGAAAATAGTCTTATGCTAAAGTAATCTGTAAAGGCTCCGAAACGTCAGCTAATAAAATGAAAAACGCTAGTTAAATCCGTTTTAAGTTAGTAGCACATTTCTTCAATATTTAGGACTAGGGACTGATGACAATGAGGGCCACCGCGTGTCAGAAATCCGCTAGATGCGCTAGTGTATAATGAGGTCCAGCTGTCATGTACCACCAATGAGAGGCAAGCTACTGGCTTGTGATTGGTGGTACATGACAGCTGGACCTCATTCTACATTAGCGCATCTAGCGGATTTCTGACTCGCGGTGGCCTTCATTGCAACTTAGAATAACCCTTAATAATTTTTTAAGTGAATAGGCATATAATTAACACGTCGCGTCAACAGCTATAATTGTTTTTTTAACTTTTAATTAATTGGTGTTCATTTGCGTTAATTGCGAACGAGTCAAAATTTTAATTATATCAGCACATTTGTGGTCGATTCAAAATTCTCTTAACCGTTTTTGCTCTAATAATTTCTGATGCCTTCGCGGTTATCTATAGGTACTAATATTATAAAGAGAAAAGATTTGTACCTATTATTGTATGTTTGTAATGAATAGGCTCAAAAACTACTGGACCGATTTTAATAATTCTTTCACTGGTGTGAAGCTACGTTTACCATGAGTAACATAGGCTATAGAATATTTTGAACAAAATTAGGGATCCGTGCGAAACCGGGGTGAACCGCTAGTAATATTATACATTGGAATGAAACAACTTTAAACTTAACATTGCAATAATTGCTGTATCCGATACACGAGATAAATAAGAAATGCGATGTTTTTGGGTAATTTTGAAAATGTTCGAGTGATAAAAAAAAACATAGGTAACATAAGCTTGTTTAAAATTTGTCATACAAGTAACTTAGGTACAAAAGCTATCGCTATTTTTAGCTGACATTGTAATGGTATGAAAAACTAACACGTTTACAGTCTAGACTGCCGCAAAGTATACTTATTCCACAAACACTGAATAAATAACATTCCCACAGGAAATATAAAATGGAGAAGGCAACCTAAGTAGTACAATAATCGTAACAATGATGTATGTTTTTGTGTAGTTACATTGTGTTGGTATTCGTACATCGAGTGTGCTAGTAGGGTTGTTGCGGATTATATGACATCCGCGGATACAGACGTGGATATTACAAGGCTTACAGCCGCGGATGCAACTGGATATTACAAGGCTCACATCCGCGGATGCAATTGTGGATATTACAAGGCTTACATCCGCGGATGCAACTGGATATTACAAGTGTCACATCCGTGGATACAGATGTGGATATTAATAAAAAAATATTTACAAGGTTCTAAATTATAAAAAAGCTAGTAACGCCCCCTATTAGGTTTTAATTGTACTGTATAATAGTATTTTTTTACGTAAAATGTAACAGATATATTTTTATAATTTCGGACAGGGTAGTACTTAAATTTTGTAATTTAATAAATAAGGTAGTTTGCATAGCTGTATTAATCACTTTAGCATAAGACTATTGTCAGTCGTGCTACGATTATGGAATCTGTAAAGGCTCCGAAACGTCAGCCAATAAAAATAAAATACGCGAGTTAAATCCGTTAAAGTTGTTTCATTTCAATGTATAATAACCGCGAAGGCATCAGAAATTATATAGTGCTTAATAATTCAACCAGGAAAATGGAAGCGGTGGAAATGCTAGCAGACCTTCTATAAATATTAAGCAAATTTAAACAGTATAGCCACTTGTAGCTTATAAACGTGCTTGTCTATATTTATGCTTATCTATACTAATATTATAAAGAGGAAAGGCTTGTTGATTTGTTTGTTTGTTTGGATTGAATAGGCTCCAGAACGGCTGGACCAATTTCAAAAATTCTTTCACTGTTGGGAAGCTACACTATTCCCGATTGACATAGGCTATAAAATAAAGATGATCCGTGCGAAGCCGGGGCGGACAGCTAGTATATAGTAAAGAGGAAAGGTTTGTTTGTTTGGATTGAATAGGCTCCTAAACGGCTGGACCGAATTCAAAAATTCTTTCACTGTTGGAAAGCTACAATATTCTCGTGTGACATGGGCTTTAAAAAAAGGAATCCGTGCGAAGCCGGGACAGACAGCTAGTTACTCTATAAACCGCGGCCCAGATTATTTTCTTGCGACTCAATCAAATTTTCCTCTAAGCCACGGTGATTACGAACACTGATAAAATGCTCCACTCGAGAGGTTTTCTGACAATTTCATCCACACATCGTGACACGTCATTAATTCACCCCAAAAAGATTTTCCTTACAAGTATCTGGGACGGAGCAGGCTGGCTTGTTTATTAAAAATTGATAAAAAATTTCAATACCATTATAACAGAGTTATTTCTGATTCTTTTGCGGTTTTTAGGGTTTCAAACCTCAAAAGGAACCTTTATAGAATCACTGTGTTGTCCGACTACCATCAAGACCCTTTTTCTCAGATACGCGTGAAGGTATCAAGCTGAAATTTATGTCAAATACTCAAGTATACTGTCTCTTGAAATTGTAAAAAATTCAAAGTTCTAACCCAACGCTGTCAGCAGATACAGCCGTTTATGCCACTTATTGTTATAAATTTTCGACACTCGCTAGGGAATCAAAACCTGTAGGGTACTCTCTATGAAATCAGAATCTCGAAGCAACGTCGAATTGAAAAATTGTGTAAACTATACATTTATAGGTACATCATATAATAAATATTTTTTAAAACTTATATACTTACAGTTTTGTACAGAAACCTCGATGCGAGAATAATATAGTCGAAACATTAGCAACTAAAATGAATTACGCGAGTTAAATCCGTTATAGTTGTTTCATTCCAATACATTTACAGAATTTCTTCGTATAAATTTTCTCTAAAAATATTTTTCCGTCCTCCGGCCAGAAAGCGCCAACTTTGTGGCCGCTTCGCTAAATGAAATTTCCGCTTTCTGGCTTCGTCGAACAGAAAAATAGTATACTGACCTCGGCCAGTAAAATAAAAAAGCCTCAAATCACATTTTTGTCAACCTCGGCTTCGCCGCGGACGACAATTACATGTGATCTGAGGCATTTTTTATTTTACTGGCCTCGGTGCGTAATGTACTATTTTTAAATTCCACGCTTTCCTTTTAAAGCTATAAGAAATCTTAGCTTTATAACCCGCTGTCGAAATCCTAAGTAATTAATACGATGTGCCGTATTCCAGTGGATTAAGGTCGTCAATCGTAAGACCTGCGGTTTTTAAGGTGATTAAGTAAATAAGTACATGAGTGAAATATTACGTATGCTTTACATGTATGAAATCGTGTTTATGTGTTACTACATATATTATCTTCAAAATACAAACACGTGTATTTAGAAGCTACAAACTTGAGAATTAAACAAAGAAAAGAAAGAAAGAAAGAAAACATGGATTAAATCGCTTATTAAATTTTTATTTTATAATAATCAATTTATTGTATAGTTATTGTCATTGTTTTATTTTGTCTATACTAATATGATAAAGAGGAAAAGTTTGTTTGTTTGTTTGGATTGAATAGGCTCCTAAACGACTGGAGCGATTTGAAAATTTTTTTCACTGTTGGAAAGCTACACTATTCCCGACTGACAAAGGCTATAAAAAAGGGATCCATGCGAAGCCGGGGCAGTCTATACTAATATTATAAAGAGGAAAACTTTGTTTGTTTGTTTGTTTAGATTGAGTAGGCTCCAAAACGACTGGACCGAGTGGAAAAATTCTTTCACTGTTGGAAAGCTACACTATTCCCGAGTGACGGCTATAAAAAAAGAAATCCGGGCGAAGCCGGGGCGGGCCGTTAGTTGGTTATATAGGTTCCATTGTTTAACAAATAAACGGCTAGGATGATGTTTTATTGTTTTTTTTTTATTTTCTACTGGAACGGAATAATATGGGGATACAGGATAAAAATAGTCCTTCTCCTGGTTTTGATATATTTCTCTCCA
Source organism: Polylopha cassiicola (assembly GCA_038024825.1). NCBI lineage: Eukaryota > Metazoa > Arthropoda > Insecta > Lepidoptera > Tortricidae > Polylopha > Polylopha cassiicola. The sequence goes on along the minus strand of CP149060.1, from coordinate 1,917,550 downwards.
CTTATTTTCAACGAAAGTTATAAATACTAAACGACTTTTTATAAATTGGAATGAAACAACTATTAACGGATTTAACTCGCGTATTTTTATTTCATTTGCTGATATATATTTGTTAATAGTTGTTTCATTCCAATGTGTAATAACCGCGAAGGCATCAGAAATGACTTTTTATAAAGATATATAGATTACGAAACAACAGATCGTTAGGTAGGTATAATAATTCTATTTCACGACAAAGTTCTCAGCGAACTCAGTGAAATACCTCAGTGACGGTGCGATTCTGAACTGTCATTAACGGGCCGATGATATCGGGGGTTCAGCCCATTCAAATGTTAATACACGCTGGGTTTAAACAGTCTTGTATTAAAAAAGGAACGACGCTGTTTTAAATGTCATTTTCGTCTTTTTACACGATTACGTATCTTTTACAAAAAGTAGTTTACCTAATCGTAATATTTACAAAAAAATCACATGACTTTTTGAAAATGATTTTTTCAACAACGAATAAAAATTAGTTACAGTAAGAAATGTACTAGAGTCCGCTTATTAGGGTTCCGCACTCAAAGGGGACCCTATTACTGAGTTTGCTGTCCGTCCGTCTGTCACCAGACGTATCTTATGAAATATAATAGGTCAACTGAATTTTTTACGGATGTATTTATGTTGCCGCTATAGCAATAAATACTAAAAAATATAAAAAAATAGTACATTACGCACCAAGGCCAGTAAAATCAAAAATGTCTCTGATCACATGTAATTTACTGGCTAAGGCTTTTTTATGTTACTGGCCGAGGTCAGTATACTATTTTTCTGTTAGACAAATCCAGATGGGCTTGATTTTCTTGTCAATTTCATTGATAATGGTGTTTTTTCCCTTGGAATGCAACTAAGTACTATAACAAATTTTGCTTATTTTATTTGATGACGTTTGGAGAACTAACGCTAAAGTTAGTTAACGTTAAGATAAGCATTTTTTAGGACTGTTCAAAGGTCAGCAAACAAGAAAAAAACGCGACTTAAATCCGTTACAGTTCATTCCAAGAAAATTGCCTGAAAATTCCAAACAGCGCGTTAAATCATAGAGCCAAAAGGCTCAAACCCCAGTACACCTCGACCGCAGTACAGAAAGCGCTGAGCGAGCGGCGCGACCGGCGGATTATCCGGTAAAAGCATCCATGACTAATGATAGGGTTTAATACCGCTGCGAATATGCAGCGCTGTGAGCCGGTAATCAGCTTGTTTCGCAGGATCGCTGTTATCAGTGAGCGTTGGGGTTGACTGACCGGTTGGCAGATTTATCGGACGATTTGTTGCAATTTAAAGCATTAATAGGTCCTTAGTAATGTAAATTTGATTTTTTGTTTGAGTATTGGGAAGACGCAATGTTCATAATAGTCTTTGGAAAATTATAACAATGAGGGCCAATCACAGGCCAGTAGCTTGCGTCTCATTGGTGGTACATGACAGCTAGACCTCATTCTACACTAGCGCATCTAGCGGATTTCTGACACGCGGTGGCCCTCATTGATCTAGTAACGATAAAACGTAACAATATAGCATAAAAGTTATAAAATGTTTAGTTTGGGAAACATTTTATAACTTTTATGCTATATTGTTACGAAACATTGTAACAAATTTATATCGCGTATTTTATTTAATTAGCTGTTTTTTTGTAACTTTACAGTTCCTATATTTAGCACAACTATGCTCACTCGTTTTTAAGTATTATGCTATATACATTTATAAATCAAAATGAGCTTATTAGCCGCTTTAAAAGCAGATTTCTTTTTTACAAAAAAAAAAATAAGTACAATTATAATTTATGATGCCTTCGCAGTTATTATTGCACATTGAAAAAAAAGCGTTCGACTATCGTCAGCTCAGTCGTGCTACGATTACGGAAACTGTGAAGAAACCAAAATGTCAGCAAATACAGTAAAATAAAAATACGCAACTTAAATTCGTTAATAGTTGTTTCATTCCAATACTGATTTTTATTTTACTGTTGCGAGTTAACTAGATTCAATACTGCTTACATAGCACGCCACAAATCGCTAATCAGCTGGTCACTGTATATTATGCTATTATGCACTAAATATATAATATATCTATACTTCTATACTAATATTATTAAGAGGAAAGGTTTATTTGTTTGTTTGTTTGGATTGAATAGGCTCCAGAACGGCTGGACCGATTTGAAAAATTCTTTCACTGTTGGGAAGCTACACTATTCCCGAGTGACATAGGCTATAAAAAAAGATGATCCGTGCGAAGCCAGGGCGGACAGTCTATACTAATATTATAAAGAGGAAGACTTTGTTTGTTTGTAATGAATAGGCTCTTAAACTACTTGACTGATTTGAAAAATTCTTTAACTGTTGAGAAGCTACGTTCACCCTCAGTAACATGGGTTATAGAATTTTTTGAAAATAAATTAGCGATGCGTGCGAAACCGGGGCGAACGGCTAGTATTATATATGTTTGTCTATTCCGTCCGTCTTAGCAATTACGGTTAAGCTGTGATTAGTATTCTAGATTGCGGCTCGTGATTGGTCAATTATTCAAAATAGATCTATTAGGTTAGAATTTTGTTCGTTTTGTATTTAATTTGGCTCTTATCGCGTAGAGATTAAGAGTTGTTTTCACAATTGGTATAAAAAAAATCTGATAACTTCGAGGTTACATGGAATGAAACAATTATAACGGATTTAACTGGCGTATTTTATTTTAATTGCTGACGTTTCGGAAACTGTTTCATTACAACGGTATAAAAAAATAACGACGTACCTATTTAATTCGTGCAAAATAAAAAATGTCTCAGATCACATGTAATTGTCGTCCGAGGCGAAGCCGAGGTTGACAAAAATGTGATCTGAGGCTTTTTTATTTTACTGGCCGAGGTCAGTATACTATTTTTCTGTTCGACGAAGCCAGAAAGCGGCAATTTCATTTAGCGCAGCGGCCACAAAGTTGGCGCTTTCCGGCCGGAGGACTGAAAATTTAGTTTCACCCCCGTTACCCGTTTCTCATCCTTATATTATAGTTTAGGCCCTGCGTTGATATGTCAGTCATTAACTCAGCTTCTCCTTTAATATATATTACTAGCTGTCCGCCCCGTCTTCGCACAGATCCCTTTTTTCATAGCCTATGTCACTCGGGAATAGTATAGCTTCACAACAGTGAAAGAATTTTTCCAATCAGTCCAGTCATTTTGGAGCCTATTTTATCTAAACAAACAAACAAACCTTCCCTCTTTATTATAGTACTAGCCCGCGACTTCGTCCGCGTGGAACTCCTCCTTTTTTGCAGTCGGTTAAAAAGTAGCCTATGTTCTATCTCAGGCTCCAGACATTCTTTGTACCAAATTTCATTTAAATCGGTCCAGTAGTTTTAGCGTGAAAGTGTAACAGACAGACAGACAGATAGACAGAGTTACTTTCGCATTTATAATATTAGTAGGGATAGATTATAATTATAGATATGAAAATAAAAATCGCAGCAAGCTTAGCTGACGATAGTCAAGTATTTTAAGTTACCTATGCATAAAATTAATACACGTAAAGTAAATTATAAGCGTTATTTTGTACAAAACCGTGAAAGCATCAGAAATTAATAAGTACATTCACAATTTTCCAGTAAGTTTGGAATAAACACAAAATTTCATAGTTGACTAAAATATAGTTACAACTCTGAATAATTAAGTAATATCACAGTGAAGGTATATACAGTGGTACGACGCCTTTGGAATTTGCAAAAGTGAAATCGCTTGACGATTAATACTTAGATAAGATAAGACAAGATAATGAATATAATGAAACAACTGTGATAAACTTTTTGACGGCCTGTTGGTCTTGCAGTCAGAGGTCCTGACTACGAAACCGGAGGATGTGGGTTCGAATCCTGCTAGGGGCAGATGTCAATGTGATGAGCATGTACCTGAGTTTTGGACGTCTTATATGTATTTATGTATGTTTATCCGACGGTTGTCTAGCACCCATAGTACAAGCTTTGCTTAGTTTGGAACTAGATCAATTGGTGTGAATTGTCCAAAGATTATTTTATTTAAATAGCGTGTTTATTTTTTAAAGCTTTTAAATTAGACTTGCAATGTAAGTATATAAGTAGGTATATATATTACTAGCGGCCCCGGCAGACGTCGTCCTGCCCGTCCGATTGTTTCGTCAAAGATCTGTCAAAGTCTTCTGTCACTTCTTCATAAGGCTTCACATTTTCCCCGTTTTTTACACATTTTTAACTGTTTCTTCGCTCCTATTGGTCGCAGCGTGATGTTATATAGCATAAAACCTCGATAAATAGTCTATCCATCAAAAAAAGAATTTTTGAATTCGAACCAGTAGTTCCTGAGATTAGCGCATTCAAACAAACAAACAAACTCTTCAGCTTTATAATATTAGTATAAAACCTTGCAACTCAATGTTGAAGCAGATATCTTTTACCGATTGAGCTGAAATTTTGTACACGCGTTCAGTTTCGAAAATGCATGGTTAATTATGTGACGTCATTCTAAAACCATATTAAGTGTTAATTTTTTTTTAATTTTATAAATAAAGTAGTTTGCAAAATGTAAAAAACGCTTTAGCTCAGTTGTGCTACAAATATGGTACTTAACTGAAAAGTTTTCAAAACGTAAACAAGTAAAATAAAGTACGCGAGTTAAATCCGTTATAACTGTTTAATTCTAATGAGATTTATGTATGTATGCATATTATTATAAACTCTTTATTGTACAACAACAAAACAAAAACATAAACGAAAACACAATAAATGTACAAAGCGAACTTATTCCATTAGGGGATCTCTTCCAGTTAACCTTTGGGCGATTGAGACATCCCTACTAATATTATAAATGCGAAAGTAACTCTGTCTGTCTGTCTGTCTGTCTGTCTGTTACGCTTTCACGCTAAAACTACTGGACCGATTTAAATGAAATTTGGTACAAAGAAAGTCTGAACCCTGAGAAAGGACATAGGCTACTTTTTAACCGACTGCAAAAAAGGGGGAGTTCCACGCAGATGAAGTCGCGGGCAGAAGCTAGTCTTCTTTATATATAAAAATGAAACCCGTTTTCCGTTGTCACGACATCACGCGTGAACGGCTGGACCGATTACACTAATTCTTTTTTTTGTTGTATTTGTTATTTTTAGGAGAAGGTTCTTATGTAAGAAAAATAAAATGATTATAGGGCAGTACGAAGTTCGGCAGGTCAGGTAGTCTTCTTATATATAAAAATGAATCGCAAAATGTGTTGGTAAGCGCATAACTCGACAACGCCTGGACTAATTTGGCCAATTTTTATTTTTTAAATGTTCGTTGAAGTCCAAGGATGGTTCTTACGGCGAGAAAAAATCGAATAATTGCAGGGAAAACCCTAAAAACAGCCATTTTCTTTTCCCATACAAACGTTGTCTAACTAAAGTTACCTAATTTGAATTTCGAACGGGCAGAATGACGTCTGCCGGGACCGCTAGTAATAATATAAAACCGTTACCTATTTGCAAACCATGAATAACTTTAAATAGATGATTTTTCGTTATATAAATTTAAAATTCTGAGAACCAATTTCTATTTTAGCTCCAGCACGCCAGCAGTGTGTCAGGATACACGAAACTTCGCGTGTTACCTTTTCCATTAACTTAAGCTCAAATATATTTTTACTATTAAGACTTATGAAATACTTAAATCACAAAAAAAATATTAAGAATAAAAATATAAGCTTTTGCGGTTATTACACACTATTGGCCGCAACTTTGTATGCGCTAGAACGAGTACTTTACAAAATATCGTTATAAAATATAGCCTAAGTATATTATGTTATTCTGATGTAGTTATAAGCTATATGGATGTAAAGTTTCATCAAAATTCATTTAGTAGTTTTTGCATTAAAGAGTAACAAACACACACTTACAAACTTTCGAAATTAAAATATTAGCGTGATTGCAATGAAACAACTATAACGGATTTAACTCGCAGAACGCATTTTATTTTCTTTCTGACGTTTCGGTAAATTTACAGTTTTTTAGGTAGCGCCTAATAATTCACAATAATAATATAAATATATAAGAGTCGGTTATAATGCTTCAAACCTAGAATTAAGTAGGTACAACAATACTTAGATGTAAAAGTAGAAATCAACATAATAATATTATTATATCGATACCTTCTAAACTCAAAGGGCGTAAACGCCATTTTTCAGAAGAAGCAAAAAACATTTTCAAGAAAAAACTTAATTGTTTTAAAAACCAATTTACTACATTTTTGGTTTTAATTAAATTTTAAACATAAACAGTATTTTTACAATATCGATACCTTTATACTTCAAGGGAGTAAACGCCACTTTAGCCAAAATAGCTACGCCCTTTCGACGATATCTCAAACACAATTCCTATGACGTATCGTTGCAATGATCGACATTGTTTGATAAACATCTTTTCATCCAAACTCGAGGCAGAAACCAATGTCATGTCAACCAAGCCAACCACAACGGCAGAATGGGCGTATAAATCTTTTTTCAGTGGCCATAACGTTTGGTCCTACATTTTGTTTGTTTCCGGCCGATTCATAAACAGCTGCCTTCAAAGGCGAGAGTGACCCCTTTTTCAAAAGATGTTTTCTTACTGCAAATTAGATTTTTGTATCCGTTTTTTTTTTGTATTGGTATTTTTTTATCGATATTTAGTTGAGACTTACTACGACTTGTTGATATATTAAAAAGGTATGATACAAGATTCTCACTTATTTTATAATAGCTCTTCGCCCCGGCTTCGCACGGATCCCTTTTTTATAGCCTATGTCACTCGGAAATAGTGCTTTCCAACAGTGAAAGAATTTCTCAAATCGGTCCAGTCGTTTTTCAGCCTATTCAATCCAAACAAACAAACAAACCTTTCCTCTTTATTATATTAGTAAAGAAGTATAGACTAGTTTTTTACGAAGTTTTGGGGTTAAAAACTAACGTACATAACTACTTTGTTTAGTTTGCACCAGCCGTATTTTCACTTTATATTCCTCTGTTTATATAATAAATTAATATTATACATCCTAAAAATTATATTGCATGTTTACGAGTAGGTATTTATCACTACATAGTATAAAACAAAGTCACTTTTTCTGTCCCTATATCCCTATGTACGCTTAAATCTTTAAAACTACGCAAGGATTTTGATGCGGTTTTTTTAATAGACAGATTGATTCAAGAGGAAGATTTATAGCATCCGTGCGAAGCCGGGACGAGGCGCTAGTTTTGTTATATTCTGCAGATTAAAAAAGTTTTTCCACAAAATTCACCATTGACATCAATAACAATTTCAACTTTATAACAAAGTACGCCAAACTTTAACAAAGTAAAATACCGAAATTTGTCCACTTAATTACAAATACTTAGATGTTTATTCTCTGAACTTTAGTTTTATTTATGTTACAATTTAAGAGATTGCCTCGGAGAAGAATCATGGACAGCAAACTGTTTACAAATTAGCGAAAAAGCTTCAAGTCGTATTTGTTTGGTCAGTGTTTGTTCAGAGTAATTTAATTTTAAATGATCTTTAGTTAGGTCAGGGCCTCGCGAGTTTCTTTTTTTTTTTTTTTTTGAAAACCATCAGTCCTCGCTAAGAATACGGGCCACTGCTGGTTTATTACTTTGTGATATATGTTATTTCTCTTGATTTCTTGAACTGTGTTATTTTATTAGCTTCATATTTTCAACTAGGTTATTTAAACTATGTTTTGTTTTATTCCAGGTTTCCAGGTTTCAACAGGTTTCAACAGCGGCCTCTTCATATTTTGAGGCTGTAGCAGCTTCGGCGACATCTCGCGGCGTTGTGGGCTACCTTTTCGTTTGGCGAAAATCGATAGCAACTGAATGATACGAACGTAAAATAGGCAAGACGTATGATTTTTTTCGTTATCCTAGCGAGTTCACACGGGTGCTATAAACCTTCCTCTTGAATCAATCTATCTATTAAAAAAACGCTTCAATATCCGTTGCGTAGTTTTAAAGATATAATAATACATAGGGACGGACAGACGGCGACATACTATGTATTCTATGTAGTGATGACTTAGAACCAAGAAGGATTGGACGCCGATTTTCTCTTTTCTCAATCAAAAAATAAATGACAAAGATAAGCGCTTCTCCTTATAATTTCGGCAGTGGGAAATTGTGACGTCACGGTATGGTATAAATTGTACCGTAACGTGACGTCACGAGTGTGTGTTTGGTTAAGAAAAGAAAAAACACGTGTCTAATATTTTTTTAATAAAAATTATAACTGACCGACTAAATAATAATATAATTATATTTTTTTAACTACTGTCATCCCCATTTGAAGAATAATACCAAAACAGGAATGAGAATCGATTTTTAACTCGGTTCTAAGTAAAATAATTTATTGGAATGAAACAACTTTAAACGGATTTAACTCGCGTATTTTATTTTATTGGCTGACGTTTCAGAGCCTTTACTTTACATAATCATAGCACATTCCAATGTATAGTAACCGCGGAAGCAGAAATTAAATAACGTATGTTATTTTTGAAGTAAAAAAGGAAAATTCGAATCAGGAATGTCACTTACGTGCGGAAAAAAGGGTTAAAGGTTGTTACAGGTTAATTAAAAGTTTTGATGTACTGAAGACCCTGCGGTAGAGACTGCGGGAACAGTTCAAAACTGTACTTATTCAGGAAACATGAGTTTTTCTAAATAAAATATTTTTCCACGTATTTTATTTTTAAGTTAAATTAATTGAATAAAACAAACGTAAATAATTTTTGATGCCTCCGCGGTTATTATAGCATAATGAGACTTTTGTCAGCTCAGTCGTGCTACGATTATGGAATCTGTAAAGGCTCCGAAACGTCAGCCAATATAATAAAATACGCCAGTTAAATCCGTTTAAGGTTAATAATTTCTGATGCCTTCGCGGTTATTACACATTGGAATGAAGCAACTATTAACGGATTTAGCTCGCATATTTTTATTTTATTTTATTTGCTGACGTTTCGGTGACAATAGTCTAACGCTAAAATTTAGCGTAAGACTATTGTCAGCTCAGTCATGCTACGATTATAGAAACTGTAAAGAATCCGAAACGTCAGCAAATAAAATAAAATAAAAATACGCGAGTTAAATCCGTTAATAGTTGTTTCACTCCAATCCGTTCAAAGTTGTTTATTTAAAATGTATAATAACCGCGGAGGTATCAGAAATGATTAAGTAATTATTATACATAAACATAATATATGGTAATTATTAAAATTAACTAAATATGGTACCTTAAAAAGGTACAATTTACCATTATTTTGTATTTATACTTGTATTTGAAAAGTACTAAACGAAGTATAAAACATATCACACACCTAGAACTCAAAAACCGGAAGATTTGAGTTATGCACACCATCGGATTCCAGCAAAACCCACCTACACTAAAACAGATTGCAGCTAATATAACTCTGCTAGCTATATTATAAAAAGTATAAATTTAAACAGAAAACTCATGCGTGCATATGGACATATTAATCAGTTTCTCGCCTCTCCTGAAAAAGTACCTTTTTTGAGTTAGCTCTTTTTAGATCTAGGTGTGCGATATATCGATTTACATGAGATCTATGTTTGTAATATGTTTTGTATGAAAACAAATCCGTATCACGGAAGTCTTCACAGTCCATGGGTTCTGAAAAATCCTCGTGACATTTCGTTCCAGTATGATTTGTTCGGCGTGTCGACGTAAACCATTCGGTGGTCGATGAACTCTCACTTCGACGTGCAATTTGTAAACATATAGCGATGACGATAAAATATATAAATTAGAAATATATAAAAGGATAAATAGGTTATGAAGCCTTTACGGTTATTACGCATTGAAATTTTAGCTGATATAATAATTTCTGATGCCTTCGCGGTTATTACACATTGGAATGAAACAACTGTTAACGGATTTAACTCGCGTATTTTTATTTTATTTTATTAGCTGACGTTTCGATCGACAATATTCTAACGCTAAAGCTAACTTTAGCGTTAGACTATTGTCAGCTCAGTCGTGCTACGATTATGGAAACTGTAAAGAATCCGAAACGTCAGCTAATAAAATAAAATAAAAATACGCGAGTTAAATCCTAAAGCTAACTTTAGCGTTAGACTATTGTCAGCTCAGTCGTGCTACGATTATGGAAACTGTAAAGAATCCGAAACGTCAGCTAATAAAATAAAAATACGCGAGTTAAATCCGTTAACAGTTGTTTCATTCCAATTTTAGCTGATAGTCTAACCACCGGACGTGTAATGTAAATAATTAAATCTAATTCGAGGGGTCCTTTTGGATGCACCTATTAGGATCTTTTGTGCCTACCCCTCCTTTAGCTTACTCCAGGTTCTCCATAACTGATTCTTTGTATTGTAGTAGGTATGTCTCCCTGTCGCAATGCCCCGAGTTCTCCAGGCTCCAGGTATACAAATGCCAGTTGAAATGAAGTAGAAGAAAATCAAAATGTACGGCGTCGGTTAGGCTTATTGCTTGTAATCTTCTTTATGAATTTATTTAATAATTATAAGTCCTAGCTACGTAGCCTGTTTTTCTTAATAAAACGAGTAGCTGACTCAATGACTTGTATTAACGTCTGCACAACGTACGGGAGCACTAAATAAAGATTTTTTAATTTCTGATGCCTTCGCGGTTATTACACATTGGAATGAAACAACTATTAACGGATTAACTCGCGTATTTTTATTTTATTTTATTAGATGACGTTTCGGATTCTTTACAGTTTCCATAATCGTAGCACGACTGAGCTGACAATAGTCTAACGCTAAAAAAGATTTTTAAGATTTTTTGTTAATTCATCCCCTGAGGGGAAAAACGGATATTATTATGTTTATCGTGCCCAGACAAAGTCGTAGTCACAAGTTAGTAAATCCCTACTTATATTATAAATGCGAAAGTAACTCTGTCTGTCTGTCTGTTACGCTTTCACATTAAAACTACAGGACCGAATTAAATGAAATTTGGTACAAAGAAAGTCTGGAGCCTGAGAAAGGACATAGGCTACTTTTTAACCGACTGCAAAAAAGGAGGAGTTCCACGCGGACGAAGTCGCGGGCGGAAGCTAGTAACTAATATTTTCAAGCCGCGGTAAGTTCGTGTTGTGCACGGCAAAATACATGATGGCGGCCGAGTCGGTGCCCGATGGAAAATAAATCTCCCGTTAGCTACCGTTTAACAGTTACCGTTAAGCATTTGTTTTCTGCTTCCAAACGATTCCGGAATTCCTTTCCCATCCTCCGTTATTGGGTCAATTGTTTTCTTGTCTTTATTTTGCCAAAAGTATTCGATACAGGAAGATAGATAATAGTTCTGGGTTGTGCTAATTTTAGATATTGGCTTTTTTGTAGGTATGTATGGGTTTGTAGGTATACTTGTTTGTAGCAACATTAAGTAATGCCAAATTATTGTCATTTTTTTTTAGATACCTAGGTAGGTTTCTAAAAAAATACTCAAAGTAAATGAAAAATTACAGATGTTTTAATCGGTATACAATATCCATTCACAAGTTCATTTTTAAAAACTCAACATCTTGTAAATAATTGACGTAGGTATATCAATAATTCTTCAAATCGGAAAATGTCTTTTTTATATATCAACACAGAATACGGAAAGTTGAAATTCGAAATAAGTGTACATTCTCTGTTTATTCTAACATTAAAATACATTTTGAAATTTGTACCAAGAAAAGAATTTATCAATCGAAATTCGATCGATACTTTTGGTTCAATACCATTAGTCTTTAATTATAATGATATTTTGTACTAAAGTCACCCAATCGCGTGAGCTAAATGTTGCAAAGCATTTCACACAGATGGCGCTGAAGCGAAAAATTCGCATGTAAACAATGAAAGTACAAGACAGAATTGAAGGAGTAGAGAAATTTTAAGAATCATTAGTGGGTTCTCGTGGTGTAGTGGTCGGCACTCTGCCGCTAGTAAAGGCAAGGGCGTGGGTTCGAGTTCCACTGAGTCTTTCTAATCTTCTCTTAGTACAAAATATCATTATAATACGTTAATTATTTCATTTCTCACATACCATCAAACATCCCTACTAATATTTTAAATGCGAAAGTAACTCTGTCTGTCTGTCTGTTACGCTTTCACGCTTAAACAACTGGACCGATTTAAATGAAATATAGTACAAAGAAAGTCTGGAGCCTGAGAAAGAACACAGGCTACTTTTTAACCGACTGCAAAAAAGGAGGAGTTCCACGCGGACGAAGACGCGGGCGGAAGCTAGTTCTAAATAAACCAGTATCATCAAATATAAACCAACAGATAAACCTCAAGATAAATAACACTTTAAACTTTATAAATTCAAGACGCAATCTTAAAAGATATCTTTATAAAGCAGTGCAGTTAAAAATATAGCTCCTAGGTTCCCTAGGCGATGGCTAGATATACGGTGTGGACGTGACTGGATTCTGATCTAAAACCTAATCGCAAGTTACTTTGTATGTATGATGTATGAATCCCAGCTCATGTAGAACTACGTTCTGTCATTACGTCATGTCATGGAGAATAGGAGTGATTTTTCTTTAGTTAATACAGAGACAAGCGTAGATAGTGAGTGAAAAGGCACCCCGGTCCTTTGATAGGAAATGGAAAAGAAAATACAGTCCCACTGATTACAAATTGAATAAGATCTAAAGTATATCTGTATCACTTTAGTGTTAGACTATTTTCAGCTCAGTCGTGCTACGATTATGGAATTGTAAAGTATCCAAAACGTCAGTAAATAAAATTATAAAATCCGTTAATAGTTGTTTCATTCCAATGTGTAATAACCGCGAAGGCATCAGAAATTATTACTTAAAGTATAAAACGTTTTAAAAGACAAGCTGCCCACTTTTTTACCCTACTTTAGTCGGTTTTAGAATGACGTCATATTATAGTATATGCATTGTCATATAACTGAACGTATGTACAACATTTCAGCTGTCAATCTGTTAAAGTTATCTGCTTCAAAATTGAGTTCAAAAATTCACTCGTACATAATAATTTCTGATGCCATCGCGGTTATTACACATTGGAATGAAACAACTATTAACGGATTTAACTCGCGTATTTTTATTTTATTTTATTAGCTGACGTTTCGGATTCTTTACAGTTTCCATAATCGTAGCACTAGCTGAGCTGACAATAGTCTAACGCTAAAGTCACTCGTACATTCTTACTTATATATTTGATATATAAAATACCTACATACTTACGTTACAAATAAAATAGACATTTTTGAATAAAAATTTTCGACGTTGGTCATGCCTATTGGCCGCCACGTGGCAAAAATGTTTTAGGTGCGCGTCGTGTAGAATGAGGTGTAGCACGTTCTACCAATCAGAGGTCAGTATTGTCTCTCGTTAGTAGAACATAACCTGGACCTCATTCTACACATCGCCCATATTATGACTTAACGGATTTTTGACACATGGTAGTGTCTATTGTACTGAAATATAATACAAATTATTTTTAAACTTTTATGTTTTTTGGAAAATTTGGTAATTATATTTACTTATTTATATTTTTTTATGGATAAATAAAAAACAAATTTTGTTAATTTAGGGAAAATTAGGTATCGATTTCTGTCTTCTTGACAAGTTTTACAGCCAAATTCTATAACTACCTTTTCAAAAACACAACTATAACCATTCTACATTGGAATGAAACAACTATTAACGGATTTAACTCGCGTATTTTTATTTTATTTTATTAGCTGACGTTTCGGATTCTTTACAGTTTCCATAATACTTTAGCGTTAGACTATTGTCAGCCCAGACGTGCTACGATTATGGAAACTGTAAAGAATCCGAAACGTCAGCTAATAAAATAAAATAAAAATACGCTAGTTAAATCCGTTAATAGTTGTTTCATTCCAATGTGTAATAACCTCGAAGGCATCAGAAATTATTATATACCCATTCTAGTTTATAAAAATATCTAACAAAATAATCAATTAGCAGAAGCTTAAAAGCCTCAGGCACTTGGAGTAAATAATAGCATCCGGTTCATTTGAAAAATAAGTCAATTTGGTCAGCATCCGCAGTACCGCGGGAGACGTTGCACTTAAAGTGTCAAGAGGTATTGCAGCAACTCTCGATTAAAATGAGTAAAAATGGTTTACTTTGCTGCCTTGGTAATACAACTCAACCACTAATATGTCAATAAAATATAGCTTTAATGGAATGATGGAATTGACAGCAATATGTGATAGTATTTTCAGATGCGTTCGTGGTTTTTACACATTGAAATTTTAGTTATTTTCGTAGCAGACTGAATTATAGTCTAACCTCTGGATGTGCAACGTAAATAATAATATTTTCAGACACCACTTAAAATTACTAGTTTAAAAAAAATGTACGGTATAGGTTACTCAAATGAAACGGCTTATCGCTGGTATTTTTTTTGATAAATTCATAGTTAATAGTTTTGGAGTAACTATAATATTATGTATAAGAAAATGGTACGGTGGCTTTCGTGCGCGTGTGCGAATGCATTGCAAAGAAAAATTTATAATGGATTTAACTCGCGTATTTTCATTCATTTGCTACTGTGACGAAAAAAATATTGTTCCCATATTCGTAGTACGACTAAGCTGACTGTAAAATACGCGAAATCCATTATAATTATTTTACTCCAATATAATATTATATTGGATCTCTTTAATCGACTATCGTCAGCTCAGTAGGCAACGATAGGAATTGTAAAGTCGAGACGTCAAATAAAATACGCGAGTTGAATCCGTTTATAGTTATTTAATTCAAATGTGTATAACTTTACAGTTTCCATATTCGTAGCACGACTGAGCTGACGATAGTCTAACGCTAAAGTCAGCTTCTTTTATAGTAGTTTCGTTAAAAAAAATATCATTACACTTTGGCGAAATTGACAGCTTTTATTTCTTACAGAATTTTGTAAACCCTAATACACACGTGCTCGAGCTAGTGAGATCACACTAAGCTCATATCACAAGCCACCCAAAAACGCAGTGATTTGAAATTTCATCAGGTACAAATTTCGATTGCGGGTCACGGAGTATCTTTACGTTTCGCGTCGCCTTATTATGTAAATGACGGAGATACTTCCTTCAAACATTGTGTTTTAACCAAAGCTCAGTCTTTTATGCTCCATTTGGTTGTCGTTTACTTAAACCAGTTGCTGGACGAATTTTTTTTATGACAAAGTTGTTTTGAGGAGGTAAAAATACACTAAACGGATTTAGTTTACGTATTTTATTAAGTACTTGCGGTTCACTACGGTTTCGCACGGATCCCTATTTTTTTTTTTTTAAATAGCCTATGTTCCTAAGGGTGAACGTAGCTTCCCAAAAGTGAAAGATTTTTTCAAATCGGTCCAGTAGTTTAGGAGCCTTTTCAATCCCAACTGTGGACTGTAAACTAACTAACATTTAAAAAGCGAGTGGTTTTTTTAACTGTTTATTACCAACTGAAAACAACCGACAATTTGGAATGTAAAAGAAAACACAAATATAATGATTCTAAACATAAAACACATAAAAAGTATAAAACTATAAAAAGAGGTTGAATCGTCAACACCAACAATACAAATAAACAAACCTTTCCTCTTTGTTATATTAGTATAGAAAACAGTAAGCTGAACTTTAAGTTTAGCGTTAGACTATCGTCAACTCAGTCGTGCTACGAATATGGGACATGTTAGTCATCAAATCAGCTTCTCTTTTTTCTTAATTAGACGGTACATAACCCTAATATACGCGAGTCTGACTCGGACTTAGCAGGTTTTTAAATCTAGTTATTCTGCAACGAACAAAAAAAGTGAGAAAGGTCACGCACACTTTTCTATACTTAATATTTAAAACTAGCGGCCCCGGCAGACGTCGTCCTGCCCGTCCGATTGTTTCGTCAAAGATCTGTCAAATTCTTCTGTCACTTCTTCATGATGCTTCATATTTTCCCCGTTTTTACACATGTTCCACTGTTTCTTCGCTCCTATTGGTCGCAGCGTGATGTTATATAGCCTAAAGTCTTCCTCGATAAATGGTCTATGCAACAAAAACAGAATTTTTGAATTCGAACCAGTAGTTCCTGAGATTAGCGGGTTCGAACAAACAAACAAACAAACAAACTCTTCAGCTTTATAATATTAGTATAGATTAGTATAGATTAAAATATATCATTGAACCTGTCGAGTTACAAAAAATATCAACAACTAGCTTCTGCCCGCAACTTCGTCCGCGTGGAACTCCTCTTTTTTTGCAGTCGGTTAAAAAGTAGCCTATGTCCTTTCTCAGGTTCCAGACTTTCTTTGTACCAAATTTCGTTTAAATCGGTTCAGTAGTTTTAGCGTGAAAGCGTAACAGACAGACGGACAGACAGGCAGAGTTACTTTCACATTTATAATATTAGTATGGATGGCTGACTATCGGCAAAATTGAAAAATGCATTCTATATTTTACGAGTGAAACTTGACAACTTTTATTTAAAAATGTATCTGTATTGAGATGTTTCAATGCAAAAGGTTGTTACTTGTATGTCAATGATAGTTTCCAGATAAAAGGAACAGACAGTTGGATGAGCATTCGGGAATCAGAATGGATGTTATATGGTAAAAGATGAAGAGTGTGAAGTTGAGTTGTATGACTTTTATGTGAACTTTTATTATAGAGCGACTTCGTCCGCGTGGAATAGTTATTTTTCCCGTTTTTTACACATTTTCCAATGTTTCTTCGCTCCTATTGGTTGCAGCGTGATGTTATATAGCCTAAAGCCTTCCTCGATAAATGGTCTATCCAACAAACAAAGAATTTTTGAATTCGAACCAGTAGTTCCTGAGATTAGCGCGTTTAAACAAACAAATTCTTCAGCTTTATAATATAGAGAAGAAGATAGCTTCTGCCCGCGGCTTCGTCCGCGTCGAACTCCTCCTTTTTTGCAGTTGGTTAAAAAGTAGCCTATGTTCTCAGGCTCCAGACTTTCATTGTACCAAATTTAATTTAAATCGGTCCAGTAGTTTTAGCGTGAAAGCGTAACAGACAGACAGACAGAGTTACTTTGCATTTATAATATTAGTACGGATGAAAGATTCGTTTAAATATTATAAAATATTTTTAAGTAGAAAATGCTAATGTTTAACACACTTATATCTGACCCTAACAGGAATCAAACCAGCAACCTCTGGTTTTATAGGGGTCTGACCACTAGACAGTCAAAAATATTATCAGTACTTCGCACGGATCATATTATTTTTTTTTTTTATAGCCTATGTCACTCGAGAATAATGTAGCTTCCCAACAGTGAAAGAAATTTTGAAATAGGTCCAGCCGTTTTGGAGCCTATTCAATACAAACAAACAAACCTTTCCTCTGGATAATATTAGTATAGACAAAAAAATATGTGTCTCCAAGATTTTTTGGGAAACATTTTATGTATGCTTTTTCTTTACTTAATTTTCAAATTCGCATATTAAACGGCGTCCCATTATAAAGTTTGTTCAAAGTAAACAAAATTGTTCAAAGTATTCGCATTTTGAACATTAAGCTCTGTTAACCCTTACCTGCCACATCGGGTTTGCATAGACTTGATCGATCGAGAGAAAATTTATGCTGCCAGCTCTTTTAAATAACGAATGCGCTGAGAAAAATAATCTCTTGAAACGTTTTAAATTTCACGAGAATTTAAGATTATCTGTGGTAGAATACTTGAGTTTTCTAAATTTGAAATTTATGACATTTTACTTAAACGTCAGAACGTGTATTCAGTGCAGCATCTATAAATGTATTTAAACTACCTAATATTATATGAAAGAAGAAAGGTTTGTTCGTTTGTTTGTTTGGATTCAATAGGCTCGAAAACGCTATTGGAAAGCTACATGATTATTCCCGCGTGACATAGTTTATTATATTTAAAAATATTAGGGATTCGTGTGAAGCCGGGCGGGCCGCTAGTATTATATAAAAGGAGAGCTGACCTAATAACTGATATATCAATGCAGGATCTAAACTATGGTATGGACCTATACTACGTGTGATGGACGTGAGAGCAAATGCGGAGATTTCTTCTGCGCCATAGGTTTTAAATACTGCACACGGCTCGTAACAGCCAATGCGAGTGTGAGCATAATAATATGCGGCTGGGTTAAGGGTTCGTCAATAGTATAATAGTAGATTTAAGCGTGAATTGTTTTTGGTCTAACTTTAAGTTATTATCATGTCATTTTTATTTTACACCTACATTATTATAATACTGTTAAATAGTACAGATATACGTATTTACTTAAAACGATACCTCTTCGATATCCTTACTTTGCACAGATCAAGCAACAGTTTAAAAATTCAAACGGAGTTCAACGAAGTTGCACCATTAAACACCTCGGATTTATCATAATTTAAAACAAAAGACAAACAAAGAGTTACTAGCACTTGGGGCCAAATTGTGCGGTAGCGATTCTTCATTCTACCAAAAACGAAACTCTGCAAAGTTTGGGCGATTTGAAGACGAACGATGAACCAACTTCGAGTTGTTTGAGTAACGATGGAATGAAAGCCATTCGGGGTAGAATGCAAACTAGGACGTGACAATCACTTCGGTTGTTTTTGTTACATTGAATGAAGGATTAGGAATTTCGTGGAAATGTTTTTAGCGTTAGACTATTGTCAGCTCAGTCGTGCTATGATTATGGAATCTGTAACCTCCGAAACGTCAGCCAATAAAATAAAATACGCGAGTTAAATCCGATAATAGTTGTTTCATTCCAATGTTTTCAAAAAGTTTTGTTAGTATGTAGGTTCTTAATTTTTTACATTATGTTTCTATTTAGTTAGTTAGGTACCTATTATATAAAAACTGGAATTTTAAAGTAAGTATCTAGTAGTAAGTACAAAAACCAGAAGGAGTTCTAACATAGTAATTATAACAAAAGCAGAAGTAAGTCTAACAAAGATGTACATTTAACAAAAGCAAAATTATATCTAACTAGCTGTCCGCCCCGGCTTCGCACGGAACCGTTTTTTTATAGCCTATGTCACTCGGGAATAGTGTAGCTTCCCAACAGTGAAAGAATTTTTCGAATTGGTCCAGTCGTTTTGGAGCCTATTCAATCCAAACAAACCTTTCCTCTTTATAATATTGCCTGCTGAACGTCCTGCTAAACGACTGGACCGATTTAAAAAAATCTTTCACTATTGGAAAGCTACACTATTCTCGAGTGACATAGGCTATAAAAAAAGGGATCCGGGCGAAGCCGGGGCGGACCGCTAGTTATACTTTTGCTATTAAAATGAATATAGCTATATAGCATGTTTCAAAGCCCCATTTTAAAGGATTTTTTTTAAGCTCACAGCAACTTATCCACCGATACTATTATAAGTATGAACATTCACGTAATCCCAGCAACATCCTATGAATAACTATGTAATACTTCAGAAACCTTTACTAATATCAAAATATGGTTAAGAAGATCGGATGTATGGAAGCGGGAACAAGTTTGAGTGTGTTGACACAGTGTAATAAGACGCAGTAATGCAACTCATACAATAACTTATTTTTACGTCCTACGGTCAGAAAGCGCCAACTTTGTGGCCGCTTCGCTAAATGAAATTGCCGCTTTCTGGCTTCGTCGAACAGAAAAATAATATACTGACCTAGGTCAGTAAAATAAAAAAGCCTCAGATCACATTTTTTAGGTACATGTGATCTGAGACATTTTTTATTTTACTGGCCTTGGTGCGTAATGTACTATTGGCAACCTGTTGGTTATAATGATATTTTGTACTATGACAAGAGTAAAAAAATTGAGACTCTAAGTGGGACTCGAAACCACGCCCTTGCATTACTAGCGGCAGCGTGCTGACATTTACACCGTGAGATTCTATCATAATTAATTATAGTCCAATGGTATTGAACCAAAAATATCGAATTTCGATTGATAGATCGTATTTAACCTGCTGGTTCTTAACCTTTTTAGGTTAAAGTCAAAAGAACCTTCATGGATATTTTTTGTAATAATAAGAACACTGGCTGGATTATTACATTACGCACCGAGGCCAGTAAAATAAAAAATGTCTCAGATCACATGCAATTGTCTTCCGAGGCGAAGCCGAGGTTGACAAAAATGTGATCTGAGGCTTTTTTATTTTACTGGCCGAGGTCAGTATACTATTTTTCTGTTCGACGAAGCCAGAAAGCGGAAATTCCCGCTTTCTGGCTTCGTGTGATCTGAGACATTTTTTATTTTACTGGCCTTGGTGCGTAATGTACTATTGTGAGATTTAAAAGAAAACGAAAGAAGGTTCGAAACTTTTTGAAATGAAAATGGAGGGATAAGAGTTAAGGAGTTTTTTAAAAGTATCTGAGAATTGAAAACGTTTGAAACAATTAAGTCGAAACGAATAATATATTTGAATGTTAAATCCCACTTGGGTTTCATTTAAACTACAACCAGCCAGTGAAGACCAACACATGCGCGCTACTGTGTTCAGATTGTCACTTTGAAATTCGGCGGTTGAGACAACTACCAGCTAATGAGGGCCACCGCGTGTCAGAAATCCGCTAGATGCGCTAGTGTAGAATGAGGTCTAGCTGTCATGTTCCACCAATCACAGGCCAGTAGCTTGCCTCTCTGAACATGACAGCTAGACCTCATTCTACACTAGCGCATCTAGCGGATTCCTGACACGCGGTGGCCCTCATTGTTACCCTGCGAAATACAAGTTTTTTTTAAGAACCTATGGTCTCGCTTTTACGCTAAAAGTACTCAATTTTAATAAAATTTAGTAAGTACACAGATAGTCTAGAGCCTGAGAAAGGACATAGGCTACTTTTGACGAAAAATAAGTAAGGGGTTGAAAGGGGATGAAATATTCTATGAAAGTATTGTCAGTTTTAAAGAAGCTTAAAACTTAAACCGTAATTACTTATTCCACGCAGACTAATATACTAGTGTGTACCTAATAACCGCGAAAGCATCAGATTTTTTTTTTTTATGCCTTCGCGGTTATTATACATACCTACATTGGAATGAAACAACTTAAAACGGATTTAACTCGCTTATTTTATTTTATTGTCTGACGTTTCGGAGCCCTAACAGATTCCATAATCGTACCGTAGCACGACTGAGCTGATAATAGTCTTATGCTAAAGTCATTAGAAATTATTACAGGTAAAGCTTTACTGGGTTGCACGTTTATTGTGACATTGGTGTTGAATCCCAAAGGTACTACGTGACTGGCCGGGATATTCGTGCTAGGGATGTACTAAATCATATTACTAGTCGTGATTGAGTATTGAAGACTTGTTTGTAAGAGATAAGGAAAACAACACTATTAAGCTATGAAGACATGTGACTGACTTACATACGCCGATTTACTCAATTAAGACTCTAAAGTCTGCATATTTAATTTGAATTTATGTAGTGACGCGTTTGGAGTTGTCACATTGTTTTAGTAAAACGATATTGAGACAGGTCACTTACGCCGTTTTAATTATATATTATTATTATATAAATCAGGGTTGACAAAAATGTAACCATAATTATTGATTACGTGATTACTTGTAATCTGAATTAAGGTACTTTTTTAAGATACTTAACTACATTTACAGACCGACGGATGGACTGCGAAATACCAGTCATTAGTTCCGTTTTACCGTTTGAGTACGGAACCCTAAATATTTAACCTAAGTGTAAAATTACTAGGCTAGGACAACACATATTTTTATAACCATTAAAATTAATAATTTCAAATGCTTTCGCGGTTATTACACATTGAAATGAATCGACTGAGCTGACAATAGTCTAACGCTAAAGTTTATTGTCATCTCAGTCGTGCTACGATTATGGAAACTGTAAAGAATCCGAAACGTTAGCAAATGAAATAAAATAAAAATACGCGAGCTAAATCCGTTAATAGTTGTTTCATTCCAACGTTAAAATTAAATCTAATAACCCAAATTCCTTAAAATAGTACAAAAATGCGTAACTTATAAAAGTTTTACCAAAAAAAAAGTCAAGAAGGTTCTTTATTATGAATACTTAGAAAATAATGTTCCAACATTAAATATGAAGATGTCATACTTCCATTTTTTAGGTAAGATAAAATCTAACGCTTTACTGCCTCCTTCGAGGTAAAGTTTATATGAATAATATTTAGACTACAGTTTTTGATGAGACATTTTCGTGTTATTTTTACCGCATAAAAATATTGCAGGTAAAAATAAATTTTAAAAATATGTAACTTACATTTTATTATATTTAAAATAAGACAATTTGAATTCTATCAAATATATTTTATACTAGTAAAGCTGATTGATGAAATTCCAATGCCACAAACACAACACAACAAACAAAAAATACATTCTTGTTTGAAAATAGAATCGAACGTAAAATGAACACGGCAATAAAAAAAAGCTTTACAGGACTGCAATATTATAAATTATCGACACAATACATACCATAGTCTATTATTTAATTCTCTTCATATTAAATTGAATTATAATTATTTGAAAAACTTACTATTTAAGCTGATTGATAAAATTCCAATGCCACTAACAAAAAAATACAAGATTTAAAAAAACGAATCAAACGTAAAATAGGTACTAGGTAGGTTTAAAAATCGAACGTGAAACGAACACGGCACTCCATATTTGAAAAAACCTTTACAAGACCGCAATGAACTAATGACCTCAGCTTATTTTTTTTAATTCTGTTCAAAAAGGTTTGTTAAAAAACAGCTTTAATCAGCCTTTGACGTTTCACAGAGTAACATAAAACATACCCCAGAGAGTGATTTAATTTATGCCACGGTATGTTATGAGGTTTTAAATCGTTGGCACTGGGAGTGATAAGTTAGGCTATTTCAAAGGGTTACATTATTAGTATTTTAATAAGAGAATGACTGTAATATGGACAAGACCGTTACATATGCTGTTTTACAGCTAGGTTAAGCAGCCACGTCACGAGGGCGTGTTGACAGGATAATTGTGCGGGGGCTGCGGGACGCGAGGGGTTAGAGCCCGAACTATATTATACAAATGTTTTTTGCCAGTTCGGGACTGTCTTGATCTATACATTTTGGTGTCAAATATAGATATATATTTATAAATGTATCGACAGCGACTTAATAAAGCACTATGTATACGGTTCAATTCGGTTACTCACTCATGTAAAACTCGTTTATGATCATGTTTTTGCTAGTGTGAGTAAAATCCGCCTAGTGTTGACAGTTTCTATTAGTGTGCGTGTGTAACGATGAGAATTATTTATACATCAGTGTGCAGTTTATTGTATGTGTTACTACCTCGTCACTCGGTAAAAGTGGCTAAAAAAATTGTATGACAAATAGTGTGACCTACGTATACTTTAATGCGCGAGTTCAGTTTTTTTAAATAAAAAAAATAAATACATTATTTTAGTATTTAGATCCATTTTTTATAACACACAATGCTAGCCACACAAAATATCAGGTAAAACCAAGACAAATAGGGGTTTTGAACAAAAAAACTTTTCAGGCTTTTTTGATTTGGCATCCGAGATATTCGCCACAGACAGAATAGAAAATTGAGTTATGTTACAGATTTTTTTAATCCATAATCCTATTTTATGGCAAAGGCAACTTTAGCATGTTCTACTTTTTCTATGTACATCCGTCGCCGCGTCGATAGAAACTAGTACGAAATAGTAAATAATAGGTATATGTTAAAAAACAAATAAATCAATTATAATTAGGTACACATTTATGAAAAAAAAAAGATTCTATTATCTCCGCAAAATTTGAAAATGACTGATGTTAAGTTACAGTTTTGATGACGTTTCGGAGTCTAACACTAAAGTACGTCACTTTAGCGTTAGACTATTGTCAACTCAGTCGTGCTACGATTATGGAAACTGTAAAGAATCCGAAACGTCATCAAATAGAATAAAATACGCAAATTAAATCCGTTAATAGTTGTTTCATTCCAATGTGTAATAACCGCGAGGGCATCACGAATTATTAACAATCTAGTTTTAGAACTAAATTCTTAATTCATATTCTTAATTCTTAATTCTAAATAGGTAATGTAGTTAATTCAGTAATTGTCTAACTTACATGCACAGAATTTGATCATTTGTGGGCTATTGAGAACACTTGCCGTTACGTAATAAGCTTGTATAAGCCTTTCTTACTACAATTTATGTGAATTGTCTGCGACCTTTTAAGGTTGTCTGGAAACATAGAGTTGAAATAAAATATAGATAAGGACTGGATGAACCATAGAGCTAAGTTTTTTTTAAAATGCGCTGTACTGTCTATGACAGTACCTAAATGAACAAGACAACCATAGAGCTAGAGTTTTTTTTTAATGCGCGGTACTTACTGACAGTTAATGAACAAGACAAATTACTTTTAAAATCTGTTCGTATCCGGAAATGGCCGCTGTGGTCATCGTTGGAGGAAACGACTTTTAGTAGGTTTGATGATAAATTGAATACTCATTGTGCGTCGCTGTGTTTATTATTAAAAACACATAAAAACACTATAAATACTGTACTAGTCTGCCCGCGACTTCATCCGCGTGGTACTTCTTTTTTGCAGTCGGTTAAAAAGTAGCCTATGTCCTTTCTTAGGCTCCAGACTTTCTTTGGACCTAATTTCATTTAAATCGGTCCAGTAGTTTTAGTTTTAGCGTGAAAGCGTAAAAGACAGACAGACAGAGTTACTTTCGCATTTATAATATTAGTAGGGATTTCCATAGTAATTTATATTTTAATTACTGATGCCTTCGCGGTTATTATACATTGGAACATTACATTTTTTACATTTTATTATTGAAAGCTATTAGAGGTCCTTGAGAATCTAAGGAGTGTTAACCACAGACTAGAATCTTATGATAATAGTGAAAGATAGACTTTATACTTTATATTAAGTGTGCATTACACAGTGATATTTGGAAAACTTTATAGTTATCATAATAATTTGTCCATCAATATGAATTTAAATTGTTATCACAACTACATGATAAAAGTTCAAGCCTTTTGTGAAAAAAGGTTCATTGTAAACGATTTCTATCGTTATCTTCCATCTCATTCTTCTCGTTTTGACGTGTATAGCGCTGTCCTGCTCACTCATTGCATTAGTGTGAGTATCAATGCCCTTTAAAAACTTAAGTTTAATTAGTGTGAGTGTTACCATATCTATAAAATTATAAATCTATGTCTGGAAGTTATCTCACTACAATCGTATCTATGATTGCGTATTGTGAATGGGTGCCTTTATAATTTTAAAATGAAGTTGATTGGGTTATTTCAGTGATAAATTCAACAATATAAATTGGAATAAAACTATTATAAATGAGTTAACTCGCGTATTTAATTTAATTTGCTGTAGTTTCGAAAACTTTATAGTTTCCTTGTGCGTTAGCTGACTGAGCTGGTAATAGTTTAACACTAAAATATAGTGATTTTTTTCTAATAGCCTTGATGGCATCAGAAATTATAATGAAATGTAAAGTTATTAAGTAAAAGGCCGCCATTTTGAATTCTGTATTTTCTATTGTTCTTTATGGAATTTCGATCTATATCATTAACCTTCCAAAAAGTTATCTATATTAACTAATGTAATAGACAAACATGAAAATATACTTAAGTACTAGCTTTCGTTAAGATTTTTTTTGTGTTCATTTTTTCAAGTGGACTTAGTATTATTAATTGGAAACATACACTTATTACCCAACATATACCTACTTGTTATGAAATTAGTTGGCTACAGAACTAGGGCGCAGCTAGGATTTTGTTGAGGCCTAGACAAACTAAGAATATATCTAAGTTAATTTTCGACACCCGCAAGGGTATCAAAACCTAATGGTTACTTCTAAGGGTAGCAACTTCTCCCCCTTGCCTATATCTCGATGTCATAAAGGGACGGGACTTTTATATAAAAACCCAAAAAGCCTGATTGCCTTACTAAACTAATTCTTCATCGAGAATATAAATATTAGAACTATTTTTAAATCCTCATAATTTCTGATGCCTTCGCGGTTATTACACACTGGAATAAAACAACTATTAACGGATTTAACTCGCGTATTTTTCTCGCGCTCATTCGTGCTACGATTATGGAAACTGTAAAGAATCCGTAACGTCAGCAGATAAAAAAAAATGGGCGAGTTAAATCCGTTAATAGTTGTTTCATTCCAATATTTCTATCCTCTCGAAAAAATCCAAGTTGAAACACACGTTCTGAAACTCAAATTATGTTAAAGATTTAACTTCAAATACCTTGTTTTTGTATTCAAAATGGCTGAGATACCATGCCATCACCCTGTAGATTCTTACGTGGAATATTCGCGAGTAAACACACCCCCGTATATTAGGCAAACACGAATGCACGATAAAAAATGCTACGTAATATAAATTATTCATACAAAATCTTGACGCCGCCGCTATAACGTTATAAACACGTAACACAAAAAAAGTATGCTAAAAAATGTTTATTTTAGTATTATCACTACTATACCACACCACGTATTTTTAAAACAACATTTAAGTAAGGTTGCCTAAATAAAATAGTGTCGTAACTAATATCATAAATGCGAATGTAACTCTGTCTTTCAAACTAAAACTACTGAACCGATTTAAATGAAATTTGATACATAGATACTTAGATAGTCTAGAGCGTGAGAAAGGACATAGACTAGGTACTTTTGATTGCAAAAAAAAAGTTAAAGGGTGGATGAAATGTTGAATGAAAGATAGAAAAAATAGGCTGCCGTAATAACTAATTTCACACGGAGTCGCGGGCAAAAGCTAGTATTATTTTAAGTACTAAAAGTGCTTTAAGTGCTAAATGTTGATCGTTGCACTCGACGTAGTATTATAAACTCAAGTAGGTAGACCTTGGGGGCTAGACAAGTGCCCAACGTTCAACGTTAACGTTAAACGTTAGCACCAAAATGTATGGGATTTGACATCCGCGAACGTTTGTGACGTACGTGACAGTCGTTCGCGGATGTCAAATCCCATACATTTTGGTCCTAACGTTTAACGTTAACGTTGAACGTTGGGCACTTGTCTAAGGCCCCAGGGGTGCTAGACAAGTGCTCAACGTTCAACGTTAAACGTTAGCACCAAAATGTATGGGATTTGACATCCGCGAACGTTTGTGACGTACGTGACAGTCGTTCGCGGATGTCAAATCCCATACATTTCGGTCCTAACGTTTAACGTTAACGTTGAACGTTGGACACTTGTCTAGGGCCCCAGTGCGTTAAGAGAGCGTTGTGTGTTCTTCTATAGTGGGTACTACTGTAATATTATTGGAAAAATGTAATATCAAGAAATGTTTGTATTATTTTTAATTGAAAACATACAATTCAAATTATTATATTTGTTTCGAGTATTTTCGTATAAGTTATGGTAAATAGTACCTAAGTATTACATTCAATACAAGGACACCATTAGATATTATCATAATTATTAAAGAGAAAAAATGATAAATTCACTGAAAATCAGCGTCACAAACTGCGGTCTCCCTGTGGTTAGTGGCATTATGCTGAGTGGAGACCTTTTTGGGCGCACATAACTTGTTTTTATTTTTATATAATTGTAAATTTTAGTTTCTATTGTTGTTGTTTTGGTTTTTTATTTTCTTTGTACCTACACTAAGTTTTAGAGATAAGTTTTGTTTGTTTTAATTTTGTATGTGCACCAAATAAATCATTATCTATCTATCTATAACATTATTCTATTTTTAAAACACTATGTCACGAATGCATCTGTATTTCCCGATTAAATTGAGAATGATACATTCTTATAGTTGGCAATAAAGTGTTAATTAACAACCCAATAGAGAAAGACATTACAGCAATGGTGCTGTAATATTGAATGTAAACCTAAAAGCGAGAGTAACAGGATCTCCGTTAATAGCAAGTGCATTGAAAAATATCATTACAATTAATCCGTATTTTGTTAAAAAAATTTTGGGCATATATTTGTCTTCACTACATAGTATAAAACAAAGTCGCTTTTTCCCCTATATCCCTTTGTACGCTTAAATCTTTAAAACTACGCGGATTTGGATGCGGTTTTTTTAATAGCTAGAGTGATTCAAGGGGAAAGTTTATAACACCCGTATGAAGCCGGGGCGGGTCGCTAGTTTGTCTATAAAACAAAAGAGGCTCAATATCTTAGTTCTGATAATTCTTAATTTTCTGATGACGTCACACTGCGATTTTTTTACTATGAAATGACGTAAGTATAAGGCCAGTCCTGGTGACATGTGACCTATTACAGTAGATTTCTGTACAGTTCTCACCAAATAAACAAAACTATCACAAACTGGTATTCACTGGTTTTTCAACTAAAAATGAATGGCTGTATAAAAACTATCAAAGCGTAGCGGAATAAAATGCTAAAGTGTTGGTCGGAGCGTAGCTTTTAGCTTAAATTGTTTAACTAGCCAAACGTGTCGGAACAATTTGTTAACAGTTGTTTGTGATGACGGCGTATAGGAAAACAAGGCTGTATAATAATGAAATTTATAACATAAAAGTTACGTAAATGTATAATAGATATTGGAATGAAACAACTATTAACGGATTTAACTCGCGTATTTTTATTTTATTTTATTTGCTGACGTTTCGGATTCTTTACAGTTTCCATAATCATAACACGACTGAGCTGACAATAGTCTAACGCTAAAGTGATTTATACAGTTATGCCTCACTCACTAAAAAATTACACAACATATCAAAAAATTATAAAAATCTAACTATATTTACTGGGTGTAAGACGTTATCGCCTTTTGTATGAAAATTAACAGGTTCACAATCCTCTTAAGTAAGTACGTAATAATTTCTAACTCGCGTATTTTTATTTTATTTAATTTGCTGACGTTTCGGATTCTTTACAGTTTCCATAATCTTAGCACGACTCATCCGAAACAAAATAAAACAAAAATACCTACGCGATTTAAATCGGTTAATAGTTGTTTCATTCCAATATTACTTAGATACATATTTATATACCTACTTACCTACTTCCATTTAATAAAAGTTTTAGTTATTATATAATTAGTTATATTTTTGTATAAAGACAATCGTAGAAAAAATCACTACACTATTCACCTGCATTTTTTACGCTTTATTTAAATTAATGGTTTTAAAATTATCCATTTTGATTGATACATCATAAGTTAACGATATTATAATTTGTAACTTGACCTACATAATCAAGTTTAACCCAAAAAAACAATAAAGTAAGAAAATTAATCATAAAAATATCTCGCAATCATATTTCCTACAGTACACGATGTAGTACATTACAGATTTCACCGATAATCTTTGGAGGCTTAACTAGTCAACCCATTAACGGGAAATTTGAGTCCAAGTCATAAAAAAAACACTTACCAAGGTACTTATGACGCACTTAGGACCTTTGACAATGTTCGAATAACAAGCCAATATATATATATATATACTATAATAATATTATAAAGAGGAAAGATTTGTACCTATTTTTGTATGTTTGTAATGAATAGGCTCAAAAACTACTGGACCGCTTTTAATAATTCTTTCACTGTTGGGAAGCTACGTTCACCCTGACTAACATAGGCTATAGAATATTTTGAAATAAATAGGGATCCGTGCGAAGCCGGGGCGAACCGCTAGTATACTATAATAATATTAACTAATATTATAAAGAGGAAAGGTTTGTTTGTTTGGATTGAATAGGCTCCTAAACTACTGGACCGATTTGAAAAATTCTTTCACTATTGGAAAGCTACACTATTCCCGTGTGACATAGGCTATAAAAAATGGGATCCGTGCGAAGCCGGGGCGGGCCGCTAGTAGGTAATATAATTATATTGAAACAAATATATACATTGTTAAGAAACAATTATAACGTATCTAAACATTTTGACGTTAGAATGAAACAACTTTAACGGATTTAACTCGCGTATTTTATTTTATTGGCTGACGTTCTGGAGCCTTTGCAGATTCAATAATCATAATAATAGTCCAACGCTAAAGTCATCACTATATATAGTTAAATACGTTAATAGTTGTTTCATTCCAATGTGTAATA
The DNA here is from genome assembly GCA_038024825.1 of Polylopha cassiicola. Classification (NCBI taxonomy): domain Eukaryota; kingdom Metazoa; phylum Arthropoda; class Insecta; order Lepidoptera; family Tortricidae; genus Polylopha; species Polylopha cassiicola. The sequence continues at coordinate 1,887,462 of CP149060.1, read as the reverse complement.
ACCGCGAAGGCATCAGAAATGATTAAGTTAAGACTCATATTTGTTTCGTATTTTGCTTATAAGTTACACCACAATAATCGTTATCGGGTAAAGACGACCCTAACGAGTTTTATAAGCGGTCGTTGATTACAGCAAATTATTGCTATAAGTACTTACAATGCAGGCCTGGTTCCAGGAAACCTAGGTATTATGCAGGTGTACTATTACAACATTGTTAGTATTATATCATTGTTATTGTAGTATTTTTGCTAGTAGGTTTGAAGTTTGAAGTTTTGGTTGTTTACGATTATCGGAGTTGGCAATAATGAGTGAAGATATGGCGTAAGTATAAAAATATCTGCTTTTAAGTAATAATAATTCTGCAAAAGGATAATTATGCTAAAATCGCATACAAATTTTACCCCTTATTCATCTCCTTACTAGTGCAATTTCAGAAAATCCTTTTTATCGGATTTTTAAGTCGTACGAGGAATACACCTTCCAAGTTTCAGATATCTATGATCAGCGGTTTAAGGTATGCGCGTATCCGTCAGCCATTCGGGGCAAATATATATACTAGCGACCCGCCCCGGCTTCACACGGGTGTTATAAACCTTCCTCTTGAATTACTCTATCTATTAAAAAAAACCGCATCAAAATCCGTAGTTTTAAAGATTTAAGCATACCTACATAGGGATATAGGGACAGAAAAAGCGACTTTGCTTTATACTATGAAGTGATAAGGGCCTATATAAGATAAAATTAGATTTAATATCATACCAAACCGCGTGGTACATCTTATCTGAAATAAATATACAAAATAGCGAAATTAAACCAATTAAATGCGGAACAACAAAGGCGTTTTAACCGTTTCTCGCCTTATTTATTGCGCTATGTTTTACAATAGTAAATTATTCAGTGGATGAAAACAGAGTAAATGCTATCTAAACATGGTTGTAGGGTTCTGTTGCAGAGGTAGTCTACAGACAATTGATGGCGGTTTTCATTTCTAAAGCCTTCGCGGTTATTACACATTGGAATGAAACAACTATAACCGGATTTAACTCGCGAATTTTATATTATTGGCGGACGTTTCGAAATGATAGTCTAAAGCGCGCAGCGTTAGACTATCCTCAGCAGTCATGCTACGAATATGGGAACTGTAAAGTTTTTGAAACTTCAGCTAATAAAATAAAATACGTGAGTTAAATCCGTTTAAAGTTAATAATTTAATAATTTCTGATGCCTTCGCGGTTATTACACATTGGAATGAAACAACTATTAATTATTTATTATTATTTAGCGTATTTATTATTTATTTATTATTTAGCGTTAGACTATTGTCAGCTCAGTCGTTGCTACGATTATGGAAACTGTAAAGAATCCGAAACGTCAGCTAATAAAATAAAATAAAAATATGCGAGTTAAATCCGTTATAAGTTGTTTCATTCCAATCCGTTTAAAGTTGCTTACCCACCAGGGTCTATAATGATTGGAATGAAACAACTATTAATGGATTTAACTCTCGTATTTCATTTAATTTGCTGACGTTTCATAGTATGGCTGGGCTGACCATAGTTTAACGCTAAATCAATTAAGATTATTCAAACTACTTTATTTTGTAAATTAAATACCTACCTAATTTAACTACTAGCCTGTTTGAAATAAAGTAAAACGCTAGTTAATCCTTATAGCTGTTTCATTCCAATGTGTAATAACCGCGAAGGCATCAGATATAATTAGCACCTATAACGAGTAAAGTAATTACCTATATACCTTTACATTGTAATCGAAAATCAACAGATATACTTACAACTACTTACTTACAATGACGCACATGGTAACAATTGCAATATTCAGTTTTTTACAGTTCACCAAAAACCACGAATCAAAGCAATTCCCAGAAATAAATTAAAAAGAGCCAGTTCCGTTCGATTTGGAAACAAAAGAATTTGGAATCGCGTTGGAATCGGTTTCCGAGTTTACCACCGAACGGTTTGCGAACAGAATGGAACGAAAAACGACATTTTCGTCGTTCATTTATTTAGTTATCTAGTTTGCAAAGTAGACTATGGAACAGTTACAACGTGCATTGCACAATGCATTGAAAGGAAAAATTATAACGGAATAATTTCTGGTGCGCGGTTATTACATATTGGAATGAAATAAGTATAACGGACTTAAGTCGCGTTATTTAATTTTATTTAAGTACTAACACTTTCGCGATAGATTATCATCAGCCGTGCTATGGGAACTGTAAAGTTTTCGAAACGTCAAGAAATAAAATAAGATACGCTAGTTAAAACTGTTATGTCGTTTCATTCCAATTATAACTACTTACAAACTTTATTCTATTTTTTGGAGATATTTTGAAAGCTTTACTTAGCTGACGATAGTTAATACCTAAATTTGGATTTTAAATACTCGTAAAAGTCCAGAGAAATCATATTTTCCAATACCTACCCGGTACGAAAACCACCGGGTCAGTTAGCAATTTATAGCTTTGCTGTAAATATTAGTTAAGTAGTTGAAAAAGGTCAACGATAAATTTGCATTCATTATAAAGAAATATTAAGCCAAAATCTGTTATCTTCCAGTTAAAGTATTTGCTCACTTCCCGTAATTACATAAAATGTTACCATAATGCTTTTCCAGTGTAAAAGAATGTAGCAGTAATTAAATTCTACGCCCTCTATCCAGAGTTCTTATAGTGGAAACCTCCATTTTCACTTGACCCTTCGGTTGCTTAAAGTTGCGAACAAGTTAATACGAAGCCAGGGGTCAGAATATAAAAGTGTTTTGCGGTTTTCTTTAAAAATATAAAATTGTTTTCGTTTCAGTCTTAACTGGAGATGTATTAAGCTTACTTTAAGATGGTTTGGCATTTCGTATATATAGGTAATTAGTACTGATATTTAACCAAGTACATTTGTCATTTATACTCATGATTTTAGGAGCATTAAAGGGGCATAAGTCCTTGTCATGTAGTATTAGACTTACACCCTTTTTCATATATCTTTGTAATGAAACAACTATAAACGGATTTAACTTGCCTATTTTATTTCATTGGCTGAAGTTTCATTCCAATGTGTAATAACCGCGAAGGCATCGGAAATTATTGTATTATTATGTATATCCACCATATAAACAAAAATATCCTTTTTCACTATGACTCCAGAATTGATAACTAGCAAAATTACAAGCATTATCAGAGATTCAAAGAGGCATAAGTCCTTTACATATAGTATTAGACTTACACCCTTTTTCATATATCTTTGGAATGAAACAACTATAAACGGATTTAACTTGCGTATTTTATTTCATTGGCTGAAGTTTCATTCCAATGTGTAATAACCGCGAAGGCATCAGAAATTAATATAGTATTATATTATATCCACCGTATGACAAAAATATCCTTTTTCACTATGACCCCAGAATTGATAACTAGCAAAATTACAAGCATTATGAAAGATTCTAAATGACCCGACAAATGCATTGCTCAGTAAACGGATGCAAAATGAACCACTCAGATTGCACATTCCGCTTAGTATCAAAGGCATGAACAGTTGCAACAAATTCCAGGCTTTACTGGACTCGGACGTATTTCAGTAAATACTGACGTAACACAAAGGGTTCATTTATCCTTACAGGGTTGCCTGAGATGAGATACTATTATGATTATAATTAGCTATGATCACATTATTATTAAACTTGATTATTAATTGTTAGTAATTTTTTTTATTACGATGTATCGATCGGTATGATCAATGGTTTAATACGATTAATTTAAATGATAATTCTATTTGTATAAAGGTGAAGCCCGTTAAAAAATATAATTTTATTTAAGGGAATATCTTTGTTTTCATGAAATAACCCGACACTTAATAGACTTTAGCACCTATTTCTGCAAAGACTTAACAGCATTTGATTTAAATTGTTACATTGCCTTTCAATTCACCAGTTTCAAATGTACACAAATTATAAATTCATTAATTTACTGACAGGGATCAAGTAATTTTAATGAAGGCCATTTATTATTCAATTTGTAATTTCCTTAAGGCAGGCATTCCGAGTGGATTCCAGTTTCCATCGCTTATCTTTAAGATGTAAGGAAAATACTTACTTGCGACTGTTTCGGGCGCAAAGTGAAAACGATTGTTTAATCCATGTAACAAGGTCGAAGAGATTTTTTTTTAAAAAAACAGCCTTCTAATGTCGTTTTTCCATTAGTCGTTTTACCCAAATACTCTACCTATCAGATTCGTTCAGCAAACGTCGTCTTTGCATTAGTTTGTCCATCTATCCTTAGATACGCTATAGGTACGTGGTAACCCTATGTAGCCAAAAAACCACTCTTCTCACAACGTCATTCATTAAATACGCTTATCGTCAAACACGACTAATGCCACCCCTCCTAATAATAATGTGACCACCAGCAAATTTTAAACGACTTGAGTCAATTACTCATAATGTCGTGTTTGCATTAGCTGCCACACGACTATCAAACAAACTCGTGTAACAAACGTCGTCTTTACATAAACTTATCGGTCTGCCGGTTCTCCATGCGGTAATCCAGCACGGCGGACAAACCTCGGTCTCTTCACACAACATCATTCGCCTAATAAAGCTACGTCATGATTGCATGTGTCATGATTAAACGTGACCGCCTACATTGTCGTCTTTACACTGTAGAGGTTGTCCAATCATGTATGCATTTACCTTTACGTTTGAGTAACTCTGTACTGTAACTTTATGTACATATGCTGTATTGACAGTCATGATTCAATCGTCGTGTTCAATTTATATGATAGTATTGCGACTATATCTATGACTGTAATATGTACTTTGACATAATATAATGTTTTTATATTTTATGAATATTGAAAAATAAATTATTCTAATCTAATTTTTCATTATATTGACAACGTTATAATTATATAGCATCAGTTGATTTCTAGACTGTTGTGTAATATTTATAGTGCATCTAAATGCACAATTAGTGATACACGACTGCTGGACCTCATTTTACGGAATAAGGTCCAGCTGTCGTGTTCCCAATGACACTAGCTGTCCCATGATTAATGAAGCATGACAAATGAACCTCATTCTACACGACACGCGTAGGCCTAACTTTTGAGGTTAAAATTATTATAGTTTATTTATTTTTATATTGCAATTTTGATCAATTATGGAGACAAAACTTTAGAGAAATTTATTGAATTTCAAACAACCAATGAATTTGTTAAACATTTGCAAGCAATTATGGTATTGTTGCTGAATTAATTATTCTCCTACTACGTAGTAATGAAGTCCTGATATAGCATATTGTTAATAGAGCCACAATAACCTGAATAATTCCAACGAAATACCTACACATCTTCAACGTAGGTTCAAGTTAACGTACAAGATGTGTACCTTAATTGTTCTACATCCCACTTAAGCTAGAATATTGCAAAACCATTGTTTATGTTTAATCTGAATTTAGATTGGTTACTTGTACTACAAACGCAGTACTGGTTAGACCCAGTAAGTAAACTAACGGAAATTTGATTACGTCGTCTGTAGAGACCAGAGAGATACCAAGAGAGTCTCTTAAATATCACTCTGCAAGTATTACCAACAGTAATAATTTCTGATTCCATTATGGTTATTACACATTGGAATGACACAACTGTAACGGATTGGAATCGTGTATTTTATTTTTTCACTTTAGCGTTAGACTTAGACTTGACCCAGTAAGTAAATTAACGGAATTTTGATTACGTCTCTACTCTCTTGGTATCTCTCTCCAGGTACAAACGGTAATAATTTCTGATTCCATTATGGTTATTACATATTGGAATGAAACAACTATAAATAATTTAACTTGCATATCACTTAAGCGTTAGACTATCGTCAGTTCAGTCGTGCTACGAATATAGTAACTGTTTTTTTTTCCAACACGTCACCAATTAAAAAAAATACACAAGTTAGGTATAGCTATTTCATAGCCAGTTATAGTTGTTTCATTCCAATGTGTAATAACCGCAATGAAATCTTTAGAGGGAGGGATTTTCAAAACCGTCAAATGTCTGTCTTTTAAGGAATAAATACCGTCCAATATTAAAATAAATGCGCGTAAAGCCACGTTCAACGCTAGTCATATCTTTTAACTGGGTACTAGTTATATAATGTAAATGTACAACAAACTCTAGAGTTCCTTTATTTTCTAAGTCAACAGGAAAGTAATCTTGCCAGGTTAGTGCTACCTCATCTTGGTTGTGTACAGAAGAAAATTTCTAAAGAATTTACCTCATAAAATATATAAAACAGGTTACCTAGTTTTTCCACGGTTCATTTACATTGGAACGAGCTGTTTGATATTTTAGCGCTGGAACAAAATATAATTTACATTAATGTATTGTTAAGTAACCTTCTTTATACATCGCACACCTAGATCTAAAATGAGCTAACTCAAAAACCTGAAGATTTGAGTTATGCACACCATCGGATTCCTTACATCAAAACCCATTTACCACTAAAACAGATTTAAACTAACTCTGCTAGCTTCATTATAAAAAGCATAAACCTATACAAAAAACTCATGCGTGCATATGGATAGGTTAACCAGGTTTTCGCCTCTCATGAAAAAGTAACTGTTTTGAGTTAGCTCCCTTTAGATCTAGGTGTGCGACATAATTATTTGCAATTCTTCTGTGCCTTCGGACCTATATTATCACCAAATCTGAGAGCCTTGTGAAAAAGTGTACAAATTCTTCACACTATACCACATTCATAAGAACTCCAGAAATATACCTAAATCCAATGTTAGTATAATAATTTCTGATGCCTTCGCGGTTATTACACATTGGAATGAAACAACTGTTAACGGATTTTTTTTTTTTTTTTTTTTTTACCTTTTACCTTTCATTTTCTGTCCCTTCAGCACCTGATATAGCCGCCTACCCAATCTAGCAGGTATGCACATACTTTAAGCCCAAGGTCTAATGGCCCTTGGATCTTACCTACTCTATAATTTGGAGATAAAGAAAGGATCCCAAAATTATTATCTATAGAAAATTTTCTTATACTAAGGCTGAACTTTATTGTAAGCAAATCTCCGAAACCGGTCGAAACCGAAACCAAAACTTAAGTCGGTCTCTAGTTTTTTATTGAATTGTACTATAAGGGGACTTATTATAGTACCTACCCACCACATTGCAAATCTCCATCGAATCCGGCCGAAACCGAAATCAAAACTTAAGTCTGTCTCTAGTTTTTTATTGAATTGCACTATAAGGGGCCTTATTATAGTACCTACCCACCACATTACAAATCTCCGTCGAATCCGGCCGAAACCGAAACCAAAACTTAAATCGGACACTAGGTTTTTATTGAATTGAACTATAAGGGGGCTTTTTATAGTACTCACACTGCATGCCAAATACCTGGATAACTCGAGCAAAAAATCAAATCAGCCTTTAATGCCCAATAATGCTTGCAGCCATTTAGGCATTCCAATTTTCAATATGAAAACTTCAATAGTAATTCCCCGGACATTTGATTTGGTTCGGTCCACTGGAAGCAATTATGTAAGTCAGTCATTGCTTATCGCCGCATGAAATTTCGACCGCCGCTCCGAAGTTTAAATTGAAATGTACTGATGGATGGAATTGTTTCGTTGTATACATTTCCATTTTATGGAAATGTTTGATATGTTTGGTGTTTAGCTTTTGAATGTGGAATTCATCGGTAAATCATGAGGTTTCTATTGGCTATCTATCATAGTATCGATTGTAAAAACTTGGCTATAGATGTCGCTGTACTATCTAACTATTGATCTTTAAACGATTTTGTACCCAACGGCAATACGGGACCCTGTTACTAAGACTGCGCTGTGCGTCGGTCCGTCTGTTACCAGACTGTATCTCATGAACCGTGATAGTTAGGCAGTTGACATTTTCACATAATAATATGATATAATTATTTCTGTTGCAACAAATACTAGAAACAATAATATAACTGTTAGCCCTCTTACTACAACAAACGTGTTTTTTTGCCGTTTCTTCAGACAATGACGGAAACCTTCATGCGCGAGTCCAACTCGCACTATAAAACGTCAAAAACTACATGCACACGCACACACACATACAGGCAAACACGTCAAACTTATAACACCCCGTCGTTTTTGCGTCGGGAGTCAAAAGTAAGCTGTGGTATATGTCAGTTTACGCTCAATTGAAGTTTTTTGAAATTAGAATTGCCGTGTTCGTTTATCGAAAATACACCGTCATTAGATGACTGTATAATGTGACCAAGGGCGTGCATTCCATATAGGCACAATGTCATAAATGTATGGAGTGCCTACCCTGACGCCATATATTTGTACACTCCACTGCACGCGCCTGAATGTGACTGACCGTATAATATACTAGCAGCCCACCCCGGCTTCGCCCGGATACGTTTTTTTATAGCCTATGTCACTCGGGAATAGTGTAGCATTCCAACAGAAAAAGAACGTTTTAAATCGGTAAAGTCGTTTAGGAGCCTATTCAATCCAAACAAACACATAAACAAACTTTTCCTCTTTATAATAGAAGTATGGATAATGTCCTAAGGTACAACTGAGATCATAAAGTCAAGCTCAGGTGTTCCAGCTTGTAATCTATAAACTCAGATCAATTCTATACAGTCTTATTGTCATGTCTGAGTCACAAAGAAATCCTTCCAGCTGTGAGCTGCGTCTTATTACATGACACGCTTTTGAACATAGATGTAGTTTTATAAAGAATTTTAACATTATACCTAAATGCGAAAGTAACTCTGTCTGTCTGTCTGTCTGTTACGCTTTCACGCTAAAACTAATGGACCGATTTAAATGAAATTAGGTGCAAAGAAAGTCTGGAGCATGAGAAAGGACATGGCTACTTTTTAACCGACTACAAAAAAGGAGGCGTTCAACGCGGACGAAGTCGTGGGCGGCCGCTAGTATGTTATAATCTTTGATGGTCTCATATTTATTACACAATGGAATAAAACAATTATGAAACGGATTTAACTCGCTGTCTGTAAGGGTCATAAACTGTCATAGCCAAAAACGGCTCACGAGATATTAAACTTATACCCTTTTTCATGAATACTGAGATCGTATTGATGTTTTGATGACTTTACAGTTTGCAGGTTCGTAATAGACTGAGCTGATGATAGTGTTACATTATGTGGTGTTAGACTATCGTCAGCTCAGTCTGCTCCGAATATAAGCACTGTTAAGTTTTCGATAAGTCAGTAAAAAATATCAGAATACCTTATTAAATAATCATTCTTTTATAAGTACATGCATTTTTTATACGTACAAGTCTTAGTGATTAATATCTACAAATGGACAAGGATCAGAGTAAACGTCATATAGAGCAAGAGCCAGCGGCCCCCAGACCTTCGTTAAAGTATAAAAGCTGTAAGTTTCTCAATGTATGCCCCCAACACAAGTAAGAACGAACCCCATCTATGAAACTTGGGTCGCGGTGGCTTTCGCAGGTATCAGGTAATGAAGGTGTGTAAAATTGCGTGTTAAATTCGTTAAAGTATAAAACTCAGTTTTTACATATTTTACGTATAATAATCCTAGAAGTCACCTTGTCGAAACCCAGACACTTCGTACGGTTGCAACCCTCTCCCAGACGCCCTTAAAGTATATTTAATTGTTACTATACTTACGGTATAGTAATATATGTCAAACGGGGTGTTTAGGAATGGCGAGGTGAATAGGGATGAAAACCCGGAAAGTTATAACAGTGGTATTTTAAAAAAAACTACCAATGACACACAACACAGGGTGGTTTAAAATAATACTAAAATAGTTGCTTTCGGCAATGGTAACACTTGGAAAAAATGTAGATAATGCTAAATTGTTCAACTAACCGTTTGAAGTTAGGCCTCTTTGGGGGTACTTTTTTTGCTCCCCAAATCTTCATCAAAAAATCATAGTTTCACTTGAAGTAAACACTTTGTATCGTGAAAAAGATGTTCATTAGTTCATCCGGAACCTATTTTAAACGCGGTATATGAAGATTTTCTTTGTTTTGTTAGTAAAAAATGTAAAAAACTAAAGCATGAGATTTTTTTTTAAGAAACGAGGTTTATAGGGATGCACCAGGGTTCAATAGAGTCTACACGCGGGGTCGAAAGGCATGCCATTTGCGGTTTATAGGAACGTAATAAGTTGAAATCAGGACGCTACAGGGTGCACAGGGACAGGGCTACCAAAACTTAGTTTCGTTTTGAAATAGGCATAATATGCATTTATTCTACAATATTGAGTACATTCAGAGTACCTAAGTAGGACCACCTAAGTACTTACCTATCAGTGTATCATATTTGTGACAACCCTGACCATTTTTCCCTATTGATACCCCTATTAGTTGCTATAGACCCTGTTTACAGTATAAATAGGGTTGGCCGGTTTTTATTAAAAAAAGGGAGTTAAAATTATATTTTTATGGAATATTTTATTACCAAACGATTCTCGGAATCAAGATTAAAGTTTTAAAATATTAACATTGTTAACTTACATAGAAATATTCCGAGAAATTCTTAGTCAAAGTTCAAAATTGTCCCTAAAGACCCCAAATGACGGTATGTGTCAACGGGTGCGTGTGAAATACAGCGTTCGGTCCATTGCGACGTTTTACTGCGCATCAGCTGTCATTGTATTATGTGGTACGTATACCGTAAGTATAGTAACAATTAAATATACTTTAAGGGCGTCTGGGAGAGGGTTGCAACCGTACGAAGTGTCTGGGTTTCGACAAGGTGACTTCTAGGATTATTATACGTAAAATATGTAAAAACTGAGTTTTATACTTTAACGAATTTAACACGCAATTTTACACACCTTTATTACCTGATACCTGCGAAAGCCACCGCGACCCAAGTTTCATAGATGGGGTTCGTTCTTACTTGTGTTGGGGGCATACATTGAGAAACTTACAGCTTTTATACTTTAACGAAGGTCTGGGGGCCGCTGGCTCTTGGGCTAATAGTAAATCGAACGTACTAATTACATCACTATGATTTTTATTTCAGTCCCAAAATACCCATCATTTTTTGATACAATCCTTCCGCCTATTAACTGATCCCAACTAGTACTTAAGTAGATATCCGAACCACATCTAGCATTCTAAACCCATTGTCCTTTCTTCAATCTGGTGTGAAAATCTAGACTTCCTATTCCGGGGAGTGTAGCCGCAAACTCTTTGCCCGTGAGTCGGGTACTAATCCGGTCATTTTAGCTTATATTAGATAAGAATCACGGAATTCGAGATACCCGGCTGTAATTTTGTAAATAGTTGTATATTGACATCCTTAAAGTTGTCTCAAAACCTACATATGGTAGGGTGTGAGCGTCCATTAAATTTCAAGGTCAAAGTGTCAAAAAATCGTTATTTTTGTAAATTTCTCATTTACTATGGGTTTTAGCTTTTTGTCTTTGTTGGCAATATTGTAGAATACAAAATTCTCTACAAATTTTGTTCAAAAAAAATTTTTATACGGTGAACCTTTTTTGAGGTAAAGGCCGTTAAGCGCGCCGTCACAGCCAACAGGTGCCACGGTCGAAATCACGCCATATACAGTTGATGAACTACAAATATTATTAATTGTTGATGTTTACGCATGCTACTGTGTAATGCTTATACTTATATAGTTATATGGAAGTTTTTCACTATATATAAAATGAGAACATAATCATACTTACGTAATATTATAAAATCAAAAGCAAATGATCAATGTGCATAAAAAATGTTAATTTCTTTAATAAGGTTAATTGCACAGCACTAATTAAAGAAATTAACATTTTTTATGCACATTGATCATTTGCTTTTGATTTTATAATATTACGTAAGTATGATTATGTTCTCATTTTATATATAGTGAAAAACTTCCATATAACTATATAAGTATAAGCATTACACAGTAGCATGCGTAAACATCAACAATTAATAATATTTGTAGTTCATCAACTGTATATGGCGTGATTTCGACCGTGGCACCTGTTGGCTGTGACGGCGCGCTTAACGGCCTTTACCTCAAAAAAGGTTCACCGTATAAAAATTTTTTTTGAACAAAATTTGTAGAGAATTTTGTATTCTACAATATTGCCAACAAAGACAAAAAGCTAAAACCCATAGTAAATGAGAAATTTACAAAAATAACGATTTTTTGACACTTTGACCTTGAAATTTAATGGACGCTCACACCCTACCATATGTAGGTTTTGAGACAACTTTAAGGATGTCAATATACAACTATTTACAAAATTACAGCCGGGTATCTCGAATTCCGAGGTGAATTCCTAATTTGACCGGTCTATACGTGTGAATGCTTTCACAACTTTACGAACTAGGTGTTATTTCGATGACTCGACAGTATGGTATTATTTTACTGCACGTCATTGTGTAAAAGTAAGGATTAGTCTGCAAATTTCTGAGATTCTGAGTCAAAAATGTACCTATAGTTTAGTGTTATAAGGTCCTAGTGATAAACGTATAGGTAAGTGTCATACAGTCTTAGTAAAAGAGTGCATAGGAAAGTGTCATACGAACCTAAAAGTTTCCGGAACGTCAGGCAATAAAATAATATACGAGTTGATTCCATTTATAGTTGTTTCATTCCAATGTGTCGTAATCGCCAAAAACATAGATTGAACACTTTTAACAAAGTCTAAAAAAATGTTTACCCTACACGTTACAATTTTATTAAAGAAATACAAACGTCAGAACTTTTGAAAGTGTAGGTAAGGCAAGGAAATCAAGAATAAATAAAAATATTCCTTTAGAACCAACATTGCAACAGAGTGCATTCTAAACTTTTACCAAGCTGAAAATAAAATTAGACCCGTCCAATAGTTAAACTTTCATGCGGGTGTAAACACAACTTTTCCACTGGTACGCCAAAGTCAGCGGAAAACAAGCAGTTAAATTGGATTATTTACTGGCGCACTAAAACATAGATGCACTAAACTGCAACTTCTATGCAACAAGACAAATAGGTATTCTATTCAGCCGTGATAAACGCAGTAAGTACATATGAGTTTCATGTGTAGGTACTGCATTTATAATTAGCTCGAGTTCGAGATTCTATTCCTAACTAATCAATAGGGATGTCGACTAAAAAAACAGAATTATATTTAGTCCGTCCGTTAGATTAAAAAAAAATATTGTACACGTATTTTTTTATTTTCTGAAACAAACATAAAATGACAAAGATAAGAGGTTTTTAAATTTAAAATTGGAGGATCGTGACGTCACTAACAATTTTTACCATAACGTTACGTCATTAGCCCCCTCTCCCGAACTTTTGAAGCGCTTGTCTTTGCTATTTATTCTTCGATTGAGAAAAAAAAACGTGTTCATTAACTTTCTTAATATACTTGATAGACAAAGAAAAATATAGACTTCGCTTTTATTTTATTCCTACCGTAAGAAACACCTACAGGCAGCGTCAGAGATACCATGACATGCTAATCGTAAACGCAGTATCTAAGACATAATAATATTAGCACGGCAGATATCTGATCCCAAGTAATAATAGTTTACAAGGTACCTATGCCGTTATCAGGTAGTAATAAATGAGCGGACTAGAAATCGCGAGGCAGCGGTTTGGAATCAAGTAAATATCTTAAAAGGACTACAGATTTGTATGCTTGCGAGACTTAACATTTGTTCACAATCACATCATCGCCGCAGCACAATATTTGATCACTGGATCGCTAGATCAAGTTTCTCAGTGCAGCCAGTTAATAAGATGTAGTGAAATTTGAGACTAAATCAACAAGGAATAGGTCGAACGAAGGTAGTTGAAGAAAATACGTGTATATAAAAAAAAAGTTGTACCTACAGTGGACTGAGTATTGCATTATTGTCGAGATCTTTTTGACATAATATGCATGGTGTGAGCTATGCGCTGGCGGCGCAAAGATAACGCTCGGCTGACGTCGGCCAACATCGGCTAACATCGGAAAACTTCGGCCAACATCGGCTAACATCGGAAAACTTCGGCCAACATCGGCTTCATCGCTTGCGCATACGTGTCCACTAAGAAAAAAGTTGAGGTAGCTATAGTAATAATTATATGACATGTTTTTAGTCTGCCTTAAATACCTACCCAAAATAAGATGCTAGCTCTTAGAATACAATAATTATATTAACCAAGAGGATAATGTGATTTCGATAGTGTAGATACATAAAATGAAATGTTATTATTTGATAATTTCTGATGCCTTCGCGGTTATTACACATTGGAATGAAACAACTATTAACGGACTTAACTCGCGTATTTTTATTTTATTTTATTAGCTGACGTTTCGGATTCTTTACAGTTTCCATAGTCGTAGCACGACTGAGCTGACAATAGTCTAACGCTCAAGTGACTTGCAATGTTATTATTTGTCTAAAACGTAAGTCGAAATGGGACATTTTATCACAGCACAAAAATCTTCAAGCCTACATAATCGCCACTTTTCAAATGACATAAAAACAATGTTTCTCATAAAAACAACAGCAAGAACAATAAAGTCACCTTTTTACTCCCAAACAATGGTTAACGTGAAAAAATGCTAAAAACAATGTTTTTGCTACTTGATGTTTTGATGGATTGAAACAATACAAAGCTTTCAATTTGAAACAATGTGGGAATTTGCTTCCGGGTTTGAATTTACGATGCGATGGAATTAATGAGATGTGCGTTCATTATTCTGTTGATTACATCTTTTGTAACAATACGCGGCAATAATTTTAGCTGTGACGTCATCGTGAGTAGAATTACCTCTTCTGGGAAACTTGTTAAATTTATCCTTTAAGAGCAAAGAATCCTTTTCTTTGTTTAAGTACTTAGATAACGTTTTAGTTAATAATTTCTGATGCCTTCGCGGTTATTATACATTGCAATGAAACAACTATAGACGGATTTAACTCGCATAACTTTAGCATAAGATTATTGTCAGCTCAGTCGTGCTACTATTATGGAATCTGTAAATAGTCCGAAACTTCACCCAATAAAATAAAATACCTACGCGAGTTAAATCCGTCAATGTTGTTTTATTTCAAGATTTAGTTGAAAATAGTAACTACTATAAAGACAGTTTAAGATAATATATCTTTATTCTTTATTTATCGTTTGCTGTATCTAAGGGATAAATACTAAAAAACCGCCAAGCCAAGCAGGAATCGCATGACAAAAAAATTATGTCTGTTGTATGCTACTTTAAATAATATTTTTACTGATTCTTTGTACGTATTTTTTATTATAATGACAACAGAAATACATCGTTTGCTAAAATTTCAACTAATTAACTACCTATCACAGTTCTTAAGATACAGAACGATAATAGGCAGACTTTATATAGTAGGTATTTTATTATAGTGAAACAATACATTCCAAAATGATTTTCAAGCACAAGTCCAAATAAAATAGAAGGAAAGTTGCACGACCATAACTTAGCACAAATCTTTAACAAAAGTTTCTTAAACTCTAACTAATGCGAACAAAACTCTTAGTTTCCGAAGAATAAGGCTAGACTAGTGTCTGCATAAAATATTATCTCCATTTACGTGTTCGGTAATTATTTCGCCGAAACCATGATAATATCAATCACCACTTAAATTTCTGATTTGAACCTAAATTACTTCCATTTTTTCATAATAGGTAAGTAGGTAAATGTATTGACATACCATCTTCCTATAAGTTCCTATCTGTTAATCTGATATAATTAAATTTGGTTTCGGCGAAAATCAAAGATTCATAAAGTCTCAATAAATTTTATTCTAACGCCCAGAAATATGACCTCACCTTCCGAACACAAAATAGATAAATATAGGGGAGGTAGGGGAGGGACGGGCAGTCGGGAGACATAGGCACCCCCCTTTATTTCCAATTCTAATATATATATTTTTAATTCCTTATTTTGGTACATTAGTCTACCCACTGACCACAATGTTCATCCATAGAATACGTGTTATTTCGTTCAGTTGTGAAATACAGGCGCATATTTAGTTTCGACACCGATCAATGTAACTATTTTGTTATGATTTTAAAGTAAATGAAAAAAATACCTGCTGAAGGTATGTTCTTTTTTAATATTTTTTTTAATTATATATGTGCTAAGGTATAAATTAGTTTGCAAGTCACACTCAAATATATAACCAATTTTTTTTACGAGAATATTAAAATTAATAAATATGCAGAGGGAGCAATGGCCTTTTTTTGAGGGAGGTTTGGGCATGCCCAATGCAATATAAGAAAATATATAAAAAGAAAATAATGTTGCTTTCACTTGCAAAGATATCTGAAACATTGATACATAAAAGATTCTTCATTGAAATGGTAACTTCACATTTTTTTACCTCGGAAGAAGAAAAATTTGCGAAGTACCCACACGATGTATTCTTCAAAACTTCATTACGTATTGAAGAAGCCGCAAGCTCGTAATTAGCCTATTTTGATTACTTTTGTAATTACATATAAGTTGAGATTATATATTTGACCATAATTTACTTTGTATATTTTAATTATTTTATAAATATTAAGTGTTTTATATGTCATGCCCAAACCTCCCATAGCCGGTGCCCGTACCTCCCTACCATAGGGAGCTTTGGGCACATTTGACATGGTTCTGAAATCATGGTATAACTTAGAGACTGCTTATAATTTGTAAACTCTTGTTTATGAAACATCTAGCCAAATATATTGCGCAACTCACCTTGGAAGTAAATTTTGATTATATTGATAATTTAATTTTTAATAATTAGTTACGTGATCCCTATCTCCCCTACTATATTAGATATTGTTTCAGTTCAAGCGACTTTTGTCATTAAATAGGTAGGTATGTATTATAGTGTGCAATTGGTTTCGGTTAAAGCTATTCTTGTCATCAAATATATATTATTGTATGCAATTGGTTTCGGCTAAATCCATTTTTGTCATTAAATATATAATTATATTTGGTACAATTACTTTCGGCTAAAGCGATTCTTGCTATTAAATATATATTTATTATAACGTACGCTTCGCTTAGGCTAAATCGATTACTGTAATTAAAAATGTTGTGTGTGTGCTTGGTTTCGGCTAAATCAATTGATATTAAATGCGTGTTATTATGTGCTTGGTGTCGTGTTATTGTGTAATTGGTTTCAGCTAAATCGATTCTTGTCATTAAAATATATTATTGTGTAAATTTAGTTTCGGATAAAGCGATTACTGTCATTAAAAATGTTGTACGTCTTGCTTTCGGCTAAATCATTTCTTGCTATTAAATATATGTTATTGTGTGCTTGGTTTCGGCTAAATCAACTTCGACATCACTGTCTCACAATCCGAGCACAGCGATAACACTCAACATAATGGCCTATAAAATTTCACAGTCGCATCTCTGTGAGGTTTCAATTAAAACTTGAGCTCCGCTTTCGATAAGTGGGGTAACCACTGCGTTCCAATTATTGGCAACTGTTCTTTTGAAATTAAGGAAGGTATAGTAAAATATAATAATATATCTACCTAATCCCAGCAGACATCAGCGAGCTAAATCCGTTAATAGTTGTTCCATTCCAATGTGTAATAACCGCGAAGGCATCAGAAATTATTAGACATCGTCCTGTCTCTCATGATCTGTCAATCTTCTGTTACCAAGGGCGTGCATTCCACAAAAGCCCAATGGTATAAATGTATACTGCCTACCCTCATTGTAGGCGCCTGTGTGTTGCGTACCGTCAATAAGTGTTTGTTAAGATTGTAAAAATTAATTTTGATCAAATCTATATTTTTTATATACAAACCTTGTCTTGACAATAAGGATTACATATTTATTTATTAAATAAAGCATCATCCAATTTGGTGCAGTCGTTCGAAAAAGGAGGGCAATGTTTGTCGCGTATTTTATTTGCTGACGTTTCGGAGCCTTTGGAGATTCCATAAACGTAGCACGACTGAGCTGACAATATAGCCTTATGCTAAAATGATTAATACAGATCCGTCTAAAGTTGTTTCATTCCAATATATAACCGCGAAGGCATCAGAAATTATTATAATAACACATTGGAATGATGAATTTTATTATATGTTTTTATATTTAATTTATGTATTGATATTGAACAGTCACTATTATCAATCGGCACTTAACTCGAGATACCTTTACGACAAACATCTAATTCTGTTTGTTTCAACACTTTGGTAATTTCAACTAGAAAAGCAAACAAGGTCTTTGGCAATGCAAATCGCTGCATATTTCCTCTGTGAATACACTAATGCAATACCAACGGAGTCAAACAGCAAATTACATACAAGTTCTCTATTATGATGCCACTGCATTGCATTGCACATTGGTGCAACATAAATACAGAGTGATTTTACTAACATGTACTTGATTTAATATAAATAATTTCTGATGCTTTCGCGGTTATTACACATTGGAATGAAACTACAAACGGATTTAACTTGTGAATTTTAATTTTATTGACGTTTCGAAACCTTTACAGTTTCCATAATCGTAGCACGACTGAGCTGATAATAGTCTTACGCTAAAGACTGGTGAGCTATAAAATATAAGAGTTAAATTCGTTAATAGTTGTTTCATTCCAATGTGTAATAACCGCGAAGGTATTAGACATTTTTTTCGTTAGGTCTGCTAGTAATAATATAATAATAATATATATTATATTTTGTATCCGATTAACTTTTTTTACAAAAAAAACGGAAACATCAAAACGTACCTACCTATTTATTTTATTTGACAACCTTAAGAATGTATTTTACAGACGCACAATGGCGTATCACACTTATTGTATTTTCTTCGTAAACATTTCCCTTTTAATTTCCTGTAACGGTTTCATCCAATAAAGTGTAAATTACATTTTGGTTTCAAGATATTTTCTCGTTTCACATTTACGAAAGATAATTATTTCCTTTACAAAAATGTATCTAGATATATACTTACTTTATCTGAAATCTTAAAAAAAAACATATCACCCATTGGAATGAAACAACTACCTATTAACGGATTTAACTCGCGTATTTTTATTTTATTTTATTAGCTGACGTTTCGGATTTGGAAAAATACGCTAGTTAAATCCGTTAATAGTTGTTTCATTCCAATGTGTAATAACCGCGAAGGCATCAGAAATTATTATATTATCACCCATGTTTACGTAGTAGGTACTTTTTATTTAAATCTTTCTAAAACCAACGTCGTTGTTGAATTAGGTAAGACAGTTCGGTATATCGGATATAACTTGCATAAATCACATTGGAATCAAACAACTATTACCTAACGGATTTATCTCACGTATTTTATTTTATTTGCTGACGTTTCGAATTCTTAGCATAAATCAATCAACGCCTGTAGTACCTACGCAGTGGAAGTTAACGCAGTGGTTTATGGACACAGTGAATTCAGGCAGTGCTACGCCCGTAGCACGCAGTACTCGCGTGTAGCACTCATTACTATATGCTTGTAGCACAAATTACTACGCCTGTAGCACGCTGTCCTACGTCTGTAGCACGTAGTCCTACGTCTGTAATACGTAGTCCTACGTCTGTAGCACGCAGTACTACGCTTGTAGCACGCAGTGAAAGTCCACGAAGTGCTACAAGTCTACGCAGTACTGCGTAGACTTTATTACCTAATAAATAAGTTATATAGACCTACAGTACATACAGTAATAATTGTAAGAGGAAATTTTGTTTTCTTTTACTAATATAAAAACAAATTTAAATAAAAAAAGCCGTTTATAAATAGGTACATTTCTAAAAACTTTAGCTTTTACAAATTCGAATAGTAAGTTAAATTAAAACAAGCATTTATTTCATTTTCTTAATTATTCAAATTACAAACGTTTGTAACAATTATTTCGGTCTCAACTCACAATAACGGTTAATTAACTAAAGTTAATTAGAAATACTTTAAATGTAACTACTTCCACAGTTTCGTAGTTTTATTAAAAAACCAAGTTAATTGCTTGTAATAAAAAAGCGCAAGTGCAGTAAACGGGGTGGAAAAGTGGACTATTATTATGCAATTATGCATCTACAAAATTGCAGTTCTGGATTAAGCCAGGTCACTGACAATAAAAAAGTACATCATATTATTTTATTCTCAGAACCAAAACGGCTTAATACAATATTACTGATACCATATATCGCACATCTAGACCTAAAGCGAGCTAACTCAAAAATCTGAAGGTGAATACCTTAATCAACCTAGGTACAAGATATAAGATCATAATAATAATATTTTTCCGTCCTCCGGCCAGAAAGCGCCCACTTTGTGGCCGCTTCGCTAAATGAAATTTCCGCTTTATGGCTTTGTCGAACAGAAAAATAGTATACTGACCTCGGCCAGTAAAATATAAAAGCCTCAGATCACATTTTTGTCAACCTCGGCTTCGCCTCGGACGACAATTACATGGGATCTGAGACGTTTTTTATTTTACTGGCCTTGGTGCGTAATGTACTATTACCGCTGCATTAAGTGATCTCCTAATCTTAATCCTAACTAATATTATAAATGCAAAAGTAACTCTTGGTTGTCTCGCTTTCACGCTAAAACTACAGACTGATTTAAATGATTTGGTGCACAGATAGTCTATGAAATTCCATGCGAACGGAGTCGCGGGCAAAAGCTAGTTTACTATAAAACTCCACAAATAGAAACCCTTTCTTGCATAATTAGGTATATGTTTTTTTTATAAATACAATAAGCAATAATTTGTTAACAGCCTTAGAATGCAAAAAGCTAATAAACAAAACAATATAAGAAATGGAAAGAGTCCATAAACTTTAACACCACAATAACACTTAAAGGAAAAAACATGCTGTTAAAAGGCCGAAGTTCGTCTTCATGCAAATTAGCAATCGTTTTAACATGAACTCGTTAACGTTAATTCTATCGAGTTTCGATAACTTAACGGTATTTGGTTTGTCGTTAACATAACATTCATCTTTACTCACTTTAATCAGCATGACCACCAATTTCGGGGTAGTTATTTGAGGCAAGGTGAAAACTTGTCATATAGAAAGAAAGAAAGAAAGAAATAGGATTTATTTAAAAACATAGGAACCTTGCACTCAATACTTCAACAGACAAGATTACATTGTATATAGCAGAAACAAAGTAGAAAAAAATAATAATAAGTTAACTAAGTAAGAACTACATATCAGTTTGACATACAAAAACTAAAAATTAGGTACCTATGATTAAAAAGGAACCCACTCAGCTTTATGTCACGAAGTAGATATTTGCGCCTATTTCGTGACGCTGATTTTCAGTGGACCCCGTTGTGGTGAGGCTAGCTAGCTCTCCTACTATACCCCAACACGAGACTGCAGACATGACTGGTAAGTAGCGGGGCTAGCTATCGTCAGCTTAATTGGTTACGAATATGAGAGGTGTTGAAGGGATCATTTTATTTAAATGACTGGCATAAAGGACGCTCGCGAAACACAGCGAAAAACGGACGTTGCCATTTTTCTATTTGTCAGTAACCTTAAACTTGTAGTGTGCGAGGGTGATGGCTCTATTACTACTAGGGCAAAGTCTGTTTTTAACCCCCGACGAAAAAACGACGGGGTGTTATAAGTTTGACGTGTCTGTCTGTCTGTGTGTGTGTGTGTGTGTGTCTGTCTGTGGCATCATAGCTCCCTAACGCATGAACCGATTTTGATTCTGTTTTTTTTGTTTGAACGGTGTATAATTATGTCGGGAGTGTTCTTAGCTATGTTTGATGAAAATCTGCTGAGTAGTTTAATAATTAGGGGGGGCCTCTTTCACCCCCCCTGACATGACGTTTTCTTTGTAGAAATATTAATATTTAGGTAACTAATATTAAGTTTTTATTATTGTTATACTTTTTAAAGGGCTTTTAGGTTTTTATGTCGGGGGTTTGTTAATTTTTTTTTTTTTTTTTTTCTGTGCTCCGCGACCGTCTATTAAATAGTTCATTCACAAAGTGTCTCTTTTGACGATTTAGTCCTGCCATCTACCGTTCGAGCACATTCCCTATAGTTTCACTCTAACGTGGTATCTGTCAATTTTTGACAGTTTTGTGCACCTATGAACACGTCTGTTTTTAACACAGTGTAATAGGTAAGTAAGTCCATACATTTCATATGTCAACTCCTTGTTAAACGTCAGCCAGAGTGCAGACTTAACTTGCTATCTCGCTCAGCTCAACAAGCTTTGTTGGCTTTCAAACCTTTATGTTAGCAATATAAGAACCACAATACAAGTAATAAACAGTAAAGAAAAGCTTCCGAATGAAACCGTGTGCAAATATTTGAATGAAACAACTATAATTAATTCAACTCGCGCTAATAGGATTTAGCGTTAGGCTATTGTCAGCTCGGTCGTGCACGAATATGGAAACTGTAAAGTAATATAAAAACCGGGACTTAAATCCGTTATAGATGTTTAATTCCAATCCATTAGGTTAGTTATAAGTTTTTGTACGGTAGGTGGCATAAGAAATTATTATAGCGTGCTTACAGCTTACTCCGAATCATAATTTTTTTAAAAGTATTTGGACACTTACAGATCATTCCAATTTATTAACCGTGAAGGCATAAAAAATTACAACCTACCGGAATTAAAAACTGTTTTATCCTACACTAGCGGTTCGCTCCGGCTTTGCACGGATCCCTTTTTTAAATATTCCTTAGCCTACGTTACTCAGGGTAAACGTAGCTTCCCAACAGAGAAAGAATTTTTCAAATCGGCCCGGCTGTTTTAGAATCTATCAATCCAAACGAACAAACAACCTTACCTCTTTATTATATTAGTATAGACTATAGATAAGTATATACATGTCGTAGCGGTGCGATGCTGGCGCTGCTGGTGGCAGTTTGACAAACTAATTGTCCTGTCGCTGCGATACTAGTGTCACCATGCGACATTATATTAAATTAAGATTTAGTTTACAGAAACGTCAAGCGGATAGCTTGGACAAAGTCGGCACGAGGCTGGCAACTCTGTGGACAGGTTGGTAGGCCTGACTGTCAGGTTTGCCAACCGTTGTCTGTTCGGGCGCGAGGTGTCGTATATGCGCACTGACATTCTCAATCAAGACACCGTGGCGTGCGGACGTGATTGTAGCCCAGTGCCGAATTCGCCTCGTTTCTTAGCATACCTGTGGATTGAAATTAAGGAATCTCCGACATCAGAAGTGGGCGTGGCACACAATATCGTTTACACTTTACTGTGTGTTAGTGGTACTGTGTATATCTTCAGTACAACCCCTCACGAGGTGATTCATGGGGCGTAAAGTGTGAAATTGTGTTTTTAATCCAGGTGTTTATGGAAAGGTAATTTTATCGTTTTAAATAGAGTGAAATACAGTAAGGTGAGACAGTTAAAGTTCTACTAAAAAAGTTTTTTTTAATACGTTAAAAAAACTAATCTGTTTCAGAGTATTAAATTTGTTTATAGTTTCTTAATCTACCTTTTTATAATATTAATAATAGTTTATTACGGACTGTTAGTCTAACACTAAAGTAAGTAAGACTCAGTCGTGCTCCGATTATGGAAACTGTAAAGAATCCGAAACGTCAGCAAATAAAATAAAATAAAAATAGGAACGGATTTAACTTGCGTACAAGTTAAATCCGTTAATAGTTGTTTCATTCCAAAGTATAATAATACTATAATATGCGCAAAAAGTAAGCAACAGAGACTTTTTTTTAATTTTGAAAAGAATAGAAGATTCATTAATAGAATATAGCATTTTTTAAAAACCGCCTGCCATAAACCTCTTAACCCCGAATAATAGTAACAAGTAGATATACTTATACATAAATTCGTTATATTTCTAATCTTATCTGTAAAAAGTTACATGAAAACATACTACGGTTCAAGCAAAGTGTAAACTCGCAGTACAATTTCTCTGAAAGTACTTAAGAGACGGGACTTTCATCTTGTGATAATTTCAACGTCGCGTGTGTTAAAAGTTTGAACAGCCCTTAGGTGCATGTCACTTATATTATATACGTTTTTGGATTAAAGGATATTTCAAGAGTATTTCAAATTTTGTATGTTTAAAGGAGTCTGCCCACTACACCGTGCTATGAACGTGTCAGGCAAAAAAATATTCTTTGTATAGAAAAGCATGATACTATGTCCACTAGACCGTTCCGTCACCGACTCGTACCGCCTTACGTATTACCTTCAGTGCTTGATACGTTCATAGCACGGTCATGGTATGATACGGTGTAGTGGGCAGACTCCTTTAAGTTACAATAGCGATAGTACATCCTATGTCGCTACTTATGGATTTACTAGGTACCTATAATTAACGCAAAAGTTTGTAAGAATGTACAGATGTGTGATTAAAAGGTTGTCTGGTAGAGAATGCCGTATGGCATTAAGTCCGCCTTTTGTACATTTGTTTTTTATTGTGCAATAAAGTGTAAATATATAAATAGATAATATAAAAATGAATGTCTGGGTGTATGTTTGTTCCCCTTTCACGTGACTATAGGGATTTTGATAAAACTTTGCAATAATATAGCTCACATATCAGAATAACACATCTATACTAATATTATAAAGAGGAATGATTCGTATTTTTGTATGTAACGAATAAACTCAAAAAGTACTGGACCGTTTTGAAAATTTCTTTCACTGTTGGGAAACTACGTTCACCCTGAGTAACATAGGCTATAGAATATTTTGAAAATACGTCTCGTAACGGGTAATAGTTTTAAAATAAAATACTTCCTTACTTAGCGTAATAAATTCTTTGATTCTTTAGCTATCCAGTGTTGTAACTGAAATTTGGATGGAGATGATAGATATGTAGCTACAACACTAAACTGTATCCCCCGATTTTGTTATCATTCGTTTTGTTGGATTGCCACGTAATTTTAAAGACGTTTCCACGTCAAAAATTAGGGTTCCGTGCGAAGCCAAAGAGAACCGCTAGCAGGCTATATTTTCTAAGGATATTGTGTAAAGTACTTATCGTGGATGAAGTAGCGGGCAGAAAAAAGCTAATAGTACCTACTCCATAAATATTTGCGAGAGATGACGTCACTAAGTCTGCAAATTGCCGTACTCTCTCGCTCCTATCTTCGCTATAAACCCTGATCTACTTACAACCATGATATTTTATAAACGAGTTCATATAGAAGGTTCATGAGGACTTGAAACTTTTAACCCTCGTAATGAGTTGGGATGTTTGGAGGACTTCCTGCTGCCACGGAACGAGACAAAAATTGTGTTGATTCAAAGTTAACTCGAGGGTTTGTTTACAACATAATTATGTAAAAAGGAAATTTGTACTCTTATAATATATGTGAAGCTATGTCGGTTACTTCGTTATGCTTCGGCACGCCGCCATCTTTTATTATTTGGGTGATTCCACGGGCGTTTCAACCGCCGTCAGTCCCTTGCCAACAATATTGAAGAATTAAGCTACAATAAGATTCAAACTCTATTAATTTTGACGACAAGTGCGAGCGCAGTATGTCGTCGCATCAAAACGTAATTCTTGTTGTAGTTCATTTCTTCAATATTCAGGACAACGGACTGACGGCGGTTGATACGCCCGTGGAATCACCCATTACTACTACTTATATCATACTAAATGATATTTTTAAATTGTATCCTATTATTTTTTTACACGGCTCTAAAAAAATATTTTTTTGTTTCCCTGGATAATAATATCATTGTACTTTTTTTTGTTTTTAAATGCCCAGATTACGAATATGAAAGTTCTCACTGTGCTCGTATTTTTGTGATTTTTACACATTTTATGACGGCCTGTTGGTCTAGTGGTTAGAGGCCCTGACTACGAAACCGGAGGTTGCGGGTTCAAATCCCGCTAGGGGCAGATGTCAATGTGATGAGCACTGGCATCTGTACCTGAGTCTTGGATGTCTTATATGTATTTATGTATATTTATCCGTTGTCTAGTACCCATAACACAAGCAAAAAGCTTTGCTTAAAATGGGACTAGATAATTGGTGTGAATTGTCCAAAAAGATATTTATTATTTATTTATTATTTATTTATTTATATTTTAAACAATTTTTGCCTTGTTAGAAATTAAAATATAATCATAGTAAATTCTACAAATTTCATGTATTGTGGGCATAGATAAACGCAAAATCATTTTCATATCTAGGGCAACAAAACCACTACAAGTGTTATTCATATTGAGTAATTAAACCTATACAACTGTAATTATATAAATTGGTACCTAGAATATAATCCCTACTATCCCTACTAATATTATAAATGCGAAAGTAACTCTGTCTGTCTGTCTGTCTGTCTGTCTGTTACGCTTTCACGCTAAAACTACTGGACCGATTTAAATGAAATTTGGTACAAAGAAAGTCTGGAGCCTGAGAAAGGACATAGGCTACTTTTTAACCGACTGCAAAAAGGGAGGAGTTCCACGCGGAAAAAGTCGCGGGCAGAAGCTAGTATATAATATCTTCCTTATAAAATTAATGAGGATTCATGTCCTTGACATGCTCTTAAAAATAAAAACGATGTAACACTTTATATAAGACAAAATTCCCAACCCAACCGCCACACAACCTCAACTAAACCAAAACAAAGTGTGGCCACAAACTTTTTTATTTACATCTTGAGAAGAAATTTCGTATACATTTCTCACGAATTTTTAATACAAACTTTAACTTTACGGTTTCTGTAGTCGTTCCGTTTTGCCTCAGCTTAAAATTTCTTCAAAGGGTGTATGAATTTTAAATTGCAAGAACTTGGCTCCGGCCGTTGAACTCGCTTCAGTCTGACTGTTCTTTTTTTATTACTGAATTTTAAATGCAGGTGCTTATTTCGTCATTTCTCTTAAATTATACTGCCCGTTAAATATATACATCGAAATTAGTCCCTACTTAATATTATAAATGCGAAAGTAACTCTGTCTGTCTGTCTGTTACGCTTTCACGCTTAAACTACTGGACCGATTGAAATGAAATTTGGTAAAAAGAAAGTCTGGAGCCTGAGAAAGGACACAGGCTACTTTTTAACCGAATGCAAAAAAGGAAGAGTTCCACGCGGACGAAGTCGCGGACAGAAGCTAGTTTTATTATAATTATTGCTGATGCCTTCGCGGTTATTATACATACGATGATACGATTATGGAATCTTTAAAGGCTCCGAAACGCCAGCCAATAAAATAAAATACGCGAGTTAAATCCGTTTTAAGTTGTTTCTTTCCAATGTTAATTTTGTTAGACAATAACTTTTAAAGAACCTTTCTCTTAATTCATCTTATACCTACGAAGAAATTTCTGCACATTATAAATTGCAATTTTCATATAAATAGAAATTAATTTTCCATATAAAATATCCATTGCATTTCCAATGTCATTAAAACAGTCTCATTTACCTTTCATTAGATACGAGCGCAATAAATGTATCATTGTGTGTGTGACGAAATTGTCTTCATGTGTGTATGGAAGGGTGTATTCTGTAGTTTACATTGATGCTTCTGTTTGATTACTTTTATGCTTCTGTTTAATTACTTTTATGCATCTGTTTGATTACTTTGATGCTTCTGTTTGACTTTTATGCTTCTGTTTGATTACTTTGATGCTTCTGTTTGATTACTTTGATGCTTCTGTTTGATTGCTTTGATGCTTCTGTTTGATTACATTGATGCTTCTGTTTGATTACTTTGATGCTTCTGTTTGATTGCTTTGATGCTTCTGTTTGATTACTTTGATGCTTCTGTTTGATTACTTTTATGCTTCTGTTTGATTACTTTTGTGCTTCGAATTGATTACTTTTATGCTTCTGTTTGAAAATATTGATGCTATTTTAAAATACCTTGATTACTTTAATGCTGCTGTTAGGTTACTTTGGTTACTTTGATGTTAGCGTTAATTTATTTTAAATACTTCGATACTTCTATTAGGTTATTCGATACCTACTGTTCCTTTCATACATTTGATATTGCTATAAACTTTGATTACTTAGCTACATTGATAGGAATGTTATGTGACTTTATGCAATTTTACGTAAGTTGGTATAAGTAGATTGTTTTTTATTTACTTACAATTTAAATTTAAAAAAAAATAGTCCAGCATTACCTAATCTTTTACTATTTCAATTACAACTTAGCCACATTTCATTGGCAATAAAAACATATTTCACCACCCAAATCTTTTCTATTTCGACGCGGATTCCTGAATAACGCGTCACACATGACGTCATTCATACGTTCATCGTCTTCTGTGTGTCAGCTACATGTGTGTGTGTTCATTTATATTCAAATGAAGCACAATCACGTCTGGAAGACGGTATGACAAAAGGTAAATTATGTTCATGACGTACCATAGATTTAGTATCGTATAGATACGCTTGCGGTGTGAGCAGGATAGCGATATATACGTAAGATTAGAGGAAAGAGATAGACATATTAACTATCTCATTCAAAGACTTTCTAGATGAATTTAATTAACCTTAAAATTATTTTTTTACGTAGTAAAGTTAGTGATTTGGCCCCATTTTGGAACATAGAAACTTGTATGTCGTTATGTCGTTGTCTTGAGATTAAATTCGCTTAAAATTTTCAATAGGTAGGTACCTAGCTTAAATTTATTTCCAATAGATAATATCTCCAATATAAGTTAGTTGAAATAATAATATGAAAATATTATTCAGCATAATTAAAAATGGCGTCTTGGTAAAACTTTTTTCCATAGATTATAACCGGGCAGCATTATTTAAGCAAACTTTGCACAAGTATTTTTGTAACAATTATTATTAATTAGTTTTCGAGCATCTCTAAACTCTGTGTCCCAGCAAATAATATAAAATTTAACTATTGACATTTCAACGTATTCGCATTTTTTTGTCATTCGTGAATAGATACCATTATTAAGGGTTCTTCAAGTATTGTCAAATACTCTGTGGCAATCAAGCCTCTATATTATACTGTAACTCTATGTGTTTATGCCATGTACGCATCGTCGAGACTCGGGAAAATAACCTGATATTACAGACATGATATTTCGAAACAAAGTTTTATAAAAATTTCACGTTTGACGCGGTAATGTTGGTATCGGGTGTTTTTGTGGTGGCTTTGGTAAAA
The DNA here is from genome assembly GCA_038024825.1 of Polylopha cassiicola. NCBI lineage: Eukaryota > Metazoa > Arthropoda > Insecta > Lepidoptera > Tortricidae > Polylopha > Polylopha cassiicola. Next base: position 1,858,402 of record CP149060.1, on the reverse strand, counting down.
TAACTTCTTGTTTACGAGGAAAATGTAGAGTCATTGTTTTAAATTTACTATGATAATTATAGGTGGATTGAAATTAAATAACTATAACGGATTTAACTCGTATATTTTATTTTATTTGCTGAAGTTTTGAAAATTTCACACTTTAGCGTTATCACCAGCTCAGTCGTGCTATGTCTGTATATGGGAACTAAAAAGTTTTCGAAACGTAAACAAATGAAAAATTGGTAGGTACGCGAGTTAAAACGATTACGTTGTGTTATTCCAATTATAAAGGACTAGCTGTGCCCACGACTTCGTCCGCGTGGAATAATTATTTTTCCTGTTTTTTCCACTTTTTTCACTGGTTCTTCGCTCCTATTGATCGCAGCGTGATGTTATATAGCCTAAAGCCTTCCTCGATAAATGGTCTATCCAACAAAAAATATTTTTTGAATTCGAACCAGTAGTTCCTGAGATTAGCGCGTACAAACAAACAAACTCTTTAGCTTTATAATATTAGTATAGATTTAACTGTGGTATATTAACGGATGCGAGTATCTGCAAGCCCAAAGAAATTTCTCAAAGTAAAAAAGACATAATAAAAAGGAAATTTGCATCTATTTATTTATTTAAATGGGATCAATGACAGTCTGAATACGGCATCGTGTTCTGTCATTTGAAAAGGCTTTTCATTATGAATATTGCTTATATTTTCCTCGTATTTTCCTACATCCGTACAGTCTTCACATATACTCTAGCTGTCATGTTCAAATACAAGTCCTTATTGACAAGAGCGTTCGAAGGTTTTTGATATATTTGCTTACGATATTTTTTGCTCATTGTACACTGGAACCAGTTAACCGGATATGACGAACCAATGTAATATTTAAGTGACAAAATGTTATTTTTTGTACCTTATTGGATTTCCATGTAAGCAACATTCCAGAAAGTTATTTGTAAGAATGTCGTAGGTTCTATTGGATTGAAACAACTTTCTATAGACGGATTTAACTCGCGTATTTTATTTTATTTGCTTACGTTTCGGAGCCTTTACAGATTCCATAATCGTAGCACGATTGAGCTGGCAAAAGTCTTATGCTAAAGTTAATAGTCAAATCCGTTTATAGCTATAATAACCGCGAAGGCATTAGAAATTATTATGTCACATCGTACCATCTTTACTAGACTAATATTATACCTAAAAGCGAAAGTTTGTAAGAATATATAGATGTAAGGATGGACATCTGCATGTATGTTTGTAACTCTTTCACGCAAAAACTACTAAATGGATTTTGATGAAACTTTACAATAATATAGCTTACATTATATCAGAATAACACAAAGTTACTATACTTATCGTAAAAGGTAGTAAATAAATAATAATTTGCGATCCTTTAGCGGCTATTAAACAACTAATTTAATTTGCGTATATTAGATTAAAATGTTGTAAACATTACAGTTCCCATATTCGCAGTCGACCAACGATAGTCATTAAAAAGACCCACATCAAAACCAATAACTAAGTAACTTGAGTATAAAAGTTAGCTCGATTAAACGGTATCGTACATTTTATGTGACTATTATTCGTTTTACTGCACCAGTGTTGTAAAGTAATGGTGGAACTTTTCTATCTAAGACCAAAATACAAATATCCTTTAATCTTAGTAAACACGTTGAAACGTGTTAATTTTAATTTCTAAAAACAAGAGCCATCCTAATCCTAACTAATAATATATATGCGAAAGTAACTCTGTCTCGCTTTCACGCTAAACTACTGAACCGATTTTGATGAAATTTGGTACACAGTCTGGAGCCTGATAAAGGACATAGGTTACTTATGATTGTGAAAACAGGGTTAAAAGAGGGGATAAAATCTTGTATGAAAATTTATAACGGAGTCGCGGGCAAAAGCTAGTGTTCAACAAAACTAAAGAATACAAAAAGCGACACTATCAAGTTCTTAACGAACGCATAAAATAATTCTTCAGAATACAAAATTCGACATCAAGTTGTTAGTATACAAAAGTCGGCACGTGTTTCACCACCCTCTTCCCTCTTGTGCCATATCGAGAATGAGTAGGGAGATAAAACACGTGTCATATTTTGTATTCTTTCCTCATCATTAACCGATAGAGGCTCAAGATTATACTTATTTATTTATTTATTTGGCATACTAAACAGATAACATACGGTAATATACAATGTGATAAAATAGGTTTTAAACAGTTTTTGACTAGTATGAGATCCAGGGGAAGTACACACATTATGATTAATAAGTGTAAAAATAATGATAAAACTTAAAATTTACACTTTCTTAGTAGATATTGATCACGCATCTCCTGAAATAAGAACCACACTGGGACTCGCGTGTGCAATTGTACTTACTACACTTGTATCTTGAACTATTAAAGTCTTAGCGGAATTTATCAAGATGGTTAACAGTTGAGTCAGCTGTTGTGTAATTTCTGCCTGCGACTTCGTCTGCACACGATAAGCTCCCCTCGTTTTACCTCTTTAGGGGGTGAATTTTTAAAAATCCTTTCTTAGCACCCTGATATGTAAAGAAGCCCTGTGCATAATTTTAAGTTCCTAACCCTTATTGTTTTAGTTTTGCGTAAGATGGCTGGCAGGAGCTGGATGCAAGCAGCCCAAGATAGAGCAAAGTGGCGTGAAATTGGAGAGGCCTATGTCCAGCAGTGGACTGCGACGGGCTGATGATGATGATGATGATGATTGTTTAGGTATGGCCCTGTGATGAAGAAGAGTTAGCATAAACCTATATTAGTGGTACCTAAGTTGCTGAAAAGAATTCAATGAAGTGAACTCAAATCATCATAATCTAAATAATCTTTAGCATTAGACTATTGTCAGCTCAGTCGTGCTACGATTATGGAATCTAAAAAAACAGCCAATAAAATAAAATACGCGATAATTTCTGATGCCTTCGCGGTTATTAAACATTGGAATGAAACAACTATTAACGGATTTAACTCGCGTATTTTTATTTTATTTTATTAGCTGACGTTTCGGATTCTTTACAGTTTCCATAATCGTAGCACGACTGAGCTGACAATAGTCTAATGCTAAAGACGCTAAAGAATAAAATAAAAATACGCGAGTTAAATAAATCCGTTAATAGTTGTTTCATTCCAATGTAAAATACGCGAGCTAAATCCGTCTATAGTTTCATTCCAATCAAATCTTCAGGTTTTCGAGTTAGCTCCCTAGGTGTGCGAATAAGCAATTAAAGTATTCCATGATAAAATGTAATAAGAAAAGAATTTATCTTTCCGCCACAAACATTTCTCGGAAGTTGGAAAGTGCAGCCAGATTGAGCTCGTCGGGGCGTTACGAGAATCGCAATGACTTTGAAACTTTCATCGGTCTCAAGGAATAGCGGTGTTTTAACACTGATAAATCACAATAAAAAGCTAGCTTTTGATACCCTTTACATCTCTCAAATATTTGTAGATTAAGTTGTACTTAAATTGACACGGAGACACTATACATCTCTCGGCAAATGTGCCCGTATAATATCATACTTATCTGTCGCAACTATATATTTTGTATTCAGTCATACTTTTCGAATCGCTGGTAGACTCAAACATGTAAAAGTGCATTTATGTGCCTACTTGCAGAATAAAGATTTTGAATTTTGAATTGATTTTTAAAGTAAAAATAATTTTTTTATCACCTAGGCAGAAAATGCCTTTTAGCATTTCACAATCGTCACAAGAATAATATGTTAAAAGTTATGAATTTTATTCAAGAAAAATAGCTAGTAACGTACTAACCTATCAAAAATGTAATACCTAGTATGTTTTTAACCAGGTTATTTACCCGTCTTATTATGTTTACTTAATGTAGAATATGTTTACCTTGGACAGACATTACAGTTAGGTAGAAACAACTTTGAGGATGAGGTGGATAGAAGAATTCAGTTAGGTTGGGCAGCGTTTGGGAAGCTACGTCAAGTCTTCATATCGTCACTCCCACAGTGCCTTAAGACGAAAGTCTTCAATCAGTGCGTCCTACCCGTCATGACATACGGAGCCGAAACGTGGACACTGACGGTACGGCTGGTTCACAAATTAAAAGTCGCTCATCGGGCTATGGAAAGGGCTATGCTCGGCGTTTCTCTGCGGGATCGAATCAAAAATGAGGTGATTCGGCAGAGAACCAGAGTCATCGACATAGCCCACCGGATTAGCAAGCTAAAGTGGCAGTGGGCTGGCCATATTAGCCGAAGAACCGATAACCGTTGGAGTAAACGTGTTCTAGAGTGGAGACCGCGTCTCGGCAAGCGTAGTGTAGGACGTCCTCAGGCAAGGTGAAGTGACGATTTGCGTAAGATGGCTGGCAGGAGCTGGATGCAAGCAGCCCAAGATAGAGCAAAGTGGCGAGAAATTGGAGAGGCCTATGTCCAGCAGTGGACTGCGACGGGCTGATGATGATGATGATGATGATGATGATGAATGTAGAATTATTTGAATAAAAATACCTTGATTTGTATAAGGTATTTATGTTAATAAAAAACCTCATCATTAAATAAGCCCAAGTCCAATAGTAAAATTTATACCATAAAGTGACATCACAAGCCCCCACTTCCAAACTTTTAAAGCGCTTATTTTTGTCATTTATTTTTCGATTGAGAAACTAAAAAATACTCTCTGCGAAAGTCTAGTACCTAATAGACTTGATAGATAAAAAAAAACAATCACAGTGTCTATTCTTAAAGTAGGTCATTGACATTTACGGACTACGTAAGTTTTAAACAATTATTTGAATTTCACAATAAACGTAGCCTCATTATTGTCAAGTTACGCAACGTCACGGAGTTAGTTACGAAGTTGTTTGTACAACTATTTAATTAGTTTTAAAGGAGTTTTCGTTTTATTTTACCTCGTTATAAACTAAAAAACTTTGTGTCTATGACTTCGTATAGTGTATGTTATAATTATTGGGAACTGGGCTGCGATAATAATAACAATAATTTAACAAATTATTATAAAAAAACTAGACTTACACTATGTACCTACCTACTTTAATTGCCGGTGAATTTGAGCGTGTCAACTTGCGAAAGAAAGAAAGACTTGAAAGACGCAACGCTACATAACCATAGACAAAAAAAGATTATCATTTATTAGTGAAACGTCAAAGAGAGGGCACAGATAAAAAAATATGTGTAATCGGATGGCAGCCTTGCCACATATTTGTGCAAAGACGAAGGAAGAAGTGAGAAAAAAAGGCAGAGCATTCTACTCGTCATGCCGCACGTCATGCTTCTCGTCAGGCTCCTTGTCATGCACCTCGTCATGCACCGCTCTGCTTTTTATCGGTCTTGCGCTATTTAAAGACGAAATATCGCGAGTATAGTAGAGTGTGGCCAGAGACGGCAACGCGCTCTAGAAGCATGGTGTGGCTGAAGCATTATTCTTAGTACAAGCACAGCTGACTTAGGTTCATATGGTCGCCAGGTGACATAGTCAGGTCAATCATGGGGGGTTCGGGACGAGGCGGGGAGATTGCAGCCCGAATTATATTTAAAGACTTGTCAGTACCTAGTTCGGGACAACCCTTAGTACCTATTATCGTCAAGTCATGTGATTTCGATATTTTTGCAAACATCAATAACATCCGACCACTTTAAGTAACTTCACTGTGGTACTATCATTTAGCTTTATAAAATACCTCCTGCCACATTCAAACAGTAAACTAAGGATGTAAAATTTACTACCAACATTTCAGTAACATTTCGTACAATAATAATAAAAATACTGTTACGGGGGATACACTGCAAAGTAAACCTTTTATTTTATTGCAGACTCGCAGTTGAGAAGAATACTGTATCTAAACTGTTTCGCATTTGTAGGAGACTTATCCAGAACTTTATAGTTTATAAATTACCTAACTTCAATTTATTCCTGTCATCCCTTAGCAGGGATTAATGACAATAAAACAAGCGAGTGTAGAATGAGGTCCAACTGTCATATTCCACCAATGAGGGCCACCGCGTGTCAGAAATCCGCTAGATGCGCTAGTGTAGAATGAGGTCTAGCTGTCATGTTCCACCAATCACAGGCTAGTAGCTTGCCTCTCATTTTGAAGACAGTTTATTTGAAGACTATCAAGTCTTCAAATAAACCTAATGAGGTCCACCGCGTGATAAAAATGTGTCGTGTAGAATGAGGTCTAGCTATCATGTCCCACCAATAACATACAAGGTACTGGCCTATAAAGGATGGAATATTACAGCTGCACCTCATTCTACACTAGCACATCTAGCGGAATTTGACCCTAAGATACATATACCGTGCCAATTTCAAACGCAGTACCTAAGTACCTACATAAGGTTTTCATAAATTATTACGTACTTCCTGCATTTATCGTTTGAAACTTGAGGACATGGTAAATGGAATAATAGTTCTGTTAATGTCATAAAAAGGTTTCCCCAAAATTAGTCCCCTCAAACCTAATTCTGTAAAATTAATTCAAACTCAACGTTAACGAAACGCATGAATGGTTTCAGAGCTCCCATTGGTGGAAAACATACGTATTCTAATTTTAAATTTCCTCACACGAGAATCCTGCCAGACTAGGAACACGCCAACTTCGCAAGTTTGAGGTACAAGGCAATGTAGTTGTTAACACGAGGGAATAAAAGCTGCAGACTGTATGTTGAAGTTAGTTACAAGGCTCTAGAGTATTTGAAAGAGACACGGTAAAATGTGTGACGTAATATCATTCACTATTCACGCAGACTAATATGACAGCTGAGTTATATATATACTTACCTACAGTCGCCAGAGACAAGAGAGGCATTGCCCGAACTCTATACAAAGATTCGTTAGCAGTTCGGGACAACCCTTGGTATTTAGTCGGGTCACTTGGTCATTTTGCAAACCTTGAGGGTGTCATATAACACACATTGGAATAAAACAATTCTAACGGATTTTTTCAAGGATACACGTTGCTTGGTACATAATAATGATATTAAAATTTGTACCAAGACATGAGTAGAAAAAATTAAATCCCACTAGGACTCGAACACACACCCATGCATTAGAGCGACACAATCGACAAAATTTGCAAACACTTTACGCATTGGCATTTTCTATACTTACTAATATTATAAAGAGGAATTGTTTGTTTGTTTGTTTGGATTGAATAAGCTCCAGAACGGCTGGACCGATTTGAAAAATTCTTTCACTGTTGGGAAGCTACACTATTCCCGAGTGACATAGGCTATAAAAAAAAGATAATCCTTTCGAAGCCGAGGTGGATAGCTAGTCTTATATACAGTGCTATATTTTCGAAATTCAAGAAACCTAAACCTATCCAGTGAACTATATCTCACAAGTATATTAAATTTAGTTCCATACCGCATCCCAGCGCTGCACTTGCCTACATTCTTCAGTGCATTCAGAAAGCTGATACAGTAAAATTATGATATACGTTGACGTCCACTGCAATAGGATCATGGGGCAGAAGGCTTTTGTCTGAACTCTGCCTTGTAATGAACTGCTTTGTGCCTTTTGTCTGTTTTGTTGTAGACAAATAGGATAGACTTTTGATGTGGGCGTATTTGGGTTCTATTTGGAATGATGTATGTATTCGAATGTATGACATAATTATAACGGATTTAATATTCGCGTAGGTACCTATTGTTAGCTTTTGTAAAATAATTCATATCTGTCAAGTTGTAATTAAATTCTATGGCTGTTTGCTGTTGCCTTAGTCGAATAAAATGTAGTCAGGATATTCAAAAAGGGAACGCGTCCTGGTGTCATGGCGGAAAAGCATGACGATTTCGAACAGGAGACAGAAAGTAATATTGGAATTGGAAACATTGTTATCAGGTCTTTGAATTGATTGTTCAGTACTCATGAGTTTAATTTAATATTATACATAACTGAGCGAAAAGATAATTGAGTATTATTTATGAAGTAGAGACCAGTGTCTTTTACAAATTCAGAAGACGGGATTCTAGTCACGCCCAAATACAGGTTTAGTATGATATTACAGAAGGTGAGTTCAATAATTTGGTTCACAAATGATTAAGAATTTAATTAATGAGATAATTAAATAAGTAGGTATACAACAAATATTAAGTGTTTGTTATTGTGTTGCAAAATTAGTTAAACTATGGTATTGATATAATATATTTGAATTTAGAATGCTAAAGACAAGCGTCAATGCTTTACAAGATTTGGTCATAATAATATTATGAATTATGTCACTGTTCTGATAAATTTCAAAATTTCTCATTAATAATAAATATATAGATACTTAGATAATCTAATAGCAATCAGAGTAAGTATATCTCAAAGGTTATGTAAAGATTTATCTTGAATTAACTGAAGTATTTAAATAAGTAGAGAAAGAAATGAGAGCATAATTATTAGTAAATATTTACAGAGTAAAAAAAAAAAAAAAAACAAAAACATTCTATTGTTAAAATAGGAAAGACATAAGTACACACACAGCAATGACAAGAGGGTTTAATTTTGTTACAATTAAAAGATTTTTATCATTTTAGACAAATTGTTGAGATAATCTACCTAATGGAAAAAGTTAATATCTTATTCAATAAAGCAAGAATTATATAGGTATACAAGATTTATTTAGAATACAAGTTGAATTTGTTGTAACTAAAAGTTGATATGTTTTTAGACTAATCATCCATAGAGTGGTTTTTGAATAATATGATGGTGTTGAGCTATTGTTACTCAGCCAAACACAACACAAGTTGGAAGGAGCAATTCCAGAGCGCCCTCGGAGAGAACGGAGAAGTTGAACATTGAGACCACCAACTTCTATAAACACATAAGGAAAATTATTTAATTCATTGAGACAGGTTATCTTAGAAGCTATTACCTATATTTAGAAATGAAAAGGTACAGACAAGTTTTTTTTGTAGTTTATAAGATTCAAGATTTCATTTTGGACAAGAAGTGTTGCGGCTGTTTTCTATAATTATGATTATGGATAGACAGTGATGGTAGATAAATGTATGTACTTAAATATAAAACATTCATAACATCAAGTTGAAAACAGATATTCATCAGCTGAGTTTGCAATTCTGTGGTTTTTGTTTATGACGTTGTAAGCTAAACATCACATATTCAAGTGTTCATATTACTTATAGATGACAGACGGGGACAGTGTCTGACTTGAATCAGTAATAATTAGGTGTCTACATCAATTTTCAAAGTCATTTGTTTTATATTAGTATCTTCATTTACCTAAAAGAAAAAAATATAGTTCACAATAGTAAGTTTATCACTGTAATTATTTAGATAAGTACTTATGGCAAAATTATGTTTTATTCTGTTAACGGGCAAAGCTTGTGCAAGTCAGTGTATAAGTGTGTAAACAGTAACTAAATTTAAAGAGCTAGAAACTTGATTATTATGATAATTTATAAAATTAAATTTTAATTGCTACAAATGACAGAATGACAGATGAGAAAAAAAAAATACAGATAATACCATAGGTACGTCAAAGGCAAATAAAGGTTTCTGTTCACTGACAGAAATATATATATTTTTTTTTTGAATCGGTAAAAAAAAAAAAAAATACTTAAATAAATAAATAAATTGGTTACTTTAGAAAATCTATTATCAGAAAATGCTTTGTAGATTTTATGTAAGTATCCTTTGTTTTTCAAGAAGTTCAGTTAAAATAATAAGATCTGGCGTTATCATTAAGTAATAGTGCAGTGACTTACTAATACCTTATAAGATTAAGTATGAGTAGAATTCAAAAATGAAATGATATTTAAGTATATAATATCAGTTCTTATCCTATGTGGATTATAGGTCAGTTTTCATTTAAGACTTCCATTTATTGTCTCATGGGTAGGTAATGCTTATAAAACTGTAGGTAATTCAGAGTAATTGTGATGTCATTTTTTTTAATGGGTACCTATGCAGTTTATAAGTAGGTATATATATATTTTATTTTGTTTTATGAATTTGTAGTATCTACGTAGGTACTATGGACTTATTATGATTTAATAATATAGCAATACATACTTATTTGGCAGAATTAGGTGACAGTTTTATATTTGAACAGTAAGGAACTGATATATTTTGTTTGTAACAGATTCAGAAGAGAAATGGATTCTATTTATAGGTACAGGATGAAAAGATCTAGATTTTCTTCACATCACATCACATCATCAGCCTATCGTCGTCCACTGCTGGACATAGGCCTCTCCAACACTTTGCTCGATCTTCGGCTGCTTGTACCTATTCAGCTCCTGCCAGCCATCTTACGCAAATCGTGAAGTGACGATTTTTGTCTTGCCTGAGGACGTCCTACACTACGCTTGCCGAGACGCGGTCTCCACTCCAGAACACGTTTGAACAGATTTGCTTACTTATACTTAAATTATTATTATTTTGACCGTCTGAAACAATATAAGGGTGAGCTTTTATGAATATAAGACAGTCCTGAGATGTGTAACAAAGTAAATGTATGTATTTTAATCAGTATTTTTTTTGTTAACTTCTAAGCAGTTTGATAATACTCACCTATCAGAGAGTTCGATCCAATATCGTGATCGTAGAATAAGAATCTAGGTACATACTTACCTGAGATTTAAGTAAGTAATTAAATAAGTACCTAATTACTAAAATTTATGAATTTTGTTTAAAACGCATTTTTATAAAAATGATATTACTCATGTGCCGTTAATATTTGGTCATTGATGAAGTCAATACCTAAGTCTGGGTGTGTTTAACTGGCTTTGTAATACCTACTAAGGAAATCATTTAACAGATTTAATATTGATAATGACTTTTAAAAGAAGAATGTTAAATTAAACGTGAATGATGATTTGAGATTTAGTATTGTATTTATTATATTACTAGATGTGATTCAATTGATTATTTTGACGACTAATTAGAAAGTCATATTTTATAGATTATTTTTTTTTTATTTACATACCTGGTCTGTGACATTTGAATTTTAATACTAAAATTAATCTTGTTATTGTATTGACGATCTCGGTATGGTTGCATGTACCTACCTAATCGGGTAATCGGACATTTCAATTTTTTTTTAGGTTGTATAAGTATTGAGAAATAAATTAATCTATCAATATAATGAATTTAGCATTGGAGAATGTACCTAATTAATATATTTTAAAGAGAATGATATTAATTGAAAGTAATAATCATGATAAGTAGTATTAAGTAGTATTCGGAGATTTTTGTTTTTGGTAAACAGAACTAAAAAGGAAATGTTGTTAAAAATTAAGATGAGTTAAATTATGTTAAGTATGGATAAGTATCTACTTAATCGATACACGTAAGATAATGAGGAACGTACCTTGCGTTCTATTATATCTAAGATTGTTAAATTTATAAATCTATTTAATGGAATTGATGAATGACAAATATGGACAAGTAGGTATGATAAGTACATATACCTCATTTACTGGTAAATTTGTTGAAATGATAAAAGTTTTAAAGAATTTTTTACCACTTGAGATATGAGTTGCCGAATATATTCAGTCATATTTTTCATAACGTTAACAGTCGAATGTTTATTAAATAGGTGCTGAGTGTTGATTAAATTCATTGAGAGATTTAAAAGTTAAACTTGGATTCTGTCAGTCTGTACCTATCAGATAGTCAATCAGTCAGTAGATTCATTCATATTGGTTTAATAAGTATATACAAATCATTTCAGATAGGGTAAGATAAAATGTGTACGTACCTAGGTACTTATATTTTAGTTGTTCTGAGCACGTGATTAGAGATCATGTATTGAGGGTATTTTATACCGGCTAGTAGAAGTTTATTAAGTATATGAAAGATTATTTATTTAAAAAGCACAAACGAATTGTATTGTCATCGATACAGTACGTGGGCTAGACGATAAAATAGTAAATGACGATTGAGAATAAAATTATAGCTTGATCTGACAGTTATTGCTACATGTATCTTCTGTATCATGTTTGGAAAACTATTTTTAAAATGTCAGTGATTAAATTGTGTTTAATTTGCGAAGTTTTGCATTGTTTTGCAAAGCAAATGATACATTTTGATAAGTTTGTAGGGTTTTTAGTGCAACGTGCACACAGATCTTAGATTTTTTGTAAGAACGTTGACCATGATTGCAAGTAAAGAATAATTAATTATGAATAGGTATTAGTAGAATATAACGTAGCAGTGAACAGGCAGAAGATCAACATACGGGAGCCACATCCTTAATCAAATTCGATCAAACGGTGTGGGCAACTATGGATGGCGACCGTTGAAGGCGAATTATTAGAGCTAGAAGATCCTGTGTTCGAGTGAAGTTTTGTGCAACGTACAATAGTGGAACTATGTGTACGTGTACTAGAGATTGATGCTCAGTGCAACGTGCACGAGTGAAGTTTTGTGCAACGTGAAATAGTGGAACTGTGTGCAACGTGTACCAGTGAAGCTATGTGTACGTGTACTAGAGATTGATGCTCAGTGCAACGTGCACGAGTAAAGTTTTGTGCAACGTACAATAGTGGAACTATGTGTACGTGTACTAGAGATTGATGCTCAGTGCAACGTGCACGAGTGAAGTTTTGTGCAACGTGCAATAGTGGAACTGTGTGCAACGTGTACCAGTGAAGCTATGTGTACGTGTACTAGTGATTGATGCTCAGTGCAACGTGCACGAGTGAAGTTTTGTGCAACGTGCAATAGTGGAACTGTGTGCAACGTGTACCAGTGAAGCTATGTGTACGTGTACTAGAGATTGATGCTCAGTGCAACGTGCACGAGTGAAGTTTTGTGCAACGTGCAATAGTGGAACTGTGTGCAACGTGTACCAGTGAAGCTATGTGTACGTGTACTAGAGATTGATGCTCAGTGCAACGTGCACGAGTAAAGTTTTGTGCAACGTGCAATAGTGGAACTGTGTGCAACGTGTACCAGTGAAGCTATGTGTACGTGTACTAGTGATTGATGCTCAGTGCAACGTGCACGAGTGAAGTTTTGTGCAACGTGCAATAGTGGAGCTGTGTGCAACGTGTACCAGTGAAGCTATGTGTACGTGTACTAGTGATTGATGCTCAGTGCAACGTGCACGAGTGAAGTTTTGTGCAACGTGCAATAGTGGAGCTGTGTGCAACGTGTACCAGTGAAGCTATGTGTACGTGCACTAGTAAAGTTTTGTGCGAGGTGCACTAATAGAGTAGAGTTTTGTGCGAGGTGCACTAGTAAAGTAAAGTTTTGTGCAACGTGCACTAGTAAAGTAAAGTTTTGTGCGAGGTGCACTAGTAAAGTAAAGTTTTGTGCAACGTGCACTAGTAAAGTAAAGTTTTGTGCGAGGTGCACTAGTAAAGTAAAGTTTTGTGCAACGTGCACTAATAGAATAGAGTTTTGTGCAACGTGCACTAGTAAAGTTTTGTGCGAGATGCACTAGTAACGTAAAGTTTTGTGCGAGATGCACTAGTAACGTAAAGTTTTGTGTAACGTGCACTAGTAAAGTTTTGTGCAACGTGCACTAGTAAAGTTTTGTGCAACGTGCACTAGTAAAGTAGACTGTTATGCAACGTGCACTAGTAAAGTTTTGTGCGAGGTGCACTAGTAAAGTTTTGTGCGAGGTGTACTAGTAAAGTAAAGTTTTGTGCAACGTGCACTAATAGAGTAGAGTTTTGTGCAATGTGCACTAGTAAAGTAGAGTGTTATGCAACGTGCACTAGTAGAGCGGAGTTTAGTGTAACGTTCATGTTGAGCGGGATTAACCTTGTGTGTAAAGTTCACATTGGTGTGAGTTATTTGTGAGTGCAATGTGTACACTAGTAATTGTAAATTATTAACTCAGGTTCACATCACATGGCAGCTGTTACCATCATCGACCGGGAGACATCCACTGATGGACACGATTCTTTTCGAAGATTTTGACAGCGATGTATTTTGCGCTGCCTGCATCCAACGAGTTCCAGTGATTCTCACCAGATGTAGTAGAAACACCACCAGCTGGGGGTCCAAGCTACGCAGTCCAGTATACAGTCGAAGTTTGAGTAATATTTATTTTTATGCAAAAGAGTTTATGTTACGATTCGGGATTTATAACAGTTTAAGTTTTTAGTAAAATGAACGAGGAATAATCTATTATCTTTTATATCTGTATAATTATATTTTCTTTTTCTGAACTATCTATCTATCTATTCATAATGTTTTTTAAAAAGTTTTTGTTGAGATCAGTTCAAGATTTAACGTACTTAACTTTAAGATGTTTTATAAAATTTTTAATGAACAGATCCCAAAGTTTTAACGTACCTAAGTGTATAGTACTGATGATTATGTGATTATTATTATTTTCTTTTATCTGATACCTAAGTAAGTATTTACAGATTTTATTTCAAATATTTGTTAAGTAATTGTTGCATGTTTTTGGTGCATGTGATCAGTAAGTCTTTTTGTTTACACTTGGACGAATTTGTTAATATTTGTATTCACGGGGACGTGAAATGTTATCAGGATGGACGAATTTGTTAGCTTTTGTAAAATAATTCATATCTGTCAAGTTGTAATTAAATTCTATGGCTGTTTGCTGTTGCCTTAGTCGAATAAAATGTAGTCAGGATATTCAAAAAGGGAACGCGTCCTGGTGTCATGGCGGAAAAGCATGACGATTTCGAACAGGAGACAGAAAGTAATATTGGAATTGGAAACATTGTTATCAGGTCTTTGAATTGATTGTTCAGTACTCATGAGTTTAATTTAATATTATACATAACTGAGCGAAAAGATAATTGAGTATTATTTATGAAGTAGAGACCAGTGTCTTTTACACTATACATGTTGTGTTATTTTGTTTACTTGTTCGGTGACTGAGCTGACGAAACGTCAATAAATAAAATAAAATACCTACACTAGTTGAATCCGTTATAGTTATTTCATTTCAATGTTTAAGTAGTCATCAATAATTAATAAATATTATTATTATGTGTTTTAAAACAATGTGTTTACGGTTTTGAGAAAAATAGATAGGCTTAAAAAAAGACTGTACAGAAGTACTAACAATGTTCTGTGCATACCTACAAAAACTTATTACTATTCTTCAATTGAACTCATTAAAAAAAAATAAGTACCTAACTAGATCAGGTACTTAAAAAGCAAAATTAACTTTCCCGATTAAACTTTGAGTGATTCAATGAATATGACCTATGAAAAATGATCTTTTGTTACCTACATACCAACTTTAAGATTGTAACATTATCTAGAAAAACCTAAGTATAAAAGCACATCAATATTTTCGTTTCCTTAACAAAAAAGAAAAATACAAAACTCCGTTCTTCATAAAACACAAAATCCAGCTAAAATAACCTGAAGTAACTCCGAAATCCCCGAAAAACTTTCCAAAGCTAACCCTAAACACAGCATTGTTCAAAATATTAACTCTAAATTCCATAAAGAACAATACAATGGAATAAAGGGATGCTGTTCTAACTGGCGCCTTTACGTAATCCTGTCACGAGCTTTAAGCTCAAAAGACTCAAAGCTCGGATCCAGAAGGAAACTTACGAACCGTTGCACATTTCAGAATTGATAACCATTATTTTCTGATGTTAGGGAATCTTTTACAGACACGGACTGCTGATAAAAACGTAACGTCTACTACGTAAGCACTTTCTTGAACATTAGTTTTCATCATCCGTCATTGTGGTCATTTATGTATTTTTGTGTATCTATATATATTATTAAGTATATAAATGTATGTAGTGTAATATCTTCCTATTTTATATCGTATTTATCATTATTATGTGTATTATTTATTTGCGCCTACACATGCTCTCTGTTCATTTCAAAGGTTGACTGGTAGAGAATGCCGTATGGCATTAAGTTCGCCTTTTATACATAATTTAGTTTTTTTGTGCAATAAGGAATAAATAAATAAAAGAACAAGATCTACTAATTAACGACGGAAGTGGTCTCTACTGTAATAGCGAACTATGAAAACACGTATGTAATAATTTCTGATGCCTTCGCGGTTATTATACATTGGAATGAAACAACTATAAACGGATTTAACTCGCGTATTTTATTTTATTAATGGAAAAATTTTCGTCGCTAGCGTAATACAACAACTGAGTATCAAAAGTCAATATACATCAAAATGTCAAGAGTTTTTGAAATACATTTACCTATATATACCTATAAAGTATATAGCTATAAAGTATATATATAAGTATATATACCTATATATAAAAAAGAGAAGCTGACTTAATGACTGACACATCAACGCAGGACCTAAACTATAAAAGTTACAAACTTGAAACTATTTTTGTTTTTTTTTTTTAATACTAAAACTCACAATTTTCTTTTATCTTCTCTTATACGAAAATTTTAAGATAAGCCAAAGCAGTATGCTGTCATATTAATATAATACGAGTATATTTCAATATCAAGCTTACAAAGCCTTTGTAGGCTTTGTTATTTCTTATACGTTAGTTACTTCTCTCAGTTACATTCTCAAAAACTGAAGAATATAATATTTTGACTGTAAATAATAATCAGGTGCCCCTTTGGAATGAAACAATTATAACGGATTTTACTCGCGTATTTTATTTTATTTGCTGACGTTTAGAAAACAGTTTCCGTATTCGTAGCACAACTGTCAATTTGTTAATTTATGCCTAGAATTAATAATTAGGTACCTATTTCATATTTTGAAACAGGGTTGTAGTTAAAAAAATTGTAATTTACAAAATAGGATAGTTCACATAACGTAAAAATCACTTTAGCGTTAGACTATCGTCAGTTAAAAGTCATAATTTTACAGTTATTGGAATGAAACAACTATAACGTATTTATTTACGGAATCGCTTATTTTATTTCCGGACGAAGACCTTACAGTTCCGACTTCAGCATTTAAATACCTATCGGCAGCTAGTAACATGGAAACTAACGTCCGCAACATTAACATAAAATAAATACGCGAGTTAAATCCGTTGGTTTCATTCCAACGATATCTTTATGGAGTTTTTCAGCGCAGTGTCTCTTTGTTGGAACATGTTTCAGCATGTTCAGCCGGTACGTGCATAGCTGCATGGAATACGCAAAATGCATTTTTATGCTGTTCAACTTGGAACTACAGTTTTATATAATAGCAGAATTGTGAAGCAGTAATAATATTGAAATAAAGAGATATGTAGAACGAGAGATATATGATTGTTAGCTCTGCTTTATATATATCTAGGAAATAAGAACACATTAGACACAACACCACAGCTACTAAAATATTTATTAAATTAACAGAGATGTTCAGATTACAACAATTATCAATCGATAATCAACGGGACAACGAGTAGTTCCCACAAGTAGGTACCTATGGGTACTAACAGACCGATTTCACAGTGGCTAGTCGTGTAGTGCAAGTATGCTGCCGAGCCGAGAGCTGGATGTAGAAGAGGCCTTCTGCCTTGAGACCGCGTTATTTAAAGCTTTCTACCGGAAACCAGATGTCACAGCGACGGAAGTGACACGATGACAGTTTATTTCGCGCCATCACATTGCTGACAGGTGTGCGTTTCAACCTTCTTCGATAGATGTCGCCAACATGATTACTAAAGGCAATCATATATTATCTCTCGTTATACATCTCTCTGGTCGTCAATTATTTGGTAGTAGTTCCATAGCCAAAGGGTAAAACGGGACTATCTAAGACTCCGCTTTCCGTTCGTCTGTTTATCACCACCGTGTCGATGATGTAGGTAAGTATTTCTATTGCCGCTATATCAACTAATACTGAAAAACAGAGTAAAATAAATATGTCATGGGTCCTATACAATAACAATGCGGAAATATTTGTGTGCTAGACCAACTCGCACTTGATCGGTTTTTGATATTATTGCCTAAAAGCCTGCAAAACATGTCACTCTAGAATGACTTCCCTAAATCCTGCATTCACTTTATCGTCTTACCCTTTGAGAGAAACTAAACCTACTCCCTTTTTAAAAAAATAGTAACCAAAATTGAAAAATTTCATTCCAAAAAAAACATTTCTGACTTTGACTTTTGGCTGCAAACGCGTTCTGTTCGGATCAATTTTCAAAACCCGCCTTCCTGATTACATTCGACTGTGACAGCCGTCAGTGCATTTTTACACTTTTTTTATCCACAAAAATGGCTGCTACAGCCTTTTGTGCGTCGTGAATATTTTTCTGTTGCGATCCTATTCATCGGCGAAGTGGCGCAGGCGGGAACTAGTTGCATCCTACAACTTTGCAGAATGGATTTGTTGCCAAAAATTTAATTTTGTCGCGTTCCCGACACGTCGTTGGTGACTCGAAAAATATCTTTGGCTATGTATGAAAAGGATTGTAGCTTGCTATTTTTTTTACATTCAGTATCTTCATAATAATATTATTATTAATCTTTTATAAAATATACATTTAGTACATAATAATGTTAATCTTAGTATACCTATCAATAGTTTTAAAGAATGTATGTACACCTGCTGTTATAATAAGTATTTAAATGACAGAAATCTGGTTATAAACTTAAAATTTACCAGTCTGTCTTTTTTAACTCACAAAATAAATAAACAAATTAAATAATAAAGTAAAAAAGATTCAAAATAATATATTTTTTTAATTCCTTCATCGAACGAATCATGCGAACATCTACAGATACGACAGACGAAAGAGTTATTCTCATTAACAGATACAAATCTAATATAGTATTAGTTTGTATTTCTATGGATTAATTCTTTGTATGGTTAAGAATATATATTCTTATACTTAAATAAAATATTAAAAGCACTTGCCGTCCCGAAAGACCTCGGCATCCGATTTATGTCAAAGAATCTAAAAATTGAAAAGCTAGTGTACCTAAGGAAAATGTATTGGATTTCATGCTCTTTCAGTTATACCCACATTTATATGCTTCGATAAATCTAACAGTCGACTTGAGCTGGTTACGTAAGTACCTACTTAATGACGTCATGTGTTGGGGCGAAATGTAATACTGCAATGGCCACTTTAGTTCGATAGCCTTCAAACAAATTCTATTGAATAGGCATGATTTCTTTTTCTTTGTCCATCAAGTTTACCAAAAATGTTGAACGCGTATTTTTATTTTCTCAGTCGAACAATAAATGGCAAAGTAAGCGCTTCAGAAGTTTAGGAGTGCTCGTGACGTCACAGTATGGTATAAATATGTAATTATATGGTATAAATATCAAAAATGAGGTGATTCGGCAGAGAACCAGAGTCATCGACATAGCCCACCGGATTAGCAAGCTAAAGTGGCAGTGGGCTGGCCATATTAGCCGAAGAACCGATAACCGTTGGAGTAAACGTGTTCTAGAGTGGAGACCGCGTCTCGGCAAGCGGAGTGTAGGACGTCCTCAGGCAAGGTGGAGTGACGATTTGCGTAAGATGGCTGGCAGGAGCTGGATGCAAGCAGCCCAAAATAGAGCAAAGTGGCGTGAAATTGGAGAGGCCTATGTCCAGCAGTGGACTGCGACGGGCTGATGATGATGATGATGATGATGATGTAATTATACAATTGCGTGACGTCACGAGAACTCCAGAAATTTAGAAGCGCTTAATTTTGTCATTTTTAGTTTGTTTGAGAAAAGAAAAAATACGTATCCACTATTTTTTGTTAATCTAACTGATAGACTAGATAGAGTTCCGTGATCTATATCCAGTAGTATATCTTTACTAATAAAATAAAGAGGAAAGGTTTGTTTGTTTGGATTAAATAGGCTACTAAACGACTGGATCGATTTGAAAAAATCTTTCACTATTGGAAAGCTATAGATACTATTCCCGGGTGACATAAGCTATAAAAAAGGGATCTTGGTGAAGCCGGGCGGGTCGCTAGTGTAGTATAAGCAGCTGTAGCTGTTTATAATAAAATAAATTGTACCAAATATCTATTGGTATAATATAATACGTCAGAACTTCTTAACGTACTCTACATATATGACTAGGTATAAATTATCTAAAACATACAGTTTGCTTTAATCCTTCATATACATTTGCTTATTTCCTCAAGCGAATACCACATGTTGCTTTGGTTCCAAATTAATCCGAGCTTAATCAAGAACAGATGACGTATCCAAATAATCTATTCTGTGAATCGAAGTTTCGACTGTCGACATTAATATTTTGTCTCTTTCACTCAAAACATCAATAAGATGATGAGATGTACGTGTTGATTTTATTTTTCAGAATTCAACGAAAAACTGAAATTCATGCGAAGTTCCACATTTTCCGCACTTGAAAGGTTTTCCGGGAACCTTTCCATAAAATCTGATTCGATTAAGTAAGTACCTACATTTTGAAATGAAAACGCACTTCCAACGAAAATATACATTTTTGTATTAAAAATATGAACGTAAAGTGTATGCTAATATAATGTGCGTGGGTGTGAAATATCTCTATATTATGTGTATGTGGGTATATCAGTCAAGTGTAAAAATGTTGATTTGTTGGATGATAAATAATACCTAATGATACTATTTACACTATTTTCATTACATAGCCCCGAACAGTGAAGTCATCTGATAAATTATTTCTATCTATACTCTTACTTTTCTCTTCGTTCGTTCACACAAACATTATTTCTATAATTTATTAACCCCGTATATCACCAAAGCCCCAACCCTACTAAAAACCCAATTGCCAAATTTCATAAGAATCAGATCACCATAGTCAAGTTATAATCTAACAAACATCCACACATGAAATATGTTCCGTTTAGTCTACCTAAGTCAATTCTAAAATTCTCGCTTTCATTCAGTCGATAAGCTGTTTATTTTAGTAGATTACTTATAATGCCGGTATTTATAAATATGACTTCTGTTAATCCGACACGTGTATCGTAATTCGGAATAGAAACTTAGACTTGGAATTAATTTACTTACCGCAAACTAAAGTCGATAAGCGTAATACGAGTATAGAATACGTACACGGGTAAAACTTCGAGCATGTGGAATTCCGTCACTATACCGATTTAAATCCGTTATATCTTTTTCATCCAATCCACCGAAATCATTAACAGCCGTTAAGCCAAACGCATCATTATTTTAAAAACTCGTATTTGGAACGTACCTTAAATTGTATTTAAAAATAGAAAAACAACCACAGACTGACCAATAAAGCTGTAAACACAAAAGCCATAATTAAATTCTGTTCAATTGACCGCACGACATAAACAACCAATATTTGCCCGACTTTAAATTAATCCGAACTTTAGTTAGGTTAGCCAACCTTACAGCGGCAACCAGTAATGGAGTGCTATTGTGTCGGCCAGAGGCCCCTAGGGACAGGCAACTGACAGCTTAATAATACTAAATCAAGTATCGGAACGCACGTTACATCGGTAGGTTAATGAAATTTATTGTAAAATTGGTAGCCCTGGCGATATCGGAACGCTTCATAAAATTTCGCTGAGTTTAAACAAGCTAAATTTTGCGTTGATTGCACATTCATAATGCGATTTTGTTTTTAGTCTGTGTTTATTTTGTGCTGATGTTACGTTTTGATTTAAATATTAAAGGTAGGTTTGGAAAGAATGGTTTTGAATAAAGCATTAATTAGGGTGATGTGTTTATTTGCAAGTTAAAAATCAGATTATAATATTAATTTGTTTATCAAAAGTCATACAAAATATACATTACTACCTAGTTATTGAGATCGTCTAAAGAAAGAAACAGACAAGTACCTAGTAACCACAAACGTGGTCTCCGCGGAAAAAGTTAACTTCGTCACATTACTTGTCGAAAAGCAAACTTTAATTACTTCCCTAGTCCTTAAAAAAGCCAACACATTTTTACCGCACATCAAAACCACAATAATCAATAAACCAAAAAACTGGAAAACGTCGGTTCATTGTCAATAGAAAAGAACAAACCTACATTTTATAAATACACATTCCATCTGAACGCTGGGTTCCAGTATATATTTGTTAATTCAATATTTTCCCGCAAACACGACAATAAATATATTTAAACACAACTACATCACACTATTTACCACATAGCCGCGTCACCGAAACTTTTGCACTATTTTGTTACATTCACAATTGTGTTTGTACATCCATTTGGATTCCACGCGAATGCTTATAAAATGGAAACGTCATGTAAATATACATAAACTTAGAAACAAACATTCGTAATGTGGGTAGTATAATATTTATAGTTTATAGTTATAAATAATTAGATCTTCAAGAACACTGTGGAATATCTGTTACACGTAGGTATATTACAATATGTAGGTGTCCCTAGGTAAAACGTAAAAGTAAAGACTTAATTTTAAATACTTACCTACATAATAATATCATTAAAGAACAAAAATCGGTAATTTTTGCCAAAAACAAAAACCGATCTCTAACAAACTTTTGCTGTTACTAAGTTATTGATAAATTTATGTCAAATGTCAGGGTTTTTTTTACGCGCCTGCTATGCGAGCACAGATAATAAACTAACAGCCAATATTGTCTATGCTTATTCACAATTAAAACATTAAAAAATTACGATCTCTATTCAATATAATATATTATGAGTTATGATGAATTTTTATACAGGTACCTACCTATATAATTAATATAAACATTTATTTATATATAGTAGATAAATACAGAAAATCATATTTCAATATTATTTTGGTGGCATAAAGCACAGTTGCACAAGCACCTAGATGTCACTTTTTTTAAAAAAGCCACCCTGTTGAATTGACAATGCTTTGATAGTTTGAAGTGAGGTGCTATCTTATTGGGATTTTAGATTAGGTGCGTCTCTTTTAAGTCTAAAATTATGAGCCTAAAAAAAAATAAGATCCCTTTTAAGTGCTAGTGTGTTAAAATAGTAAACGGTTACTAGTAACTAATATTATTTCAATCCTTAAAAATTGAGCACTTGCCATAGCCAAGACACATTTCTCAATGCAGGTTAACAAAAATGCCACATTCATTCTGAAAATATGAAACTAAACCAGCTGAAACCGACTCGCTTGGTGAATTTTGATATTAGAAAAATAGCTTCAATTGAATTCTTCTCGTATCGGAATTTCTATACCGCCATCTTGTTGTGATTTGACTTCGTTATCTAGAACTTTATTATTTTAAATGTATTTTGGAATTGTCCTTATTCTCTCTTAACGGATTATTTTTGTCGAGAATTGGATATTTTCAGTTTTGAGCTTTCTTTTGTTTTGCTATTAAAAATAACCACATTTAACACGTCATTAATAGTTGAATATGATGTTACTTCGATTTCCAGGAATCTTATAAGGCCGTAGTATTTTATTATGTATTGGACGGTTTAATTTACGGCACAATAATAAATATTATTGATTTCTTAGGTATGGTTTATTTATATTATAAATTCTCGTATTACAGTGTTTGTTGCCAGAATTCTCCAAAACAGCTGAACTTACCCCTAAATATTATGGTCCACCCCTAAGTTATTAACCTTAAATTACCACCCTTCTACCATCAACCTCTATTTTAAAAATCTCAAAAAACTTACTTCGCTGGGTCAGCTAGTTTTTATATAGGTACATTCTTACGTAACACTAATATTACTAACACACTACATATCATCAGAAACATTTTTTTTGATGATCTGAAATCAATAAATATAAATTACATAATATACTAGCGGTCCGCCCCAGTTTCGGATACCTACCTATTTTTTTAGATTTAATATACTTACCTTTGTCACTCATGATTTTTTTTAAATCGGTCCAGTTGTTTTGAAGCCTATTAAATCCAAACAAACAATCCTTTCCTCTTTATTATATTATAGTACCCTCTTTATTATATTATAGTACCTACCTATAAATTAGTATAGACAAGAATATAAAATCACACCTCGCTGACACAAGCCCTATCCCGCTATGACACTACAATTTTTCGCTCAATTCTCATTAATATTATAATCGTAAACATCCTATCCAGCGTACAACATCTACATACGGACATGCATTATTTTATCTCCATTCCGCACGGCCCCGCGAGACCATCACCACTAAATAAATTACAACAGATGAATTAAATATTTGAATTTGCGGTTTACTATTACGCCACGGCCGATATCGCGGTCGTACTGTATAATGATGTTTTTTAATTTATTTAAAACTTTATTAAACATAACAAAATTTATTATGTAAGGTATACGTCATAGTCGAGAATGGGTACTTGGGTTCGGTCTGCTTATGTATGAAATAACCACATACTTTTGTTCTTTAGCGTTAGACTATTGTCAGCTCAGTCGTTGCAAAGAATGCAAAGAATCCGAAAAGTCGGCAAATAAAATAAAATGAAAATACGCGAGTTCAATCCGTTTATAGTTGTTTCATTCCATTGTGTAAAACCACGAAGGCATCAGAAATTATTATACTTTATTTGTTCCTTTTGTTTTACTTGTAATTAATAAGCCTTTTTTCTGTTTGTTTAGTATGTAGGTAAGTCAAAATATTATAAATTAACTTTGAAATTACTTCTGCTGTCTATTTTGCGGTGTTTCTTCTTAATAATAATGGTCTTTCCGAGGCGTTAGTAGATTTATGTGACGTGTAAAAGTATCTTTCTAAAGTACCTATATTTCGTAATAAATTATTGTTTTATATAATTATATTTTTTTATGATTAATTCATTCAAAATAAGCGTGTACTTATACCAAATTCAAATTAAATTTACCTAACTGATTTCAAATTCAGTTTGCAAGATTTCAACCGAAGAAATCTAGTAGGTACCTAACTACATTGTGAGTTAAATAAAAGCCTGTAATCACAGACTTACCTAAATATAATATTTTTCTGTCTTTCGGCCGGAAAACTTTCTGGCCGCTGCGCTAAATGAAATTGCCGCTTTCTGGCTTCGTCGAACAAAAAAATAGTATACTGACCTCGGCCAGTAAATTCTGAGACATTTTTTATTTTACTGGCCTACGTGCGTAATGTACTATTATTATACATCAAATTATTATTTAAATAAGACAAAACAATATCAAGTTACTAATTAATACAATTATTGCTTGTATTTGCTTGTGATCTTTTTAATTGTGCGTGGTGTATGCACAATTATTATTTTTAATTGGTTCTTCATGGAACAATTATAATATGAAATTAATAACGTATTTGCATGTAATTAATTTCAATTATTGTTATGCGATATGTATTCACTATTCATTATTAAAATGAGAATCTATTTACGTGTTCTATTGAATAATTATAATTTCGCGGTTATTACAAATCGGAATGAAATATCCATAATTGATTTATCTCGCTTTCTTTATCGTCAGCTCAGTCTTTTATAAACATGGGAACTATAAAGTTTAAATCAACATACGCGCGTTAATTCCTATATTGCTTTAGTGATCAGTTACCTAACCACGAAAACCTAAGGTTGTGGATTTGAATCCAGCTAGGGACAGATATTAGTGTGATAAACACGAGCATCTGTAGGTATTACCCGATTTTTGGATTTTTCAAATGTTGATGCGTACTAGCGACCCGCCCCGGCTACACACGGGTGCTTATAAACCTTCATCTCGAATAACTTTGCCTATTAAAAAAATCATTAGGGTGAGCGCACCTCGGAGCGCTCCCCATTTGTCCGGTGGAGCAGTGACGGCCCCAGGGCCAACTGCAAACAGTCACTCAAGAAAAAAAAAAAAAAAAAATCGCTTCAAATTTTAGCATATATAGGGACGGATAGACAGCGACAGCGACTTTGTTTTATATTTTCTGTGAAGCTTTGTTAACCTTTGGTAAAATCAATTGGTGTCAATTGTACAAACATATTAAAAAAATATATCTATACTAATATTATAAAGAGGAAAGATTTGTACCTATTTTTGTATGTTTGTAATGAATTGGCTCAAAAACTACTGGACCGATTTTATTAATTCTTTCACTGTTGGGAAGCTACGTTCACCCCGAGTAACATAGGCTATAGAATATTTTGAAAAAAATTAGGGATCCGTGCGAAGCCGGGGCGAACCGCTAGTATAATATATAATTGTTTTATTCTGATAGCTACCTCGATTACATTAAAATAATTCCTTTATATTCACTTAAAAGATAAAGGCGGAAATGATTTATCTTGTTGTTTCAACGATACATATAATTGCCTTGTCGGAATCTAGACTGGCTATCTAGCTAACTTAGGTCTCTCGTGGGAGCACTATGTCAAGCCACAAGCAACTAGCGTAGAAATGTTGTGTGAATTTATTGTACCAGTGTACTAAAAGTCTAGTTTAGTTTAAATTAGATTGTTTTTTTTTTATTTCATTGATAGTTTAAGCGTCCGAAGCTGAGGAAAACTACCTAGTTCATACTTTGTTAAAAATATAAAATTTTCGTTGAAGGTTGTCACCAATTTTCACCCTTAATTCACTCTCCGGACAAGTTGCCATAAAAATTAAATCAAATTATCCATATTTATATCTGAAAAGTACCTATTTTAACAACGTTTCACGTAACTAAATCCATCGAAATATTATTATGAGAATGTTATAATACATTTTTTTACTACGTTAAGTATTGGTTAAAATAATATGAGACCCAATTTACCCAATGACATCTTTATTTTTAATTTCATTTTAATAAGACGGACCAAGTACTAGATACTAAACTAAAAAAAGTGTGTAAACTGCAACGCTACGTTAAAAATCGCAATGTTTTTTAATATTAAAGTCCCTTGAAAATTACCTACATAGTAATAAAATAATCCTCATTATGTAATCTCCTGATTGTGCAATGCAATTGGTTCAAAGTAATCCCAATTGGTATGCATCGAAACGCTAAGGCGATCTCTCGCAATTCATAACTTAAACTTATTCTTTTAAATTGATTTTAATTAAGCGACTACTATTTACCGAGGGTTTTAATATAATCCAATTGGAATCGTTTTCGAACCAATTGCATTAAATCAAGGGGGCCCAACAATGAGTTATGTATTTAAGCAAAATAATTATGTTTATTATTTATTTACATCAGTAAATACTTGTAAAAGGCAACACAAAGGCTTAATAAGGATTAAAATAAATAAACAGTCGAATAAAATTTCAAACTTCAATTTAAAAGGGTTGGGTATTCGGGGCAATAACCTTTTGTGTTTAATTTGATTTGGCCCTTTTTGCCTTAAGCGATTTAATACACAAAGAAAATGTCGTCGACCTTCTCATGAGAATATTAAATTTACGGAAATTACAAAGATCGGGATGTAATTAAACATCAATATATATAATATTAAAGAATACTTTACATATTATCGTTAATCTAAGGAAGAGACCATATTAAGGGATAAATTCGCATTTGTACAATTGTATTGTTTTCGCTTTATTCTCTGTATTTATTTTGCCGTACAAAAAAGTTTACATACATACATAATAATATCTACATACTCTATATAAAAATCAATGCCTCTTTTCGTTGTAATTTTATAACTCAACAACGCCTTTACCGATTTGGCTAATTTTGGTATTGAATTATTCGTGGAAGTCCAGGGAAGGTTTGTAAGTAGAGAAAATTAAAAAAACATCTTGTTAAAGTGTAAAATCAACATCTTTCTATACTCCCATATACAAAATGATTGACGGTAAGTGACAGAAGACTGACAGATCTTTGACGAAACAATCGGACGGGCAGGACGACGTCTGCCGGGGCAGCTAGTAGGTACTATCAACTGTGCTGGCGATGTTACACCTTTAAGGCAATAATCGCTTGAACGACCCTGGTACCTGGCGGCTGTGTGTGAAGCAACAAGTGCAAGCAATTTTTTTCTAAAATGGCGTACCCCGAAAGCATCCGATAGTACATATAAATGAGCACGTTATACGTACCTATGCCAAACTATCCAACCCACAAAACGCATCATTTAAGTCCATCGATCCTACACAAACATTACATTGTAGACAAAATTCCAAGATTTATTGATTCCAACCTCATAAAAATGTAAAGGTACAGCCATAAAGACGTTATTATTCGAATATTATTCTTGTGGTAATTTTAAATTTGCTTTGTCTAGTATAGAGTTGCGTCCGGACTGTTCCAGATAATAAATAGTATAATAAACAAGATTAACTGTGCATAAGGAGGCACGTTTTGGGGACAGTGATGTAGAATGCACATGGACTGTAAAGGATGCTTTTACACCGATACGAATCGTGGCTGAATGGGTGGGACACTTGTAAAAATCGTTCGACATTTTTAATAATAAAAATATTAGTAAATGTTTATTACAATGTGTCAATCGAAATTCAATTGATATAATAAATAATTATCGTTTAATACCTTTAATTTTAATGATATTTGCACCAAGACGAGAGTAGATATAGAGATTCAAGTACCACAGAGGTCTCGAATTTTTCTACTCTTGTCTTCGTACAAATATCATTGAAAATATTATTAGTTAAAAACACGAACAGACAAACCGATAGATACGCGAATGATCCTATGCACCGCTTGATCATTCAGAGGTAGGTACGGTATTCTAATACCTGGGAGAGTTTCAATGTGTAAATTTTGATAGCAAAATGTTTTTAGGTAAATTTTAATAATTTGAATTACACCTATTCAGGCAATCTTTGCATCTTAATAATAAAATCATTAACAAATAAATCCCACGCAATCATTTGTAATACTTTCGCTGATATTACACATTGCGTAGGTACCTAGGTATTGTAATTAAATAACTAGATACCTACTAATAACAAATTGAACTGGCATATTATACCTTTTATTTCGTGCTACATGAATTAAATAGGTACCTACGTTATAATTAATTTCTGACGCCTTCGCGGTTATTACACATTGGAATGAAACAACTTTAACGGATCTTTAGCGTTAAACTATTGTCAGCTCAGTCGTGCTACGATTATGGAAACTGTAAGAATCCGAAACGTCAGCAAATAAAATAAAATAAAAATATGCGAGTTAAATCCGTTAATAGTTGTTTCATTCCAATACGTTATAATTGTTTATTTCAATGAACACTCAAGTTAATCCTTGACAATATTTATTTTATATTCTCTTTGATGTACACGGCGGCCATTTTGGCTCCCACTGCGCATGAGCAGTGTGCAGTCGGCTTAAGCTCAAATATTTATACATCCGGGGGTTGCTTTTAGGCAATAAAATTTACATTTTTACAAACACTTGCTTGTTTTTGCCGAATTTTAGGTATTATGAAATTCAGCTTGTACTCAGCCAAGTTTTTACCAAATAATACGAGTTTTCTGTTTGCCAAAAAAGTGTAGTAGGTGTGATGAATAACCGCTGACAAAGAAATACAGAGATATAAAATTCAATAGATATGTCACGAAGAAAAACTGAGGCCCTCAGCAGTACTGTTGCTATAGCCACAGTTGAACTATATTCAATGGTCCAATATTTTTGACGTTTGCAACAATGTTAAAAACTCATGAAATATATAAATAAATACTATGGGTTGCCTCAAGCTCCTATGGGAATTGTAAAGTTTTCGAAACGTCACCAAATAAAATAATAACGCGAGTTAAATCCGTTATAGTTCCAATCGAAAATAAGGAATTTCAAAATTCATACAATAATCATTCGTTCGAATTCATTTTCGAAGACGCAAATATAAATTAGAATATTTTCCTGTTGGTGCAAATATCCTTACTTTTTCTATATCCACGAGAACGTACGCGAAATGATGAATCGTTATTTGATGCCCAATGTGGGTTATTTGCAAAACACGTAATCAATTTTTATATTTGCCAAATGTTTGTGTCGAATAAAAAGCTATTAGATTAGGCTCTTATTGATATATTTAGTTATATTCTAAGTACCTAGGTAGTTTTGTATAAGTATTCAATTATTTTTGTCGGACGTAATAAAAATGGCAATTTACTAATGTTTTTGCCATTGGAATGAAACAACTATTAACGTCAGCTCAGTCGTGCTACGATTATGGAAACTGTAAAGAATCCGAATCGTCAGTAAAATAAATTAAATAAAAATACGCGAGTTAAATCCATTAATAGTTGTTTCATTCCAATGTGTAATAACCGCGAAGGTATCAGAAATTATTATGTTTTTTGAGTCTTTAAGCGTTTTGTGACTAACATAGTATTCTGCTCGTGACGTCAAGTTATGGTACAAATTGTACCTTAACGTGACGTCACGACCCCCCACTCCCTAATATTAGAAGCACTTATCTTTGCCATCAATTGTTCCATTGAGAAAACAAAAAAATACGTGCCGAAAATTTTTAATAATCTAACTAGAATTTCGTTTTCTTTACCCAGTCGTCATCCCTATTCCAATAAAATAATTTACCATTTCTACCATTAAAACGCTAACAATAACCCCGAATCCTAAATTCCACAAAAACCCGATTTCACATAAAGCATAAAATAAAATCTCAGGCCCAATCTAAAGCTTATTGGGGCTTAAATTGAAAATCATCGAAATAAATTTAAGAACAATAGGGTATTGAGGTAAACTCGTTTATTGGTTTTGTTCAAATGAATTGACTCGGCTGTATTGCGGTTTAATTGATAATTTATATCACATTTCTAGCAGTGTTGAATTTTAGAACGTTTTAATATTAATTTTGTTATTAATTTGAGATTTCGAGTATCTTGGGTCAGCAAGTTATTAATCAGGCCCTAATTATATGAACGTTCTACTTTCGGTTCCAGATAATGATATAATTATGGTGAGTTGGGGTAAGTCCGGGTATTCGAAAAGTTACTGCCTTACCCTTATGTTTGATTTTTATTTAAATACCTACTTAAAATAATATTATTATCTTTATGGGAAACCTATATTTCAGTATTATAATGTACATTATTATTAGTCTTATGTCATAATAATATTATATTATTATGTAAGTACATAAGACATTTTTGCATAATATGGTACCATATGCAAAAATGTATGTTTTACCAAATTTAGAGTTTAATGATATATCATTAAACTCTAATAAAGCAATATTATCATTTTAAATTAAATCTTATCACTACACGAGCTTAAAAAACAACAAGCCAAAAATAATCACTACAGTAACAAAAGGATTAAAAGTAGAACCGTTGTTTCCCTTCATTTCGGATTCAACCAAAATCTAGGTAAAATACAGACATGAGGGAATCCAAACTAGAAATTCTCGAATATGCTAATACCATACCAAACATACCGGAACCAGGAATGCAATACACCCTGTGAGAAAACCTTGTAACATTCACTCATAAATATGGAAAGATTGTGCATGAGCCTTGTGGCTGCAAAAATGTCTACAATATTTTTTTAATAAAAATACACTCTGTAAATCTTAGAAATAAAACAATTATAACAGATTTAAAACAGACTATCCTCAGTCGGCTACAAATATGGGAACAGTAAAGTTTGAACGTCAGCAATAAAAATAAAATACGCGAGTTAATCCGTTATACTCCTAATGGTGTCAGTCCAGTGTAATAACCGCAAATGCATTAGAATTATCTACAATACAATTAAATGCATAATAGGTATAGTACCAATATAAGTATTTATAGATAAAATAAATGTAAACGAGCTTAACAAGAATAAAGACAGTCAAAATACCTCTTTACTCCAAAATCTCAACAGTTGCAATTGGATTAAATAAAAAAAATAAAACGCATACTGAGCTGAATCTAAAATGCTAAACAAACAGACGATATTCTGGTGCATCGAGTAATACAGAGATTGCATTAAACATTCAAATGCAATTGATTGGATGGCGTATGGAGTCCGGTTGCCAGTTATGCGGCATGCATCGGGCGATTCGACAATCGTCAATTGACTATTGACCGTCTGTTGTTTTCGCTTTTCTGAATTACCCGATTATCGGTCTTACACCAAATTACCCTAAGTAGTGTGAGTGTCTACACTAAATCAGAGCGAATATTACAACATTATCTATATTTTTTTATGAATTGCAGGCACAAATACAACCAAAATCATTTAAATTTTAATATCTAGGACAACAAAATCAATGTACACAAGTGTAACCTATCTTGTTTATATTTTATAATCTTACTTAACCTACTCCCTGTATGTAGGTACCTGTAGATGTTTGTCATTATTTCACGTAAAAATAGCATATAATTTATGCCACTCATAATATATAGGTACCTACGCTACCTAGGTATATCATAATAATATTATTAAGATGTTGTAAGGAACACATAATTATCATTCAAGATCTACACTAAACTTCTCTTGAACACCGCTGCTATTCATTACGCACGTGTAAAATGGCGCTAAGTTAGATCAATGTGCATTAATATCAGTAATATTTTTTGGAAACATATGAAAACAGAGTACAATAAGAACAACTATAATTAATATAACATACGAATAAGAAGAATACTAGAGGAGTGACAAAGTACTGACATAAGCTATTTAAAAATAACCGAGATGGCAAGCGTTACATTTCAACACCCCCCCAAACGTGGTCATCATCACTATAAAGTAACTCAATACTAGTCACAAATCGCTGATGTAATTGCAAACACAATGGCTTTGTAAACACGTCAGCGATCATTGCTTCAGGAAGAATACAAGAGGAGTGACAAAGTACTGACATAAGCTATTTAAAAATAACCGAGATGGCCAGCGTTACATTTCAACAATATTTTGTCCATCCCTATGTATTTAAACGTCCACAAGCACTATTTTCAATAATAACAAAATTGCATAAAAACTTAATAGACACGATCCAAAGTCCATAAAGAGGACAAAAAGCGAAAAAACCAACCGCATTTACCATTCCTTACAAGTGCTTTATACTTAAAAAGACTTTGTGAGACATTCCTCCGGTTCACAATGCACTTTGGAATATGTTTTTTTTAACTTTTTTATGCAGCTATTCATAAGAAAAACTATTGCGGGTGCAGTTTAGCTTTTTATGAAAAGGAAATTTTTAGCTGCTCATTCTACCTTGGGACGCTTTTCAGGTTATTTTTTGCGCGAAATAAAAATACGAGTAATGAATGATGGAATTTAATTAAATTAATGGAGGACATGGTTGGAGAATTGAAAATTTTAATGTTTTCCCATTTCTTTTGTAAACTTTTGGAAATATAATAAAGCAGAGTACAATAAGAACAACTATAATTAATATAACATACGAATAAAAGAGGAGTGACATCAAGTACTGACATTAGCTATTATAAAATAATCGAGATGGCCAGCGTTACATTTCAAGAAAAACACGGGAATTCCTATTATAAGGTAAGTAGTATTTAAGTTCAAATTTAATAAACACCAATTTTTGTTTTTTAGCTTGATTTTCCTCCTCGACATTTGTTCACATTATTCTTGTCGTACCTACTTTAATTATCCAAAGGTAAACTAGGTAAAAGGCTATTCCTTATAAGGATAAAGTTTACCTTTATACATGTTGTATCTTTTGACTTTCTTATGACGTGACACCATACCTACACAATAATAAAAATTTTTCATCTCACAACAATTCCAATTCACCGACCCCTTTCGACCACAACTTGTTAATATGCAATAAAAACTATTGTAAAGGCCTAACAGTGTCTAGGACTGCCTCATAACGGGACCCTCGTCAACTAAACTAATTAAGGAACGGTTCGACTATACCGGCGCGACGACAGCGAGACCGCAAATTATTGGTAAGCAGTAACTAATCCGACTGGTACAAGAATCAAGCTTATTTCGACTATGTAGGTACTGAAGAAAATCAATGACTTCCTACTGATAATTTCTGATGCCTTCGCGGTTATTACACATTGGAATGAAACAACTATTAACGGAGTTTATCGCGTATTTTTATTTTATTTTATTTGCTGATTTTATTTACAGTTTTCATAATCGTAGCACGACTGAGCGGTCATAGTCTAACGCTAAAGTGATTTATACAGTCAGAGTGTTTGCATAAATCTGTTAATAGTTGTTTCTTTCCATTGATTTCCTACTGAGTTTCTTGCGACGTTTCTTCTTTAGTATCGCCCCCTATTTGTTTTATTTGTGTTGTAAAATAGTTAATGTATGCGTAGAATATAACATAAATACTTCATGTCTTAAAAGAAGAAAGTAGTTACTTTTTATAACTAAGGTAGTTTTCATTTTGTTAAAATCTTTTTAGCGTTAGACTATCAGTCGTGCTATGAATATGGGAAATATAATTTTTTTGAAACGTTACCACTAAAATTCACGAGTTGAAGTCGTTATAAGTAATTTATTTCAAATGTTAAAAAAATATTAGGTAAGAATTATTTTCAATACTAATTTATAGTTAGCATAGCATATCTATGTCTATACTAATATTATAAAGAAGAAAAGTTTGTTTGTTTGGATTGAATAGGCTCCAAAAAAACTTTATCGATTGGAAAAATTCTTTCACTGTTAGAAAGCTACAGTATTCCCGAGAGACATAGGCTATAAAAAAGGGATCCAGGCGAAGCTGGGGCGTTTTATTATAAAGAGAAGACGCGGTGGCGTTCTTAGGTTAAACAATTACCTAATTAACATACATTTTTGTCCAACCAAGATTCAAAATAGTCAAAACATTGATGCATAATAGATTCAAGATTCGTCATAACAACGAAATGTCGTAAAATACCTTGTATTTGATTTGATAGAACACTTTTATGTTCTTCCGGATAACTGAAAACCTTTTTTATAGCATTTTTATCTGGTTCCAGTAATAAATAGGAAATGAGGAAACGCGTATAATCTCCGTTCTAGAACACCTTTTGTAGATATATGTCTTGATAAATAGGTAATCTTTGTTAGATAAAACATTATGATACAGACTTTTGTAAGAATAATGTTGTTTCTCTATAGCGGATTGGCTGAATGTGATTATATCTAGGTCTAGTAAAAAAGTTGCCATTTCTGAAGTTTTTTCAATGTTGGCAACATCGCAGAGAAATCGCGAAAAAAGTTTAAAGATGTTATTCTATTTATTTCTTTGTCAATTGCTGTTTCTTCTTGTGCCTGGCAGTTAAACTAGTAAACGGACATTTCTTTGGAATGAAACAATAACGGATTTCACACTGATATTTTATTTTATCTGTTGACGTTATGAAAACGAAACGAAAACGCTAATACCTATTAATAGTACATTACGCACCAAGGCCAGTAAAATAAAAAATGTCTCAGAATATACGTAATTGTCGTCCGAGGCGAAGCCGAGGTAGACAAAAATGTGATCTGAGGCTTTCTTATTTTACTGGCCGAGGTCAGTATACTATTTTTCTGTTCGACGAAGCCAGAAAGCGGAAAATTCATTTAGCGCAGCGGCCACAAAGTTGGCGCTTTCTGGCCGGAGGACGGAAAAATTAAATATTATATACTTAGGAATGAAACAACTTTAACGGATTTAACTCGCTTATTTTAAATCCGTTAAAGTTGTTTCATTCCAATGTATAATAGCCGCGCAGGCATCAGAAATTATTATTATATTATAATTACTTATTATCTACATTAAGTATATGTATTAAGAGTTTTTATTGAACTTTCTTATACCTACTAATTTATTTATTTTAGGTTCAAACGCGTTCTCTTCTAGTTTAGATCGCTATAAACAACGTAGGCGAGAACATTGTCCTATATTTACACAGTTAGTTTTTGTACCGCGGTCCACTGCTAGGACCTAGTGACCCCGATGTCGTACTGTTAACAGAAATAAGCATAAAAATACACAGTATGGTAAATAATATTATGTATTGTATAGAAATGTATGTCAAAAGATTTTGTGTGGCGGGTCTATCTATTTTTCATACCTCTATGTTAGTGGGTCCAATCATTATTATTGTATTGACGATCTCAATATGAGTGACTATATTTTGACATGATAATGTATTTTTTTTTATAACGTTATAATGTAATTTGTTCATATTATTTATTTCTTTATTTTTATTTTTATTTTTATTTTTTGTTCTGACGATCTCAATATGAGTGCATATAATTTGTCATTATAATGTAATTATACTGTATAAATTTTGAGAAATAAATCTAATCTAATCTAAACTAATCATAGATTTTTTTTAAATGAAATCCTTCTTAACTAATATTATAAATGCGAAAGTAACTCTGTATGTCTCGCTTTCACACTAAAGCTACTTAACCGATTTCAATAAAATTTGGTACACAGATGCTTATGTCCTTTCTCAGGCTCTAGACTTCCATAATCGTAGCACGACTGAGCTGACTTTAGCATAAGACTATTGTCAGGTCAGTCGTGCTACGATTATGGAATCTGTAAAGGCTACTAAAATACAAATACGCGAGTTAAATCCGTCTAAAGTTGTTTCATTCCAACCTATGCAATGATTTACGATCCAAAATCAAGTAAGATAAGTATAAGCAATGATTTACAATCTAAAAGCAAGTTAGATAAGTATAATACAATCAAAAATGAAATTCCCTACACGAGATTCTTTTAATCAAAATTGCCGTGATGTAACAAAAGCTTCATAAAATTGGTTGACGATGACTTACAAATTTGTAACCTACTTTGTACAAAGCGAACAAACTAATTTCAGCCGTAGTTGTAAGGGAATAGTTTGACACTTCTCTGTTCTAAATAGCGTGGCTTAATGAATTTTAGCGTATAGATAGGTACCTAATATAGATTAGGCTTTAATTTGTTTGTTAAAGATTGTGTAAAAGGGACAGCAAATGTTTGCTCTCTCTTTTATTATGAGGACGTTTGAAGTGTTGTCCTATCTATTGCAGCACGGTAATGCCGAATCTATGTAACATTAGCTCTATGAACTATAATAACTTACTAGTCAAAAAGGTCAACTATTAAACACTATTCATTGCCGTGATAATCTATTATATAAAAATAAGTCGGGTTTTCCTTCCTGACGCTATAACTCCAGAACGCACGAACCGATTTGGTCTTGAATTATTCGTGGAAGTCCAGGGAAGGTTTGTAAGTAGAGAAAATTTAAAAAACATCTTGAAAAATTGTACAATCAACATCTTTCTATACCCCATATACAAAGTGGTTGACGGTAAGTGACAGAAGGCTTTGACAGATCTTTGACGAGACAATCGGACGGGCAGGAAACGTCTGCCGGGGCCGCTAGTTTTTTATAACAATCATTTAAAAAAATCATAAAAAACTTTGTTAAAATTACTTTTATAATAGATCTTGTATAATATTATGTGTAATGCATGCTTTAGTAGTGACTTCAGTCTAAGAAAAATTAAAAAACTCATTTATATAGGTACGTATACGTTAGTTATCATAATAATATTACCTATAGTAAATGTGTACAAAATTTTCTAAAATAGCATTAGTTACAATACAATTACATGTCTTCAGAGCTTTACTCAATAGAAGCATATTTAAATAGATGGGGACCGTGTTCTGAATCTTTGTTACGTCTATCTCGTTTTAACAAGTTATGCGTGAAAGGGACGCTTGCTCGAATTAAAATGGCGCGTGACACCCGTGTAGAGAAATTTATGTAAAAAATGGAACTTAAAAATGAGCTCCAAGTGCACCCAACTGAGTTCAATAATAACCTAAAAGTGTGATCGTAAACTAAGCTCGTAAAATAAACTGAATTCTAAAAGTTAAATTACAATTTTGTAATACTAAGACGTGGCAAAGAATTTGCAATATGTACTCTGTAATAAATGAAGTTCGTGACGTTCACAAATTTAATATTGCCATAGATTTAGAATTTTATAGACAAGGGGCCCTAGACAAGTGCCCAACGTTCAACGTTAACGTTAAACGTTAGGACCAAAATGTATGGGATTTGACATCCGCGAACGTTCGTGACGTACGTGACAGTCGTTCGCGGATGTCAAATCCCATACATTTTGGTCCTAACGTTTAACGTTAACGTTGAACGTTGGGCACTTGTCTAGCCCCCAAGGTCATAGTTATTTATTTAACTATGAGCCTAAAGAAAACGAAATTCTATTTAGTAGGTATGTTAGATTTAAATATTTAAAATTATTGGACTTGTGTATTTTTTTTAATCGAAAGATTCTAAAGTGGGAGTGGGGACTTGTGACGTCACTTTGCGGTATATTTTATACCACCGCTCATCTACAATGTCATTTATTGTTCGATTGCGACAACATAAAAAATAGTCAATATACATAAAACTTTCTCTTTTCACACTGCACGGCCGGGCTGTGAACTCCGTTCTTCTCGATCCCTCACTCTTAGTATTCTTCTTCACCATACTAATTTCATTTCCAACTCTTTCGCCCTTCAGGCAATCCTTCTCTGGAATTCTCTCCCTCTAGCTATCAGGCAAGCACCGAGTAAGCTAGCATTCAAGCGTTTGTTACGTAAGCACTTTTTTAATCTTTAGTTTTCATCATCTGTCATTGTAGTTATTTATGTATTTTTATATAATATCTATACATTATAGTATATTTATGTATTGTATTTATGTAGTGTAATATCATCCTGTCATAATAATATATTGTATCTATTATTTTATATGTATTATTCTTTTTGCGCCTACACATGCTCTCTGTTTGCTTTAAGGTTGTCTGGTAGAGAATGCCGTATGGCATTAAGTCCGCCTTTTGTACATTTGTTTTTTATTGTGCAATGAAGTATAAATAAATAAATAAATAAAAAATAGTCGTCTTGTCTATTGTCCCATATCCAAAGGAAGAATCCTTTTCCCGGAAGAAGGGTAATGTGCGTAGACGAGACAGAGATTAAGAGAGAAGAGAGAGAGAGTTTTTCTACATTACGCATATAATATATTATATCTTCTCTTTTGTTTGTCAATAGATTCTGCTGAGTTTTTTCCGCGTTTCTTCTCAACCATGATGGTCATAATAATGTGTTATGGAGAAGTACTTTTTAAGTTCTACTTAGTCATAAATTATTGTAATTTAATTTGAATTAGGTGCTTAGAGCTTCTATGATATTCTAACTCTATGTTTCTGTAGTGCCTAGTTGACAGTCTAGATTTTAATAAAATGTCTCATCACTGGACGGCGTTTCTGAATATTGAGTTCATTTCAAGAGCTTAAACAAAATAATGGACAATCGATTTTGTTAATGGCTTTAATGAAAAATGTTACTCGTTTTGATTGATGTTGCTTTCGCAAAATAATTTATATTTTATGCTGAATAGAGGACAAATTCGCCTGTATATTTTTCATGGTTTTTCAGTTGCTTATTTTTATTTATATAATTATCCTAGATTTCTATAATATTTTATAATTTTTATACTATTTAATAAGTACTTATAAAAGAAAATGCATTTTTAAACCACAATCACCTATAAATCAATGAACCAAAAAATATCGGTTTAGTGTCGGAATAATGAAAGAATAAGCCTATTATTATTACAATGCCTATGTTCCTACATTTTGCCACAATTTATATAGGTACTTACTAACATTTTTTTTTACTACCTGTAGTTTAACGTTAGACTATCGTCAACTCAAACGTGCTGCGAATATGAAACTGGAAAGTTTTCAAATAAAATAAAATACGCGAGTTAAGTCCGTTATAGTTGCTTCATTCCAACGTATAATAACCACGAAGGCATCAAAAATTAGCATAAGACTGTAGTCATCTCAGTAACGCTACGATTATGGAAACTGTAAAGGAACGGAACATCAGCCAATTATAAAATACGAGTTTAATCCGTTTATAGTTGTGTCATTCCAAATATTGTTCTAAGTTCTTCACGAAATCCCTTAAAGATTCCAGTAACAAGTAACCAGACTCCATCGTAATACTATAATCAGATTAACAATACGACATTCAAACTGAAACAGTTCCCACTGCTATTCAGAAATATTCTATTAGCGAGTATATTTAAATGTAGTTGAAATATGGATAAGCTTAAGAAAGTCGAGGCGGAGTTATTATACATTCTCGCCCGGGTCTCTCGTTCGTATTTATTCTTCAAGAAGTGCAGACGAGCCATTTATGTCAGGTATTGCGCACTCGGTGCTGTAATTGGCGATTTTATAATTGAGGGCTAATATAGGACTGTTTTGTAATGTGTTGTGTTATTTCTGGGTTTTAACATATAAAATAGCTAGAAGTTTGTATTCAGTAGTCAGCAAATAAAATAAAATAAAAAAGCAAGTTAAATCTGTTAATAGTTGTTTTATTCCAATTTGTAATTATCGTGATGGCATCAGAAATTATTCCATTCAAGACTTAGGTACCTAATTAGAATAATATTATTATATTTCAGGAACGAAGTATAATATATTATACCCACTCTAAGATCAGTGTTATAAGTACTTTCGTGAACCTCGGGATTTTTTTTTTATAATATCCGAGTTTTAATTATAGTAAGTTTCTGATTGTATAGATAATTGGTCGCTTGTTGCCAATCGATAGCAACCAAAAAAAAAAAAATCAAAACTTTATAGAATTGAACAATGAAAACGGAAAGCCTACGTGAAATTTCCTTCATGTTTGTAAATTTCCTATAGCATTGTGGGGCCCTAATCGAACATACTGATTATATGGGTAAGTAATTGGTCACTAAATAATTGCCATGTACACTAATATAATAAAAGAGAAAAGGTTTGTTTGATTTTGATAATAAACTATAATTATTATTATGGAATTGACGAATGAAAACTAACTACGTGACGTTTGCTTGACGTACGTCAATTTCATACAGTCTTGCCGGGCTTACCCGCTCATCGCTCCGCTTACCGCTACATCGACCTCTAAGTCATAAGGCAATTTACTGAAGCCTTGCACATGTACGACATGGAGGAACTGTTTTATACAGCGCAGCACTGTCTGTCGATGAACTATTGTCTCGAGGATTGTACTTAGATAGCTACCTAGAATAAAACCTTTTTTTTGTCTTATCAAATGAAAGAAGAGAACATAATCAGTGCTGGTCTTCTAAAGACCTTCAAAGTGAATTATTTGTCTGAGTGGAATGAAACAACTGTAACGGATTTAACTCGCGTATTATATTTTATTGGCTAACGTTTCAGAACTTTTATCGTTAGGCTATTGTCAGCTCAGTCGTGCTACGGTTATGGAAATTAGTGTTTTTCTAGACGTTAGCCAATAGAACAAAATACGCGAGTTAAATCTGTTATAGTTGTTTCATTCCAATGTGTAATAACCGCGAAGGCATTAGAAATTATTATTTTACTCAATGCGAAAGTATCCTAGGCGGTACCTAACGAAAATATGATGTTTTATACTACATTAAACATTATATAGTTAAATATCATGACGAATAGGCATTATATTATGTTGGTTCGACGATAACAGCTTCAGGGACAAAAGCAACTATATAATATAACGTAAGACTATCTCACTCATATCATATTCTACTAATAAAGGAACTGTTATCAAAACGACAGCAAATAATATAAAACTACTTAAATCCGTTATAGTTGTTTCATTATAAAGTAAAATAACTTAATTATATTGTTGAACTGTTCTACTGTGTACGGACACAGGAGTTGGAAGATAGTCGTAGCCCTGCGGTTTTTCTCGTGCACTGAAATACGAAGCCATTTCCTTCTGAATTACATTCACTCAATTTATTGTTTTCTCTAACAAGCTGCAAAATGTGCTTAGAGAGAATTCTCATTACACAAAATTTTACACTTTTTTACATAATGTTTGGGTTATTCTTCTATTTAATCCACAATAAACCGCGTTTTCTTTTATAAGGACTAATTACAGTTTAACGACAAATATATTTTCGTCGGTGCAACTGCAATAGGGCGTAAGAGCAATTTGCAATTCCGCGTATTTACAAAAATTAGCAAAAATTAGTTAGTAGTAGTAAGTAGTAGTCACAGGACACAATTCAATTAACAACTCCGTCATGGCATCCTATGAAGAAAAAAAAATGAAAATGCATATATAATGATGTACATTTTTGATAAAAAAATATCATAATATTTAAATTGTCGCAGTCGTCGCAGTATTTTTGTCTGCTCTCAAAATAATTATGTAAATTAATATTGATCGATTCAAAATTCTCTAATTTTTATACAATCCTCATCAGTAAAACTAATCTTATACCTTTGTGCAGAAATTAATTTAATTTAGGTGCTTATTTAAATCTTATGTAATCTCATTCAAATAAGCTTAATATTATGCCTACTATACTTACCTTTGAATGTTTTATCTCACTATGAACAATAAATATTTATATTTTGCTTAATATTTATTGACATTATGCAGGGATTATATTATTATAAGGGATTATTTTTTTATATAATTGTCAGCTCAGTCGTTCTACGATGATGGTATCTGTAAAGCAGCCAATAAAATAAAATACGCGAGTTAAATCCGTTTAAGGTTGTTTCATTCCAACTCGCAAGGGAATCAAAACCTACAGATAACCTTGCTGCGCTCATAACTGTACACTTAAGTCAATTGTGATACAATGGTACATAGACAAGTGACATTCGACATTCATGAACACAATCTCGAATATATCTCGTATTAACCCACAGGTAAGTATCGGTGTATCCTGGTTTGTAGAACCAGGTATCAAGGTACTTTCCACATATAGCGGAAACTGAAGTACCTGTAGGTATGTCAATAATTTCTGATGCCTTCACGGTTATTACACATTGAAATGAAACAACTATAACGGATAGAACTGGCGTATAAATTGTAGCGTTAGACTCGTCAGCTCAGTCGTGCTAGAAATATGGGAACTGTACATTTTTCGAAATGTCAGCAATTAAATACAATTGTTTCATTTCAAGGTGAATAATATGTCATTTTTATAGCTTCTGAAATCTTGTTTAAAAATATATAAACTAAATTAAAAAAAGGTAGTGGCAAATTTTGATAAAGTCGAGAAAAAAATCTAGGGGAAGACTCTTAATCGTGTAAGGTACCTACTTCTATATATTATACTTTTATATATTATATGCAAATCAAAAAGAAATTACATTATTAAGGTAATTGTTTTGCATATGCAACAACATCAAAAAACTCAGTTACCTACAATCTAATCTAAATTTTAGTAATATTTAATAACAACACACGACGTTGTAGCTTACGTCATATTAAAGAACCTCAAAGTTGTCATCAGTAAATTTTCCGCTTAAAAAAACGCTTACACTGCGCTCAGCACGAGCACTCGAGCGCTCGCTCACTTATTTAAGCGCTTTGGTTTGCGCAGCTGTCACTTAGCACAACTTAATATTCAAACGCAATACTGAAACAATTCTGTCTTGCCCTGCATTGTACTGCAAACATTGCATTGGCTAGACCGATTTTATCCAACTAGGTTTGGATTCGCCGAAACCTATTGTTCCCAGTTAATATTATTTAAATTGCTCACTCAAGTTTGCTTTATCTTGATTTAGTTCTGTGAGAATGATTTGTAGCTGTAAATATGGAAATTGGTATTCTATGTTGATCTGTTTTATGAAAATTGTAATGAATTTTGTTTTAATATGTTTGTAATAATGAAGAATATTTTGCCTTTTCAATGTTCTGGGTTAGGTTTTATTTATTTTGGATTAGGTTATGTCGATTACGATTTCATGGAACCTGTTTACAGTAGGTAAATACAAAAAAACACGGAACATTTACGTACGGACCTATTTCTTTTTTTTAATATAAGCAAAGATTGTAATTCCTGAAAGAAAATCATATTAAGTACATACAACTTATACCTAGGCACCTAATATAACTGAACGGTGAAAACTACGCACCCCACGCTCCAATTTAAATTAAATTAAAAAATGTCGGAATACAACTTGGTTTATTAAAGGGGGAAGTTGACGCAACTACACGTCAGCCAAAAGTGCAGTGCTCATTAGAGTTGCCTTTGCGCAAAGTTATTAAAAAGTTAGTTAACCAATTTCTGTTTTGGACGGTAC
The DNA here is from genome assembly GCA_038024825.1 of Polylopha cassiicola. Classification (NCBI taxonomy): domain Eukaryota; kingdom Metazoa; phylum Arthropoda; class Insecta; order Lepidoptera; family Tortricidae; genus Polylopha; species Polylopha cassiicola. The sequence continues at coordinate 1,814,652 of CP149060.1, read as the reverse complement.
TGTGTTTACGGCCTTTCAGGAGTTTTCCTGTTACTAGCTTCTAAAGTAGGTACCTACAAATATTTGACGTTTTTGAGTAACAACATGCTTAGTGAAACAAATAGGTAGGTAACTATTAAACATACAAAACAGGAATCACAATCGGTTCATCGGGAGTTCCGATGCCACAGACAAACACACACAAAGACAGACACGTGCAGTGTTGCCAATTTAGCGATTTTGTCGCTAGAACTAGCGACTTTTGCTTAAGGCTTAGCGACCAAAAAAAAGTTTTGGCGACAAAAATAGTTTAACGACATTTTAGACACAGAATTATTCAATGCCAAGAGATACATAATTTGGAAAATGACAAACGCGATAGCGCACCAAATTCAAACTTTATTTAATTGAAGTTCCATTTGGGGGGGGGGGTCCCCGAACTATTTATGGTTATGTTTTAGTTTTAGCGACTTTCTAGCGACTTCTGACTTTGAGTTTAGCGACTCGAATTTCTAGGAGTTGGCAACACTGGACACGTGAAACTTATTAAACCTCGTCGTTTTTTACGTTAAAGAGTAAAAAGTGAATTTGGTACAGGTCTTAAACTTTGCAATGATCGCTAGCTGCTCAGTTCTCTGTGTCATATGAATTGAAACGTAAATAATAATTTCTGATGCTTTCTCGTTTATTACACTTTGGAAACAAAACATTGATAACGGAAATTTTGAGAGGTACCAACTTAACATGACGTTTTTAATTACAACACTGTTACGTAATGATTCTTTCGTGCTGAAAAATTCTTACGAGCTCAAAAACAAGTAAATAAGATCCTCATTACAAGATTGTCGAATAATAATTAAACTTCGAACCTGTCAAAATACCTAATTACCGCTTCACTAATCCAGTAAAGGAAGCGGGGACAGAAGTTTCTGAACATTTTCCGCGCTAATTAAAAAGTGATTGTACACGTGGGACCGCGACCTCTTCGTATCATGCGACCTTTAATTAGGAATGTGTACATATACAGATGTGGCATATGTCTAGTTACCCTTTTCACAGTCTGTGGTGTCACGAGACTTACTATCCATCCTCGATTAGTCACGACAGAAACGAGTGAACGATGAATGAACGTATAAGAATCAATGAATGTATAAGAATGAATGAATGAAAGGTACATTGTGATACAAGCGTGCTTGATAATAGGTATGACGACGAGAACGAAATTCTACTTTAATCTGTTAGTTAGATAATTCATAATTATTGGACATTTTTCTCTTCTGAAACAATGGTTATGGTACAATTTACACAATATCGTGACGTCACGAACAACGAGGCACTTTTTTTTTGTTTAAAAATAAAAAAAACGTTTCCAATAAATTTTGGTAATCTGCATAATGGGTAAAGTACAAAAACCAGTCGTCACGTTATAGAAAAAAGCCTGTAAGCTTTAAATATTGTATTATTGGAGCCTAAAAACGAGACAATAAGGAATCCTTTACAAGTGTGCTGAAAATGAATGAACGATGTATTTATATTTACAATTAAAAAGTAATTACAGCCATAGCCATTTTAAAACATATTTGTGTTGAATCTATGCACAGTGTTATTTAAAAATCGATGGATTATTTCACACACACACACACTTTTAGTACCTAAAGGTGCATATTAATTAAATATAAACTTTCAAGTATGGTAACCCAGCTACAACTTATCAACTAAAAGAATGTGTCAAATAACACATAGTAGGGGCAACAGTAACGTGTCGCTAGCTCCTCACTCGCGGTACCATTGTTTGTCGCATTTCGAAAACGTTCAGTTGAATTCACAGCAGTTTATTGCCCTCTTTGAATGCTTCTTTTGTATTCATTTGTAGGAGTTATTGCTCTATAAAGTTCTGGGCGCTGTTCTCTTGTCAAGATCTTAACAATGTTTAGGCGATAAGTACTTTGTAATTGAATTTTGTGAGTTATTACAAAGTTAATAATATCAAAAAAATATATCAGGTAGTAGTAATAATTTCTGATGCCTTCGCGGTTATTACACGTTGTAATGAAACAACTATTAACGGATTTAACTCGCGTATTTTTATTTTATTTTATTTGCTGACGTTTCGGATTCTTTACAGTTTCCATAATCGTAGCACGACTGAGCTGACAATAGTCTAACGCTAAACTACTACCTACTTTAGCGTTAAAAGTTAAATCCGTTATAGTTGTTTCAATTCAATAATAAAGCACATTAATAAAGCACCATCCTTCCTAATTTAATATTATAAATGCGAAAGTAACTTTGTCTGTCTGTCCGTCTCAATTTCACGCTAAAACTACTGAATGTAGTTTAGTATAAAGAAAGTCTAGAGCCTGGGAAAGGAAATAGGCTACTTCGAAAAAAGGGTTGTAAGGGGTTAAAAGGGGGAATAAAATGTATGAAATCGTCATGCTCAGCTGTCGCGGGCAAAAGCTAGTTCGTTATAATTATTTTATTCCAATACTAGCTGTCCGCTCCGGCTTCGCACGGACCATCTTTATTTTATAGCCTATGTCACTCGGGAATAGTGTAGCATCCCAACAGTAAAAGAATTTTTGAAATCGGTCCAGCCGTTCTGAAGCCTATCCAATCCAAACAAACACACAAAAAAACCTTTCTTCTTTTTAATATTAGTATACAAGTATAGATATTCCGTACTTGTTGTAATAATAAAGGACCATAAATTATAAATAACTTCGCCAGTTAATTTAATTAGCTCGATACGCAAAAGGAACGCTAAAAAGCAAAAGGAATTTAAATTTATACGAATTCATCTGTCTCTTTTAATTAATCCAGTTTCATTAAGAGCGTGTCAAGGTTAACGTTAACATGTTGTGATAAACAGAGGTCTCGAATATTCTCTGTTTTGAAACAGAATTTGAAATTAACGTAATTTAAGCATACAAGCATTTAGGCGTGAAGTGAGACCTTTTATTGGTGAATCCTTTTTGTTCAGTTGACTATAAACCAAAATATACATAAATTAATAATTTCTGATGCCTTCGCGGTTATTACACATTGGAATGAAACAACTATTAACGGATTTAACTCACGTATTTTTATTTTATTTTATTAGCTGACGTTTCAGATTCTTTACAGTTTCCATAATCGTAGCACGACTGAGCAGACAATAGTCTTTAGCGTTATTATTCCAATGTATACATAAATTGTTTTAATTTTCAACTAGCTTCTGCCCGCGAATTCGTCTGTGTGGCCTCCTGTTTTGCAGTCGGTTAAAAAATAGCCTATGTCCTATGACCTATATGTAGCGTAACAGACTGACAGACAGAGTTACTTTCGCATTTATAATATTAGTTAGGATGATTCAAAATTGTGTTAATTAGGTAGATTGTATTGACTATCTCACTTGACATCATTATTATCATCATTAGCCTATAAGGTATATGCGTCTATTTAAGACAGAGTTTAGTTTGTACGGAGATAGATAGTATTAATATTTAAAGAACGATAATATATCTCATATAATATTATGATAGTTCCTCGGAAATAATCCCTTAAGGGTAACCCCCTTAAGGAATTATTTTAAAGGAGTGGTATCGACTAGGTACTTAATGCGAAAAAAAATTAACTACCTACTTATCTCAAGTTCTAATTCTACGTTATCTAGATAAAATAGCGGGCGAGAAAATCTGTTATAAGAGCATTTCCATAAAATGAGTTAGTACAGAAACAGCAAGGAAACTGTCTAATTGAATTCCCTTTAACATTAATTCCAAAACCCACATGCAACTGACTTTAATAAACTGTCAGTCAGGAATGCCAGGGAAGGCATCCAGCTTCCATTGACCCCTACCCGTCTTAGCACTAACCACTTCTTCAACTAATACAAGAAGAGCAAAGGCGGAAGGTCAAGTAAGGTTGGTCAACGTTCCGAATTAAGTTTTGTGATGGAGGTACTTCATTTCATTTGTGATCTCGGAGACTCGGACTTTGTTATTGAGGAAGTATTCCTTAAGGTCACAAGACAAAGTTGTGACGGATTGGACGTTTTATGTAATCTTAAGGAAATGGTAAACTTTTTATTAAAGAACGTAAAGGGGAACTGTGTGAGAATGAAATTGTATTATAGTAGATTATGAGGTAGTTGTGATAGCATTTAGCGTTCTCAGTTTGAAAATAATTTTCAGTTATTTATTACAGGTCACTTACCGGACATTCTTCAATTTAAACCAAAAAATTTAATCGTACCTAGGTAGGTACTTAGCGAAATTGCTTATCCGACCATGAAAGTGAGAACAGATAAAAGACTAGTAGAATTACTGAAATTCAGTTGTTCTACGATTATGAAAATTGTAGTTTAAAGTCAGCCAATAAAATAAAATACGCGAGTTTAAATCTGTCTACAGTTGTTTCATTCCAATGTATAATAACCGCAAAAGCATCAAAAAATTATTACCTATATATAAGTACATGATTTTTAGGTAGGTAAGTCTAAGTATACTATAATAAAATTTAGTGCACTAATAATGTTAGAGATAGTGTATCTATTACTAGTCTAGACATATTGACTTTGGCTCATCTTCGAACAAATAAAACAAATGCCAAACTTATTAAAAGAGCCAAATAAATTAGTATTTTGTTCATATCGAAAAAATCCAGACCAATTTGTAAGTTTTGGTAACGAATATAAGCCTACTTAATTTTGCATTCCAAAGGAGGTAGTTAATAGAAAAGTGGAATGAAAGAGAAAAAAAAACAAAGTAAGTTTTAGATTACGTAGGTATTATTTAACATGTAATCTTCAGCTCAGTCAGCTACAAAAAATATATGGTTAAGTTTCCGAAACGCAGCCAATTAAAAAAGTCGAGTAAAATCCGTCATAATTGATTCATATTAAGAGCTTGTAATAATATAATCATTTTATGAAAACTAGACCCTTTCAAATCCAAATTCAAATCCAATCAAAAAGACATTTTGGGTGCGTTCCACTAAGCGCCCGCAACGCTCATGACACCCTCTGTATCGTTCCACTTAACGCCCGTGGTCGTTGCGAGCGATGGCTCGACGTCATAGATGACGTCACTGTTCGCGACCACATCGCGCCCACTTCGCCCACAAAATATTGGTGGGTCAGAGTGGGCTTTCGTCGCTCACGATGTGCGTTCCACCTATAAACATTCGCTTACAACGCCCGCGGTGTTGTCTCGTTAGTGGAATGGCAATTTCAGCGGTCGTGGTAGCCGGCATTGCGAGCGTTAAGTGGAACGTACCCATCAATTGGGGACGTCACTCGAAAACCTTTGAATTAAACTTACCTTAATAGTCCAAAAACCACACGAGAAGGGTAGGCACTGACACGCTGATAATTTTAATTTACCCCGCAAAGGTGTGTTTACTGTACCTTGAAAGGGCCGCCGGTGCGAATTAAGGTTATTTTATTTTACCAACACAAACACCATAGTTAATAATATAAGAGGAAACAAAGGATTTTATGAAATATTTATCTTTTCGTTGCTTTTGATGTTTATTGTGGGAGATAGAATTTTGTGCGGCTATTAACTGAAATGAAGGTTCTTTGAGAGCATTTATACCTGACCTTTTACACCGGACGCCTATCTTTTTAGGTACCTAATTGACAAAGTTTTGATTTAAGGACTCCTGGTTGGATCTTTGAGCGTACTTTCGCCGTCATTGTTGTCTTTGGCTATATTTATAATGTTTGCAATATTTTTATAAGTATCACTTGAAACAGTATTAGTACTAGTACTAGGGAATTTTATATTAAAGTATTTTTTAAATTATTGATTGTTAAATATATAGTCTGAGACCATCCTTCAACGATTAGCGTATTCTAAGTAGGGATTGACGATAAACATTCGTAATTAGTTCATATAAAGTCAAAATGACTATGCGTTTATAGTTGTAATCAATTTATTTATGAAACTTGTAAAATTAATTTTGCGACATCGTTTCTATGGAATTTCGAATGGTTTTGTAACTTTTGGATAATATGCACCAATTATCCAAACTATGCTAAGCTTGTGCTATATAATAAACAAATGATGAATATACCTAAATACGTATTATAAGACATGCATGACTGAGGTACCGCCCCTGGCAGGATTCGAACCCGCAACCTCAATTTTGTAATCAGGGGCTCTGGCCCCTAGACCAACCGGCCCTCTAGCAAATTATTGTTAGATGTTTACACCAACAAGAAAATCCCATTGAGGACGGAAGTTACCCACGGATAAGTCCGGCTCGTGCCTGATGTGGGTGCATGTGTTCGACCCCGCCGGCGGGGCCGCTGTAACACTATTGAGTTTGCTAGGTGTGTGCGAGGCCGCATGCCGCGCGGCAGCTGCCTGGGTGTCGGTGTACGGGGTGTGTCTGTGAGTGATGTTTGCCAATATGGGAGTTCTGTCTACCATGTAATCTTACTCTACACTGCAACCTCCCAATATCGCATTTGCTACAAAACTGTCACAAAACTGGGTGCCCTTGTCCACATTGACGTTTACACGACGACATTATGTTAAGTTATTGTCTTCTAATAAATGTCAAATTTTATATCTTTTTGTCTCGTCTTTATTTACCGAATCGTGACAGTCTACCTCGACAACGAAACAATATCGACACGACAAACAATCGATGTGACACATCATAGACTTACTGAACTTCAAAGATTTATACTTACAATATTATTTTAACTATATCCATAGTAAACCTTATGAGATAAACAAAGGGTGTGTGTTTAGTGGTTTATTTAGAGTGTAACAGGATAGGACGTGGGTTCAACTCCGACATGTAACTGCGGTTGCCTCGGGGACCACCCTGGCTTAGTAAGGGTTATGGTAAGACTGGATTTGACCAAAATAACCCTATTATAAAGACCATTGATATTTAGTTACATAATGTCATATGTTTGAGTCAAATTAATCTTTGGCTTGACATTTTTATAGTTATTGTTTTTCGTAGTACGGAAACGCTTATTAGATTTAGTTCTTGTTTTTAGCTATCGCTAAATTTTTCAACCAACTTCAAAAAAGGAGGATTATGTTGTTTCGACGAATGAGTTTAAGTACCTACCTACTGATTTTAATAAATCTTTTCTTGGAATGAAACAATTATAAATAATAATTTTATTTGCTGAAACACAAAATCATAAATTTTAAATGAAATGAAACAAAATAAAGCAATTTTATTGAAAATACGATAGATTTCAGGGTACCCACAGAAGCAGCAGTGTACCTAGTAATAAAATATATTTCAAAATACTGGTCAAGTTTTTTACCCACTGGATACCCATCTAATAAAAGTAATAATATTAGAACCCGCAAAAAGAAAAACTTAATAAAGGCCTGAGGCGCAGAAACGTAATTTAATTTCGTTACCTAGATTTCAACTTCTTTCGTTTTCCTAAAAATTTTGTCCAAAGTAATAATTTAAGTTACCTACTAGGTACTGTATTAAAAAAATACTCAAGTAGGTAGTTATTTTTTTTATTAATATCTTTAGCGTTTAGTCCGATCTAGCGAGTTTAATAATATTTTTATAATAATAATATGATACCTATAATTAAAATTTTCGCAATTTTTGCTTTTAATATAAATTTTAAGATTCTGAGTTCACGGCAAGCACCTGTAGATTTTGATTCCCTTACGAGTGTCGAAAATTTGCTGCAATTTGAGGTAGTTATAACCGTTTCTATCTTTTGATTGCGTTATCTTAGAAGCTTCATTTTTTCACAGCAATGAATAGTAGGTAGACCTAAGTTTTCGATATTCAGCTCGATACCTCCTCCACGCGTTCCAGAGAAAAAGGCTCGTAACAGACAGACGGACGGACGGAAAACAAAGTGATCCTATAAGGCTTCTTTTAATTCCTATTAAGGTATTGATACCTAAAAACTATACAATCAAAGTCCACCACATGTCATGATTACAGCTTACCAACTTTACGTAATACCAAAGCCAAATGCGCAACGGAACATTCCAGAGAGCAACGTATCACGTCGAAACCGTATCGCAAATGTTGATCACGAGTGTTTCCCGTAATTTAACCCTTCGCTAGGTCGCGGCTAATGTGACGCACTCCGGAATAATATTCCACATCGCGACACTCTATAAATGAGGCGTGACGTCACACCGTGGCGAGCGATAAAGGTGCAATTAAACGGCGTGCAAACACACGAGCCGAGCTTGGCTCCGCTCGTGATTCAGAGCGTCACATGCGTTTAAACAACTGCGCTCGGCGCGGATCTGCAAAGTTCACACGATCCATCAGTTAGAATCGTGCTATCCCGCGCCGTGTATACGCGCAGGCTTGCGTTCGTATTAAGCCGAGCCGCATCTCCACGGACGCCCCGGCTCGTGCTACCCCGCGCCGTTTAATCGCACCTTTAAAATGTTACAAGAGACAATGCGTTTGCGAATTTGAGTCTGAATGGACTTTATTAATACTTATGACAAACAAGATGTTTTGAGGTGATATTTTTAAGTTGGGTCGTTAGTAGAATGCGCAAGTTATCCTGTGGTATCACGTTAAGATGGAGAGGGTAGATGCTGGTTTTTAGTGGGTAGTCTTGGCATCTGCTTAGGAGTCCCACATAATGGGTATCATCTCAGGAGTCCCACATAACCACCCGATGCTCCCCCGGACTATGAGTAACGCATTTTCCAGCAATTAATAAGGGTCGTTAGACCAAAGCATTATTTTTAAACAACTTTAAAAAAAATGAAGAGCGACACAAATATGGCTATCGTGATCTTTTACATAAAACACTTATTTTTTTATTCAGATACTAAACGTTCCATTTTGCGTGACTATTAATTTAATTTACTCTTTAAAAAATGAATTATGCGCATTATACATTTTTAAGAAAATATTATAGGTACCTTATAACTTTTCTTTTTTGTTAAAAAAATCTTCAGAAAATTGATAGCAAGTGTCTTTCTAATCGAAGAAGATAACTTTGATAAGAAATATGCTTGTCATCAATTGCTACATTTTTTCGTAGCTTAACTACAAGGCCCCGTCTACACGTCCTTCAAGACATACTCATCAAATTTTACTGTATTAACTTCGTACTCATTCCGCATGGAAAAAACAGAAAAAATTGGCACGATTCCGGTGTAAATGCGACCATCGTGAAGTTCTATCACCCATTACACCATCTAAACAGCGAGCCGCGGAAATGTAAAAAGGAAACATAACACACCACCATTAAATTTAGAACTGTCTTTCATTCCCCGAACACCCCTTTAGCAAAGTATTATTAAAGGAACAAGAAGGGCGGAGTAGGCCTTCTATAATTGGTCGGTTAACACCGTATACCAGTTTAGTTAGAACTGTAAAATTTTCAGCTACACCCCCGCTTTGTCTTACGGTGGTGTGATAGGAGGACGCGTGGGAGGTCATATTATGGTGGTTTTTTAAAAGCATAATATTCTCCAAAATAATTAAATAACAATTTGATACGCTTCGCGCATTACTTTTAGCTACGAGGGTGTTTCGACGTGAATGTGGTAATATTTTTAATAAGAATTGGAATTTATCGCTGAGGTGCTTTTAATTTTGTAATGATTAATTAACTATGGTGCTTATGCTGAGTTTATTTATAATAAATTAATAATGAACATGGTAATATACCTGCAGCGTTATTTGGGAGCAAACAGACATATTGTGAATGTGTCCTCGAAAATATGTTACGCGTAGGTATCACTCTAGCCCGAGGTAGCATCGGGTTATGTGGGACTCCTGAGATGATACCCAGACTACCCACTAAAAACCAGCGTCTACCCTCACCGTCATTTAGGGACCGCAGGATAACTAGGACAAGCTAAGCCTACACTAGTTAAGTTAAGTAAGTATGTAGAACTAATGATTTTTGTGATGTTGCCATTTTTTTTTCCTTTTAAGGTTTCATTTTTAATTCATTTTCCTCACTGCTAATAAGGTATCCATCGTAATTCCGAGCATCGAGGAGAGTCACCGCAATTTCTTTTTTTTTTATTAAACTGTCCTAGTTTTCTTTATATTACTTAACCTGGATAAAAATGAACATGTTTTTTTACAAAAAAATCGCTTAAGCTGTTACTAGGTATATATAGATTAAACTCGTAGGTATGCACCGATATTGGTTACATGCTAACGTTTCGATTACTTTATAATTCCCATATTCGCGTGTAACATAAACTGGTTTCTTTAACTGGAATGAAACAACTGTAAACGGATTTAACTCGAGTATTTTATTTTATTGGTTAAGCTGACAATAGTCTAAAGCTAAAGTCCATCATCATCATTACATCAACCAAAAGACGTCCACTGCTGGACACAGGTCTCCAACAACGATGACCACGTCGACCGGTCACGAGTCTCTCTCATCAATCGGCAGCAACCTTCACCAGGTCATCGGACCTTGTAGAAGACCTGCCCACACGGGAAGAAGTCCAAATATAACCTAAAATATGGTCTTAAATAATTCTTCCTTTTAGCTTCTATAGTCGAGTGAAAAATGCAACTTTTTAATCTCATTACTTTATTTCGACCGTGAAAAGATTTAACAAGCTCTGCGTAATGTACTTTGTCATAAACGAATCCGTTTTAAGCCAATTTAGGGCATTCATCATTTAAAATATCGTCACTGGTTTATGTTAAAAAAGTACCAATTTCCTTTTTTAACAATTAAGCTAGATCATGTAACTTTGCCGTAAGACTATTGTTAGCTCAGTCGTGCTACGATTATGGAGACAACAAAGGTTCCGAAACGTCAGCTAATAAAATGAAATACGCGATTGGAATGAAACAGCTGTGAACTATTATTTTCTGACGTTTCGGGTTCTTTACAGTTTCCATAATCGTAGCGTAGCACGACTGAGCTGACAATAGTCTTATGGTAGGTACCTAAAGTTATGATCTAGCTCTAGAAATTATTAAAATACGCGAGTTAAATCCAGTTGTTTCATTTTAATGTGTAATAACTGCTAAGGCATCAGAAATTATTAGGTCATAACTTTCGCGGTTATTACAAATGGATTAAAACAGCTATAACGGATTTTAACTTGCGTGTAGGTATTTTATTTTATTTACTCTTTATTATTATAGAATACCTAAAAGGTAGGTATAGGTGTCTCTGTAAGACCGTTTTTTTTACTCATATAATACTTAGGTACAGTTTTTTATATACCAGTAATAATAATATTACAAACACTAAAGCAATCAGTCCGCATTTAAAAACACAGGTTAAATTCATTATTGCAATATTTACAAAAACCGTATATTTATTTTCTTAAAAGCAAACATCCGCTTGAAAAACTTTAATTACAGTTAACGGAGTTTTAATAGCGGAGGCAATTTTAAAATAAATTTTGGTATTTTTCTGTTGATTCACCCCATGGTTTAGGAGAAGTAGGTCGTAGAACGCTTAATAATTCATTATTTTACCTCCTTTCGTTATTACAAAAGAATGCTTAGAAGCAGGTACTCCGATATTAATAGGAAACAGTGATGCTATTCAACCGGGTAAGAATGGGTTATATTTTTGCAAAGGGTTACCCTTATTTAAGTGTAATGAGTAAATGGGTCTAGTAAACAACATTAAATGTAATAATCTCTGATGCCTTCGCGGTTATTATACATTGGAATGAAACAACTTGTCAGCTCAGTCGTGCTACGATTATGGAATCTGTTAAGACTCCGAAACGTCAGCCAATAAAATAAAATACGCGAGTTAAATTCTATTAAAGTTTTTCATTCCGACTTTAAATGTGTGTCGTTTATGTTTTTAACCGGCAATTAAACCGACGTTGTCCTATTTTTTGGTTTATTTCATTAATGTTATTTTTTTTTAAATGAGACAGACTAGAACTTTTCAGCGCCACATTAAGGTTTACTACTCTGTCACGAAATTCTACTAAAAATACCTAAACGTATAAAAAAAACTAGTACCAGAAAGATTACATAATATTAATACTTAGGTACCTAACAAAAATATGGATTTTATTGGAATGAAACAACTATTAACGGATTTAACTCGCGTACTTATTTTATTTTAATTTATTAGCTGACGTTTCGGATTCTATACAGTTTCCATAATCGTAGCACGACTGAGCTGACAATAGTCTAACGCTAAAGTGATTTATATCATATAAATCACTTAACTGTAAAGAATCCGAAACGTCAGCAAATAAAATAAAATAAAAATAAGTACGCGAGTTAAATCCGTTAATAGTTGTTTCATTCCAATGTGTAATAACCGCGAAGGCATCAGAAATTATTATGGATATTTATTTAAACGTTTTTAAACCCTAAATATCAGTACTCTAATGAAGCACTGACTATTGTCAGTAAAAAATAATAACGACCCATGAATGTAGGTGAGCTCTTAACAAAGTCGGATTACGTCTAAATCCGACTTTGTCATAACATCCCAATAATTGAACGTCAAATGCGCAAGCTTTTATGTATAATACTTAATCAATAAAGCTAGACTAGCGTCGGTCTCGTTAGCACGCTCGTTAGCGTCCGGATCGTGGGCTGTCCGGCCCGGACCGGTCCGGTTAATTGCCTTTGTTACCCGGACAAGGATTTCGCTATGTCAAAGATGCTTTAGGTAACGTATCGGTTATTGTAACCGCTTAGCGGGATATCGCATTGATGCCCTTTAGCTAACAATGCAGCAATGGTATTTGTATTAAGATTAGTGCAGAAAAAACGGGAATCCAGTCGGAGTTAACCACATCTATATTATTATATAAGTATTATAAATAGGTACTTATGTTTACAGCACACATAGTTAATATTTTAATTTTGACTTTATGATCTAAGTAGGTATGATTTTATATCTCACTAGCTTCTGCCCGCGACTTCGTCCGCGTGGAACTCCTCCTTTTTTGCAGTCGGTTAAAAAGTAGCCTATGTCCTTTCTCAGGCTCCAGACTTTCTTTGTACCAAATTTCATTTAAATCAGTCCAGTAGTTTCAGCGTGAAAGCGTAACAGACAGACAGACAGACAGAGTTACTTTCGCATTTATAATATTAGTAAGGATATTAGTAAGGAAGTAAGGATAAGGAAGTAAGGATTTCATGATATTATTATGATTTTATGTTAATACTTTGGAATGAAATGATTATAACGCATTGAGCTCGGTTTTTCTATTTTATTTAGGTACTGACGTTTCGAAATTTCTTCGTTTTGCTTTCGTTGTAAAGATTTTGAAACGTCAGAAAAAAAAAATGGGTTAGATCTGATATAATTGATAAATCAATTGTAACGGTTTTAACTCGCATAGTTTGTAATTTCGAAGGTATCAAAAATTATTAGGTATGAGTTAATGATTTCGAATATTATGATCCTATAGTTATAAGATTTATAATGCATTATCATTATTACGAAACAAATCACAAATTATGCACAAAACCTACAACCTTACATCCAGAAATAACCAACATTCTCCACGCATGGAATGAAAACTTCACAATTCCAGACACCTAGTTATTTCTGCGTCACATTTTCCACGATTCGGATTATGCACCGTGCTTTGTATTCAAAGGACGTTTTTCCATCTGCCGCTTGAAAAGAGCTCTTATTGCGATGATTATAGGAGTCACGAGGGCCTAGTCCTCAGATGAGTGTTCAGCGTGATGAGACGCACTACCTCGGTTGGTGTTTTGGTGAAAGAAGGCGCGTTATTACATTTTTTTATAAGTAAATAGGTAAAAATACAAAGACCATGATTGTTGAATCATGAATCGAAAAATTAAGAATTAATTCACAACATTTGCACAAATAACAGCCTATCTCCTCCGTTCCCGCGTCTTCTCACATGAAACTTCATGACAGCCAGACTCGCCGCTGATTGGCCACATTTGCTCATCCGCCATTGGTCAAAAAATATAACAGCCAATCATAGATCAACGCGAATGTTGCTATTCGCAACTTAAGTATACCAGTACAAAAAACAAATAACAATACTTTTCTAAATTCATGTTATGTGCGAGATAAATCCTGACTGACGGACTGATTACTTAAACAAAATAAAGTGATTTTCTTACTTTGGGCCGAACTGTTTTTTTTTTTCAATTTTTAAAGCCTCGTATACACTATGTCGTCACCCTCAAGTCACTGTTTTAGCTAATGAGTACCCGCTCAGTTACCTGTGCAGAGTGATACGCCGGCGTGTCTATGAGGTAAGAGGGAATATAGTCTTTGTGTATATAACTCAATAACAAATATGATAAATATATTTTTCTGTCCTCCGGCCAGAAAGCGCCAACTTTCGGGCCGCTACGCTAAATGAAGTTTCCGCTTTCTGGCTCCGTCGAACAGAAAAATCGTAAACTGACCTCGGCCAGTAAATAGAAAAGCCTCAGATCACATTTTTGTCAACCTCGGCTTCGCCTCGGACGACGACGTGGTCTGAGACATTTTTCATTTTACTGGCCTAGGTGTGTAATATACTATTAATAATTTTTAATGCGATCGAGTTCGACAACAAAAATCACCTGTCAAAGATTGGCGCTTATTTTTTAAACCAGCCTGTCAACCACGTGACTGGAGATGTATTTTTCTTTTCATAAATGACATCGAATAAATAATAATTTAACAAATAAATGAACGATTTATAACTATACAACTGATTTTAAATATTGTTCTCGCTGACATTAGGGAATTTCTTCCTTACACTTCATGCATAATTCATGTATGGGAGGCATCGCAGGTTATTTATAAAACATGAATGGTGTTATATAATATTGATGAATGCAAATATGACGGCCATCTTGTATTCTGTAAGGTGTTATATTTTATCTAACACTTACTTTTTCTTGCGAGTTTTCCTGCAATAGAATTATTAAGTACTTGAAGTATGTCAAATTTAATCATTCATATGTGAAATTAGATATAGGTCCATACTTACAAGTCAACAGATTACAGTTTTTAAACAGGTAGTACCATATTATTAATTATGGTACTACCTTTTTAAAAACATTATTATGTCTTCCAAGTAGTTATTTTTTAGGAAACTTCGTATTTCTAGCATTTGTTAGAGTACCTAATTTATTGTATATTATTATGCTTGAGTAAAGAATTTGATATTGCATCTAATAACGCTTATTATCGCTAAGACATTTTGCTATCCGAAGTAAAAATGTCAAAGTCAAAAATTGAGTTGACTCAAAGTATGATTTAGTCTCCGAATATCAATTCAGCCTTGAAATATTTTTTTATAAGTTATTAATTGGTCAGAAGGTACCTAATCCTTACTAAACTAAGATACTGAGAGCATTGTTAAAAATACGTTAAATAAAATAATTTCTGATGCCTTCGCAGTTAACACATTGAAATGAAACAACTATTAACGGATTTTTATAAAATACGTGAGTTAATTCACGTATTTATTTTATTTGCTGACGTTTCGGATTCTTTACAGTTTCCATAACCGTAGCACGACTGAGCTGATAATAGTCTAACGCTAAAGCAAATAAAATAAAATAAATATACGCGAGTTAAGTCCGTTAATAGATGATTAATTCCAATACGTTAAATAATAATATGCTTTATTTAAAATTTAAAAATGCGGTTTTTTTCAAGAGCAACACTCGTAGTTGCCATTTAAAAAAAAATCCAAAGCCCTGATATAAGAGGTGCCACCTCATGCATCTCCAACCCCTCTCAAGTCATAGAGCCCCTAATGAGACACATTGTAATTCAATGACAATAGCGTTGTGTAATTAATTCACTGTGTACTCTACACACACGTTCGTTATACCATCGTTAATGAGTTCAATTCTGTATCATGCATTAATATGCCCTAGACAAGTGACAATCGACAAAAACATGTGACTTTTAACGTTAGATTATCGTCCGCTCAGACGTACGATTATGGAAACTGTGAAGGTTACGCAATGTCAGCCAATAAAAAAAAATACGTGCGTTATGGACGGTCGCGGAGCACAGCGAAAAACGGACGTTGCCTTTTTCTATTTGACTCTGTCGCACGCGCGTAGTAATAGTGCCCTCACGCTCGCACACCTGCGCATACCTTGAAGGTTTCATTCCAAACTGTAAAATTATAAACGCCCATAGGCGTTTTATCATTGTTGTATATTAAGCGCTAAAGGGTGGATCTCCGAGCGTTTTAGACGCCGTCATTGTCCTCTACATCTTTATCTATAATGGTAGCAAATAATATTATTAAGTATCGATTGAAATAGTATTTGTAACAGTACCGGGGGATAATATCATTCAAATTTTTGTTACTTATCGACTCTGTTCTTAAATATAGATGTAGAGGACAATGACGGAGTTTCAAACGCTCGAAGATCCACCCTAAAGCGTCAAGATTTATTATAAAAGTATGTTCGTACAGAAATAGCAATATAAGGAAAACTAGGACAGTTTAATAAAATGGCGGCCGAAATGTATTTTTTGCGGTTTACTCGCGTCGCTCGCAAGTCACGATGGATAATAATTAGCTATTACTGAGGAAACTGAATAAAAAATGAAACAAAAAAAATCTAGAGGCAGCTAGACTAGTTTGCCTTGGAAGATGGCCTTGTCCTATATCCCTGACTATAAAACGGTCGCGGGTTCGATTCCTGCTAGGGGCTGATGTGATGAGTAGGTACATCTGTACCTAAGTCTTGGTTGCCTTATATATGTATTTATGTAAGTAAATATTCTTGTAATAAACGTATCTAACGAAAAGTCACGTAGTCCATTTTCATTAGCTTATGTCAACTTCATACAATTGAAAAATTTCTAATACCTTCGCGGTTATTGCACATTGGAATGTTACAACTCGGTATAAACGGACTTTAGCGTTAGACTATCGTCAGCTCAGTCGTGCTACGGTAAATGTGAAGTCTTCGAAACGTCAGCCAATAAAATAAAATACGCGAGTTAAATACGCTTATAGTTGTTTCATTTTGTTATTTCTCGGTAAATTATGTCAGCAATGACAGCTATAATCATATTTATAGCGCACACTGGCGATTATCATTGCGCCTCAAACGCCATAGCCACGAAGGCCAATCAGGTAGCGATATTCAAATCTCGCCCTGAAACTGTTCTAGAATCGACGCGGGCTGGAGGAGTTGTTCAATGCCCAGCCCGCTTCCGATAGCTTCGTCTGATTGCCTTTTGTTTTAATGTAACTGATATTATTTTATTTTGTGTCCAGATTTATTAGTTCTTTTACGTTTAATTACCTATAGTGTTCTCATCTAACTCTAGAGCAGTTTCATTTTACGCAGACTATAGAAACCCGATCATAATATTAACCCCAACAAACCTTCACTGAGCTAGACGTGCTATATATTCCAAATTTCAAATAATGACGCGGTCCGTAGACACGCAACTGTATCCCATACAATAATGCCAACATAACACATTCCAATTCACATAATTTGTTCGTTCACTATTATCTATGGACACTTGTCAATTTTTAGGTCTTTAACCGTCATTCCGACATTCAATTTTAGATTTTATACCCAGTACAAATTCAAATGTAGACGTGTTCAGAATTTTTAGACGAAATCTCCCAATTAATGTCACTTTTATCGTCAATTATCGCCTTCACTAATTATTCGACGTGGTACGCTTATAGAATTTTTAGTGAAAACATTTGTTAGCCAGGCTAAAAGTAATTTTAATTACTAGTTCTCAAAAAGAGCAACGAACCTTAAAACTTAAATTAATTATAAAAACAATCGAGACAAAACAGTTTCTATTTAGTATTATTTTATTACAAAAGTACCTTAATAGGTACCTACCTATGTAAAAATAGAATACCATTAGACTTTAATTATAATTATATTATTAATTATTTCATTGTAATTAAAGTCCAATAGTATTGAACCAAAAATATCACAACATTTTTATATTAAAATTACCAAGAAGTACACAATTTAAGCTGTACAAAGCCTGCAATTTAGCTACTAACCTTTATACAACCCTTGTACAGCTAAAAATATTTATTATGTTGCCTGACAGAATTCACGTTATCGCACCGAAGCTTTAAACACTTAGAAAACCCGAAACAATGACGTTAAAGATTAAAATGTAATAAAATTTATACATTAACTTCCAAGGGAGTTTAAGAGGCTATTAAGGGCGGTACTGCACCATGAGTATTTTATGGGCCCATAACTTAGATTTGTACGGAACCCTTGCCTACAAATTCTGATTGAATGACATTTTCATGACGTGATTTATATAAACAGTATTTACTTAATATGTAATTTTATGTTATAATGTAATTTGTTCATATTATTTTTTCTTTATTTTTGTTCTGACGATCTCAATATGAATGCATATAATTCGACATAATAGTGTAATTGTACTGAATGAATTTTGAGAAATAAATAAATCTATCTATCTATCTTGTTCGTAGGAAAATGTCTTGTTGTATTTGATAGACAGTGTATGTGATTTTGTTATTATTAAAGCTTAAAGCACTGTAAGTTATTTTATTTAAGTAGATACTACAATATAAAGAATTAACGCGTAGCGCGTATGTGCACAACAAAAAACTTCAAGATAATAATAATAATAATAATAATATCTTTGGACAATTCACACCAATTGATCTAGTCCCAAACTAAGCAAAGCTTGTACTATGGGTACTAGACAACGGATAAAATTACATAAATACATATAAGACATCCAAGACTCAGGTACAGATGCCAGTGTTCATCACACTGACATCTGCCCCTTGCAGGATTCGAACCCGCAACCTCCGGTTTCGTAGTCAGGGGCTCTGACCACTAGACCAGCAGGTCGCCAAAAAACTACCTAAAGTGACAGCAAGTCCTAGACTTCAGTACATAATATAAAACAAAATCGCTTTTTCTGTCCCTATATCCAACGTAAAATCTTTAAAACTACGCAGCGGATTTTGATGCGTTTTTTTTTAATAGATAGAGTGATTTAAGAGGAAGGTTTATAGCACCCGTGTGAAGCCGGGTCTCTTGTAATTTATAATAGTGTGAATGTGAGCGCAGAGATACTACAATTACTAAAAGAAAACGTTTTTTTGTGAACTAATGAAAGTAAAACACACGGTTAATACATATTAAACAATATATTTTTCATTGACACTATATTTTGTACAATAATCATTCTAATAAAACAATACTCGCTCATTTTATTATCTATTTGAACTCTAAAGTAATACTTGTACTCCAAATAAAAACTGAACAATGGTATTAAAGTAATTGGGATATGATTTACCAAACTTTAAAGATATAACCAGTGGAACGATATTTTCTGCGACCTTCGCTGGATGCTGATGAGTAAAAAGTGTCAGTCCGAGTTCAGATATTAACCATCATAGCTCGGTTTCCCGCCATAGAGGTCGCCACATAGGTTTTCAGGTGAGCCAACTGCACAATCACTCAAGTGCACCAACATGTTTAATTGTTAATTTCCGCCTTGACGTTTGTGCTCTTGTTCGCGAGATGGCGCTGTAGATAGCTTTACCGATGAAGAAAAACACCACAGCGACAACATCCGGCCGTCCTGCTCACGTGGCCGTCCTCGAGCCGCGTCCGAATCTGATGCAGGAGCTGAGGAGCACATGAAACATGTTTGAGCGTATATGTTCTTAAAACAAATGTATACGTACACAGCCATTTTTGATTATTTTAACCATTTAGTATAATGTAGGTACACACAGAGTCAAAGTTGGGTGGAGTTTGTTATCCCATCGCCGGCCAACTCACTCCTTAATGTGGTTTGAACTTGTAATGTTCAGATTACAAGTCGTGTATCACCACAACCCCAACAATAGTAAGTGGCGTTCACAACGGATACCCACTATCTATTGCACACACTCTGTATGCACTTACACACACTTTCTACTCTACAGATTTGAAGCTTCTGCATTAGATATAATATAAGTTCAACATATGCAACTGTTAATTTAGCTGGTAATTCAAACTATATTACTAATAGTAATAAATGTATTGACCTTTCACTGAATACTTTTTTATAACCAGAACCAAGAAAGAAAAGTCCGTTACCTCACTTTTCCTCGACAACATCCGGTTCATGCGCAAAATTCACATCAGTTGTGAAATTGATCCACGGCTTCATGTTCTCCACACACGCAGTTCCGTCGTAGCGTTTTGAAGTACGTTCCGCTCCTCTCATACCAGCCACCTTATACCGGTCCTTACCAAAACTTTTGTAATCTGAAATGGTCCTTTGTACAACGGGATTAGTTTGGTGCTTCCTTACGTTTAGCGTCAAAAGCTTGCTATTGTCAAATAGAATATTTTTTTGTTTGAATAGACTAAATCCCTAAGCGCTGTCACGTCAACCGATGTCTCAACATTGCCGTCGTCAGTGATTCCGTCATTAGGTACTGGTTCGAATCCAATAACCGAAAAAAAAAAAAAATATCTCACTTGGTACTGCCGCAATTGTTTTACTTATTGTGCTATTTATACCCTGTTGTATTTTAGTAGTGTGATGGACCAATTTATTGCAATCAGTGTCCGCGCCCAAATTTCTCAAGGCGTCTAGAATCGTTCGATAATAGCGCTCCACTTGTCCGTTAGAGCGCGGCACAGGGTAGCAACAATGTGGAGTCTAATGTTAGAAGCCTCACAAAACTCTCAAAATAGCTTTGAAGTAAAAGCACTACCCGCATCACAAATAAGTCGTTTTGGTGAACCGAATACTTTAAACACTTTATTTAATTCATATATAACAGATCGGAGTCTTTGTATTTTGACAGCAAAAATAAATACAAATTTTGTGAAGGCATCTACCATTACTAACATAACTATTCTGTCGAGTTGTTTTGACAAAAGTTAAGACAATTTTTGATGTACTTTGAAACTGTTCTCCTCAACTTGGGAAATCAATATTTAGCTTTTATTCTTTCGACAGTTTTATCCACCGCAAAATGCCCCACATCATCATGATTCAAACGTATAATCTGCCACACACAATTTTTCGGAACTACCCAATGTCTACAGAAATCTGCTCTGCGATAGACCTTGTTACCTACTAATTCGTATTCATTAATAAGCATTTATTTAACTCGGCCTCACCTGACTGTAAAATCTCTCTGATACTACTTATATGTGAATCCAATAATTGAACTGACAAAGCCAGTCGCCCTTGGTTATTGACATTATTAGTTAGTATACTTTTTAAATTAGCTACCGCTTGATCTTGTTCAGTATCCCATTTTTAAGTAAATCATCAGTTATTTCGCGAACAGTAACTCTTTCCGCTTCAGACATTCTGTATGGCCGTTGGAAAACCGGTTTATTTGATAACAATTTAATATCTAATTCAACACAGGTAGTTTGACGCAAATCTGTCAAGTCATTAGATATACAGTGAGGGTATTTTGACAATATTCGCTTAAGAATAAGTTCGTAATCTTCGTTACTTGTACCCTTCGGTGTAGTGTTAATGTGAAACATCTCTAATGACTGGACGGATTGAAATGTTAAGTTATCGTTATCGTTCTTTTTAAA
The DNA here is from genome assembly GCA_038024825.1 of Polylopha cassiicola. NCBI lineage: Eukaryota > Metazoa > Arthropoda > Insecta > Lepidoptera > Tortricidae > Polylopha > Polylopha cassiicola. Next base: position 1,793,187 of record CP149060.1, on the reverse strand, counting down.
ATGTTGCGCCCTGTTAACGTGTCAATAATGTAAAACGTTGTAAGTAGGTCAACTGAATTTACCTTTAAATTAATTGCAACAGCATGAGTCACTTGAAGGTTTAGAGTTATTTTTCTTCACTGATTCAGTTGTTATTAAGGAACAGTCACTGCGCATATCAAAAAATGCTTCACACTAAAAATAATTTAAAAATAACTTTTTATAGAACTTTTTTGTTTTGATTGATTAATCATCTTAACTTCAGACTATTCGACCTTTGGATTTAAGTTTGACTTGCATGCTTTTTCCACGTGACCCGATTTGCTGCAATGTGTACACTTGACATCATCTTTAATAGGACAACTGATCCTTCTGTGACCTTCTTCTCCACAACGATAGCAAATAAGAACATTTGGTGTGATTTTACCCGGCACAATAGTAGAAAATGTATTGTTATTCAATTTATTATCTCCCGCGGATTGATTCATTACTGTATTTTGTCGAGAAGGATATTTCGATATTGCACTATTTTTGTTATTAATAACGTGTTTTTCCGACTCGGTATAAACTTTACCGTGCAAAAATGAAGCAACATCCTCACAATATTTAAAACTTCCGGCTTCCGAGGCGCTAATAATGTTCACATCACCTATTGAACCAACTATAATAGAAATGATATCACTTTCACGAAAATTCAAACGTAACCTATCTATTTTCCCTTTCTGTTGAAAATAAAACTCATACAAGGATTGTTTGGGCAACGGTTTTGCATCAATAATTTGTTTTATAAGCACATACGTATTACGTTTAACTTGAAAGGTATCCGATAACATTTTACTCCATTGTTTCCACGTCCACTTTGTCCATCTAGACTCATTTTTTGAAAAGAATCTAACCACATTTTACCGGTATTCCTAAGTTTTTGCAGCGCTTGGTATGTTATCATACTACTTGACCAACCAAAAGTCTGCGCATTAGCCTCAACTACGTCTAACCAACTATCTACGTCATCAATTAACGGGTCGAACTCGGGAATCACTGAAGATAGAACAATGTTTTGACTTACAGTTGCTAGTGCCTCTCGACTGCGCTTATTCTTCCGTTGCCTTCGTCTCTTTCGTGCATGGTCACTGCTACTGCTCGACGTACTGCTCGAGATGCTGTTGATGCTGGTGGAGGAATCCGAAGATGAGGATCGACGTCGCGATTTCCTTTTTTCACCCTTTCTTTTCTGAGCTCGTGGCATGTCTGTGAGAGCACGTTGCAGATCCCACTTCTGATGAAAGTAAAACACACGGTTAATACATATTAAACAATATATTTTTCATTGACACTATATTTTGTACAATAATCATTCTAATAAAACAATACTCGCTCATTTTATTATCTATTTGAACTCTAAAGTAATACTTGTACTCCAAATAAAAACTGAACAATGGTATTAAAGTAATTGGGATATGATTTACCAAACTTTAAAGATATAACCAGTGGAACGATATTTTCTGCGACCTTCGCTGGATGCTGATGAGTAAAAAGTGTCAGTCCGAGTTCAGATATTAACCATCATAGCTCGGTTTCCCGCCATAGAGGTCGCCACATAGGTTTTCAGGTGAGCCAACTGCACAATCACTCAAGTGCACCAACATGTTTAATTGTTAATTTCCGCCTTGACGTTTGTGCTCTTGTTCGCGAGATGGCGCTGTAGATAGCTTTACCGATGAAGAAAAACACCACAGCGACAACACTAAGCCCATAGACAATTGTCGATCGATAATGGCAACTGAAGGAAACGAATCCAAAATTGTACGCAAATAACATATGGGAATGTTCCCAATATATATTTTTATTCCCTACATTGGTTGGTATTTACCGCGATGACAGCAAAAATTCCTATCAAATATATTTTAGCCTATATACATGTAATTTTAACCTCCGTTTAAGGCCAAACAAAGGCTACTAATTACCTATAGACAAATTAACACAATTTATAAATTCATAGTTAAGGAGAGGACGTAATTATAAAAACCAACAATATGTATAGAAAGTATAAAATATATTTTAGCCTAAATTTATACGTCATTTCCCATTTGAGGTTAGGATGGTCCAAATAAGTCCAATATGAAAGCAAACACTATCTGCCGAGACAACGGGCGGGAAAATATAGCGACGTTAACAATATTTTTGAATTTAACGGCACCGACAAAAAGCCGGATGGAGAGCCTACAAGTGTGAATATTTCTTTTATAGAGGGTTCCTTATAATAAATATACCTAAGGATGGTCAATGAGTAAGGAAATGTGCATGTAATTTGACATAATAATGTAATTGTATTGTATAAAATTTGAGAGATAATAATAATTATGTTATGCTTAGGACTTTAGCATAAGACTATTGTCAGATCAGTCGTGCTACGATTATGGAAACTGTAAAGAATCCGAAACGTCAGCAAATAAAATAAAATAAAAATACGCTAATTAAATTCGTTAATAGTTGTTTCATTCCAATATATACTAACCGCGAAGGCATCAGAAATTATTAAATAAATATAATCTAATCTTATCTAATTATATTTACCCCGTCAGATGGATTATTTTGAACACGTATTTTTTCTTTTCTCAATCGAACAATAAAAAAAAAAGTTAAGCGCTTAAAAGGTTTAGAAAAGGAGGCTCGTTACGTCACGTTATGGTAGACATTGTACCAAAACATGACGTCACCAGCCCTCACACCTCACTCGTATTTAAAGGAGTATTTATTCTTATAATAACACTAGCTGTCCGCCCCGGCTTTGCACGGATCCCTTTTTTTTATAGCCTATGTCACTCGGGAATAGTGAAGCTTTGCAACAGTGAAAGATTTTTTCAAATCGGTCCAGTCGCTTTGGAGCCTATTCAATCCAAACAAACAAACAAGCTTTTCCTCTTAATAATAGTATTAGATAATATAGAATATATTATAATAAACCTTATAACGTGCTTATGTAAGTTTACCACAATACTTATATAAGAACCTTATTAGTAGTTCCACAGTTATATTTTTTTATAGGACTCTGCTTGTTGAAAAAATTATCATAATGATAACGGGAAGGCTTTCACTGAGATCTGCCTACAGCTGAGCTGAGCTGAGCTGAGCTGCAGGAAATAGGCTTATAAGATTAATATCCTTATCGTTTAATTAGTTTAACTTATTAAATAATGGACTTCAAACGTATTTTGAGTTCGTAACTCACATAGCTTGTGTGAAAATGTTACTTACTTGACAGTTATTAATTTGTCTCTAGACCAATCTGACATAATTTCTGATGCTTTGGCGGTTATTATGCTTTGGAATGAAAAGACTATAAACAGATTTAACTCGCGCTTCTCTTTTATTGGCTAACGTTGTCGAACCTTTACAATTTCCATAGTCGTAGCTCGACTGTACTAACGTTAGTCTAACACTAAAGTAATATGACATTAGTGAAATTGTGGGAAAGTGACATAAGCTCACGATAAGTCACGTGGTCCGACGTACATAATCAATGGCATACGTTTTTATCACTTGCGACAAACGTCAACTCTAGTAGAATGAATTTTGCTAGACAAAATAAATGACAAACGAATTCAAAATTGTATGAAATTGACATACCCACAAAATGTCACGTGGTCAGTTTTCTTTCGCTTATGACAATTCCATTCATTTATGCATTTGTTTTTTTCGGTTGTTGTTATCGATTGCCACTTGTCTAAGGATCCTATTCTAACTTCCTTAAACGTGAGTGGTATGAAAAAAAAGCTTTTCCCTTCTTAACATCAATTTGAAAGAAGACACGTTCTAAGTTCAAGTACTTAATTATTTTTAAATTGACAGGTGTCTATTAAATTTTCTTCCCCATTGAACCCCAAAAGCCTGAAAGCCTCCATGCGCCACGCAAACACTTGAACAGGAAAATTGTTCCAAAACCGAGGGGACTGGCATAAATTCATAACTCTACATCATCATTTTAAAGAAAAAAAAAGCCCGAACACCGCTGAAGGCGTATCACGGTTATTTAGTGTCTTTCAAACAATAAACACCCTTGTCGACTTAATCTTAAGATCTAAATCCGGGGCGAGGAATGAATAAAAGTTCCCGAAATTCATTGCCAGAGGTCGCGGTTTGGTTATGTTGGCAGTTTTGGTTAAATTGACTTGGAGGTTTCTTGGATTGTTTCTGAATTCGAAAATGTTGCCAGTTTAATAATCATCCTTTTCATTTTGTAACTTGAAATATTCTGCAGCTGTTATTAAATTTAATTAACTTAGTCATTATGATATTTGTACAAAGACAAGAGTAGAAAAAACCTGATCTTGTCTTTGTACGAATGTCGTTATTATAGTGCGGAAATATACCATAGACGTTGATCGAATTTCGTTTGATAGATCATAATTATTATACCCACCTACTTTGTCTATGTATGTATCATTTCAAGTTGAATAATTCACCGCAATTATTTAGGGATGGATAGTTTGAAATCATTAAAATGTTATACAGGTTATATAAAGTTTTAGTTTACCTAAGAATTTACTTATTTTCGAGTTTATTCAACTTACTTACTTTTTTCTGCCTACGTTTCGTTGCGAAACACCTTTTAAGTTTAAAAAACTACTAGATATGAAGTTATTACGTCTTTACTATGTTACCGTTGTAATAAAACTTTTAGCACCATAAAAGTTCTTAGCGAAAGCTCATTATTTCAGTTCACGGTTTCAAGAAAGCTTCCACAGTTACTAAGCACTTTGAAAGCTTTTATATTAACATGTTAAAATTAATTCTAATTAATGTACGAGGTTTTAACTCGACAGACATGTTCCTAAGGTATTCCCCGGACACCCATTTTTGTTAATTTTGTTTTCCGTAATAAATATCGTGACTCAAATAATATTATTATGTACAATGTCGGTATATCAACGCAAACTGTCAGCTACCTACATATGTCGTTTCACTTAATTACTCGTTCCATTAACCCTACTGAAAAAGGGAATAAGTTCTTCGTCATAGTACAGGCAGTATGACACTTATACCTTTTTCACTAGGACTTAAACTTGGTCTATACACTTACTGACACTTATAGGTACTTAATTTAGTCTGTAAGTGTACAGACAAATTTTCAGTTCTAGTGAAAAAGGCATAAGGACACTTAACTGAAACTTAGTCTATATGCGTGCAATATGACAATACTGCAATAAATAAATAAATAATAAATAAATATCTTTGGACAATTCACACCAATTATCTAGTCCCATTTTAAGCAAAGCTTTGCTTGTGTTATGGGTACTAGACAACGGATAAATATACATAAATACATATAAGACATCCAAGACTCAGGTACAGATGCCAGTGCTCATCACATTGACATCTGCCCCTAGCGGGATTCGAACTCGCAACCTCCGGTTTCGTAGTCAGGGCCTCTGACCACTAGACCGACAGGCCGTCAAAAGTTCTAGTTATAAATACATAAGTGTCCTAGTTGGGATCACTATCCCAATTAGTACAATGTATAAAATGAGGTCCAGCTATTGTGTCCCACTGATGAGAGACAAACTACTGGGTTGTATCGTAACGGGACCGCTGGACCTCATTCTACGCGTGCTATTAGCGCATTTTTGAGACGAGTACCTCTCATTGATAGTAGGTAGTTTTTATAGCTCACAAGTTCCGCGGCATTAATATCTCATGACAATAGTAGCCTTATGAAATATCTAAAGCTTCGACTTATTTAGACTAAAGCCGGAACAACAATGATGTTACGGTTAAACTGCGCTGTCGAATTTACTAGTTATTTTTTTTTTATTTTTAGTATCAGTTTACATAGACAAAGTTTTAGTAGGTATATTTATTATATGCTTTTAATTAAATGTACTTAGTAATATAAGTAGCTAAAAAAAATAACAAGGTTCGTTATTTTTTGATAAAAAAATAATAAGAATTTTGATGCTTTTCCGGCTATTACGTACATTAAAATGAAACTCTATATAACTACTTAATGGATTAAAAAAGAATACACGCGTTAAATTTATTATAGTTATATAGCTTAATTTTTATTTACATTGGAATAAACAATGTAAAAAAATCTTAGTAAAGTTACATCTATCTCTTATCACATTTTATACCTACGGCCCACCTACTTTAATAAAAACTATTAGATGTACGTGTACCTATGCATAATATTATTCAATAAGTACAACAAAAAAACAAAAAAAAATATGACGGAATATTTTCAAATATATCCGTAAACAACACGTAACGATATAAAATTTTATTACTTTTCAAAATGGCTGCTCGTACGTCATATTTCGACATCAAAGAAAAATTCATGCGACGTTTCTTTTGTGACCGCCAGGCAATTCTGAAAGATATATAGATAATCAAAAATGTCGATAGGCTTACGTCATATTTTTATTTGTTATTACATATTTCAGGGATAAACGAATACTGTAATTTTCATAATTGTTAAAATCTTACATTGTGAATTTAGCGTTAGACTATTATTAGTGCTACTTATGGGAACTGTAAAACCGAAACGTCAGCGAATAAAGAATAAAAAAATACGCGAGTTAAGTCCGTTAATAGATGTTTCATTACAATATGTAATAACTGCGAAGGCATCAGAAATTATTATGTAATTTTCATACTTAAAAGTACCTATTTTCTTTCTTAGATTTAAAATTAAAATTTGTCATAGCTATTGGAAATGTAAGTTCAAATTTAGATATTTTTAGTACAAGTACAATAAAGCCTTAATACCTAAAAAAAGTATTTTTAAACGTCAAATAAGTTAACTAGTGCTTTTAAAAAGACATATTATTATCCTTGAGTGAACATTTTCTAAACAAATTTCGTTACAAAAAGAAAACCATAGGTAGGTACATATTTGTGTCGTTCTTGATAATTGTTACATATTATTTTTTCATTTTCACTATAAAATACACTTTAATTAACACGACTATCTGTCAATCTAAGTTGTATTATGTTGACACGAAATACATCTGTCTGCCGTGGATAGATATTATTAAATTTCTCGAATTAATATTAAAATGTTACTACATAAATATCTGTCAATTTGGTTTGTATTGTGTTGGCAGAAAATTATCTCTCTGCCATTGCTAAATTTCTCGTATTAAATTAATTTTAATATTTTACCATTCAACAACGCAGTGTAAACCAGTAATTAAAGTCAGCTTCGTTAGGAATTCCGGCAGTCGGCGCCGGGTAAGACAGGCTTGTCTCACTAATAGCCAATTTTTGAAAGCAATTCTACTTTCCATTTCAAAACATATTTCTTAAACGTAAAGAAATTCAATTTTACCAGCCCTTTATATTTGAAACTAGGCATACTAATTTCCTTCGAGGCCACTTGTGAAAATTTGACAAGGGTTCTTGAAGAAATCGACACAGCTTATATTATATCAATTGGAGAAATATGTTTGAAATGTAGAAAAAAATACTCCATTTTATCCCCTTATATTAATACGAGTAGGTTTTATTTTCAATAAATTATTGGTAAGATTTATTCTCAATTCGATATTATTAGTCAAAATAATTCAAGATGGCGTCGGGCAGGGTATAAGCAGGCGCGTGCAGTGGGGAGAGCACAAGTGTGGCGCCAGGGTAGGCACTCCATATATTAGCGACACTGTGCCTGTATGTAATGCACGCCCTTGCTAAAAGCAAGTATGACAATAATACAAAACGTGTGTATAATTCATTCAGTAATAATAAGTACCTACTGTACCTACACTGTATCCCAACCCCTGAGACCTCAATTTGTGGTCAGCGACAAATATAGAATTTTAATAAATATGGACTGAACAATTATTTTCATGCGGCATACAATAATCGTAACACAAATTTTTATTAAAACCCATATCTTTTCGGCCAGACATTGCGTTAAGTTGGCGCAAGTCACAAGTAATACGTACCTACACATAATAATAATTTCTGATGCCTTCACTGTTATTATACATTGGAATAAAACAACTGTAACGGAATACTTTCTGATTCCTTCGCGATTATTAGACATTGGAATGAAACAACTATTACGGAATAATTTGTGATGCCTTCGTGATTATTATACATTGGAATAAAACATCTATAACGAAATAATTTCTGATGACTTCGCAGTAATTACACATTGTAATGAAACAACTATTATGGTATAACTGCTGATGCCTTCGCGGTTATTACACATTGAAATGAAAAATCGCTATGAAATTTTCCAGTCATCAGTAAATAAAACAAACGAGGATTATCATCCTCGTTTGTTTCTCATTATCATGAGAACGTTTCATTTTGGAATAAACATATTAAAGTATTGCAGTTGGTTTCAAACCAATTGCGTACACAATTATTCCTAAGCTCTTGCCGCTATCATAATAATAATATCGTCGACCGTAGGTTCAATTACGGTAAGGGACAAAATACGGTTTTTCAGGAGAGGCCGACAAAGTTTTTTTTCGGACTCAATCTCTTGTAACTTTTTTTGTAATTATCCTTTTTTGGATCTGATTTCACAAAAAGCCTTATATTGTAGTGCTCTATCAGTCCTTGTAACGTTTATTTCAATATTCCAGCTATTTTAGAAAATAGATGTCCCTTACACTAGCGTTTTTCGAAAATTACGTCCCTTGCATTGCAAGTATTTCGTAGTCACGCCCCTTACATTAAATTGACTTCTAAGTTAAAATCAAAATATTTATAACAAATAGTGTAAAAGACGTGGTAAAAATAAAAATTGAACATAAAATACTGTAAGACAGTTGTTGCAAAAGAAATTAATGGAAAATTTTATCGTAAGGCTAATTTTAAATCGCAAACAGGTTTAAAAAAAAATTAAGGGACATGAAAATGTATAGAAAGTGCATGCTGAGTGTTTTTATATTATTATGCAATATTAAAATATACCAATATTTCTTTGCTGAAAGGAAAATTGACTAAATCATAACAATTTTACGTATAAAGCTATTATAAAAGTGCGTAAAATAAACACAGGATAGGATTTTATATAGGTACTGCCTTGTAGATTTTAGCTGCGACATTGAGAATGAGATTTTAGAACTCGATTAAAATAAAGCTATTGAATTAATCATACCAGTCTTTATAAATACTGCTTTACAAACTAGATGCCATCACACAAATAGACCGTTTTGTTCAAAATCAAAGAATATTCAGTGCTGTTTATTACGATTGTAAAGAAACATCACTGAATATTAATGCAAAAGTAGACAACAATAAGCGGTATGTCGATTTTAATGTTTTTGGGCATATATTATAATTAAGAATTGATTGGATGAAAGACTTAAGAAAAGATAATACCGGAAAAGTGACAGTTTCCAATAACGATGAATTGTCTTGTGAAGGTGTCTTGAAATCTTTGAGACAATAGAAAATAAGTTAAGACGATTCAAATTAGATTCAAACCCTAATCCTATAAAGAAAGCAGTAGGTTTTACTGTTGTTTTTGATAATTCTGGTCGTATTTTTTATGTATTGCAATACTTATGGTATTAATAAATATTACTTGCATGAATTCGAATGAATATAATCAATAGAGTACCTGCAAGCTGGAAAAAAATATCCTAAAGCTTCCTAAACATTACTCATTCTTCTTTTAATGCTATTTTTTTTACTCTAATCTTGCATTTTGCAGCATATCTTATATAAGCACGTGCCTGTATCTTGTATTATGAAGTTAAAAACTTGTAAAGTGGAGATAATTATATCGCACCTTTATTAGAAAAGTGTCATCTTGAAATATTTTGTTACTCCACTTTAGACTCTATGTCTTAGTTATTTAAATTTGAATTCATGTGGTGACACATCCCGAGTTGTTATGATAAAATTAGTGTAACGATAACATCTCCTTCGGTACGCTAATGTAAATTAAGGTAAGGGACAAATATTTTAAAACTTGTGCAATTTTTTTAAGGTATGGGTGATATTTTTTATTTTCTTTTTATGAAAAACAATGTACATGTAATTAATAGAATGCGAAGACCCTTACCTTATTTAATTTGAGTTCACAGCGGTAATTACACTATTCCAAGATGCTATTGTTCAAAAAATATCAGATACATTATTGCCCGAGGGATAATTTGACTTGTGACCACTAAAAATCACTATGGTAAGGAACATTTTTTTTGAGCTAGAATTTTTTCGAATACACCATTCGAAAGAGCGCAAAATTCTGAACAAAACTGTATACTTAACTCATTTTCGGCATTTTGTCCCTTACCGTAATTGAACCTACGGTCGACGATATTATTATATTACTTATGTGTAACTATAACAGTACCTGTCCTGTAAAAGTTAAACCTTTATAATGCCAATGACTTACGGCATACATTCATGCAGGCCAGGCCATTTTTACCTGGGAAGTTTTAATGTAACGGCCAGAGTCAACGGCCCCGAGCTTACATATTTGTGCTGCGTACCTTTTCCTAACAATGTAATTACGGTATTTACACAAGGTGTGCTTCTACAGGGGTACAATTAGCACAAATCGAGAGTGATTTGGAATTTTCTGTTTTTCTGAAATTGGTACAGATGAATGTACTTAGTGATGTTACCTTATTGAAGGGTCATGTCTAGGCAAGTATATCTGCCTTATTTTTACCCTCGACGCAAACGACGAGGTGTTAGGTATATGTTTGAGTGTAAGTGTGAGTTTGCACGTGTGTGTATTAGTGGCTTTGGATCTTCCAAACGGATACCGATTTTTTTTGTTTGAAAGGTGAATAAGTCGGATGTGTTTTAAGCTATGTTTTATCTTAATAAATTCATAATTAAATACCGTAACCCAGCTTCCTGTCACCAGACAACAGCCTCTTTTACTACCTCGTCTTTGAACTTCTTTTTGCAAGCAAAAATTAGCGCAATTCCTAAATGGAAATTCTGATAAAAGTCAACCTAGTCTAAAGATAACATTATATATGTCCTGGAAAGTATAATTTCGAAACAAAAATGGAAGAATACGGTCTTTTAGCTTATTCCTAGAGCCGCAGTTCTCCTAAGGGGTCAGCCATCTTTGGTTAAGTGAGAATGATCGTTCTCCACAGGCGTAGAGCCTCGTTTGTACCAGTTCTGTACCTACTATCTGTGCTACTGTCATCTTAGCTACGAATATAGGAACTGTTAGTTTTTACCTCAACTACGAAGGTGGGAACTGAGAAGTTTTATTGGAATGAAACAACTATTAACGGATTTAACTCGCGTGTTTTTATTTTATTTGCTGACGTTTCGGATAAAATAAAAACACGCGAGTTAAATCCGTTAATAGTTGTTTCATTCAAATGTGTAATAACCGCGAAGGCATCAGAAATTATTATGAGAATTTTTAGTTAATAAATAAAATAAATTCGCGAGTTAAGCCCGTTGTAATTGTTTCATTCCAATACCTATACCTACTTTTGAACATTAAAAAGTTATCAATTTATAATTTATGTTCCTGTTTAAAAATAAAATAAAATAATACATTTTCAGGATATTTTGATTACGTATTTAAAAATATGTTTTTATTATGGAAAATGAAATCGAAATTTAATTTTTTCATTGTAAGTAGGTAAGTATATATTTTTTTAAATTTTGGTGAACATTTTTGTGTTTGATATTGAATTTGAAGTAGGTAGGTACATGCAAGTATCGTTACGGTTCTAGTAGGTAAATAAAAATACAAGTTTAATACGGCATGTCAAGGACTTATACCCTTCTTCTCTATAATAGTAAGTATATTCACTAAAACCCCAGAAACAAGAACACCGTTTTCAGGAATTCAACCCAAGGAAATGAAAATTAAAACGCGTTTACATAAAAATGCAATAACGTAACTAATATATTTCTTAACAGATTTAAAAAGGACGTAATCCACAAGGTACTTACGTATTCAAAGCGCTTTTATCAAAGTAAACTGCGATATTTGCAAACATGTCGCATTAAATGTCAAGCGCGAACTCAAGCGGTGTACACAAGTACTCGACCGAGTACTATCCTCTCCACTTAACGCTCGACGCAAAGAGTGCATTAAAATGTAAAAGACTATCCTGATACAATATTTAAAATCCCGCTCGAGATTTTACATGAAACATTAATTTATTATCTTCGTAGAGTGGACGGACTGAGTAGCTTCAGAGATGCTTTTGAAAAATGAGATCAACCTAATTAGTGCTATTTTGTTTTAAAGTACCTAGCTAGTCTGTTTGTAGTGCTATTCATTAGGGGCAATGGAGCAAAGTATTTTACAAAATAACACAATATCATTTTGGCATAATGGACGATGTCATAATAATGTAGGTATTTTAACTCTTTATTGTACAAAACTACTAGGTACTTACTTACATAAATTGAAGGGAGATCAAAACGAATTTACAAACGACCTTGTTCCTGTTTGTTTATTTTTGTTTTTATTATTGGGTTAGTTGGTAAGTAATTCGTTTTTTTTTTGATGATAGGTACTTACCTCATTGAATTTCTTGCCGTTTCTTCTAAAGTGAGTTTTTTCGGAAGATCTTCTTCTTCTTTTGACCTGCATAGGAGCTTGTTAAAACCTAAATTGAATTAATATAATATTTTTTATTTTGATTCATATTATGAGGGATATTTTCCAGTTAACCTTTGGGTGATTGAGAGATAATGGAAATTTGAGTGTAGGTTAAACAAAAGACCGCGCATTTTAATTGCAATCCCTACTAATATTATAAATGCGAAAGTAACTCTGTCTGTCTGTCTGTCTGTCTGTCTGTTACGCTTTCACGCTAAAACTACTGAACCGATTTAAATGAAATTTGGTACAAAGATAGTCTGGAGCCTGAGAAAGGACATAGGCTACTTTTTAACCGACTGCAAAAAAGGAGGAATTCCACGCGGACGAAGTCGCGGGCAGAAGCTAGTTATATATATACCTAATACATGAATAAATAATATGTAATCTCATATTAGCATGAGATATATAACTGTACTAATTGGTGCTCTTACCAGTATACCACAAAAAAGAACAACAAATAGTCTAATGATTTTCAGTATTCTTCTCTGGAATAATATATTTTTGTATTTCTGAAATTACGACGAAACTGTTTAGGTGCCTACCTTAAAATTTACACAAATACATCGAAACTAATAAAAAAACACAATGTCAACAAATAAGACAAAGTTTTTCCAATCTCCTTTTAAAAAACTTTAAGCAAACTTTCGCCCCGACCATTAAATGCCAACTTTTAGTACATTTCCTTGAAAACAGGTAGTCGCATTAAGACGCGGGCTACTGCCGACAAACTCGTTAGCCCTTCGAATTCTACACCTTATAAATATACTTTTTTTAGAGCTCCTTTTGGAAAAAATATGACTGCTTTAGTGAAAATAAAGTATGTCATTGTAATGAAACAACTATTAACGGATTTAACTCGCGTATTTTTATTTTTATTTTTAATTCAGAATAGGGTAGTTTTTCAAAATTTGTAATTTAAATATAAGGTAGTTTGCATAACTGTATAAATCACTTTAGCGTTAGACTATTGTCAGCTCAGTCATGCTACGATTATGGAAACTGTAAAGAATCCGAAACGTCAGCTAATAAAATAAAATAAAAATACGCGAGTTAAATCCGTTAATAGTTGTTTCATTCCAATGTGTAATAACCGCGAAGGCATCAGAAATTATTATAAAGTATGTCGTTATAATTTGTGACGCCTTCGCGGTTATAACACATTGGAATAAAACAATTGTAACGGATTCAACTAACGCATTTTACTATACGGATAGGAAAATGGGAACTGTATAGTTTTCAGATCATCAGCAAATATAATAAATAACACGAGAATCTGTTATACTTGTTTCATTCCAACATAATTATGATTTAGAATTTTGAACAACAGCAAAAAGTTTGTCTCTGTCAGTCTGTCTCGCTAAAACTACTTAAACGCATCAAATGACATTTGGTGCATAGATAGTAGAGCCTGAAAAAGTATACAGGCTAACATTCCTCCCCCCCCCTTTATAAATGGGGGGGGGGGGGAATGTTGCAATTACTAATTCCATGCGGACGCAGTCGCGGGCAAAAGCTAGTAAAATGATAATTTTGCAAGGAACTCTCTATATAATAAAACAATTCAACCTTGACCATATTTTAACAAACACTGGATCACGAAATTGAGGAAAATTGTAGGCTCCAAAGGACTTTATCACAGGAAACGAGTGGGAAAAAAGGAAAATAATTGTCCAAAGTACACAAAGTTACGCAAAGTAATTTATACTTTTCTATTTTTGTTATAATGTGCTAAGTGAACAGATTTTGACATTCTTTTATAGAATATTTCTTCTGTTTACTACTCTCCAAGGACATGACGACCTATTTAAAATTAGAGCTTGTATTTTTTATTTCTATTTCACTTTTATAGAAGACTAGCTTTTGCCCGCGACTCCGCATGGAATTTCATAAAATATATCGTCCCCCCTTTTATCCCCTTATAAACCTTTTCGCAAATAATAGTGGCCTACGTCCTTTTTTAGACTCTAAACTATCTGTGTATCAAATTTCATTTAAATCGGTCAGTAGTTTTAGCGTAAAAGTGAGACAGACAGAGTTACATTCGTATTTGTAATATTGGTTGCATAAAATCACAATAAAGGTCTTAATATTCCATACTAATTATAAAATGCAAAAGTCTGTCTATCTGTCTGTTCTCTCTTCATGCATATAATACAATATATACATTTATATACCTCTGATAGATTCCTAAGGAAATCCAACCCATAGCAAGTTTTTTCTAGAATTCTTTTAGGCGGTGAAAAGGTGGAAGTTTTTATGACAAACTAAAAGAGATAAATTATAATGGAAGCAATATTAAAAACATACAATATTATACTAGCGGCCCCGGCAGACGTGTTTCGTCAAAGATCTGTCAATTCTTCATAAGGCTTCATATTTTCCCCGTTTTTTACACATTTTCCACTGTTTCTTCGCTCCTATTGGTCGCAGCGTGATGTTATATAGCCTAAAAAAAATTTTTGAATTCGAACCAGTAGTTCCTGAGATTAGCGCGTTCAAACAAACAAACAAACAAACAAACAAACTCTTCAGCTTTATAATATTAGTATAGATAAGCTGAAAATAAACTGTACAAGGGTTACAAAAGGGTTATACAACCTATTTAGTGAACGTTACGAAAATTTACATGGCGAATTTTTGTTACTTAAAATCCTAACAATAAGTAAGTCCTTACAAATAGGGATTGAAGCATTTAATCGAAACATTTCTGTCGGCTACCGACGACGGTAAAAACTCATTTTCCGATGCTCAACCGCTGAAATCAGCCTGGAGGTAAATGTTTCTCCGTCAATCTAGCATTTCCCTTAATTTACGTTTTTTTTTAAATGCAACTTTTGTACACGTTAATTGCAATCTGTATATAATTAATTATTACTATAATCAATTATAATCTAATGTGAACTTAAACGGTTATAGTTAACGGTCTGGACGATCTCAATATGAGTGTTTTTTTTTTATAATGTAACTAGTTCATATAAGTACTTTACATATATATTATTTATTATTGTTGGGACGATTCCAATATGAGTGCATGTAATTTGACATAATAGGGTTATATTGTATGAATCTTGAGAAATAAATAAATCTAATCTAATCTAATGTATGAAATAAAATAAGTCATAATAATAGTACATTACGCATCTAGGCCAGTAAAATAAAAAATGTCTCAGATCACATGTAATTTTCGTCCGAGGCGAAGCCAAGGTTGACATAAATTTTCATTCCAAAGTATACTATTTTTCTGTTCGACGAAGCCAGAAAGTTGCAACTTCATTTGACGCAGCGGCCCGAAAGTTGGCGCTTTCTGGCCGGCGGACAGAAAAAATATTTTTTGTTTCTCCTGAAAAATTTCACTTTTGCGTTTACACCTTTTGAGTCTACTTATATAATTAAATATTATGTAAAGTAGGTCGATTTCGAGTAAGTAGACAATTTAAGTAACCTAACTATGAAATTAATGTGAACAAAAGACAAGAAAATTGAATAATATCTAGTAAGAAGTTTTCCTTATTATGGAACTGGGTCAATTTTATTAGGTCATGTTATTTTTGGTGACGCGTTTGCAACCTCTTTTGATGTTGTAGTTTGTAAGTATGTACATACATCTAATATATTTTTGATGAAACATATATTTATATATCTTAAATTCGAAAGAAGATCGGAATTAGATGAAATTTTGATAAAATAAAATAAATATAAACGGATTTAACTCTCGTATTTTAGTTAGACTATCGTTTGTTCAGTCGTGCTACGATTATGGAAACTGTAAATGTTCCGAAACGTCAGCCAATAAAATAAAATACGCCAGTTAAATCTATAGTTGTTTCATTCCAATGTGTATTAACCGCGAAGGCATCAGAAATTATTAAAAAAATAACTACCCAAAGTACTAATTCTATTACAATCTATACTAATATTACAAAGAGGAAAGGTTTGTTTGTTTGGATTGAATAGGATCCCAAACGGCTGGACCAATTTTAAAAATTCTTTCACTGTTCGGAAGCTACACTATTCCCGAGTGACATAGGCTATAAGAAAAAGATGATCCGTGCGATGCCGGGGCAAACCGCTAGTAAAATATATTTCTGTCCTCCGGCCGGAAAGTGCCAACTTTGTGGCCGCTGCGCTAAATGAAATTGCCGCTTTCTGGCTTCGTCGAACAGAAAAATAGTATACTGACCTCGGCCAGTAAAATAAAAAAGCCTCAGATCACATTTTTGTCAACCTCGGCTTCGCCTCGGACGACAATTACATGTGATCTGAGACATTTTTTATTTTACTGGCCTAGGTGCGTAATGTACTATTAAATGCTTTATCGAGCCCTGCTAGATTGACGCACAATTAAAGAGCCAGGTTGACCCTCCACCGGGCGACGGAAAAAACGCCATTGTTCGAACTAGGACTGCAGTGGGACCTGTAATTGCAGGAAAGAATGCACCGACTGCGCCTGCAGTAGGTGTTGTGTTTACTGCACTTGAGCTATCTTGATCCTTTCTTATCATTAATATATACCTAAGTTAGACTAAAATGTAATTATAGGTATCTAGGCTGATAATAATTTCTAATGCTCTATGTTATCACTACATAGTATGAAACAAAGTCGCTTTTTCTGTCCCTATTTACGCTTAAATCTTTAAAACTACGCAACGGATTTTGATGCGATTTTTTTTAATAGATAAAGTGATTCAAGTGGGAGGTTTATAGCATCCGATTAAGCCTAGGCGGGTCGCTAGTTAAATCAATTATCAAAAAAAAATATCTATGCTTATAACCATTTCTAATGATTATTACACATTGGAATAAAATTATAACGCTTATAGAACACTTTACTGTATGTACCCATATTCACTGACGATAAGTGATTGAGCTGACTATAGTCTAACACTTTTTCTTAATAGCAGATGTCAGCGTGATGAGCACGTACATTTGTACCCGAGGCTAGTATGCACCAATCAGTGTGAACTGTCAAAGTGTGAGTTTTAGTGAGACGAACGAACAGTAATTCATGTAGGTATATATAAATAGACTAACTATTGCCCACGACTTCATCCGCGAATCTTTAATCGTGTTTCGTTTTATATTCAAATTCGAGGTGAATTTGAATAAAAAACGCAATACGTCAACATACATACAATACAATACTCAAATCTTAAGTTATTATATAAGTACACATACACGCTAAATTTGAATAGAAAACATAATTACAAGTCAATTAATACTAATTTATATCAAATAAGTTAATATTGATTTAATTGTTTAAACTAAAATGCATGTATCTTTTTTGCTTATACTACATGTTTACAAGTAACATTAAAACCGGCACTGTAGTTGCCAACTTGTAAATTACCCTCAAAGTAAATTATAACAAAAATTGTACCCTATTCATAATTGTAAGTTTCTTCCTAAACATAATATTAAATAACAAAGTATTATATACACTTATTAAAACATCTGATCCACATACCTACTTATAGCAACTATTGTACAGTACGAATGACGAATCTTACTCCACCGTGATACAGTTTTCAACTAATACGGGGAGTAAAGGACATCATTATACCTACTCAAATGTACCTATCTAATATCTTGTGTCTATCCATAAGTACCTATTAGAGTGTATAGTGATTATAATATTCTGTTGTTACCTTTGGTTGAATAAATTATTATTATTATTATTATTATTATTATTATACATCTATACTATAATAATATGATAAAGCTGAAGAGTTTGTTTGTTTGGTTGAACGCGCTAATCTCAGGAACTACTGGTTCCAATTAAAAGAATCTTTTTTTGTTGGATAGACCATTTATTGAGGAAGGCTTAGGTTATATAACATCACGCTGCGACCGAAGGAGGGAAGAAAATATTATTATGGAAAAATTGTAAAACAACGGGGAAAATTATTAAAGAATAACTATTCCACGCGGACAAGGTCGCGGGCACAGCTAGTTAATTATAGTTTACGTAATAAAAGCGCGAAATGAAAAACTATGTCCGGCATAACAAAGAATTGTTGCCAAAAAACATTTAAACATAAGTTATCAAACGTACCTATTCCGTGACCCTTATCATTCGTAGCCAAAAACAGCCTTTTGTTTCTCTAACATAATTAACTACGGCTATTGTCTCTACCCTCGACAGATGGACAAAATGATAAATTGTAGTTTTCCAAAAAAGCAGAGAAAATACATGGCTGTTTGTTGCTGTAATTATTTTTTTACCGTTTTTTCATTTTCTGTTCTAATCAAAATGTGTCATGGTTTTTTAGGCAATGAAATAAAATACGTTAAGACGAATTGTAAGTAAGTGTATTGGAATAAATCAATTAAAACAGAATTAACTTGCGTAGTTTATTCAGTAATTTAGCTTTAATTTAGTATTTCGACATTTGGAGACCTTATACATCTTCAGTATATAGTATATTGTAATTTGTAGATAATTTATAAGTGAAATTGTAATATTTTGAAAAAAGTATACCTCATTGAGTTTCTTCTTGATTCTTCTCAAGAGGTTTTTTTTGCTGAATCGAAAAAGAATATTAATTTTAATGTTAACATTCATAAGTGCCTATAAAAGCCTAGCCTGAATAAATGATAGTTTGAGTTTGAGTTTATTTTGTTTGGTAACGTTTCGAAAACTTCACAGTTACTATGTCGTGCTACGATTTTGGAAACTAAAGAATCCGAAAAGTCATCAAATAAAAAAAAAAAGCGAGTTAAATCCGTTAAAGTTGTTTCATTCCAATTTATTATTATTAGTTAAGATTAAATATTCAATTTTAAAGATAACATAACTTAAAAAAAAATTATAAACATGCCCTTTTGTACCGTAAAATATTAGGGTTCCTTTATTTACAACGCAAGGATTTAATACTTATGGTTCCGTCCCATTGTCTGTAACAGCCCCATAACTTTCTGTAACGATGTCAGAGGCAGGGAAATTTGGTTTGACAGGATTTTACCTCTTTCAGGAAACCGGAAAGTGACCTGACCTGTTCAAATTGCTCCTAACTTAATTTATTATGCACTTTTTTTTACAATTTTATACATTATCTGACATCTTCGCGGCTGTTACACATTGGAATGAAACAAGCGTATGCTATTTTATTTGTTCACGTTTTGAAAACTTTACAGTTCCCATATTCGTACATGACTGTTTTCTTTTTTCAAAAAAGTTGTCGGAAGTATTATATAAAGGGTTTTCTTAATTAATAACGTAAAATAACAATGGAAAACTTTACTGTAGCTCCACTTATAGTCACTTGTAGTTATATAGTACTAGCTTCTGCCCGCGACTTCGTCCGCGTGGAACTCCTCCTTTTTTGCAGTCGGTTAAAAAGTAGCCTTTGTCCTTTCTCAGGCTCCAGACTTTCTTTGTACCAAATTTCATTTAAATCGGTCCAGTAGTATTAGCGTGAGAGCGTAACAGACAGACAGACAGACAGAGTTACTTTCGCATTTATAATATTAGTAGAGATTCTTAATTTGAACAACTGTAAGTAAACATGAAACTTGAAAGTCAAAATTGAAATGTTGCTAAAATGTACAAACTTTATCAATTACGATCATTCATTGTAAACTCCAAAATGGCTTCCCAAACAAATTTTCTCCAAGTGTCAGATTCAAACAAACCTTCAATTAGTCAATCAAAATCCTTTCATCTCGCCAGTTGATTGAAGATTCCCCGCTTTGTAATATCGGCCTTTTTAATTATAATCGTGGGCATTTGTAATGATTATAACACGGTTTTATTAGTCGCCATATAACTAAGACTAGCTACTGCCAGCGACTTCGTCCGAGTGGGATAGTTATTTTTCCATTTTTTTACACATTTTCCACTCTTTCTTCGCCCCTATTGGTCGCAGCGTGATATTATATTATAGCCTAAAACCTTCCTCGATAAATAGTCTATCCAACAAAAAAAGTTTTTTTCAATTCGAACCAGTAGTTCCTAGGATTAGCGCGCTCAAACAAACAAACAAACTCTTCAGCTTTATAATCTTAGTATAGATAATAATTTATTATTTATATATAGGTACAACTAGCTGTCCTATAGAGCCTATGTCACTCGGAAATAGAATTTTTGAAATCGTTCTAGTCGTTTTGGATCCTATTCAATCCAAACAAACGTTTAAATTAGTAGTTCAGTACCTACCCTTAAACTTAATTTATAAATTTAACAAAAATACAATTAATATTATTTATATAAGTAGAGCCCAGTACCTCTACACTTGTGTATATATTCTACATGAAATATGTACCTACTATGATCTGTTATGACAGATTATACCTAGTAATATTTCGTATTTGAATGATAGCTTCAGAACGCCTGTAGGCAAAATGATTTAACAAGATGGCGGCATTCTCTAGCTAACTAACTTCGATGAGTATCTTTATGTTAAATCTATTTAGACATTAATCTATTGTATTTTGTGTCTATTGATTTTTTAAAGCATTTTTAATTAAGATTCTTTGCAAGAAATCTAGTAATTAAGTGATAATTATGTTCAGAACGCCTCTAGGCAAGATGGCTTGACAAGATGGCGGCATTCTCTAGCTAACTAACTTTGATGAGTATCTTTATGTTAAATCTATTTAGACATTAATCTATTGTATTGTGTGTCTGTTGATTTTTTTAAAGCATTTTTAATTAAGACTTTTTTTAAGAAATCTAGTAGGTAATTGAGTGATAATTATGTTCAGAACGCCTCTAGGCATGAACGAGGTTGACAAGATGGCGGCCTTCTTTAGGTAACTTTGATGAGTATCATTATGTTAAATATATTTAGACATTAATATATTATATTGTAGGTATGTATATTGATTTTTGAAAAGCAATTTTAATTGAGAATTTTTGTAAGATATCTAGTAATTGAGTGATAATTATGTTCAGAACGCCTCTAGGCAAGATGGCTTGACAAGATGGCGGCATTCTCTAGCTAACTAACTTTGATGAGTATCTTTATGTTAAATCTATTTAGACATTAATCTATTGTACCTATTGTGTGTCTGTTGATTTTTTTAAAAGCATTTTAATTGAGAATTTTTGTAAGATTTCTAGTAATTGAGTGATAATTATGTTCAGAACGCCTCTAGGCAAGATGGCTTGACAAGATGGTGGCCTATATAGCTAACTAACTTTGATGAGAATCTTTATGTTAAATATATTTAGACATTAATATATTATATTGTAGGTATGTATATTGATTTTTGAAAAGCAATTTTAATTGACTTTTTTGTAAGATATCTAGTAATTGAGTGATAATTATCTTAAGAACGCCTCTAGGCATGAACGAGGTTGACAAGATGGCGGCCTTCTTTGGGTAACTTTGATGAGTATCTTTATGTTAAATCTATTTAAACATTAATCTATTGTATTATAATAATATGTCTATTGATTTTTTAAAGCATTTTTAATTAAGATTCTTTGCAAGAAATGTAGTAATTGAGTGATAATTATGTTCAGAACGCCTCTAGGCATGAACGAGGTTGACAAGATGGCGGCATTCTTTAGGTGACTTTGATGAGTATCTTTATGTTAAATCTATTTAGACATTAATCTATTGTATTTTGTGTCTATTGATTTTTTAAAGCATTTTTAATTGAGATTTTTTGTAAGATATCTAGTAATTGAGTTATAATTATCTTCAGAACGCCTCTAGTCATGAACTGATATAACAAGATGGCGGCCTTCTGTCGCTAAACAACTTTGATGTGAATCTATGTCAAATCTATTTCAACATTAATCTATTGTTGTATTTCTATTATTTTCGTAATAACGTAAATTAGAACGCTTTAAAAGCATTTTTAATTGACGATTTTTCTAAGAACATTTCTCTAAAAGCTGAGAAAATAAAAGAAATTTGAGGGAACAAGATTTACGGTGACACTTCACTCGTTAGTGAGGGACGAACCGATAGTGTATAGTGACCAGGTTTTATAACTAAAAGAGACATTTTCTAATAAATAACGTGACATATCGAAATGTGTCACCACGCGAATTCAAATTTAAATGTGCAGACTTAGAGTCTTAAATGTAGTAGCAAAATATTTCGATACGTCATGTTGTTTCGGCATTCGTGGGATTAATCCGCGGTACCACCAATTTTAAAACTAATTTATTTATAACTAGCGGCCTCAGCAGACGTCGTCCTGCCCGTCCGATTGTTTTGTCAAAGATCTGTCAAAGTCTTCTAACTGTCACTTAATGAATAGTAATTCTTCATAAGGCTTCATATTTTCCCCGTTTTTTACACATTTTCCACTGTTTCTTCGCTCCTATTGGTCGCAGCGTGATGTTATATAGCCTAAAGCCTTCCTCGATAAAGGGTCTATGCAACAAAAAAAGAATTTTTGAATTCGAACCAGTAGTTCCTGAGATTAGCGCGTTCAAACAAACAAACAAAAAAACAAACAAACTCTTCAGCTTTATAATATTAGTATAGATGTACACACGGATATTATAATTAGAAGCTGTATGTCTCAGAAACTACTAGCCGATTGAATAAATTCTTACAGTGTTAAATAGCCAATTTATCGAAGAAGTATAATATATCCTCACCCAATAGGAGCGAAGCAGCGGTAGTAGGGGCTGGTGACGTCACGGTATGGTATAAATTGTACTAAACTTTTGTAGCGCTTATCTTTGTCATTTGTTGCTCGATTGAGATAAGAAAAAATACGTGTCCAACAATTTATGGTAATATACTTAATGGATAAAGGTAAAAATACATAATACCTACCTATTCTGAATGCCTATTATGAAGCCAAGAAGATTCTTGTCGAATTTGCTAACACCAACGCGATAAGTGTACACAAAATTAGTATATAAATATGTACATAATAATTGTCACATGTCACTTTGATGAAATCAGGACCTAATGGCACAATTTTCCGCGTCCAACACATCTACTTACTTATTATAAGAGCCTCGATCTTATATTGTGATTTATTTGTCCTCTCTGTCACTTCCTCATGGCCCCCCTACTCCTGACGGGCTTTTTGTCATTTCTGTGAGTAAAAATGACTTCTATCATTTATTTCGCTCAAATCAAAGCGGTATCAGATTAACTCTGTGTGTTCATTCTTTCCTTTTACTTTCTCTTATATTTTACGTCTATCACATTTATTTAAGTTCTGAAGAACGTAAATAAGTTATAGATGACATTGATATTGATCTTAGTTCTTTTCCGCTTGTTGCTATGACGACCGACGGGAAATAGTACATTACGCACGTAGGCCAGTAAAATAAAAAATGTCTCAGATCACATATAATTGTCGTCCAAGGCGAAGCCGAGGTTTAGAAAAATGTGATCTTAGGCTTTTTTATTTTACTGGCCGAGGTCAGTATACTATTTTTCTGTTCGACGAAGCCAGAAAGCGAAAATTTCACGTAGCGCAGCGGCCACAAAGTTGGCGCTTTCTGGCTGGAGGACAGAAATAGTACATTACGCACCAAGGCCAGTAAAATAAAAAATGTCTCAGATCACATATAATTGTCGTCCAAGGCGAAGCCGAGGTTTAGAAAAATGTGATCTGAGGCTTTTTTATTTTACTGGCCGAGGTCAGTATACTATTTTTCTGTTCGACGAAGCTTGAAAGCGGAAATTTCATTTAGCGCAGCAGCCACAAAGTTGGCGCTTTCTGGCCGGAGGACGGAAAAATCTATTTAAATGATTGGAATGAAACTTCAAACGGATTTAACTCGCGTATTTTAGCATAACACTATTGTCAACTCAGTCGTGCTACGATTATGGAGTCTGTGAAGGCTCCGAAACGTCATCCAATAAAATAAAATACGCGAGTTAAATCCGTTACAGTTGTTTTATTCCAATCTTACGTACCTATGTGTCTTATTTTTAATGGTGAAAATTTTACTGTGGAAACTGTTTTCCAAATAAAAGTTGTTTCATTCCATGTAATAACCGCTAAGGCGTAAGATATTATATTATTAAATTACCCTTGTTGTAGAAGGAATTAAATCTAAACTAACATAATAAACAGGAAAAGTTTGTTTGTTTGTTTGGATTGAATAGGCTCCAAAACGACTTGATCGATTTGAAAAATTGTTTCGCTGTTGGAAAGCTACACTATTCCCGAGTGACGTAGGCTATAAAAAAAAGATGCTCCGTGCGAAGCCGGGGCGGGCAGCTAGTATGTTAATTAATAAACAATTTAAGTTTTAGTACCACCAATTAAGTTTTAAATGTGGAGCGGAAAGTTTTCGTTGGCACAGTTCTGCTTTTCACTATCGAGAACAAAGCGTTCGTTTTTCCTTTTTATAGTTCAACTTTGCTAATTGACTGTGGAATAAATTTGAGCTAGGATTAAGTTTCAGTAAGATCGGGCAAAGGAAAAGCTCCTTTAGAATAAGCTTTTATACTGAACAATTTTCGTTTCTAGCTTTTGGTGTTTGGGTTAAGTGAACGGAGACATAATATACCTCTCCCTGTATTTTATATTGCTAGGCACCTAATTTATGATTCGCTGTTATTAGGTAACCGTTTAAGTACGTGTATATTACAACTATATTAATAATTTCTGATGTCTTCACGGTTATTATACATTGGAATGTAACAAGTATATACCTATATTATAATTACTTATTTAAGTAAGTAATTTAATATTATATTATATTTGTAACCGATTTATGACAACATTGCTACGCCTTGAGGGCGTGCAATTGATGAACCCTCTTTGTTACGCTAGAACGACTGGACTGATGTCACAAATTCTTTTTTGTTATTTGTTATGATCAAGACGCTAGAAAAATTACGAGGAAAATTATAAAATTTAAAAAGATAATAATTTCTTCTTATCTATTGATTCCTTCGCGGTAAAGTCTTTAGCGTTAGCCAATTGTCAGCTACGATTATGGAAATTGTAAAGCTTCCGAAGCGTCAGCCAATAAAACAAAATACGCAAGTGAAATCCGTTTATAATAGGTATTGATTGTTTCATTCCAAAATTTAAGAAACATTACGAAAATACTGGAACATTTATTGGCTGTCGTATCGGAGCCATTACAGATTCCATAATCGTAGCACGACTGAGCTGACAATAGTATTATGGTGTCTTAAGTGATTATGGAATCTGTAAAGTCTCCGAAACGTCCGCCAATATAATAAAATACGCGAGTTAAATCCGTTTAAAGTTGTTTCATTCCAATATATAATAACCGCGAAGGCATCAGAAATTGGAATGAAACAACTATTAACGGATTTAACTCGCGTATTTTTATTTTATTTTATTTGTATTATCAGAAATTATTTACGAAAAATATCAGGCGTCTACCGGGACCGCTTGTTTCCTAAATTTAGACCAACCGTCAGAGTAACTCGAATTTCGGGGACCCCAAAGAAGCGACGAGTCCAAACGTAGACTTGAAGAGAAATCTGAATAACTAGCTGAGGCTTCAAAAGTGGTTCTAACTTACACCGCGCCGAAAATGCGACGTGAAACTTTTCGTCGTGTGACTTTATTATGAAACACGCGATTTTAAAGCGAAGGTAGCTAAAATAAGATTTATTTAGGTATGGGTAAATAGTACTAGTAGCTTCAAGATTTATTTAGGTATGGGTAAATAGTACTAGTAGCTTCAAGATTTATTTAGGTATGGGTAAATAGTACTAGTAGCTTCAAGATTTATTTAGGTATGAGTATATAGTACTAGTAGCTTCAAGATTTATTTAGGTATGGGTAAATAGTACTAGTAACTTCAAGATTTATTTAGGTATGGGTAAAACTAGTAGCTTGTAAAAAGAAGTACAATAACAAGATTGTTGACGAAGGACTGTCATAAAATAGGTATAAGATGAAGGGATTTAATACAATTATTTACAGACGAACACATAGCAAAACGACACAACTAATTGACAATTAAAAATCCCTACTAATATTATAAATGTGAAAGTAACTCTGTCTGTCTGTCTGTCTGTTACGCTTTCACGCTAAAACTACTGGACCGATTTAAATGAAATTTGGTACAAAGAAAGTCTGGAGCCTGAGAAAGAACATAGGCTACTTTTTAACCGACTGCAAAAAAGAAGGAGTTCTACGTGGACGAAGTCGCGGGCAGAAGCTAGTAGTTAATATTATGTCATGCATCTATCAAGATCTGCATCCGTAGTTGTAACATTGTTAAACAGTATTTATACTGGCACTGGACAAGGAAATCATTTTGATAAGTTTTTTTTTCTTATGTAGTCTGACACGGCGACGAGAGCGCTCCGAACGCACTACATTACGCACCAAGGCCAGTAAAATAAAAAATGTCCCAGATCACATATAATTGTCGTCCGAGGCGAAGCCGAGGTTGACAAAAATGTGATCTGAGGCTTTTTTATTTTACTGGCCGAGGTCAGTATACTATTTTTCTGTTAGACGAAGCCAGAAAGCGGCAATTTCATTAAGCGCAGCGGCCACAAAGTTGGCGCTTTCTGGCCGGAGGACTGAAAAGATATATTACGATCACGTTAAAACTAAATAAAATCAAAATCGTTGAATAATTTACACCAATTCAATTAACCGGATTTAGAAAACTCCCACTACGCATACAAGACGACGGATAAACATACATATAACATGTAACACTGACATTTTCCACTAGCAGAATTCGAACTCGTGACTTCTAGTTTCAGGGACTCTAACCACTAGACCAACAGGTCGTCAAACTCCTCTAATGTTTTCCTCTCTCGCGAGTGTTAATCGGTAATTAGTGTAAATGAAACTAAGTAACAGATTTCTTGCAAGATTGCAAATGGCTGACGCTATAAGGCTTCTACGGACACGGAACACGAATAATGGAGTAGGTATTTCTGATGCCTTCGCGGTTATTACACATTACTTTAGCGTTAGACTATTGTCAGCTCAGTCGTGCTACGATTATGGAAAATGTAAAGAATCGAAACGTCAGCAAATAAAATAAAATACGCGAGTTAAATCTGTTAATAGTTGTTTCATTCCAATGGTAGGTTACTGACTGAGCAAAGTGGGATTTTGTTTGCCAACATCATTTAAATGGAATATTCATGGATAGGTCTTTCCCAAGGGCACTTGCCAACAAGTTACGTAGGTATTTCGTTACGTAATAAGTACCTAAATGTCAAATGAAATGAACCTTACCGCATGACTTTTCTTACTTCAATTACAAGCATTTTGATTTTTACTTAATGTAAAAATCAAAATGCTTGCGTTAATTGAAAATTAGGTAGGTACGTCACCTTATGTAACCCTCGAGAGTAGTGGAGTTTCTATTTTAGGTTCCTTAAAAAAACATCTTACGGTTTTCTTTAAGAACTAGTTCAAAAATTATAACTTTCTTATAAGCCTTTTTGTTCGTAGCTCAATGTACTTCAGAGTTTCCGGTCCCACCCCCCCTGTTTGCTGAAGGTAAGTACTTTTTGCATAATGGCCGCCAAAAATTGTATTCTCAGTTCAGCCCCCGGAATTGCCTTCTTTACTTATTCATGAGCGACAAAGAATCACCGTCGTTTGTTTCACTTGACACATTATGTCAGCCGTCAAATATAATCAGCCTCTAGACAAGCGACTAAAATGGAATGAAAAACGTGGTTCACTCTTAATTAGATTAGATTAGATTAGATTTATTTATTTCCCAAAATTCATACAATATAATTACATTTATTATTATGTCAAATTACATGTACTCATATTGAGATCGTCAAAAACAAAAACAAAAAACAATAAGATTAAATAATTATTATCATCAAAATTACAATAAGATTTTGTCATACATATAATGTCAATTTATATCAAATTAAATTATAGCACGTACCTAAGTGTTTTGTCGCGAGAAACTGTCTCTAATACCTTTGCAATGTGTTAAAGACAGTGACAGATGCGATGTAAACCTCACATGCTAGCAGGCGCGTGCAGTGGGTCGACTGTAAGTATGGCGCCAGGGTAGGCACACCATACATAATCATTAGTGACACTGTGCCTGTATGCAATGTAACATCTTGTAAAATGCAATTTTATCAATGTACCTACGAGTATTTAATAAACAATATGAGTGGCTCTCTCACGTTTTTCTGTCATGCAGTAAGTAAAAAAGGTACCATAAGGGTGCGTTCTGGCGCGACTAAAACAAATGCTATTTCCGAATTCCTAACAATAAGCAAAGTATTATAAAAAAATATAAGTCTGGAATCATTAATAACCTTCTTGCTTCCTCTAGTACGTTTTATGGCTTAAAATAATTGATCCTATAACTGCACCCAAAATATACTTGTTTAAACACGTTACAAGATTCTTACAAGAATATTATAATAGTAGTTATGGAACGCTGAAAGTAATGATTTTTATTGTTAGGCTGTATCTTGATTTACGTCACATAGGTACCTATATACCTATAGGTAGTTATTTCTGAAAATATGATTTAAGAAGATAATGAAGTTTTGGTGGCAGAGAGGTTAGATTAAGGAGGGTTGTAGGATATTTTAGTTTTTAATTTTAGAATGACAAGGGTTATTATGTCACCGTTATATCACACTGAACTTTTTTTTGTCCAACCTTAAACAAAAGCAACGATTGAGCCAAAATCCAAGTACGATGTTTTTCATGATCTTCATTCTTCAGCTAATTTTACTGTACAGGTAAAACATAAAATTCACCTATTTACATTTATGAAAAAAGGGCGCTGGATACCGTTAACTATAAAAAAGGGAAAAAAACAATGGTCAATATTTACACAGCGAAACGAGTTTCCTAACTGACCGCTAGTTTCGAAAGGGTCTAAGCGCTGACAACGGGTCGGGACTTAGGTCGTTTCGAGATACATTGGATATAGGTATAGTCAGATACAGGGTAGAGGTTCCGCATCGTTAAAATCAGTTTTATGTCGACCGAAGAAAGTTTTTATCGGATTGCTATAAAGTGTGATCGTTAGTGTTGCCGGCGAGATATTTGCAGAGATCCGTATTTTATCCTTAAAAAAGGGTGCTAAGCCGTAAACTATTAAAACAAAAAGAACAAAATATACTAAAGAGGTACTACGACTGTGTTAGATTATCGTCAACTTGATAATATCGTATACCTACTTATTTAGAAGCTGTTAAATTTTGAAAACGTTAACATGAAATCATAAGCTAATGGAGTGGACACACATACACACACACACAGAGACACACAAACACACACACACTCACACAAAAACACACACACACACACAGACACACACATACACACACAGACACGTCTAACTTATAACGCCCCGTAGTTGTTGCGTTAGGGGTTGAAATGTATGTAACCTATTTATATCTGGGAGCATTTTACTCTAATGTGTGATAACCTCGAAAGCAACAGAATTTAATATAATATAAAATTAATTACTTCACCTAAGTAATTGTTTAAATAGGTACAAAGTTTCAAGTAATTTTATTAAGTAAACATACTGAGGAAAGTTTATTTCAAACATCGCTACGTTTCTAAAGCATAATATTGAAATAGAAATAAAACAGTATTAAAGTAACTTCAGCACGCATTTATTGCGTTTTAAATAGACTATTTTTATTAAAAAGAAACAAATTTAAACGGATTTAACTCTTGTCAGCTCAGTTGTGCTACGATTATGGAAACTGTAAAGGTTCCGACACGTCAGCCAATAAAATAAAATACGCTAGTTAAATCCATCTTAAGTAGTTACATTCCAATGTATAATAACCGCGAAGGCATCAGAAATTATTAGACTATTTTTAACTCATAATATTTTGTACCTATATATAACTAATAATACTATTAAGTTTTTAAAACATCAGCATCAATATGTACTTACACATGAAAGAGTTAAATCCATTATAATTTGGAATAAAACACATGAGTGTAACGGATTCAACTCGCGTATTCTTTATTTTATTACTTGAAAACTTTACAGCACCCACATTCGTAGCCAACTGAGCTGATGGTAGTGTAACATTAAAAAGATTTAAAGTTGTTTCAATTCATTATATCTATACCAACCTTTAAAAAAAAAAGGTGACTTAATGAATGACATATCAACGCAGGGCCTAAACTATAAGGGTTAAAAACTTAACATTATGCATAGGGAAAGGCTCACTAAGAAAGGATATATAAGAAAATTCACCCCCTAAAGGGGTAAAACGGGGTGCTCGTGCGTAGATAAAGTCGTGTGCAGACGCTAGTGTGTAAGAATCGCGAAAGCGAGAGAAATGATCATAGTTGACTGACAAAGTAAATAGTAAAATTGGAATGAAACAACGATTAACGGATTTAACTAGCGTATTTTTATTTTATTTTATTTGTTGACGTTTCGGATTCTTTACAGTTTCCATAATCGTAGCACGACTGAGCTGACAATAGTCTAACGCTAAAGTGACTGCATCCTTGAAATCCACTCCGAGAAATCATTATGGAAACTGTAAAGAATCCGAAACGCCAGCAAATAAAATAGAATAAAAATACGCGAGTTAAATCCGTTAATAGTTGTTTCATTCCAATGTGTAATAACCGCGAAAGCATCAGAAATTATTATAAATAGTAAAATGTATATATTCTACAGAACCACCCAAACGATTGTTTTCACATTTCGGTTATTTTATTACATTCAAATTTTCTCGGAGTCATAAAAAAGGATCAAGGCCTAGCCTAGACCGTAAACAAGCCATTCACCTAGAATTCAATAAAAGATAAAAAGGAAAAAGTGTTTCGAATTCAATTGTTGTAAATAGTTTAGTTGGAAACAATAATATGATTGGAATGAAACAACTATTGACGGATTTAACTAGCGTATTTTTATTTTAAAGAAACGCTTTAAGGAACACAGTAGAAAGTCACTTTTTAGGACAATTATGTATTTACAATGAGTAAAAATATATCATAACATAGGTAAACATTTTTAAATTAATAATTTCTGATGCCTTCGCGGTTATTACACATTGGAATGAAACAACTATTAACGGATTTAACGTTACTTTAGCGTTAGACTATTGTCAGCTCAGTCGTGCTACGATTATGGAAACTGTAAAGAATCCGAAACGTCAGCAAATAAAATAAAATAAAAATACGCGAGTTAAATCCGTTAATAGTTGTTTCATTCCAATTTTTAAATTACAACTTATACAAAACAAAAACCAAAAAAAATTAAATTAAAAATTAACACTAAAAATCAAATATTATAACAATAATATGAATAACATAGGCTACTTACGCTCTGTCACTTATAAATTCCAAGAATATCCCCTTAATTATCTGACTCTGTGTTAGATTATAAATAATCCCTTCCCTACTAATATTATAAATGCGAAAGTAACTCTGTCTGTCTGTCTGTTACGCTTTCACGCTAAAACTACTGGACCGATTTAAATGAAATTTGGTATAAGTAAAGAAAGTCTGGAGCATGAGAAAGGACATAGGCTACTTTTTAACCGACTGCAAAAATGGATGAGTTCTACGCGGACGAAGTCGCGGGCAGAAGCTAGTTATCTATAACATAATAAGCCTTATCACTATCACTTCATCACGTCTAGTATCATTACTACATACTATAAAACAAAGTCGCTGTCGCTGTTTGTCCCCATGTATGCTTAAATCCAACGGATTTTGAAGCGGTTCTTTTTAATAGATAGAGTTATTCAAGAGGAAGGTTTATAGCACCCGAGTAAAGCTGGGGCGGGTAACTAATCCCTACTAATATTATAAAGAGGAAAGTAACTCTGTTAGTCAGTCTGTTACGCTTTCCCGCTTAAACCTCTCAACCGATTTTGATGAAATGACAACATAATATTTTTTATTAATTAGGTCAATTAGCTTGTTTTCAATGGCGTACAAAAACTTTTTTCGCTTCCGAACCTTTTAAAAACATCTTACAAAAATAATAATTTCCCTGTATAGTTGGAAATTAAAACTGCAGTATGCCGCAACGATATTACCGGCAGAAGCGGAAAGCGCCACGGTCTGCAATTAAGAAAAAAAAACTTTCAAACTTTATTATAACGCAATCGAGGTCGCATTATGGGAAAAAAATGCGATATTTTTTTAAAAGACTATTAATTACTCAAATGACATCATAATATATCATAATAAATATGACATTATTATTATTTTGTTATTGTTAAAAACATGACATTTTGCACAGGGTGTCTTCTATAACGTAAGGGAGTACTAAGAAATGATCCTTGAAAATTTACCCCCTCAGTGGGTAAAACGGGGGTGTTTATCGTATGCAAACAAAGTCGCGTGCTGCAGCTATCTTGCATACGCAGGGATTTTATTTTTGAAAATCCCTTACTAAAACCCAACGAGAGTCCTTTTGGCTGTGCGTAGGTACTTCTATACTCTATACTAATAAATAAAAAGGAAAGTTTTGTTTGTTTGTTTGAATTGAATAGGCTTCAAGATGACTGGACCGGTTTTAAAAAATCTTTCACTGTTGGGAAGCTACATTATTGCCGTGCGAAGCCAGGGCGGGCCGCTAGTGTATAATATAGATAAGCCATTTGATCTGAACTTCGTCCGAAAGACCACAAACGGCACAAGCAGTCACATCTGGCGAACTTCACTATACTCGGGAGACCGTAAAACTTGCAATAAGCATAGATTTAGGATCATCATAGATGCGGTCAAAGACGAGGGTGAGCAGGATAGCAAGATACACGTCAATATAAGAAAAAAGAGATAGAAGCATAGAATTTGACTGCCTTAACTGAGCTTCTTTTCTACATGAAAAACATTATTATAATGAAATCTGTAAGTTACACTGAGATTTTTTTTTTATAAGTAAGTACTGCTAAAGTACGAATGTTGAATCATTTATAGTATAATCATTTCTGATGACTTCGGTTATAACACATTGGAATGAAACAACTGTACACGGATTTAACTCGCGTATTTTATTTTAGCTGACGTTTCGGAACCTTTACAGATTCCATAATCGTAGTCTTTAGCGTGAGACTTTTGTCAGCTCCGAAACTTTAGCTAATAAAATAAAATACGGTTTCATTCCAAGGTATAATAATTGCGAAGGCATCACAAATTGTTATAGAGTTAAGTTTTATTTAAAATAACATAATATTAATCATAATGCCTACCTACCTTTATACTTAACTAGCTTCTGCCCGCGACTTCGACCGCGTGGAACTCCTCCTTTTTTGCAGTCGGTTAAAAAGTAGCCTATGTCCATTCTCAGGCTCCAGACTTTCTTTGTACCAAATTTCATTTAAATCGTCCAGTAAATTTAGCGTGAAAGCGTAACAGATAGACAGACAGTTACTTTCGCATTTATAATATTAGTAGGGATAAAAGTGTTCAAAAATTAATATACGCGAATTAAATCCATTATATTTTATTCCACCGTGTCTATTATATTATTAACTCTGTGCCATCAACCACCTTAATGCAGTCGGACTGACGGCGGTTAGGAACTTCAAATGAAATATTTAATTAACAACATACTTTGAGAAATACGTGTTTACCTACTTTGTCTGTTATATAATATTCCTGCAGGTAAATTAGACTTTAAGGAGGCCTCCTTCTTTTTATTTAAAACTAGCTTCTGCCCGCGACTTTGTCTTTTCTCAGGCTTTCTTTGTACCAAAATTCATTTAAATCGGTCCAGTAGTTTTAACGTGAAAGCGTAACAGACAGACAGACAGACAGAGTTATTTTCGCATTTATAATATTAGTATGGATTGTATTTTATACTAACATAATAAAGAGGAAAAGCTTCTTTGTTTGGATTGAATAGGCTCCTAAACTAGTGGACCGATTTGAAAAATACTTTCTCTTTTGGAAAGCTACACTATTCCCGACTTATAAAAAGGAATCCGGGCGAAGCAGGGGCGGGCCGCTTGTGTATTATAATTAGGTAGGTACTTATTTCATTTGGCTTTAATAGTAAGTAATGATAATTAATAAGAAATATCTGTTATGTGTTTGGGATTAAATTAACTTAAACCGATGAATTTGTTTTGACTAAAAATTGTATTTTTTTAAATAGTAATTAAGATTATTTTAAAAATATTAGCTGACAATAGTCTAACGCTATTCAGCTACGATATAAGTCGTGCTACGATTATGGAAACTGTAAAGAATCCGAAACGTCAGCAAATAAAATAAAATTTAGTTAAATCCGTTAACAGTTGTTTCATTCCAATGTGTAATAACCGCGAAGGCATCACAAATTATTATTTCTTAATCTTGTTTTATATACCAACTAGCTTCTGCCCGCGACTTCGTCCGCGTGGACCTCCTCCTTTTTTGAAGTTGGTTAAAAAGTAGCCTATGTTCTTTCTCAGGCCCCAGACTTTCTTTGTACCAAATTTCATTTAAATCGGTCCAGTAGTTTTAGCGTGAAAGCGTAACAGACAGACAGACAGAGTTACTTTCGCATTTATAATATTAGTTAGGATAAACGTCAATTTATTTCTATTGGATGTCCAACTTTGTTGATTCGTACTGACGCTCTTCATTCCCGAACCCCTCTTTCGTAATAGGAGCGGACAGTAACTGAATTTGACCGTCGGATTAAAGAATAAAACCCTAGGACCGTGAAATATCAAAAATCCAAGGTCGAGTAGTGCCGTCCCTTTCTACTGATGGAATTGTAATAAGTATGAATGAGACGGAGGTAATTACGTCAGCTATGTCAGTTCATTTGCAATTTGTAGTAGTTTAGGTTATGGTTTAGAAAATAGATTTAATTTTAAAATATAAATATCTCGTGTCAAGGTGTTTTGTAAGTGTTTCCAAACTCCTCCGATACGGCTGGACCGATTTTTGTGAAAATTTGTGTGCATATCGGGTAGGTCTGAGAATCGACCAACATCAATTTTTCATAGCCATTTTTATTTTTCATTTTGAGACAAAGCTTTAGAATTATTTTTTTATGTTTCCGTATTAAAAAATACATACAACTTGAATTTAATTTCTTCTGTAAGTACCTATTTTGTACTTTTTAACTTAGTATAAAAAATCCCATTTTTCGTGTTTCTTTCTTTACTCATGATTTACAAACTTCTCTACAACTGTCAAACTATCCTACAGTCGATAACTAACTACTCGATTTCGGCGCCGTGTAAATAAATCCCGAATGGTCCCGTAACTGATACGGGAGAGAGTTTGTCGAAATTTGCCGGGATGAGCCGGGGAGCCTGGGGAACTTGCGAGTAACAACGCAGCATGTACGTGACCGGACTAGCAGCCTGCCGGGTTAAAACAGCTGGCTCAATTTTTAATCAAATCAATAAAAAAAACCTTAAAAAGTGGAAAATCTATTAAAATCACATTTTAATCAGTTTTTGCCTCTGAAGTAATCTTTATACACACAGCACAGAGGAGTGGGAAGTAAGAGAGTAGGCCACTCAACTCGTCATGCCGCACGTTGTGACTCAATCTCCTCGTCATGCACCCAAGGGCGTAGCTAGGCACGTCCCCCCTAGAAGTAACAGGTTTTGATTCCCTTGCGAGTGTCGAAAATTACCTTAGACTTTATTTATTTGGCATACTTTTATTCTTAGTTTGCCTACGTTTACCTCTCCCTACACCCTGAGCAATATCCTAGCTACCTACTATTATGGTTGCATGCACTGCTCTAATATAATATTTCAGTTTTTAATGCGAATCAAAGAGTCTCCAAGCGAAACGTTGCGATGAATTACACGAATAGAGTGTGACCAGGGCCTAGATAAGGTGCCAACGTTCAACGTTAACGTTAAACGAAATGACCAAAGTTTATGGGATTTGACATCAGCGAACGTTTGTGACGTACGTGTCAGTCGTGACAGCGTTAACTTTGAACGTTGGCACCTTGTCTAGGCCCCCAGAGACGCAACATCGCGGCAGTACGAAGAGTATAGTATGACTGAGGCAATAAGTTTAGGCATGAAAAAAATTACCTGTTCAGTAATTACTTTCATGCCTAAATTTATAATACCTTATGACTACAAGCCTTGTAAAAACTTGTGACTTAGCTGGAATACCTGCGCTATCCCACGGGTAAGCCAGTCTACTTCAAAATTTACATACTAAGCCAGGCAAAGGCGCTCTTTTTTACAGCTTAAAATAAAGACAGATTCTTAATGTCTCCTTTGACGTCAATTGAGGGTGAAAAGGGATCGTATGCCCATTGAATAAATACCATTTTTAAATATTTATCAGGGCCTGTGTCCGCCATCAAAGCATTAAATGAAAGGAATATTTTCGTATACTTACTTAGGTAATATTAAGAAGAAGTTATCCAATGGTAGCCAGTAAGTGGTATAAGTCTATGTGACATCATTCTATAATCAAATTATGGGGGGTGAATGAATGTCTACAAATATACACAAGTGGGGTGTCGAATGAAAAAGGAACATGTACATTGTGAAATTGAATAGTTATAACGAAAATCGGTTAAGTCGTTATAAAATTATTTCCATAAAAGCTTGTTTTTAAAAGGTTAAGCCTAAGGTAGATTAAATATTAATTTATTACCTTCTGTATAATAATATATTATGATACTTATTAGATTCATTGATTGTCCAATAATCACAAAATATATAATTTTAATTATTATGCCAAATACAAACGCACATAAGTACAAAGAGTTTTTTAAGAACTATAAGAGTATGCAATTTAATAACATTAATTTGATAATATTACGTCGCCCTATTTTGAGGGTAGATTTTTAATTTTACTGTATAGACGTCCAATACATGAAAAACAATATTGACCATCCAAAGTTAATAAAAACGAGAAGCAACATAAAAACTTGTCTCAACTATTAACTTCATATGATAAATTGTCTCGTCGAAATCTTGTCATGTCCGTGTCTTCGTCTCAAAATTCAAAAATTGGTAACATTGTAGACAGCGAGATATCTTGCCATGTTGATCTTATTTCTTCATGTCGACTACGAAACAATATCGACACGACAAACCTTCTTTTCAACAACGTTCTCAATAATGTCAACAAAATGTCAACTTGACAGTTCATCATAGTCTCGAAGGAGTTCGAAACAATCTTTTTTCCTCGACATGGTGATGGTTCCAATCAATCAGCCAGTTCTCGCACGGAACTCGTTCGTAGTGAAAAGTTTTTTAAAAAGTCTATTGCAAACGTTACCTTTTATCAAACTTAATTCAAGTTTGTAGCTTAGGAAAATCAATACGTATATTTTACGATTTATAAGGTTGGTATTAAACTTTATGTAAATCAGTAGTACCTACCAATTGGAATAAAACAATTATATATTTTATTTTTGTTCCAAAACTTTACATTTAATAATAATATATTTGTATCAGCTCAGGCTGAGGATAGTGTAAGGTAAAATGTGCTCAGTCATGATACGAATATGTAAACTGTAAAGTTTTTGAAACTTCAGCAAATATAATAAAATCCGCGAGTTAAATCCGTTATAGTTGTTTCATTACAACATGTGATTGCGTTAAATTTTTTCATTAAATTATTTATAATAGATTAGAATTACAAAAGTAACAAATTGCTTATTGAAAAAAAATGTTTTTTAATAAAACAACATTTTATCGGAGAACACAGATCTCGTAACAGATGTCATATTTACAAGCCCAGATAAGAATATTTCCAATTTAATTATTTCCTTACCTTGAAAGGCTGAATTAATTTCTTTACAATTCCCTCGCCTATAGATTCCTTGAAAAATGTTTTCCCCATCAAGATATCCGAATCGAATATTTCTAACCACTTCCATAAAATAACAGAACACAAAACCCCTCGTTTTACGTTTCCAGCCTTTTTACTTCGGTTTCTTAAAATATGAATTTGCCAGCCATTCGGCTGAATAGGTGAATTTTCTCCTTACTTTGTCCGCTTTTGTTGTCAGTCGGGAAATGTTTTTCTTAAGTGGCAACATCGGTGGCATTCAGTACCTTTAACATTTTCATGTTTCTGTAAATGAAACGTTTAAGAAAATTTATTGTAATTTCTGATGCCTTCGCGGTTATTATACATTGGAATGAATCATCTTTAACGGATTTAACTCGCGTATTTTATTTTATTGGCTGACGTTTCGAAGCCCTTACAGATTCCATAATCGTAGCACGACTGAGCTGACAATAGTCTTATGCTAAAGTGATGATACCTATATATATTTATTGTTTGAGAGGGAAATGCGTTTATTCTATTTCGACACCGAATTTCGGAAAAGTTTCAAATATAGACAGGATTACTGGATGAAAACTAACGTATTTTTGAGAATGAAACAACTACAAACGGATATAACATTTCCATCATCCATCCTCAGCCCATCGCAGTCCACTGCTGGACATAGGCCTCTACAATTGCACGCCACTGTGCTCTATCTTGGGCTGCTTGCATCCAGCTCCTGCCAGCCATCTTACGCAAATCGTCACTCCACCTTGCATGAGGACGTCCTACACTACGCTTGCCGAGACGCGGTCTCCACTCCAGAACACGTTTACTCCAACGGTTATCAGTTCTTTGGCTAATATGGCCAGCCCTTATCCACATTTAATATTTAATGTTCTTTAAACTAGCTCTATCTGACTTCAACGCTGGCTGTACAATAAAATTATATTTCAATTCAAAGACCTCATAATTATTACAGAGTATTTTGTCAACATTATTTAACAGATAATGTCAAAAACACAACCAATATTATAACGTCAAAGTTGAGATGAACTCGTTTTGATACTTGTTTAACTTAAGGGGCCCATTTTGGTTAGAAAAATCAAATAAATCACAAACAATTCTCACTTTTATACGTTACTTTAAAGCACTTTACTTCCCCTAGTTACTGAGTTAGGCGGTAGAAATAACACGCGGCCACTGTGTGAGCGGATTTCTTTTTTTTATTTATCCTTACTAATATTATAAATGCGATAGTAACTCTGTCTGTCTGTCTGTCTGTCTGTTACGTTTTCACGCTAAAACTACTGGACCGATTTAAATGAAATTTGGTACAAAGAAAGTCTGGAGCCTGGGAAAGGACATAGGCTACTTTTTAACCGACTGCAAAAAAGGAGGAGTTCCACGCGGACGAAGTTGCGGGCAGAAGCTAGTACAAAATATTTTTTGAGTCTTCTGCATTGGCGTGCATTCCATTCAGGCAATGCCAAAAATGTATAGAGTGCCTGCCCTGACGCCGTTTGCACAATCCGCTCTGGCCGCATCTAATCCTGTCATGTAATTGTTTTTAAATAAGAAAAGTGATATCCCGGTTAATTTACATTTAAATGCAACAACTTTACCTAATAGGTTTAACTGTCAAACTAAAGTTAGCTACGAATATAGGAACTGAAAAGTTTTTAGAAACGTCAACGTGCAGGAAACTGAGCCTTTACAGTAACACTATAGTGTCAAATCAATGTACCTATAATAACAATCAGAAATTATTCTATCATTTCAATTGTCTTTTTTTTGTTCATTTCTCAGTCCGCTAAGACTAAATACCTCCCCTTTTACCTAATGGTTCCCCCTCCTTAAGTCACGTTCAAGCAACATCGGACCCGTCTTATTTAATTAAAAAAATATATACATTAGAATAAATTTTAACAGCATTCCACGGCAGGACGAGAAATTATTTAGGGAGCCGTTTTTTGAAACACCCTGTGTAATGAATTTCGTTTATATTACAATTTCGCTTATTAAATTTTTCTATTGTAATTAGATGAGGTAAGAATGTGTTTAGAATTTGTATTATATAGTTCTTGATGCTTAAAATCATGTGCGTGCACATAATATAGGCTACCTAAACTGCCTACCCTGTCTACATATAAGTACCTCACTGAATGCATGTAGATCACTACATAGTATAAAACAAAGTCGTTGTCGCTGTCTGTCCATCCCTATGTAAGTATACTTAAATCTTTGAAATTACGCAACGGATTTTCAAACGGTTTTTTTAATAGACATAGTGATTCAAGATGAAGGTTTAAGTATAATACCCGTGTGAAGCCGGGGCGAGTCGCTAATCCTTACTAATATTATAAATGCGAAAGTAACTCTGTCTGTCTGTTACGCTTTCACGCTAAAACTACTGGACCGATTTAAATGAAATTTGGTACAAAGAAAGTCTGGAGCCTGAGAAAGGACATAGGCTACTTTTTAACCGACTGCAAAAAAGGAGGAATTCCACGCGGACGAAGTCGCGGGCAGAAGCTAGTAAGTAATATATACTTAAATAAAAGATTTGGGTCGTTTCCATAATATCCGGAAAATTATCTAGTAGGTACCTAAGCTTTTTGACTCATAAAATAAGCTTTATATAACTAGTTACTCGATAATAATTATCAAATATCGCTTAAATACGTAACAAACATATTATTATAATTTAAATATTTAATAGATACCTAACGAATTTAAAGAATGAATTTAAATGTGACGACTTAGATTTAATGCAGCATAGAAAATTATGTCTTTAATTTAGATTACCCATGTCACTACTATTCCTAAAGATATAGGTACCTAGTTATAATAGTAGGTACATAATATTATCTTTCTAATGAAAAACGTAAAAAATTGCCTCACTTTAATCATCCTTAAAACAACGTCATCTACTACTCGCCAATGAAAACAAGAATCAAACAATTAAATCATTCTTACACTTCGTTGTTAAACTTTAAGGGTTTTTCGTTAGATGGCGCTGATATAAGAAAACATTGTAAACAGCGCCATCTAGTAAGTCTTGATGAAGTTACCATGACATTTTCCTGAAACAACCATGTAATTTTTGCCAGAGGTCTATGTTTAATGAATTCTGTCATGTTATATCTCACCAATGAGAAGTTAACTTATTGTTTTTTTATTAGTGGAATGTAGATACCTACCTATTTGTATTTTAGCTAGGTAATGACTTGCGCTAAAATCTTATAGATGTCGCTAGGTGTAATATTTTTAACTTCAGTAAGCACGATAAAAGTTTCAACAATAATTTACTTAAGTACCTCACCATTAAAGTGGTAGATTATGTATAATTTATAATCTATAGGTACCAACACGCCAACTCGCTATTTAAGGATACTGTTTTTTATTTAATGTTTTTTCCTCTAAGTGTATAATTATATAGGTAGGTACTTATCTACATTTTAGTGGTAATTAATGCTATTAATTATTTGTTATCCTGCTGGTTAATGTGATGAGCACTGGCATCTGTACCTGAGTCTTGTATGTCTTATTTATATGTATTTATGTATATTTATCCGTTGTCTAGCACCCATAGTACAAGCTTTGCTTAGTTGGGGTCTAGTACAATTGGTGTGAATTGTCCAAAGATATTAAAAAAAAAAAAAATCTGTTAAGGTGTTAAAGCATGAAATAGGTAATAACAAACTTCTATACAACCTTGCTAATATTCGCATCTACAATTCTTGTAGGTTCCATGCACAGTCAAAATAAAAAAGTTTTTATTATTATGATAATTATTAATTTTATTATACCTATCTATTTATATCAATAATACTTTATAACATTATCGCACATCGAAAGTCTTTTAGAATTTCGAAGTCAAAATAAAAATAATTACTTAAAAGCTAGGTATTACATTTTTAACTTAATATAACAATTTATGTTAAACATTAGAATAAAACTTATAGGTAAGTAGTTGTTTTTATATCGCATTTGTATATATTTTTTTTATACTAAGCTATCAAAAACTATACAATTTTTTATATTCGTAGGTATCCGACTGAGTTGACGAAAGTCAAGCCACTACCATAGTCTAAAAATAACACACCGACATGAGTTAAATCCATTGTTGTTTTTTTTACATAATATGTAGGTACTTACCTACTTACCGCGAAGGCATCAGAAACATTCTGTGTTAAAAAAATCACGTTACAACATCATCTAGAACTTGGTATAGAGTTTTACTAAATATTTTGTCTATTTTACTTAGTTTTATACGATTCATAGCTTCTTTCAAAACAATGATAACGTCAAAAATATATCAAGTGCCTTTGTTCGTGCTATTTTTGACGCTCCATTTTTCAACTGTATTTTAGTTACCTATTTACATTGGTACCTACATTAGTTTAGTACCTAGGTACATTACTTTTACAAAATAAGCATGTTGTGTTTGCCTATACTTAGCATCTAGACCTAAGTTTTCTCTCATATTTAAATAATGTAGTTATTGATATAATAAACTCTGGGCCTACCTGATAAATAAATAAATATTAAGGTGAAGGCACCTGTTAAATAAACACTTATAGTTCTATCTCCATTGCACTGGAAATATGCTGCCTACTACCAACATCAAAATTCTGTTGCAACAAACTCCTTTTTATAAACTTGAAATATATAAATCCAGATATTATAAAGATCAATACCATACACATTATTGTAACTACAAGGCATCCACCTACAAAGTATAAAGCAGTTTTCAAATCATCATAATTTAATTTTCCATTTAAACTATTGAAATCTTGATTCCGTATTAAATCTGTTTTTGTCGAATTGTTGAGTTCTGCATTTATTGATATATTATGTTCTTTAGTGTCCGATGAATTACTATAACAACTGATGCCATCAACGTTCTCAGTATGATAGTTTGGTTTTTCAGCTTTCACAAAAACATAATGAATATTAAACATTTTTTGTGAATGCAAATACAATCTTTTCCAATTCACAAGGTCCTCACAAATTAGCTTATTACCACCTATGGCCAGTTCTTGTATATTAGCTGATCGGATCTCGTCAAAATTTAAATGTTCTATCACATTGTCTTCAAGAGAAATTTCACGTACATGATGAACATTGTGGAAAATAATTGGCTTAAAGCTATGTAATATATTATTGGATAGATTCAGTCGCAACAGATTATGTATTCCGTCAAAGGCCCCAAACTGTAGTACTTTTAAACGATTGTTATGTAAATTAATTATTTCTAAATTAGGTGTGTCGAAAAATGTTCCTGGACTTATAGATGATATGATATTGTTGCTTAAATCGAGCATATTTAACGATGAAAGATTAGAAAAAGAGGACTTATCCACAAAGCGTAACATGTTTGATTGCAAATTTAAAATTTCTAAAGACAAAATTGTTGATACTTGGACATCATTAATATTTGCAATATTGCACCATGACAATTCCAAATTAGCAATAAAATATTTTATAGAATTATCAAATTTGAATGGCTTCTGAACGTTACTTAAAGAAACTACTTTAAGCGAGGACAAATTGGTAAACACTCTAGTATTAAGTAATAAATCTGAATTAAAAGATAAAATTAAATGCGATAGTTTTTCATCGGTGACAAAGGCGTCATGATCAATTTGTACAACATAATTATTCTCCAAGTTTACTTTTGACAACTGTGTCAAATCTAAAAATGTCACATTCGTTATTTCTTTAAGCTTATTGTCGTTAAGATACAGTTCCTTTACACATTTTAAATGTGAATTGTTAACCGTGAATGTATTTAACAGATTATGAGACAAATCTAGTACCTCTATTGCTCCTGTATCATTAAAAACGTTAAATGCTAATGATGTAAGGTCACCATACGATGCGTTGAATAATTGAAGACTTATCATTCCTTCAAATGCATTATCTTGATAAGTACTTAATTTTGTATACATCATATCCAATTTGATTGTAGAATATAAACCTCGAAACGTATAGGGCATGATAATATTCGAAAATGGATTGTCATTTAAAAATATAAACTCCAAATTGTACAACTCCTCAAATGATTTTGCTTCTATGTCCTGAATATCATTATAAGACA
This sequence comes from Polylopha cassiicola, assembly GCA_038024825.1. Classification (NCBI taxonomy): domain Eukaryota; kingdom Metazoa; phylum Arthropoda; class Insecta; order Lepidoptera; family Tortricidae; genus Polylopha; species Polylopha cassiicola. The sequence continues at coordinate 1,748,971 of CP149060.1, read as the reverse complement.
AATCAATCGTTTTTAATTGAGACAAATTTTTAAACATAAAAACAGTTATTCTCTTTAAGAAATTGTTCTTGATGCTAATATTGGAGAGATTTTTTAACGTTTTGGTATCAAATTCTATTGTTTCCAATTTATTGTAAGATAAGTCTAAACTTACAAGAGCCTCCATAGATTTAAAAGATTGTTTATCGATTGAATTAATTGAATTACGGCTGAGGTTAAAATATTTTAGCTTGGGTTCTAATTTAAAAAACAGTTCAGAACCCAATGCAACAATATTGCCCACGCTTAGGTCTAGTTCTTCAACGTAGATTCCAAGTAACATGCGCTTATCCAATATTCCTGACAAGGTGTTTCCCATTAACTTAATATTTGTTACGTTGATATTTTTGAAACTGTCGAATTCAATTTTACAAATGTGATTATTTGATACATCAAGACTTCTAAGCTTGTAATTATTAACAAACATTGTTTTTGATATCACTTTAAGTTTATTGTTACTGAGATCGATATCTTCGACGCTTTCTAAATTATAAAATGATTTATCTGCAATAAGATTTATATCGTTTGAACTAATGTTAAGTTTTAGCAATTTTAACATTGATCTAAAATTGTTCTCCTGGATAGATTCTATGTAGTTATGGTCTAAATACAAACTCTGTAAATTGACAAACCTTGCTAAATTTAATCCTAAATGTGTTAATAGATTGTTTGACAAATGCAGCGTATTGAGTTTTGATAAACCTTCGAAACTAAGAATATTTATATTCTTAATTAAATTGTTTGATATATTTAAAGTTCGCAGATTAGATAATGCAACAAAATAATTATTGGGTATTTCTTCAATCAAATTATGACTTAAATCTATAATATCCAACATTAATTGTGATTGTTTCTTGGATACAAGCTCACCTTCTAAAGTTACCACAGAATTGTAAGATACGTTAAAACTTTTCAACATTTCAAAATTAGCCAATGTTTCTAGATTAATAGTAGCTATAACATTTCGAGAAAAATCTAAAACTTGTATGTTTGACGATATACCCGAAAGTATTGGTTGTAGTAATTCCAATTTCCCATTTGTTACTGACAATTCAGTAATGTGGTCATTCGTAACAACATCTAAGTAGTTGCTTGCATTTGTAATACTTAATTTAAACCAATAATCATCTCGTATCTTTTCAAACCCGATTCCTCTTCCATATATATCTTTTTCATAGCTTATGTAATCTCTGCAGCTCCAGGTAGATAATAATTTTTCTAAATAATCCCCCACATCAGTAGAACAGTAGATATGTCCGATACAAGTGGGGGATCTTTCTTCCGTGTGTATAAAACAACTTTTTGCTTGAGATGCTAGTACGAGCATGAAAGCTAGTATCACACGGCTGTCGCACATTCGACCTGTAATAACAATTGAAATTTTATGAAATACTAGCTTCTGCCCGGACTTCGTCCGCGTGGAACTCCTCCTTTTTTGCAGTCGGTTTAAAGGATGTCCTTTCTCAGGCTCCAGACTTTCTTTGTACCAAATTTCATTTAAATCGGTCCAATAGTTTTAGCATGGAAGCGTAACAGACAGACAGAGTTACTTTTGCATTTAAAATATTAGTAGGGATTTACACATTATAATTTCTGATGCCTTCGCAGTTATTACACATTGGAATGAAACAATTATAAACGGACTTTAGCGTTAAACTATCTTCAGCTTAGCCGTGCTACGATTATGGAAACTGTAAAGGCACTGAAACGTCAGCCAATAAAATAAAATGCGCAAAATCAGTTTATAGTTGTTTCATTCCAATCTTCACATTTAACCGAACTCTTCAAAAGTTTAATTATTAAAAAGTTTGCACATAACACAAATGGGACTTTCATAAATAGAAAATAACACATATAAATAAATTAATTTTGAAATAAACTATTTACAAAATAATAGGTACTTACTTAAGTATATAATATTTTGCATCATTACAATAGTACATTACGCACCGAGGCCAGTAAAATAAAAAATGTCTCAGATCACATATAATTGTCGTCCGAGGCGAAGCCGAGATTGACAAAAATGTGATCTGAGGCTTTTATATTTTACTGGCCGAGGTCAGTAAGTATACTATTTTTCTGTTCGACGAAGCCAGAAAGCGGAAATTTCATTTAGCGAAGCAGCCACAAAGTAGGCGCTTTCTGGCCGAAGGACGGAAAATGTCACTTACAATTGGCACTCTTTAATTTCATTTGTGTTATCTTTTAAATACAAATTTACGTGAGTTTTATAAAGCTAAAAATATACTAACCCATCATTATATCGGTACACAGGTTGTTTGTATATTTACACTATAGGTAAATTCACTGTTTTAATATTTAGTAGTTACTCTCTATGTACATCGTTACATACTGACTGTTAACATATTCTCATATTAAATCTTATCTACTTAGCTGACCGGATGGAAAATAATCGTTGTTTACATAAATAAAAAAATGTTTGTTACAATTTACAATAAATATTACTTACAATCGGGTTATTGCAATACTAAGGCCTAAAGTAGTTCTTAACCTTTTTACCCTTATGACCTATTAAGGGTCACCGATTTTACCCCTCCTTCCAACGACGAACTTGCCCGCTACTCGGAGCTACGCTATGCTCAGATTTGTCAGTTTGAAATTCGGTGTTGAAGACAACTATCTACCAGTTGATTGTTATCCCCGCGGAATTCTCTCATTAAAATGAACACCTCTGTAAACACCTATGTTCCACAAATAAAACACTTTGACTTTGACTTTGGAATACAAGTTTACCCCCGCGGGGGTAATTACCCCCTGGTTAAGTACCCAGGCCCTAAGTGGTAACTTTACCCAACCAAATTTTAAAAGTCTAATTCGTTTGTTTCATAAAACTACTTACACCTGATTATATTTGTTACAATCTATACTTTGTTTTACTAAAATAGTGTAACATTTCGAAATATTTTGTTACTCCATTTAAGACTCTAAATCTGCACATTTAAATGTGAATTCACGTGACACATTTCGAGATGTCAAAAAGACTGACATAATTATCAACTCGGGGCCTAAACTATAAGGCGCAATTGCACGTTCTCGAATTAGCCACTAACACGGGCTTAACGGAATAATTCTGACGGTCATCAGTACAACAACTGTCAATTGCACGCAATTTGGGCCTAAAAGGCTTTGAGACGTGAAATTTTTCATATGTCCTTTTATCGTAAGAAAGGGAATAAAAATTACAGGCTACAAGCCTCTCACGATGCGATTCAGGATGTACTTCAATGGATGGAATTTCAGATATTCACCCCCTAGGAGTCGGATTTTATATAATAGATTGCTATGAGAATCAAATAAATAAATAAATAAAGTTAATATTAGAAACTATTTAATTAGGTACCTACTTACTTTTGCAATATTATATTATTTAAGGGGAAAAAAGGGGCAGGTAGGTAGGTGTATCAGGTAAAAATGATTTTTTTAATATTACTTATAACAATTTATTTGCAAATATGGACAATCAAAACATAATTAGTGAAATTTTTGCTAGTCACTAAACAGCGACCTGATCGATGCGAACAAACAAAACGAATGCTAATTGTATAGAACTGACAAGAAACTAACGATAACGTTGAACGTTGGCACAAAAATGTATGGGGTTTGACATCTGCGAACGACTCGACAAACGATCGCGGATGTCAAATCCCATACATTTTTGTCGTTTCGTTTAACGTTAACGTTGAACGTTGGCACCTTGTCGAGGCCCTCTGACGTACGTTAAAATGAATTCCATAAAATTTAGCATTTTTGTTTTCTTCATTCGCTATTACCAATTAGCACTTATCTAGGGCGATTGCACAGATCAGGATTTGACAGATATCCTTATTATTATAAATGACAAGTATAGTACATTACGCACCGAGGCCAGTAAAATAAAAAATGTCTCAGATCACATGTAATTGTCGTCCGAGGCGAAGCCGAGGTTGACAAAAATGTGATCTGAGGCTTTTTTATTTTACTGGCCGAGGTCAGTATACTATTTTTCTGTTCGACGAAGCCAGAAAGCGGCAATTTCATTTAGCGCAGCGGCCACAAAGTTGGCGCTTTCCGGCCGGAGGACTGAAAAGTATATTATTATATATTATATCTATAAGTTATTATTTTCTGTACAAAACATAATCATGTTTCCATATTACATTTTTTATTCCATTTCCATCACATTCGCTATTGGTTGCCTGCTGCTATGTAAAATATTATTATGTATCAAATTCGACTTAAACTTAAAGTATATATAACCAAATATTAAAACTATTAGACATAAAACCACAGCCAAACAAACTGCAATGAAATATAAAGCAGATTTCAATTCTCCGCTGTCTTTGAACTCCGAAATTTGGGACTCGTATTGTTTTTTTACATTTTGGGCTGACATTTCATTGACCATGTTTTTCAAATTCATTTTCAGTGACTGCCTTTCTTCTTCAAACATTTTCATCACAACTTTTTCAATATCTACTTCATCTTTTTTTTTATTTTTCTCATCTTCATATGTTTCATTCTTATTAGAAACTTTATTGACGTCCCGTAAACTTTCCTCTATGTCATTTAAGTACAAATTGGTACGATTGTTAATTCCTATAAGCTTTTCAAAAAACATGTTACTTTTTGATTGTGATTCATTGGCAATTTGTAGAAAATTGTTTATTGAAATAGATACATTATCAAACATTTTCCTTTCCAAGTCATTCGATTTGGACTCGTTTTTATTGTAAGTCTTTTCTAATAGTAGACGAAAATCATCCATAGTATTTATTAACGCAGTTGCGAGAGCTGATTCGTTAATTTTCCTAGTGCCATTATTTGTAATAGTAATATTTTCAAATTTCACTGTACTTCTACAGGTTATCCCGTCTATGTTTTCAGTGTCAATTTTCTTTACCATTGTTGTTACTGAAAGTTTTTTATTTACGTTATTCTTTTTATAATTAACTAGAAAATCACATGGTATGCGATTATTCCCTATCGATATTTTCTCAACGTTGGCGTCATCAAATTCTTTTAAGTCTAAATTTTCAATCATATTATTGTCAAGGATAATTGTGTTCAATCTTGCAACGTTATGAAGTAAATTCGCTGTAAAGTAGTGTAATGCATTGTTGGATAAATCTAAAACATCTAATTTTTCAAGTCCATCAAGGACGCCATATTGCAAAGATGACAGCATATTATTATGTAAATGCAAGTGAACTAAATTGTAATTATCAACGAAAGATCCAGGCTTAATATCGGTTATCATGTTATCACTCAAATCAAGCACCGAAAGTGATTTCAGGTTTTGGAATGTGATCTTATTTATAAACCTTATTTTGTTAGAGTTGAGTTTCAAAGTTACAAGCGTTTTTATTTCAAACACACTAACTAAATTAATGTCAACGATTTCACTCGATGACAAATCAAGATCACTAATACATGTACTGTTAACACCTTTAAAGCTATATGCTTTTTTAATTCCTCGTAATGACACAGATAATAAAGACGTCAAATTCGTAAATATCGTTGCATTAAACTTTATGTCTTCATTTGATAGAAGTGACAATTGTGTAAGGTTTGTCAACGTACGCAAAGACTCGTCCTCGATATTGACAATGCGATTGTTTTCCAAATGTAAATCTTGTAAATTTGTCAGGTTATCAAATGTACCACCCTTAATATTCGTCAGTCGATTATTTTTTACATTTAAGTCTTTAACGCGACTTATTTCCGAATTATTAACAGAGAACACGTCCAACATATTGTATGAAAGATCCAAAACTTCTATTGAACCGGTTCCTGCAAATGTTTCGTAATCCAAAACTGCAAGCTTTGCATGAGATATATTCAAAGTTAAAAGAGAATCCATACCAAAAAATGCTTCACTTTCAAAAGCGGTTATTGCAGAATTAGTTAAATCTAAACTAGTTAATGAACTCAAACCTTTGAAAGTATGCGTCGCGATAATATTAGGAAGAGGGTTGCCCTTTAGTATTAGTAATTCAAGTTGACTGTTGTGTGTAAAAGAATCTGCCTGTATACTGTCAATAACATTGTTAGATAAATCTATTTCCTTTATTTTTGTTAAATTCTCAAACAAAGTTCTAGTGATTTTTGTTATTTGGTTATTTTTAGCGTAGAAGACTGAAACGTTTTTAAGAGAGCTGGTGTCAAAGGCTAAGTTTTGTAGTTTGTTATTCGAAAGATCAAGGTTTAATAAATTGGTCAAGTCATTAAATGACGTGTTATGAATATCAGATATTGAATTGCTGCTAAAGTTAAGTATTTTCAAATGATGTCTTAAATCGACGAATAGCTCCGCTCCAAGTGATGATATATTACCACCACTTAAATCTAACTCGTCAGTATGAATCCCTTGAAACGTTTCTTTGTCTAGACTCCCTGTTAAACTATTGTTCTGTATACCGAAATCATTTATTTTTGTATCTTTAAAAGAACCAGGCTCTATTTTAGTAATTTTGTTACTCATTAGATTCAGAAATTGTAAATTTGAATTTGTTTTAAATAATGTTTTTTGTATTATTTTAATTTCGTTAGTGCTCAGATCTAGCTCTATTAAATCAGCTAAATTTTGAAATGTCATCTCATTTATATATTGTATTTTATTATTACTTAAATCCAATTTCGTTAATTTTTTCATGGTTTTGAAATCATTTTCATCAATTTTGGTTAGCTGATTGTAGCCTAAATGTAATTCTTTGAGATTGACAAATCTTGCGAAATTTACTCCAATAGTGGTCAATTTATTATTAGAAATCCATAGAATTTGAAGTTGTGTCGTGCCTTCAAATGTAAGAATGTCAATGTTTTCTATAAGATTGTAAGATAAATCTAAATAAATTAATTCAGGGAATCGTTCAAAATGATTTGAGGGTATCATTTCAATTAAATTATGACTCAGGTCGATGTATGTTATTTGACTAGAAAACGGGGAGTCTGTATCATCGTTGAAAAGAACTGCAATATTATTGAAAGACGCATCTAATGTGTGCAAATTTTTGACTTGTCTAAATAGTTTTGTGGTAATAGATTCCAACATGTTTCGAGAAATATTGATGTGCGTAGCTTTCGACAACGCGTAGATTTCTTGGGGCACCGTTTTAATACTCGTCTTAATGATTGTCATGGCATCAATGTGGTCGTTATAATCGTTGAAAAGTCTGAAATTATTTAAGATATTCGACTCATCCTCGATATCAATTAAAGTGACATGTATTCTATATTCTTCGTCGTAGGTTATCGTTGGTCTTCTGTATCCGTAGTATCTATCATAGTCGTAGCCTTCAGTTTTCCTACATGCCCAGAGTCGAATCAAACTTCCTATATTTATATCTTTGGAACATTGCAATTTGCCGACACAATGTGACGTTTTAGGAAGGTCGTGAAGTTCGCAAGTGCCGTCTGCAGATGATAAAATCGCGAATACAATCAAAAACGTCGCTGTTAAAGATGTCGCTGTATTTATTTGATCTGTAAATAGATAAAAAAATATTTATTCGTTTTGGAATGAGCCAACTATCATATTTTTATTTTATTTTATTTGCTGACTTTTTGGATTCTTTACAGTTTCCATAATCGTCGTAGTATTATAACTGTAGGTCTTTGTTTTAAATATATTTTAAAATAATTGAACTATTAACATAAAACAAAGTCGTAATAAGTATACCGATTAATTTGAAATAATAGGTATATATATATATATATATAGGTATATATTCTATACTCTATACTAATGTAATAACGAGGAAAGTTTTTTTTGTTTGTTCGTGTGGATTGAATGGGCTCCAAAACGGCTAGACCGATTTAAAAATCTATTTCACTGTTGGGAAGCTACGTTCACCCTGTGTAACATAGGACATAGTATATTTAAAAAAAAAATAGGGATCCATGCGAAGCCGGGGCTAACCGCTAGTATAACCATAAAAATAAAAAGCTACAAATTTACATAAGTAATTGAATGTAATTTTGTTATCCATATCTTTAACAAACTGTGACATAATAAATTAACTAATTAGTGTTATCTAAATATTATTAGTTTAGCAAACACATCATATCGTTGAAAATAAATATATTTAGCTACAATAGTACATTACGCACCGAGGCCAGTAAAATAAAAAATGTCTCAGATCACATGTAGGTAATTGTCGTCCGAGGCGAAGCTGAGGTTGACAAAAATGTGATCTGAGGCTTTTTTATTTTTCTGGCCGAGGTCAGTATACTATTTTTCTGTTCGACGAAGTCAGAAATCGGCAATTTCATTTAGCGCAGCGGCCAGAAAGTTGGCGCTTTCTGGCCGGAGGACAGAAAAAACAATTACCTAACTAAGTACCTACTTTTACTACTTTTTAATATTTATTCAAAAATTGTTATAAAATACTTATACAAATATTGGAATGAAACAGCTAAAAAGAATATAACTCGCATATTTTATTTTATTTTCTAATGATTCGAAAACTACAGTTCCCATATTCGTAGCCGACTGAACTGATGATAGTCACTTTAGTGTTAAAAAAATTCGCGAGCTAAATCCGTTATAGCTGTTTCATTCCAATGTGTAATGACCGCGAAAACATTAGATATGATATAAATGTATATCCTATCTAATGTTTTCATCCATGGATCCTATCTAACAAATAGAAAACGAAATATCATATAAATATCAATAAGTAAATATATTACGTGTAAATGTAAATATGAAAGTACTTTAAAAAACTTACCCATTTTAAATTTCCTTGAAAATACAATAAAGGCTTGAAAGCCTCCTCTCTGTAGGCTCGCCACCCGTCCAGTTTTGCTGTAAAGGCCCATTAGCTGGCCAACTGCGCTTCAGTATTCAATTCGGAAAAAAAAATACAAATCTCACGATTTCTATTCACTGATCATATTTTTTCAAACAATTACGTCCTTTCGGTGTACAAGCCAAGACAGTTTTGATGACCAATTCTTTGTTATTATTAATGTGTTGTTATCGCAGGAAATACATACAAAACAGTACAGTAGTCATACAAATAATTGTATGAGGGTCACTGTCACAAATAAACGATTAATTAAACGACCGTTTCAACCGCCGTCGATCCCTTACCATGAATATTGAGAACTAGCGGTTCGGCCCGACTTCCCACGGATTTTTTTTTAAAATGTTCTATATCCTATGTCACTCGAGAAAAATGTAACTTCCCAACAGTGTAAGAATTTTTCAAATTGGTCCAGTCGTTTTGGAGCCTATTCAATCCAAACAAACAAACGAAGCTTTCCTCTTTATTATATTAGTAAGTAAGTATATATAAGCTGCAATAAGTTTGGCATTAAACACGAATATGGAACATGTAGAGTTCAAGTGAGCCAATAAAATAAAATAGGTACGCGAGTTAAATCCGTTTATATAGTCTAACAATATTTTTTACAATTTTTATTGATACTTACAATTCTTTTTTTTTTCACATGCAACACGAAAACAGGGAATTCCCCGAACACGAATACGGGACATGTAGAGTTTTCGAAACGTCAGACAATAAAATATCTACGCGAGTTAAATATGTTTAGAGTTTATAATGTTTACAACATTTTTATTGATCCAATTCTTTTTTTTTCACTTGCAACACGAAAGCAGGGAATTCCCCGAAATTTAAAACAATGAACATTCGCTCCCTTATCTTTGAATATGGCCTAGAATACAAAAATAACAACTGGTACGTGTCATCATGGAAACATGATAATTATATCTATAAGTACTAATATTATAAATAGAAACGTTTGTTTGTTTGTTTGGATTGAATAGGCTTCAGAACGGCTGGACCGATTTCAAAAATTCTTTCACTGTTGGGAAGCTACCTACACTATTCCCGAGTGACATCCCTACTAATATTATGAATGCGAAAGTAACTCTGTCTGTCTGTTGCGCTTTCACGCTAAAACTACTGGACCGATTTAAATGAAATTTGGTACAAAGAAAGTCTGGAGCCTGAGAAAGGACATAGGCTACTTTTTAACCGACTGCAAAAAAGGAGGGTTCCACGCGGACGAAGTCGCGGGCAGAAGCTAGTAGGCTATAAAAAAGATGATCCATGCGAAGCCGAGGCGGGCAGCTAGTATTAATATAAAAATAGGTACAATTGTAGCAACAATGTAAACAAATACCTACTTAAGTATATCTGTTTTAAATAAAACGCAAAAAGAGGAATGATTTATCTAATGCAACAACCTATTTTACAGTAAGTATGCAAGTTTCATTGCAATGTGTAATAACCGCGAAGGCATCATAGATTATAACATACTAGCGGTTCGCCCCAGCTTCGCACGGATCCCAATTTTTTTATTCAAAATATTCTATAGCCTATATTACTCACGTTGAACGTAGCTTCCCAACAGTGACAGAATTTTTCGAATCGGTCCAACCGTTTTGGAGTCTATTCGATCGAAACAAACAGACAAATCTGTTACTTTTCTATAAGATTCTTTTATTGTATATCGATTAATTTAATAAAATTACTTACTTACTTAATTAATATCCAGAATCCCGGATAAGCAATGCTAGATTATTTTTGTAATTTAATAATTTCTGATACTTTCGCGGTTATTACACACTAGCTGTGTCCGCGACTTCGTCCCCGTGGAATAGTAATTCTTCATAAGGCTTCATATATTTTCCCTGTTTTTTACACATTTTCCACTATTTCTTCGCTCCTATTGGTCGCAACGTGATGTTATATAGCCTAAAGCCTTCCTCGATAAATGGTCTATCCAACAAAAAATAATTTTTGAATTCGAACCAGTAGTTCCTGAGATTAGCGCGTTCAAATAAACAAACAAACAGACAAACAAACTCTTCAGCTTTATAATATTAGTACCTATAGATTGGAATGAAACAACTATTAACGGATCATGGAAACTGTAAAGAACCCGAAACGTCAACAAATAAAATAAAATAAAAATACGCGAGTTAAATCATTTAATAGGTAGTTGTTTCAGTAATTTAAACAAGGTATTTACGTATTTATTATCTACTAGCTTTTGCCTGCGATTCTGTCCGCTTGGAACTAGTTCAATTACTAGTAATTAGGTAAGTACTCTTGTTACCAAGGGCGTGCATTCCATATAGGCACAATGGTATAAATGTATAGAGTGCCTACCCTGACTTGGTACATGCGCAACCCTCACTGCACGCGTCTGCTTGTTTCACAATTAAAAGTAGCCTATGTCCTTACTCAAGCTCTAGACTATCTGTACCAAATTTCATTTAAATCGGGTCAGTAGTTTTCATGTCAAAAGGATAGCATTATAGATTTTTTTTATTACCTAATTTCTATTCTAAGGGTGTGAAATTAGATATCAGTTGCTCGTATTTTAAAATATTTTGTATATAATTAAATATACTGTAATTAAAATAATGAAAACTTTATTAATATACAGTTTCATTTATTATAAATAATATAGTATAAAATTCGTAATGTTTTCAGTACTAATTTATTAAAAAATGCTTTATTTGGCTGATTATAAATAAATAGTAGTCATTACAACTACTTGTAATGACTACTATTTATTTATAAGTAAACATTTTTATTGGTCACTAAACAAATTATTATGTAAATGATTATACAAATAACAAAACAATACAACGCAATAGGTATACCTAGTTAATAATCAAAACGTACACAGGTATAAATATTATATGTATTCTTCAAATTACGAATTAAAAATGAATTACAATTGTGAATGGTCCATTGATTCTGCAATCTGACGCCTACTTTCCGATATAGAGTGTCGTCGCATGAATTTCTTAGATTTATACAATTTATATAAAATAAAAGCCACCAATATTATTAATATTAAAACGACACAAATCTCAGTCAACATTAAATTTTGTGTCTCTTTAGTGCTGACTAATTTGTCATGAAATGACGATGACGTGCTTGAAGTATCTGCAGGTGAATTTACAGATTTCAAACTGCTTTTAACTTCAGTGAGTATATTTTCTTTCTCACTTGCTATAGTATCGAGTAACTCTTGCCTTATTTTGTTTATGTAAGGAATCACATTGACAGAGGAAACGTTTTCTTTTACAGTCGTAGGTTTAACTGTAACTACCGGTTTCATTGGATTAGACTTGAATACTTCTAACAGTTTTTCTAATAATGAATTTGTTTTGCTACCTCCGTTTAATATTGAAGTTAATTTCTCATTAGTTGCCAAACTATTATTGTTAAGGTACTCTTGTTCTCGCACAACTTTTTCTAAATAAATTGAATTATTATTTGTAACCATTGGTGATTTATGTAGCGCTTGTTGCTTAGATATGTTGTAAAGGATATTTTTAATATCAATAAATACCTTATCGTGGTCTCCAAATTTAGAATCACTTTTAGATTGAAAAACATAATCATCCTTATTACAAGTAACTCCGTGAACGTTTTCGTCTTTAGTTTCATCGAGCCTTATAGCAGTGACTATTAACTGTGACGTTTTTCTTTTAAAATCCACTAATGTTTCACAGGGCAGTGGGTTTTCTCCTATACTCAGTATAGATAATCGGGTACCGGAAAACTCTTCAGGGGTTATAAAGTTTATTTTATTATGATCAGCAATTAAGATGTTTAAATTTTCAACATCATAAAATCTTCTGTTTTCTAAACTATTTATTTCATTAAACGATATATCTAAAGTCTCCAAGTACATGAGACCACGAAATATTCCATAATTTATCGCTGTCAAACTGTTATGTGAAATATTTAATAAGTTCAAGTATGTGTTCTCCTTAAATGTGCCAGATTGTATGAAAGACAGTTTGTTAAAACTCAAATCCAACTGTTTTAAAACTGTTAAATTGGAAAAAGCTCCAACCTCTAAACTTGATATTGCGTTGTTACTTAATACCAGAGATTCTAATCGCTGAAGCTGTTTTAGGTCTATTAGAGTTATATTGCGAATATCAGCGTGTGATATTTTCAATTCTGACAAAGCTATATTATCAATGTTTGTAAAGGAAACATTTGTTTTGACACCTGATAAATACAATTTCTCCAAATTACGCGCTTCCTTAAGTAAAGAAACACCAAAAGATAGTTTTTCATTAAAAGATAAATCTAATTTGCGTAGATCTTGTTGTTCGTAAAATATTTCTTGGTGCAAAATTTGTAGTGCATTATGTGACAAATTGATTTCTTGCAAAACATGCATGTTGCTAAAACATCTATCGGACAGCATTCGTAGTATATTATTATTCAAAAATAAAGATCTCAGATTATTCAACTCGGTCGTATTGACTTCGAAGATACTAATTTGATTGTACGATAAGTCAATCGTCTCAACACTTCTCATGTAGGATAAAGAATTATATTGCAAATCTGTTATATTACTATGAGATACGTTCAAGTCCTTGAGGAGTGCCATTCCTGTAAAGGATCCGTTCTTGATCATCGTCAACGAACTTTGTGAAACGTCTAAGCTAGGCAACGAGCTCAAACCATTAAATGTTTTCTCTTCCAACGGTCCACTAAGCGGATTATTAGATATTTTGAAATTTACCAGGCTTCGCAATTGTTCGAATAATTTCGCCTCCAAATGCCTTATATTATTATTTGATAAATCTAAAAATTGCAGCGAAATCATTGTCTGAAATGAACTAGAAGATATTTTACTTATTTTGTTGCCTCTTAAGCATAATATTTGTAGTTTTACCAAGCTATCTGTTTTGAAATCCATTTCGGCGATTTTGTTATTTGAAAGGTCTAAGTTGTTTAAGTTTGACAGGCCCGTAAACGCGTTAGATGCCAGTGATTGCAGATTATTGTCGTTAAGTAAAAGGTATTCCAAGTTTGTGAGACCAATAAACGTGAAATTATCAACTGAAGTCAAATACTGATGGCTTAGATCTAAATTCATAACGGCGCTTAAGCCTTCCAACATTCCTCTCAGAAGAACGCCTTCAAGTGAGTTTCCCATGACATTAAATTCATTAACATTATTTCCTTTAAATAAATCTACTGGCAACAGTTTTATCTTGTTATTAGAAATATCTATGCGCTGTAAATTGGTAAGACCAGAAAAAGTTTCCTTGTCAATAGCATCTATTCCATTGTTACCTAAATCGAGACTTGTCAGCTTAGTCATGTTACGAAAAACATTTTTTTCCAAGTAAACGATTTGATTTGAGTTTATGTTTAGATTTTCCAATTCGACCAACATTTCCATATTGCGTAAATTTAAGCTCTGAATATTGTTATGACTAATGTCCAAATTAATCAAATGTCTAAATCTTAGCAAGAAGTGGTCAATATTAAGTATCCTGTTGTGAGACAAATTTAGCTGTGTGAGTTTTTTTAAACCGTCGAATGTCACAATACTTAACGAATATAGATAATTATGCGATAAGTCCAATGATGTTAAACTTTGTAAATTCTCAAAAGCCGATTCAGGCATATCGGTGAGATAATTATGTGACATGTTTAATTTTTCCAAATGATTAAATTCGATTTCATTGGTAGACGTTTCTATTGTGTCTATGTTGTTATAAGATAGGTCCAATTCAGTAAGCGACTGTAGAGATTGACTATTTGAAAACTTTGCAACAGTCAAAGCATTTTTTGACAATATTATTGTTTTTAAATTGTTCATTTGATGGAATTTAGGGAAAGCGTCGTAGTCATTATTACTGAGATCCAAATGTATGATATTATTATAATTAAAAATAAAGTTATTCGTAATAGGACACCATTGATCATTCATACATAACCGATTCGTATCCCTTAACAAAACATATGGTTCATAAGCTAACCCATTATTTAAAGGGTACATTCCGTTACACTCCTGATTATTTTCTATATTAGAATCAATGTATATTATGCAATAGAACTTGATTATACATTTGTCTGGGCTGTCATTAGCTCGGATTCCTTGGGAACAACCACCATTTTCAGGGAAATCTTGACAACGATGTATTGCACAGACGCTTGCAAACACAATCACGTTATCTGAAATAAAAAAAAATGGTCCTGATAATCACACTACCATTAAGGTACGTTTACACGCTTGCTAAGGCTCGACGAGCGTCCACAAGTCCCAAGCGTCGCAAGCGCTTGCCGCAAACGCCCATAGTCCGGATCGGATACATGCAAGCCAAGCCAAACGGCCTCTTTACACGCTTGTGTTTGTGGACGCTTGTCGAGCCTTGGCAAGCGTGTAAACGTACCTTTTGAACGGCGAATTTTTTTGAATGTGTATGTATATGTTTGTTTCTCTTTCACGCTAGAACTAATGAATGGATTTTGATGAAACTTTAATATGGCTTAAATGTCAAAATAACATATAGGCTGCATTATATAACGATGTTGAGTAGAATGATCATAGCGTAAGTTAGTCGCGGGCAGAAGCTAGTGCGATTATAATAAGTGAATGCTACATTGTTATAAAAAATAGGCGAGCGTAGTGTCTTCTGTTTGTTGTGCCCATCAGGGTCTATAATGATTCTAATTGTTACTGTCCACCTATAACATGTTATGTACCTACTTATAGAATGCAATAAATGAAATTGAAATTGAATGTTAAAATTAGTCGACGTTTGTAAGTATCAATTTCGACTAAAACTATTATTGCTTAAATTATTTGTGTTATTTTGTAGTATTAAGCTTATGTCATTTGATTATTGAGAACAAAATAACATTTTAATAATTTCTGATGATTTAACTCGCTTATTTATCGGATTCTTTACAGTTTCCATAATCGTAGCACGACTGAGCCGACAATAGTCTAACGCTAAAAGTGATTATGGAAATTGTAAAGAATCCGAAACCTCAGCAAATAATATAAAATAAAAATACGCTAGTTAAATCCGTTAATAGTTGTTTCATTATAACAATATCATTTTTTTCAAATCTGGTTTCATTAAACTGCTGGTAGCAGCCATTAAAAATTGAAATATAATAAGTATAATATAATTTTATATACTTACGCCAAAATAAGCGCATCTTGCATTATTTATAGCTGCGTCTGTAATATAAAAATAAAGACATTTTAATTACATATCAATAATCATCACCTTTTAAGATGTTTTGTTTAATACACAGACCATATTCTATACTAACCTATACTAATATTATAAAGAAGAATGGTTTATTTGTTTGTTTGGATTTAATAGGCTCCAAGACTGCTGGACCGATTTGAAAAATTGGGTAACATAGGCTAGTGGATATTTTGAAAAAAAAATAGATATCCGTGCGACACAGCGGTTCGCCTCGGTCCTGCCGCAGACTTAATAAATAGGTATATAAATTTGCGGCAGGAACAAAATATTACAGCAGCGTCATTACAAATTTCATTACAATCCGAAGCAAATAAAATAAAATAGGTACGCTAGTTAAATCCGTTAACAGTTGTTTCATTCCAATGTGTAATAACCGCGAAGGAATCAGAAATTATTATGTGAAACTGAAATTAACGAAAGTAAAATTGTCGATGCGAAAAAATTAGGTCATAATTACTAATCACACACGGACGGAGTCGCGGGTAAAAGCTAGTAAATGTATATTTACTTACGTTTCCTTTATGAATAAGGTTTTATTATATTTGCAATTATTAGCCTTGCTATGTTAAAACGCGCATCGAGTTTCAATGCAGTGGACAAACTAAAACGCTATACAAAATATAATAATATATTTAGAAATAGGGTTACACGGTAAATTTGTATCAATAATCACTTCTTTTTTATCAAACTAGTTTGTATCCGCGACTTCGTCCGCGCACTCTTTAACCCCGTTAAGAATTTCAATGAAAAACGAAATAAGTCTTCTATCAAATTTGTTAAATAATGCTCATGCAAAATTTTAATAAAAAAATAAATGAAAAAATTTAACAACCCCCCGATATATAAACTAAAAAGCCCTCTAAAAAGTATAACAATAATAAAATCTTAATATTAGTTACTTACCTAAGTATTAATATTTCTACAAAGAAAACGTCACGTCGTTTTTGCGTCGGGGGTTAAAAGAATGGACTGAGGAATCGCGTTGTCCCATAGAAACTTTGCTCTTATTCACCCCCTTAGGGGTAGAATTTTGGGAATTCCTTTCTTATCGGACATCTACGTCATACAAAGAACACAGCCTCCAAATTTCAGGGCCTTACGTTCAACGGTTTAGGCTGTGCGCCTATCCGTATATCAATCAGTCAAGACAAAGGATTTTTGTGTAAACTAGCGGTTTGTCAAAGATCTGTCAAAATAAAGTCATTTTTCATATACCTACTGTCAATCACTGCTTGTATTGGATTGTGAAATATAATAGCACTAGCTGTCCGCCCCGGCTTCGCACGAATCATCTTGTTTTATAGCCTATGTCACTCGGGAATAGAGTAACAGTGATAGAATTTTTGAAATCGATTCAGCTGTTCTGGAGACTATTCAATCCAAACAAACAAACCTTTCCTCTAAAATATTGGTATAGATAAAAATCCGTATCTGTTTTGTTTTAATATGAATTGATTATAAAAAAACGTAACGTTACATAATTAACGTAGTTTTTTTTTTAATTTTTTTTTCTTGTATTCTACCAAATTTCTTCGCCGTAAACCTTCGCTGGGCTTCTGCAAATATTTCAAAACCAAATCGTCCACCCGTTCCAGAGTTATAGCGAGATTAACGAACAACATATATTTTTTATATATTAAAATAATATATAAATATAACTTGTGAGAGAACCATTATAAATAAGCATAGTTCTCTCTTGACTTCGTTATCATCGCTGACAGGACGCTCTTTCGTATCATGTTCATAACAGTGGCATCATGTACTATTATAATATATACTTATATACTAATATAATAAAGAGGAAAAAATTGTTGGTTTATTTGAATTGAATAGGTTAATGGACCTAAACTAATGGACCGATTTGAATAATTCTTTCACTATTAAGAAGCTACACTATTCATGAGTGACATAGGCTATAAAAAAGTGCGAAGCCGGGGCACGCCGCTAGTGGTTGTATATTTGAATAACTATAATAATATGACGGAGGCTAGACGATACTATTTTTAATTACCTATATAAATATTTTACACAATATCGTAATAATATATAGCCTACATTATGTTATTCTGATTTGTAAGCTACGTTTTATCGTTGTCAAATAGCAGAAGAGGATAGGTACTAAGTCGTCAGTACAAAGCGCAACATTCGTTAGAAAACTAGAAATACATTATATACTTAAAAATTGTTAGCAGTTCGGGATAACTCTTGCTATTTAGTTGAGTCACGTGATTTCGACATTATTGAAAATATCTAAGGCGTCGGACCACTATGTAGGATGTAGGTCCACTGTGATGTCTCATCAGTACTCGAAGAATTGTTAATGGGTCTTCTACTTGCCTTGTATATAATTATAAAATTTCATAACAGAACAAAAAATCATCCATCCATCCAGACATCCATACATTCTTACCCCGCGTTTATAATATTAACTAGAGGTTCGCCCCGGCTTAGCCCGCATCCTAGCTAGTAATATATAATTAAAAATAGTATCGTCTAGCCTCCGTCATAAACATTAAGGTCATTCAAATTTACAACCACTAGCGGCGTGCCCCGGCTTCGCCTTTTTTTATAGCCTATGACACTCGGAAATAGTGTAGCTTCCCAACAGTGAAAGAATTTTTCAAATCGGTCCAGTCATTTTGGAGCCTATTCAATCCAAACAAACAAACTTTTCCTCTTTATTATATTAGTATAGATATAAAGAGAAGAGGGAGCTACGATGCCACAGACAGACACACACACAAAAAGACACGTCAAACTTATAACACCCCCTTTTTTGCGTCGGGGGTTAAAAATATAAACCATCAGTGGGAATTGAACCCATATGTACCGTCAATCACGGGATATTGAGCTACCTACCATGTTTTCAATAAGATTCATGGACATGATTAATTTAGTTAAATTACTAATTGGAGTAAAAAAATACTACAAAGTATCCTTTATAATATTGTATTTATTATAAGATAATCATAATCAGAATCATTTATTTTAATAATAGTACTTAACAATCACTTTATGACGTCACTGAGTATAATCAGTATAATATACAGATAGCTATATGAATTAGCTATTAAATAATTTTTAAATTACAATAATATATAATTAGTCAATAATTAAAAAAATAATAGTAGGTACGTAGCATAAAACTTATTTCGATGCTTTTCTAGAATAGTGTCACAACTCGAAATGATTTGTTACTCCATATAAGATTGTGAACTGTCACATTGAAATTGAAATTCAAAAGGTGACACATTTGGAGTTGTGTCACTATTCTAGAAGCATCTATTTAGATAGTTTTTAGAATAAATGTCCTCCTGATTAAAAACTTACACAATAATAATAAAAACATACTAATCCCAGGAAATTTTATCGTTCATGTAGTCTTGGGGCCTAGACAAGGTGCCAACGTTCAACGTTAACGCTGAACGTTGGCACCAAAATGTATGGGATTTGACATCCGCGAACGACTGTCACGTACGTCACGAACGTTCGCGGATGTCAAATCCTATACATTTTAGTCGTTTTGTTTGACGTTAACGTTGAACTTTGGCACCTTGTCTAGGCCCACAAGACAAGCATAAACTATTTTCTAAAGCTTGTTATATAAGTTTACGCTTTATGTAATTCTTGAATTGATTAACAGACAAGTTAGTTATATCAATATAGCATAAAGCCTAATTTAACACTAGCGGTTCGCCCCGGCTTCGCACGGATCCCTGTTTTTTTATAAATACAATATAACCTATACTCAGTAATATTGTAGCTTCCCAACAGTGAAAGATTTTTTCAAATCGGTCCGGTCGTTTGGAGCCTATTCAATCCAAAAACAAACAAACAAATAAACCTTTCCTCTTTATAATATTAGAAAGTATAGATTAACCACTGGAAATACGAAGTAGGAAAACCATTTCACTACTAAAAACAAATTTGGAAGTAGTTTTAGTGTTAACATAATAATATTTTACTTCATAGAATGTTCCTTTAATATCTTCGTTTGCTCTTTGATGGCTTCCAAAATTTTTGAGGCAAGCACAAGTACCCTCTCATCTTGTGACGTTGAACCAGGCACCACCATAGCATTAGGGTCCACTAGTTGTTCGACTTGTTCACAGGTAATGCCTTCTAAAGCATTACCAGATACAGCCGCCTCAGAAGCCGCGGGCTCCATCTTGGAATAGCCATTATGATAATCACTCAGAGCTTTAGCAAGCCACTTGCAATCAAAACTGTTCCCATCCATATTAACTCTCAAGTTGTACCTGTGACCTATCCATCCGTTGTATTCCAATGTATGCATATTGTTATATCTCACTGACAGAATCCTTAGTGACTTCAAATCTACAAGCACTTTCGAATCCAAATATTGAATGTTGTTATATGACAAATCCAAATTCACTAAAGAGTTTAAACCTTCAAATGCTCCGTACTCTATAGCCATCAGCAAGTTTCGAGATAAACGTAATGTTTGCAAGTAAGTAAGACCTTGGAATGTAGACGGGGCTATGCTTTGAATTTGGTTGTATTTTAAGTCTAAATATACGAGATTTGATGGCAAGTGGAAGGACGTTTCATTAAGCATGTCGATATAGTTTGTACTCAAATCCAACACCTTCAAGTCTTTTTGAAAACTGAGATCTATCAGTGAGGGATCTGAGATGTTGTTCGTGTGTAATATTAAGACGCTTAAGCGTAAACCTTCTCCACGTGGAATCCGAAGCCATGATAATCCATTGTTCGACAGATCCAAAACTCCACCTTCCGGATGAAATGTTTTAATGCGAAAATTCTTCAAATCGGCATAAGCATTGTGGGACATATTGAGGTATCGCAGAACAAAATTGTTCAACAATGTAGGTTCAGAAATGACATCTAATCTATTATAAGACAAGTCCAGGTTGATCAAACTATTCATCGCTGAAAAAGTTACTGGATTCAGGTGGCTGATGTAATTATTGCTGAGGTTAAAAACCTTTACGTACTTTAAACTATCTGCGTCGATTATTAAATCTATTAAGCGATTTTGAGACAAGTCCAGTTTCGTTAGGTGAGCTATAGATCGAAATGCATATGGTTCTACGTTACTAATAGAGTTATTCGATAGATCCAGCTCGGTTTGTACATTTTTCAATCTATTTACAATGCTCATGCTGTGTCTTGACCTAGTTTTAAATGCATTCGGTATAGTTATCAATGCATTGTCAGACATTTTTATTGTACAAACTAGAGGACTCTGGAAATGATGCCAATCCCTGTAGAACACATTAGGAAACAATTCTTCCATTTGATTATTAGATATATCCAGAGTCTCCAAATGATATATAATTTGTAGTGAATCCACGTTTTGTATTTGATTTCCTCTGAGATAAAGATGTTGCAAAATTTTTAAATTGTTAAGTGATCCACCGAGATTTTTGATGTTGTTGTTGCTAAGATTCAATACCTCAAGTCTTGTCAAGCGACTGAAGGTAGCATTGTTAAGATCACTTATCATATTATTCGAAAGATCCAGAACTATCAACGATGTCAGTTGATCAAAGGTGTGATCGGGAATAAATTCAATCTTGTTGTTGGCCAGTGCGAGTCTTGTCAGCTTATTAACTTTCATATCGAAATCAAATAGATTTCCGACATCGGACAAATTGTTTCCGGACAAATTTAGATTCTCGAGATGGTTCAAGATGTAGAAGGGTTTGCCCTCAATGCGTTCTATCTGGTTATTAACCAGGCGTAAATCGACAAGGTTGTACATGAGTTCCACTATTTTGAAAGTGGTTTGCGGCAAACTTCCGTGGATTTGGAACAAAGTTACCGATTTCAGGAAGTTCATGTCTATGTTCATGTCTATGTTGATGTCTTGGGGGTTAATAAGGGTGACGTTTACGGAGGTGGGGTAGTTGTGGGAGCCCTGACATTCTTCTGGGAAGGTGAAACCTTTAAAATCCTCGAAACATTGGATGCGGAGGGAGCAGTTCTGCACCAAGACCCTCGGGCAGTAACAGTTCACGAGCGATGCCAAGGCCAGGAGAATCAAAACTTGCTTTCCTGAAAAAAAAAAACATTTTACGTAAAATAAACATAATATAAGTTTAGATGTGTCTAAAGGTGATAATTATATTAAAGTTAATTGTGTTCTCTCATGCTATTGAACTAACCAATTATATAATGGGCCGTTGTATATATATTTTTCAAAATGATTAGTATTTTGATTAAATATTATTATGATTTCAGAAATAAGCTTACACATTAAATGAATTAACAAACTATTGTTGATAGTTGTTCACAGCTAGCTACCTATATAACTTTACTACACTCTTTCTTTTTCCACTATAAAGTTGTTGTTGTATTTTATAATTAAATTTAATTAAAAATCTTTCTATTTCCACGTGTTCTTTGTTTTATAATTTAGACAATCTAACTATCACTGAATTTAATATGAGAAAAGGCTGTGTAATTATAATATATTACGGTTAAAAATAATCCTAACTAATATTATAAATGAGAAACACTGCCTGTCTGTCTCTCACTTTTATGCTAAAACTACTGAAGCGATTTAAATGGAATTCGGTACACCCATAGTCTAGCGCCTGAGAAAGGTCATAGGCTACTTTTAATTGCGAAGAAAGAGCTGTAAGGGGTTAAAAAGTGTGGATGAAATGTTTGAAATTCCACGCAGATGGAGTCACGGGCAAAGCTAGTGTTAGATTAATTAATCTAATCTAATTATTGATTGGATTAATGATCTAGTTAAAAGGACTTTTTACTAACGTTCACCCTGTGTAACATAGGTTAGGTATAGTTTGAAAAAAAAATAGGGATCCGTGCGAAGCCTGGGCGAACCGCTTGTTTTAAATAAAATAACCATTTGAAGACTTACCTGGCATTCTAATTATAGCCATAGTTTTCTTTATATTTATCTTAATCTGAAAAAAAAGGAAAAAGATTTTTAAGTAAGTACTTACAATTAATGAAATTGAATTATAACGGATTCTATTCACGTTTACTTTTTTAAAACACCTCAATACCCATATTCGTAGTGTTTGATATAAAAATAACATACATACAGTACTTACATAAATTAAATCGGTTATAGTTATTTTATTTAAAATATGGCACTTGGTTAATAAAGTTTATTTTATAATGTAAATTATTTATAAAGTAAAAATTACTTTAGAATTAGACTATCATATTCATAGTTGTGCTATGAATATGAAAACTGTAAAGTTACCTAAACGTCAGCAAATAAATTAAAATATGCGAGTTAAATCCGCTTTAGTTGTTTCATTCTAATATATTTTTTTTTTTTAGAGATTTGTGAGACCATGATGGCATAAAGCTCTCAAAATTAAATGCTCAAAGATACATTTATCTTATCTTCCTATCTTTAGGAAGTACTTAACTCAGTACCTAGTATTCGTAAAAGCATAGGTAAGTAATATATTACCTATCACAAGAAACTAGATCGCACCGTTATTAGAAAGTGTCACATCTCGAATTATTTGGTACTCAATTTAAGAGGATTGTGAACCTGTTAATTTTCATACAAAAGGCGATAACGTTTTACACCCAGTAAATATAGTTAGATTTTTATAATTTTTGGATATGTTGTAGATATAATGAGAAACTACGTCTGTACGTTCTGATTTTTGAAGCAATATTTCTTAAAAAACACTTAAGACTTAAGACTTTGTCTTCACATTTAAAATTTGAATTCATCTGATCACAGATTTCGAGTTGTCACACTTTTCTAGTAAAGGGGCGATAATTTGATTACGCCTAAATCATTAGTTAATTATTTTTAAGTAATTACGGGGCAGCAACTAGCACTGTTATTTATTTAAGTATTTTAATTTTACAATAAGTAGAAGCTTATAATAATGATTTGTTATTGAAATTAAACGATTATAAGGGAATAGCGACCAGCCCCGGCTTCACACGAGTGCTATACCTAAACCTTCCTCTTAAATTACTCTATCTATTTAAAAAACACTTTAAAATCCGTTGCGTAGTTTTAAATATATTAGCATACATAACAGACGACAGCGAGTTTGTTTTATTTGTAGTGATATTTTATTTTATTTTAGCAGCACGACTGAGCTGACTACAGTCAAACGCTATAATGCTACGAATAAGGGAACTATAGAGTTATCTTAATGTCAGCAATTAAAATATAATACGTGAGCTAAATCCGTTAACTATAATTCAAATTATCTTAACGGCTATTACACATGGGATTGACACAATTATAACGGATTTAACTCACGTCTTTTAGTTTTACGAATATCTACACTAAGATAATAAAGAGGAAAGGTTTGTTTGTTTGTTTGGATTTAATAGGCTCCAATTGGGCCGATTTGAAAAATTCTTTCACTGTCGGGAAGCTACACTATTTCCGAGTGACATAGGCTATAGAAAAAAATAAATTAAAGAAAAAAATGGGGATCAGTGCGAAGCCGGGGCAAACGGGTAGTATACTATAAACGACTGTAGAGTTTTCAAAACGTCAGTAAATAAAATGATATACGCGAGTTAAGTTATAATTATTTTTAATATAATATTTGTCTTACCTTGTCCTGTTAGAGCTTGAAACCTATGCTGCTATGGTAGATGGACAAAGTCCAAATGACTTTAATATCCGTTCGGGAACAATCTGCTGACCTAGCGAAATCGGAACTGTAGTTATCAAAGACTAACCGCATTCCTAAGCATTATACAGACAGTCTATAACAGCGATCCTATGATCATACATTTTTTTTTCATCATCATCCTATAATTAATTGTCACGTCGACATCTCGTCATGTCGATGTCTTATTCTCGCGGTGATCTGCCAAAAATCGGTAACGTTGTCGACAACGAGAAATCTTTTCGTCTCTTATTTCTTCATGTCGACAACGAAACAATATGGACACGACAAACCTTCTACTTGTCACAGATCATCACAGGCTCACAGATGTTTTAACCAGGCCCGAAAGATTTTGTGACTAAAAAAAAAGAGAAATGAAAATTCCGTTCGGACATTCGGATCTTAAAATTAAGATTTTATAAAAATTATATTGTTTTAAGATTTTTTACTTGGTCGGGAGTTGGCAGGACACATATTGAACTGAAATAAAATAACGAAAAAAGGTTTTTTTTTTTTTCGAACTGAATACTGAAGCGCAGTTGGCCAGCTAATGGGCCTCTTAAAGGAGACTCTTAAGCCTTGACGAAAAAAGGCCACATTACTTACTTTCTGCAATATTATGTACCTATACCTACTACGTAAAAATACTAATAATTAAGTTTGTTACAAAATTAAAATAATTCAGTCCAAGCTACTACTTTGCATTTTGACAATTTCTTAAACTATTGTAATCACGACACGATATAACATATAACGTATATCCTAGATAAGCTATTTGCTACTTTTCTATCAGTTAAAAAAAATCACAAATTTCAGTTATCCTATGTATTCATTTGATTTATATCGTAGGAACTGGTACAATTAAAGTGGATGCTCTTGGATCGAACTACATCCGGCACTGGATGTCTGTAGGTTTTAAAAATTGCAACTCAATAGGTATTTATAAAAAAGATTCGTAATTCATAATTTACCTACACGTAAATGATTGTTCTATGTTTCTTATTAACTTCGTCGATGCAACTTGAGATGTTTTTTTAGATATGATATACGGCATATATGTAACCAAAAATGTCATAAATAGTTATTCTAAGAAGCTTTCATAATGAGTGTCTCATACCTATCATATTGTCATGTATTTTTATTTTTGCTTTCAATTTTTGAGTCAAAATTATCAGAATATTATTGTAAATTGTCCAAAAAAAATTGTCTACTGAGTACCTTACAGTAATTATGGAATTTCCGAAACTCTCAGTAATTATGGAATTTCCGAAACGCTAGTAACGCCCCCTAATTTGTTTTATTTGTATTGTAACTAGTTTATTTATGCGTAGATTGAAACATAAATATTTAAATTTTATATAACAAGGTAATAAGTAGGTATGTAATTAAATTTTGTAATTTAGAAAATAAGATAGTTTTTATAATAATATAAATCAGTTTGGCGTTAGACTATCGTCAGCTCAGTCGTGCTACGAATATGAAAACTATAAGTCATCGAAAAATCAGTAAATAAAATAATTGAAGCAATTAAAGACATTATAATTTCTGATGTCCTCGCAGTTATTACACATTGGAATGAAACAACTATGAACGGATTTAACTGACAATAATCTAACACTAACGCTATAGCGTTAGACTATTGTCAGCTGAGTCGTTCTACAAATATGGAAACTGTAAAGAATCCGAAACGTCAGCAAATAAAATAAAATACTTACGCTTACTTTCCAATTAAAGAGATTGTTTAAATTTCAAATAATCTAACTATTATTAATACCGCTTATGTGGTATCCAGTTATATTTCGTTAAGTCAGACAGTGATTAATAGTACATTATGCACTTAGGCCAGTAAAATAAAAAATGTCTCAGATCACATGTAATTGTCGTCCGAGTCGAAGCCGAGGTTGACAAAAATGTGATCTGAGGCTTTTTTATTTTACTGGCCGAGGTCAGTATACTATTTTTCTGTTCGACGAAGCCAGAAAGCGGCAATTTCATTTAGCGCAGCGGCCAGAAAGTTGGCGCTTTCTGGCCGGAGGACGGAAAATTATTTTTCAATAGGTTAACTGAAAGACGTAAATGCAATACCCATTCACAGCATCAACGTATATCCTAGATAATCTATTTGCTACTTTTCTACCAGATAAAAAGAAAATTTTAGTTACAATTCCAGTATTGATTTATTTATACTAGGTGCTTCGTTTTGGCTTTGCACGGATTCCTATTTTTTTTTTCAAAATATTCTGTACCTATCTGTTTGACGTATCGGGGCTGTAAAGTTTCGACACTCGAAAGAAATAAAATACGCGAGTTGTATCGGTTATAGTTCATACCAACACAATGATTGTCATTAATTGTCAAATAAATACTTATATTTATATAGGGCAACTGTTTGGGTTCCGATAATTCGTTATTTGCATACCGCCCACTCATTCCCAGATTTCACAAAAACCCAAAGTATGTTTGATAAATAAACTTGCCAAATATATAAATAAAGTTATTCTCTGATTCATTACTGCTCGTTGAGTGATAATGACATCCTGTGAAGAACAGAAGTCAATGGAGTTGCAATGTGTACAATCTTCTTATCTATATCTATACTAATATTATAAAGAGGAAAGATTTGTATTTTTGTATGTTTGTAATGAATAGGCTCCGAAACTACTGGACCGATTTCAAAAATTCTTTCACCTTTGGAAAGCTACATTATCCCCGAGTAACATAGGCTTTATAATATTACGCTAGGTCTTATAGTTACGGAGCAGTAACCGAAAATGTTTCAAAAACGGGGGAAAAGTATCGTTTCTGAGGCCTTCCGTGGCGTGCGCTGAGCATATAGTTAAAGTTATACAAAAATGCTTTATGGGTGTATTGTTCATCTTAACATTATCTTTAAAAAAGTCCGCGAGAGCATATGTCTATCTTTTGTAGTTTACCCATAACAATCGTAAAACTATGAAAAAAATCTTAAGTCCCCCCGTGCGAAGCCGGGACGGGCCGCTAGTAGGTATTATATCACTACTAATATTATAAAGAAGAAAGGTTTGTTTGGAATGAAACAACTATTAACGGATTTAACTCGCGTTTTTTTATTTTATTTTATTAGCTGATGTTTCGGATTCTTTTTAGTTTCCATAATCGTAGCACGACTGAGCTGACAATAGTCTAACGCTAAAGTGATTTATACAGTTATGCAAACTACCTTATATTTAAATTACAAATTTTGAAAAACTACCCCATTCGGAATTATGAAATACTAATGTTACATTTTACGCAATAAAATAAAATAATCAGCTAATAAAATAAAATAAAAATACGCGAATTAAATCCGTTAATAGTTGTTACATTCCAATGTGTAATAACCTCGAAGGCATCAGAAATTAAAAGGTTTGTTTGTTTAGATTGAATAGGCTCCGAAACGGCTGGACCGATTTAAAAAATTCTTTCACTGTTGCGAAGCTACACTATTCCCGAGTGACACAGGCTATAAAAAAAAGATGATTCAGGCGGACAGCTAGTACGAGAATAAAATTCTCGTTCGAAGTTTTTGTTGCTGCGAGACCGTTTATTGTGGAGTTTTGTGCATATCTTTACTAATCTATATAATTATCTTATATTAATAAGAAAGAGGAAAAGTTTGTTTGTTTGAATTGAGTAAGCTCCATAACGACTGACCCGATTTAAAAAAATCTTTCACTGTTAAAAAGCTACACGATTCGAGAGTGACATCTAGACTATATTAAATGTTTTCATATCCGTGCTAAGCCGGGGCGGACTGCTAGTTATATATTTCTTACTTTTAATATAAGTAACTGATATCCCATTTACACATGTTTGTAGAAATTATCTAAATTTCTTCATACCATAAGCACCTACCTTGTTCTTTCATTTAAAAACAGTTTGTGATAATATTATAAGGCTATTCTAGGCAAGTAAAAAAAATATAAAAAGACGTATCATTGCCTCCTTAGTTCCTATAAAATCGAATATACATAGAACTGGGTAGCCGCCACATGCGTTAAGGTTTAAAATAGCGCGCACGTTCTCTTATTTTCAACCTTATGGCACGTAGCCGTTAAATATGACATTATTATCTATGTAGTACCATTAAGTTAATATAAATTGGAATTTAAAATAACTTCAGTGTCTGTTTGTTAGTGAGCTACGAAGTACGAATTTATGTAAAGGAAGTGTTATGTTTCGATTAAGTATATACAGTTTGTAGTTGACTACTTTTGGACTGTTCATCTACTAATCACTAAAATGGAATTATTGACATATTTTTGTAAGTCCCTGCATTATTACTTTTTATAATATTTATAATATATGTGCTGAAATTATTAAGGCCTGATTTAACTCTTGTATTTTTATTTTATTTATTTTTTCGGATTCTTTACAGTTTTCATAATCGTAGCAATAGTCTAACGCTAATTTTATACGATTTATTTTATTTTAGTCTCTCTTTTTAATTTTATTATTAATGACTTACCTGTAATACCTATAGAGTATCACGACGTAAAATGAAACAATTACCTATATTTTTAAAACAATAATAAGTTAGTTTGCATAATTTAAAATCACTTTCGCGTTAGACTATCGCCAGCTCTGTCCGCTATAAATATGGGAACTTTTCGAATCCGAAACGTCATCAAATAAAATAAAATTACGCGAGTTATATCCGTTAAAAGTTGTTTCATTCCAATGTGTAATAATAGCGAAAACATCACAAATTATTTGTATAAAATTAATTTGACTGGCAGTCACGGCAGACGTGGCAGAGCAACGTAACATTAATAATAATAATAATAATATACTTAATAATGAATTAACAATCGTTGTAATTGATGTTGTGGTGGGGTACATCAAAATAACAACATCTATACTAATATTATAAAGAGGAAAGGTTTGTTTGTTTGGATTGAATAGGCTCCTAAACAATTGGACCGATTTGAAAAATTCTTTCACTGTTGGAAAGCTACCCTATTCCTGAGTGACATAGGCTATAAAAAAAGGGATCCGGGCGAAGCCGGGGTGGGCCGCTAGTCTACAATATTATTATTTTTGCTTGTGTTACTTAGATGTATCTTCTTCTATTTTATTCCAATATCCACTCACATTCAACCAGCAACACAAATCATCCACATTACTACACTTACAAGACGTACCACCAAGAAAGGTCCTATTATATTTCAGTCCTGGCTGTCCTTGTATGCTGCATCAGTGGTGCATCCTGCTCATACTGCAGGATCGACGACAATCACGGCAGTTGCACCTACACAGTAACCTGCGAAGTCCACACCGGAAGCGTCAGTAACCCTTCATGCAGCTACGAACCCAATGTGACTTTTGTCATAAAGAACTCAAATGTCAGTACACTAACCCAAGGCTTTTTCACGGCTACCAATTTCGATCAAAGAGTCAAAGCCATCAATGCCAAAGGCAACATTTGGCCAACCATAGAATCCGTGGCACTTCGCTACTACTCGAAATGCTTTCATCTAGATTTATCCGGTAACCAGATTAAAAATATAAACAACGAAGCATTTAAAACACTTCATTTAGTGGATCACCTGAACCTGTCTAATAATTATATTGAGTCTTTACATACTAAATCACTCTACATCACAGATCCACCATCTACCGACTTGACTGTTCTAGATTTATCCAGTAATAACTTGAGAGAAATATCAAGTGAATCATTGAGTTACTTTCCTAAACTGAGAAAACTTTACCTACAAAACAATAGACTGATGAGTGTAGCTGACGATTCGTTTTCCAATTTGAAATCTTTGACTTTTCTAAGTGTAAGTAATAATCAGCTATCTTCATTTAATATGACGCTTATCAACTTGAAGACTTTGAAAGATTTAGATGCCTCTTATAATTATTTGATAAAGATATCTGGTTACGAAATCAACCGTCTAGTAGCACTCGAAAATCTTAACATGTCTTATAATGCTATTGAGTCGGTTGACTCAAATTGTTTTAATTCAGCGAACAATTTAGAAATATTAGACTTGAGCAACAACAGAATCAAATCCCCTGTAGATAAAACCATGTTCCAAAACAACTTAAAGCTAAAATATTTAAATCTATTCAATAATTCCATTCAGAACGTGGAAGACAATGCTTTTCAAAATACGATCATATCTTATCTCAACTTTTCAAAAAATAATTTGAGTATAGAAATATCGGATAAAACATTTAATGGAGTCAGAAATTTGGCAAGTCTTGATTTGTTTAATCAAAATATTTCCGCAATTCGAAAGGGAGCATTTACAGGATTGCATAACCTAATATCTGTGAATTTGAGTAAAAATGCAATCAATATTATTGAGGAAGGCAGTTTCTCAAAACCAAGTGAACTGAATGTTTTAGATGTTTCTTATAATAATATAACGGACCTGAGCTTTTTTAAAGACTGTCTTGCACAACTCATTGTAGTAGACGCAAGTAACAATAATATTGATGTAGTGACAAAAGATACGTTTTTACAACAAACTAATCTGGAAAAACTGGATCTTTCCATGAACAACATTTCCAAAATAGAACCAAACGCGTTGCCGTTACAGAAGCTGCAATTTCTAAACGTTACCGGCAATCATTTGGAAGGTGTTATAACCAAAAACATTTTTAGTCCTTCAAAATGGCTACGTTTCTTGGACTTGAACAATTTTAATTACACAAAAGTCGACAGTAGGGCGTTTGTCGATCTGCCTTTGCTCGCTAGACTGAATCTCTCACACAATTCAATAGAATTTATACACCCGGAAAACTTCATCAATATGAATAATCTTTACAGTTTAGATTTATCTTATAACAAACTCACCTTCTTACATTTCAACAAAAGTGAACTTCATAACTTGAAAGCCTTATATTTGAATAATAACCAGCTTGAAAGTATTTCACATTCATTCTCCAACATAACAAACATAGTGTACCTCGATTTGTCTTACAACAGATTTGACAACTTATCGGAACCACTGTTTAGTACGCTTAAAGACCTAAAAGTCCTAAGCCTTTCTAATAATAAGATCGTTCATTTTAACAATCCTTTCACTAACACCTTAACGAACTTAATGACGTTGAGTTTGTCTTCCAACAAGTTGTCAAGTTTGAATTTAACATTTTTCCCTGATCTCGTGAGCATTGAGTTAAGTAATAACAGCATTGATTCTATTGACAGCTCCTTCTTTAAGAACGTTGACAGGATACAGTCCATTGATTTGAGTATGAATAATATAACGACCATTCCCCCGGGCACGTTTAAAGATGCCAAAATTCTAAAACTATTAAATCTCTCGTCCAACCACTTGAAGTCCTTACGCTATGGAAACTTTAAAGGTCTCAATAGAACAGAATCAATTGATTTGTCTCACAACGAAATCACTTCGTTGGACGTAGCTGTTTTCCATGTGTGTTCAGCGTTAAAGAATTTAGTTATTGATTATAACTTCATAAAAGAACTCGACTTTGACGGTCTAGTTGCTAGTTTGCCTGAGCTTCAAAATCTTAGTCTGGGTGGCAATAACATTTCCTGCAAAGAAGTAGTTCGTAATTATAATAGAGGATTCGTGAGGCATATAGAGGTTACTTCGATTGATAAGGTTTTTGAGGAGGACAATGTACATGGTATCAGATGTGGTGACGTCATAGCTACTACCACAGTGTCATCTGAAACGTATAGCGATAAACCGACTCCGGATACAGTTAGTGGCTCGTCGAGTTTCTTAATTTGGTCCGGAGTTTGGACTGTGATATTTATTTTAGTGATAGCTGTAACTCTTTTTATTTGTAAGAAAAGGAGGATTATTATAGTGAATGACAGATTCAGAAGTTCGAGAAGTTTAAATTTAAATGGGTCTGAGTTTCAAGGTGATTTGCTTAATTGATTTATTTAAGATAATCAATGTTTAAGTTAAGTTGTGTTGTATACTGCACCTCATGAATTATATAAACTTGTAACTATGACAACTTATTGTCATAATTGACAATTACAAGTCATGTGATTAAATGTTGTATCCACCTGAATATTGTGCAATTATTTTGTGCATAATATTATTTATAATTTCACTTTATATAGTTTATTTTCCAGTTCTAGTTTGCATACATTTTGTACACTTTTTGTTTATTAATAAAGTTTCTTTAAATAATGCTACTTTTTTTATTTACTTACAAACCAAAATTACATTGTTACCTAATATATCTTGTAGAAATGTCACTTTCCGTATGGGTAAAAACAATAATTTCGTACATTCCGCCCCGTAATTTGTTTTATTTGTATTGTAAATAAGTACTTTATTCATGCGTACATTGAAACATAAATATATAAAATTTATAGAACAGGGTAGTACTTAAATTTTGTAATTTAAAAAATTGCGTAATTGTATAAATAACTAGCGTTAGACTATTATCAGCTCAGTTGTGTTACGAATATGAAAACTGTACAATTTTCAAAACGACAGCCGATAAAAAAAAATACGCAAGTTAAGTCCGTTTATAGTTGTATCATTTCAAGTTTGTCTCAATTAGGCCAGTAGTAATTTTTGTAGTAGCTTATCATATCGACCGAATAACATCCAGTGCTGGACATAGCTCCCCCTCTACCCAAAGAACCTCCATTTCAATGCTGGATGACTTTGCAGGGCCTTCCTACGCTGCTGGTCCCAATAGAAGCAATTAAAGACATTATAATTTCTATTGCCTTAGCGGTTATTTACACATTGGAATGAAACAACTATGATAGGATTTAAACCGCGTGTTTTATTTTTCCATTATCGTAGCACGATTGAGCTGACAATAGTCTAATGCTATCGAAAAATAACATTAGTGCCAGTCGGCCACGGATATAGGGTAGCCTATAAATTTTCGAGACGTCAGCAAATAAAATTAAATACGCGAGTTAAATCGGTTGGTTATAATTTATTCCAACATACAAATCTATACTAATATTATAAAGAGAAAAGGTTTGTTTGTTTGTTTGAATTGAATAGGCTCCAAAACGACTGGTACGATTTGAAAAATTCTTTCACTATTGGAAAGCGACACTATTCCCGAGCGACATACGCTATAAAAAAGAGATCCGGGCGAAGCCGGGGCGGGCCGCTAGTCTATAATAATATATACTAATATTATAAAGAGGAAAGGTTTGTTTGGATTGAATAGGCTCCAAAACGACTGGTCCGATTGGAAAAATTCTCTCACTGTTGGAAAGCTACACCATTCCCGAGTGGCATAGGCTATAAAAAAAGAGATCCGGGCGAAGCCGGGGCGGACAGCTAGTTGTCAAATAAATACATGTATTTATATAGGACAACTGAACGGATTCCGATAATTCGTCGTTTGCATACCGCCCACTCATTCCCAGATTTAACAAAAACCTAAACTATATGCTTGACTTTTGCCAAATATATATATAAAGTTATCCTCTGTTTCCATAACTGCTCGCTGAGTGATAATGACATCCTGTGAAGAACAGAAGTCGATGGAGATGCAATGTGTACATTCTTCTTATATATAGGTACGAGTATATAATTCTGGAGTTTTGTGTGCATATCGATACTAATAGTCAAAGTCAAAGTCAAAATATTTAATAATGCTAGTTAAGGTATATAATTCAAAAAGCTTAATTAATAATTTATTAGTAAAATTGCGTAATATAAAATTAAATTAAATTAGAAAAATAATAATTATTATTATAAAATTAAGTTAAATTAGAAAAAAAAAATAATAATTATTATAATATTTAATATAATAAAACATTATCTTATTAACTATTATAGGTAGGATTTATTAATTTTGATAAGTACTCATCGACACCATAAAAAGCATTTTCCGCTAAGAATATTTTAATTTTTTTAACAAAAGAATCATATGAAACCGCATCTTTAATAGATTTAATTTATTTAATAAAATTAAGAGGAAATTTTTGTTTGGTTTAATTGAATAGGCTCCAAAACGGCTAGAACTTTTTTCACTGGTAGGAAGCTACACGATTCGTAAGTGACATCTAGGCTATATTAAATTTTTAGGGATCCGTGCTAAGACTTCCGCCCTGGCTTGTTGACTGGCTCATTCGAGGTTTTTGTTGTTTTTGAGACCGATTTTTGTGGAGTTTTATGTGCATATCTTTACTAATCTATATTAATATAAGAAAGAGGAAAGGTTTTTTTGTTTGAATTGAATAAGCCCCAAAACGACTAGTTAAAATAAATAAAAAAAATATAAAAAGACGTGTCATTGCCTACTTTGTTCTTATAAAATCGAATATACATAAAATTGGGTAGCTGCCACATGCATTAAGGTTTAAAATAGTGCGCACGTTCTCTTATTTTCCACCTTATGGGACATAGCCGTTAAAAATGACATTATTATCTGAGTTACATTAAGTTAATCAAATTTGGATTTAAAATAACTTCAGTATCCGTTCATCAGTAAGCTACGAAGTTCGAATATATTTAATGGGAGTGTTATGTTTTGATTATGTACAATAGTCAGCTACCTACTTTTGAACACTAAAATGGAATTATTTAATTATTTTTGTAAGTACTCGCATTATTTTTTATTATTTATCTTGTGTATTTTTAATAAAAAAAAAACCGCCGAAAAAAACTAAAAAGCAGCAAAAAACAATAGCAAACGGAAAAGAAAAAAATAATCATTTTGTCTTAAATAACGGCTATTACTTTTGCGGTAATTTTTTTTTGTTAAAAATTATTATAAATTATATTATGTGCCTGTAATTTCTACAAATTATTACATTCTTAATTTTTAATTACTTTTGAAATACCTACCTAGTGTGTGTTATTAACTTTTAATAATATAAATAAGTGCTAATCTGTAAGTGAACAATAAATTACTTACCCCTTTTTTCCCTCTCTTACGAAAGGATTTTTTTTCAAATTTTTATGTCTTCAATTTTGCCCTATCCAATAAAAAAAGAATTATCAAAATCGGACTATTCTGTAAAAAGTTACGCTTGGTCATACGATACAACCAATGAGTGAAAAATCAATCATCCCCTGTTTTCCTACACTTAAGATTAGAATTATTTTTTCAAATTAAAATGAGACCAACTTTGGAGTATAACCTTTCCAATAAAACAAGAATTATCAAAATCGAACAACTCTGTAATTACATAACAAAAAAAAATATACGCTTCGACTTGAGAACCTCCTCCGTTTTTTTCTTTGGTTGAAAAAATAATAAGGCATACCTATTACCCATTGATTTTTTCACAATCATTCAAAGCAATTTTTTTTTTTGCTCAAGCATTTAAAAGTTTAATATTTCTGACGTCATTTCTCATCTAAGATTCGATTGCATAAGAATAACGAAACAAACCACTATTTTTTAAAAAATAAAGGAAATTGTTTTTATGAATGTATAATAATTTAATAGACACTCTACTTGGTCAATTATTTAATCTCAAAGTCGCATATCCTGCTGCGATGACTGTTGTAACGTCCATGAAATTGATTACCAAATTTATTGGATAATTATGTATTTTTTCTCTTCTCATGGGAGTCGAAAAATTTACTTAGTTTTATTCAAGTTTAATTCAAATGATATTTATAATACTGCCATGTTGTATTATGAACATTTTAATTTTGTCACTTGATATTTTTTCCGTTAAACTATTTTCTACTGCGTACCAATCACACACTTTTGAATTGAAAATGTGAACCTCTAATTGTATCAGTTTTATTCGTTACAGACCTATATATATATCGTGACTTAAAACAGATCCAGGGAAGCTTATGCCTACAAAAGTCCTATTTAATTTCAGCCCTGGCTGTCCTTTTATGCTGCATTACAAGCTCTTCGTGCTTATACTGCAGGATCGACGACAATCACGGCGGTTGCACCTACACAGTAACCTGCGAAGTTCAGACCGAAATCGTCAGTAACCCTTCATGTAGCAACAAACCTAATGACAATGTGACTTTTATCATAAAGAACTCGGAAGTCAGTACACTAACTAAAGAATTTTTTACGCTTACTAATTTCGATGAAAGAGTCAGAGCCATCAATGCCAAAAACAACATTTGGCCAACCATTGAATCCTTTGCGTTTCGATACTACTCGAAATGCCTTCATCTAGATTTATCCGGTAACCAGATTAAAAATATAAACAACGACGCATTTAATACACTTTATTTGGTAGATCACCTGAATCTGTCTAATAATTATATTGAGTCTTTACATCCTAAATCACTTAATATGATTTCGCTAGATGAACTAGCATCAAGCGAATTGACTGTTCTAGATTTATCCAGTAATAACTTGAGAGAGATATCAAGTGAATCATTGAGTTACTTTCCTAAACTGAGAAAACTTTACCTTCAAAACAATAGACTGATGAGCATAGCTGACGATTCGTTTTCCAATTTGAAATCTTTGACTTTTCTAAGTGTCAGTAATAATCAGCTATCTTCATTTAATATGACACTTATCAACTTGAAGGCTTTGAAAGATTTAGAAGCCTCTTATAATTATTTGTTAAAGATATCTGGTTACGAAATCAACCGTGTAGTAGCACTCGAAATTCTTAACATGTCTTATAATGCTATTGAGTCGGTTGACTCAAATTGTTTTAATTTAGCGAACAATTTAGAAATATTAGACTTGAGCAACAACAGAATCAAATCCCCTGTAGATAAAACCATGTTCCAAAACAACGTGAAGCTAAAATATTTGAACCTATTCAATAATTCTATTCAGAATGTGGAAGACAATGCTTTTCAAAATACGATCATATCTTATCTCAACTTGTCAAAAAATAATTTGAGTATGGAAATATCGGATAAAACATTTAATGGAGTCAGAAATATGACAAGTCTTGATTTGTTTAATCAAAATATTTCCGCAATTCGAAAGGGAGCATTTACAGGATTGCATAACCTAATATCTGTGAATTTGAGTAAAAACGCAATCAATATTATTGAGGAAGGCAGTTTCTCAAAACCTAGTGCACTGAATGTTTTAGATGTTTCTTATAATAATATAACGGACTTGAGCTTTTTTAAAGACTATCTTGCTCAACTCACTGTAGTAGACGCAAGTAACAATAATATTGACGTAGTGACAAAAGATACGTTTTTACAACAAACCAATCTGGAAAAACTGGATCTTTCAATGAACAACATTTCCAAAATAGAACCAAACGCATTGCCGTTACAGAAGCTGCAATATCTAAACGTTACCGGCAATCGTTTGGAAGGTGTTATAACCAAAAACATTTTTAGTCCTTCAAAATGGCTACGTTTCTTGGACTTGAACAATTTTAATTACACTAAAGTCGACAGTAGGGTGTTTGTCGATCTGCCTTTGCTCGCTAGACTGAATCTCTCACACAATTCAATAGAATTTATACACCCGGAAAACTTCATCAATATGAATAATCTTTACAGTTTAGATTTATCCTATAACAAACTCACCTTCTTACATTTCAACAACAGTGAACTTCATAACTTGAAAGCCTTATATTTGAATAATAACCAACTTGAAAGTATTTCACATTCATTCTCCAACATAACAAACATAGTGTACCTCGATTTGTCTTACAACAATTTTGCCAACTTATCGGAACCACTGTTTAGTACGCTTAAAGACCTAAAAGTCCTAAGCCTTTCTAATAATAGGATCGTTC
Organism: Polylopha cassiicola; assembly: GCA_038024825.1. Classification (NCBI taxonomy): domain Eukaryota; kingdom Metazoa; phylum Arthropoda; class Insecta; order Lepidoptera; family Tortricidae; genus Polylopha; species Polylopha cassiicola. The sequence goes on along the minus strand of CP149060.1, from coordinate 1,710,636 downwards.
ATTTTAACAATCCTTTCACTAACACCTTAACGAAATTAATGACGTTGAGTTTGTCTTCCAACAAGTTGTCAAGTTTGAATTTAACATTTTTCCCTGATCTCGTGAGCATTGACTTAAGTAATAACAGCATTGATTCTATTGACAGCTCCTTCTTTAAGAACGTTGACAGGATACAGTCCATTGATTTGAGTATGAATAGCATAACGACCATTCCCCCGGGTACGTTTAAAGATGCCAAAATTCTAACACTATTAAATCTCTCGTCCAACCACTTGAAGTTATTACACTATGGAAGCTTTATAGGTCTCAACAGAACAGAATCCATCGATCTGTCTCACAACGAAATCACTTCGTTGGACGTAGCCGTTTTCCATGAGTGCTCAGCGTTAAAGAATTTAGTTATTGAGTATAACTTTATAATTAAACTCGACTTTGACGATCTAGTTACTACTTTGCCTGAGCTTCAAAATCTTAGACTGGGTGGCAATAACATTTCCTGCAAAGAAGTACTTAGTAGTTATAATAGAGGATCCGTGAGGCAAAAAGAGGTTACTTCAATTGATAAGGTTCTTAAGGACAATGTACATGGTATCAGATGTAGTGACGTCGTAGCCACTACCTCAGTAACACCTGAAACAAATGGCGATAAACCGACTCCGGATTCAGCTAGTGGCTCATCGAGTTTCTTAATTTTTTCCGGAGTTTGGAATGTGATATTTATTTTAGTGATAGCTGTAACTCTTTTCATTTGTAAGAAAACGAGCATTAATATAGTAAATGACAATTCAAGAAATTTAAATTTAAATAAGTCTGAGTTTCAAGGTGATTTGCTTAATTGATTTCTATAACAAAGTTACTGTTTAAATTAAATAGTGTTGCGCCTGCGCATTATGAATTATAGAACCTTGTAACTATGATAACTGGTTGACATAATATGACATTTAAAAGATCTGTAACTTTTGATCTGATGTTGCATCCACGTGAATATTGTGCATTGTATTTTCAATTCCAGTTCACTAATTATATTTTAAGTTTATTTTAAATAGTTTCATTACATTGTATAAATAAAGCTTTTATTTTTTAATGCCATTTGTTTTAATTACATTATCAAAATTACATTACTCACTGAAAAAATATTTTATCCCAACATTGTCAAAAAGTTATTTAATCTTCTGGTACAAGTGGGTAAGTAATAAAAAAATTAAATATTGAATATTTTTATTTCTGACTAGCTTCTGCCCGCGACTTCGTCCGCGTGAAACTCCTCCTTTTTGCAGTCGGTTAAAAAGTAGCCTATGACTTTCTCAGGCTCCAGACTTTCTTTGTACCATATTTCATTTAAATCGGTTCAGTAGTTTTATCGTGCAAGCGTAACAAACAGACAGACAGACAGAGTTACTTTCGCATTTATAATATTAGTTGGGATAAAAATAATTTAATGAAAATCTTCGAATTCTCTATCATCCTCGTAGCTGACGGGGAAAATGGCGGCACTGTCCACTTCACCTGCACCTGCGTCGCGACTCACGTACCTCGGGCCAAGATCCACACACGCCAGAAGCGGGATGTCATTCGTGATTGACAGCATCAACGCTATCACGATCGACTCCCTGAAAACATCCCACCACTTACTATTATTACTACTGGGCACAAATCTATTACTTATATAAAAATAAGTCGGGTTTTCCTCCCTGACGCTATAACTCCAGAACGCACGAACCGATTTGGCTAATTTTGGTCTTGAATTATTCGTGGAAGTCCAGGAAAGGTTTGTAAGCAGAGAAAATTTAAAAAACTTCTTGAAAAAGTGTACAATCAACATCTTTCTATACCCCATATACAAAGAGGTTGACGGTAAGTGACAGAAGACTTTGACGAGACAATCGGACGGGCAGGACGACGTCTGCCGGGGCCGCTAGTAAAGGTATATAAAGGCTGTAAGAGGGCCTTATTAACCTTGTTGAACCAACGTTAACGTTAAACGAAACGACCAAAATGTATGGGATTTGACATCCGCATTTGTGACGTACGTGACAATCGTTCGCGGATGTCAAATCCCATACATTTTGGTGCCAACGTTCAACGACAACGTTGTCTACGCCCCCTTGTGTGCTACTTGGATTATCTATTTGTTGTGCGTTGATTTCAGTTCCGTAGAATTAAATATTTTTATAGGTAAGTACGTACTTTATTCAGTAACTCTTTATTGCGCAATAAAACTCTAATGTACACTAAAAATACTTAATGGCATGGTATGGTCTCCACTATAATATTATGATTCCGCAGAATCCTTATCGTTTCTGAATAATTCAAGGAATAATAGAATGAAAACTAAAGGTCAAGAATGTGCTTACTTAAGATGAAAAAAATTTTAGAGAATATCAAATTAAAATGGCGGAACTGAGTTCGCTAGGTCAGCTTCACTATTACGTCACTACATAATAATTATAAAACAATATCGGTGTGTGTCCATCCCTATCTATGCTTAAATCTTTAGAAGTAGGTAGGTAGGTACGCAACGTATTTTAAAGCCTTTTTTTAATAGATCGTGTGATAATTTCTGATGCCTTCGCGGTTATTATATATTGGAATGAAACAACTTTAACAGATTTAACTCGCGTATTTAATTTTTATTGGCTGAAGTCTCGGAGCATTTACAGATCGTGCTACGATTATGGAATCTCTGAAGGCTCCGAAACGTCAACCAATAAAAATAAAATATGCGAGTTACATCCGTTAAAGTTGTTTCATTCCAATAGATAAAGTTGTTTCATTCCAATAGGCAAAGAGCCGTTTTATTGGCCTTGAACGAGCTCAACGTGCATTAATTAAAGTCATGTACTTCAAAAAAATTAGGTTGACTGACCAATTATACACAATCAGTGAACTCTTATCAGTAAGAAAATTATACATCCTTCATATTACGTTGAAGAAACATAAAATACTACCCTATAATAAAAAATACAAAAACAGGAGGAGAATAGGCATTGTAGCAGAATTTTCAAAAACAAAAACCGCATTCGCTCGCAGACAGTTTCCCTATAAATCATCACACACTTACAACAAATTGAACAAAGTACTTGATATTCACTCAAACATTTACCATGACTGCAAGAATAAAATCAAAATTTGGCTTAAGACTTTATCGTATGATGAGGCGGAGAAATTGTTGGTATAATATTTAAACAAGGTACACACACACACACACTCGCTCTCACTCACACACACACACACACACACACACACACACACACACACACACACACACACACACACACACACACACACACACACACGCGCGCGCGTAGAGAGATAGAAAGAGAGAGGGAGAAATCTTAAATCTTAGTATATACTCTAGTTTTTAGTACTATTTTAACTTTATTAAAATTATATCTTTTATCTTTATTTTTTAGAATTCTTCTGTAATTCAAATATGATGTCATAAATAGCATGATTAACTCTTTTTTTTTTTCAATTAGTTTATCTAAACAAAACAAACACTGTAATAAACTGTAATTTTGGCAAAACAACTTTAAAATTTAGATGAGTAGCTTAATTGAATAGAATTTAGTTAAATAATGTAACTCAATAAATAAATATAAAAAACATCATGTATCCTGAAGGAAGAGCGGTGTCACCCAACACAGGCTTTTTTGCTTACCGGGTGACCCCATCAACTTAGATTATAGAAAAAGTGTATTTTTTGCAATAAAGAATTTTGAATTTTGAATTTTTTAGATAGTGTGATTCCAGAGGTTGGTTTATAGTGCTCGTGCGAAGCTCAAAGTGTCAAAATAAATGTTTTCATATCGCCTGCATTGAAAATGCCTAGTTTCATGCCTATTGAGCCGACAGAAACTAGTCAATTTCAGACCAATGCGACCATCATCGGGCAGCAATTCCTGCTCTGAATTCCGGGCAGGAATTGCTTAATTGCTGCCCGCTGAACGAAGTGTCATTGTCTGTCATTGTGTTGTCTATCTTGTGTGTCATTCTAACTGTCAATTGTGACATATTATAACCCCTCGACTAAATATAACTAAAAGTAAGAATATAAAGTTAAAGTTGTTGCATGAATTATAATGACCATGTCTAGATGCCAATGTTCTGAACGAAGCATGTTGCGGATTTGTTTTATGTATTTAGTATTAGTATATTCATTCTGACGAAGCTAGTTGCTAATTTAATGTTGTCTCAACCTATATTTTTGACGAAGCCTGCGTGTGGATTACATCTATAGATATGATTGCTAATAATTATGATTAAATAAATATATTATCAGAATATAATAAATATAATGAAACTATCATTTAAATACAGTTGATATGAAAAATATAGTGTGTGACGCGGGATGAAACACGATTTCAGACCGAGTGGTGTCAGCCCTGCAGCCAACTTCACTCTGGTTTGAAATCGTGTTTCATCCCTAGTCACACAATATACTATTGTAAAGACACTAGTCTCTACTTCATAAATAATACTCAATTATCTTTTCGGTTAATTATGTATAATATTAAATTAAACTCATGAGTACTGAACAATCAATTCAAAGACCTGATAACAATGTTTCCAATTCCAATATTACTTTCTGTCTCCTGTTCAAAATCGTCATGCCCTGCCGCCATGACACCAGCACGCGTTCCCTTTTTGAATATCCTGACTACATTTTATTCGACTAAGGCAACATCAAACAGCCACAGAATTTAATTACGACTTGACAGATATTAATTATTTTACAAAAGCTAACACTAAATTGACTTACTCATCGTATTTTTCTGATAGTGAATCATATTGTTTCACACTATATGCGATGAGGAGTGCGTCCATAGACGACGTTGCTTTAAAAACACCCATCTGCAAAACATATTATAAATAAATAAACTATCAATTTGGGATGTATTCTATATTATTATTATATACTAGCGGCTCGCCCAGGCTTTGCACGGATCCCTATGTTTTTTCAAAATATTCTACAGTAGCCTATGTCACTCAGGGTAAACGCAGCTTTCCAACAGTGAAAGAATTTTTCAAATCGGTCCAGCCGTTTTGGAGCCTATTCAATTCAAACAAACAAACAAACTTTTCATCTTTATTATATTAGTATAGAATCTATATACCTAGTATAGACAAGAGAAGCTGACTAAATGACTGACATCAACGCAGTGCCTAAATTATAAGGGTTAGAAACTTGAAAATCTGCAAAGGGTCCCTTTATAACGTAGAGCAGCATTAAGTAAGGATTTTTGGAAATTCCTCCCTTAAGGGGGTAAAACATGGGGTGCTTATCGTGCTCAGACGAAGTAGTTAGTTGTTGTACATAACACGTAGATATTATTAAACTGGGAATTATTTCATTAATGTATGTATAATGTAGGTATATTATTATGTTAGACCATTTCACATTATTAAATATTAGGTTCTACCCGCGACTTCACTTGTGCAGAATTAGTAGGTACTTTATGAAATATAAGTGTAGGTATCGATTTTTGCAGCGAACGCCAAAATTACAACTGTAAATCACTACATAACATAAAAATAAAACACAGTCACTTTCCGCTATCTCACAGTAGGTACCTACATAATTATACATTATCTCTCTAAAGCCACGCAACAGATTAAATGCGTTTTTTTTATAGAGAGGATAGTTATAATACACACGAAAGTTTTTTATTATACACTAGCGACCCGCCCGGGTTCACACGGGTGCTATAAACCTTCCTCTTGAATCACTCTATCTATAAAAAAAAGCCGCATTAAAATCCGTTGCGTAGTTTTAAATATTTAAGCGCACATAGGGATATAGGGACAAAAAAAGCGACTTTGTTTTATACTATGTAGTGATATATAATATTATTATTAAGGCTTAAGAGCTTCCTTTCAGGAGTCTCGCCACCCGTCCGGTTTTGCAGTGAAGGCCCATTAGCTGGCCAACTAGGCAACTGCGCAAAAATATTATAATTCAGTTTTATACACTTACATGTATGATAGCTGATCTATAAGGACTCATCGCTTCTATGACCTTGTACCGTTTGTTTATACCAATCATCACCAATACGTGAGGTGGTAGAAATTCTGGTTCCGGGGTAACGTACTCTGACACCAACTAGGTAAGGTAATTATATATTTATTTATTCTTTATTGCACAAAAAAACTAAATTATGTACAAAAGGCGAACTTAATGCCATACGGCATTCTCTACCAGTCAACCTTTGAAATGATCAGAGAGCATGTGTAGGCGCAAATAAAAAATACACATAATATGATAAATACAATATAAAATAGGAAGATATTACACTACATAAATATATTTAGGTATATTGCGCAGCTCACTGCAGGTGCGTGCTGTGAGGGGGTAGGCACTCCATACATTAGTGACACTGTGCCTTTATGGAATGCACGCCCTTGGCAGCTGGATCGTATAATACGCCGTATCACATTACGTAATGTACAACAGCAGATTGTACGATTCGGCTGCGACATAATATAACAGGATTTAAGTCACATATTATTATATTAATTACTAGCTCTTCCCGCGACTTCGCCCGTGTGGAATAGTTACTGCTCCGCTCTTATTAGTTATGGTAATATAATAGTATTAATTCAAATCGTACCAGTAGTTCCCTGAGATTAACGCATTCAAGCAAATCAGCCAATGTTTACTAATATAAAATGCTTCAATACTTATTATTGTGACCGATAGTGACCACATACATTCACGAAGGATCTTAAGTATAATAAATAGTACATCGCATCATCAAACACCTTCTTAAAATAAGCACTTACTTTAGGAAAAAGTATAGCAAGACCGTTGGTCTTTGCTATATCATTTGGGGGGGCGTAGAACCCTGGCACCAGCAGGCCAGGAGGGGGGAAGTATTCATCCTCGTCTTCCATATCGGTTAATTCTTCTTCATCATCAGATAACTCCTACAAGAATGGATTTTATAGGAGTTCATTTTTTAATTATTTTCTTATATGCGTTTATTGTGCTTAATTTTATTGCAATCTAATTCGATATATTGGTAAGAATATATATTTTAATTGAACCTTTTAATTGCCTACATTAAGTTTGCAGACTATTGAAATTGTTAATTTATAAAATGTGAAATTGGCGGATGAGTAGCCTCATCACATATTAGCTACTAGCTTCTGCCCGCGACTTCGTCCACGTGGAACTCCTATTTTGCAGTCGGTTAAAAAGTAGCTTATGTTCTTTCTCAGGCTCCAGACCTTCTTTGTACCAAATTTCATTTAAATCGGTCCAGTAGTTTTAGCGTGAAAGCGTAACAGACAGACAGAGCTACTTTCGCATTTATAATATTAACAGGGATAGGGATAACTAGACTGTCAGTGTTGCTATAATATGTTGTGTATGAATCGTACCATCCTAATAAGTAATACCTATTCTAAAGCCAATACTTACCTCTGGTACCACAATATCAGTTTCAAAATTGTCAGGTTCTTGCTTTAGTTTTTCTAATGCATCCAAATTCTGTTGGTTTAAAATTGTTAATATTAAAAAAAACACAATTGGCAACGTTAGCTATTGTTTCAAATATTTGACTACAGTAATATGGAATAAAATAATTATAATGCATTGGAATTAAATCCGTTAATAGTTGTTTCGTTCCAATGTGTAATAACCGCGAAGGCATCAGAAATTATTACAATTATTATAATGGTTATACAATTTTTTACAACATCTCGTAAAACCAAAAAAACTTTTCAGTTTTCATATTCCTAGCAGACTGAGATGACGATAGTCTAACACTGTAAGAGATTTATTGAAAGCCAAGCCCTAGCTTAATTTAAAATCGGAAAAGTCGTTATAATCAATTTCAATTTTATTTATTGCATTCTTTAAGTACATAACATGTTATAGGTGGACAGTAACAATTAGAATCATTATAGACCCTGATGGGCACAACAAACAGAAGACAAGAGGGCTCGCCTACTTTTTTTTTACATCATTAATATTTATATACCATTCTTGTTAATTTATGAATATGTGATGTGCTTGGTGTATTTATATGTGTATGTTTGTGTGTGTGTGTTCGTGCTTTCTATATTTTTACATATGTGTATCTTCCAGATATTCATTTATTGTATAATAACATTTATTACTTAGAAAAAAAAATTAAGAAGAATTCTAAACATAACTAACCCCGCTTTTCAGTAACTCCAATTTTTTATGTTCTTTTTCAGCTTTCCTTGCTTCTATTTCGTCCACAATAGCTTGTCTCGCCAGTCTTTGCATTTCAGATAAACGACGTGCTCGCTTTTCTTTTATTTCTTCCTAAAATTATTTAAAAATTAAACAGTAGGTAGGTACCTAATGTTTTTTGCCAACCAACTTTATATACCTAAGTCAAAAGGAATTATAATTGAATAACTTGTTTAATGGATGTACTTTGAGTTATATGACTATTATTAAAGCAGTGGTTCTTAACCTTTTTAGGTCCGTTACCCTTATGACCTAACTAGGGTCACTAATTTTACCACTCCTCCCAATGATGAACTTTGGCGCTAGTCGGCGCTACGCTGTGTTTACTTGTCATTTTTAAATTTAGCGTTCGAGACAACTACCAACTGATTGTTACTCCAGCGAAAGACAAGTTTTACCCCCAGGTTAAGAACCAGGTTAGGTACTAAAGTTATGACGACGATATTTTGACGAGTTATGTGACTATTTTACTAATATACTACTCTGTTGGTATACCTATTTGTATATTCCTAGTTAATATAATATATCGCACACCTAGATCTAAAGAGAGCTAACTCAAAAAAGGTACTTTTTCAGGAGAGGCGAGAAACTGATTAATATGTCCATACGCACGCATGAGTTTTCTGTATAAATTTATACTTTTTATAATAAAGCTAGCAGAGTTATATTAGCTGAAATCTGTTTTAGTGTAGGTGAGTTTTGCTGGAATCCGATGGTGTGCATAACTCTCCGGTTTTTGAGTTAGATCCCTTTAGATCTAGGTGTGCGATATACTTGTTTCGTTATCATTGTCAATAGCTGTCAAAAACTCACTCTTTTCCTATATTTTTCTTCTATTCTTCTCTGCAATATCTCTTCTCGTGTCAAACTGTAGGACTTGTAAATGTTAAAGGCAGTTTTCTGTATCGGCTGGTCACTCATAGGCTTAGTGGGGTCCAACGGTGGTATGTCTTTGTATAAGATATTACGAACTAAGGCTAAAAAATAATAACATTATAAATGCCTAGATAATAATTATGAGGAATCTTAAAATTATTAAAAAAAACCTTTTAAGACGATTTCCAATTGCCGTCAGTCCTTTTGAGGCAATGATATAAAGTAACAGCCCCAATTACCGGCTCTTTAAGGATCTTATTTGGATTTTTTTAAATATCTGGTCTCTCTGTGGTCATTACGTAATATAAATACCTTAATGCACTGGGAAAAAAATTGGGGTTAATTCTATACCTACGTGATACTTATAGGTACAAAAGAGATTCAGGTTTACGAATAGCCTCCTAGTGATTTCACTAATAAGATTGGATTTTACGTGATTGTAACGTACCTAATGTAGGTATACGCAAATTTGTATAAATGTTGTCATTGTACGTCATTCGCAATAACAAAGAATCTCGTCTTTTAGGTATTTACGAGTAAATGGTTCAAATATGTTAAAAAATAAAAAAAAAACTTTATAAAAAAATATGTTTATTTTAAATCAAATTACCTTACTGTGCCCGTACCTACATGTTATGTCGTGAGTGAGTTATTTAAAAAAATAAGCAACATAGGTAGGTACATCTTTAAGGGCTTATGAAATAATTGATATTTTGCAACAAGTCTACGAAATACTTACATACAAAATGCTTGTCGGTGTCCAATAATCTGAAACATATAGCTAAGGCTGGTGCAGACAGCAGGATGTGGAGCGAAGCCTCGTTGAGGGGAGCATCTCCAGCATATAATATGTCTTCAGCCATCGATTTAGTAAGACGCAGCTCTTCTCGACCTATCATTATTATATCTGCAGAAATAATCGAAATTATAATTAAAATTAAACAACATAATTATTTAACTAATATTATAAATGCGAAAGTAACTCTGTCTCGCTTTCACGCTAAAACTACTGAACCGATTTAAATGAAATTTAGTACAGAGATAGTCTAGATCCCGAGAAAGGACATAGGCTACTTTTAATTGCGAAAGAGTTCTAAGGGGTTAAAAGGAGGGATGAAATGTTGTACGAAAGTATCGTCGAAAATAAGCATTAAATTTAATTATTTTTACAATTTGAAGAGTAAGCAGATTAGAAAAATTAGGTTGCTGTAATTACTAATTCCACGTGGACAGAGTCGCGGACAAAAGTTAGTATGTAATAAAGTGAGTTAAATCCGTTATAGGTAGTTGTTTCATTTCAATGTCCAATGTTGTTTTATAAAATGTGTTGTTTCATAAGTGTGTCATAAAATTGTAAAAATAATAATGCTTTCTCGATTATACAAAATTGAATAAAACGATTATAACTGACTAGCATCTGCCCGCGACTTCGTCCGCGTGGAACTCCTCCTTTTTTGCAGTCGGTTAAAAAGTAGCCTATGTCCATTCTCAGGCTCCAGACTTTCTTTGTACCAAATTTCGTTTAAATCGGTTCAGTAGTTTTAGCGTGAAAGCGTAACAGACAGACAGACAGACAGACAGAGTTACTTTCGCATTTATAATATTAGTAGGGAAGTAGGGATTAAAATAATAATAATGTTTACATCTAGGCGCGATATAAATTTGTAAATTTGTATGTTAAGTAGGTACCATAGGGCTACTTAAGATTGATTCTAATCAAATCTGTATTAGTTTATTTTAACAAAATACGATTATATTTGATATTAACTGTTCTGATCCCATCGTTCGTATAACTCCGGATGAGCATGAGTCGCGTGAGGCCAAAAGAGCACAAAATTCATGTGCTGCAGATGAGGGGCCATCAGCTCGGCCCTTCGCCTCTTCCTCGCAGCAAAACGAGAGGCCCTTTCGGCCTCTTCTATTGCTATCTCTTGTTCGTCCTCTGCTCTTAGTTTGGTATTCCATTCCTTTATAAAATATTACCAAGTCAGTGCAAATTCTACTAATATTGAAAACGCAAAAGTTTGTAAGGATGGATGTCTGGATGTATGTTTGTTACACTTTCACGCAAAAACTACAGAATAGATTTTGACGAAACTTTACAATCGTTACTTAATATAATAAACGCGAATTAATGAAGAATGTATGTCTTTTCATCCACATATTCTTCATTAAATTAAAGGTAGGTTTCTCCTAACACCTCAATATTTTTTATTTCAAAGGAATCCGAATGAAAAATCAAGTCTTAATTAATATAGGATCAATTGTGTGTCTGGCTGTCCGTCTGACAGTCATTGCCATTTTTCCAAAACAATATTTTTTATAATTTTAGTACATCAATTTAGTTTAAGTAATGCTACAAAATTAAATAACATCATTATAATATAAATAAAACTTCAAAGACAATAATACAAATAGTAATACGAGATTTGCTTACATAGCGTGTCATTATCAAATACCTCAAACTCAGACATACTAATAATAACGCTGACTGTATTTTATAAAAGGGGAATCCCCGTTTTTTGTTGATCCTATCAGAAAATAATTGCACAGTAGCAATTAAGTTATATTAAACTAGCTGTCCGCCCCGGTTCCGTACGGATCCTTTTATTTTAGCCTATCTATGTCACACGGTAATAGTGTAGTTTCCAAACAGTGAAGGATTTTTTCAAATCGGACCAGTCGTTTTGGAACCTATTCAATCCAAACGAACAAACAAACTTTTCCTCTTTATAATATTAGTATAGACTAGCGGTTCGCCCCGGCTTCGCACGGATCCCTATTTCTTTTTCAAAATATTATAATAGCCTATGTCACTCAGGGTGAACGTAGCTTCCCAACAGTGAAAGAATTTTTCGAATCAGCCCAGTCGTTTTGGAGCCTATTCAATCCAAACAAGCAACCCTTTCCTCTTTATTATATTAGTAGAGAAATCCACCAATAAAAAATATAATAAATTATTTACCAGTTCATCCGGCGTTGCTTCATCTAGTTCATATGTCGTTCTGTCAATGAAAATGCCTTTTTGTTCTTGTCTTAAATAATTGAGCTCTCTCTTTGCAATATCGGCAAATTTAATAGCATCCACGCCTCGGATCATATTTGTTATTTTTTTACGCTAAAAAGGACACAAAATTACAAGATGACTGAGATATGGCTTCGACTTGGCGGGGGCACTGCCGTGTCCCAAATGATTTGATGATTTTAACCAGGTGTGGGTTCAAATCCCGCTGGGGGCTGGGGTATTGATGCCTTAGAAACCTATGCTTTAACCGTAGTACCAATAGGCATGACGAATTTTTTTTGTCTTTGTACATCAAGTAGATTGACAAAAAATATTGGACGCGTATTTTTCTTTCCTCAATCGAACAATAAATGCCAAATATAAGCACTTTCAGAATTCCGGAGTGGGTTTGTGACGTCACGGCTAGGTATAAAATATAAATTATACCATACCTATCCTAAAGAGAAAATATATAATAATGACATTTGTAAAATTCTAAAATAGTTTTAATTTTATTTGTTATGTGTTTGTTTATTTTATTTTATAATGTAAAATTTTGACGATCTCACTATGAGTGCATATAATATGACATAATGTGTAATTATAATGTAGGTACGTAATAATGAGAAATAAATAAATCTAATCTAATCTATCGTGACGTCACGAGCCCCCACTCCCGAACTTAAAAAGCACTTATCTTTGGCATTATTTATTTGTTTGAGACAAGAAATAATGTTGAATAACTTTTAATAATCTAAATGACGGACTAAATGGGATTTCGTTTTCTAAACCCAGTCGTCACAATTATTCACTTCAGCGCCATCTATCGATCAAGTTTCGATAGATCGTAGTACTTACTTAAATATTTAATACAGTGGTTGTTGACCTTTTTAGGTCCGTAACCCTTATGCCTAAATAGGGTCACTTATTTTACCCCTCCTCTAGTTTGCTACGCTGTGCTTAGACTCACTTTAAAATTCGGCATTCGAGACAACTAACACCTAATCGTTACCTAAGAAAGAACCTAGTATTTAATAGAACAGTGTTACCAAAATAAAGACGTAGATAGGCTGACTTTGGTTCCTGAATCTCTTGAAAGCGTCAACTTCGTCAGCCAAGACCTAAGAAACAATTATAAATCATTATTTATTTTATCTAATGCAAGTTGTCCATTCATCAACTACCTACCTACTGTCTGACTATTGTATTTTTCAATGAAATCATAAAAATAAATTGTCCAAAATTAAAAAAAATATGTTTGGGACAGTCACTTTTAACACTTAGAGGTACCTATGTATAAAAATAGATGTTGGCCGATTCTCAGACCTACCCGATATGCACTCAAAATTTCATAAAAATCGATCAAGCACTTTCGAAGTAGTTTGGCAACAAACACCTCGACACGAGAATTTTATATATTAGAATATTTTATTTTTCATACTCTTGAATTTTATTTTGGATGAATAATTAATGTACATACTTTTAACATAATTGCCTTTCCATTACTCCAGTCCAGTTTGAAATTAATAAACAGTCTATCCAGTGCCGTGCAGTCCCCAGAAAATAAGTTATATATCTCTGCACCTAAGAAACATCAAAAATATAATATATAGCTTCTGCCCGCGACTTCATCCGCGTGGTACTCCTCCTTTTTTACAGTCGGTTAAAAAGTAGCCTATGTCCTTTCTCAGGCTCCAGACTTTCTTTATATCAAATTTCATTTAAATCGGTCTAGTAATTTTAGCGTGAAAGCGTAACAGACTGACAGACAGAGTTACTTTCGCATTTATAATATTAGTAGGGATAGCGGCTCGCTCCTGTTTCGCACGGATCCCTATTTTTTAAATATAAGAATTAATCGAAATAATAATAGTTACTAATATTATAAAGAGGAAAGGTTTGTTTTTTTGGATTGAATAGGCTCCTAAACGACTGGACCGATTTGAAAAATTCCTTCACTGTTGGAAAGCTACACTATTCCCGAGTAACATAGCTATAGAAAAATTTGAAAAAAGATAGGGTTCCGTGCGAAGCCGGGGCGAATCGCTAGTTTTACTATAAACCCAAGCTCAATATAAAATAAACCTTACTTACAAATCAGATTGTTCTTATTTTGAGTAATAACGTTACCAAATTCCTTGTTACTGTTTATATGCAAAAACACTTCTATCTTTTTTTGTCTTGCCATTATTTAAAAAATAACAGGACTGCATAAATCACAAGAATTACTACGTATTTATCAATAGATTTTTTGAAGCCTACTAGACTATTAAAATCACATTGGTTATGACAAAAATACAACTGCATTTTTTTTATGAATGATTTGAAAACACACCTTAATCCACTCCCTCTCACCAAACATTAAGAAAGTTAGGTTAAAAGCAAAAAAAAGTGTCTCCATAATAAAATAATCCTGTTATTAAGTTGAAATATTTATTAAAAAATAAAATACATACTTATCTCCAAGTTAAAAATACAGTGAAACCTGGTTAACTGGGTCTTCCAAGGGTCCTGTAAATTAGTCTCACTTAAAGAGGTATTCCACTTACGCAGTGTCCCAGATATCTAGGTATAAAAAAATACCTGTCTCATTTACAGAGGGTTCCATTAACAGAGGTAAGAAAAGAGGTAATCTCTGTTATAGAGGTGTATTCAATAAAGCAACGTATTTATTTTGTAAACAATTCACTATTTTCCATAAAAAAATATCAAAAATGTGGTTTAAAGACAGTTCTCCTGAAACTAATAATTCGTTGTTGACGTTTACAAAATTATTAAAAGTTGGAGGCAGATTATTTTACTAATTCGGGCTTTCGGTCTTTTTTAAATAAATACCCAATTAATAGAGAAACCGCATTAAAACTAAGTTATATAAGGGCCGATTTAGAGAAGTTCGAGTAGGTAAAAGAGAGAGGAGACATCCGAGGTCCGAGGTAGCTTATGTGTACCTACTGATTTTATCCCAGTTACAGAGATAAATACACGCGACTTCTCAATTATAGAGGTAATTATGACAAGAAAATAGAAATAACTTATCCCAGATAAAGAGGTTGCTTTTGTCTTACTAACAGAGGTAATTCATAGCCAAGGTGCCGGGACCTCAGCATGTGTTCCAGATATGGAGGTTTTTCACTTATCCAGGTCCCTCTTAAACAAGTTTCACTGTAATATTAGTCAAAACAAAAAAAAGGTTTAAATTAAATCGACGTCCCCCGCGAATAATCCGGTAATCGTAAAAACAAAAATGTTCAGGAAAAATAAAAAACCGTTTTTTTTTAATAACTCCATTAAATAACAAGTATGGGAGACGTTTTATATCGCAAAAGGAAGCTAATTTTTTCAGCTATCTGTTTATTTATCAAAAGCACAAAAAGGGACAAGCGTTTAATTTTTATTTCACAAATTGTTTTTTACCATATCACTGTCAGTTAGCTCTGGTCAGTAACCTACTATTACGATGTTATTCGTGTAAGTTTATATTGTGAACTGTAACCGTAATATAGTGTAACAATATTATTCGAGTGAATAGGTTTTTTATGTGAACTGTTGTATGGAGCAATTACTATATTATTCGTTTTTTTTTAAATAACGTATCTTTTATTGTTTTGGCCATTATCATATAAATATTCACAAAGTTTGTTTATGTATTATTTGATGATTATTATATTAATAAATATTTAAGGAATATTATGACCATTAAGTAAGTCAATAAAACTCTGGTTAGTTATAGAAACATGATTAATCTTATAAACCTTCTGTATGTCTTACAGAATCGATACATTTTTGAAATATTTAGAGATTCAGACAAATACTCTTATTTGGACTCTTTTCTAGTAAATGTGATTCGACTTTGGGAAACAAATTTCAAAATCATATAAATATGTTTCCTAAAGTCGAATAACATTATACTAGAAGAGATTCCAAACGACAATATTTGTCTGTTTCATTTTACGTGGTCTATTCTGACGTGTGCCTCGAAGGTCAATCAAAGTTTTATCTCTTCTAATATTTATCAAAGCCTTGTAAATTATTTGCTCAGTACCTATTGCAATTCTCAATTAACAAGTTTATAAAAAATTGTACCTATATAGGACCAAAATGTCTTCTATGGTAAATTTTAACCCACAACCTTTTTTACAGGCACAATTAAGTAAAATATTCTTATTCGGGCGTTATTTATTTGGGACCTTCATGTTTGGCCTGAATTTTTGAGTTTCTTGGTAATAATATAATTTCTGATACCTTCGCGGTTACTAGACATTAAAATGAAACAACTATAAACGGATTTAACTCGCGTATTTTATTATTCTATTGGCTGATATTTCGAAAACTTACAGTTTTTATAATCGTTGCATGACTGAGCTGAGCTTATGAAAACTATAAAGTATAGGAAGTCAGCCAGTAAAATAAAATGCGTGAGTTAAATCTGTTCTTAGTTGTTTCATTCCAATATTTATTGTTCTTATTATCTTTTCATTCACTTGGATCACCTTTACGTTTTCTTGTCAACTTCTTAAGTTGTGGTTGGTAAAACCAAAGTAACAGATACTTTGTTAGTTTGGTGGTTTTTAACGAATTCGTTTGTACCATTATCTCCAGGTATTTCAGCGGGATAAACTTGTATAGGTGTTCCAGATTGGCAAAGTCAGTTTGGTTCCTTATCAGCAGAATCAGAATCCAGATATGGTTGACCAGTTGAATCCAGAGAGTCCAAGTTTGTTACTGTCCTGTTCTTTCATATTATATTCAGGATTATCTGCAATCTCTCATTCTATGTCTAATTTCTCTTGATTGACCTCATTAAATGTTTGGATTACGCTATTTAAAAATATTTCATTATTTTCTTTTTCACAGCTTTCAATACTTTCTTGCCTGTCTCTATTTCATAGCCATTTTTGAGATCTAATCTTAAATTAGACGAATTTATTGAATCAGTGTTTATCTCTATAGATTTATCAACAAAAGTCCTGTCAGTTTCAGGAGTTTCAGCTTCAATTATTATTTAAATACTGTATTTCTGAATAACTTCTTCTTGTGTTGATGTTTTTTCTAGGTCTTTAATTGATGACTGGGCGCTTATCGGAGGTCGGTTATGCAAAGCTAATTGTTCATGATAATTTACAGATTTGAGTATAATATCTACACGTTTATAAGACGTATTATATTGCGTTTTCGAGGAATCAAAATTATTAATTTTATAAATAACAGTAGGTAAAGCAACAAAAGCAGTTTCATAAAGCATTATAAATAAATTTAAAACTTTAGATGGAGTACGAATGGCATTTTCAATATGGAGCAAATTATCTATAGGTACCTTCTTATCTGGAAATCGTTTTTTTTATTCAATCCTAACTATTATTACATATAAATGCGAAAGTAACTCTGTCTCTCTGTGTCGCTTTCACACGAAAACTACTGAACCGATATAAATGAAATTTGGTACACAGATATTTTAGAGCCTGAGAAATGACATAAGCCACTTTTAACTGCAAAAAAAGGGTTGTAAGTGATTAAAAGAGGGGGTGAAATGTTGTAATAAATTCAAAAGTAAAAGGCAATTCTAGCAAAGCTAGTCCCGAACGATCTGTACTAGCATTTACGTAAATAAGTTAGTAAAGAATTCACTCGAATAATATTGTAACATTAGTTTAGAAGAGGATTGTATAAAGAATATATTCAGTAATGATTATAATAGTAAATTGATTCACTCATAATAACCCGAAAAAACTTGTACTATCATTTATGGAAATGTGGTAGTATGTTATTTACCCGAATAATATTGTTATAATGCTTACTGGCTAATTATTTTGATATAGAATTTCATAATGATCTTAAACGATATTATTCCTTTAAAATATATATCGATGAATTGTTATGGAATAAACATGTTACTTTTTATATCTTCGTAAATATCCATAGGAAAATTCTGAAAAAAATTGACATGGTGTATTTAAATTCCTAGATGCCGAAAAGTACATAACACGAAAAACCCCGTAATAGGCTATTACCGGATTATTCGCGGGGGGCGTCGAAATTATTGTAAGTCAAAAAGTAGGCAAAATAGTTCTAAAACATAGTACAAATCTAATTAAATTAATTTCATCAAACAAACACCGTTTAACACGCAAAACATTGATATATTTTATGTGAAAAATAGGCATGCCTAATGACTTATTTTTAGGGTTCCGTATTTTCTCCATCAAGTAAATTATTATCCGTATTTTCTCCATCAAGTAAATTATTAAAAAAATATTTAAACTGATTTGCTTTTAAAAAAAGAACAAGTTTTCTAAAATCTAGTTCAAATATTTGACCCGTAAATTGGACATTGTAAAATGTCACAGAAGCGTTAAGTATTGACGTTAACATTCAAGGGGGCCTAGACAAGGTGCCAACGTTCAACGTTAAAATGAACGTTGGCACCAAAATGTATGGGATTTGACATTCGCGAACGACTGTCACGTACGTCACAAACGTTCGCGGATGTCAAATCCCATACAATTTGGTCTCTTCGTTTAACGTTTGAACGTTGGCACCTTGTCTAGGCTCCAAGATTCAATTTGTATTGGATGACGAGCAGCGCCTCTAGCGGCGAGTCACTGAACTATTCCTTACACTCTTGCGCAATCGTATCGCTTATTGCGTCACAAAACTCACATTAAGGCGACTACTAACAAACAAACTGCGCCTCTAGCGGCGAGTCACTGAACTATTCCTTACACTCTTGCGCAATCGTGCTGTTTATTGCGTCACAAAACTCACATTAAGGCGACTACTAACAAACAAACAGCGCCTCTAGCGGCGAGTCACTGAACTATTCCTTACACTCTTGCGCAATCGTGTTGTTTATTGCGTCACAAAACTCACATTAAGGCGACTACTAACAAACAAACTGCGCCTCTAGCGGCGAGTCACTAAGCTATTCCTTACACTCTTGCGCAATCGTGCCGTTTATTGCGTCACAAAACTCACATTAAGGCGACTACTAACAAACAAACTGCGCCTCTAGCGGCGAGTCACTGAACTATCCCTTACACTCTTGCGCAATCATGTTGTTTATTGCGTCACAAAACTCATATTAAAGCGACTACTAACAAACAAACAGCGCCTCTAGCGGCGAGTCACTGAACAATTCCTTACAATCTTGCGCAATCGTATCGCTTATTGCGTCACAAAATTCACATTAAGGCGACTACTAACAAACTTGCAAGTATATCGGCTTTGTTATACAGTAGAAGGTCCTGAGGCCGCCGGGGGCTCCCTCGCAAACGTGAGGAACACCTCCTCAAGAGTGGTCTCGCTGACGGAGTAGTCCTCAAGGAGATGAGGGAAGGCTTGCTTCAAGGACTCGATGCTCGCAAACAACTCGCTGTACCGCATCGTATCGTTAATGTGGTAATGCAACATCGTCTGTGGATAAATGATATCGATTATTAGGTTTGGCTGCGATTTTTTTTACCCCCTTTAGGGGTGAATTTTCAAAAAATATTTTTATAGCTAAGTACTTAATAAATATTAATTATTACCTACGCGACTTCGTCTGCGCACTATAAGGATCCCAGTTTTACCCCCTGAGGGGTGAATTTCCAAAAAATATATTATAGTGCTCCTTGCGTTATATAAAGGCTGCAAAATTTTACGTTTTACCACTTAAAGGGATGAATTATCAAAAATCCTTTCTTATTGTTATCTTAGGCCATAACAGGACCACCTAACTCCCCATGTTAAATTATTGCTCTAGGGGATGAAATGGGATGAAAATTAGGGATATTATTTTTGTACTAACGTGATGTTCGTCTTTGAGTGTGCAGTTTAGTCTCTTCTCCAGTTCGTCTTTAAAGCGCTCCACCTCATCCCACGCGTTCATATCTACAATAAGGACAAAAAACACTGAGAAAAAAACGACACATACGGACATAAGGACCACTCAAGTATTACGTTTTATATTACTTATCTTTTATGACATAGCGAGAAGGGGGGGAGGAGGGTTCTAGATGGTGATTACCGTACGGTCAGCAGTAGTTATTTTTTTTAATATAGTGATTCAAGAGGAAGGTTTACAGTACTTAATAGCATCCTCTTAAATCCGCTAGTTACCAATAAATGAAAAAAAAAATGAGTAAGTATACCTTCAGGTTTGTGTTTGAGTCGGAACAGCACGGCATGGCCAGCAGCGTGTCTGGCGCGCAGTGCACCGGGTGCATCCAGTGCACCGATCTCACCGCCGGCCATTATGCAGATCCGGTCGCTCAGAGCTTCCATCTCGTCCATACTGCAATATATATCAGGGAAATGTATGAGAAGTACATTGTTACAGATCAGGCTCCATCTTTACTAAATTTGTTTCATTAAGATCGAAATGAAAAATAAAAACACACCAACAAAGTAAGTAAAAACACACACCAATAATATTTCATTAGGTATAGAGAGCAAAAACGAGCCCCGTAAAATATTTTTTTGTATTAATAGCGGTATTTGTAAAAATCTCAACTGACTAACAATTACGGTTCAGAAGATACAGCCCGACGATAGACGGACGTATAGCGGACAGCGGAGTCTTAGTAATAGAGACCCTATTTACCCTATGCATAGCCAAACAATCAACAAGCCAAACCCGTCAACCGAGTAAACAAACAAGCCCACAGCCTGGTGTCAGACGAGCAGCGGAGTCTCTGTAATCCCTTTGAGTAAGGAAAGGAAAAAATCATAGAGGCCATAGACCAAACAAACCCACCTGTGTGACGCGATAATGATAGACCTCCCCTCTCTAAGGGCCTTCTTCAACGCGCGCCACACGCGGCGACGCGCGGCCACGTCGACACCTGCGGTGGGCTCGTCCAGGAGTGCCGCGGCCGTGTCCTGCGCAAGCGCCGCCGCCGCCGCCAGCCGCCGCGAGCACCCGCCGCTGTACGCTGACACCTTCTTGTCCGCGTGGCGCTCCAGGCCTAACAAGAAATGCTTGCAGCATGATTTGCCATGTCGATATGGACAAGGTATCCAAGTTAACATTTACTAGGCGATATAATTCGTCAAGTAAATGTGTCAATGTGTTTAATAGATGACTTAACATGTCCATCGACGAGTGACAAAACAGTTCATCATAGGCTTGATGGTCTCGTGTGATAGCAGACACAAGGATTTTTTTCAAAATTAAACGGAAGACGGGCTTCCAAATGAGAAGCTTCAAAGCCTGTATTTCGTGGACCACTCAGGTGGTGTGCTAACACGATAACAGGGGGACAGAAGATTCCTGTGTGCGTGCACGTGTTCGACCCCGCCGGCGGGGCCGCTATCGAGTGACACTCAAGTGTGGTAGCGGCTCACAAAATTTCACGACAATATAATTACTCGAATAAAATAAGGTACAGGCAAAACAAGATACTCTGAAATACTCACCGACAACTTCAATCCAACTCTCAGTCTGCGCTTTCACGTCTTGGTCGTTGAAACCGCGCAACGTCAGCACTAGAGTCAAGTTCTCGCGGCCCGTCATGAAATCATCCAGACCAGAGAACTGGGGGCAGTAGCTCAGCGACCGCATGTACTGTGAAATCATGCAAAATTCAAAGTCAAAAAGATTAGATTTATTAATTTCTCAGTATGGCCCTTTATGGCCAGAATAATATTCAAAAACCAAATGTTCAAAAACCTTAACCCGACTATCATCTATAATAGTCAGTCGTCGGCATAAAAAAGTGACAATGTGAGTTAAATACGTTTTTGTGTCTTGTTTTAATGTTTAATAACAGCTAAAGCATATCAGAAATGATTAGATTTTCTTGAAATGTGTGCCTTCAGGCAGTTCTTCTATATCCTTTATCCCGAATTCATCTTTAGCGATAATCAAACTGCGAAAATATCCAATAATACATGTGACAAAATGAACTTACCTCAAACCGGTCGGTCTTCTTGAAGTGCTTGTCCGCATACAGTTCGCCTCTCGTGGGCTGTATCTCGGCTGTCAGCATCTTGAACGTGGTCGACTTGCCGGCGCCGTTTACGCCGAGCAGACCGAAACACTCGCCTTAATAATAATTAAGACATATACATTTTTTATATACAAATATCTATATAAATATCTTTGGACGATTTATGTTGCTTTCGTAAACTAAGCTAAGTATGTGCTGTGGGTACCAGACAGCGTATGTAAACATACATAAACTCATAATAATATAAGACATCCAAGACTCAGGTAAGGTACAGATGCCAAAGCTCATCACATTGACATTTGCCCCTTGTAGGAATCGAACAACCCCCGGTTTCGTAGTCAGGGCCTCAGGCCACTAGACCAACAGGCCGTCCATAATTGGCCATTTATGATACTACTCTAATTTTGATATAATTAAATGAGATTGACTTAATACCATAATGGCCTAATAGGCTATAAAAAACCGATAATGCTATCTAGGTATCACAACAACAATAAAAATAAAATATAGGTATGTATCATAATTGCAAATTTTACCTCTCTTAACGGAAAAGCTGGTTCCCTTGACAGCGAATATAGACTTTCCAATGATTTTAGGAAACTTCTTGTGCAAGTTGTGAGCCAAGAGTGCTTCATTTATTTGATCTTTAGCTGGTTTGACAAATAAAAAAGTGAAAGCAGATTATACACGCAATTTGATAGTTTTGTCTAGGAGAAAGCCGGTTACGCTCGCTATTTGATAGGTCTAAGTAAATGTTAGTCACGCAATTTGATATCCTTGTCTGAATGAGAGCAAGTTAATCACGCAATTTGATAGCTCTATCCGGATTAAGCTATCAAACATCTCATCTGGGTGAAAGCGGGCTACTCACGCAATTTGATGGCCTTGTCCAAGCGAAAGCAAATCATTCTAGCGATTCGATAGCCAAGTTCTAGAAACTAGGCATCCCTCACATGCGTAAAAATGAGGAGGGAAGCTTTATCTGGGTTAGTTAAGGTTACTCACGCAATTTGATAACATTGTCCTAGCTAGAATAGGTTACTCACTATTTGATGACCTTGTCCTGGCATACTAGGTTACTTACTTAATTTGATAACCTTGTCTATAAGATAACTCACGTTGTTTGATAGCCTCGTCCACGTAAGAGGCCTCGGCGATGACCACGGGGTCATTGTACCGATGCACTGGGGTTTTGTATCGCATGTTCACAATACGCTCCCAGAGACGGTCCAGCGCACCTCGCTCCACTAACATCAGCAATATCTATAATATTATGTCCTTAGTCAACTCATCACCATTATCAACACCATCATCCTCATCATCATCGCTATCACGACCATCCTCATAACCATTATCATCATCTTTACTATCATCATTACTATTATCATCACCATCACTACCATGATTTTCCTCATCACCATTATCAATAGCATCATCCTCATCATTATCGGTATCCTGACAACCCTCATCACCAGTCTCAGCATCAGCATCATTACCATTATCATCATCAACATCATCATCACCTTACTTATCTTTCTTATTATAAGTTTTAATGCCTATATCTATCAACCGATTTGAATTCATTTAAGTAACTTATGGTAGGTCAAAAAAGAACATAGTATTTTCTTTTAAATAAAACGATTTAAGTATTAAAATCCGTACCGGATAAGTATATGAGGTTGAAATTAGAGAAAAAATATCAAATAATAATTATCATACCCAATAAACTGCGAATTGTACAATCAGCATAACAATATTGAGGCCAGCTGTTTTCTTCCCAGAGTAGTAGCTGAACATATCCCCAGTGGTGGCTAAACACATAATTACATATATAAAAAAACATATACCTTCCTATATTTTTGATTAATTCATCAATATGATGTTATACAGTTTATAGAAACTAAGCAAAGATAAGGAACCGTCCAAGTATTACGTAAGCTGATTTATTTATCTTGTAATATGCTTTAAACAAGAATTTCATTAATGTTAAGTTATAGCATGTTATAGCCTCAATTATTCCTATATCTAACTTATAACCAACGTACATGTTAATAAGCCTTTTAACGTATTTGAGAAATCGCAAAAACGCTATTCATAATTCCAGACTTACATTGTTTTATGCGACTAGGTACTTTGCTTGTTGGATATTTTTTCTTATCTGTCGAGTTTTGTCCTACTAATATTATAAATGCGAAATATATAACTCTGTCTGTCTGTCTGTCTGTTACGCTTTCACGCTAAAACTACTGGACCGATTTAAATGAAATTTAGTACAAAGAAAGTCTGAAGCCTGAGAAAGAACATAGGCTACTTTTTAACCGACTGCATAAAAAAGAGAAGTCGCAGGCTATTTGGATATAGTAATATTTCTAATTTAAAAATATATTTTAGCGCAATTTCAAACTCACCACAACAAGTATAATCATCTTCATCAATGATCACAGGCGTGGTACCGCACTGCTTTCTATTGAGCGAGCACACGGCGTTGACATGGGCCACATTCACCGTCTTCAGGAAGCCATGGGTCATGGTGTGTGAGGCCAGTAGAACCCAAAAGAGGGTTAGAGTGAACTCAGTGATTGGTGATACTACGTCTGACAGACCGTAGTGGCTAGCTGGTGTTATTACACCTATAATAAGACAAAGGTAAGTAATGTTTAAGATATTATAATTGGAAAGAAACAAACTATAGACGGATTTAGTTGTAAGTGTGGCTGACGTTTCGGAGCCTTTGCAGATTCCAAAATCGTAGCACCACTGAGCTGACAATAGTCTTATGCTAAAGTGCTCCAGTCGTAGTACGATTATGGAATCTGTAAAGGCTCCTAAGCATCAGCCAATAAAAAATACGCGAGTTAAATCCGTCAACAGTTGTTTCATTCCAATGTATAACCAAAGAAACAATAACCAAAAAAAGACATACAAAGGTCTTACTTACATAAAAATAGTAATCAAAAGTAATAATACATAATCGTTCGTGGTTATATTCTACACTCACTTAATGCATAACACCGAGATTCTATCTATTGCAAAAAAAAAACTAATAAAAGTAAAGTAGGTAATTGGAATGAAACAACTATTACTTAACGGATGTAACTCGCGTAACGTCAGCAAATAAAATAAAAATACGCGAGTTAAATCCGTTAATAGTTGTTTCATTCCAATGTGTAATAACCGCGAAGGCATCAGAAATTATTAAAGTAAAGTAATATAACTGTACAGGGTAGGTATAAAACAAAGTCGCTGTCGCTGTCTGTCCGTCCCTATGTATGCTAAAAACTTTAAAACTACGCAACGGTTTTTGAAACGCCTTTTTAAAGATAGAGTGATTCAAGAGGACTTCTAATTAAATGAATAACAATTAAAGCAATTAACTTACCAAAGCACAGTGTAATGACAAACAGAAGTAGCATAGTCGGATTCTCAGATAGCACCGTACTAATGAGATAACAGAATATGTGGAAGGCGAGTGTACCCAACACCATGAGAATGAAGAGACAACCTGCAGCAAAATATACCCATTAAGTATAAAAATATATGTCACTAGCTGTCCGCCCCGGCTTCGTCCGAATCCCTTTTTTTATAGCCTATGTCACTCGGGAATAGTGTAGCTTTCCAACAGTGAAAGAATTTTTCAAATCTTTCCAGTCGTTTGGAGCCTATTCAATCCAAATAAACAAACCTTTCCTCTTTATAATATCAGTATAGATAGTATAGACAAATGCACAAAGGCGAACTTTTTCCTAACCCTGACATTGCTGAGTTAATTTACATTAATTGAAATTGAATCCTATAATATACAAGAATTCCCCTATAAAAAAATGTAGACTAATAAAAAGTGTACTCACCAAAAAACCCCGTCTGATCCACACCCGGCTCCTGAACAAATATGAAAGCCGATATGATAGCAGGCATGATGACGATCAGCAGAGTCAACACGAAGTTGTATGTCAGTGTGGCTATCCAGTACAATGATGGGGAACACCCGCTCATGATGTGGATATGACGGGTGCCCGTGACCCGTTCTCGGGCAGGCAAAGCCGCGTGACACGACACGATTACAAAGAGCACTGACAAAGAAAAATTTAATAATTTCTGATGCCTTCGCGGTTATTATACATTGGAATGAAACAACTTTAACGGATTTCTCTCTCATAGAACTATTGTCAGCTTAGTCGTGCTACGATTAAGGAATCTGTAAAGGTTTCGAAACGTCAGCCAATAAAATAAAATACGTGAGTTAAATCTGTTAAAGTTGTTCCAAAAAAAAAGGTTAGGTCCGCTTTCAGTAACAAAAAAAAGTTTTTTTACATTCGATTGAACAGCCATGTGATGGAACCTTGGAAACTGACTTTGTAACCCTCTTCTAGTACATAATTAGCATATGTACGTATTGTAGAGGTTGCAATCCATTACGTATGCTAGTCGTTAGATAAAATGTTTTATAATGATAATAATTATTATGATTCAAATATAGATGATGATTCATACAGTCTAGTGTGTGTTAAAGAAGGGTAAAATAAATAATAAATTTATAATTATATTTCAAAAGTGATTCAAGCACTTCAAAATATACCATCAAATATTCTGAGCTATTAATTACAGTACTTACCTATTATATAAACACAAGTACCTACAAGGTTTGCTTAGTGATTACCCTGATTGATCTATTTCTAAGATTAATAAGGTAATCACGAGTCAAAATACCACTAGATGTCGCTAATCTTCTATGAGCTCTAACTATCATGTTCCACCAATAAGAAACAAGCTTGCCTGTGATTGGCGGAACATAGGAGCTCTTAAAGACTAGCGACATCTAGCGGATTTTTGGGGTGAAATGTTCAAAGACTTACTGAAACCCATGAAAGCGCCCCAAGTAAGCAGTATCAGAGAATCTTTCGGCTGAATATTTGCAAAGGCCACTGGTGGTGTGTAGTATTTCTGTATGGGGTCGTTGTATGTGGTTATACTCCTTCCGTCGGATTTTGTCATCATTTGTTCCGCCAATATGTTGGACAGCAGGTTCAGAGCTACCGGCGCCGCGTGACGCACCGTTGTCGTGTACAGTACCTATGGAAAGTCACAGGACTTGTTGGACTACAAACGGAAATGCTAAGGGTTCGTAATAAAAAGGATCGGATCGAAACCATGTTGCGTCATAGCATTAAAAATAGTTTATGTTAAAATATACACTGCTACTTTATAGTATGACTAGCGGTCCGCGCCGGCTTCGCCCGGTTCCCTTTTTTAGAGCCTACGTCACTCGGGAATAGTGTAGCTTTCCAACAGTGAAATAATTTTTCAAAACGTTCCAGTCATTTAGGAGCCTATTCAATCCAAACAAACAAACTTTTCCTCTTTATTATATTATAAGTATAAACTACATAGTTCAAATACTTTGAAGTTGGCCGCATTTGTGCGCGATTTCTGCAATCGCCTTATTAGGCGAACTTCAAAGTATCTACCTACCTATATACTGGTCGTTGGTCAGCCGAATTTATATACACTCATTTATTACTTTACACTTATTTATTATTTTTGTAATATTACCTTAGCGTCGGTGTCGTTTATCTCCACACCCACTAAATATTTCTTGTATTCTAAATTATCTTCTCTCGCTGAACGTAAGACGGCTTACAAACAAATAAATAGTTCATTAAATAATTGGCATAAAATAAAGGTACATCTATGTAAGATATTTGTAAGTGAAACGGAGTATGGTGGACTTTAAATGGAAATTGACATTAAGCGAAAGAACAAAACGAATTCAAATTTGCTTGTGAGCTAACGGTGTAACGTGATAAGTTATTTAGCTTATATGCCAATTCGATACAATTTCATATTCGTGTCGTTTATTCGCTATTGTATAGGGTCGATTGGCGCTTGTATAAGGCCTATCGTCCTCAGGTATATAAACTCAGATAAATAACATCCAACTTACTCCCCAATATATCAGGCACCTGTTCAAAGTCAACTTTCTTGTACTGAGTACGTAACGCTTTCATTATTGTGTCGTTCGGCATTTTGTAGAGAGCTCTCTTTTGCGGCATTTTGTCGTACATTCCCAAGTCAAGGGCCACATTTTTGTGACCCGCCTCTTCTTCTGCCGTCATGTTCATTGCATATGTGATTACAAAAACCCCCACTATTGTGCCGATAATGTGCTGTAATAAAGAATATTTATATAAATAATTTCTGATGCCTTCGCGGTTATCACACCAATGTTGGGGATCGTAGCGATAGAGACTATTTAAGATATAAAAAACTAGCACTAAGACTAACACTAATAAAATAACAATATAAGAGAAATGATATAATAAAATTATCAAAAGTATATTATTAAAAAGGTCGTGTTTCTGTCGTCAACATTAAACCTATCGTCAACTCAGTCGTGCTACGAATATAGGAACGTAAAGTTTTCGAAACGTCAGCCGATAAAATAAAATACGTGAGTTAAATCGGTTTATAGTTGTTTAACACACAACCTAAATCTGTCGTCAGAGACTTGAAACTTTTAAAGTGTGATTTCTTTGTATAGCGTAGGCGTCCGATAAGAAAGATTTACCCCTAAGGCGGTGATAAAGATGTGTTTGGTATTTCATTTAATTTCGTATAGTCTTTGGAATAAAAATAATATAACGGATCTGTAGTATAAATTAATTTCAGGCGAACTTTTCTAAGACTTATAGTAACGATATTAGTCTCAGACCAAGTTGACAATAGTCTAACACTAGAGTGCTATATTTTTGTAGTTTTATTCAAATGAGGATTGACCGCGAAGGAATCACAAGTTTGTATACGATTTACTTACAAAAAATATGAATAAGATCTTTTTGTGTATATTAAATTTCCATTGCCGTTTGATAAGCAGCAAGAATTGTCGCTTGTACAGCTGTATTCCTTTTACTTTTTCAAATATTGTGGCTATAACAAGGATATAAAATACAAATTAACATTGGATTATTATTAAAAATCAAGGAAATATACCGGTCTACATTCTAAGACCTTTTCAACTAAGAAGACAAACGTCTGTAATGTGGAATACGGATGAATACCACAATCCAGTAGAGCTTGCCTAAATACCTAAGCATTTTGATGCGCGACAAAGCATCTATCACTTGCTCTTTCACTCTCTCTCCTCTTCCGTCATATATATTGAACTCTGAAGATCCAGAGCTAAAACGCTTCGCTCTAGATACTAAATAACATTTTAAATCAAACAAACTTACGTGGCCCAGCTTCTTCAACATCCTCCTGTGTGAATGACGTGTCGACATCACTGCACAACCTGGTCACAATAAACAGATCGGTAATGCAGCTATAATCAAGCTGCATAAAGGTGGTACCAAGATACGCGTCATGTGGAATGAGGTCCAGCTGTCGTGTTCCACCAATCACAGCAACAGCCTATCTCTCATTGATAGAATCTGACAGTCAGACCGCATTCTACGTGAAGCGTTGACTTTTTTGCAGGGTAAATTTATCTGTCAGCATCTTAGCCATTTTAAAAATATGCCCTGATCACAATTATGAGTCAGTAAATACACCAATCCAAATCCTGAATCAAAAACCTATTTCTTTGACACATCCTGAAAATTTCAGGCTTATTATTTTCAGGACAGATGGTCTATCTCCTACAATATTCCATACAATTCTAGTATCCGATCTCACCTTAAAAAGACCTCATCAAGCGTAGACCGGCCCACTCCTATAGTCTCGATCCCCAAGTCATGCCGCCTGCTCTCCAGGTCAGAAAACAGACGGGGAAACCTGTCCGCATCCTTCGCAGGTAGGTTATAAGATATGGCATAAAGAGTGAGCTCCTTCACAAACGCGTCGGGCACGCTGGCTCTGATGGTGGATGTGATCGCTGGTTCGTTGGGAGCGCCTGTAGTAGTGAACGAGAGGCGGTAGCCCGTGCCTGGTGAACGAAGAGATTTTTAAGGAATGTATTGAGAATAGTGGGTGTTTCGCTGTCGTAATATGATGGTATGACTGATAAGAAACATGGTGGTTATATAGCCAGCACATGCGGTCGCCTCCTCCGCGAGGCGAGTCGCTAGTATATACTGACCGATGGCCCGCTTGAGGAACATGGTGGTGGCGTGGCAGCGCACGGTGCCCTTGTGCAGCGCGCACACGCGGTCGCCTCCTCCGCGAGGCGAGTCGCTAGTATATACTGACCGATGGCCCGCTTGAGGAACATGGTGGTGGCGTGGCAGCGCACGGTGCCCTTGTGCAGCGCGCACACGCGGTCGCCTCCTCCGCGAGGCGAGTCGCTAGTATATACTGACCGATGGCCCGCTTGAGGAACATGGTGGTGGCGTGGCAGCGCACGGTGCCCTTGTGCAGCGCGCACACGCGGTCGCCTCCTCCGCGAGGCGAGTCGCTAGTATATACTGACCGATGGCTCGCTTGAGGAACATGGTGGTGGCGTGGCAGCGCACGGTGCCCTTGTGCAGCGCGCACACGCGGTCGCCTCCTCCGCGAGGCGAGTCGCTAGTATATACTGACCGATGGCCCGCTTGAGGAACATGGTGGTGGCGTGGCAGCGCACGGTGCCCTTGTGCAGCGCGCACACGCGGTCGCCTCCTCCGCGAGGCGAGTCACTAGTATATACTGACCGATGGCCCGCTTGAGGAACATGGTGGTGGCGTGGCAGCGCACGGTGCCCTTGTGCAGCGCGCACACGCGGTCGCCTCCTCCGCGAGGCGAGTCGCTAGTATATACTGACCGATGGCCCGCTTGAGGAACATGGTGGTGGCGTGGCAGCGCACGGTGCCCTTGTGCAGCGCGCACACGCGGTCGCCTCCTCCGCGAGGCGAGTCGCTAGTATATACTGACCGATGGCCCGCTTGAGGAACATGGTGGTGGCGTGGCAGCGCACGGTGCCCTTGTGCAGCGCGCACACGCGGTCGCCTCCTCCGCGAGGCGAGTCGCTAGTATATACTGACCGATGGCCCGCTTGAGGAACATGGTGGTGGCGTGGCAGCGCACGGTGCCCTTGTGCAGCGCGCACACGCGGTCGCCTCCTCCGCGAGGCGAGTCGCTAGTATATACTGACCGATGGCCCGCTTGAGGAACATGGTGGTGGCGTGGCAGCGCACGGTGCCCTTGTGCAGCGCGCACACGCGGTCGCCTCCTCCGCGAGGCGAGTCGCTAGTATATACTGACCGATGGCCCGCTTGAGGAACATGGTGGTGGCGTGGCAGCGCACGGTGCCCTTGTGCAGCGCGCACACGCGGTCGCCTCCTCCGCGAGGCGAGTCGCTAGTATATACTGACCGATGGCCCGCTTGAGGAACATGGTGGTGGCGTGGCAGCGCACGGTGCCCTTGTGCAGCGCGCACACGCGGTCGCCTCCTCCGCGAGGCGAGTCGCTAGTATATACTGACCGATGGCCCGCTTGAGGAACATGGTGGTGGCGTGGCAGCGCACGGTGCCCTTGTGCAGCGCGCACACGCGGTCGCCTCCTCCGCGAGGCGAGTCGCTAGTATATACTGACCGATGGCCCGCTTGAGGAACATGGTGGTGGCGTGGCAGCGCACGGTGCCCTTGTGCAGCGCGCACACGCGGTCGCCTCCTCCGCGAGGCGAGTCGCTAGTATATACTGACCGATGGCCCGCTTGAGGAACATGGTGGTGGCGTGGCAGCGCACGGTGCCCTTGTGCAGCGCGCACACGCGGTCGCCTCCTCCGCGAGGCGAGTCGCTAGTATATACTGACCGATGGCCCGCTTGAGGAACATGGTGGTGGCGTGGCAGCGCACGGTGCCCTTGTGCAGCGCGCACACGCGGTCGCCTCCTCCGCGAGGCGAGTCGCTAGTATATACTGACCGATGGCCCGCTTGAGGAACATGGTGGTGGCGTGGCAGCGCACGGTGCCCTTGTGCAGCGCGCACACGCGGTCGCCTCCTCCGCGAGGCGAGTCGCTAGTATATACTGACCGATGGCTCGCTTGAGGAACATGGTGGTGGCGTGGCAGCGCACGGTGCCCTTGTGCAGCGCGCACACGCGGTCGCCTCCTCCGCGAGGCGAGTCGCTAGTATATACTGACCGATGGCCCGCTTGAGGAACATGGTGGTGGCGTGGCAGCGCACGGTGCCCTTGTGCAGCGCGCACACGCGGTCGCCTCCTCCGCGAGGCGAGTCGCTAGTATATACTGACCGATGGCCCGCTTGAGGAACATGGTGGTGGCGTGGCAGCGCACGGTGCCCTTGTGCAGCGCGCACACGCGGTCGCCGAGCGCGTCCGCCTCCTCCATGAAGTGCGTCGTCAGCAGCACCGTGCGCTCGCCGCGGAGACTCTGACGAATAACAAACACTTCATAAGTCGATACTGGAACATCTCCTTACCATGTTTCCAGATTTCTTCAAAAAATGGCAAGTGGCGCAGACCAGAGCTAAGATTAGACTCACCAGCAGCAGGTCCCAGAGTTCCCTCCTGGTCTCGACGTCGAGCCCACTGGTGGGCTCGTCCAGTATTAAAACATGTGCTCCGCCGGCCAGAGCGCACGCCAATTGCACTCGCCGCTTCATACCGCCGGACAACTGATCAGTTTTCATATTCATTCTGTTAGTTAGGTTCAGATGCGCTAGGAGTTCTTTGGACGACTCCTTAGCTTTCTTGTATGGGATACCTTTCATCTGTTATACAGAAAACTAGCTTATTATGACAACAATATAAGATCTACAAAAGCTTAAAAATATGACTTGTAATCATTTACTAAGAGCGTCAACGAAACGTATTTAACTTTTCAAAATTCAAAATTGAGGCTAAAAGTCGAGCAGAAATTAATCAGATAATTACTGATCAGCTGTGAGAATACTATCGATGAGTTTGTCTGTTATACTAGTTTTGTTTTATATATCTGAAACCTCGAAGGTTATCTAAATATTTTATCACGCGATTTAGTCCCGTTTAATTCGGATTTGGCTTCTAAACAGAAGACAAATCCGACTTATAACGGGAGTCTTCACCGGTCACCTAGGAGTCAACGAACTCCTACATAAAATGGGACTTACGAACAGCAGCGACTGCAGAATGTGTGGAGAGGAATGCGAAACTGTGGAACACCTGGTGTGCTACTGCGACGCCCTCACCAGACGAAGAATGAAGATACTCGGCTCCGGGTACCTAGAGCCTGGAGACTTCAAGGCATTGCGACAGGGAGACATAATACGATACATGGAATCGGTTATGGAGAACCTGGAGTAAGCTAAAGGAGGGGCAGGCACAAAAGATCCCAATGGGTCGAAGTGCATCCGAAAGGGCCCCAACGATAAGATAAGATAAGATAGTCCCGTTTATAAAGTGCCGTGTAGTAATCAAAGAAGATTTAAATGATATATCCATGCATAAAGACACATACTCGTATAGTTCTTTTCAGTAGGTAAAACATCAAAATTTTGTATGGAATCCACTTCATACAAATAACGTACCATAGTGAAAAACATGACGTGCTCAAGTACACTCAGGTCGTTAAAAAAGAGGTTATGTTGCGGACACAGGCCGATCTCTCGACGCACTTCGGACCTATGTTTCCGACAGTCCTTTCCGTTCACAAGTATTGTACCAGACGTAGCCGTGGCCAGACCTGGAAATTGGCATGTTCGAGATTTCTTACAGTTCCGATATTTGAATGAAACAACTATAGACGGATTTAACTCGCGTATTCTACTTATTGTAGTTAATTTAACCGTCTATAGTTGTTTCATTCCAATGTATAATAAGTATGTTATTACCGCGAAGACATCAGATATTATTATGAGCCAATTAAAAATCGGTGAGTGGGACCAGTGCACGAAGGATTCCGCACCATTACTACATAGTATAAAACAAAGTCGCTTTCCGTTGTCTGTCTGTCCCTATGTATGTATCCCTATGTAGAGTATATTTAAAAGTACGCAACAGATTTTGATTCTTTTTTTTTTCAATAGCATGCATTTAATCTACTTTTTTTTTTTATTTGTTGTTAAGGCAGCAATAGAAATACACTACCTATCCGTTAATTAACCGCCGAAAAAAAACTAAAAGGCAACAAAAAACAATAGCGCACTGAAAAGATAAAAATAATAATTTTGTCTTTTATAACGACTATTATTTTGGTTGTAATGTCTGTTATTTTTGAAGTTGGTGCCAGCTGGTGCAGCAACTCTTCACTCTCAACTCTTCACTAAGGTGCTTAAGTTTGTTTGAGGCTGGCACCGACTCCAAAAATATCAGACATTACAACCAAAATAATAGTCGTTATAAAAGACAAAATTATTATTTTTATCTTTTCAGTGCGCTATTGTTTTTTGTTGCCTTTTAGTTTTTTTTCGGCGGTTAAATTTTTTTATTAAAAAGTTATTATTTTATAATTTTCTGTGGCCATAATTTATACAAATTATTACATGCTTAATTTTTAATTATTTTTAAAATAGCTACCTACCTTGTTTTTGCTATTAACCCCCTTTTTCCCACCCTTAGGGTAGGTTTCTTTTTTCCAAATTTTTATGGGATTAACTTTGAGATATGCCCTATCCAATAAAAAAAGAATTATCAAAATCGGACTACTCTGTAAAAAATTACCCATGGTCAAACGATACAATCGGTGTGTGAAAATTTAATCATCCCCTATTTTTCTACCCTTAGGGTCGGAATTTTTTTTCCAAATTAAAATGGGACCAATTTCGAAGTATACCCTTTCCAATAAAAAAAGAATTATCAAAATCGAACCACCCTGTAAAAAGTTATGCGTGGTCATACATAAAAAAAAAAAATAAAAATAAAAAAATATACGCGTCGAATTGAGAACCTCCTCCGTTTTTTTCGTCGGTTGAAAAAATAACTACCCAACTATTACTGTTAAAGAGACACAGCCTGATGGACTAACGGACAGTAGAGTCTTAGTAATTGGGTCCCATTTTACCCTTTACGTACGAATCCCTAAAAATAACAAACGAATTCTAACGTGGCAAAATCGTACCTGTTATAATAGACATAAGGGTGGTTTTCCCAGCTCCGTTGTGTCCGAGCAGCACTGTGATCTCACCCTTCAACGCTTCAAAAGACACGTTAGATAGTGCCCTTTGTTTATTATTAAATTCCTGTAATAGTATACAAAAATATGTCCAACCTGAAGTATTTGCCAAATTTTGTGATAATCTTTTTTTTTTATTTCCTCACCATTTTAACCTTCCCGAGTTCCACAAACATTTCAAAACTAAAATCAGCCAAATCGGTTCTGTCGTTCTCGAGTTTTAATTTAGTTTAGTTTAGAGTTACTATAGTCCAGCTGTCCGCCCCGGCTACGCCCGGATCCCTTTTTTTTATAGCCTATGTCACTCGGGAATTTATAGTGTAGCTTCCCAACAGTGAAATAATTTTTCAAATCGATCCAGTCGTTTAGGAGCCTATTCAATCAAAACAAACAATCTTTTTTTGATTTGACAGCTGTCATTATATATTTCTTTTCACTGGAACGTGATAAAAAGTA
Organism: Polylopha cassiicola; assembly: GCA_038024825.1. Classification (NCBI taxonomy): domain Eukaryota; kingdom Metazoa; phylum Arthropoda; class Insecta; order Lepidoptera; family Tortricidae; genus Polylopha; species Polylopha cassiicola. The sequence continues at coordinate 1,675,126 of CP149060.1, read as the reverse complement.
TCCTATGTCCTTCTGCTGGTTCTGAGCTACATCCCCAGCAATTTTGAGCCAAATCGGTTCAACTGTTCTTGAGTTATAAATGGAGTCACTAACACGACTTTCTTTCATATACCTAATAGAAGAGAAGAAGAAGAAGATAGAAGATAGATTATTAGTATATATGATTTTGTACATGCCTTGGTGACATTGATGACTTTAATGCCGGCAGGAACATCAGGTGGCGGTTCGAAGAACTGTGGATCTCTCTCTGTGTCCACTAACTCCTCTTCCAGAGGGTCACTCGAATCTTCTGTCCCTTTCTTCTTCCTCTAAAAATATCAACTTAGTATTTCCTCAAATGTATTACAACGGGTAAAACATCTATCCCTACTAATATTATAAATTCGAAAGTAACTCAATCTGTCTGTCTGTCTGTTACACTTTCACGGTAAAACTACTGAACCGATTTAAATGAAATTTGGTACAAAGAAGGTCTGGAGCCTGAGAAAGAACATAGTCTACTTTTTAACCGACTGCAAAAAAGGAGGAGTTCCACGCGGACAAAGTCGCGGGCAGAAGCTAGTAAACCATAAATATGACATAGCAGCTTACGAATTACATAATAGAGAAGATGACTGAGTAAAAAAAAAAAATCATATTTATTTGAAGAAACAACTATAGACGGATTTAACTCGCGTATTTTATTTTATTGTCTTACGTTTCGGATCCTTTCATATACATCATATCATTTATTTATAATTATTATTAGTTACATTATTCAAAATTATTGAACAGAAGTAGGGGCTCATGACGTCATGTTATGGTACAAATTTTACCTTAGTACTTTAAAAATTGTACCTAAATTGAAAAGGAAAGACACGTACCTACCTAACGTGTTCATCTTTTTGTGTGTAATTTTTTTGTAATCTACTTAGTCGACAAAAAAATAAAAACAGTCGTAAGAATTGATGCTAATTTAGCCAAAATATTATCCTCAAAAAAAAATACTTACCGACATACTCAAATCGTCATATTTTATTAAATTCGATTTACTTACAGAACATAAAAAGTTCCAAGGCAGCGGTATCCCATAAGGACCCGGTTGCACTAGAGCAAAGTACCAAGACAGAGCGAAGAATAAAGCAGTTTGTATGATCATGTAAATATATGCTTGCAACACGGAGCCATTTTCATCACCTTCATTTTCCGCGAAATTGTCAGATGTCACTCCATGACCTAAAACGAGAGAAGTGATCATAATAATTTCTGATGCCTTCGCGGTTATTATACACTAGCGGCCCCGGCAGACGTCGTCCTGCCCGTCCGATTGTTTCGTCAAAGATCTGTCAAAGTCTTCTGTCACTTCTTCATAAGGCTTCATATTTTTACCGTTTTTTACACATTTTCCACCGTTTCTTCGCTCCTATTGGTCGCAGCGTGATGTTATATAGCCTAAAGCCTTCCTCGATAAATTTAATGGTCTATCCAACAAAAAAAGAATTTTTGAATTCGAACCAGTAGTTCCTGAGATTAGCGCGTTCAAACAAACAAACAAACTCTTCAGCTTTATAATATTAGTATAGATTGGAATTAAACAACTTTAACGGATTTAACTCGCGCATTTTATTTTTATTGGCTGACATTTCGCCTTTACAGATTCCATAATCGTAGCACGACTGAGCTGACAATATGTTACAGGGTAGTACTTTAATTTTTTAATTTAATAAATAAAGTAGTTTGCATAGCTGTATTAATCACTTTAGCATAAGACTATTGTCAGCTCAGTCGTGCTACGATTATGGAATCTGTAAAGGCTCCGAAACGTCAGCCAATAAAAATAAAATGCGCGAGTTAAATCCGTTAAAGTTGTTTCATTCCAATGAGATTTCATCGAGCGTTTGAGACGCCGTCATTGTCATCTGTATATCTACTTGGCGGCCTGTTGGTCTAGTGGTCAGAGGCCCTGACTACGAAACGGAAGGTTGCGGGTTCGAATCCTGCTAGGGGCAGATGTCAATGTGAGATGGAGTGGCATCTGTGCTTGAGTCTTGGATGTGTTGTATGTATTAATGTATGTTTATCCGTTGTCCAGTACCCATAGTACGAGCTTTGCTTAGTTTGGGACTAAATCAATCGGTGTGAATTGTCCAAAGATGTATTAATAATATGATTTACTTACAATGATTGCAAATGTTATTATTAAGATTATCAATTGCCATAACTATTCAAATTTTATGAAAATATACTTTAATACTGTACCATTTTTCTCCCTAGCGAGGATCTCATGCCAGACCCACCCCATGGGCAAGTGGGGCAAAATACCCAATATCATTTTGTAGTCCGCACGGGTAGACTCGGCAACATTGGACACTATACGGTACGGCAGCCAGAACATGAGGTACGCAAACACAGTAACCGTAGTTACGAATTGATCTAAAAAAAAATACATGATGATAATTTCAGATGACTACGCGGCTATTTCACACTAGCTTCTGCCCGCGACTGCGTCCGCGTGGAATCCTTCTTTTTTACAGTCGGTCAAAAGCCTATGTCCTTTCTCAGGCTCCAGACTTTAAATCGGTCCAGTAGTTTTAGCGTAAAAGCGCAACAGACAGACAGACAGAGCTACTTTCACATTTATAATATTAGTAGGGATTGAACACGTATTTTTGTGGAAAAACAAATGTCTACAAATATATCCGAGTGGGGTATCAAATGAGATGACCACATTGTAAAATTATAAAAGGTTAATTTTAAAAAAGTTTTTTTACTTTTAATTATATTGAAGCCCATGTTGCCTAACCAGTTCCCACTAACCCGATTCAGATTCATTTATTTCTCAATATTTTATACATCATAATTAAATGGTCATATTTCATGTACTAAGGTAATAAGGTAATAGTGAGATCGTCAAGAATATAAAAACAGAGAAATAAATACACAAAATTCAAACAAGTCATTATTTTAAAAAATAGCAAAATGTCGTTCTGATAATTTTTCTCCTAGTCGTCAAGTGATTTTAAACATTGAAGTAAGTATTTAAAATGACCAATGAACCTACTAAACTATACTAAAAAAAACAGTCTACAGAAACATTATTTCTTTTAAAACTTACTTGAATTAAAAATATACGAGAAAGCAAACGCCAAAGCGACAACAGTCATGAAATGCAGAAACAGAGCGATGCACAATATCATGCCATCCGAATTGGGTATCAGGGGGTTGCTTGTAGCTTTAACAATTATACTGCCAAATACAGAGTATATTATACCACCCGGCAGTACGTTCAGAAAATACGATATGCCAAGTTGGTTGTTAGACACGCCGACCATTTTTATCATTTCCTGCAAAAAACATATTTCGATGCTTTTCTAGAATAGTGACACAACTCGAAATGTGTCACCATTTGAATTGAAATTTATATGTGACGGTTCACAATCTTAAATGGAGTAACAAATTATTTCGAGTTGTGACACTATTCTAGAAAAGCATCGATTATTCATTGAATGTATTATTACCTACCTAATTGAGAACCAGAAGACGTTTACTGGATTTAACCTACGTTTATTAATAACTAGCTTTTAACCGCGACTCCGTCAGCGTGGTATTAGTAGTAACAGCAGCCTATTAAGCTTGTAGTTTTAAAAATGACGATATTTTTATACAACCATTCATCCAATCCATCAAAATTTATTAAAATCGGCTCAGTAGTGGGAAAACGCTACAGACAGTTACCATCGCATTTATAATATTAGTTACGAGTAGGATTTGATGCCTATATATAGCGTAGCGAGATACGGGTAGGGGGAGGCAGCGGTTCCCCCCTCCCTGTCCCTAGAAGCTGAACTGTAGATTTTGATTCCCTTGCAATTGTCGAAAATGACCATAGATAATATTCTGTTTGTCTACGCCTGTCCCACTTTCAACAGAATCCTAGCAATTGGCGCGGGCAACTAGTAAGTGGGTGGATCTTCGAGCGTTTGAGACGCCGTCGTTATCCTCTACATGTATATTATTCTATATCTATAATGTTTGCAAATAATATTATTATGTATCGATTGAAATAGTATTTGTAACAGTACCGGGGGATAATATCACTCAAATTTTCTTTACTTATTGACTCTGTTCTTAAATATAGATATAGAGGATAATGACGGCGTCTCAAACGCTCGAAGATTCACCCAAGTACTAAACCAACCTGCACGCCCGTATTTTTCTCGTTCATTAGCTTAGTGACAAAGAAGACAAACATTATCAGTAAGGCTAGAGGACACGTGGCATCAAGCATCTGGATAATCATTGCCAGAGACGAATGTTCAGTTTCAAACCTGGTAGATGGAAACTCTTGTAGGTGAACTCTCTGGAATCGAATAAATAAAATAGTTTATGTCTCAGGAGCGCTCGAGCGTTGTGATCATTGTCGTCTGAGACTATATTTAGGGATAAATCATATCACAATCTATATATAAGTATAAAAATGAAACCCATTTTCCGTTGTCACGGCATCACGCGTGAATGGCTGGACCGATTTCAGTAATTATTTTTTGTTGTATTTGTTATTATTAGGAGAAGGTTCTTATGTAAAAAAAACGTCTATCATTTAGATAAAAAGGTAACAGATATTTCTTGATTATAGGGCGGTACGAAGTTCGCCGAGTCAGCTAGTTTATAATAAACTTGTAAGTTTAATTATTTTAACAGTATCTTTAGCTACCAACACAATACTGGTCAATTTATATCTAATAGGGGTCCGCCCCGGCTTCGTATGGATCCCTAATTTTTTTCAATATTTAATATAGCCTATGTCAATCACGAATAGTGTAGCTTCCTAACAGTGAAAGAACTTTTCAAATCGGTCTAGTAGTTTTTGAGCCTATTCGTTACAACCAAACAAACAAAGTTTTCCTCTTTATAATATTAGTATAGATTTACATTTACCAATAGGTATATAGTGACCATAGAAATATTCGGCAGTATTAAACTAAAAGACGTAGACATCTTACTTGTGTTATGTTTTTTCCAGTTTTTAATTGTAAATAACTTGAATCTATCGCCCACTGGAGACTCATAAATGGTTCGTACATTTCACCTGCAAATATAAACTTTCAAAATGTATATTTTTCAATATTATATTTCAAAGAAAACGACACTTTATAGGAACTGAAGAAAAAAAAACATTTACTACTCCCTGCCTGAAACAACAGAGACACTAAAAAGCTTTATAAAACACTACCCTTCTATTTTTGGCAGTCGGGTAAAAAGTAACCTCTTTTTTAATCCAAAGTTACCTCTAAAGTCTAAGCATACCAAATTTCATCAAATTCTATCCACGGTTGGATAGAATTGTCTTGAGTTATAAATGGTAAGTAAGTACAACCAGTTAGATGTTCAATATATATATTTTTGTATAAGTAAATATAGATTAATGGCGCCTCTAGGGCATAATAAATATTATTATTAATGCCAATATTTTGAAGCAAGTAAAAATGGTAATTGTAATAATAACTAATAGACCGTACTCCATTAAAAATTTACATTTTAAAAAATAAATTTCTCGATCATCTTCATTTATCGCTTTCGTCAGCTAACTGCGTGTAATTTCGTAGAATACGCACAATACCTAGGTATCACATTAAACCCACGGCCACGCTGTAATTTAACACGGCAATAGCGATGTTATGTAAACAAAGTGATACAGCTACTACGCAAAGCAATAAAAAACGGCATCAACTAATTTTACATGGATTGTTCTTTGAAAAACTCCTCTAACAAACAAACAATGCTAATTAATCAACACAGTATAATATTATGTAACTTGGATTATTTTAGACACGCGGCAGTGTATCCGCCAAGTTCAAAAAATATAAATGCGATAAACCCGTCATGGTTTCGAAGTACTTTCGACACCGTATTAGGTATATCGTTAAAATATGCACATTCCACAATTATTGAGACATGATTTTCAATTCTGATGCCTAGATATTTGAAAGAAATTTGACAATCAAGAATTGTCCCGGATTGCAAACAAATCTTTGTACCTACCTATAAGTATAGTTCGGGCTGTTGCCTCCCCCCTCTCCGCACCCTCCCCAATTGACCTGTCAAGGCTCCCTCGTCAGGTGACTGTATAGTACCTAGTTTCTTGACCTGGGGGTATTATCCCCGCGGGGGTAGACCTTGTATTTCACGCGGTAACAATCAGCTGGTAGTTGTCTCGAACACCGAATTTCAAAGTGACAAGTCTGAGCACAACGTAGCGCCGAATAGCGCGGGAGTTCGTCGTTGGGAGGAGGGGTAAAATCAGTGACCCTAGTTAGATCATAAGGGTAACGGACCGAATAAGCTTAAAAACCAGTGATATGGTAAGAATACGTACCAAAATACCGTTGTCGCCTTTTAGTGCTGTTAGGTTTATAATCGTTTGGCACAAATTGTCCCCTCATACGAATAGTGTACTCCAGTTTCGATGGCCAGGACTCGTTCAAATTCTGTTCACAAACAACAGACTTTATTTTAATCTTTCTTTACCAGAGAGATACGTCGGTACTTAAACAAATATGTAATGTTCACACAATATAATTAAGTACATTGACAAAACAATACAATACAGAGAACAAAAAGATTTCATTCAAAATTTAATTTATGACCTAAAACGTCTTTCACAAAGGACTACAAATATAGCTGAATTATGATTAATAAATTATCCTCCTGAAAAATAATACCTACTAGAGAATATAGTTTTTATTCTCTTCTAGTTAAACCTTCTACTAGAAAAGTTGTATAATTAAATAGCAAAAAACATCAGTACCTCAAAAATAACAATGGCTGACGATCCCCTCATATGTTTTGAAAATCTCAACGCTGTACTTTCATTGTTATACGCAGCGTAACCTATTTCATGAGGAACTAAAACAAAGAATATCACGTCAAAAATGTGTAGTAATATAATACTAATCTTCCATCAAATATGTTGAAGAATGTTTATATATGAAATAGATCGAAACAAGGAATCCCGTTGTCACATACAAACTTTGCACCCCTTTTTCAACCCCTTAGGGGTAGAATTTCGTAAAAACCCTTTTTATCGGACGCCTACATCATACAAATATCACATCTTCAAGTTTCGAGTCTTTGCGATCAGCGGATTAGACTGTGCGCGTATCCTTCAGTCACACATGACAAAGGATTTTATATAAGTTATATAAGATTATATATAAGATAAGATAAGATATAAGATGTCTGTATAGCTCACGGGGACTGTGGTCAAGCTCCTTGAGTGTATGGTCAGATTTGCTGATCCGTTTGGCGACTTCAGCCATCAGTTTTCGGGTCAAATTTGTCTTCGGAGTGTATAAAATCCGAGTAGGACTCCGTACATCACTGATAGGAAAAGTCTCCTAAAAATAGAAAAAATAGGAACCTAATTTAATAATCGTAGCCGACTGAGCTGATGATAGTCTAACACTAAAGTGACTTATCTTTAGTGTTAGTGCTAAGAATGTAGGTAGGAGCTAACCTAACCTAACTCCCGTATTTTATTTTATTATTAATATAGGTACTAGCGGTTCGCCCCGGCTTCGCACGGATACCTATTTTTTTTCAAAATATGCTATAGCCTATGTCACTCGGGAATAGTGCAGCTTTCCAACAGTGAAAGAATTTTTCAAATGGGTGTATTCGTTTTAGAGCCTATTCAATCCAAACACAAACAAATATTAGTATTAGTATAGATTATTGTCATAATGTAGGTACCTATACGTTCACTTAACTGTCACAAAATACTAAAATAACGTCACAAATAAAAATACATCGGTACTCCATTAAAGATTAAGTCGTCACGTCACTTCAATTCACATAGAAAAAGACGATAAGTTAAATCCCTATTCTACAAGAGCTAGGTATTTTATAAAATTTAATCATAATCTCACCGTGTACGAATCAACGAAAGATCTTCTAGTTTCAGTTCCATCACCACCGCCAGTAAAAAAATCTTTGAAAGCAGATAATAGAATGAAGAATATTATAGGCGATATAAACTCTATGGGAGTGTGAATAAACCGACGTTTTCGCACAACCATATGTTTCCACATCAATACTATTAACGGCCCCATTTTAAACACAATATTTTGGTCACAAAAGACAATACGAGTACAATGTTTTTGTCACAATAAAACAATTAAAAGTTTAGCGTACGCTCGCTCGGATTGTCTGTCCAAAGTCTAATTTGTTACATTGTTATATAATGATATTATATAAAGGTTTTGCTGAAAAATATACGTCCATATTGATTCCGCTTGACAGTTCTGTCACTGAAATATGTTCTTATTTTAGGGAATAGAGGTTTATGACCTTTGTGGAATTGGTATAGTTTTTCCAATTTTATAAAAATTTTAGAGACATTTTGTATTACACTAATTTATCCCAAGGCATTTGTACCAGACAATGGATACGTAATTCATTTATTTACACATAATTTCACAATAAAACTATAAATGTACTATAGGCCTTACGGCATTCTCTACCAACCAACCTTTGAAGTAGATAGAGAGTAAGGGTCTAAGGTAAGGGTAGATGCAAAATAATTTATGTAACACAACACAGAAATACTTTTTTTATTAACTCAACATCCAACTTATCCAAAACGATGACCCTGAGGTATCAGTAAGTTAGGTATACCTAAATGTTAGGTTAAAAGCCTGTCATAGACCGATGTTAGGAAAGTAAGGTAAGTACCAAGTAGTACCAACGTTGCTAACATCTGCGTATACAAAATTTGAACCTGTAAGGTTTAGCATCGTAACTCAAGATCAACGCTAAAGTAGTAGCGTAGCGTTAGACTATTGTCAGCTCAGTCGTGCTACGATTATGGAAACTGTAAAGAATCCGAAACGTCAGCAAATAAAATAAAATAAAAATATTTTATTTTAATTTTTATTCTGAATTAACTGTTATATTAAGTAACTCGAGATGAATAACCAAATTAAAATCACATAAAATAAATAGGTAGGTAGCTATATATATTTTTAAAATATTATATTGTTGCAAGCTTGTTTGAATTATTCTGGGAAAGAAAGACTTTTCGTTAGCTTACCTACGTCGATTCCATACAACTTTGCATTCGTTTCGTTCGTTCGCTATTATCGATTGGCCCTTGTATGTATAGGGACAAAGTGCAGTTTTGTAAAGCAATGAAAAATTCCAAATAAACGAGCCAAAGGCTATGAGAATTGCGCGTTAAATTGACAGTTCCGCACGTGTAAATGATGACATTTTAATTGACAGTTTAAAGTGTTTAAAATTAAATCCATTTTTATTACCACTCGTGTGCTTAATCAGTCTTTATCAAATCGAAATTTCTAATTATTTCCAACACGTTATTTAACCCTTTATTCGACTTCGTTTTAAAGGATACAAAATACTATCTATGCTCCGTGGTTTCACTCGGTATAATAAATTGCCCTAGTCCTTTTCCAAGGGTCTCTTTTCTCCCTTTTTTTAAAGTAGATAACCAAAAGTGAATATGTTATTATTTTTTTTATAAATTAAGTAGGTAGTGTAATAAATCGTTATAAGTTCGCGAGTTATATATTTAATTGTAACTACCTATATTTAATATAATATTGATAATAATAATTTCTGATGCCTTCGCGGTTATTACACATTGGAATGAAACAACTATAAACGGATTTAACTCGCGTATTTTTATTTTATTTTATTAGCTGACGTTTCGGATTATTTACTGTTTCCATAATCGTAGCACGACTGAGCTGACAATAGTCTAACGCTAAAGTGATTTATACAGTTATGCAATATTGATAATTATTATATTGTCATAAATGTGTACAGTAAGTATTATAATGCGCTCTGCCTTGTTATAAATTCAGTTGTAATTTCGCTTCAATGTTTCAGACAAGCCGTGTCAAATGAACAACGAGTGTTAACATGTGTATGTGCTTAATTATATTTTTGTTTTTTACCTATTTTATTTTTATTACTGATAAAAATATTATACTTATGTACTTCCATGACTAAATTTTGTACCTTATTTCTTCCAATTTATATCGTCATAGAATGGTCACGGAAAGCTGACCACGTGACTTTTTCCTTAGCTTATATCAATACCTTACTTGATCGTTCTATTTTAAGCGTTTGAGAACTCGAATGCAAATTATCCAGTGGGGATGTAGGTTAATAAATGTAGTCTATTATTTTAACAATATACTTACTGGACATTTATAACAGTTTATAAATACAATAGCATTTCTTAACTTTACTTAGCGATTGTTTAGTATATCTAGGCTTACAACACATGGAGTTCTGCCAAGCTTTAAGGAATGTACTCGTAGCCTCGTTTTGGCTGTAAAAAGGTCCTAATATATGCTCTTAAAATACCTACATGTTGTTGCGTTTTATATGATAATATATGATAATTAAATCGGTTACAATTGTGTTATTACCTATAATATCAATGTGTAATAACTGCGAAAGTACCAGAAATTATGAATTTGTATTTTAATATTACTGATGCCTTAATATATAACACTATTGTCAGTTCAGTCGTGCTACGATTATGGATTATGGAGCTGAAAATAGTCTAACGTCAAAGTGACTTTTAAGTATAGATTTTTTAACTATAGATCAGCATCACCTTGTCCATTGGTTACAAAGTTACATAAGGGTGGAAAAAAATAATTGAAAAATATGGTCGAGTGGTATCAAATGAAAGAGGCAAAAATTTTGCGGTGAACTAAATAAGCATTATTTCAAATGTCGTGTGCAAAGCATAGGTTTATCAGGTCATGCCAAATATCGTTACATAAAACTGATACCTAAATAAGTAGATATCTAATGACTTCACGCCGCGTTTACAGCGTTAATTGAATTTTAACTTTTAATTAATTTCACGATGTTTATATATTCACGTTAGTTGTGAACGGGGTGTATCAAAATTTTGCTGTCACTTGATATTATTCTAAATTTCCGTACGATGTGGCTCTTGTTCATTCGATTTATGCTTATTATATTATATGCAGACTTGTGCCTGGGAAATAATAACATAACGGGTAAGTGTTACTTGCTTTTTAAACACACTTGCTTGAAAAGGGGATCATCATAATTTCTGATGCCTTCGCGGTTATTACACATTGGAATGAAACAATTGTTAACGGATTTAACTCGCGTATTTTTATTTTATTTTATTAGCTGACGTTCCGGATTCTTTACAGTTTCCATAATCGTAGCACGACTGAGCTGACAATAAGTAGTAATCACTTTAGCGTTAGACTATAACTTATAAACTAATATAGACTATAACGCTAAAGTGATTACTACTTATTGTCAGCTCAGTCGTGCTACGATTATGGAAACTGTAAAGAATCCGGAACGTCAGCTAATAAAATAAAATAAAAATACGCGAGTTAAATCCGTTAACAGTTGTTTCATTCCAAGGGGATCATCATCATCATCAACCTATCGCAGTCCACTGCTGGACATAAGCCTCTCCAATTGAAAAGGGGATATTAAAAATTGGTTTTTAATCCTAATAAGTTAAGTTAGTGCCTCACTTCAAACAATATGTATGTCAACAATGCATTTTCGAATTTAACCGGATTTTATCTACTTAGTTGCTTTTTTAATAGGTAGTGAGAGATTTTGACGTCTTTAAAAAAACATATATTATTATTATCGATTCTCATGGCTTCTATTCGATTCATATAGTAAAACTTAACATAGATAGGTACTTAATAATAATAAAAAAAAAAAAACACCAAGTTACTTTGGCTAAAGGAGAGTTACATTAACCCTTTCAACTATGTTCTATCCACACCCTACATTTCATATTATGTCATACTTTACATTGATAATCGAGACTAATGAGAAAACCCTATTTTGAAGAATTAATATTATTTTTTTGACATTTGAATACAATATATTTAGTCTTGTTTTTGTATTGATAATTGACGATATATTCGGTAGATAGAATCAAAATCGCTGCTTCTCTGGAATAGTGTCACAACTCGAAATGATAACCATTCTGAATTGAAATTTATATGTGACGGTTCACAATCTAAAATGGAGTAACAAATTATTTCAAGTTGTGACACTATTCTAGAAAAGCAGCGAAATGTAATTTGACATTAAAATTTCAATGTTATTATATTGTGTGAATATTGAGAAATAAATGAATCTAATCAAGTGAAGAGTTTCTAAAAAACAAATTTGACATTTAAAATTTACTAGCGGTTTGCCCTGGCTTTGCACGGATCCCCAATTTTTTTTTAAATTTTCTATAGCCTGTCTCGGGAATAGTGTAGCTTTCCAACAGTTAAAGATTTTTTCAAATCAGTCTATTCGTTTTGGAGCCTATTCGATCCAAACAAACAAACAAACTTTTTCTCTTTATTATAAAATTAGTACTTATTAGTAAAGATTCGGGCAAAGTAAAGTAAGTGACCCAACTGCTACATCTCAAGATTTTTATGTTTTTCAGAAAGCGGTCGTCGCGATAATGTAGTTGGTGGTATCCATATCATAGTGTCATCACCACAAGAGGAGCCTGATTCTAGACCCATCAATTGTTTCGTCAAGCCAGTTTGGGCACAATGCCACTACTACTTCATTAAGTGGACCAGGGAATATAGGTGGAAGTACGTATATTTATTTCTTTATTTACAATTTATTGCACAAAAAAAATCAAATATACAAAAGGCTGTCTTAATGCCATACGGCATCCTCTACCAGTCAACCTTTGAAGCAAACAGAGGGCATGTGGGTAAAATGAATGATACATACTATAAATACTATAATATAATAGATACAATATAAAACATCTAAGGTTTACAATTATATTGGACTAGCGGTTCGCCCCAGCTTTGGATCCCTATTTTTTAAAAAATGTTCTATAGCCTATGTCACTCGGGAATAGTGTAGCTTCCCAACAGTGAAAAAAATTTTCAAATCAGCCCAGTCCTTTTAGAGCCTATTCGATCCAAACAAACAAACCTTTCCTCTTTATAATCTAGGTATTATATAAAAATAAGTCGGGTTTTCCTTCCTGACGCTATAACTCCAGAACGCACGAACCGATTTGGATAATTTTGGTCTTGAATTATTCGTGGTAGTCCAGGGAAGGTTTGTAAGTAGAGAAAATTTAAAAAAACATCTTAAAAAAGTGTAAAATTAACATCTTTCTATACTCCCATATACAATGAGATTGACGGTAAGTGACAAAAGACTTTGACAGAACTTTGACGAAACAATCGGACGGGCAGGACGACGTCTGCCGGGACCGCTAGTATTAGTATAGAGAGAAAAAGAAAGAAAGAAGAAGAGATAAATAAACATTAAAAAATTGTTTCCAGAGTTTATTACGATGCTGAGACAAATGATTGTCACTGGTACAAAGGGTGCACTCACACTAACCATGATTTGTACTGGACGTACAATGCTTGCTACAAGGACTGTCATCTGGCAGTCACCACCACGGTACCACCAGATGCAGGAATGGGCGTCCCTCCTAATGCTAGAGCATCGGAACGCAGGACTAAATTGCGATTGAATTACAAGGAGAAAATACAATCCAAGCCGTACACTCTGCAATGTGTGATGAAGCCAGACTTGGACTGCGAAAATGAAATTTTGGTTGAAAGGTAAATTTTGAAGACAATGGATAAAAATGCAAAGTGCGCAAGTAGGCATTTGTTTCGAGAATATACTATTATTAGACATAACTATTAGTCAGAATTAAATAAGTGTACCTAATTAGAGACAGCGCGACAGTGAGAGCGGATATGCTCAAATTTAATTTTCATTAAATAATTAAATTAATAATAAATAATTTTCGATACTATTCCATTCTTAACTAATGGCGCTTTTAGGGCTTGTGTCTATGTTAGTATTCAAAAGCAAGTATCTAGCTGAAACGCAATTAGAAATCTCTCTAAGAAATAAAAAAAATCAGCCATGTTTCCGTAGAAAACAAAAACCGATTTGTTTTGAATTTTTATCGCTCGGAAAAGCACCATCCTTCGCTGTTTTGTATAAGTAGGTATGACTGATCAGTGAAATATATTACCTATGTTTTCTGGCTTAATAAAACTTTTACGTGATAATCGGAAAAGTGTATTTTTACTTCAGTAGGTATTTACCTACTAAATGTTAGCACGCTGCCGCTACATAGGCGTGGGGTCGAATCCCACTGGTAGTCTAAAATGTTTCTACTCTTGTCTTTGTACAAAAATATCATTATATTTAGGTACCTACTAATTTAGCTAATTTTGTTTCTATACAAGGTACTTCTACGACTTCCTTGAGGGAACCTGTAAATTGGCAATCACTTGTCAACACGACCGGGATCCGTTCCATGATAAAAACAAATGCGAAAGTTTCTGTAATAAAGGTAAAACCCTCTCTTTAATATTATTATGTATAAATAATAAGTATCATTAGGCATTCTTTTCAACCGACGAAAAAAACGGAGGAGATTCTCAATTCGACGCGTATATATACCTATATATATTTTATGGTGTCCTAACTAAGGATTTTGCTAATTTTTTTTTTGAGACAGATATTTAGGTATTTCATTACGTAGTTATCGATAACAGATTTCTTTATTTTTAGTTCACTCTGACGCCGCAAAACTCCTGTATCGTCTAGACATGAGCACCATAAGGTTTGTTGCAGACCTTTTTTTCAAAATATATGGAGAAACAGACAAACTGTTTGTCTGTCTGTTTCTCCAAATCAAGTCCTGGGTCTAATCTCTTTGCAACTCCTCTAGCTGGCTAAAAGATTGTTTAAATGTTTACCTATCGTATAGGTAGAAAAGTCATTAATTACCTACTATGGGTACGTTCCACTTAACGCTCGCAACGCCGTCGACCGCGACCGCTGAAATTGCCGTTCCACTAACGAGAAAACACCGCGGGCGTTGTAAGCGAATGTTTATAGGTGGAACGCACATCGTGAGCGACGAAAGCCCACTCTGACCCACCAATATTTTGTGGGCGAAGTGGGCGCGATGTGGTCGCGAACAGTGACGTCATCTATGACATCGAGCCATCGCTCGCAACGACCACGGGCGTTAAGTGGAACGATACAGAGGGTGTCACGAGCGTTGCGGGCGCTTAGTGGAACGCACTCTATGATTACCTAGGTACCTATATTATTATACAATATCACTTGTCCATTAAATAATTTATTAGATTAGTTTAGAGTTTAAACGAATTTTAAATGTAAGTAATCGTTCTTTCTAGCTGTGCCTAATATTAACACACCTAATCATAATACTTAGGTATCGACTTAAATTCTGTTTAAATTAAATTAAATCATTTTATTATTTTTTTCCAGACGATAGAGTTCCGGACACACGAACACATGAGGTGTCAGAATAAAAATAAAATAAAACTTGAATTAAAATTGGCTTTCTTTATAATTTTAAATAACTGTGTCCAACAGCACAATAAGTGCAAACCAACTTTACTGTATAAAACTTATTGAAACCTAAAAAAACTATTTCCAAAGCTCACCATACTTACATATTATTTCAAAAAAAGAATATTAGGTATTACAGATACTTAGTACTTAAGAAGAAAAAAATGTATTTTACAGTTGTATTAGAGATGGTTTACTTAATCTTCTATTTTCTTAAAGTACCTACCTTAAATTTATAATAATAAACCGATTCAACACTAACGCAATGGTTTCCTAAAAATAACTGAATTTGTTGAATCTCAATCGATAATCGAATCGAATGAATCGATTGTCTGAACGGATACTAACTCTATGATAACGTAACAATGGCAACACTTTAAAGAGCAGCCATATTGGAAATTATTAGTGATTCGGAAATTATCGTCTGCGATGGAGTCATATTTTTGCTTATCAAATTTTGATTACATTTTCGTTGGGAATTCGCCAAAATTATGTCATTTCTTCATCGTTTCTCAATCAGGTCGTTGTCATAGCAGAAAAGCTTCGACCGTTTGACGATATTCGTTCGTGCGTATTGTTAGTAAATTCAGTGCCGACCCTGGAGACATCTTGTGATAAAAAGCATTGCAGCGAGTCAGTTCGCTGTGTCTGATTTTGTCTTCACGTGAAACGAGTAACAAAATTAGATTGGTGCTATTTAGAATCCACAATCATGGAGGAGTCGTGGGGTATGTATCCGAGAATGTGCTGATTTATTGATTTTTCGTCTTGTGGCAATGTGATGTCATTTTATTGCGATTTCAGATGCGGAAAATTTTGAACCCAAATTGCCGACCACGTTGACATCTTCGAATAAATGGGAGGGCGAGGACGAGGAAGAAATCGTCAAGGTAACGAGCTCGGTTGCCAAAATTATATATTTGTGCACAGTAAATGCTTTATGCAAGCTTTTTTCTGTTAATGTCGTTGTTTTTGGTGATATAACCTCAACTTGCTTACGTGTTGAAAATTATTTTTGCAGGAAAGTTGGGAAGATGAAGAGGAAGAAAAGAAGGATGAGGAAAAGCTGCCACCAGCTCCTGCAAAGCCTAAAAAGAAAATACAGGATAAAATAGCTGAGAAAGAGGTAAGTACTTTATTAATTACATATTGCAAACCTGTTCTTTGTGTGCTATGACCATATGGCAGTTATATTTGTAGATAATATATGTTTCATTAAATCAGAAGTTATTGTATGAGTTGTTGTTGAAGTCACATGTGAGTCTGTTAATGACAATTATTTATGTAACTATGAATTCCATTGATAAAAGATAATTTGTTTTAATGTGAAAACAGACATACTTACTGGCAAGACAGAATGACAATCTAAATCTGCTATGTAGTCTATTCTAATAGTAAGAAAAACAATATTAATTATCATTTTCATTATTATTTAAATCAATGCTAGATTATTATATCTAAAGGCTCAAAATAGGCCACAGATTTTTATTAATTTCATTATATTTGTTTAATTTATTTTTATCAATGAAACTGATCATATTTACAAATAACTATAGTGCCTATCATTAATTATCATTATCATCACTTAAGTAATGACTGCAATGAACTGTACTTATCATTTCTTAATATTATCACTTATTGCTTTTAATTACTATTATATTGGTAATGACATTAAATAATTGCCTATTTTATAACTTCAGGTAATCTATTTACCACTTTATCAGTAAAAAACATAGTAATCAAACAATTATATACGGATTTAACATGCATATTTTATTTTATTGGCTGATGATTCAAAAACTATGTTTCCATTTGACATTTCTATGCTATTATATTGTGTGATTATTGAGAAATAAATGAACCTAATCTAAATATAATCATAGCGCAACTACTCTGATGACAGTATGATAGTGACAATAGTGTAACATGATCTCGGTGAAACTAGAATTAACTGCAAAAGCATCAAAAATTATTAAAAACTAGCGGTTCCGGCAGACGTCATCCTGCCAGTTCGAAGTTCTAATTGACTTTAGTTGGACAATGTTTGTATGGGAAAAGAAAACGGCTGTTTTTAGGATTTCCCGGCAATCATTTGATTTTTTCTTGTTGTATAAACCATCATTGGATTTCAGCGAAGATCTAAAAAAAAGAATTAACCAAATTGGTCCAAGCGTTGTAGAGTTATGCGCTTACCAACACATTTTGCAATTCATTTTTATATATATAGATAAACATTTCAGATTCCTGACATTTATTAAACCTAATGTCAAAGTGTAAAGTGTCATAAGATCCTAGTGAAAAAGGCTATAAGACCTTAATATGCAGTATTACACTTACCCCTTTTTACTAGAACATTACAGTAACCAGTTCTCTCACCATTCTATTTTGTATTTGTAGCGCCTGGAGCGAGAGAAGGCAGAACGTCTTGCTGCTGAGAAGGCAGCAGAGAACATGACTCCAGAAGAGAAGTTGGCTGAAAAACTTAGGAGGCAGAAATTGCAGGAGGAGTCTGACCTTCGACTTGCCATGGAAACATTTGGTAGGTGATAATACTTGACAACACTTGTATCCGGAATTAGTTTTGTGAAATTACTAGCTTTTGCACACACAAGTAAAAGTAGCCTATGTCCTTTCTTAGGCTCTAGACCAGTGATTCTTAATGTTTTTAGGTCCGCATTCAAGATAACTACCAGCTAATTGTTACTCCCGCGAAAATTTTACTGTGGGGGTAATTACCCCCAGGTTAAGAACCCAGGCTATAGACTATCTGTGTACCAAATTTCATTGAAATTGGTTCTGTAGGAATAGCGTGAAAGTGGGACAGATTTATAATATGAGTTAGGATAATTTGTTAATATTTTATTTAAATAACTTTGATTGATTGAATATGTTTAATTTAATTATGTGTCTGGGGCCTTAACGGGTTAGAATAGGTACTATTTTTGACACAAGGAATAGATTAAGTCAGCTTATTGGTATAGAGTTTAATGCTCCAGAATAATTATATTATGGAACCAGAGGTCTGTTATGTATTCTTGTGGCCAAAGTAACTTTTTTTCATTTACAACTAGATCAATTTGTAGGATTTGGTTATGTCATCATCATCATCAATCGCACACAATCTTTCAGTCATTGGCGGTGTTTTTTCGCCTATCATGATCTAGTCAGAGCCCCTGACTATAAAACCAGAGGTTGCGGGTTCGAATCCTGCTAGGGGCAGATGTCAGTAGGATGATTTCTACCTGACCCTTAGATTTCTTGTATATATTTGTGTATGTTTGACCATTGTTGAGTACCTATAGTATGAGCTCTGTTTAGTCTATGACTAGACTAATTGCTGTGAATTATTAAAGATACATTACTTAAAAAAATTTTTTTTTACATTACAGGCATAACGGAAGGTGCCGTGGGAAAATTAGACAGCTTCAATCCATCCACCAAGGAAGAGTTTACAGAATTTGCTGACCTCCTATCCAAGAAGATTGCTCTGTATAAGGCTAGAGAAGAGTTTCCAGGCTTTGCGGATGACCTAGTCAGGAATATTATTGTTCAAAGTGAGTGTAACCTTTTATACCATTCTGGCCCTTGATTGTATCTAATGAAATTGTTTGGTAAACAGACTTTTAAAAAAATACTTTATATGTTCTATGAATTTATTAGCGCTTCGCAAATTAGGAATTAGGTTCAATATGAGTAAGAATGCATGAGCATTGTTTGCTGATATTGTTTAGCGCACAACAATTTGGATGTTATGATTGAAATAAAATAAATTGAAATAATATTATTATGTTAAATATAAAATAGGTTTTTCTCTCCAGTTTTAGATATAATTTATCAGATTAAATTGCGTTTGAAATGCAAATTTTCGTTTTTTTATTATTATTATTGGAGACTAAATATAATTGAATAATTAAAATCGTTTACTTCGACTTTACCTCCGACATATAATTATATACTCATATTATTAATATAAGGGGAAATACAATTCTTTTTTTTTAATAGTTTTATTATTGTTTTTCAGTGTCCTCATTGGATATTAAGAGGATAAAGCTAACAGTGGACAACCTATACATCGAGAAACAGAAGGCAGAGAAAAACGATAAGTCCAAGAAACCGAACAAGGGCAAAGGGAAAGCTAAACTAAAAGTGGAAGGAGATAATGTAAGAAAAATTACTTCATTATATTATTACTCATTAACCAGTAGGGTTATTTTAGCATTGCAACCACTCTCTTTAAGTTCTTGGTCGGAATATTAAGCATTTGTCTATTTAGTGTTAGAACTATTGTCAGCTCAGTCGTGCTACGATTTTGGAAGCCGTAAAGAATCCGAAACGTCAGTAAATAGAATAATATGAAAATACGCGAGTTAAATCCGTTAATAGTTGTTTTATTCCAATTTGTCTATAAGATTTTTTTTGGTGCTTTCGCGGTTATTACGTCACATTGGAATGAATCTACTATAACAGATTTAACTAGCGTACTTATTATTTGCTGACGTTTTGAATAAGTTCCCATATTTGTAGCCGACTGGGTTGACGATAGTCTAACACAAAATTGTATTTGAATTATGCAATCTACCTACCTAAAGTTTTCAAAACGGCAATAAAATACGCGAGTTAAATTCGTTATACCTAGTTATTCATTCCAATATATTCAATCTACAAGGAAATAGTTAATAATTTGACCATAAAAGCGAGTGTTGTTGTGACGCTAGTAGAAATAATCGTAAACTTATTTAGATGAGACTAATTATTAAATTAATAAGTTATCGAAACTGCTACAGTGAATTTCACCCCCATTTTCATCTCTTAAGACACTACACGCTACGCACCTAGGCCGGTAAAATAAAAAATGTCTCAGATCACATGTAATGAAGCCGAGGTTGACAAAAATGTGATTTGAGGCTTTTTTATTTTACTGGCCGAGGTCAGTATACAAGTTTTCTGTTCGACGAAGCCAGAAAGCGGCAATTTCATTTAGCGCAGCGGCCTGAAAGTTGGCGCTTTCCGACCGGAGGACAGAAAAAGTAATTTTGATGATTAATTTTTGCCTTTCAAATATATTATAATATATGTAGTATGTCAGCAATGGGGGTTTTCGCGTGTCTTTAACCCGTGTAGGATGAGGTCCAGCTGTCATACTCCACCAATGAGAAACAAGCTACTTGCCTGTGATTGGTGGGAACATTACAGTTAAACTTCATTATAGGCTAGTGACATCTAGCGGATTTTACACCACGTCTTACCTGAAGTTTCAATGTACTTAATAATTTCTGATGCCTTCGCGGTTATTACACATTGGAATGAAACAACTATTAACGGATTTAACTCGCGTATTTTTATTTTATTTTATTAGCTGACGTTTCGGATTCTTTACAGTTAATATAAGGTAGTTTACATAACTGTATAAATCACTTTAGCGTTAGACTATTGTCAGCTCAGTCGTGCTACGATTATGGAAACTGTAAAGAATCCGAAACGTCAGCTAATAAAATAAAATAAAAATACGCGAGTTAAATCCGTTAATAGTTGTTTCATTCCAATTTCAATGTACTTACTTTATTTTTTATTTTATTTCTTTTTTATTTCCAGGCTCATCTCAATCAATACGACGCCTACGGAAATTATGATGATGACTACGACGATTTCATGTAATCACACTATGCCTGATATCTACAGCTAACATACAATTATATACCTTAACTTCTTTGTCATAAGGGCGTCTATGAAATACGATTATGTGATCCTAGCCTGGTTCTATACTACGTTTGACGTAGGTTTTCGCCCGTGAAGAAGTCATATTTTTTTAGTATTTAAACTAGTTTTATTTTGTCCCCGCTTGTTTTTTGACTTCAGGTATGGTAAATGCCATATAGCGTATATCTATTATTATACATTGTAATTATACAGTCGTTTCGTTCTATGGTTACGGTCCGATGTTATGTTATAGATAATAAATTTTTTATTGTGATATTTGTGGTTTTTTATTTTTACGTCCTTTGATACCTGGAAAAGCTAGCCGTGCTCGAAAATATTGTTAAAAAGTTAGCATTAAATTTGGATTCGAGGTTGGTCAATTAATATTTAAACTTGAGCTAAGTTAAACGTTTCGAAATCTATAGATTCCATATTTTTGCAGACTGAGTTGTCGACAGTCGCGTAGGTATAATAACGAATATACCTACTTTTAAAGATATCGAAACGTCATAATAATCTATACTAATATTATAAAGCTCAAGAGTTTGTTTGTTTGTTTGAACGCGCTAATCTCAGGAACTACTGGTTCGAATTCAAAAATTATTTTTTGTTGGATAGACCATTTATCGAGGAAGGCTTTAGGCTATATAACATCACGCGATGACCAATAAGAGCGAAGAAACAGTGATTAGTGATACCTTCGCGATTATTACACGTTGGAATGAAACAACTATAAACGGATTTAACCCGCGTATTTTATTTTATTGGCTGACGTTTCGGAACCTTAACAGTGTCTATAATCGTAGCACGACTGACCTGACAGTAGTCTAACGTAAAAGTCGACTTTAGCGTTAGACTATTGCTCAGTAATTTATCTGTTTGGTGGATCTTCGAGCATTTGAGATTCCGTCATTGACTATATTTAGGAACAGAGTCAATAAGTAACAAAAATTTAAGTGATATTATCCCCCGATACTGTTACAAATACTATTTTAATCGATACGTAATAATATTATTTGCAAACATTATAGATGTAGAGGACAATGACGGCGTCTCAAACGCTCGAAGATCCACTCTGTTACTCAACGTAGGTAATGTATCAATTTACCCTCTTGAAAGGTAATAAAAATAAACTGACAATTACAGTCACAGATTACAAACTTTGACCCTGTCAGTGTTGCCACCCACACGGCAATTTGATAGCCTATTCAAACTTGAAATATTTCACAAATGCGATGTCTCACTGTTTATTTAGTTACAAGTGCTGTCAAAGATGTTCTTCGATAGAAATGACTGATCGTTTTTACCTTCTCAAGTGACTGATAACAAAATAATATTGTTATAAGCTTTCTGGTGGATTTGTAGGTTTCATTTTTTATTCCCTTTTTCACTCTCGTGCTAAGTACACTGAGCTGACGATAAGCGAGCAACTTAAGTCGGCTTCGAATATGGAAACTGGACGTACTAAAGTGTACCAAATAATATAGGCCTGTACGGCTCAACATTTGATAGATTTACCTAGCTATAATAATTGATAGCTTTGTACATTATATTCAGGCGTTATATTTATGGAACGAATTTTTAAGTCTAAACAGCGTAGGTACCTATATGGAAGTAAGTACCTAAGTAGATACCTACCTACCTATTAATGTCTTGTTCATTTTGTCAGTGATTACCTACCCATAGACGTATAATCTTGGTCTAATATGTCTACATAGGTATACGATAGAGAGACAAGTCCAAACTTATTTCACTATTCTTTGTACGAGAAAATAATCTTCACCTCAAAATAAACTAAGTACCAATTACTCATCGTAAATTTACGCAACAGCTCCTAAATTGACAACAAAATCGGATAATAAGATGACATGACTATTTTAAGATTTAAACCGAACTTACGTCACTCTTATGTTCCACTTTTACTACCTACTTACGCCCTTTTATGGAAAATGTATCGTAGGCAGTTCACTATAGAAATATACTTAATTTATTTTAATAGACCGAAAACGACTGGACAATTCGACGTTGTATTGGAAAGCACACTATTGGCAAGGAGCCAAGGAATACCTACTTACCTTCATAAGTTCTACATAAAAAAGTCGCACTGGTTGTCTTATAATTTCTACCATTAAATTCACTAATAAAAAAAATAACAATATCTGAGAAGTACCTACCTACTATACTTACTATTACTTATTATAAAAACGTTGGAATGAAAGAAATATAGCAGGATTTTATTTTATATGCTGACTTTAACGTTGTTTGACTTTAGTTTTAAGCTATTGTCAGCTCAGCCGGCTACGAATATGGGAACTGCAAAGTTCTCGAAATGTCAGCCAATAAAATAAAATAGACCGTACGCTTAAATCCGTTAAGTATAATTGTTTCATTCCAATAGCCGCGAAGAAGTTATTGCATAAAATCTTTTAAATCTCATAATAGTCAAATAGAACTGAAAAATGTCGTAATATTTAGTTGCATGTGTTGAACAGACCACGTACCAGTGGTATATGAACCCGCAGGTCGTTAGTTCAATTCTAGTCGGTAACTAGCATGTGAAATTATTTTGCAAATATTTCCGACATGCTTCTATCTCCCGGTGAAGGTAAAGATGATGCAATTTGAACGCCAAAATAGAAGACAAACAGCGAGAAAATTGAGGTTAATCACTAAAAGATCTTAAAAACGATGAAATAATACATTATAGGATGCGCCAAGTCTAATAATAATATTACCTAGGTAAAGAACTAGGTTAGTGTGTACTAAGTGTGGAAAACGGTTCATGAATAGGCCTTTAACAAAGCTACATTAATAAGCAGCGAGCCTATTATGAACTGTCGACAACATGTTGTCGACAAGCAAAAGGTTTGTCGTTACGATATTATTTTGTTATCGACATGTAGAAATAAGAGACGACATCGACATGACAAGATTTCTCGTTGTCGACGACGTTGATTTTTGACAGATCATCGCGAGAATAAGACGATATCGACATGACGAGATGTCGACTCGACAATTCATTATAGCCTCGCAGGTATTTATCTAAATTCCGGTCGCACTGATCAGTAAGACACAACCTGATAGCTCTCATTACATAATATTAAGTTTTAACTTCTCGGACGTAAGATATCAATCTAGGAAGCGTGCAAATAATGATGCGGCGAACAAAACGTTGCGCAAACGTAGCGGCCATTGTTGGCACTTCCGCTCTGACACATTTTCAAATTAAGAACATTTTTAATGTGAATCGAAATGTTTATGGTATAATATATATTTGTTTTTAAATGAAGGAGTCATTAAGCAATTTACCTATTCAGCCAGAAGGCTATATACCTACTAGATAACAAAATAAAACTACCTAATTTATTTGAGGTACCTGAGTAGGTATATATTAGGTACTAAGCTCAGTTATTTTTAAGGCACTTACTTACTTTGATAATAATAAAATACTTAGCTCACACATCCGTTGTATTACTTACGTTAATATAAAATCACAATTTCACTGCCCAAACACGTTCTGTATAGCTTAAAAAAGGATATTTTGTAAACAAAAATGTCGCAAATGCAATCCGAAAATTGCAAAACTTGAAAGAAACCGACGTTTTAATAAACTTGTCAGACACAATCAGAAAGGCACACAAATACATGCAAGTATTGTTGGCAACACTGATTTATTTTATCAGCTACGTGTGAATGAAGCTTTAATTTGCACACCCTCGTGGGACTGACTTTAAATAGCGGCCATTTTGAAATCCATTGTTTTTGGTCGTTCTACATTTTTGCAATAATTAGTTTCAAATTATTGGGTTCTTAGGATAGATATAATCGGATTGAATGAAGAACAAGGTGCATAAGTAAGACAAGGTTGTTCTAAAGCCAATTAGAATAAGTAGATTTTACTGTTCATATTTTAGGGTTCCTCGGTAAAAAAATTGTGGCATTTGTGGCTAGTGGAAAAATCTTTTAACAGCCATGAGGAAGTAAATACCTTCTTACTTTATTGACCAGGACATTAAAAAAACGGGCCACGATGTGACGTAAAACAGCCTAGTTGTGACACTGCTACTGTATCATTAATAAAACAAAGACTTGTCAACACTAATGATGTCTGTCATCGGCCTGTGATCTAGATTTGCAAACTTGTTTGTAAAAATATGATTTTGTAACATATTCAACTTTATTTAAGTATTCTAGGGGAAGCCAAGATGCCAACGTTCAACGTTAACGTTAAAGGAAATTAATCAAAATGTATGCGATTTGAGTCGCTTCGTTTAACGTTAACGTTGAACGTTGGCGCCTTGTCTAGCCGCCTAGGTATCTTTAAAGACGACCGATGTAAAAATATTTTTATACAGCTACGGTCGACGATATGACTCTAAAGTAGAAAACAGTCATTTCATATTGACTGTTTGCTCACAGATTTTTTAAAAAGAAATGTTGCCATATTAACTGCAATCTACCTATCAATCTAAATTCGATTGATATTCTTGGTTCAATGCCTACTATTAGTTTTAATTATAACGATATTTTTGTACACAGACAAGTCTCACTGGGGATCTAAAACTTTTCTACCTACTCTTGCCTTGTACAAAAATATAATTATAATAAAATGTTGCCATGTTCGACTCTTACCAACTCGTTCAATTATTGAACCTTTTACTATTTCATGTAACAATATCTTATTTTTGTTTTGTCTAGACCGCTGGTTTTCGTAACGTCTTAAGAAACAATAGCGTCTTCGCGCAATATATCTAAAAGTTAGTTACTTAACTGTAAGAGATACCTATTGCTTTATTATTTGTTTAACTAATTACCTACCTAGCGTATTTTTAAATATCTTTTATTTAGGTTTTTTAAAGTACAGGCATTCAATTTACGTTGAGTTGATGTATTATGAACGTCTAAATTGTTTTTTCACAAATTTTATTTTACTAAAACTTATATACGAGTACCTACTTAGTTAAATAAAAAGTGGGGCACTAAACTGCAACATTGCATAACACTTTACGTCACACTAGGGAGGAGGTGTCTCAGAAATGTGACAACCTGAGACAAGGACGGGGGACTCAAAAGTCATGAAATTCGTGTGACGTACTTTATGGATGGCCCTAAATTATTAAGTTAAGACTACCTATATAATTATATTATATTGCCGAGTCGGTAAATACTAGTTAGGCCTACCTAAGGTTTAATTTTCTACTATCCAAATTTTTTCCGGAAAATCCCAAACATAAAAGAAAGATCCAATTTAGTGCAGTTGATCGGAAGTTATGCGCATACACATTCTACGATTAATTTTTATTTATATAGGTACCTACTTTAAGGATGTCATTATACCTACAACTATTTACAAAATTATAGCAGGGTATCTCGAATTCCGAGGTGAATTCCTAAAATACCGGTCTATACTATACTATTATACCTATACTCAGATGCTATAGTCCTTTCATTTCAATGTGTAATAACCGCGTAAGCGTCAGAAATTATTAATCTTATTTATTTTAATAATATATTATCTCATCTGTAGTAAGAGCGGAGAGTCTTACCAAAAAAGCATATCTTCTAACAAGCTGTCGTGAGCTAAGGATTTATCTGTCTGTCTGTCTATCCGTGAAAGGGTCACGTGACGTAACCTTTTACTTTTGGATCTACTAGTTTGTTTTCATCTGTTTTCTTTACAGTACACTCGAGGGCATAAATAACTAATCCTCGAAAGTAATTTTCTTCTTTCTGACTTTAAATGTAGGTACTTACCTATCTTTCTACGCTAGTTTAAATCATACGCCATAAATAGGACCAGAAATTTTAGACGAAGAAATTTAATATTTACAATAAGTAGGTGCCTACAATAAAATAAAATAGCTTTAATATAAATATATAAGTACCTAATATATACGTAAATAAAGTAAAAAATAAACAAAAACGTCTACAATATACAGGTAGGTAGGTAAATGTAGTACTTACCTTCAACTTAAGATACTATGTCTCCAGTAAGATGAACAGGCCGGACTCACAAACAGCACCCGTCCACGAGTAATAATATGACGTGCATACCAGCCAGTAGTACTACGATACGTACCTAAATACGTAGGTAGATTTAAAATTTAAATGTTTCGCTGATTGACTAATCTTGCGTAATTTACAGATAGACTTTTACTTATACTTTATTATTTGGCTAAGCTAATGGCTTTTAAACGCGATAAGATCTGATATTTAATAATGTAGCTGTTAATAGGAAGGTTACATTAATTATTATGTATTTACCTACTTGCCTAGTGCATGAGATAAAGAAATACTTAGATGAAAAGTCGATCACAGAGACTTAGGGGCCAAGGGGATAGCGAGGTAGGGCAGAAGTACCCGGTAGGATTTTGATTCCCTTGCGAGTGTCGAGAATTACCTTAGATACTTATACCTTATTACCTTAGGCAATTTTAATTTGTCTACGCCTAATCACCCTGGTTTTGATTCCCTTGCGCTTGTCGGAAAGTACATAGGTACTTTTAGTTTGTCTACGCCTGCCCCCCCTTAACAAAATCCTAGCTACGCCCCTGCTAGGGGCCCTAGACAAGTGTTAATTGATAATATATAACAATCGAACTAAACGAATGCTAACTTGTATGGAATTCACTACGCAAATGAAAATCGATTGTAAGGCAATTCTTTACAATTTTGCATAAAGTTAAAAATTATTGTTCCAAAAACATATTTTCTTAGTTACATTTTAAAAATCCACTTGGCAACCTATTAATTCTAAATGTAGGTAACTTATCTACTGAATAAATACTAAGTAACTTATATAACGAGAACGTTATTAATCTACCTCGCCATCTTATCTAATATAATTTATTAGATTTTTAATATCGTCATCTATAGATCTACTCGTCTAATCTAATTTTTATTACGATCAATCGAAATTCGAACAACATCTAAAGATCAAATCATCTAATCCAATTTTTGTTACGATGTATCAATCGATTCTTCTGGACAAGAGTGGCAGTGGATAGAAAACAGTGGAAGGAGTTGGTGGAGGCCTATGCCGTAAGACACTCCGAACAGCGAGCCTATTATGAACTGTCGACAACATGTTGTCGACAAGCAAAAGGTTCGTCGTTACGATATTATTTTGTCATCGACATGTAGAAATAAGAGACGACATCGACATGATAAGATTTCTCGTTGTCGACAACGTTGATTTTTGACAGATCATCGCGAGAATAAGACGATATCGACATGACGAGATGTCGACTCGACAATTCATCATAGCCTCGCTGAGAGACATTTTGTGATTAGTAAAGAAGTAGTTCTAATTGGAATGAAACAACTATTAACGGATTTAACTCGCGTATTTTTATTTTATATAGTAGTATTATTAGTATTAGTATTAGTAGCAGTATTTTTACTTTAGCGTTAGACTATTGTCAGCTCAGTCGTGCTACGATTATGGAAACTGTAAAGAATCCGAAACGTCAGCTAATAAAATAAAATAAAAATACGCGAGTTAAACCCGTTAATAGTTGTTTCATTCCAATGTGTAATAACCGCGAAGGCATCAGAAATTATTAAGTAGTTCTAAGTTCAAATGTAGAAAGTTCGAAATAAAAGGCTATTATTATTATCAATCGATGGTGACTTAGATCTAATTCTAAAAAAGCTTATTGCTTATCCAATAAACGAAGGAAAAGACCTAACAAGAGTAATAAGTAATAAAAACAACTAACTATAGTCTAATACAAATAGATTGGTTCGACCATAAATAGACACTTTAATAGCTAAACAGGAAGTCATATTCGTACAAGGACGCGCTTTCTCTCCCTTTCTATTCAGTGCGCGCGCGCAGCGGATTTGCGCTAAAACCACTCACGATCAAGAATAAACGCAAAATCAATGTCAACGACAAATTAAAAATAACTAATTTAGCATAAGACTATTGTCTGATCAGTCGTGCTGCGATTATGGAATCTGTAAAGGTTTCGAAACGTCAGCCAATAAAAATATCTATAGTTGTTTCATTCCAGTGTATTATAACCACAAAGGCATCAGAAATTATTAAAAATACTAGGTATTTCATACACCATACTAGCTTTAATAACATGAACTAATTCGTAGATACCTACCTACTATATACTAACTACCGCCCGCGACTTCGTCTGCGCATGATGAGGACGTTACACAATATCATTATAAAATATTATAGCCTATATATACCTATATTATTCTTATGTTTTTAGGTATGTTATTGTAAAGTTTTGTCAAAATCCATTTAGTAGTTTTTGCGTGAAAGAGTAACAAACACACGTTTTTACAAATTTTTGTATTTATGATAAACTAGCTTCTGCCCGCGACTTCGTCTGCGCACGATGAGTACTTCACACAATATCGTTATAAAATATAGCCTATATGTTATTCTGATGTATAAGCTATATTGTGGTAAAGTTTCATTCAAATCCATTCAGTAGTTTTTACGTGAAAGAGTAACAAACATCCATACATCCATACATACAAACTTTCGCCTTTATAATAGTAGTAGGATAATGTGAAATAGTAGTTAATAAGTTGTAGATACTTTTTAGATTGGATAGGCCAAAATTCCGGTCAAAGTATCTATAGGTACCTACATGAAACAAATTACATACTTACCAACCTAACAAAATTACAATGTATAAGTAAGTACAATTCAAATAAATTTTTCACCCATTAACAAAGAAGAACTATAATTATGTTTGAGTATCACTTTCTGTCCGTATATAATTTTACTAATATATTCCTATTATAGATAGAGTGCTGATAAAATGCCCTTGTGATCATGTTTCATTAAAAAATTAGACTCGACCCGCCTGGAGAATCAAGTCTAACGATTTTTCTACCCGCGAACGATTTTTCTGTCCGCATTTTTAAACTTTAATTTACCTACTTACCTACCTGCTCTTTTTTATCAGGAATTCCCAAACTTATTTCATCATAATTTCAAGTACCTACCTACTAATACTGCTAAGCTTATAGCTGGAATATAAATTATAAAGCTTCATACCAATTATTACCTTAATTTTACTCCCAAGGTAGGGGAGAGGGGGGCTAGAACAAACAGATTTTAAATATTGTCATGTAGCTTCTCAATTTTAAAACTTTATGTTATTATTTTTATACCCGAGTAACGGAAATTTATATGACTTGCATATACTAAGCTAAGACGAAAGTCTACAATCAGTGCGTCCTACCCGTCATGACATACGGAGCCGAAACGTGGACACTGACGGTACGGCTGGTTCACAAATTTAAAGTCGCTCAGCGGGCTATGGAAAGGGCTATGCTCGGCGTTTCTCTGCGGGATCGAATCAAAAATGAGGTGATTCGGCAGAGAACCAGAGTCATCGACATAGCCCACCGGATTAGCAAGCTAAAGTGGCAGTGGGCTGGCCATATTAGCCGAAGAACCGATAACCGTTGGAGTAAACGTGTTCTAGAGTGGAGACCGCGTCTCGGCAAGCGTAGTGTAGGACGTCCTCAGGCAAGGTGGAGTGACGATTTGCGTAGGATGGCTGGCAGGAGCTGGATGCGAGCAGCCGAGGATAGAGCAAAGTGGCGTGCAATTGGAGAGGCCTATGTCCAGCAGTGGACTGCGACGGGCTGATGATGATGATGATGATGATGATACTAAGCTAAAAGTTCATCTAAATTACTTGGATTCGAAGGGAGACGCATCTGTATAAAAAAAGTCAGCGGTTAAAACTTGCCCCGTTTCGGGGGCAAATATTAACAGCGACGGGGTAAGTATTAACGCTAGTAAATTTGTTATGATTTCATTTAACCATATAAGTTAAAAACAAAACAATATTAAAATGATAATTTATTTATTTTTTGACATACAAATGTTATAAAAAAACAATAAAAACTCTCAAATAACATAAATTCTTACCTACTTCAGGTTACTAAGTAATCAGTCTTAGAAAAGGCTTTTTCATTTAAAATGTAGTAGGTAATATTTTCTATTGGATTTCAATACTTCTTGCACCGCTAAATCATATACTTCTTTTACTCTTGTACCGTGACACCTTTCGCGGGGCCAAATATTAGACGGGTTAATACTTACCCCGTTCCTTTTGTTAAAACTAGCCCCCGAGGACCTTTTTAGATATAACTAATTATAAAAAAAAAACTATAGGTATATTTAATAAAATAACACGGGAATTTAATTAACAACTAAATAACCATTCATGATATAAAAATCTGCAATCACAAAATCAAATATTTAAAACATTAATCAAAAAATTCGAGACTTAAAAATGTTCGCTCACCTGTATTTTTGCACCACCGTACGACAACTGCACAACGCAGAAGCCGGCGGGAAACCGACTTGTCGCGACTTGTTCGCCGACGTCACCCGAACTTATGACCTAAACGTCTTACCGTATCGTCGTTTAATTTAGTAGTTATAGACTTGTTAATACTTACCCCTGTTAATTCTAGCCCCCCTCTCCCCTACCTAATTGTCAAATTAGAATCACACTTTTTAATATAGGTACTTGGTACTTACCTAACTACCTATTGTAATATTTATAAATCAAAAAGTTGTATAATCTTACTTAATGTATTAAAAAGTTTCACATCGCAAAATTTACTTTTCATTAACGTAATAAGGCTTGTTTTTGTAGAACATGTAATGTGAGTATGATCTTTTACGTGTAAATGGAAATGATGTTACTTTTCTATTTAATGCAATTATTTAATCCATTATAATACGTGAGTGAAATGATTTTCGTTTCTTTTTCATAACGTTTTATTATTTATGGGCTTGATACTACTATCTACCCATTACGAAATTACTAAACAATATCAATCACTAAGAAATTACCTACGCGAGGTTAAAAAGTGAAATTGAAGAAATTCTTACATCCAAAACAATAGGCACAAATCAAAAGTCAGGTGGAAAAACATATACCTAACAATTACGCAGACAAAGGTGTGAAGTTGTCTTTATTTTGATTATATTTATCGTTGGCAAATAAAATAAAATACGCGAGTTAAATTGGTTATAGCTGTTTCATACCAATGTCCTACAGTAGGTAGGTACTAAGTATTTTAAAATTAAACCTGTTAAAAAGTACTAGGTCCTGAGTTCTTAGCCTGGGAGTAATTATTCCCGTGAGGGTAAAACTTGCATTTCGCGGGTTTAACCATCAGCTGGTAGTTGTCTCGAATGCCCAATTTCAAAGTGACAAGTCTGAGCACAGCGTAGCGCCGACTAGCGCGCTAGTTCGTCGTTGGGAGGTGTAAAATTAGTAACCCTAGTTAGGTCTAAAGGGTTACGGACCTAAAAAGGTTAAGAACCTGGTACTGCCTTAGGTCATAAATATTACACACTTCTTTAAGGCGGTGTAAGGTACCGATTGGAGTCTAATTCAGCTTTTCTAACTACTAAAGATTCTCAACTCTCAATAACCTCCTAGGTGAAAGGATACAAGTGGCTTCTTAGGTACCTAACTATAGTTAACGACTGAGTACTCTCAGTAGACTAGTTATTAAATACTGACCTTTGCTTCCAATCTTATGACCTCCGCATGGTAAAAGTACTAGAATAATGTGCTAGACGAGCCTAAAAAAATCAGATAGCGAAACGAAAATTTAGCTGCCAAGGTCCTGACTTCGCCTGACAGTCAATACGAGTTTTGAAATGAAACCGCAAAGGCATAACTTTTTTTGTTGTTATTCATTTATTGTATAAAATAATGAGAAATAAGAACTTAAATTAATCTGAGTAACATTGTATATATATAAGCATCTTCAAAATCACCAACACGATATGTAATATAAAGTACATTTAAAAACTATATTTAACCAGCCAATCAATTATTAACATCTGTCAACAATCATATCTGTTCAGCCACACTGTCCAACCTAGAATGCTCTTTTCCGCTTATATTCCTGCTCTGACGTTTCTGACACTTAACCATAATGTCACCAGAGTAATCAGCAAAAATTACCGATCTCGCGCCCGTATCACTTCCATCGACCTCCACCAGGTCTTCAGACCTTGTACAAGGCCTACTCTGCAACTATTTAGCTACATTTATAAATAGAGAGTTAGAGTATAAGTCATTGCGATTGCTGAATACTGGGCCAAGGGCGCGTGAAAGTTGTCGGTGCGCTCTTCCTTGTGTGGACACGACTTTTACACTGCACATCGCGGCGATAGCTCGGGAAATGCATGTGCAATACCACAAGTGCATCGTGATGTCTTGTTCCGTCGCACTCTAGAATTGTAGTAGACCTATTAATGGATACAATTTAAAGGGGTATAAATTTATTATTAAAATTGTATTTAGGTACTTTCTAGATGATTATGAGAAAAATGTTTTTTGAGGTGACATTTGTATATTTTATATACCTACCTACGTAAAACCTACCTACCTGAAACTTACCTGACCGTTTAAAATTACTTGACGACTGAAAGAAAACATTATAAACATCTAAAACGGATGTTTTCGAATTGGTATGAAACTATAACGGATTTAAGTTGCTTGTCGGCCCAGTCGGTCTACAAATATGGGAACTGAAAAGTTTTCGAAACGTCAGCAAATAAAGTAAAATACTTGGGTAGGTACTCGAGTTAAATCCGTTACTTATAGTTGTTTCATTCCAAAATATTATTTAGACCAGCAGTTAGATTACCTTTCTGTAACTAATGTAGTAGTGCTAAAAATTAAATTTAATAATTTCTGATGCCTTCGCGGTTATTACACATTGGAATGAAACAACTATAAACGGAATTAACTCCGTAAAGTTTTCGAAACGTTAGCCAATTAAATAAAATACGAGTAAATTCTTTCTTTCTTTATTGCATTTATTTATAGATTGTTTCATTTAATTTGAAATAACCGTGGTATATGTCAGAGTGGCGTGAACAACATACAAGTATGTATGTATGTAAACTCTTTATTGTACAACAACAAAACAAAATAATACATAAACGAAAACACAATAAATGTACAAAGGCGAACCTTTAAGGGATCTCTTCCAGTTAACCTTTGGGCGATTGAGAGATTAGGAAAAGTATATCGTAGGTAAGACAAAAATATGTGTACAACTTAAAAGGTAGAGAATGTAATAAAATAATTTGTAATAAATAAATAAATTTGAATATACAAGTCTTCTCGCGAGCGGTGCCTCTCGTCGATCCGTCTCCGGCGGCCGAGAAAGTGTCCCGACATAAATAGTACTGTCTCAAACCTACTCGATGGACGTTTTTATAACTTTCCATGGAACTCTATAATAGGCTTGTCTGTTTTTAGATTACCTACCAAAAAAAATTGGACTCGTATTTTTATTTTCTAAATCTAACAATAAATGACAAAGATAAGCGCTTCATATGTTCCGGAGTGGGGGCTTGTGACGTCACGTCATGGTAGTGTGACCATTTTATAATAACCTAACTCACGGATTAAAGATTATATTATTATTGCCATACCATGTGCCCGCGACTTCGTCTGCGCACGATGAATACTTTACATAATATATAACCTATATAATATACTAGCGGTCCCGGCAGACGTTATCCTGCCCGTTCGAAATTCAAATTAGGTAACTTTAGTTAGACAACGTTTGTATGGGAAAAGAAAAGGGCTGTTTTTAGGGTTTCCCCGGCAATTATTCGATTTTTTCTGTCGTAAGAACCATCCTTGGACTTTAATGAACATATAAAAAAAAATTGGCCAAATTGGTCCAGGCGTTGTCGAGTTATGCGCTTACCAACACATTTTGCGATTCATTTTTATATATAAGAAAGAAGAAGATTATGTTATTCTCATGTATTTAAGCCATCAAAATCTATTATAGTTTTTTTCGTGAAAGAATAAAAAACATACTTTCATACCTAAGTTCTAACACTTTTGCGTTTATCATAATATTAGTAAGGATTATTAGAACTCATGCTAATGTCTTATTTAGATACTTCATATTACATTTAATAACAATTTGATGTAAGTAAATTATATCATTGTATGCACGTGTTTAATCATTAACCTTTGTGTTTTGAAAGCACGATATGTCTGTCTGTATGGTCGACTAGTGTTGTTGATTGGCTCAATTTGTAAGCTACAGCGTTTTGAAATAAAATTATTTAATTTATAATATCTAAGTACTTAAGTTATTTCTCATCTATATACAAACATTTTTTATGTTTCAAAAAAGTCTACTCTCAGAATATTATGAACTAGGTATATTATTATAATAATACTAGCTTTTGCCCGCGACTTCGTCCGCGTAATTTTTAACCCCGTTATGGGGTGAACTTCATTAGAATACGGATCTATATCTGAATCTCTAACGTTTTTTAACCTATTATTGATTTACCTAACGTTTTATGTCATAATGATTATTAACTAACACTCTTATGACCTATCTTTTGTTTTCCTAACATCATATGGATGTTTTTTTTCCACATAATGTTTTATTTCCTTAACGTATTTCCATATTAATTATTCATCCTAATTCTATTCGGTTTTGGCGCCTCGCCGGCCGCTGCCACGGTAAGCTCGCTTCGCTCGCTCGGCTTTCGCGCTGTACGGTCGCAGTTCAATTAATTAGTATACTGACAAAACCTGGTTTGTTAACGTTATGTCGTAAATATACTTTCATTAAAAGTACTGATTCTGACGCTTCGCCGGCCGCTGTCGCGGCATGCTCGCTTCGCTCGCTTGGATAGCAAGCTGGACGGTCTCAGTTCTACCTAACACTCCTCCTCGCTTCGCTCGTCGTCGTTCCTAAAGGAGTCTTTCATTTGCCGCTGCCGCGGCGCGCTAGCTTCGCTCGCTCGGCTTTCGCGCTGTAGGGTCGCAGTTGAATTAATAAGTATACTGACAAAACCTGGTTTGTTAACGTTATGTCGTAAATATACTTTCGTTAAAAGTACTGATTCTGACGCTTCGCCGGCCGCTGTCGCGGCATGCTCGCTTCGCTCGCTTGTATAGCAAGCTGGACGATCTCAGTTCTACCTAACACTCCTCCTCGCTTCGCTCGTCGTCGTTCCTAAAGGAGTCTTTCATTTGCCGCTGCCGCGGCGCGCTAGCTTCGCTCGCTCGGCTTTCGCGCTGTAGGGTCGCAGTTGAATTAATAAGTATACTGACAAAACCTGGTTTGTTAACGTTATGTCGTAAATATACTTTCGTTAAAAGTACTGATTCTGACGCTTCGCCGGCCGCTGTCGCGGCATGCTCGCTTCGCTCGCTTGGATAGCAAGCTGGACGGTCTCAGTTCTACCTAACACTCCTCCTCGCTTCGCTCGTCGTCGTTCCTAAAGGAGTCTTTCATTTGCCGCTGCCGCGGCGCGCTAGCTTCGCTCGCTCGGCTTTCGCGCTGTAGGGTCGCAGTTGAATTAATAAGTACCTATACTGACAAAACCTGGTTTGTTAACGTTATGTCGTAAATATACTTTTATTAAAAGTACCGGATCTGACGCTTCGCCGGCCGCTGCCTAACACTTCCCTTATATTCGTAATAAATGGAGCTAACAATAGTTTAACATGTACAATATGCAAACTAAGTACATAAGTACTTACCTATCTTACTTTCGAAATTGCATAATTTATACAGCTACCACTGAGTTCAACATTTTTTTCAAATCATACACGTGAGGTTTAGCTGGCTATTTATTTAAGGATTGATTACCACACTTATTACAAAGATCTAACAAAACAATTTTACAATTCAATTCAATCCTACAAAATAAAACCTTATACCGATTACATACAATATAAGTGGTGTTACGAAATAAAACATTTCCCAGTATCAGGGTCATTTTCTCAGTCAGGAGCTCGCGCGAGCTTGCTTTACCTCCGTCTCGTCCCATTCCGTCACCTCTGTTATCACGGCTTTTTTATATATGTCAGCTTTGGTCGCAAAGAACACTTCTATTTCTCTGCGTAATGACACCAGTTTCCCCTCGCAAGTTAAACGGGGTCTGCTTACTCAGGAATATTATTAAATAGTCCTCATTACACGATCCACGGGATATTACATAATAATGCCATTTTCGTTAACACTGAAGAAATCATACACGTAACAGTTTGGGTATTTATTTAATGTCAGGAATGACATTAGCAACCGTTGCTATGCATACCTACATTATACTTTTTAAATATGTGTCAAAATCAAAAGCACTAAGTAGTATTCATATCAATTTGGAAGAAAATCTCCCTTTTAACCCCATTAGGGGGTGAATTTCAATAAAATACGAAACACGTACTCCATCAATTCTGTTAAAGAATGTTTGTGTAA
This sequence comes from Polylopha cassiicola, assembly GCA_038024825.1. NCBI lineage: Eukaryota > Metazoa > Arthropoda > Insecta > Lepidoptera > Tortricidae > Polylopha > Polylopha cassiicola. The sequence continues at coordinate 1,637,746 of CP149060.1, read as the reverse complement.
AATTTGAAATAGATCGGACCAAGGAATCACGTTGTTGCATACAAACTTTGCACCCCATTTTTAACCCCTTAGGGATAGAATTTCGGAATATAATATAGCCTATGTCCTTTCCCAGGCTCCAGACTTTCTTTGTACCAAATTTCATCAAAATCCGTTCAGCCGTTTAGGCGTGAAAGAGCAACAGACAGACAGACAGACAGACAGAGTTACTAACGCATTTATAATATTAGTAGGGATTAATGTCTCAATATTTTTTTTTTATCTTAGTTGTTAAAAAACACAAATATGTAGTCAAAGACGCAGAAAAATTACTTTTGGCTTTTAAAAACTTATTTTTCTAATAAGTCATTCAAATTTGAATAAAAGACATAGGTACCATATATCTATACTTATATTATAAAGAGGAAAGATTTGTACCTATTTTTGTATGTTTGTAATGAATAGGCTCAAAAACTACTGGACCGATTTTAATAATTCTTTCACTGTTGGGAAGCTACGTTCACCCTGAGTAACATAGGGTATAGAATATTTTGAAAAAATAGGGATCCGTGCGAAACCGGGGCGAACCGCTAGTATTTAATATGCTGGGTGCGGTGTTTCTTCTCAGATGGTCTTTCCGAAGCGCTGGTAGATTCATCTGGGGCCCTAGACAAGTGCCCAACGTTCAACGTTAACGTTAAACGTTAGGACCAAAATGTATGGGATTTGACATCCGCGAACGACTGTCCCGTACGTAACAAATGTCAAATCCCATACATTTTGGTGCTAACGTTTAACGTTAACGTTGAACGTTGGGCACTTGTCTAGCCCCCCTTTTCTGTAAAAGTACCTACTTTACTATTTAGTCATAAATTATTTATGTGTGTAAATACACCAAAGAAAGAAACCGCCTCAGCCTTTGACTTGAAAATAAAGACAAAATACCATTGCCTTAGTTGATGAGAGGTCATAGGAACATGTACTATTAAAACTCATGCAATCTAACACAAATTCTGACATCTCATAACAAGCGTGCACAAAAATGACTGTATCATTTTCTAGTACTTACGTCACAGTCATTTTTCGACTTTGTGGTAATGACTTGGGCGGTAAGTCGCTGATGGTTGGTAATGATAATCATTTTTGTTTGATTTTTATTACTTTGTTTGATAATTATGCAATTATAATTTGGAATAAAATACACAAGATGTTTATTATAGATGGTTTTGAAGTGTTTATTTCATCTGTACTAATATTATAAAGAGGAAAAGTTTGTTTTTTTGGTTGTAATGAATGGCTCAAAAACTACTGGATCGATTTTAATAATTATTTCACAGTTGGGAAGCTACGTTCACCCTGAATAACATAGGCTATAAAATATTTTGAAAAAATAGGGATCCGGTATAAGCGGGCGCGAACCGCCAGTTGATAATATAATTCCTAGAAGTCAAGTAACTAGACACATTTCTATAAAAAATGTGGCTTATATGTATGAATTTTTTGCATCTAAAATTTCGTCATTACCAGGTACGTGCCGTCCTCACGTCTCATCGCCAGCGTGGGCTAACTCATTACCATATAAGTTACAAAACGTATTGCACTGGTTTGAGAATATTTCGCTCCGTGTCTTATTTCCATTGTATAATCAATATTCAGAATATATTATAAGTAAAATATTGATTCTTATAAGATAACAGTTAAATGATATGCCGTTTAATATTTAAATTATATATAGCAGCCCGCCCCGGCTTTGCTCGAGTACCTTTTTTTATAGCCTATGTCACTCGGAAATAGTGTAGCTTTTCAACAGTGAAAGAATTTTTCAAATCGTCCTAGTCGTTTTTGAGCCTATTCAAAACAAACAAACAAACGAACTTTTCCTCTTTATTATATTAGTATAGACTATCATTTCATTTTATACTTATAATGATATCAAAAATCTTTAACAAAATAACAGATGAATTGTCTTAATTATAGAGACTACATATTATTATATAATAGATAGGTAGGTATATAAATTAATTATAGACTGTCATCAACTCTGTCGGCTACGAATACGGGAACTGTAAAGTTTCCGAAACTATATATAAAATAAAATACCCACGACTAAATTTGATAAGTCATACAAACGTCATTACCGTGATCAAATGGAAACAATCATCGCCAGTAAAGATGATTAATATTGTACGATACAAATATCGTGCGGAAGATTCACCAACCGGGAATTAATTGATTCGCACATTGAGGTTATATTCATTTTAAAAAAGAGACAACATTATGCAAATTATATAGCGCTGTCTCTTTCAAAGGTCGCAGGTCGAGGAAATTAGTTGGCTTTCAAAATGTAGGTAAAATTGCTTAATATGTTGTGTTATGGTTAATGATGTAAGATATGTAAATTCTAATAATTTCTGATGCCTTCGCGGTTATTACACATTGGAATGAAACAACTATTAACGGATTTATCTCGCGAATTTTTATTTTATTTTATTTGCTGACGTTTCGGATTCTTTACGGACTATTTGGACATTCATTCGGACTATTGTCAGCTCAGTCGTGCTACGATTATGGAAACTGAAAAGAATCCGAAACGTCAGCAAATAAAATAAAATAAAAATACGCGAGTTAAATCTGTTAATAGTTGTTTCATTCCAATGTATAAATTCTATTTTTTTTATAGTCCGTCTGTGCTCATCTAATTGCCTTTAGCTATACATATTAGTAAAGTAGGTAAGTATGGTAATGACAATTATTATCACTGATGCCTTCGCGGTTATTACAATACGTATAGGAATAAAAAAATATAAAAAAAATTACACTCAGTGTTAGACAGCTCAGGTTGGGAACTGGAAAGTTTTCTAAAATTTCACGTTGACATTAATACACGCGAGTTAAATCCGTTATATTTCTTTTAAATAAAAAAAAATCAGGACAATTTTATACTTACAATTAATCTAAGTATGGGTACTTGTAACGGATAAACTTAGATACAGATGACATGGATATTTGCCTCTAGCAAAATTCGAACCCGCTAACTAAACCAACAAGCCATCAAAAAATAAACTAGTGATTAAGAAATCCCTACTAATATTATAAATGCGAAAGTAACTCTGTCTGTTACGCTTTCACGCTAAAACTACTGGACCGATTTAAATGAAATCTGGTACAAAGAAAGCCTGGAACCTGAGAAAGGACATAGGCTACTTTTTAACCGACTGCAAAAAAGGACGCGGACGAAGTCGCGGACAGAAGCTAGTAAGTAATAATTTTAATAAACCCTTTTGTTTTTATCTTTGGAAACCAATTAACTTAGCAAATTGTGTATTTCAAAGTATTTGCATACAATATATCGTATATTACTTGCGTAATACTTGTGGATTACATAAAGGAGGACGCGAGTTCTATTCCGGGCTGGGGCAATAAAGATGCGTCCATACAACTTGTCTGACCACTCAATATTTATTCATAGTAGATATATTATCATATTTATTATTACATCTATACCATATATACTCTATAAGTACTATAATTATATAATAAAGAGTTATATTATTATATATAATAGAGAGATTGTTTGTATTGAATAGGCTCCAAAACGACTGGGCTGATGTGAAAAATTATTTTACTGTTGGAAAGCTACACTACACTATTCCCGAATGACATAGGCTATAGAAAATTAAAAAAAAATATATTTTCTGTCCTCCGGCCGGAAAGCGCCAGCTCTCTGGCCCCTGCGCTAAATGAAGTTGCCGCTTTCTGGCTTCGTCGAACAGAAAAATAGTATACTGACCTCGGCCAGTAAAATAAAAAAGCCTCAGATCACATTTTTGTCAACCTCGGCATCGCCTCGGACGACAATTACTTGTGATCCGAGACATTTTTTATTTTGCTGGCCTAGGTGCGTAATGTACATTAAATTAGGTAATTGAATTAAATACAATGCCTAGGCAGTAGAGGTAGATCTTATGTAGACTTATATATAACTAACAACATTGCCTTTTTATATAAACACTTACACATAAAATGTATAAATACAGTTATTGAAACAAAGGCGAGTATTCCAATAGTCTTCGTGAATGCAACCTAAGTATTAAGAGACAGGTATTGTGCAAGATGCTGCAGACTGCAGATGCATCTCTAGCAAGTACTTACCTACGTGTTGCTCTAACCATTATCATTACGAATAGCATAGACTATGTTGCTTTCAGTTCCCTGAGAAACTTGGCGACCAATAACAATATGTCATTTGTATATATAATAATACTAGCTTCTGCCCGCGACTTCGTCCGTGTGTATCAACTGTATATGGCGCGATTTCGACCGCGGCACCGGTTGGCTGTGACGACGCGCTTTACGGCCTATACCTCAAAAACGGTTCACCGTATAAAAAAAAATATTAAACAAAATTTGTAGAGAATTTTGTATTCTACAATATTGCCAACAAAGACAAAAAGCTAAAACCCATAGGAAATGAGAAATTTACAAAAATAACGATTTTTGTGACTTTTGACCTTGAAATTTAATAGTTGCTCACACCCTACCATACGTAGGTTTTGAGACAACTTTAAGGATGTCAATATACAACTATTTACAAAATTACAGCCGGGTATCTCGCATTCCGAGGTGAATTCCTAATTTGACCGGTCTATAACGGCGGTTGAAACGGCCGTGGAATCAGCCGGATTTAACTCGCATAAGTCTATTGTCAATAAAGGTATCAGTAAAGGCTCCGAAACGTCAGCTAATAAAATAAAATTCGCAAGTTAAATCCGTTAAAAGTTTTTACTAATATTATAAACGCGAAAGGTTAAAAATGTATGGATTTAAGGATGGTTGTCTGGATGTAGGTATGTTTGTTTCTCTTTCACGTAAAAACTACTGAATGGATTTGAATGAAACTTTACAATAATATAGCATTACATCAAAAAACATATCCCTACTAATATTATAAATGCGAAAGTAACTCTGTCTGTCTGTCTGTCTGTCTGTTATGCTTTCACGCTAAAACTACTGGACCGATTTAAATGAAATTTGCTACAAAGAAAGTCTGGAGCCTGAGAAAGGACATAGGCTACTTTTTAACCGACTGCAAAAAAGGAGGAGTTCCACGCGGACGAAGTCGCGGGCAAAAGCTAGTAGGCTATATTTTTTAAAGATATTGTGTAAAGTACTTATCGTGCGCAGACGAACTCGCCGGCAGAAGCTAGTACATAATAAAAGAAGGACGTATGTATATACTTCTTACAACATATATTTATACTACTTATAAGTACATAGGTAATAAATAAGCTAAGTTTAATTCAATTAAACTTTGACCTTACAAGTATAACGAAACTATTTGGTTAGTTCCCAGATTATGTTCATTAATTTTATTTTACACATATCCGCCAATTAGTCTGCAACTATAAGATGTCGTGAGAAATATTACTAGGCACCGATTTCTTAGTAAATTTGTCATTTTAAATATTACAGCTTAGTTATTAAAATAAAACAATTATAACGGATCAGACCTACTTATTTATTTTTTTATGCTAACACAGTTCGGTAAGTACAGTTATTTTATTCTAATGTGTAATAACCGCGAAAGCATCAGAAATTAGTCTGCTGTCAACAGACCATCATATACCTAGATGGAACCTTAGTAAAGGAGGTATTTAACCTCGTTTAATCAAAGTAGGTACCTAATTATACCTCGAATGTGTAAAGCTTTTAGCTGGCTAGTATATAAATATAAAAAATATAAAAAACTTAATGTCACACTATAAACAACACGACTTACTTATTCGCGTAATAATGAATAATTAATAATTTCTGATGCCTTTGCGGTTATTACGCTAAGGTCTTTTAGCGTTAGATTATTGTCAGCTCAGTCGTGCTACTAAAACTAGTCAGCTAATAAAATAAAATAAAAATACGCGAGTTAAATCCGTTAATAGTTGTTTAATTCCAAAACGAATAATTAAGTTTAACTCTAACTATTCGACGCGACGTTGCAACCGTGCTGAGAACAACTGACCACGGTTGCAACGTCGCATTCGAAACGAAGGTAATTTAATTAATTATTTACTCGATTAAGTCCTGTTTTTTTATATCTATACATTATACTAATTTTATAAAGAGGAAACGTTTGTTTGTTTGTTTGGATTGAATAGGCTCCAGAACGTCTGGACGATTTCAAAAATTCTTACACTGTTGGGAAGCTACACGATTCCCGAGTGACATAGGCTATAAAAAAGGATGATCCGTGCGAAGCCGGGGCGGTCAGCTAGTATAGTATAATTTGTAATAATCGGGTATATCGATGTCTTCCGTGACCTATAAACGTGATCATTAAGAAGTGTATAGTATGTTAAAATACATACCTACCTACATAGAATGTGACCGAAATCAGCGACTGACAAACTCAAGGCCTTGCAAGACGTTGCACAAGTGAAGGTGCAGTTGCATCGGATGCACTGATAGATTCATCTGTTGAGATGCACTTTAGCTGCGACCACGTTTCGTTTAAGGAAATTTTGCAACCGTTCTAATAGCAATAATGTTTCATCTAAGTCTGAAGATCTTTTTTTTATGTTAATAAAATATTTTTTAAATAAACCATGTAGATAAATAGGTAGGTACATCCCAACTAATATTATAAATGCGAAAGTAACTCTGTCTGTCTGTTTGTTACGCTTTCACGCTAAAATTACTGGACCAATTTAAATGAAATTTGGTACAAAGAAACTCTGGAGCCTGAGAAAGGAGAGGCTACTTTTTAACCGACTGCAAAAAGGAGGAGTTTCACGCGGACGAAGTCCCGGACAGAAGCTATAGTTATAAATAAATTAGATTCACTCACAAAAAGTACTTGTGTCACTTTACGTGAAAAGGGAACCAAATATATAGACTTATACGGCCCAAAATTTGACAGATACCTACCTCGTACTCGTATCTTACAAATGTGTGACTTTAGCATAGATTTTTAGGTCTAACCAGTCATGTTCGTAAACTAGGTAGTTTAATTAAAGTTAAAATAAGTAATATTAAAATATTTAGTTATATTTTTAAAGGTCACATTTATATAGGTACCTATTCGGTAATTCATTATAGCATACATCTCCTAGACAGATTGCCTAACAATTAAGAAATTTATTTTGAACTAAGTTAATGTACGAAATATCGCAACCAATAATTACACCTCGATGCCATATACCCACATTCAAAATCAATCGCAATATTTATTTAATTATACAGCTTACTTCATAATTCCATGTTTGTAATATAGATAGAAAAATATTCAAATATGTTTCGATAAAGAGGAAAATTTACAAGGACCTCTTCGGGAACAAACAGTCAGTAATCTTCCATAACTCTTAGTTACCTTTAAGTAGTATTACTACCAAGTTGGTATGACATCACATCACACCAGATCTATAATAATATTGACTCTAAGGCAGTCTAAGGGAATAAACAGTACCTAATACAAGGTCCATATTACAACTGTTTGCTATCCAATAACGGACTATGGCCCCTAGACAAGTGGTAGATTTGACATCCGCGAACGTTTGTGACGTACGTGACAGTCGTTCGCGTATGTCAAATCCGATACATTTTGGTGCCAACGTTCAACGTTAACGTTAAATGAAACTAATCAAAATGTATGGGATTTGACATCCGCGAACGTTCGTGACGTCATGTCGTCCAAACGAGTAGAGAGGGGTTAGACAAGGGGGCCTAGACAAGGTGCGTTAACAATGAACGTTGGCTCCAAAATGTATCGGATTTGACATACGCAAACGACTGTCACGTACGTCACAAAAGTTCGCGGATGTCAAATCCCATACATTTTGGTAGTTTCGTTTAACGTTAACGTTGAAAGTTGGCACCTTGTCTACGCCCCAAGTTCCACTTTTGAATTCGTTCAGACGCTGAATGCAAGATAGCGTCTATCGCGATCGACTAAACGTAAATCTAATCTATAGAACCTTGCAGGCTGTAGCATAATATGTACCTACACTAAATTAGGCTTCGATAGTGCTTTGTAAATTGAGGCCAAATTTAAGTGTGACTAAAAAGTGTAACACTTCTTTTATTGTTACCTTGAGATTATCGTTTGAGGAAACATTTTTTTTTTATAGTGCTATTATTTATAATATGAATACTTTAGTATTATTATTAGGTATGCTTGGTACCTACTTATATTCTGTCCAAGAGTTTAAGCAACTAATAACAGTCAATAAAAAGTGTGATAGAATAAATGTATAAACAGACTAGAATTTTCTGTGCAACTTTTTTAGGTTTTTCTTTCATAAGAACCTTCTCCTGATCATGACAAACATGACAAAAGAAATAGTAAAATCGGTCCAGCCGTTTTAGCGTGATGCCACGGACAAGGGAAGTAGGCATTCATTTCAATAAAAATATATTCTCTTCATGACACCTCAAATCCCAGGTTGGCACGAAAACTATTTTTCTCACAAGCATACAATTTAGATTTCGCACACCTAGATCTAAAGGGATCTAACTCAAAAACCGGAAGATTTGAGTTAGGCACACCATCGGATTCCAGCAAAACCCACCTACACTAAAACAGATTTAAGCTAATATAATTCTGCTAGCTTTATTATAAAAAGTATAAATTTATACTGAAAACTCATGCGTGCATATGGAAATATTAATCAGTTTCTCGCCTCTCCTGAAAAAGTACTTTTTTTGAGTTAGCTCTCTTTAGATCTAGGTGTGCGATTTGTTAGGAACAATAGACATGTGTCAAAATGATATCTTTAACATGCAATGACAGCGTCCTAGAGGTACTCCTACTGTAGACTCAATGTGGGCCAGTGGAGCGAAGAAGGATCGCACTTAGCAATTTAAATTGCTATATTTGTATTATAAGGCAAAGAATAAAATAGAAGCGACATAACTATTAATCAATTTAAGTTTACCTACTTAGTGTCTCCTCACGTAGTACGCCAGTTGATTTATCACTACATAGTATAAAACAAAGTCGCTTTTTCTGTCCCTATATCCCTATGTACCTACGCTTAAACGGATTTTGAAGCGGTTTTTTTTAAAAAGACAGAGTGATTCAAGAGGAAGGTTTGTAGCACCCGTGTGAAGTGCTGTATAAAAGTTAATTATATCTGATGCCTTCGCGGTTATTACACATTGGAATAAAAGAACTATAAACGGTTTCGGAACCTTAACAGTTTCCATAATCGTAGCATAACTGAGCTGACAATAGTGTAACGCTAAAGTGATTTATATAATTCACTTTAGCGTTACCTAGACTATAAAATAAAATACGCGAGTTAAATCCGTTCATAGTAGTTTAATTCCAATGTATACCTACTCGTAATAAGTTATTACCAAATAACAGAGAAGACATCAGAAATTATCAAGACTAAGTAAGTGCTTTAATATCTGGAGTATTTCGCACGAGTCTAAGGCGAAGTTTGTAAATACATATGTACGTACCTACGATATGAGTCTGGTGTTGACATTTTTTTCACTTCGCTTCACATAATGTCTGTAACATGTTATATACATACGGATCGAATCAAGCGGAACCACCGGAACAATACGACTAATTTAAATGCTTAGTCAGCAAGTACATACATACAGTCATGATACAGTCATACCTACAACTTAAAAGTACCAGCGAGGCTATGATGAATTGTCGAGTCGACATCTCGTCATGTCGATATCGTCTTATTCTCGCGATGATCTGTCAAAAATCAACGTTGTCGACAACGAGAAATCTTGTCATGTCGATGTCGTCTCTTATTTCTACATGTCGATAACAAAATAATATCGTAACGACGAACCTTTTGCTTGTCGACAACATGTTGTCGACAGTTCATAATAGGCTCGCTGGTCTATATACAGTACGTATTATATATATTACATAATAATATATACCACAAGGTTTATTATTCCCGATTAAAGTGAAGCATAGGTATTAAAAACCCCACCATTCTATAAATCTTTAATCTATGCCATCAATATGCACTTGGTCATTGGGCAATTTCGCCTACGTGTATTAAATGTGTAGGCTCGACCATTCCCAATTTATACGTTTAACATATTATTGCATAATAAATGCTAAACTACCGAAGGGCGATTTTATAAGTGACAATGTTTGTATGCGTTGTAGTAACGCAGTGGAGCTACATAGTGTAGTAACGCAGCGGTATGACGCCATTTGCAAAAATAGGGAAATCACGTGACTTGGTAATTTAATAATAAGCTATTATTAAACTATCCTAAGGTTAAAGATAAAAAAATACACATCAGGAAATAACATTCTAATAGGTACTCATTTGAAGAAAGCATTTTTTAATTATTGTTTCTACTTTGTTATTAATATGTACCTATTACTATTTTTAGTGGTCCTTCTATCCCTTAGTTTCTTAACCTAAGGGTAATTACCCCTTGTAAAAAGGGGGTAAAACTTGCATTTGGGGGTAACCATCAGCTGGTAGTTGTCTCTAACGCCGAATTTGAAAGTGACAAGTGAGCACAACGTAGCGCCGACTAGCGCGCTAGTTCGTCGTTGGGAGGAGGGGTAAAATTAGTGACCCTAGTTAGGTCATAAGGGTAACGGACCTAAAAAGGTCCAACCGTAGTTCGAGTCGGACACAAGCCTTATAACCAATCAGTAATGTTTAAAATAATACATCCCGACGAATTGATAACCTCCTCCTTTTTTGAAGTCGGTTAAAAAATACTTGACGACTTAGAGAAAAATTACCATAACGACATTTTGTAATTTCCTCAAATAATTATTTGTTTGAATTTTGTGTATTTCTCTGTTTTTATATTCTTGACGATCTCACTATTAGTACATATAATATGACCAGAAGCTAGTATTTTATACATCATAATTACTTATGATGTATAAAATACTAGCTTCTGCCCGCGATTTCGTCCGCGTAGTACTCCTCCTTTTTTGCAGTCGGTTAAAAAGTGGCCTATGTTCTTTCTCAGGCTCCAGGCTTTCTTTGTACCAAATTTCATTTAAATCGGCCCAGTAGTTTTAGCGTGAAAGCGTAACAGACAGACAGACAGAGTTACTTTCGCATTTATATATATATATTTATATATATAGTACAGATTGAGAAATAAATGAATCTGAATCTGAATCTGTAAGTCATTCTAATCACAACTCTAAAATGAACAGTAGGTAAGCTATAAAATAAATCAAATACTTTGTGAAATAAGTAATTACACGGTCAGTCTTCGTGTGTATTTATGTTGTCAATATGTTTGTCTGGCTGTCAGTGCGGGTTATGTAAGTCTGATCGGTGACCTCGGGGTTACTGTACTGATGATACACTGGTATGTATATGTGCTATACTAGTTTTAGCCTGTGGAGTTGGCTGCATATTGTAGATTAAATATGTGTAGGTAGGTATACGTATTTTGCATTTTACTTTTTAAGCTATTAAATGTGTTTTAAATATTAAATTCTTATTAGTAATTATTAGAATTGTGAAAAAGGAAATGCGGTATTTTATTCTGACACACAGAAAACTGAAAAAGGTTTGTCTGTTCATAAAACTATTTTTTTTGTATGTAATAAATACCAGTTATAAATATCTACACAAAACTTTCTAAAATAACTGCCAAAGAATTCTGAAGTTTAAATAAAATGGCGACATATTTCTTTTATAAAAGAAATAAGTTTGTTTTATGAAAATATAGTATGTTATTTATACTATATAGCTTTTGCCCGCGAATCCGTCCGCGTGGAATTAGTAATTATATTATTACATTTTTTTAACTCATTTTTCCCAATTAAAAGTAGCGTACCCTTCCACCTGTAGACTATTTGTGTACCGAATTTAATCAAAATCGGTTTAGTAGTTTTAGTATAAAAGCGAGACAAACAGACAGAGTTATTTTCGCATCTATAATATTAGTTAGGATTGTTGTAACCAACATACATTTTTTAAACACATGTTATTATGGTAATGTTATGATTTGAATGTCGTAATAAAGATACATACACTTTCGGATGCCAAGTTTGACACTTATGAGCTTTTGTAATTTCGCTTTTAATTGCTACTCATCAAAATATGCTCCTATTATAACCTGGTTAATTACAGTTATTAATTAGCAATGCTTAAGCTTTGATAGACATAATGTAGACTACAAAGAAAAATAGTTATAAAGGGTGATTTCTGATGATTTCGCGGTTATTACACATTAGAATGAAACTACTACGAACGGATTTAACTCGCGTTTTTAATTTACTGACATTTCCAAAGGTTTACAGTACCCGTATTCGTAGCACGACTGTGCTAAAAATAGTCTAACGCTAAGGTCGATTTTGTTGGTGACATTACCTATTTTTTTTTTTCGAAAAATAGTAATTTGATCAAAAGAAATACCTATAGACGGATTTCCGTATTTTATTTTATTGGCTGACGTTTCAAAACCCTTACAGATTCCATAATCGTATCCAATGTATAATAACCGCGAAGGCGTCAGAAAATATCAAAAGAAATAAGTTTAAAACTAAAAATATCTAACAGCTAAAGTAAGTTTTAAAATAAAATTAATGAGGGCCACCGCGTGTCAGAAATCCGCTAGATGCGCTAGTGTAGAATGAGGTCTAGCTGTCATGTTCCACCAATGAGAGGCAAGCTACTGGCCTGTGATTGGTGGTACATGACAGCTGGACCTCATTCTACACTAGCGCATCTAACGGATTTCTGACACGCGGTGGCCCTCATTCTAGTAACGCAATGTCAAAAGAGTTTAAAAAGCACTTACTTCAGGTACTTTATTTGTATGCACATAATTGCGATTTACGAAATGTAATAATCTTAATAAGTGAAGCACCGTTTAATTAGTTGGTATTAGAAATAAGAGTTATTGCGAAACATAATTCAATCGACATACAAGCGCAAGTTACGTTCTCTTGAAATACATGAACTGTTTGCAAAATAGTAACGCAATGGTCATGATGGTAACTTAGTAATGATATTGAAAAGGTTGTTTCATTAATATTCGATATAAATTGTGAAATGAAATTAATAATATAAACTACAATAAGTATAGGTAAAAAAAATATTTAAGGCTGAACACTACCAGCTCTTACATATATATAATTATAACCTTTGCCCTCGACTTGGTCCGCATCCTTTTATTACTAAGGGACGAATTTCAATAAACCTCGACGACTATCGTCAGCTAGTGCTACGAATATGGGAATAGTAAAATTGTCGAACCGACAGCCAATGAAAAAAAATACGCGAGTTAAATCCGTTTGTACTTGTTTCATTTCAAAACTTTTTCATTGTAAAATAGTCCCTTAGTAATTAAGGTTAACTGTCTAGTATGTAAGAAGCCTAATTAAAACTGTTATGAAATTATTTTCTAGCTAACAAAAGTTTTGTTTTGTATGTTTTATAGTTAATCGTTTATTTATGTATGAACTATGGCCTAGCAGTTACCAACACTGTTAAATTATATTACATCTTCCTTAAAGTTACGTGAACTAATGTGAATTTATTTAAGAAAATTATGAAAAAAAATTATTAACTTGTTTATTACTATTTGTATTGCATAAAGTTATTGAAATTGCCTGCAGGCTCGAATATTAACAAACTATGAAGAATAAACTGAATGGTAAAAATTAGCTTACAATGTTAAAAGTATGAAATCTATATATCTTATTATATAAAAGAAAGTCGTGTTAGTTACTCCGTTTATAACTCGAGAACGGCTGAACCGATTTGGCTGAAAATTGGCGGGGAGGTAGCTCAGAACCAGGAAAAGGACATAGGATACTTAAATCGATTCTTTGCCGGGCGGGACGAAGTCTGCCGGGACCACTAGTCTTTATTATATAAAAGAAAGTCGTGTTAGTTACCCCATTTATAACTCAAGAACGGCTGAACTGATTTGGCAGGGAGGTAGCTTACAGCCAGGAAAAGGACATAGGATACTTTTTATCACGTTTCAGTGAAAAAAAAAAATATAATGACAGCTGTCAAATCGATTCTTTGCCGGGCGGGACGAAGTCTGCCGGGACCACTAGTTTTAAATATTTATGTTTCAGAAGAAGGCTACCTACTTTAGCGTCAGACTGTCGTCAAATGCTATGAATATGATAACTGTAAAGTTTTCGAAACGTTAGCAAATAAGATAAAATTCGCGAGTTAAATCCTTAATAACTTTGGAATGAAACAACTATTAACGGATTTAACTCGCGTATTTTTATTTTATTTTATTAGCTGACGTTTCGGATTCTTTACAGTTTCCATAATCGTAGCACGACTGAGCTGACAATAGTCTAACGCTGACTTTAGCGTTAGACTATTGTCAGCTCAGTCGTGCTACGCTTCCAATGTGTAATAACCGCGAAGGCATCAGAAATTATTTCCTTAATAACTGTTTCATTCGAATGTGTAATAACCGTGAAGGCATCAGAAATTATTATATATAAAAATTATACTTAGTACTATAAATATAACTAGTACTTAATATAAATAATATTATTTTATGATGTTCTATTAGTCCAATTATCACACGGATATACTTGTTTTTATATAAGGTAATAAAAAGTAATTAACGCATATTTGTTTTATTAACGGTTATAAAATTTTAAACTATTTATGAATGTACTTTTGCAAAGGTCAGTTATAAAAGTGACGTGAAAGAATATTTTGTGTTAAAAAATTAAGAAATCCTAACTAATATTATAAATGCGAAAGTAGCTCTGTCTGTCTGTCTGTCTGTTACGCTTTCACGCTAAAACTACTGGAAAAATTTGATACAAAGAAAGTCTGGAGCCCGAGAAAGAACATAGGCTACTTTTTAACCGACTTCAAAAAAAGGAGGAGTTCCAAGCGGACGAAGTCGCGGGCAGAAGCTAGTTAGTTAATAACAAGTATTTAAAGAAAACATTGCACATGTTATGCACGACAGTTCTATCTACTTTTTTTATTATCTAAGTATAATATTATAGGTTGTCTGGTAGAGAATGCCGTATGGCATTAAGTTCGCCTTTTGTACATTTGTTTTATTGTGCAATAAAGTGTAAATAAATAAATAAATTATATATTAATTACATACTTACCTACTTAAAAAAAGCTTTAACATTATTTTAAACAATTTTTTTTGTAATTCGTATAATATGTCTTTATTTTTAGGTAGCAAAATACATAGTAACGATAATAATATGATTATGTTATTATGGTGTTGGTTACCTAAATTTAAATTTTACTTAAAAACATTTTTTTAAACAATTACATTAGTTTATAAACGTAAATCAATTTAATAAAAAAATATAAAGTAAACTCTAACACAGATTACAACTCAAAAAAAAAAACATGTCAGCCGTGACGTCACTTCTAATTACAACCTCTAACCTCTATTATCCAACCCCGTCCATCTTTACATAACCGGCGTGAAGGCTGCACTTTCTTCGTGCGAGGCTGCGCCGGCGCAGCTCCCTCAGTCGTGAACTCGCGCGCAGACGCGCTAGTGCTGTGACCGTGTTAATATTTTTTTTTTTAAAAGTGCTGTGCTCACGGATACAATGAGGCTTTGGCTTTTTTATTGGGTCAGTATTTTTTTTTTTTTGGGGAATTTTTTTTGTGAAAGTTTTTTTGGGGGTTTGTGTTTATTATGCGTTAAATTGTAGATTGTGTTTTTTTAATTGTGGGCAATGAGTGGAAATTTGGGCGGTTATGTATGTAGGATTTTATGCGTGAAATAGTGGTTTATGATTTTGTACAAAATAATTTTCACGTTTCGTTTTATTAGGCCTAAGTTACTTATTAACCTAATAAGTACAATTTATGATGCCTTTTTTTTTTATAATACCTATGTCATAATTAAAAAAAAAATCGAAATAATATTTTTCTCCACAAATTTAGCTTTCTTTTAAGTAGCAAAAAAGAAAACTTAGAGCTCAGACATATTCAGCTATACAAATTAGGTACCTATTCCGCTTTTTTTAAGTACTAGCAAAAAAGTATACTCTCATATTATTTTGCAAAAACATCAAAAGTAGGCCAGGCAAGGTGACGTGTTCGCGAAAGGAGCTAAGACATCAACGCGCTTCCGTTTCTCTTATTTACACTGAATCTCCAAAACTAAAAGACATAAACGACACTGTGAACCTTAAGCTTGCACGCGAAGAAAACTGACAATATGAATGCATCTTTTGTACGTAAATTTACCGTGACTAAGTGACTGAACTGTGACAAAACTGTAACCAAACTGAAAGCTAAGATGTGCAAAGATAAGTCGATTACGGTATTACGGCAAAGTAATTAGAATTGCACGTTTGTGGGTTTTTAATTAACTTTTAAACTGTTGTGGAAACTTTTGAAAGTGTAAGGAATTGTTTGGATTCACGCGCATTGTTAGCAAATGTTATGAAACCACTGCTTTATCTTAAATTTTTGAAAGTATATTTCTCGTGATATTGGAAATCTTAACGTGGCTGTCTTTAGTGAGTTATGTCAAAGTATCCCTACTAATCCCTACTAATATTATAAATGCGAAAGTAACTCTGTCTGTCTGTCTGTTACGCTTTCACGCTAAAACTACTGGACCGATTTAAATGAAATTTGGTACAAAGAAAGTCTGGAGCCTAAGAAAGGACATAGGCTACTTTTTAACCGACTGCAAAAAAGGAGGAGTTCCACGCGGACGAAGTCGCGGGCAGAAGCTAGTATCTAATAATTTCTGATGCCTTCGCAGTTATTATACATTGGAATGAAACAACTATAGACAGATTTAACTCGCGTAATTTACTTTATTGGCTGACGTTTCGGAGTTACAGATTCCATAATCGTAGCACGACTGAGTTGACAATAATTATGCTAAAGTCATAATTAGTAAGTATATTAGTTATATAAAATATGCGAGTTGTTTTATTCCTATATTGTCTTATATTAGCTACATTTTAGTTGGTGGTTGGAGACAGTCTCTAGTCAGATTTTGTCCCAACGCAAAATTATGTGATTACTAGCTTTTGCCCGCGACTTGGTTCGCGTGGACTTCAGGTTCGTCCCGTCTAGTCTAGTGTCAAAAATTGTAGCCTATGTGTTATTCTGATGTATAAGCTATATTGTGGTAAAGTTTCATTCAAATCCATTCAGTAGTTTTTACGTGAAAGAGTAACAAACATCCATACATCCATACTTACAAACTTTCGCCTTTATAATAGTAGTAGGATTAAACTTCAGACTTGAACAGACCGAACCCACAAACAGCACTCGTTCATTAGTATGACAGGTACAGTCAGATAGTTACTCTTCCTAAGATACTGTGTGAATAGTAAAATTTGCATGCCACTCTTTACGTAACAAACGCATTGTATTCAATTATATGCGAGAAAAAAAACGCATGCAAATATTTCCGTTAAAAATTAATGAAAGTTCGCACTTAAAACCGATAAAAACTACATAGCTTCAAAGTTACCTAATATCCGGTACCTATCACTTATTTGGTGGATAATTTAATTTATTAATAACTAACTGTCCGCCCCGGCTTCACACAGGTCCCTTTTTTTATAGCCTATGTGACTCGGGAATAGTGTAGCTTCCCAACAGTGAAATATTTTTTCAAATCCAGTCGTTTAGGAGCCTATTCAATACAAACAAACAAACCTTTCCTCTTTATTATATTAGTATATTTATTAATAACTAACAGTTAGGTGTTACCATTGACAACTAAGTCAGTTACAAATATGGAAAATGTAAAGTTTTAATAACGTCTCCAAAATAGGTTAAATCCATTAGGTACAGTTGTTTAATTAAAATAACTAATTGGATCTTAAGAATGTTTATATCTATGAGAACAGAGGCAAATAGCTTACCTCAAAGATATATAGGACTTGTGATTTTGGTCGTGGCACAAATATATATTTTACTAGCTTCTGCCCGCGACTTCGTCCGTGTGGAACTCCTCCTTTTTTGCAGTCGGTTAAAAAGTTGCCTATGTCCTTTCTCAGGCTCCAGACTTTCTTTATACCAAATTTTATTTAAATCGGTCCAGTAGTTTTAGCGTGAAAGCGTAACAGACAGACAGACAAACAGACAGAGTTACTTTCGCATTTATAATATTAGTAGGGATTACTTAACACCGACCTTGCCGAATTATGCACTTACCTACTTATCTGCAGATTTTAATTATGTTGTATGAAGGTTGACAAAAGTTGATTTATAATGCCGATATTGTAGAAGTTGCTCTCACCAAAAAAAACTGTATTAAGAGGCGGATTTGCCATAAGGCACAGTTGGCGGCATTACTTAATACGAAAAAAATAATTAATAAAGTATTTTTTTTATTTGAATTTATTAGATAGCATATTTTTATGCGTCTAGTATCTTTACATATATCTAAGTATTTTAAAGGATTTAACTCGCGTATTTTATTTTATTTACTAAATTTCGTTTTCAATGTGTAATAACCGAGAAGACATCATAAATTTTTATATACTAGCGACCCGCCCCGGCTTCACACGGGTGCTATAAACCTTCCTCTTGAATCACTCTATCTATTAAAAAACGCATCAAAATCCGTTGCGTACTTATAAAGATTTAAGCGTACATAGGGATATAGGGACAGAAAAAGCGACTTTGTTTTATATTATGTATGTAGTAAAGTATTTTATTAGCAAGGACTATTTAGAAGTTAACTTTAGAACTGTCTATAAGCAAATGCGCCGAAGAAAGTTTCGGTATTTGGTTCAATCGGTTAGCAATAACGCGGTGACTTGCGATGACTCCGTTACACTACGTGCTTAGAATGATCAATGATCATTGATGACTTTAGAGGTCACTCATTGACTTACTCTCGTTTTTAATTATTTTATACGTAGGTAAGTAGGTACCATACGTAGGTAAGTAGGTAATAGGTAGGTATATTTTTCGTTAAATGATAATGCGTAGAAATTTGTATAATGTAATCGCTCGGGTTCTGTAGAAGAGATTTGATAGTTTTTTTATACATTTGAATACATAAAGTATTAAACATTTTTTGATGTAGATAATATTTTTAACATTTTTTCTCATGCGAGTAGTTAATTATAGTTCTTTAAATAGATTTTATGAAAAGAAATAAATATTTTTGATACATTCTATATACTTACCTAAAAATGTATATAAATAAATTAGTAAGTATAAAGAATGTATCAAAAATGTTTATTTCTTTTAATATTTAAACAATTATAATATACGTATTAAAATTCTCGCATGAAAATATAATAGGTAGGTCCATATTATTATAGGTAACTAAACCATAATTTAATAACAGAATTTAATAAACATTTTCTTCTAATATTATTTTTTTATAAAATAAATTCAATTATGAATAGGTACATATAATTCGGTTGCTATAACCGATTGACACTTGACTAAGGGCCAGGGCCCTTTTATAAATCACTAGCGGTTCGCCCCGGCTTCGCACGGATCCCTATTTTTTTCAAAATATTCTATAGCCTATATGTTAATCAGGGTGAACGTAGCTTCCCAACAGTGAAAGAATTATTAAAATCGGTCCAGCAGTTTTTGAGCCTATTCATTACAAACATACAAAAATAGGTACAAATCTTTTCTCTTTATAATATTAGTATAGATAATATTAATTAAGCAACAAAACCTACCTGTGTTATTTTATTTATGTTAAAATATTATATTTAATCGGCCCACTGACATGAATCCTGGGCCCGCACCTGCTATACCGTTATATTAGAAACAGGTGTGTTTTGAATGGCGAAAGATTTAAGGTCACATAGACCCTTATTTGATATAAATAAGGACTATAATGTGCAACCTTTTTTTGTTCAACAAAAAATTTTATAGTAAAATTCTTTACTATTTTGCTGGCGAGGAATGTGAACAATGTAAAATTATACTTAGAATAAGTTATCGAATTATATTGATTAATATAATTATATTAAAACTAGCTGTGTGCCCCGGCTTCGCACGAATCCCTTTTTTTTTATAACCTAGGTCACTTGGGAATAGTGCTTCCCAACAGTGAAAAAAAATTTCAAATCGGTCCAGTCGTTTTGGAGCCTATTCAATCCAAACAAACAAACCCATCTTCTGTATAATATTAGTATAGAAGTATAGAAAAATATGACGATTTTAGTTTTGATCCATATTAGATATTAGACCCCGCGTATGTAGTTCCAAATATCATGTACCTACTACATAATCATTATCAATTTCATTAAGTAAGCAAATTCATTCAAGAAAAAGATCAATACGAACTTTCACCCCTAATTCGTTGAATGATAAAAGAGTGATACATATCAAAGTGATTGAATGAAAAGATACATATCTCTTTAAAGCGACATATTTGCCCGTGTAACGCTAATTTAACAATTATGTTCGCATCTCAAACAGTTTTAACAAGTCATTGTCCATTCATTTAGAGAAAGCTTAGTGTGGGTGTGTCGTAAAAATCAAAGTATGTAATTTTAGGACGTAACGATCTAAGCAAAAAAAATTAACATAAGTTAAGAGGTGTAACGGATGCTTTCCAAGGGCGTGCATACCAGGTATCTATACTCTATACTAATATAATAAAGAGGAAAGGTTTGTTTGGATTGAATAGGCTCCAAAACTACCGGACCGATTTGAAAAATTCTTTCACTGTTGGAAAGCTACACCATTCCCGAGTGACATAGGCTTTAAAAAAGGGATCCGTGCGATGCCGGGGCGGACAGGTAATAAATGTGTAAGTAGTGCCTATCCCATCAATACATAATATATAGACCTCTCCAAAAACAAGTATTTTTAAATAATAGCAAACACGAATGAAAAAATAAAAATGTATGGAATTGACATAAGCCAACGAAAAATGCCAAGTGCCTTTTCGTTAACTTACGTCAACTCCTATTTAAATTCGTTTCGTTTATCGTTAACGCAAAATATCCCCTTATCGACCCCCTTTTAGTAACACAGACTGTATCATACACAATGAACTACAATATAATATAATTATTAAAATCTCTAAATATTTACTATTATCAGAGTTACTCTTCATGTTTGTTACCACTTCACGTTTAAACCGCTAAACTGATTTAAACCAAATTTACTACGAAGATAATCTAAATCGTAAGGACATAGGATAGTTTTTATCACTGAAATAATTCTTCAATGGGGAGAAAGGGCAATTTACCCAAAGTACTAATCACAAACGAAGACGCAGGCAGAAGCTATTTATCCAATAAGCACCAATCAAAGAGTCATTAAGTTGATTACAATTTGGTCCCTTCTTGTATCAATCATTCACGACCTTTAAAATCATCGCTTTACCGATCGCTTCACGGTGTCTCGAACTTTCACTATTTTCCAACCAGTTGTCTTTGCAACTTGTCCACTACTCTTGTCTTTTATTTTATAAACACTTTTTATCTTGGGTATTTCTAAAGTAATTAATCGATATCTTTACGGTATCTAGTTCCTTTAATCGATATTTTTTTATGTGAAATCCAAGCTTAATGACTTTAGATCTGTTTTTTGTGACTAAAGACTTTGATCATCTTAATGATGCAAAAATAAAAGTATTTTTTTAATAAGTACCTATTTATACTTATAAAATTATATTAACATAATTATATTAAATCTTCAGGTAAAGGTTGTAGAAATAAAATTATACTTAATAAAATTTATCGATCACTCTTCATAAACACTCTTATTTTCTCACAATCATTCTTCGTAAACGTTTCTAGTCTGTTTATTATTTATGGAATATAAACCGTTCCAATTTCAAACATTCTTTTACTGTACTATCAAAATATCAATGACGTCACACTTTTGACTATCCCAAAGTGAGACCACCTGCGTCTAAACCCAATGCACACTTCGCTGGCTCCAGCCTTGACATTGCGTACGCTGCTTCTTTTGTTGATCTATCGGTCCAAATGTCAGCTTACAATACAATGAACTTGTGCTTTACTATTGTGACATTTTTTACTTTATGCTCTATTCGGAACTCTCGTCTTTGAAGACCACAGACAATAATCATATCCGTAAATAGTTGCGGACAAGCATGCGAGAGTGTGTCTGGGTGTGTGTGTGAGAGAGAGAGAGAGAGAGGTCGCTTCAGCGCCATTTTTTTAAATTCCTCTACAGTCAATTATACGAATTTAAACACAAATAAAACACAATATTAACAGCTTATTAGTCCATATGTTAATGTGTTGCCAAATGCAATACATTCACTTAATTTGGAGGCTGTGTTTCAACATAACTACTTTTAGGCAATCGCCTTGCAATAATTTCAGACTTATCTTAGGGTCATAGGGTGAGAACATTATTACGATTTTTTATAATATACTAGCTACCTGCCCTGTCTTCGCACGGGTGCAACTCTGATACTAGTTATTAGTATTTCTCTATTAAGTAGGTATATTAATTACGCATGTAAAACTTCTTTGAATCACTCTATCTATTAAAAAAATCGCATCAAAATCCGTAGCGTAGTTTTGAAGATCCAAGTATACCTACATAGGGACGGACAGACAGCTTTATTTTTTGTCTTTTGAGCTTTGTTTAATACAAGATTAGCTTCTGCCCGCGACTTCGTCTGCGTGCGATAAGCACCCCCATTTTATCCCCTAGGGAATAAATTTTTAAAAATCCCTTTTAAGTGCTTCTGTACGTTATTAAATTAACAAAGTTACCTACCCACTGTGCACAATTTTACCTTATAGTTTAGGCCCTGCGTTGATATGTCAGTCATTAAGACAGCTTCCTTTAATCCACTACATGTGCGTCATATTATTATAGAATGAGGTCCAGCTGTCATGTTTAAATAACTATTAATAACTAGCTTCTGCCCGCGACTTCGTCCGCGTGGAGCTCCTCCTTTTTTGCAGTCGGTTAAAAAGTAACTCTGTCTGTCTGTCTGTCTGTTACGCTTTCACGCTAAAACTACTGGATTTAAATGATATTTGGTACAAAGAAAGTCTGGAGCCTGAGAAAGAACATAGACTACGTTTTAACCGACTTCAAAAAAGGAGGAGTTCGACGCGGACGAAGTCGCGGGCAGAAGCTAGTTAATAATACCAAGTTAAATACTTAAAAACTTTTTCCTTCCGTCAACAAACAAATGCCAAATTAAACATTCTTAATTCGTTATACGTAATTGAGTGCCACAAACAAACTAACGAAGAGATTATTCGATAATTGGTTAAAATTGTTGTAAAATGGCTGCACTACAGACGTACACACGTATTCACACGCGGCTGTTTGACGGCTTTTCAATCAGTAGAATATGAGATCTGTGGAGGCGTAATTTTTTTTTAAATGTAGAAATAATTTCGTTTTATTTTTTTATTAGGTTCGTCAGAGGTGATTTTTTTTTGCTTCTCTGTTAGGTATAAATAAATGAAAAATGTTTTTTTTGTAACTTGTCATAAAAAAAGATGGAAAATAAATTAAGTAAGTTATTTTTTTTTCACTTAGTGTAGGAAATGCTCAATTTAAGTTCTGGTGCATTTCCTAATTTTTTACTTGATGTAGGTGGTTAATGATAAATTTATTTTTAAGAAACACCAAAATTCTTAAATAAAGAATTTGAAATTATATTACCTACCTATTTTAATTAAAACTTCTGACATATTACATCCCTACTAATATTATAAATGCGAAAGTAACTCTGTTTGTCTGTCTGTCTGTTACGCTTTCACGCTAAAACTACTGGACCGATTTAAATGAAATTTGGTACAAAGAAAGTCTGGAACCTGAGAAAGGACATAGGCTACTTTTTAACCGACTGCAAAAAAGGAGGAGTTCCATGCGGACGAAGTCGCGGGCAGAAGCTAGTTAAACATAATTATCTATTTTTATAACGACGACTAACCAGTCATAAAACTTTAATTACTAATGTATAATAAATAATTCGTTAGTATTAAATTATAATTTACTCAAACATGATATTTACAACGTTTTAAATCATAATTATGTATTATACTACATCAGTAGTTCAATTAAGTAGTTATTCTAATTTGTATAAAAACTCAGTACCTACTACCTATCTACTAATTTTAATTAAATTCAAGTAATTCGACGATAATAGATATTTAAATAAGTTGTCCCGAACTTCTAAATAATTGTTTATAGTTCGGGCTGTTGTCTCGTCTTGCACCACACTAAAAATGTTAGACTATCATCTGTAAAGTTTGTGAAACGTTAGCAAATGAAAGATCATACGCGAGATAAATCCTTTATAATTGATTCACAGTTTTATTCTAATGTGTAATAACCGCGAAAGCATCAGAAATTATTTCGATAGTACTTTCATATTTAAACTAGCTGTCCGCCCCGGCTTCGCACGGATCATCTTTTTTTATAGCCTATGTCACTCGGGAATAGTGTAGCTTCCCAACAGTGAAAGAATTTTGGAAATCATCCAGCCGTTCTGGAGCCTATTCAATCGAAACAAACAAACAAACCTTTCCTCTTTATAATATTAGTATAGAAAAATAAGGTCCTCTCTATAGATTCTGTCCTAAACGACCTTCCGAGAAAGTCTATAGTAACTTATGACTTTGAGTAAAAGTATTTGACATACGAAGTAACCACAATTAAGAAACCTTTGACTGCTGGGCGATTTGCAACCTTAACGTTAATGATATAAGTGCCATGTATTCGACACAACTTTTACTTTTTACGTCGCTAACATAAGTTGCTAATACGCCGGAATCGCTTTCGTCATGTCTTTGGTTTTTGGAGATCTTTTTATAATAATATTTTTTTTATATCTGTCTTTTTTTGCCTTTTTTATTTTGTCTTTTGAGTATTATCGTCTGTTTTTTTTTATTTTGTCTTTGAACGTAAATGACTATAAATATAACCAATTAAGGAATGTAATTTTTAATATACTTAGACCTTAAAAAGGTACTTTTACACGTCATATTATGAATCTATCGCCTCGGAAAGACCATCATTGCTGAGAAGAAACGCCGCAAAAAAACTCAATAGAAAGTAATTTTTTGAAAGTTAATATAATATTTAAATATCTTTTACGATTATTGGAATAAAATAAAATACAGCATTTTTATAATAATTTATTATTTTTATAACTAGATTATGTTTCCCGGATTTTTTTATATAATTGAAATATTTATTTAAATAGGCAATTAAAACAGAATCTATTATGCACAAAAATGCACGTGTGTACATATTAGCATTTCCTCTACATTCAAATTATTTAAAGATAACATTAATTAAGGCAAATTAATGTAAATTGTAACATTAAAAACCTTAAACTCTTCAATTTAGTCAATTCAACGGAACCCTTCTATTTACATATCGGTATTTTGACGCGTTATTATGTCAAAACTGACAGCTCACGCAGAGGTGTTAATTTAGTCGTCTCGTGACATCCTCTTCGTTTGAGTATTCTAAAATATTTTCTAAAATGAACAAAAGCTATTAAATGTACTAAAATATTGAAGTAAACTATAATACATATAATATGAAATATTTGTTCGACTAAGTAACAATTTGATGTGATTTAAATAGGTCAGTAACTTACCTATATAAGCCTATATTTAGGAAAAATAATAATATTAAAAAAAACTAAAATATTTCTAAAGCTATATCCAATCTAAAAAAAAAACAAAAAGGTGAACGCTCTAATATTATTAGGATGTAAGAGCATCAGTCAATTTTTTTTTTATTAAATTGTTTATAATAAAACCGTTCAACCAAATATTCTATCGATTTAAACTCAAGCTAACCAAAATGACCTTTACAACTATTTATTATAAACCCACCAAACTACCAAATGTCAATGTATTACAATTAACGTAACCGCCGTTAACGTAAAAACCGAGATAAATCGCGCACAATTATTCATTCCAACATACTTTCTCTTACATAACACCACGAAAGAACCCAATAAAATATTCTAAACAGCAAGATTCAAGTTAAGTAATTAATAATGAACTTCGTGACTTTATAAAATGTGGTTCTTTGCGGTATTTATGAATAAGGGTTACAGTTTTAGTTTGTCCGTTACGACATACGTTAAACCTCAAATATATAGTTGCATCATACATTAAACTTAAGTACCAGTTTAAGGGAAAGCATGGATAAATGGGATCTGATAGCTGGAACTTAATAAAGATAAACCTTTTAATGTAACGCGGTGACATTTAAGTTCCATCTTTTTTATTTTAATAGTTAGGAGTGGCTATGTGTCAAAATGACCACACACCTGTGGGTATATTCTATGTTGTAATGTGATGTAAGTATCTTTCAACTAATCTCATGTCTTATCTTTGAATAATGAAACCAAATACATGTTAGTGTTCAAGAAAATTAATGTAAATTACTTTAAAACCTTAGGATATTGTGTCGGGTCAAAGGATTATAATCTTAAAAGTATTAACAGCAAAGTCGAAAATATTTTAATGCAATGAAGAGCTGTAATCCGTTAATAAGAGAAACTATTTATGTGACTTCCTTAATCGTGCTTAATTAAGAAAGGTTCCTCCACGTTTACCTTTAATGTTTACTTTAAGTCGTTATAAACATAACATTCGAGATCTTTTACCACAAAATTAAGTTATTATTTCTTTACGTAGACACTTAGTATGTGTGAACATTAATATATATACTTAAGTATACCTACTTATAGTATGTAAATAAGAAAAAGTAGCGACTCATTTTTGGCACTTACATTACACTGAAGATATGTACCTGTAGGTATTTTTTCTAAAACTTTATATTAGATATATAGATTATGGCAAAGATTCAAATCTTGTACAGTATTTTTTCTATTTTAAAAAAATAGTAAAATAAATAATGGCCTAGAAATCACTTGCCAAATATTATAATAATATAATCACGGGAAGTAGATCAAATTTACGTTTTAACACTCAATTGTTAACAAAGTAAGATATACCTAATGGAAGAAATTTGGTATTCAATAACAAAAACCAACCGATTTTTACTAAATTTTATACAGAAACCTAAACTGCAGCAAATAACACGCATTAGCTGGTTACACAACATAAAACAATAGCATAAAAGCGTACAATTACTGCGGTCGAGCATTCGCCGCTGTGTTATGTGGGTCTGAGGCTGTAAACACCACTTTCCGCGATGGTACGAATATAATCATGGTAAATTATAGGCACAGGAAAGTGAAGTGGCGTAGGTTCCATACTTGGCATTAATTGGGCAGAGGTTTTGACGGTTGCTGAAGTGAAATATTCGATAAGTGACGGATGTCCTCGTTAGCGTTACTATAGTTATATAAATAGCAATCTAAAATGGGAAAGTTTTTTTATTATTGTTTTTCGTTTGGTATTAGATTATTTTTTTTATTTATTTTTACTTTCACACTTGCTGATTTTTAAATCACACTTCATAAAGCTTTATTACTAAAGGCCTATCTCACAAAACTTACCATATTTTAGAACTCCAAATAAATTATCCATCCATCAAATACATTTATTATTCTACTACCTATCAAAATTTTCACGAAACACAGTGTCCTAATTTGCCATATAAATTACATATAGCTTTAGTCAAACATTGTGGAACAACTTCTTAATGCAATATATCGGTAATTTAACGACCTTCTAAATGTCAAAGCGTTCTCGCAATTTTGTATTAATTTAATATCCGTATTTCATATTGGATACTTACAAAATATTTTAAACATCGTTGTACATTTTAATGAAACAACTATAAGGGATTTAACTCACATATTTCAATTTGATTACTGAAGTTTTGAAAACTATATTTTACTAGCGGTCCGCCCCGGCTTCGCACGGTTCTCTATTAATCGCAATAAAAGCCTATGTGCTTTCTCAGTGTCTAAAGATTGTCTGTGCCAAATTTCATCAAAATCGGTTGAAAGGTTTAAGCGGGAAATCGTAACAGACAGACAGACAGAGTTACTTTCACATTTATAATATTAGTAGGGATTTTTAATGATCAACGTTACCAAACATCAACACATAACACAAGTCCGTTACATTATATATTATGCTGAATATTCGACCACTAGCTATGAAAAATTTGATGCAGACTGTACAGATACTTCTCATCTAGTGGCACTCTATCAATCTATAATGATAGCCCTCGTTACAGTCTTCAATTTCTAATCGGTCAATATCATAACCTTAGAAAATCGTAAGCACCATATCATTTCTAACGTAAGTACCAGCATCCTTTCGCCGCTTCTCACGGTCTGTGGAAAGCAAACCGACTTGTTGGTTATAGGCATGTTTACACAGGAGTAACCGGTGGGCTGATAACGGTTATTGTTTTTCATTATTGGTTATTTATGGACCTTTTAAGTGGGCGTGGTTAAGAGCAATTGTGATTTGAAGCTTAGGTTAATTAAGGTTTTTTTGGTGTCTTTGTTTTTTTGATTGGGTTAAAATACTAGCTGACTCGGTGAACTTTGTACCGCGGTTTGTGAGATTTTCATGAAGAGTGAAAATTTAAGGTTGTGTGTTTTTTTCAATGCCGAATTATAAACAAAATAAAAAAAATGTCCTAACCTTAAAACCCACTCTGAGCTGGACCACCCTTATCATTTAGGGGTATGAAAAATAGATGTTGGCCGATTCTCAGACCCAATTATATTATAAAAATCGGTTCTGCCGTTTCGGAGGAATTTGGCAACAAACGAGAAGTTTATACATCAAACTATGGAGCTAAGGGTTAAGATATTAACGATTTCATATACTTAGCTAAAGCATTCAACTAAAATGATGTTCTTCGGTATAAAAATATTTGAGACGAAGCACGGAAGTGAAAATACAAATACAAGAATCTTGTAAGAAACACAAATAAAAAATGCAGCTATCTACATCCGCGTCGTATTAACTCATTCACAAACTAAACAAAGATAAAAATCCCAATTTTTATTATACAGCCATAAAACTGTTTTACACTAATTCTGTGGGTTAATGCCATATTTGACATTGTTCCACGACTGTCCTAGTTTGGGCCGTAGAGCACAGTCGTTAGCTAGTATTGTTTATTGACAAGACGTGGGAAGTGAATAACCGTTTATAGATATTTATAATATTTAAATAAATTTAAGTTAATCGTTTTGCTCAAAGTTCATAGAACTTCGAGCCTATTCCACAACCAAGTAAAGCTGTAGGCTTTTAGAATAATATCTAGGAGACAAAAGTATCGTCTTAGCTTGAACATATATTATGTTAATTTCTAATGCCTTCGCGGTTATTATACATTGGAATGAAACAACTATAGACGGATTTAACTCGCGTATTTTATTTTATCATAAGATTTTAACATTAAGACTTTAGCAGAAGACTATTGTCAGCTTAGTCGTACTACGATTATGGAACCTGTAAAGGTTCCGAAATGTGAGCCAATAAAATAAAGTAAGCGATTGGAAAGAAACAACTTTAAACGGATTTAACTCGCGTACTTACCTAAATAGGTACTTTATTATATTTCTCAATATTATTAATATTTTTTTAAATGTCGAGTTAAATTGTCTATGGATAGTTATTTCTATTATAATGATATTTTTGTACAAAGACAAGAGTAGAAAAAATCTTAGACCCCCAGTGGGTTAAAAACTAATGGTATTGAACCAAAAATATTGATCGAATTTCGATTGATAGATTGTAGTTAATTTAATATTAGTTATTTCTATATTTATAATTAGGTATTTTTTTTTGTTGGAGTTTCCTTAAAAATTAAATTCATATTAGGTATATCTAGTATACTTGATAAATGGTAGCCAATATTTCTTGTAAGGTGATATTATATCAAAATGGTGTCGGTATTTTTATTAGTTTTATCGGCACCCTAAATCTTCCGGAAAAGGATACGAATATGTAAAATATTTTTTATTACTTTTTTATTATGCTAACTGTTAAATAACCGTTGTTTTAAATCTACCCACGTAATATTTGACTTTATAGCTATTACCTATGTTAAAAAAACTCCCTAAATCAAAATTTAAAATAAAATGTAATATAAATTGGAATGAAACAGTTATAACGGCTTTAAGTCGCGTATTTTTTTTTATCAGCTGACCTTCCGAAAACTTTACAGTTCCGATATTTGTAGCCGAATGAGTTGACACCAGACTACCTTTACCTCAATCGGCAATCGTCAGAAAAAACACGAGTCAAAATTAAATCCATTATAACAATTTCATTCCAATTTGTAATAACTGCGAAGGCTACAAAAATATGAATAAATATAAATCTAGTGTAAGTATATCCTACAGTCATTGCAATAGAGGTGACAATCCCTTGCTCTAGAGATCGCCAAAATGCGTTTCATTTGCGAAGCGCGCACAGCTTTCTACAAATTCCGGCCCAACCTGTCTGTCTGTACCACTTGAACGTATCGAGTAAGGAGTGAGATTGCATCACGAGCAAATTGTGGTGCCATCTTTTTTTAGAAAAAGAGAAAAAAAATACTTACGCCTTTCAGGTGGCAGATTGTGTAAGCGGTTTAACGTAACTGCCAAGAATGTGGATGTATGTGTCATAAAATATTGTTTGTGAAAAAACTTTCTTAGAAATGACTATACTAGGTATTTATGATTTTTTCTTCCAAAACTACAAGTACGTAGATAAAATTTGAGCCGAAAAATTTCAACGTGTTGATGGTAACAAATGAAAAAATATAATTAAAAAGTGTTAGACTGTCGTCAGCTCAGCTACCAAAATGTGGACTGGAAATTTTTCTAAACGTCTCATTAGGTGAATCCAATAAAATACGCCAGTTAAATCCGTTATAACCCGTCATTCCAATGTACCTACCTACAATTGCGACATTACAAAAAATGCCTGTCAAATAACACACATTGTTAATCAATTACTTAAATGGATCAAACTTGTTGGCAGGATCCTGTCAGGTAACAACTAATCAGAAAGATATATTAACTCGTTTAATACCTACAAAGTAAGTACGTATCTCCTAGATAAAGTGCTACTATGCTAATCATTAAGCTTAGATTTCTAGGTTTTATATAATCAGTTAATTAGATCAATTGCGTTAGGTTTAAACCCAATACCTAACTGGTCTAGATAAACGTAGTTATGAAACTGGTTTAACTGAACTTGCTACTAATTCAATAGCTGGTAATGTCGGTTCTTGAGGTTAAGCTCTAGTTCAAGTACTAGGAAATACTGTATTGTTTATAATTATACTGGTCTAGATTTCATAGTGTTAACATTCGTTAAGTAGGTAGGTACCTATATAATCATAGCTAATTGACACTGTCGCTCTTTGCTTTAATAGATTAGTGACGGAACACGAAATGTGTCGCCACGTGGATTTAAACTAAAATTTAAAGAAAAATAATATTTGGAATGAAAAAATGAAAAACTATAACGGATCAAACTCACATGTTTTATTATATTTGCTGACGTTTTGGAAACTACTACTGGCGTAAGACTGTCGGCACCTCAGTCGTGCTACGAATATAGGAACTGTACAATTTCCGAAACGTCAACCAATTAAATAAAACACGTGAGTTAAATCCGTATATTTGTTTTACTCCTATGTTATAACCACAAAGGCATCAGAAATTTCAGAAATCTCTTTCCTCATCAAAATGTAGGCTAAAGTATTTGGGCGTAAACGCCAAAGTCGCCTCTTTAATGTAAGTACACATCGGAAGCCAGTGACTGTATTAGCCCATTACGCCTTATAAATAATACATATCCATTGTTGGCCGCAGAGAAAGTGTCGCGGTGAATTTGATCTTAAATATTAGTGATACCGGATCTTGTTCTACCGATTCGTATTCAATTGACGTACAGAGGCCGCTTTATATTAACGGGAAAAAACATGTAAGTGACATGCGGCTGGCGCTTACGTTAATTTAATTAAATGTATCAGTAAGGACTAGATCAACGGAAAAATTTGGAAGACATTATATCAATGATCTGTATGAGTTCTACTAAATGAGTAAATTACGTAAAATAGTCGTAAATAAAAGACGATTAACCTACCAGTAACCTTTACAAAATAGGTAGCTAAGTAAGGTAAAATTCGGTAACAGGTAATTTAATTACCTTTACGAGCCAATGATTTAGGTACGTAGGTACCTACCTATTCGTTTCATTGCATTGATTCGTCGCAGATCTTTTGTAATGTATCAACTCATTATTTCGAAAAAATAAGTTACAAAATATGTACAGTATACCTATACGTAATGTAAGTATCATTCTGCGGTCCTTGTAAAAACGGGTATAACTGTAATACTGCACTTAAAGAACTTATAACCTTTTTCGTATAACACACGTTCTTTGTCACTAGAACCGAATGACTTGTAAGTAGCTATAGGTACCTATTCTTTTAACAAGATGAATATGATGACCCCAGAACCATTCCAAATAGTTCACCAAAAAGGCCAAGCTTAGTTAAAAGTATCATTTCAAATCAATCATTTACATAATTAACCTCGGTAGTCACACTAATTGACTTAACAATAAAAGCTATCAACATTTAAAAACAAATGCATACACGTTTCATTTAAAACAAATGAAAACAAACCTTGCGGCAGACAAAGCAATTTGTGCAATACTTAATTAAAAACCATTAATATCATTTTCCATTGAAAAGCGTTCAAGGCTTTTCTTTAAAGCCCATCCATTAGTTATGTATTCATAAATTACTATATTTGGCAACGTTTTGCGTTGTGACTGTCCATTTTCTTGCTCGTCTTAGCCACATTACGAGTGTGTCACAATGTTATGACGTTTCTGTGTTTGAATTGGTCACGGGTAATTTTGTGCACTTTATACCTAGTGTTTTTATTATAATAAACTCAGTCAAAGTAGTTTATTGTGTCATCAACGTTTCAACTCGTCGCGTTAGAATTTTAACGCTTAAAAGCTTAAGTAACGTAAACGAACAGTTTTTCAGCATCGTTGTTAAGGAAAAAAATATGACAGTGTAGCTTTTTCGTGCGACAAAAAGTTTCCCTTGTTACCTAAATAGACCAGAAAAATCCGGTACAGTAAATACTACTGTAGCTGTAACAGTAAATACTACTGACGTTTCGAAAACTTTACAGTTCCCATATACGTAGCACGACTGATCTAACGATAGCCTAACGCTAAAGTGAAACGTCAGCTAAAATAAAATACGCGAGTTAAATTCGTTGTATGTACAGTGGCCCGTGTTCGCGGTGTTACACCCTTAGCGCGAAATTCGTTTGAACGTTTCGCGTGGCGTCAGTCGATAACACGGAGTTAAGCTCATAGCAACGAACAAGCAATTTTTTTCTTAAGTGGAACACCCCGAACGCAGTCCACTGTACCTAGTTGTTTTATTCCAATTTGTAATAACCGCGAAGACATCAGAAATGATCAATAGTTACGTAATAGGTAATAGTTAAAAAAGTGGATACTACGTTACTATGGTCTTAGCGTGATATAATCTATATAATATGCTTCCTTAATAAATGGGTTATCTAAAAGTTCTTTTTTAGTAGTTCCTGAGATTAGTGCATTCAAGTAAACAAACAAACTTCAGATTTACATATTATTATTAGAACCTATAAGATATCTCACACAAACGTATCAAAAATACTCCTACCAATAAAAAAACATTTTTGACTTGATAGCGGTGTTTTATAATGTTACCTACAAGTGTAATAACACCCATACTTTTCTTTCGAACAATAGAATTGCTAAGCGTTTGACCTGTCTATTATAAACTGTTTCAAAAGTTATTTAACAAGGTCCATAAAGCCCTAATAATATTACATTTCTAGTAAGAAATATTACACAGTTCTACAAAAAAAAATAACTTGTTCGTTGCCCTGGATTTCCCGGTTATATTTTTTATGTTTTTAAGTGACCAGATTACGAATATACCTATTCATGAAAAGTTCTCAATGTGCGATTTTTACATTTTGATATTTTGAATTATTGGTAATTTAAATAAAATCAGAGTAAACCCTACAAAATCATAGTAGTTTCACGAACTGTGAGCTTACTTAAATAAAACCAAAATCATTTTCATAACAAAGCAACAAAGCCACTGTAGACCAGTGTTACTTACGATAAATGTAAATTGTTCGCTCCTTAATACTTTGGAATTTAATTTGTTACGTCCCCTTGAGTAATGGTATTATGTTTTAAAATAACTTCATTATTTTTACAGTATAATAACATACATTTCCACTTAAAATCTCGTTAAGGAAACAGAAATGAACGTTGAGACACTGATTAACTGCTCACACAAAAAAGGCTAAACAATTATGAGCGTAGAAAGTATTATAAGTAATAAGTAAGTACCTATCTCACATAAAATAGTACCTAAAATAGTACACCTATATTTATATCCTACTTATTTCAGAATATAAAAGTAATTTAAATTATCCTAAAAATACCTAAGTCTAATCTTCTTGCTATGCCATTATTTTTTAGAAGCAAGGGTGTAGCGAGATACGAGCAGGGGGGGTAGAAGTAACCTGTAGGTTTTGATACCCTTGCGACGGTCGACAATTACCTTATATTATATTATTAGTTTGTCTGCCTCTTCCCTCAACAAAATCCTAGCTACGCTCTTGTTTAGAAGCGCTAGTAAATATTGTCGTGTAAAAATATCCCTTGGGTCCTATTTACTTTTATTTTACCTTCTCCCCTACTCGAAATATAGCACTTGCATTAAAACCTATTACGCAACTAGCATGTACAATGGATTGCAATCTAGTCTATACCTAGGTACTAATATTATAAAGCTAAAGAGTTTGTTTGTTTGTTTGTTTGAACGCGCTAATCTCAGGAACTACTGGTTCGAATTGAAAAAATCTTTGTTGGATAGACCATTTATCGAGGAAGGCTTTAGGCTATATAACATCACGCTGCGACCAATAGGAGCGAAGAAACAGTGGAAAATGTGTAAAAAACGGGGAAAATATGAAGCCTATATGAAGAATAGCTATTCCACGCGGACGAAGTCGCGGGCACAGCTAGTTCAGTATAAAATTAAATCGCATAAACTTTTCCTATTCATATCTCACATTAAAATCACAAATGCTCAGCCATTAGCGAATGAATCTCTGATTGATACTCGACAGAATAATTGTTACAATCAAGAGACTTCGCAAACTTACAAATACAGTCAAGAGATGCGTAAAAGTTGAATGCTTCCAACAAATATGTACACGCGATGTCGGCTTGGGATTTTACGATCTGCTTTATTAAGTTTGTTTGCAGTACTTTAATACTTTCGATCATCGTAATTGACTTTCGATCAGTACTGGGGGTCAATTCCGGTTCCTTATGGACATTCTAATAAACTGCGTAATCTTATTAATAAGTGTTGTAAAACAAAACTGTATTATTGTTTATGTAACGTGTTTTGATTTTAGAGAACCTAGTAAGTAAGAAGAAAAGGAGTTCTATATTTTTTTTATTTATAAGTTTATGTATATTATTTTATTTGCTGACATTTCGAAAACTTTACAGTTCCTATATTCGTTGCTCGACTGAACCGACGATAGTCTAATAAATAGGTAACGAATATTATTATGGAAACAGTAAAATAAAAAAAAATACCTGAGTTAAATCCGTTACAATTGTTTCAATCTAATAATCAAAATATTTTTTTTTATCTTTGATCTACGCATTATTTTTTTGACACAGGCAGCACTAAACTCGGATTCACGTTCTCACTGGTTTAACAAAAGAAAAAAACCCAAGTTTCTCCAAAATCATTGACCCGTAGCCCAATTTGAGATGTATCTCTCAATCTAACGTTATCTAACTAAACAGTGTGAACTTAAAATAAAGACGAGTATTCACATGCTGTAACCATGATACTAGTTGAAATAGTTGCCATACGGAAAATAGCATAGAATTAGTATCTAACCCTACATACAGCTGGGCTTACATTCTCGGTGCTGTCAGTGCGTAATTAACTATAGAGCCCATAATTAATATTATTGAAATAAAGTGAAGTAAAATTGTAAACTAAACTTGTGGTTATCTCTATAGTCCCTTCTAAAAAATTATGATGAATACATTTTCTAAAAAAATTGTGATGTGAAAGGAATTATCTCTGTAACAGCTCGTTAGTGAGTACTCCGCTTTACACGTCACAATAAGAGCATCTGTCCAGAACGTCACACGCAACTTTTTGCGTAACGTTAAGTTATTATAGTTACCGGTAAAACAAAAGTTACCTAACCTGTGTACTTAAATGACCTGTGGATTCTTCCTTTTATAATACTAATAGTGGTCACAACCCTAATAGACTAGTGACGTCACATTTAAACGATCTAAAAAAAGTTAGGTAAGTAAGTAATTCAATTTCGTTCAAAATCTGATGGTCTCATCAAATTCCTTCAAATTAAAAAAAAATTGGTTTAAAATTTGATGGTCTCATCAAATTCTGTCTGATTTCATTCAGTAATTATTTCCATCGTTAAGGCCTAAAGACCTAATTTGTAGGAAAAAGGAGATAATTCATTTAAAAGTCGTGTAAGTATATGAGTGACTTCATACTCCGACTCGCACTTGACACTTTCGAGTGGTTAACCACTAGAAAGTGTCAAGTGCGAGTCGGAGTCGCGACCACAACCTTTTTTGAAGGCTGGATCCGCCCCTATTTAATGAAAAATTACATTGAATCTCGCAGTTTTAAAATACGTATACACAAATATTGCTCGTTTAATAGTACATAACATAGAATTAATTAATCATGCATTAAGAAGTCTCATCGTTTAATTAATTCATTAAACGAAAGCGTCTTTCACCTGGTTTAACTAGAAATTAGAGACCAGTTTTTTATCAACAATCCAATTTTATAATAATTTCTGATACCTTCGCGGTTATTATACATTGGAATGAAACAACTATAGACGGATTTAACTCGAGTATTTCATTTTATTTGCTGACGTTTAAACCTTTCCAGATTCGAAATGACAACTATGAACGGATTAATTTGCTGACGTTTCGGATTCTTTACAGTTTCCATAATCGTAGCACGACTGAGCTGACAATAACATCTAATAATTATTGTAGCATAAGACTATTGTCAGCTCATTCGTGCTACGATTATGGAATCTGTAGGCTCCGAAACGTCAATAAAATAAAATAGGGCTAAATCCGTCTATAGTCGCATTCCAAATTTATATAATCTAACGAGAAGTCTCAATCCAGATTGATGTAACGTTTAGAGTGAAGGAAAGTGAATGCAGTATTGCATATCTGTTATTATTTTATCTTATTACGTTGCAACCTGTTCATCTGTGTTGTAACGAGTGACCCCGTTTCGTTTGATGAGCTGAAAGTTTTACAATCAGTTTTATTAGTTTTTATTGGTACGTTGGGGTAAAACCGTTTGTTTGCGCGTTCTGTGTACTTATGTTGTATCTATATAAAAGAAAGTCGTTTTAGTTAAGTACTCTATTTATATAATAATTTCAAAGGGATTTAACTCGCGTATTTTATTTTATCGGCTTACGTTTAAAGATTTATATCTCACTAATTTCTGATGCCTTCGCACAACTATGAACCGATTTTACTCGCGTATTTTATTTTATCATATTTGCTGACGTTTCGGATTCTTTACAGTTTTCATAATTGTAGCACGACTTAGCTTGCATAGTCTAACGCTAAAGTGCTACGGTTATGGAAACTGTAAAGAATCCAAAACGTCAGCAAATAAAATAAAATAAAATATGCGAGTTAAATCCGTTCATAGTTGTTTCATTCCAATACACTAATTACATTTCAAGAATGGCTGACAATTCGGCTGAAAATTGGTGAGAAGATAGCTTAGAACCAGGAAACGGGCATAGGATAGTTACTTTTAAACCGTTAAATTGGGTTATTATTACCCATCACAGATAATTAAACAATTTTGTCATAAAAATGATGAACGCTAAAATACTGCAACCATAAACCATAAAGGTATAGGGTGACCCGTTCAACAATTAACCACATAAAATTCAAACCATCATACTTCGTAATTTTTCATTCCGATATTTTTTTTCTATATCCTGTTCAATAGCCAGGTTCATTAGCTAATTATTGGCATATAATAAATGTTTATTTTCTACACGGTTTTTGTGACAAAAATATTTAAAACAAAAATGGAAATTGGCTAACTGTATCCACACCATCGTACACAATTAACCGGGGGGGTATGCAACAGATAGCCATTGAGTGAAAAGTTAAGTCAAATTGAATCCCTTAATTTAAAAAGTTTATTATTTTGAAATAATGACGAAACGAGTATTTTATCTCTGAGAAAACGGTATTTTGATATAATATTAAAGAAAATATTACCTATAATATAATATTTTAATTATTATTATGCCTAACATCTCATTATCTTTTTTTATAACTTTAACCGAATGTCTCCATTTTTACGCTGTTGTTTCCTGGTACGCTCCATCTAAAATACTCATAAAATTAATAATTTTCCCAAAAAAAATTGTTCGATTGCCCATTTTGGTTAATTGTGGACCAACCCCCACCCAAAGCCGTTACGCCTTCCTCACTTTTAAATGCGCGTCGCTACTCACGTGATACTTACACTAAATAAAGCACGTTTAGTTAGTCTACTCAGCGACGCTACAATAATTCTTGTAATATGAAATGAAAAGATGTTAGGAGAAAAAGAGTTCAAGTTTTTTTTGTAACTTTTTCCATCAAAAAACACAAATGTCTTACTACCACGAAGGATGCCGACGCAAGCCTACTGCAAACTGGGGAGCAGGGAGTTGGGTACCCGTTGCATCATAACCGCGCGGTGGCACTAAATGGTGACGTCACGTTTATGAAATATAGCCGTGGCTAACTGTGTACGAGTGGTTAACTGTTGAACGTCCGACCCTACGTTAGTCTATACGAAACGTGACAGGTTATCACGAATTCCATAGACAATTTGGATACTTTCTGACATGCGTTGTTACATCATAAATGTTTACCCCATGACCGTAAATGGGTAATTATGGGTACGGTGCAGTTGATTTGACAGGTGTTAGCGAGAGAACAAATTACACGCAATTAAAGTATAACGTTTTTTGTCTGTGGTATTTAAGTTTGATGAGATGAGAGTTGGATTCCGAGTTTTTTTCTAATTTGGATTCTTGGTTTTATCGTAAACCTTATGATGTAGTACCTACTTCTAATCTTGAAGTCTTTATTATTCACTACCAATATTATTCCAACTTTAAAACATAAATATTAGCTAGCTAGTTAGTTACCTTAAGTAGGTAAATCATTATTATTTAACTACATCCTGCCTAAATCCACTAAAAACATTACTGTCCTTTTTGGGGCAGTTGGGTAACAAAATATACTCTATGTATGTGTTAATGTGAAAGCTTCATACCAAAGTTCATCAAAATCTGTTCATCCGTTCTCGAGTTATAAACGGTACAACTAACCCAACTTCTTGTTTATAAATATAGATATTATTATGAAATGTATAGATACAATAAAATTATAAAATTACCTCATCAAACATAGGAAGTTTATAACAAGCCTTAAACAACCAGAATTAGTGGACAAAACCGTTCCGTTACCGTTTGCTCCCACGCCGTACATTGCATGCTAACGTACAAATTGTATGGTGTCATACAAACAATGCAATCGCGCCGTGGACGCGGTCCTTTACTCAAACAGATAATTTACTTGGCACTTATGTTTGATGCTTTCGTGCCGTCATGTTGGTAGACATGTTTTTTATTTTTTTTTAAATATTAAAGAAATAAACGGAATGATCACGAAATGTGACGTGGCCAGTTTTCATTAGCCTATGTCAATTAAATAGATACCTACTTACATTTTTAGTTTCGACCTACGCAAAAGCAGAAGAGTTTCTCGATGCGACGGGTGCATTTCTACAATCGTTAACGGTTGCAGAACTTAAGAGGATTGTGAACCTGTTAATTTTCATACAAAAGGCGATAACGTTTTACACCCAGTAAATATAGTTAGATTTTTATAATTTTTGGATATGTCGCAGATATAATGAGAAACTACGTCTGTACGTTTTGATTTTTAAGAAATATTGCTTACGCTAAAATTTATTAACATCTAAAAATCTATATATAGATCTAAATATCCGAATAAACTTACTGGGACCGTAAACAGTCTATAATAACGATCGGGCAACCGTACAAAACGAATTTTAATATTTATTTTGTAAATTTCTATTGATAGTGGTAATTTTATTAGATCTCTGTTTTTTAACCCCCGACGAAAAAACGATGCGGTGTTTAAGTTTGTCTCTCTCTATATGTGGGTTGTGTGTGTCTGTCTGTCTGTGGCATCGTAGCTCGATGATCTCACTATGAATGCATATTATAATGTGACATAAAGCTATGTAATTATAATCCCTACTAATATTATAAATGCGAAAGTAACTCTGTCTGTCTGTCTGTCTGTTACGCTTTCACGGTAAAACTACTGGACCGATTTAAATGAAATTTGGTACAAAGAATGTCTGGAGCCTGAGAAAGAACATAGGATACTTTTTAACCGACTGCAAAAAAGGACCAGTTCCACGCGGACGAAGTCGCGGGCAGAAGCTAGTGAGAAATAAATGAATCTTATATTCTACTCTAATCTATTATTCGAATGAAAACTGACTACATGACGTGTCGTTCGCGTATGTCAATTCCATAACTTTTTTCATTTGTTTTGTTTGGTTGGTATCGATTGTCACTTGTCAAAGGGCCATGATCTTGACTCATGGGCACACGACATGTCTACACAAACTGTCAACCAGACAAACAATGGCCTTTCTTAAGACAAACCTCAGAGATAAACACGCGTTCCGGATGTCACTCGCTTGTCAATCGATTATCGAGTGTCTCGTAGAAATTGTCAGGTAAAAAAATATGGAATGATCGATGTGGTTTTATAGGTTTTTTGTTTGATTGATGTTTGAGTTATGGTAAAAAACTCGGAATTTGTATATGTAGGTGGGTATAGGTATATGGAAAAAGAAATACAATAATTAAAATAGTAAAAAACAAAACGCACTGTTTTTTTTAATGATCTGTGTCTCATCGACTCTATTATGTCTAATATAAAAAGTTGTATTAGTTAGGTACACCATTTGTAACTCAAGAACGGATGAACAGATTTTGATGAAATTTGGTATGGACCTGCCTGACTTAACACATCACTTTGATTTCTAATTAAAAAAGGGTAAGTATTGTTAATAAAGAAAGTGCGCTCACATTGTCAAACTTACAACAGTCAAGTGTCAAGTAAGACTTAATACAATGCTACTACAAATAGGTAACAAGATAAAAAACATCTTATCGTTACTAACACATAAGCGTTAAGTTCCATTTTCCCTTAACCACATGCCCTTAGGGCTCTTAGCACTACATAACAATGACAGCCCGACATTATTATAAACAGTGACGGTGTCAGTTCACACAGCGACTGTCAATTGTTATGTCGAGCTGTCAACGAGTTGTAATTTACGATAATTGAATGCATTGAAATATGGTTTCAGTAGCCGTTTCAACACTGACATGTGTTTGCAATTGGATTGGGTAACCTTTTTTACAGGTTATGTCAATTGGATTTTTTATGTCTTGTTAACTGTAATAGGTACAAAAAAAAATATATTTGATTAATCGCAGGCTAACTTTAGCTTTAACTGCAAAAACCGTACTATAGGCGAGCTTCTAGATGGGATGATTTAAATGTTATTAACCCACGGGGGTTAAACTTGTATTTTACTGGAGTAATAACCAGCTGGTAGTTGTCTCGAACGCCAAATTTCAGTCCCAAATGAACCTGAGCACAGTGTAGCGCCGACTAGAGCGCAAGTTCGTCGTTGGGAGGAGGGGTAAAAAGGTTAAGAATCACTGCTGTAGACCAAGAAGCCATCAATGTATATATATATATAAGAAGATAATCGCAGGCTTCGCCCGGGTCCTTTGATTTAAAGCCTTTTTAACCTGGGGGTAATTAACCCCACGAGGTATAACTTGTATTTTACGGGGGTAACAGTGTAGCACCGAATAGCGCGCTAGTTCGTCGTGGGGAGGAGGGGTAAAAAGGTTAAGAATCACTGCTGCAGACCTAAGTACTAAATATTACAATGAGAATATCATCTAGCTATGACCAGACAGATCTAGGTCTCAATTACGCCTATACGAAATATATTACGACTGCAAATGTAACTATTATGTTAGCTATCACCAAAAAAAGTATAATCATATACAATTACAAGTCATTTATTACCGTTCAGTACATGCTATTGACCTGTCTTTCTCGTGATAGTGACAAAAAAAGATGCCGGAGGCCCCAACAATAAACACTTTATCTCGTGAGAAAAAAACTACAATACATGTTACCACACGATAGCTCACTTTTCATTTCACCGAAACCGTGACATTCTTATTCCCATGGCGTAGAGTTCACAATTGCGCAACGCTCGGACGAATAAAGATGGTACATTAATTTCTCCCCGGCGGATGTTATGCAAATCTCGCTTTAAAGTGACGTCTTATTTTCGATAATATACGTAACCAATTTTTAGTTTTTGCATTATTTTACCGTTAAAAAACTTTACCGATTTTAATTGTTGATAAAAAACTTTCAACTTGTAATAGGTAGTTTCAAACCCGTTATGTGTTTTTGACTGTATTTTTCCGATTAAGTCGGTATGTATCGTGAGAATCTCGCCTATCCTGGTCTCTATTTCACCTACGCGACAATTGTCTGTGACAGGTGACAATTATGTTTACACTACAAACTCGTCAAGAATCTACGCCGGTTGGCTCCATATTGTCTAAATACAAGTACGCTTGTATATCAAATTGTTACTATGACATGTCAATGAAAATTGTAGCATTAATGAAGTTAAGCATGTTTTTCTATCGTTGTCAGAAGTCTTTCTAAGTTTTCTCCCACGAAAAAAAATTTACCTAATAAATGGGTTACTAAAACCCGCTTAAAAGTTCTCAACGGGTTTTCGAACCCTGATAGGTAGCTACGTAAAGACCCAAGTGATTATTTGGGAATCAGTTACCCTGGTACTTCGTATAACTTATAATGTCCAATTTTTGCCGTTTTTAGGGTTTTTAGTACCCGGTTCATTGTAGTAGCAGTTAGAGCTTATAGGTTCGGAATTATTTTATGCCAACAATATTCAACACAAAAGCATAATATCTGTAAGCATCATTGGCGTCATTATGATTGTAAACATTTTCCTAAGTCATTTGTCATTGTGTATTGTATGCAAAGTATAATAAGAGTGAAATGATAGT
The DNA here is from genome assembly GCA_038024825.1 of Polylopha cassiicola. NCBI lineage: Eukaryota > Metazoa > Arthropoda > Insecta > Lepidoptera > Tortricidae > Polylopha > Polylopha cassiicola. Next base: position 1,594,567 of record CP149060.1, on the reverse strand, counting down.
TTTTACTCACTAGTCGGCTCGATTATCAAGAGAAATTTCTATCTAGACAATTCCTAGATTTTAATCGTAAAGTATCTTAGATGTGGGAGTAAAAAATAATTAGTTAGGCTTTATGTTCACTTTACTTTGTACACGAAAATATATGACAAAAAATTTTCTACTTTGGTTCTTTTGTAAACCCCCTAAGTCTTTTGTAAGTCCCCTAAACTTAAACCAAAGGTTTAAGTTTAGGGGACGGGTGCTCAAAGCGGGCACCTTAAGGGAAAGTTGAAAAATTTATGGTTTGTAACTTAGTAATATTATTAATTTCTTTACGACCAGGTGCATTATTTAATACTCTTCGATATCCGTATGTCCGTTTCCTCAAAAAAATAAGAACAAAATAATTATAAGCAATTTATGAAACCTCTAAGTTTGCTCGCTTTGCCCTGGGGGGTGGCCTATAGCAGGCACGCGCTAAGGGTAAAACGGACATAGGCTATTATAAACCAAAATGGGATAGCCATAGTTAAAAAAACAATATATATCGATTAAATTATCTATTTTAATCTCTCAGCAGTATTGTGAATTCAAAACAACGATAGTGTTCGGCAGGCTTAGTCTTAATTTTTATTTTCTTTGGGTTAGGTTTAGTTTTCTTGTTTTTTTGGGTTATTAATAGTCAGCTCTTCGTTTTTATTTGTTTTAACAGCTTCAATCTAAAGAAAAAACAGCCAGTAAGTATTTTTTTTGTAAGTAGGTAAGTAATACTTACAAAAAAAATACATTGACTGTTTTTCATAGATCGGGCAGTGCCCGCATTGCCCTGACCACTTTGCCTTTCTTGACATTTAAAATATGCCAGCTAATCAAAATTATAAATGTTACCAAACATGGAGGTTAAAGCAACAGTTTTGCGACCTGATAAGTAAGTAACAACTAACATGCTTTGATATTAGTATTGCAAGCTTAAAAAGTGAGAGAACACACGAAACATATGTTAAATATTTTACAAAAAGCAGCTAAAACCATTTTTTTGGCGTAGCTTATAACAGCGTGCTCGCAGATGAGAAGGACAAATGACGCGAGTTGCGCGAGCGGCGCGGAATACTGTCGTAATTAACGAACATGTTCTTATTTAAAACGGCAATATTACGAGCAGTGCCCGCTTTGGGAACGGTGCCCGCTTTGAGCACCCGTCCTACATCTATAGGTAATTTACGAAGTAGGTAATATCTCATTTCATATAGGTAACCTACCTATATAATAATTTTATTTTCAGAAGTACTTAAGTACTTTTTACCTAAAATTATATATTTTTTTAAATGTAATTTACAAACGTAGGTAGGTACCTATTTATTTTGACATTTCTGAACTCGTATTTAAATGAAAGTAATAATACTTATAAGTTATATCACATTACACATTGAATTTAATCACTAGCCTCCAAAAACTGCAAGCAACTTTTACTTTTAAACTCTTGGAAGGTTGTCTGTCAGATTCAACATGAGAAATATTTCAATTGACAACAATACTCAAATTCAATTGACGCCAACAAAACAATTGAATGTTTGTCTCATTGAAATTGATGTGACATACAGACAATTCCTGCATAATCTGTAACACCTACTGGTGTTTTTTACAATAGTGAAATGTCTATTTGGAAATTGATCTACGTGGGTTTTGATAAATAATAGAGTTATTGTTCTAGTTCATTTTTTATATTGATAAATTAAGTTTAATTTCTATTAGGTACCTACCTATATACCTATACATATAGTGTAAGAGAGATCGTTGAATTACATGTTCATCATAATATTTTGTGAATTTTAGGTTGTAGGTAGGTACCTGTAAAGAAACCTATACTTTGTGGATACAATAATATTAATTCATTATTTACCACTTGACTACAAGTGCCTGCGAATAAGAATAATTCTTAGTCGCGGACAGAAGTCAGTGTTAAGTATATCTATACTAATGTATACTAATCTATACTTCAATACATAGTATAAAACAAAGTCGCTTTCGCTGTATGTCCGTATGTATGCTTAGATCTTTAAAACTACGCAACGGATTTTGATGCGGTTTTTTTTAATAGATAGAGTGATTCTTAAGGAAGGTTTATAGCACCCGTGCGAAGCCGGGGCGGGTCACTAGTAATATTATAAAGCTGAAGAGTTTGTTTGTTTGAACGCGCTAATCTCAGGAACTACTGGTTCGATCTCATAAAATATTTTTTTGTTGGATAGACCATTTATCGAGGAAGGCTTTAGGCTATATAACATCACGCTGCGACCAATAGGAGCGAAGAAACAGTGGAAAATGTGTAAAAAAATGGAGAAAATATGAAGCCTTATGAAGAAGTGACAGTTAGAAGACTTTGACACATCTTTGACGAAACAATCGGACGGGCAGGACGACGTCTGCCGGGGCCGCTAGTATTATTATAAAAGACTTAATATTATCATCGCAATCATCAATGTAGTGTCGAAAATAAAATAAATAAATATACATATCTTTATACAATTCACACCAATTGATCTAGTCCCAAACTAAGCAAAGCTTGTACTATGGTTACTAGACAACGAATAAACTCATAAATATATATAAGACATCTAAGACTCAGGTACAGATGCCAGTGCTCATCATACTGACATCTGCCCCTTGCAGGATTCGAATCTCCTCAACAAATTCCTAGCTATGCCACCTATAATATTTTAACAATGTGGTCGGGGTGCGCGTGCGACGGAATACGGTCTACTTTTATTCTTTATGGAATGTTGACCGACTGGTTCCACAAAATTTCCTTACAACTGGCCCAAGGCAACGGCTATTCACGATCGAGTTTTGAAAACTTTTACTCGATTGTAATAAAATAAATTATTAACGTTTTCATAATTGTAACTGGTTATACAGATAAAATTATGATTGCTGCATAATCGTTGTTATCGTAATAAGTTTTGTCTATGGTTCAGTAAGTGTTTACTTATCTGTGGACTATAATTTGACCTGAATGTAAAAAGCATAGTTTGACCTGTTGATTTTGGTACTAGGTACATATAAAAAAAAGAGTTATTCTTGGTCCCTTTCCAGTCACTTTCAAATAGGTTAAATTCGAACAAATCTTCACTGTGACATTTGATGCCTTCGCGGTTATTATACATTAAGCCAATAAAAATAAAATACGCGAGTTAAATCCGTTAAAGTTGTTTCATTCCAAAATTCTTATATCGTTTATTAACGCACTGGTTTGAAACTTTCATAGTCTCTAAAAAAACTTACCTAGGTAAATTTTAATGACAAAACCAACTTACCGCATTGATTGAAATTAAAATGCACGTAAGTACTTATTTAATAATTAAACCCCATTTTTTTTTATTTATACATAATTGCTACCTCCTATCGCTTGCGCTAGACGTCTGTTAGTCCCAAAGTAAACATTATCTCACACTTAGTGCGTTTTGCTAACACTTTCTCCTCAAACACACCTGTTATCGACACCCAGTTATTACGTACAGATCGTTTACCACTAATACGATTAACAGATTATAGGATTTCGGGGATTTTACGCGTGTAAACACTGTTTATTTGACTAATCTGTAGGTACAGTACATACTTTAAAATTCTTAAAATTGTTATATTATTATTATACCGTACATTAGTTTACTGTTATTATAATGCAAAAATGCCTATCTATTCTTAATTGCTGAACATTTCCTAATTCAAAATTCAAATTAATTTGGATAAGTGAGTAGTTGCCAACCTACAAAATGTAGCTATAATGTTTCCAGACTAATTAAATATGTCAAATTCGAAAAAAGAAAATTATTTGTAAGTAGATCTTTGATGGTCTGTTGTCCTTGCGGTCATTGTTATGAAGCTGCAGGTTGCGGGTTCGAATTCTACACCATTCTGTTTTCTTATAATTTGTATTTCAGTTCGCTTAAAAATTAATATAGTAAGGAAACTTGAAATTTACTATACGCAACAGTAACACTAATCAAATAATTTATAATATAACATACTACACAATAAACATACCTACTTTACTTACTAGAAACTAGATCAAATTCTTTAAAATAAAATTTTACTGAAGTAAAAAATCGTGAAGCTGGAAGTTACCGTGAAATCGATTCTACGATACTGAATACCAATGTCAAGGTCCACACTACGATAAATCTTTTTATTTTGTCTACGGTTTCGAAACGTCAACAGAAAGAGATAGACCTATACGAATGATAACTTCGTCTCTTTCACTAGAATTATATTCGATGACTTTGTACGAGCATCTTGGTTCTCGTAAGTAAGGAAAGACTACGCTACGTGACAAGGTTATAAACCTCTTGTTTTCTTTTAGATAGTATCATTCCGATCGTTTTTTGGTTATAAATACTGCTGCCTACTTAAGTTTTTTTTATCAATGCTTTTTTTTAAAAAAGTGTAAGATTTGTATTTATTAAAAAACTATTTCATTTCACTTATTTTTTACTACTTTTACTATTCATGGTAATAATATTATTGTTTGGACTAATGTGTGATGGCAAATCATGTACCCGGAGTGACAAATATGTTTTTGTATTTATCGATATAAAGTACTCAATTATCATTTCATAGACAAAAATATCAGAAATGGTTTTTATAACGCTATCTCGTACCTATATTGATTACTTACATCTTAGTTTCTACTTTAAATCACTGTTGGTAATTTTACTTTTGCCTATTCAAAAAATTAAATTTTCTTTTCTGTTTGTTTCAGGCCACAGCCCTGGCTGTGCTCAGCTTAATTCAAGCAAAGAACTCCACAACGAAATCGAAACCGAAACGACAACTTGAAAGCATACGCACACCTCAGAATCTCCAGTACTCTCTAGTACTTCCTCATTCAAGAGTATCCCAATTCAGATCGCTGACTAGCAGTCGAAGAATTTCCAATGCTGCTCCTAGAAGTGGAAAGCTTCCACCGTACGCCGTTCAGATGGAACCTGTCGTGCAGTACTCTCAAAAAGACCCTCTGTATGATCCCAACCTTGAAAACTTGGACGATATTAACCGGAATGAAATCTACGCTCAACCGAAAATCTTGAACGTACACGATCAGTCGTCTGAAAACTATGGACCGCCTTTCGGATCTTTACCGACCGCGCCTCTGTACAGTCATGAACAGCATCCTCATTATTACGAAGCCCCGGAACCAATAATTGAAATCATTATTAAAGAATCAAATGAAACGCTACCTGCGCCACCGCCGCAACCTATAATTAAAAAGAAGAAGGAGCCTGTCCAGGTGTTCTACGTTAAATACAGTAAAGATCCTCACTCTAAAGATAAAGTTGTATATGAAAAACCAATCCCGGCCATCACTCCACCTACTAACCATGAAGACGAACACGAGCATCATGAAGAATATGTTACGGTGACACCCGAGCCGTATTACAACATTCCTCAGGAGACTACAACGCTAAGAGCTATTATTAAACCGGAATCTGAGCTGTACCACAGTGACAGCAGTGTAAAAGTAACATTTGGAAACGAGGGACGACATTACAGTGATAGGCGTGAAGGCAACTCTCATACAGAAGATCACGAAGAGACCGCTCCTAGGCCAGCCATCGCTCATCCCCACCAACAACCGAACCATCCTCCATTGGACCGCTCAGCAACACCAAAACCAGAATTCCATGTATCTCCAGTGAGGTTTGCTAACCACCCATCTCCAACTCAGCAGACTTATCGTCCCACTCAACATGCTCAAAGTCGAATTCAGTTCCAGCAACCTTATATACCGAACGAACAACAGCTTCCTCGGCAGGGACCGTCAGTTTCTCCTTTCCGAACGCAAACTCTTGTTCCTCGTCCAAATTCATTTGGCCCTTCACCATCGCCTAGTCCTCATATTCCTTTCTCTAACGGACCTCCTGGTCCCGTAAACCATTTTGGTAACAATGGTCAAAATGTACCTGGTCCTATTGGATCTACTTTCCCCACTGCTTTCCCAAGGCCCAATAACCCACCCTCTTTCCATTCTCGCCAAAATGGTCCTCCATCGTTTGCTCCTCGGCCTCATTTCAACGGGCCTCCTAGAAACGCATTCCATTCTGGCCCACAGAGACCTTTCCACCAACCTCAAAATCAACCGTTCTTTGACGAACCGAAATACCTACAAGAAAATTACCATACCATTACGACTGAGCAAGTAGACTCTCCTAAAGATCAAGCAACTAGGCAGTCAAGCTTTAACTTTATACCTAAACCTAGTCCAAGCCCTACACCTGCTCACTTCCAGGAACACCTTAATCGTCCCCAACACATTCCGTTGAATCAGCAAGTACCCCAACAAAGGCCACATCAACAGTTCCTTGATAATAAACCGTCTTTCCCAGCTACTCCGAGTCGAACACCGTTTTTCAATCTCAAACCTTCTCCTCCACACATTGAAGATAACCGTCCACCTTTCCAACAGCAATACCAGCCTCAGCAAAATCAAGCTCAGCAACCACAATTTGGTTTCCATCAAGGTCCCCAGCCACAACCCCGGCCGACACCTCAACCTTCAAACCAACAAAGTATTCGCAACCAACATTCTTTCCCAGGTCCCCTAGCCAACCCATCACCCCTTATTCCACACAACCAGTTTCTACCTCAGCCGTCATCTCCTCCTCTATTCAACTTCCATGCACAGCCATCCCCGGCTCCCGAACAGCTGCCACAGTTCCATCAACAAATTTCTCCTTCTGAACGTCCACATTTCGGCCAATCTCACGGTCCCTCTGAAAGGCCTTTCGTTGCCCAACAAAATCATTTCCATGACCAGTCAAATCTTCAACATCAACAAAATATTGGTCAGTTCGTTCCAAACGGTGGGGAACTAGTCGCCGCTATCCCTAAGTACGAACAACATATTACTGTTAGTGGACCAACTGCTCAAACAGATTACAGTGGACTTAGTCAGGGAAGTCAGCCAACACCAGCAGCTAGTAACACCGAACAGCAATATCGTGAGCAACATCAAAGACAACAGCAACTCCAACAACAGCAGCAACAACACCATCATCAACAACAAATTCAACAGCAACAACAGCAGCAACAACAACAACTGCAACAACAACAGTTACAACAGCAACAATATGAACATCAAAAGCAGCAAGAGCAGCAGCAGCAACAACAACAACAGCAACAGCAATTAGATGACGAACAGGAACAAGTAAGACTACAGTTAGCCCAAAATGTTCAAAAGCAACAGGAAGAAATTCAACGCCTGCAATCTCAACTACTTTTAGCCCAGCAACAGCAGCCACAACAACACCAGTATCAACAAAATAAACAGTATGAACAAGATTATAACCAACAAAGAAATAATTTTAATCAACAACAATTTGAATCCTCGACACCTAGATACCAATATTCTCAAGAAAGAGCCAGACAGCCTTCGTATGTTTCAAGCACTGCGTCTCCTCCTTACTATCAATCTACCTCGAGAACTGTTGAAATTAAACCTACTACCCAAAAATACGTGTCTTCTACTTTGAACTCGATTAACACGACCCCCGAGGCGAAGAAGGAAGAGAAAAAGAAAAAGCCTACCGTTGAACTTCCTGATGAAGTTCCGGATGACCTTCGCCAACAGTTGCTTTCTTCGGGTATTCTAGATAATGCTGATATCAGCATATTAGACTACGACAAAGTAGGAGAAACACCTCTTGAATCTTTGCCTCCAGATCAACTAGCAAACTTCTTTAGTGCCGGAGGCGGCCAACAAATTGCTGCCAGCGAAAACCAGCCTATCGTGGTGAAACCTAATGGAGACTTTATTCAATCAAGAATCGATGAGGAAGAAGAGGATGACCAAGAAATTGCTGCATCTGAAAATGTCCCTAGTTACGTAGCACCACCTACGAAACCAAACCAAGCCGTTGAAATGAAAGTTGTTCATTTTGACCCAAATACTGACAAAGGACAAAATATTGCCAAGGAATATGTTAAGGAGAATGCTACTCAGTTGGACCCCGTTGCTTTGAACGATAAGAAATACAACAGATATTTGCCTTTGAAAGTAAGTGGCAATCAGTTTCCCTTGCCGGATATTCTAAAGGGCAGAAAAGTAACATCAGTGGTTGTGTTAGCGCCGGTTGAAACAGAAGCTCTCAATGGCGTACATTCAAGATCTGAACGTGCTGTCACTAATGCCTTGAAAGGCATTAAGTTTGTAGCTGGAGAAAGCTTGCAAGATTTGCTTAAACGCCCTACTAAAGAGAACTTCGAAAGATGGCTGGAAACTGAGAAGAAAACCGCATCTGATCTTCAGTCTGTTATTCTATTAGTGCTTGGGTAAGTCTTTACTTAAAAATTAAACTAAATTTCTACAAAAAAATCCGTAAAAGTAATATTACCTAATTATAGGTTATTATTTTCAATTTGCTTTGAACTTTTGAAAATGTTTTTATTTAACCTCACAAAAATTACAAAGCTCATTACAAAATGCTTGCGTTCTTTCGTTTAATTAGTTCGAGACATTTCCAATAATTCCTTATTTTCATTTCCAGGAATGACCAGATGTCAGCTGACAGAGAAATCTTCATGTACGACATATCATCAGGGAACGTCAACAAACTCAACGGAGAACTATCTAACGCATTCGTAGAAGCGGCAGAAAACAACTCTCTCAGTAAAGACATCGAAAAACTAGCTATAGAAGGAGAAGGTACTCCCGAAAACTTTGACAAAGACTCTGAAGATGAAGAGATCGCTGAGGGATCAGATAACGTGCCATTATTAGTAGACTTGTCAGGTCTGAGCTTGGACCAAGAGAGCAACAATCAAGTATCAATATCATCTGGATACAGTAAAACGAAACTTGGACGATCGTTAAGAAGACAATAACGATAAAAGCGCCGAGAGGCGTGCGACCTTGTAAATAGTATAGGATAGTATTACTAAATTAAAACAACGTGATTTCACGTATTTAGTCCATATTTTTTTACGAAAGCGATGATCGGGTTGTACAGAATATAGTACTGAAAACGACGAACTTTATTTTCTCGATTCTCCTTTACAATGATGAAAGTGGTGAAATAAAATGATATAATAACAAATAAAATTGTATTTTGTTATTTCCAGTTGTTTGATTATTAACCTGAACCTAAACAATCCCATAAATAGACAATCAAAGGCTAATTCAAAATAGACCGTATCATTTATATAATAAGTAGTTTTTAACCGTTTAATTATATAAAAATCATGATAAAATAATAATTATTTATAATAAAGTATAAATAAATGAAATAGCCAAAATGTAATATTTTACAGTCTTTAATTTATATTTATTTGAGACTGTGTTATCTACCTACATAGTAGCGACATCTAGGCTCATTGAAAAGCCTTAAACATTATTTATACGTATTCCATTGAGTTTGTCATAAAAAAAAGACTACCTATCAAACCTTTATTATAAATTTTAATACAGACGTCACGTACCTACAGTTTAAAAATAAATAAGAATAAGTGATGATTGTCACTGATATTTCAATGGTAATCGATTCTAACAATCGATTCAACTAAAACTAATAGGTCTGTATCCAAACAAACCTTAAATACCGCCGGCTCGTCGATGGCAACACTGCTGATCTGCCAACGAAATGTCAAACGTATGGATTATTTATGGTGGTCGGTCTGAGCCGCAGTGTAAAATTTGCTGTTTTTAACTTTTTCATGACTTTCGGGACAGTTTTTGGCTTAAAATAATCATGATGGAAGGTTCTTTAAGTAAATGGACAAATGTGATGAAGGGTTGGCAGTACCGGTGGTTCGTGCTGGATGAAAATGCTGGTCTTCTCTCTTACTATACGGTAAGTGACGTTTCACTACATCCTCTGCCGCCTATCGCGGCTAATTATTTCGATGAATATGACTAAAAGTAACAATTTCAATATAGTTTATCTCCAGCACACACCTCTATAAATCTTTTACAACTATTAATTCCTAATTTCCGTACATTGAAGCTTAGATTAGTTACGAAAACTTTTTTATTTATTATTTTTTCTCCTACATTCGAACCATTTGGCTATCATTAGTTTGTATAACTTTGACATTTGTTTACTTAGGTGAAAAATTATACGCCACAATTAGTATTAAATAATTGTGCTATAATAGTCGGTCCTATAGTTTTTTGAAACTACAATAATCAATTACTTCACCTAACTTTGTTAACTATGTGAAAAACATATAAAACAAGTATGAGAAACAATTCAATGAATCAATAATCTTCTGCAAATATGCAGTTTCTTATCATAGCAAAAAGTATTTATAACTTCAAAACTCCTTCAAATGTATGTTGATTTAATTGTAATGGTAAACAGAAACATATTTCACTTTTAGCAGAATAACAATGTTTGTTTATAATTTGGTATTATGTATTGTATGTAATCTATCATTGTAATAGTAAAAAAGAAATCAAAACAAACACATTCTTATGTACTTATGTCTGTATGTTACGGCACTCCTCCTAAACAGTTAAACCAATTTTGATGTTTTTCTAATGAGTTTGATTAAATGGTTTGAAACCAGTTGGAGATGCTACCAAAAAAGAAAAGAGGGAGAAATGTATTGGATTAATTATATTAAAAAAACACAAACAAATATAAATATTTACTCAATCACAAATCAGCACAAACCTACTTTGATTTTGGTTTGGTACCGTTGACTTCAGTTTTGTCTTTACATGCATAGTTCTTCATGAAGAACTTATAAAACATGTAGTAAACAAATATAACATTCGGGAAGTATATAATAGGTATGCCCATTGGTGCCGGGCAACTCGGCAGGAATACTTGACCACTGTATATTAACATTAATGTGAATTGTATCTGTAACAAATAAAATAGCAGAATCATTAAAAGTTCAAATATATACTCAGAGGCACCATTAACCGCCATTTCATTATCTGAATTTTCTTATAATTTCTTCTGAAATTTGTTATTTCAACTTGATTATTCAATAAAGTATGTGTTTATGTTAACAAAATGAGTAAAATGGGTATGAACACTTAACAGTTTTAATTGTGAAAAATGATATACACTTTTTAGTGTTTTCATTTCGTTTTCGTAAAATGTATGTGGGCTGTTAATTGTGCCTCTGAGTGTATATATAAAAATTAATTGTGAAATGTGTTAGTAAGCGCATAACTTAACAACACCTGGACCAATTTGGCCGATTCTTTTTTAAATGATCATTGAAGATACACTACTAGGAATCTGTAAGAATGTATAATATGAATGTAGGATGTAAAGATGGATGTCTGGATGTATGGTTGTTACTCTATCATGTAACAATTGCTTAATAGATTTTGATGTAACTTTACAATAATCTAGCTTATAGTTACTTCAGAATTACATATAGGCTGTATTTTATAACAATATGGTGTCACAGGCAGGATATACTTAATATAAATTATCATTAATTAAATAGAAGAAGTTACATTTTGTCAATGATCTTACCATTAAGAAAATAGTCACTGCCTACCCCTATAGGATGGATACTTGACCTTATTAATTAACTTACCATTTGCATAATAGTGAGCCACTTCTTGTACTTATTAAGTAAGGCTTTCACTCCAGGGCTTCCTTCCGACGACAGTAGGTAGTAACTGTACATTATCACATGAACAGAGTTGTTGATCATCGGAGAGAATGATGTTATGCCTCCTGAAAGAATGGATTTTAAATGTCACTACAAATTATAATATTTATATCAAGACCATTATTATAATATAATAGTAGTAGATAAAATTGAGACCCCCAGTGGGATTCGAACCTACGCCCTTGCCTTTACTAGCGGCAGCGTACTGTACTTTACACCATAGGCTGCCGCTAGTGAAGGCATGGGCGTGGGTTCGAATCCTACTGAGGGTATACATTTTTTCTACTCTTGTCTTGGTACAAATATAATTTTAAACTAATGGTATAAAAAATATTGATAGATCGTAGTTAACGTCACTATACATATACATAACTGTTATCGAACAGGGTTGCCGTCCGTCCGGGTTTCCCCAGATTTTTCCTAGTTTACAGGACGTCCGGAGAGCGTCCATTGGCGTCCGGGTTTTTTAAATGTTACTCAAATATCCCACGGGTTCGATATAGGTACATGAGTACATTGAGTACCCATTACAAGGTACATACATAACGGAAATTCATAATCGGTTGAGCGGTAGGTCCAATTTTTGTTGTCATTCAAAAACTGTTCGTGATGTCGTATCGCAAAAAATATTGATACATCATGTGAAAATAAAGTTCCAAATTTAAAAGGAAATAAGATAATAATAACACCAAATTACCTCCTACATAGATATGTATGTTTATGACAAACGTAGATAAAAGCAGACGATTATTTACTATCGGTCAATCAAAAATGCACCATAGATTAGATGATAATATGTTTAGGAAAACACGTATAATTAGGTAATTACTTTATTGAGCTCAGGAGCAGTACACCGTGTTAATCTAACAAAGGAATGTCAACCTACCCACTTAATTCACTTTTTTATAAAACAAGAAAGTAAACAAGTACCCTACAAATACATATATGACATACCTTTCCCCTAAGTAAATATAATATATAATAATAACAATGATCACACATGGTAATGAATATATATATATATCTGTTTCAATCAACTTAACAAAATACACATCTTAATTATTGCCTACAAAGTGTCTTTAATTAATTATTCCTATCAGGACGGTCATAAGGAAGTTTGACATGAGCTTTGGTCTTATTAACTATCTTTCCAGTGGATGAATTAGATTCAGGAGAAGGTATTCCTAACATCTCAGCCCATCGGTCACTACTAGGTATTTCAATGATAGTTTCAGCTTCTAAAATCTCGGCATCACTGTTAGTGTCCATGATTGGATTGTCCGGATTCGGTATTTCTGTTATTTGTGTTTGCTCTTCTGTAACTCCTATCTCTTCTTCACCCTCATTCGAGCTTGGATCAGTTGTTTTAATCAATTGATCGATATGGCGGTTAACAACTGACCCGTTGGATGTTTCTACATTATAGCTAGATGGACCACCTTTAGTAATTACAGTTCCTGGCAACCATCTTGGACCCGCAGCGTAATTTCTATACATTACCTTCTGGCCAATGTTAGTCTCTCTGCGTTTAATACGCGCATTTTGATCCACTTGTATTTCAATTTTTTTGTTAATTATATTTTCTGGGTGTATAACGTCTAACAAAGTACGCAAACGACGATTCATCAAAAGCTCCCCTGGACTTTTATTTGTTGACGTGCAAGGTGTTGCTCGTAATCCTAACAGTAAATTAGGGATTCGTATATCCCAAGATAAATCGTCCATTTTGCGTAATTTATCTTTAACAGTTTGCACCATGCGTTCAGCCAAACCATTTGTAGCTGGGTGATAAGGAGCAGTTTTCACATGTTTAATACCATTAGCCTTTAAAAACTTATCCATCTCCCCCGACACAAACGATGTTCCGTTGTCCGAAACGATCGTCTCGCATAAACCATGAGTAGCAAATACAATCCTTAAGTATTTTATAACAGTTGTAGAAGTCATATTATTAACCATAAATACCTCTGGCCATCTAGAGTAAGAGTCAACAATGATTAAGAAATTTTTGCCCTGAAATGGACCCGCGAAGTCGACATGTAATCGAGACCAAGGACGCGTAGGCGTAATCCATTTATGACTAGTTTTAGGAGGCATATGGCGATTCTCTAAGCATTTCGTACAGCCCCCTACCAACCTTTCGATATCAGAGCTCAGTTGTGGCCACCAAACATAGCTCCTAGCGAGTGCTTTAGTTTGTACAATGCCATTGTGGGTACTATGTAGTACACGCAAAGTAGCTTCACGTAGAGAATTCGGAATTACCACTCGACATCCTAGCAGTACGCAATCAGATTGAAGCGATAACTCCGAGCGATGTAACCAATAAACACGAAAATCATTGTCTGTAACTTTGGCTGGCCAACCCCGCTGTATGTAATACATTACTTGCGACAAAATCTTGTCTTTGACAGTTTCCTTGGCAATTTGCTCGGCGTCAAAAGGCAATTCTTGAGGATTTTCTGCCATTAGCAAGATTTCGCCAAGTTCCTGTTCAGGCTGGTCTGGCACCGGTTGTGGCCAACGACTTAATCCATCGGCATTACCGATCTGTGATCCCGGTTTATATATTATCTCATAGCTATGCGACGTCAATGCTATAGCTATTCTTGTTAGACGAGGTGACAGCATATTCGGCATGGGCTTTTTAGGATCAAAAATCCCCAGCAACGGCTTGTGATCAGTCACAATAGTGAAAGATCTTCCAACTAAGTAATTATGAAATTTTTGTATGCCGAACATGATCGACGCCGCTTCTTTATCCAGTTGAGAATATCGACGTTCATGAGTGTGGAGAGTTCTCGAACTCATGGCTATCGACCGTTCTAGGCCGTCTTCCATTATATGTGACAATACTGCACCTACGCCGTATTCTGAGCTATCGCAGGTGAGCATCAGTGGTTTATTTAAATCATAATGAACCAGTGTCAAGTCGAATGATAACAAACGCTTAGCTTTATCGAAGGAGTTTTGCTCCTTCTCGGTCCAGTGCCACGTCTGACCCTTGTCGAGGAGTCGGTGCAAAGGTTCCAGTGTGGTGGCCTTGTGCGGTATGAATCGTTCATAAAAGTTATACAATCCAAGAAAAGCTTGTAATTCCGGAACATTCTTTGGTTCCGGAGTGTTCATGATCGCCTCCACCTTGCTGGGAGCCGGATGGATGCCCTCGGAGTCGATAACGTAACCGAGAAATTCCACCGTCTCCTTAGCCAATCTGCACTTACTTTTATTAAGTCGAAGTCCCGCTTTTTCTATTCGAGATAAAACTATATCCAAACGTTGACGCATCTCAGTCAGAGTATGCCCCGAAATTAAAATGTCATCGATTAGAACCGCTACCCCCTGTATTCCCGCGAGCAGAGCGGTCATTAATCGCTGGAATATACCGAGACACGCCTTAACCCCGAAAGCTAATCGGTGTACCGTATATAAACCCTTACAAGTATTCAGAGTGAGCAGTTTGGATGTGTCATCGTCCACCGTAACTTGTGTGTAGGCTCTGTCTAAATCGAGCGTCGAAAAATATTTACCGCCCGCTATTGTAGCGAAAACCTCATTAGCGGTAGGCATCGGATAGGTATCAGACTCGGTAGCTTGATTTACGGTACTGCGGTAATCCCCGCACAAACGAATATCTCCTGATTTTTTAACAATCGGTACGATAGGCGTCGCCCATTCCGAGAAAGACACCGAACGTAAAACACCTTCTTCAACTAACCTGTCGATTTCCTTCTCAACGCGGTCTCTAATAGCATCAGGTACCGGGCGAGCCTTAACGTACTTAGGTGTGGCTCCCGCTTTTAAGTGTATCGAAACGGGACGTCCGCGGTAAGTACCTAATCCTTCTCTGAATACTTCGCTATGTTTGACGACAATCTTATTAACCTCCACGCGATCGGAATCGGCTACAAAGTCAATTCGAAAATTTAAATTAAGCGGGGCGAACCAGTCTCGTCCCAGTAAATTGGGACCGTCGCCTTTAGCTACAAAAATATCTAAGTCACACTTAATGTCCTTATACTGCACACGAAGCGTCGTCTGTCCCAATAGCGCGACCTGCGCGTCCGTCCACGTGCGCAGCGTCAGCGGCGGCGGGCGCAGCGGCAGCGCTGGCGTCGTAGCGGCGGCCGCGGCGGCGGGTGCTGCGCCGGGCGTGCGGCGACCGCGGCGCGGGGCACGCAGGGCGCACGGGGCACGCGGCGGCTGCAGCGCGCGCCACGTGCGCTCGTTGAGTAACGAGTAGCTGGCGCCGGAGTCCACCTGCATGGTGTGCGGTGCGCCGTTGAGCGCGAGTGTGATCGTGTAAGGCGGCACGCGGCTCGGCGCGCCGGTGTGGTACACGCCGCCGATGTAGTCGTTTCGATCCTCCTCCTCTTCCTCGGTGTAGTTCGTGTTCCGGTTGTAGTTCTTCTTTTTAGTGATACAGACTTTTTCCAGGTGACCCTTCTTTTTACAAAATCGGCAGACGGCATTTAGAAAACGGCATTCGCCGCCGTGGCGATCCCCACAGCGGTAGCATAGACGCGAGGTGCCCCTCGTCTGCACGGCGTTGATATCCATCGGCTCGGGCGGCGGCGGCGGCGGTGGCGGGTGCGACACGGGGCCAGGCGCCCCCTCGAGCGGCGCGGACGGCCGGGACGGCTCGCCTGTGCGGCCGCCGGCTTGTATCAAACGAACGTCCTTCCCGGCACTCTCGGCCGACAACATCGCGTCTACTACGTCTACGTAATTTAAAGAGTCCTTCTTGAGTAACTCGTAGCGCAGTCTCTGATCGCACATCCCGCAGACTAGTCTATCGCGTAACATACGTTCCAACTTATCACCGAAATTACAACCGGCACATATTTTCCTTAACTCGGCGATATAATCGGATGCCTTTTCGTCGAGTCGTTGATCGCGTCTGTAAAATTTATACGACATCGATATCTCGTTCGGTTTTGGACTATAGTGTTTGGTTAGTACGCTATCGATTTCACTAAATGTCACTTCACTGGTTTTTTTCGGCGTAATTAAAGCTAAACATGTATCGTACACTTGCGATCCACAAACAGTAAAGAAATTAGCCTTCTTGTCGGAATCGGTTGTGATACCGTTCGCTTCGAAGCAATAGTTCAACCGTTCTAAGTAATTGTCCCAATTGTCCGTTTGAGCATTAAACTCATGAAATTTCACTGACTTCTTCGACATTTTAACTTAATTTGTCCACTTCTTCACTCGTCGCCACTAATATGTTTAGGAAAACACGTATAATTAGGTAATTACTTTATTGAGCTCAGGAGCAGTACACCGTGTTAATCTAACAAAGGAATGTCAACCTACCCACTTAATTCACTTTTTTATAAAACAAGAAAGTAAACAAGTACCCTACAAATACATATATGACAGATGAGATATATTTTACATGACGATTCATGCGAAGATATATTCATTCATGATTCATTAATTAAAATTAGGTGATTGTGAGATAATGAAACAGTTGAAAGAGACAAAAGGTTGTTTACGGAGCTCTAGCTGTCTCTTTCCGTGACGTTATTTCATTAGCAAGATCATTAGGTAGCAGTACTTGATAAGATTACGTATGTACCTACTAAATGACATGGAAATATGCCTTTTTACCTCCCAGCCCTGCAGTTATGTAAGTAATTCAAATTGGCACTTTATACAATCTCAAACGTTGTTAGCTATTTTAGTACGTACTTAAAAAATCGGAATACGTTCATCCGATTTAGGCTTTAACAAGCGCTTCTGAATTTTAATGCTACGTGGAAAACGCCGCTAAATCCGTTTAAAGTTGTTTCAGTCCAATGTATAATAACCGCAAAGGCATCAGAAATTATTAAAGCTATAGCATTTTAAGTATACATTATATTGCTAATTTATACATTAGCGGCCAAACAATATATCACTATTTTGTAATAAATAGTAAATTGACAAGATTAAGGGGTGGTTATCAATGCTTATCTAAGACAGTTGTCTAATGCTTTCACTGACAGATAATGGACTGTAGAGTTAGACTTACTGCATTTATAATTGTCTGACCCAACCGCGGTTTATTTAAGATTGACCTTTCGACAAATGGCAAATGTCGTCTGGTTTGGTATATAAATATGGTATCTTATTTACTGAATAAACATTTAGGAATAGTGAATGTACCTACTTACTTATATGTATTATTAAAAAGTGTACATATTCATCTATCTATAGGTACTAATATAATAAACAGGAAAGGTTTGTTTGTTTGGATTTACAGATTCCATAACCGTAGCACGACTGAGCTGACAATAGTCTTATGCCAAAGTCGTTGCATTCCGATGTATAATAACCGCGAAGGCGTCAGAAATTATTAAGAATCAGTTTATTCAGTAGACACTAAGTGATTAAATATTAACAATATCTAGTTTTGTAAGTACAATTCATGTCGACTGAAAAGGTTAGGTATTAGGTAGGTCCAAAGCGTTGTTTCAATATTGCTACGTTAAATTATTCACCCACAGCTCTTAATAGCTTCAACCCGGTCTGGTTTAATCGGTAAAAGGCCGTGAAAGGTTTAATAACCGTATTTAATTATTTGCATTCATTTCCTCTATATTTAGCCCGTGGAATATGGCTTCTGTTTATATGTATAACCGCTACAATTTTTATACTTTTGATGCTCCGTTGCTATGTTTCAGAATGGGTTCGATTTAATTATAGTAGGTCTGTATGATGTGATTTCTGATACCTTCGCGGTTATTACACACCAGAATGAAAAAAATGAAACGGATTTAACTCGCGTGGTAGCGTTAGACTATCGTCAGCTCAGTCGTGCTAGGAATATGGGAGCTGTAAAGTTTTCGAATCGTCAGCAAAATACGCGATTTAGATCCATAAGAACTTTTTCATTCCAATCTATAAAATGAAATTTATAATTTATATATAGTAACTAAAACTCGGCTGGCTCTACACAACAGGGGGCGTAGACAAGGTGCCAACGTTCAACGTTAACGTTAAACGAAACGTCCAAAATGTATGGGATATGACATCTGCGAACGTTTGTGACGTACGTGACAGTCGTTCGCGAAAGTCAAATCCCATACATTTTGGTGTTAACGTTCAGCGTTAACGTTGAACGTTGACACCTTGTCTAGGCCCCCTGATGTGTTTTAGGTATATAATATAAAAGGTATTGTTAGCTACATGTGAAATTAGCGATAAAAAAACTAAAGTAAAAGTAAAGCGTACCTATTAAAATTAATTATTGCATAGTATAGCGAATGTAGGCCTACCTAAATTATATATTTTTTTTTTAAATTACCTAATAAAGGTATGTTTTATTAATATATATTATCCTATCATATAAAAGATGAAGCTGATTTAATGACTGACATCAACGCAGGGCCTAAATTATAAGGATTAGAAACTTGAAATTTTACACAGAAGAGCAGAATAAAAGAGGGTTTTTGAAAATTTACTCCTTAAGGGGAAAAATGGGAGGAGGGGGGGCTAATCATACGCAGGAAAAGTCAAGTACAGAAGCTAGTGTTAGTTAGTTAATTTTACAACTTTTTAGCTAGAATATTAACTCCCTCCTCCCTTTGATATATACTCGCGCAAAAGGCTAGATCGTACAGACCAGTAATTAAACGGCATGCCATATCAATTAGTATTTAGAAATCCTTTTAATTAACCCTACTGCCACCGGTGCCGTGATTCTTCTAGTTTCCACACTAGGCGTGCAATTAAAAAGCTCCTTTGTCCAACTACTTGACGGTGTTGAAACTTTTTTTTCCCAAGATGAATGGATTTATTTTTAGTACGTTTCCCCCGACACAGCCAGTGGAGTTTCGCGGAAGGTCACGTAAAGAGGTCGAACGCTGAAAAGGTTGAACGCGATGGCGGAAAAATTGGCGAATTTTGCCTACTCTCGGCCATGTTTGTTTAAGGGAATGTTTGTTACGCTTGTCGCATGTGTCTAATTATCCTAACTAATATTATAAATGCGAAAGTAACTCTTGTCTGACTCACGACTAGTTTTAACTACTGAACCGTTTTAAATGAAGTCTAGAGCCTGAGAAAGGACTAGCTACTTTTAATTGCGCAAAAAGGGCGATGTTAATAGGGGGATGAAATGTGTGAAATTCCATGCAGATTCGACTCATCTTATATCTTTTTTATCAAAGTTTTTTTACCTTAAACGGGGTCAACCCTTTAAGGTTAATTTCCTGTTAAAAACTATCCTAAGCCCCGGGACCTATACATACCAAATTTCATCTAAGTAAATCGAGAGAGTTATTTTCATCAGAGACATTTAATAGGTAATATTCCTTATGATTTCTTAAGCCGATTTCAATTACATTACAGAACGAATTACATTTCAAACGCATCAACGTATTAAAGAATCAATGAGAATACTAATGGAAATAATTTATTAGATTGCTCATATCCGAATCGAATTAACTTATTATAATCGGACTCACTAAATTAGGTACCCAATTTCAAGATGGCCTTAGTTCACGCCTGAATTGTAATGGTTTAAATTATGATACTCTTATTAGCATGAGATTAGATACTCAGTAGGCACCGTGCGTAATGTTAATAATTAATGATTATTATAGCACTGGTAATGAAACGAACATGTTACAAGGCGCATAAAAGTACTACATCATATATAGGATTATACATCTGATTTGACAGATTCTATATTACCTATAATTGAGAGCTGTAAACTCAGACAGTGAGAGAATATATAAATTACTAGCTTCTGCCCGCAACTTCGTCCGCGTGGAACTCCTCCTTTTTTGCAGTCGGTTAAAAAGTAGCCTATGTCCTTTCTCAGGCTCCAGACTTTCTTTGTACCAAATTTCATTTAAATCGGTCCAGTAGTTTTAGCGTGAAAGCGTAACAGACAGACAGACAGACAGACAGACAGAGTTACTATCGCATTTATAATATTAGTAAGGAAAGTAAGGAATATTAGTAAGGATTAGTAAGGATTTAATGGAATGGATTATTAGGTGAATCATCGTATGGAAGTAACCTAACCTTTCTTTGGAATGAAACAACTACAACGGATTTAACACGCGTTTTTTTTTATTTTATTTGCAGACGTTTCGAAAACTTTACAGTTCCCATATTTGTAGCAGGACTGAGCTGACGATAGTCCAACTCTAAAGACTATAATATTATATACTATTCTCATCAGCTCAGTTTTAGAAACGTCAGCAGATAAAATAACATACGCGGATTAAATCCGTTATATTTGGAATAAAACATCTATGAACGGATTTAACTCGCGTATTTTTATTTTATTTGCTGACGTTTCGGAATCTTTATAGTTTCCGTAATAGTAGCACGACTGAGCCGAATCTGTTAATAGTTGTTTCATTCAATGTGTAATAACCGCGAGGCATCAGAAATTATTCCGTTATGGTTGTTTCATTGCAATTTATAATCGTGAAGGTATCAGAAATTAATATTATAGTCACCTGTTTTGTTTAAGCAATTGTAATTTCGCCTGTGGTTTTAGTATTGAATTTTGCAACAAATAAATTAAATGTTGAATAAATTGCGATGCATTTTGGTTTGATGTGAACAAATCGGTTGGAAATAATGCATGTTGCCAAGAAAAACCACTGAACGGTATTGATGGAAGCGGGTTTTTTAAATTTATTGTGCCCCAAACGGGGACAAAATAAATAATGCTTTGTGTAAAAATGTTGTGGCTCTGATTAAAACAATTCCACGACGTATTTGCGGAAAAAATGTTTTTGCTTTTAATAAGCAGCATTATTAGGTAGATACATCTTTCATGCTTCATGTTGAAAAATTTCAATGTTCGTTAATAAACTTTTTTTGACATGTCTCATTACGTTTTAGACTTAGTGTTTAGGTATCGTCAGCTCAGTCGGCTGCGTACCTATATGGGAATGTTCAGTTAATGCTAAATGTTAGAATAGTTGTTGTACCAGACCAGAGTACAAAAATCGAGACCCCAGTGGGACTTGAACCCACATCTATGCCTTAACCATGTTCACCACGGCCGTCACTGGTTGAGTCGACGAAATTTTCTACAACTTTATTCTGTCCTTTCTTGTTTACAAGCGAAAAGTCGCTTCAGCGTCAACTGTGTTTAGTACTTTTGCTTTGGTATTAAACCACATACTTATATGTATAGTAATATTATAAAGAGGAAAGGTTTGTTTGTTTGGATTGAATAGTCTCCAGATCGGCTGGGCCGATTTCAAAATTCTTTCACTGTTGGGAAGCTACAGTATTCCCGAGTGACATAGGCTATAATATAAAGATGATCCGTGCGAAGCCGGGGCGGACACCTAGTATATATATATATATATATATATAGATCGAATTTATTTGTAGTAAATATTCATTACAAGTGTTAAGGACCCAATTAGTAAGGATTTACTTATATGTCAAGTAGGTATACAGTTATAATTTGCGTAATGTTCCTAGGTTGTATTCACGGCTCATTTACGATTCTGTCTGAGCGATATTTCTCTAATGGCTTCCCTGTGGTCAGGTAATAAAAGCAAGTATTCTATTCCGGTGCGTGTTGATGTTTTCACCGTTTTTATTAATATTACATTTTTGTTTATTTTATATTTCCCCGAGAATCAATTACGTAATTTTGTAACTTGGGATTTTTCCGGCGTCGAAAGCCGACAGACATATTTTAATTGTAGGATGAAGAATATCTGCATGTAGGTTAAGATTTTACGTAGTTTGGGAAACCATATTTGTCTCAAGTCTTTATTTAGGTGGTTACGTTCTTTATGCACAATATTTGAACATATAAACATACTAGCGGTTCGCCCCGGCTTGGCCGGGAACCCCTATTTTTTTTTTTTTTTTTTTTTCAAAATACTATATAGCCTATGTCACTCAGTATGAACGCAGCTTCCCAACACTGAAAGAATTTTTAAAATAGGTCCAGCCGTTTAGGAGCCTGTTCAATGCAAACAAACAAACAAACCTTTCCTCTTTATTATATTTGTATAATTAGTATAATGCATCATGTTCCTAATCGTAGACAGGCCGTTGTATAATGGCGACATATTTATATGTTTTCAAGAATTATATCCACAATACTGAGTTCATGATAACGCCCTATTTGACTTTTATATCACAAATATGTCGCGTGTTGAACTATTTAGGCGTCTCTTAAAACAGTTGAAATTAGTGATGTAATGGAAAATCGAAATTTTCTATCGATATTACAATTTTGGATCAGAAACTTTTAAATCGGATGTACCATCGTAGAGTCGAACAATATGCAGTGAGTATGCAAGTATTAAAGATTTGCCTTTAGGGTTTTTTAAACTTTGATACGGAACTTATTAAGCCAATTGACATTCACATTTTTTTTTTTGAACTGTACACTGAAGCGATTCCAGCTAATGGGTCTTGCAAAACCGGATGGGTAGCGAGCTTCCAGAAATGAGGCCTTCAAACCTACACATTTTTGACATTTATTAAAAAAAATAATACAATTACGAGTCATCTTAATACATCTTTTTTCTTTCGGTTTTGAAACTCCATATTTGGTAACATAATAAAGTCCGGTGTCGATAAATACGTCACATCCCTGGTTGAAATAGCCGGACTGGTTGTCACGCGATTCGTGGATAAGGTTGACACATTACAACGTAATCGTAAGCTTTGGCTAAACTGTTTATTAAGTGCAATAATTGATTGATTGTTAAAGACCAGCTTAGAAGAGGTTAATGACATGTTACAATATTTATTTAAGAATAAGAAGTTTATTCAGAACATACCTAGTTCATATTCTGAGTGCAATGCATGTCGACTAAAAAGGTTTAAGCTCAGCATGTTGCGATCGGGGGGAGGCAGGGTCAAACGTTTGTTTTCAGTTCGAACTAAAATTTGACTGACTTACCAATGAAGATCGAACGAAACCTTAAAAAGCGACAACAGAAATACGTCATCTGTGATAGTTCAATTGGCTAACTATCGCGGTTCCTAAAATACAGCCTGGTGACAGAGGGACGGAAAGAAAGACAGCGGAGTATGAGTAAGTAATAAAATGAACAGAGGTCCTAAACCAAATTATTTAGTAATTTTTCTGATGCCTTCGCGGTTATTACACATTGGAATGAAACAACTATTAACGGATTTGCACAATATCAGTCGTGCTACGATTATGGAAACTGTAAAGAATCCGAAACGTCAGCAAATAAAATAAAATAAAAATACGCGAGTTAAATCCGTTAATAGTTGTTTCATTCCAACAAATTTTTTAGGTTACTACCTATAAAATGGTAATCGAGTAATGATAATCAAATTGGGAGTTTATATCTAAATGGGTAATCATTATTAAGTCTAATTTGAGCAGGTACATTAATTTCTTGATTGCCCTCATAAAAAACCTATGCCACCTGGTTACAATATGACACCACTGGAAAGTCGTAAACTTAACTACTTATGTCAGGAAAAATCCAAGAAAATTGCTCTTTAAGGCAGTATTACGATTTCATTTGAATCTTATTATCCTATTAATAAGAATGTATGGATGTCTGTTTGTTCCTATTTTTTTTTCAAAAATGTACTGACTGGATTTGAAACTCTACAATAATACCTATAGCTTATAGTTTAGAATGACATATATTATTATGCTACATTTTATAAAGGTATTGTGTAAAATACTCATCGAGCGCAGACGAAGTCGCGGGAGGAAACTAGTCTTTAGTAGTTAGACCTGAGGGTGGTGGGTGTCCCCCTCCCTCCTTAGTCACTAGAACGCGTCATGTTGGTCAACGTTTACACGAATTGACAGCTCGATTAAGTTTTATCAATGGAATGTCAAAGCCAGATAACGTTGAGGTAATTTAGTGCTAGTTCGATGTTATTAACTATGTCCAGGCCCTGTCAATGTCGGCGACAAATGAGAATTCTAAATGCAATGCGAGTATGAAGCCAACCGAAGTAAAGTCTTGTCGAGTTTGTGTAAAGATAATTTTTACTTGTTACCGACAATTTTCTCGTAGTATAGATGCCAACGTAACGGAAAATCAATTCTAAAGATGTTTGTTAATTTTCCTAAACCAAATTAAAAAAATTAGAGACCCCAGTGGGAATTGAACCCTTAAATTCTCTACACGATCATCGTCTCAAAATCTGTCAGATTTCTGATCTTACTTTACCTCTCATTAGCTATTTGAGATACCTATGTTACATCAATCTTAATAACACCTGTTTTCATGGAAACTGGGAAAATTTCGAAACATAAAAGTCTATTTAATTATGATCTAATCTTTTATTATTTCACGTATTTATATTGTATTAGAAATGATAAAATTTCTGTCTTATTTTGAAGATTTTTGTCGTCTTTACCCTGCAATATTCCCAACAGCAATCCCAGCGTTCTCAACTCATATCTCATAACATATATTACAGTGACCCGCAGATCTAAACTACGATAAGACCAGCGTTTGTTTAATAGGAAAACTTCCGTTCCAGTAAGTCACGGGTTCACTGTTTACTAAAGGTCCGACTGCAAAACAAATGTTTGCACTAGAAAGGCATTTGATAGCGGTTATACATTTTGCACTGTTTCTGTGCCTTATATTACGAGCAGTGACTAGCTGGTTTATCCGCGTGAACTATTCAAAAGGTTTTAGGTTTATAAAACTCAAAGTGCTTTTTCATAAAGGTATTGGTACACTTTCTGAAATGGAGTAGGTACATCCTCATATGGTAGGTATCTGAGAAGGTAAAGGTTTAGGAGAATTATTCTTTTTGAGATTATGCACTTACGTCGAATGTGCCCCAAATGGGCAAGTCTAGCGCACATTTCGAAAGAATGGGTTCATTTCCAAAATCTCTAAACCAAAAAATCTTTGTCCAACAGCGAACGTATTTCGGTTGACAAAATGATGATGCCTTGTAAATATTCTAATAGCTATAGTTACCTCCAACATACTTGACGGCTGACCAAATCATCACCAGGGTCGCACAGTGATGATATATATGCAGGAACGAAGCTTGTCCATCCTTCTTTCTCATCAAGAAGAAAACCGTTTCGAAGAGTTCCAAAAGTTTTAGAACTATCGTCCACCAGAGGAATCTGAGCATCCTCAATGGTTCAGGGTCCAAGGAATAGTCTGGCAACACGCAGCCGAAGTGGTAGGTGGTTGTCCACCCTGACGTCATTATCTGAAAAAAACAACGATATTGCAAAAAAGATACACAGAAGAACTAATCCTATGAAAGATTTCGTCAGGTCTGAGAAAACACATGTTTATGGATTATGGATGGTTTATTAGCAAACTCTCTAAGAACAGAATCTCGGTTCAAATGCTATCAACAGATCGATGGATTTCTTTGAGTGATCTAAATTGGTGTTTCGATTTTTTCTTTATATTATCGATACTTAATTTATGTTGATTTTTATTAATTATCTACATTGTTTTACTCTTTTTAGTCCCCGTGGCTCATCCTATGGGCAGTCAATGTAAACCAACTAGACTAGACTGGCTTCCTATGAGGTCACCTGGCCCGGATTATGTTTTATGTACCTTTTTTTTCTATTCAGTATGTCAATTCTCAAAGCTGTCTATTTGACACCGCCTATATAATGTAACATAGTTAAATATGATAAAAGGGTTTTAAGTAGTAACATATAAGATAATTTAACTATCGGTCGATGTCATCATTATTCTAAAAGTACAGTGCTTGTGCGAATGTCAGGACTGGCTGTTATCTTGCAATGACTTAAGTATTTAAACATAAATACAAAACTATTATAGAAAACGGCATAAATTTATATATGAGTCGTTCTTCTTTTTTACCCACAATAGCCTGGTCTTCGTCTTATAGTAGCATAGCCGTATACAACAATAGCTTAAAGCATCTCATTAGGGTACTGATATAAAATTCACGGTTTTATAATGTTCGAATCGGTCATATTTTTTATCTATTAAGATAATGCAATCATACACTTGCTCGAACCATATTTTTTTTATTCGTTGTTTGTAGAATGCCGTGACAGAAATATGGTCTCCACTGATAAAGTCCACTCTGTCACATTATTTAAAATTTGAAACACATAGTAATCAATAGTTCAATAAACCAAAAACAGGAAAACGTTGGTTTATTGTAGGTAAAAAAGAACTACCCATATACCTACATGAATATGAGACGAATAAATTGAACATCCTCCCAAATTTCAATAGAACACGGCTACTTATATGCACGTTATACACACTTTAAAAATATCTCATTCAAGCCTCCAAAGAAATCGTAGTGAACTCGAGTACCTACTCCAAATGCTTTGTAAGAATTTCTTTTGACACACATGTTACAAAGACACGACAGGAACACACCCTCGTCTTGACTTAGGAAGTAAATTGAAGCTTTACATCTCAAGAACACCTTAAGTTAGTTTGCTATAGATCTATTTAAGTACCTATTTTTTGCAATACTATTGATATAGACTTGGTTAGGAGCTTATGATTTGGACATGAAAGAAATAAATTATGATCGTTTTAAAAATACAAAAAATGCTTTTGAGAAAAGAGACGTAGTGCCCGGCTATTTTTGGCTCATCTTGACCAAGACATTTATTGCTGTCCAGACCGAAAATATGTCATACTTCCTTATCTACTTAAGTACCTATCTTATATATTTGCGTCGCAATTTAGATTTGTCTACAAAAAAAGATTTCATTTTCTCTTAACGTTACCAGAAAGTTGATTATTATAGTCGTTAAGAGTAAAACGATTTTTACCGTATTTGAAGCAAGTCTGTTGATCGCGTTTTAATGCAAAATTTGCTAGATACGCTTTTGATTTCATTCGACCGTTCTCCCCTGCCTCTTAATTAATTCCTTGCCAAACTTAAAAGGCTCTCTCACTGCATTTAACCGGATCCACTCGCCTGTAAAATCCATTTATTTGTTTGATGTCGAAGGTTCCCTTTTTGGTTAATGGATTTGGCCTAGAATTTTCAGATTTCCGACTTCACTCTCGCCCTCGTTCCGTTTTATTGCTGTCTGTATTATTCATTCTTTTTTTAGTTTAGTACAAAATACATCATCATGGAATATGTAGACGTATGAACTTAGCAAATAAATTAAAGGACTTAGGACAAATCACATCACTATTTATTTTAATCTCAATTTAGGTATCTTCTTCTTCTGACCTTCATAAGAGCGTGTAAAAGCCTAAATTAAATAAATATATTTTTGATTTTGATTTGAAGTTAGTACAGTAGTTAGCTAGCCTGCATCAGTCATTATTTTATAATCAGAATACTTTCACATCAACACAAACAAACCAAGGTATTATTATGCAATTAATATTTATGTCAAGCATTTTGGTTTCAACAGGCACATTTTATATTATCTTAGAGTGCGATCAACATTTGTAGAAAATGTTTTTAAATGAAATTGTGGTTACAATGTCCGTGTCGGTTACGCATTCAATGATTCACCTTATCGTAATTTCACTTGTATGGATGTCGAATTAGTCATTCCTATTATTTTGGTTTATGGACTCGTGCGCAATGAAACGTAGAAGTCATAACACCGGTGAAATCTATCAATTCTTTTACAGAGAAATTTTGCGATAATTTTAATTAGAGTCTGCCTAATTGGTGTAATTGTAAACTAGTGGTACTGAAAATGACACATATTACTTGCTGATCCGGTCAATTCCGCGATTTTTGAGAACTTTTATTAAAACACTAGCTTCTGCCTGCGACTTCGTCCGCGTAGAATAGTTATTTTCCCCGTTTTTTACACATTTTGCACTATTTCTTCGCTCCTATTGGTCGCAGTGTGATGTTATATAGCCTTCCTCGATAAATGGTCTATCCAACAATAAAAGAATTTTTCAAATCGAACCAGTAGTTCCTGAGATTAGCGCGTTCAAACAAACAAATAAACAAACAAACAAACTCTTCAGCTTTATAATATTATATATAGTATAGTATAGATAGGGATTGATGGTAGAAGACTGAAAATTTAGGGTTATGTAGGTATTTTTCAATGTCAAATAAAAAAAAACTGAGGTTGACGACCCTTAACATTTAGGGGTATGAAAAATAGATGTTAGCCTATTCTCAGACCTACCTGATAACGCCTGATATGCACATAAATTTTCATAAGAATCGGTCCAATTGTTTCGGAGGAGTTTGGCAACAAATGCCGCGACACGAGAACTTTATATTAGACGATAGAAACGAAATGTCATTGACGTTGCCTTCTAAAAGCGTTTGTAATTTAGAAGTAGGTACGTGTATATAGGTCACAGTGATTTCGACACCAGAATGACTTCCAATAGCCAGTCAGCAGTTTCCTTGATACATGTCTTGAAATTGACTGGATATACCTTTTTCCTGCGACAGTAATTTATTTCTCCGATTTTTTATCAGCTATCTATTGCACGAGCCTAAAATTCTTCTACCGAGCAACTATGGTCATTTGTTACATGGGAAGATTACATCTCTGGATGTTTATGCGAGTCAGCTGAAACCATTGTTTAAGCTGTTGTGACCTTTATTGTCAGTCCTTAGGAGTCTGGTCAGCAAAGCCATCGCAGCAATCTGGTTTTAGTTGACTCGCATAAAGCTTATTGTCTTTTCTCGTAAGTGAATCATACCTTTCGAGCTTGAGACATGATCTTAGTTTGAAACCTGATTCTTGACATCCGGATGCTGTTTTGAGGTCGCTTATTATGTGAGTGTGACCAATAGGATTTGGTGTAGTTTTGATACGAGTAATTTGGTACATTGTAATCTGACTAATGCCTTCCTTGGATCGTGGTGGTGATTATAATTTTCTTCGGTTTTTGTGTCTGATTCTGCTGTAACTTTATTGGTTTTAGTTATTTTGTAAAGTAATTTATGAGGCTGTTACCCTAGATTATCATATACGACAATTTCAGTATGAGCTTCGTTCTGTTGAAAAATAAATGAATACAAGTAGTAAGAGCATATAATTGTGTGTTTCGAAATAATTAAAGTTTCAGGTTATTTATTTATAACAAACTAGCGGTCCCGGCAGACGTCGTCCTGCCCGTCCGATTGTCTCGTCAAAGATCTGTCAAAGTCTTCTGTCACTTACCGTCAACCACTTTGTATATGGGGTATAGAAAGATGTTGATTGTACACTTTTTCAAGATGTTTTGTAAATTTTCTCTACTTACAAACCTTCCCTGGACTTCCACGAATAATTCAAGACCAAAATTAGCCAAATCGGTTCGTGCGTTCTGGAGTTATAGCGTCAGGGAGGAAAACCCGACTTATTTTTATATAATTTATATATTGGTTGTAACGTTTACAAATACTTGTTTGAATGCTATGAAGCTTCCAATATTGTTACTGACATGATATTTATTATAGTCTAGATTCTAGGAACTTTAACAAAGCTTGTTTATCTGTTGGCTATTGTCTGGTTTACGCGGATGATCTGAATAGACACAATAGTTAGCGATGGTTGTATTCAAGAGAGCGTTTTATCTAGATTGAAGTCGAGTTAAATCCATGATAATATTGGAATGAAACAACTGTTAAAGGATTTAACTCGCGTATTTTTATTTTATTTTATTTAATGACGTTTCGGATTCTTTACAGTTTCCATAATCGTAGCACGACTGAGCTGACAATAGTCTAACGCTAAAGTGAAAATAGTGAAAATAAAAATACGCGAGCTAAATCCGTTAATAGTTGTTTCATTCCAATGTGTGATGACCGCGAAGGCATCAGGAATTACCATGATAATATTTTTATTACAATTGATATTTTTCCGACAAGTTGTAAATATATTGCAGAAGACTTACACTGTACAAGATATAGATATATGTGTATTTATATATGTGATAAAAGATGTATTAACGACTCTCGCGTCGTTTTTACGAGCGAAACGTCGCGTAATCGGATGGGCTCGGCTTTCAATGTCTCATATTAATAATTTATAGTCGCAACTATTATTTATTTTGGGAAGAAACCAACCATAATGCTGATATTCTGATTTATGATGCGTATTTCCGAAAAATGGCGAGATTTTAGACGATTTAGAATTTTATAGTGTGTTAAAAACAGGCGCGTGCAATGGGTTGTCAGCATAGGGTAGGCACTCTCTACTTATGACACAGTGACGTGTGTTTAATCTATACTAATATAATAAAGAGGCAAGGTTTGTTTGTTTGGATTGAATAGGCTCTAAAATGACAGAACTGATTTGAAAAATTCTTTCACTGTAGGGAGGCTACACTATTCTCGAGTGACATAGGTTAAAAAAAGGGATCCGTGCGAAGCCGGGGCGGACAGTTTATAATATTTTTTTTATATCTCACCCCCCAAGTAACAACAGCGTTAGCCACAATCTGCACTATGTTGTACCACTTGATAACAGCTCTCAGCTCAAATGACTTCCTATTCTTCATGTACGATGGAAGTATGACCCTGATGACGGTCAGGTATCCAGCTATGATGAATATCAGGGGCCATGGTGAGCGCATCAGCGGCCAGTCTTTTACTCTGGGATCTGAAAAAGAAATGTATATAAAAATAAATAAATATCTTTGGACAATTCACACAATTGCTCTAGTCCAAAACTAAGCAAAGCTTGTACTATGGACACTAGACAACGAATAAACATACATACATAAAGGACATTCAAAACTCAGGTAGGTACAGATGCCAGTGCTCATCACATTGACATCTGCCCCTAGCAGGATTCGAACCCGCAACCTCCGGTTTCGTAGTCAGGGGCTCTGACCACTAAACCAACAGGCCGTAAAATAACTAATGTAGGGAAACGTTATAAATTTGAACCTTGCTAGATAGATTAACTCTTATCAACCTTCGAAATTTAAGTTTACCCGAAGAACTAAGCCAAACGAAATGATTTTCGATTTCAAGAACGCTATTGCAAAATCATAATGTATATTAAATATTGCTCAGTTAATAAACCAAGTCCATTACCTATATTAGCAAACACTTGATTGAACCACAAAAGAAGCTCAAACAAAACGATACATAGTGCTTGTAACAAATCTCACGAAGTTAGACATGATGAATTACCGTTTGTAAACCACTTGATTAACAAAAAATGGCTTCCAAACGCTCATCGGAACAATGGTGTTACTTAAAATTTATTGTATGAAACTCTCTTGCCTCTAGCCGGCCGTGATGGATCGGTTCCGATTCATCAAAAGATTATGTGCATTTCGTTAAAATGGATTGATTACCAGTGTTGCCACATTCATTGTCTACAGTGATGTTGAGTGTTGCTATGTGTGAAATATTGTTGATGAAATTGTTTTGACTGTTCAAAGTTTTTTGACGGTTCTGCAGAAGCAGAATATAGGCTTCGCCCGGATACCTTTTTTTTTCTTATGTTACACGGGAACAGTGTAGCTTTTCAACAGTAAAAGAATTTTTAAAATCGGTCCAGTCGTTTTGTAGCCTATTCAATCCAATCAAAAACAAACTTTTCCTCTTTATTAAATTAGTATAGAAGTATGTATAGATAAATCACTGAAATCTATAACCTACGCACATAACTTCTGATTGATTGCACCAAATTGGATGATTCTTTCTTCTATTGTCAGTTTTTAACCTTTATGGTTTAGGTCCTGCGTTCATAATATGTCAGTTATTAAGTCAGCTTCTCCTTTTATATATAGATAAGTACTAGCTAGGGCAGACCCCCGGCTTCGCTCTGATCCCTTTTTTTATAGCCTATGTCACTCGGGAATAGTGTAGCTTTTCAACAGTGAAAGAATTTTTCAAATCGGTCCAGTCGTTTTGTAGCCTATTCAATCCAAACAAACAATCCTTTCCTCTTTATAATATTAGTATAGATAATAAATTTGTTTGTTTGTATACGAGTAGTATAGAGATAGATTGATGTTTTGTACGTTTTTTAATTTGTGTTACTTTTTGTGTAATATCTTAACAACATACACGCCGATGTCAAAATAACTTTGTATTTTGAACTTCAGTTTACTTATGTTGAAGTTCAGGAATTCATTAACCTTCTTGTTTTGTAGTTAAATCTTTGGTAATGGAACCCCGAAGTTCTAAAAGCACCCCGCGGCGAGTATTGATAATTACTCTTGCAGGCTTTTGAGCTTCCACTCTCTTTACTGTAACGGAGTGTTGTGTTAAGAACCTTCAAACTTAAGCATGGGCTTTAAGAATAATATTACTGTTAAGTAATGATAACTCAGTCTTTATTTAAGATGGGAGTGAAAACGTTAAAGTATACATAAGTCTTGTTAGAAAAGTCATATTCAACAAACGCGAGTTTATGAATTTATATATTTTGACTAGCGGTCCCGGCAGACGTCATCCTGCCCGTTCGAAATTCAAATTAGGTAACTTTAGTTAGACAACATTTGTATGGGAAAAGAAAAGGGCTGTTTTTAGGGTTTTCCCGGCAATTATTCGATTTTTTCTCGCCGTAAGAACCATCCTTGGACTTCAACGAACATTTAAAAAAATAATTGGCCAAATTGGTCCAGGCGTTGTCGAGTTATGCGCTTACCAACACATTTTGCGATTCATTTTTATATATAAGAAAGAAGATTTAGGTCGTTAAAATTGTAGGCAACTTAATGAAACAAAAACGAAAAGCATATTTTCCTTTGAAAAGAAACAACTCTAACAGACTTAAAAAATCAATAGTCTAACGCTAAAGTCTCTCGTCAGCACAGTCGTGCTACGAATATGGGAACTGTAAAGTTTACGAAACTTCAGTAAATAAAATACGTAAGTAAAATCCGTTATAGGTACTTAGTATCTTTTCAATGTGTAATAACCGCGAAGGCATCAGAAATTATTAAGTAAATAGTCGACCAAAGTGCCCTTGTATAATTTTTGTGTCAAACACGAAAAGCGAACCGTTTAATCGAACGGAACCCTAAACCCGCATCATTACTTCACATCGATCTAATATTTCTATTAGAAATAAAATTAATCGTTATCGTCAAGATTCATCTTATTATTGTGTCACAACATTACATACCGCACAAAAGATTATTAAATGTCCATGACTGCACTTTGATTTTTAAATCGATATCATTTAAAAATGAACTCTATGGGTCATGTAATAAGAATGTTATGAATGATGTGTTAAGAGTTTGAAATGCAATGAAATTGGAGTTGCACAAAAAATACCACAGTACAAATCATACTCAGTAATACTCAGTATATTATTACAATCAATACTTGCCCTGTAAAGGCTACACGGGCATTCGACGAAGAAAGCTCGGTATTTTGAAATTAATATTTAGCTTCTACCCGCGACTTCAAAAGAGGTATAACATAGATATCTATATGTTATTCTCATGTATCCCTACTAATATTATAAATGCGAAAGTAACTCTGTCTGTCTGTCTGTCTGTCTGTTACGCTTTCACGTTAAAACTACTGGACCGATTTGAATGAAATTTGGTACAAAGAAAGTCTGGAGCCTGAGAAAGGACATAGGCTACTTTTTAACCGACTGCAAAAAAGGAGGAGTTCCACGCGGACGAAGTCGCGGGCAGAAGCTAGTAAGCTATATTATTGTAAAGTTTCATCAAAATCCATTCAGTAAGAGAGTAACAGACGTACATTCTTACAAACTTTCGCGTTTATAATACAAGTTATATTGGATATTGCAGCCTAAAATTGTCCCGTTCGGTCGGCTCGGGCCTCGGTTGGCTGAGCGAGTAATAATGATATTTCTACCAATACAAGAGTAGAAAAATTTGAGTATCCAGTGGGACTTGAACCCACACCTATGACTACACACGCACTGTGCTTACATTTCAATTATACTATGGGCGTCCCAGTTGTGGACGAAATTTCGCTACCACTATAATGTCTTGGTACTTTTTGTTTAAAAGAGAAATTGTCGAACCTCAAACAAACTTGAGCACCTTAGTGAAGAGTTGAGAGTGAAGAGTTGCTGCATTAGCTGGCACCGACTTCAAAAATATCAACGTAACAACCAAAATAGTAGTCGTTATAAAAGACAAAATTATTATTTTTCTCTTTTTAGTGCGCTATTGTTTTTTGTTGCCTTTTATTTTTTTTTCGGCGGTTAAATTTTTTATTAAAAAGTTATTATATTTTATTTGTTTACGTTTCGGATTTTTTACAGTTTCCATAATAGTTGTTTCATTTCAATGTGTAATAACCGCGAAGGCATCAGAAATTGGTATTTACTAGTGTTTCATTAAGTTACTGGCCGTTATTTGTATTGCGGGATTAGTGAAAGGGTACTTATAGTTAGTGAACGGATTTGCACTAGGAAACCGCAAGTGATGTATTTTGCAAATCGTAAGCTGTTTGATGGGTCGTCCGGTAATGTAAGTCACGGGGTCGCTACTAAACGATTTTTGTATGGGTTCGGTTTACAAGGTCATCGGAATGTTGAGGTTGTGGGCTTTTATTTATGTCATTTATGGGTGCTAGTGAAAAAGGGTACAAGTGACATGCGGTCCCAGTGTACAAAGTTATGTATTTGTAAAGGACTTGTGACACTTTTTCTCCCTTATATGAATTTTCACACTGGTGAAAATTTGAAGTTGTGTGTATTTTTCGATTTCTATTGATGAAAGAATAAATACAAAAATTAAAAAAAGAATACTTTGGAGTAAACTACTGTTAACATTTAGGGGTATAAGTAAAAGAAATAGATGTTAGCCGATTCTCAGACACCCAATATACTATATATAGATACTTACACAAAATTTCATAAAACATCGGTCTAGCCGTTTTGGAGCTTGGCAACAAACACCGCTATACGAATTTTTTATATATTAGATATACTTACGGGTGATTCCACAGGCGTTTCAACCGCCGTCAGTCCGTTGTCCTGAATATTGAAGAAATGAGCTACAACAAGAATTACGTTTTGATGCGACGACATACTGCGCTCGCACTTGTCGTCAAAATTAATAGAGTTTAAATCTTATTGTAGCTTAATTCTTCAATATTTATGGCAAGGGACTGACGGCGGTTGAAACGCCCGTGGAATCACCCTTACCTATATATATTTTTATAGTATTTTTTGGTTGTTTTCATTTTTATTAATTGGTTGTACGTACGGACTGTTTTTTTATGACTAAGGTTGGTCAACGTTAGGCATTAAATTCTTATTTTATACACTTACTTCTGTTAAGTTTTGTGCAATAAAGTAAGTACCTATTATATTACTAAATATTTTGTTCTGAATAATAACAAAATCTATTACATAATAATTGAATAAAATGTAATTGGAATTAATAAGCTTGAGCCTATTATGTATAATCAGTATTCCGATTGTGTCTTTGATAGAACCGACATCACGCAAGCAAAGCCGTGGGCGGTCCCTATCTTTTGAATATAATTTAAAGAGATTGGGTCCTCAATTTATGGATATCAAGAATTAGATAATAAATGCGTGACAACAAAACGACGTGCTAACTCTTCCTTTCGAGTGTAGTCGGTAAAATAATGGTGTTTTATTAAGTAGGTACCTACTTATTATATACCTACGTCTTTACGAAAATAGTAATTGTAAAATGATAAAAAAAAAACTAATATAGATTGCATAATGTAATTTTCTTCAGTGTTAGGCTATCGTCAGCTCTGTCTGCTACGAATATGGGAACTGTAAAGTGTTCAAAACGTCAACATGAAACAAATATACGCTATTTAAATTCGTTATAATTGCTTTGTACCAATGCTAAATAACCGCGAAAGCATTGGAAATTGATCTCATTAAGAGATAAAGGGTTCATATTATTACAAGTAATTTAAATATATACCTACTTAATTAAAAAATTCAGCTCAATCAGTTAAAGATATCTACAAAAAAATAATTGTAATATTTCACCCAGACATACTTACATACGTCCTTTAGTTATTAATACTTTATTGAATTAACTAGGCTTTAGGAAAATAAAGGCCAAATTCACCATGACATCGTTTTCGGGGTTGCTATAGTAACCAAATGAGAATAAAAATATAACCGCAAACCAGCGACCTTTCGCTTTATGATCAACGTCAGAGCCACTAAGCTATGCCACTGTTAAAGATCAAAGCGTTATATTATCAAAAAGATCAAAAGTTATCGTAAAAGGATTTCGTATTTGTATTCCCGTATAAGGTACCACCCACGTTAATTTATTTGTGGTACAGATGTATAACAAGGGCGTGCAATGTATACAGGCACCATGTCATACATGTATTGAGTGCCTATCCTTGCGTACCTACACTACTGCTGCCCACTGCACGCATTGACTATCTATATTAATATAACAAAGATTAAATGTTTGTTTGTTTGTAACACGAGTGACATAGGCTATAAAAAAAAAGGAACCGGTGAACGTAGCTTCCCAACAGTGAAATAATTTTTCAAATCGGTCCAGTCGTTTTGGAGCCTATTCAATCCAAACAAACCTTTCCTCTTTATTATATTAGTATAGATATAGATAATTAAATTACCTGCTCTCTCGTAGAAGACGATATCGTAAGCTCTAAGAAGGTAATCCATTTTGGTTTGAACGCGACCGCCGCAACACCGCACCGTAGCAAAATACTCCAGGAATAGAATTTGGACTTAGGCGTTTGCATATATTTTCATATTAATATTGTTAATACAGGTTGGTGTTTTATGTACAAGGTTTTCTGTTATATAAGTTTTATATACCTACCTACCCATCCCTACTAATATTATAAATGCGAAAGTAACTCTGTCTGTCTGTTAAGTTTTCACGCAAAAACTACTGGACCGATTTAAATGAAATTTGGTACAAAGAAAGTCTGGAACCTGTGAAAGGACATAGGCTACTTTTTAACCGACTGCAAAAGAAGGAGGAGTTCCATGCGGACGAAGACGCGGGCAGAAGCTAGTAGAGAATAAAGAACACTGAGATATGTAATAGAACTTTTCCAGTAGGTATGTTTCAGTTGTTATGTATTTTTTTGCCCTTTTTGGGTTTTAGTAAAGAATAGTTAAGTAATACCATGATAAAATAAAATAAAAAACTAAGTACCTAAGTTTAGTTACCTAATAATTAGAAACCTAATAAGGACCTTCGAAATATATTTTTCTAAAACATAAGAAATTAATTGTTAATTTATGCTGGTTTGGTGCCTAAAGTAATGTTTAGGTCTTTATAATTGTCTCTTAAAGTATACAATACTAGCTGTCCGCCCCGGCTTCGCACGGATCCCTTTTTTTTATAGCCTATGTCACTCGGGAATAGTGTAGCTTCCCAACAGTGAAAGAATTATTCAAATTGGTCCAGTCGTTTTGGAGCCTATTCAATCCAAACAAATAAACCTTTCCTCTTTATAATATTAGTAAATTGAAATTTGGGAGTTGAAAGTTTGGGAGCCTATTCGATCCAAACAAACAAACAAGCTTTTCCTTTTTATTATATTAGTATAGAAAATAATATGTGAATTCCAGAATGCATAAGTCTTCATTTAAGAGCAATACTGAGCGCAACTTCGGATGCATTTCACATAAATTGCATTCGCTTGCATCAAGAACTTTAAGAGTAATCAAATCGTACAAGTGCATTGCGGCCTAGCCTAGTTCCTCTTGTTCCGATCTGGGATTATAGTGCAACTTGCACATTGCACATTGCAGTTTACCTATATACTTTCTCTCTCTCAAAGGTTTACTAATAATAATATTAAGCCTTTGTTAGATATTATATTTATATTAAATACCTAATCCGTTAGTTACATTAACAAAAAACAATATTAAAAATATGTAATTAACGGATTTCTTTTGTACTTATGTTAAGAAAAAAAATTAAGACATAGCTCCTAAAAGTTTCGTGTGACGTTACATCTTACTCATTTTTTACCGCAAAGTGATGTCACTAGCCCCCACACCTTATGCTTTCTCGCGCGACAAGATCATTAAGTACATACTTGTCGCAGGAAAAAACATTTTTCTCTGTCGCTCTTTCGCTCATTGCAAAAGTATGAGAGTGATTGATAGTTTCTCGCCCGTCAAAAACTTCACGTGCAAATTTTAGGGACTTGTATAAATATACTTTTCCCAACTATATTCCTATTCTAGAACTATTCAACTTATTCCAATTGAACTTTAGTAGAACGCCTATTCTCAACTTGCTATAATTTGTAACTAGCTTCTGCCCGCGACTTCGTTTGCGCACGATGAGTACCTATGTTACACAATATCGTTATAAAATATAGCCTATATTATGTTATTCTATGCAAGCTGTATTATTGTAAAATTTCATCAAAATCCAGCCAGTAGTTTTTGCGTGAA
The DNA here is from genome assembly GCA_038024825.1 of Polylopha cassiicola. Taxonomy (NCBI): domain Eukaryota; kingdom Metazoa; phylum Arthropoda; class Insecta; order Lepidoptera; family Tortricidae; genus Polylopha; species Polylopha cassiicola. The sequence continues at coordinate 1,555,710 of CP149060.1, read as the reverse complement.
ACAACCAGAAACTTAGGTAAGTACATCCATACAGGCGCGTGCAGTGAGGATCGCGCATGTACCACGTCAGGGTAGGCCCTCCATGCATTTATACCATTGTGCCTATATGGAATGCACGCCCATGGATGATCCATAGATACATTCTTACAAACTTTAGCGTTTATAATATTAATAGGTACACTTTTTATTTTATTCAGCAGAACTATATTCTAACTACTAAGTAACATCGTCCAATTTACATAATTGAAAATGCATTACAATAGTTTTATAGTACTCGCTATTATCATTCGAGGTCGGTTAATACAAAGATGCCAAAAAACGTGACCCGTTATTGGATTGATCTATTTCGCGATCGATATTGATTGTAATGATTTAGTTTAAGTAAATCTATTATTGCTAATGTGATCTACAAGGTCTTTAGGCTAATCATCTAACTTGTAGTTAAGAGTAATGACTAAAAAGAATAATGATAATAACAAATTAATATATTTTGTTACCTGGTCTAAGTATTAATATTTCTATAGGCAAAGAGAATGTCGCGTCGGTGGGATCGTAATCTAGTTACATTGTAAATAGCCTTTATATATACCTAAATCAACTAGGAACGGTAGCGATAAAACTTAACCGTTATGGGAACTGTAAAGTTTTCGAAATGGAAGCAAATAAAATAAAATACGCTAGTCAAATCCATTACTTATAGTTTTTTTCATTCCAACGGTAATAAAGAATTTACCGGGAAAATAAATATAAGCATTGCAACTTATGCACAAAGTAAAAGAAAACTTCATACTTATATATTTATTTATTTATATATACCACGCATTCATGAAATTCATCTGTTTATCAGAAAGTTTGAGTTCCTTACAGGTGCGTCGCTATTTATTTTTGGATTTTCCCTGAACTTGGCCTACCCGCTACCGTGTGACAATGACATTTTTAAAAATATTTTTTGATAAAGTTTTTCAATTATAGGAATGAAGATATTTTTAAACTCGACTGTTTAATTAAACGTATATTGACCTGACCGTATGTTGTTGGTATGCAAGCATTGGTGATTTGCAATTTCATGAATGCGTGGTATATAGGTAGTATATAAGTATAGAGGTCAAAAGTTCATTCAGTTGAATACTATTGGACCAAGGTCCCCAGTCATCCCAGACTTACGTACAAAAATAATTTATCATTAAGTATTTCTGATTGAAACAACTATTAACGGATTTAACTCGCGTATTTTTATTTAATTTTATTAGCATAACTGTATAAATCACTTTAGCGTTAGACTATTGTCAGCTCAGTCGTGCTACGATTATGGAAACTGTAAAGAATCCGAAATGTCAGCTAATAAAATAAAATAAAAATACGCGAGTTAAATCCGTTAATAGTTGTTTCATTCCAATGTGTTATAACCGCGAAGGCGTCAGACATTATTATTTCTGATTGGATTTGATTTTAGGAAAATTATATATAGGTACCTACCTAGTTAACTAAAACGACTTTCTTTATCACTACATAGTATAAAACAAAGTCGCTGTCGCCTTCTGTCTGTCCCTATGTATGATTAAATCTGTAAAACTACACAACAAATTTTAAAGCGGTTTTACGGACGGACAGACAGCCACAACGACTTTTATACTATCTAGTGATAAAGAAAGTCGTTTTAGTTAACTAGGTACCTATATATAACTTTCCTAAAATCAAATCCAATCAAAAATACTTAATGATAAATTCGTTTTGTATGAATTGATCTAATATTGGAATGAAACAAACTATTAACGGAATTAACTAGCATATTCTTATTTCATTTTATTTGCTGACGTTTCGATTACTTTACAGTTTCCATAATCGTAGCCCGACTGAGCTGACAATAGTCGAATATTGGTTGATGTAATATTTTTTAAATACGTTTTCACACTCATACGGTCTGATGAAACTGTGACGATTCTATGTCGAAGTTACATCTCTAGGGACCAAGTTGGCCTTATCAGTTGACACAACATTGACAATACTGTCGTGTTCTATTAAAACTTTGCATTTGTTCCGATCAATTTTATCTATATGTCATTTAGTATTGTAGTGGCGTAACTCGAAATGTGTTACTTGAATTCAAAGTTAAAGGTGACGAGCGTTAGACTGTCAGCTTAACCGAAATGTTAGAAAATAAAATATAATTGGCGTATTACGAGTAAATCCGATTTAGTTGTTTCATTGCAATGTTAAATGTGACGACTTAGAATCTTTATCTAGACTAATGACATATTTTTAATTGTGTCACTGTAATACTAAAGGATTGTATAAAGTATAAAACTTTTTTTCGTAAACGAGGAAGTTGCCAATTTGTTGATAATGTTATTTTGTGTACCTACAGAAAATATTTTAGAAATCATCTTTATTTTTTGGAAACTTTTCTATATATACTATAATATATATATACTATATTACTATATAATATAATATAATATAATATATAATAATATTATAAAGAGGAAAGATTTGTATTTTTGTATGTTTGTAATGAATAGGCTCCGAAACTACTGGACCGATTTCAAAAATTCTTTCACCTTTGGAAAGCTACATTATCCCCGAGTAACATAGGCTATATAATATCACGCTAGGTCTTATAGTTGCGGAGCAGTAACCGAAAATGTTTCAAAAACGGGGGAAAAGTATCGTTTCTGAGGCCTTAACAAAATCTTAAGTCCCCCCGTGCGAAGCCGGGACGGGCCGCTATATTTAATAAAATGTTACATGTAATAATATTTATTAAATTTGAATTTAATAACTGATATATTATAGGGTGAACAACGCAGATTTCGTCAACAGGGTACCTATTACAAGTCATGATATCCACCGCAGTTTCATCAAAATAAAAGCTGTTATAAGTACTACCTATTAGTACTATATTCTCCTTCTGGTACTATGTTAAGGTACTCCTAATTATCAAACTAGTATTTATATTTTTTAATGTTAATTTCAGTCAAAAGAGAAAATGACCCGCGGCGTGCGCCGGGGCTGCGTGCGGCTGCGTGCTGCCGTCATCGGCATCGATGATGAAGACGACTCCACCTTCACCATCACAGTAGACCATAAGACCTTCCATTTTCAGGTAAGATATTTTAATAAAAATATATTTTCTTTGTCATTTTTTTTGCTACAAAAATAGTTATAGCCATCTTTCTCTTACGTTGATAATAAGGATGACGACTAGGTAAAAAAAAAAACAAAATAATCCTTACTAATATTATAAATGCGATACCGTAAAATGGGGTTACTTTGAGTCCTGGGGTTACTTTGATAAAAACTTCTTTTCTTACTAAAACTGGGAGTAGTACTATTTCTGAACGCATTTATTACATTTTTATTTTACATTTAGCAGCATCGATAGACACTACAACCATGTGAATGATTGTAGCGCGATCGTGCTTCTGGTTTGATAGTAAAAAAATAAAAAACATAAGAAGTTGTTTTTGGTTATTTTCATACCATGAATAACTTCTAAAGTAGTTGTTAAACTATAGCAAAAACATTTTTTTTAATAATTTTGCTATATCAGAAATGTATCAATCTATAATAATCAATTTCATCAAAAACGATAACCTTTACGACTATCTCTGATCACTACTACGGGGTTACATTGATCAACTGATCTGTATTATTTCGTACTAGTAAAATGTGTTAATCCTTTCAATTATCTACTTAAAATAGGCTGATCGATCATTTATACTTCATTGGTAATAAGACCTGACCATAATTATTAGTTAAAAATGACTGAAACCATTCTGAAAAATAAATAAAATAATTTCTATAAAAATACTGTGTAAAATTATCAAATAATGCTATTTAAGTATAATATATGGCAAGATAGCACAGCACAAGCATAAGAGATAGAAGTTAAGGGCATACGAACAAATTATTTAAAACAAAATAAATCATTCTAAAAATGCTCTTATTTTTCCTTTGTCAAAGTAACCCCAACCAGATAAAAATCATTCTAAATTCCAAACCTGTGGACGGATTAATTTGGTTTCTTCGGATGATTTACTCTAAATCAGGGATACTATCGAACCCCATAATAAAAAGAGGGGGTATCAAAGTAACCCCAATCATAGTATAAACTTGATCACGAACTTTTTATTTTTTTTCTCGAAATGTATTGATGAAAAAAAATATTTTAGTAACGGATTCGGTAGTATGAACAAAACCGATATTCCCATTTTTTTTATATTTTTTTTACATTATTGTATAAGGAGAAAAACACATTTGAATTTTAAAATTTACTAAAGTCACTAAACTCAACTCTGTCTGTCTGTCTGTTACGCTTTCACGCTAAAACTACTGGACCGATTTAAATGAAATTTGGTACAGAGAAAGTCTGGAGCCTGAGAAAGGACATAGGCTACTTTTTAACCGACTGCAAAAAAGGAGGAGTTCTACGCGGACGAAGTCGCGAGCAGAAGCTAGTTGCTTATAAAGTTCGTCATTGGAGGCACGTGACGTCACTTTATGGTATTTATACCACTCCCGAACTGTTAAACTTACTTATTTTAATCATTTATTATTCGATTTAGAAAAAAAAAATACGAGTCACATATTTTTTGGTCCACTTGATGGACAAAAAAGCCGTCATGCCTATTGCAAATGTATTGTATAGGTATGGCATAATATCGTTCTATGGCTAGCTGACGATGTAGCTGCCCTTCTACTTAGATTTTTTTATCAAGCTATTTTAACTGATATTAACTTTGGAATGAATCAACTATTAACGGATTTAACTCGCGTATTTTTATTTTGTTTATTTGCTGACGTTTCGGATTCTTTACAGTTTCCATAATCGTAGCACGACTGAGCTGACAATAGTCTAACGCTAAAGATTATATTATATGATATAGATTACATTATATAGATTATCGGATTACCGCGAAGGCATCAGAAATTATTATGATATTAACTTTTTAAGCTAATATATTATATTAAATTAGTACAATTATTACAATCTACAAACGATTTGTCATAACTTCCAGGCCCGCGACGGTTCTGAACGCGAGCGTTGGGTGCGGTCTCTAGAAGACACGATAGCCCGGCACGGCCGCCGGGAGCGTTGGTCTCGGAGCGTACCCGCGCCGAGCCACCGACACGGCGACCTCGAGAGACGCATATCGGAGGCCGACGCGTACCTGCAGATCATGATCGAACTGCTTTCAGTGAGTATTTCTTGTATATATACACAGAGAGAGAGAGAGAGAAGTGTCTTCTGGTGTTAGACTGCTCTGAACGAGATCGCAGCGTCGTATATTGTCGGCTGTAGATCACGGTTGAACTTCTTTTAGTGAGTATTTCTCATAGACAGAGAGAGAGAGAAGGGATCTTCTAGTGTTTCACTGCTCAGAACGAGATCGCAGCGTCATCGATTGTCGGCCGCAGATCACGATTGAACTGCTTTTAGTGAGTATTTCTCATAGACAGAGAGAGAAGGGATCTTCTAGTGTTAGACTGCTCAGAACGAGATCGCAGCGTCATCGATTGTCGGCCGCAGATCACGATTGAACTGCTTTTAGTGAGTATTTCTCATAGACAGAGAGAGAAGGGATCTTCTAGTGTTAGACTGCTCAGAACGAGATCGCAGCGTCATCGATTGTCGGCCGCAAATCACAGTTGAAATTCTTTCAGTGAGTATTTCTCATAGATAGAGAGAGAAAGTATCTTCTAGTGTTAGACGGCGTCAAACCCGGTACTCGGGTGAACTGCTTTCAGTGAGTATTTCTTATAGACAGAGAGAGAGAGAGTATCATGATTTATCATAGATAGTAATAATAAGAGAGAGGAAGATCTTCGGTAAAGTTAATATTTTCCAATATTTTCGGTGAGTATTTCTCAGAGGCAGAATCTTCTAGCGTCAGCCTGATTCAAATGATTCGATTGGTGAGAATTCAACTTGCCTAGTAATCGTATCAAGAACTTTTTATTTTCGTTGTATTATTTATTTACTTGATTTTGTTTGTTTCAGAAAATGAACGTTAGAGTATCAGAATTAGCGGACCCACATGAAAAGGCGAAAGGACAAGTTATATTAGATCATTCCAATGTAAGTATAAATTATCAGTTATTTTAAAGTATTTTTATTGTTTTCTCTAAGGGCTTCTTTCATAATTTTATAATAAGTCTCAAGGTAAAAATATCCATAAAGCTCCAAATAGTTAACTGATAAAATTAATTATCATCAGAATAATGCTGATAATTTCTGACGCGTTAGCGGTTATTACACATTGGAATGAAACAACTAATACGGATTTAACTCGCGTATTTTATTTTACCTGTCAGCTCAATCGTGCTATGAAAATAGGAACCGTAATATTTTTGAAACATCAGCAAATAAGATAAAAAACGCGGGTTATAGTTGTTTTATACCAATGTGTAATAACCGCGAAAGTATCAAAAATAGCTACATACAATATTTTAAAATACCGATTTGTGACTATTACGGTATCATCTTTGCTTTTATCGCATCACACCTTTACTAATAAAGTGTCACATCTGGTAAAAAAATGTTACTCCATTTAAGACTCTAAGTCTACATATTTAAATTTAAATTCATGTGGTGACACATTTCGAGTTGTCACTCTTTTTTAATAAAGATGCTGCTTTATACGTACGCTATTGTTAAATTTATTTCCTTAATTACCTATTTATAATTTTTATTGTTTTCTTTTTGCAGGCAATGTTGGATAACATAAAACATTCCATAGTGCTTCTACAAATAGCTAAGGTACAGTAGTTAGTTGCTACAAGTAATTTAATTGTCGCTTCTGTTTTCATATCTATCTGTACATATAAAAGGCTTTGTTCTGAATGACTGACTGACTGACGGATATACGCACAGCCTATACCGCTGACCGTAGACACATCCAAAAAGATTTTCCGAAATTCTACCCCTAAGCGGGTAAAAAAGGAGGACATAGTTTTTATGGAACAAAGCAATTCCTTGGGTCAGTCTCTTTGAAAAAATATATGAACACTAGCTTCTGCCCGCGACTTCGTCCGCGTGGAACTCCTCCTTTTTTGCAGTCGGTTAAAAAGTAGCCTATGTCCTTTCTCAGGCTCCAGACTTTCTTTGTACCAAATTTCATTTAAATCGGTCCAGTAGTTTTAGCGTGAAAGCGTAACAGACAGAGTTACTTTCGCATTTATAATATTAGTAAGGAAGTAAGGATAGTAAGGATTCTTTGACAGAATTGATGGAAGACTGTTTCGTATTTACTTTGTGTTACTTAAAATGCTGTCAGATTTTCAGTTCTCATCATTAGATCTCAGAGGCTATTTTGCAATGTCCAATAAATAATAGTAAGTTAAATAGTGTTGTTACTCTTGGCATACACGTGCGATTAAAATATGTATCCAGTTTCGCGAATAACGCGCGACCTGTTTAGGTAAAACAGAGAGAGAATGAGGTGGGGCAGGGATAGGAGAGCGAGAGAGTACGGGGCGTAAGAAGAAGAGAGAGTTGGGGAGTGGGGAAGAGTACTGAGAGAGGCAGAGGATTTCCTAAACTTTTTGTTGATAAATGTTTTGTTTTCAGAATACGGTTAATCCTGTGAACGGCATGTATCAAGGACCTACGAATAACTCTCAAACACATATCAAACAAAGTAAGTACTCACACAAACTTTTCAACCGTTCAATATATTGTTTAACTAGTGGTCCCGGCAGACTTCGTCCCGCCCGGCAATGTCGATTTGACAGTTGTCATTGTTGCGTTTTGTTATACTATTTTTAACAAATCAGCTTAATATTTTTTTCTTTTTTTTTTTACTGGAACGTGATAAAAAGTATCCTATGTCCTTTTCCTGGCTCCGAGCTACCTCCCCGCCAATTTTCAGCCAAATCAGTTCAGCCGTTCTCGAGTTATAAACGGGGTAACTAACACAACTTTCTTTTATATAATATATAGATATATAATCTTTGAAACTCAACCCTTTAAGGGATGATGTAAGGGTAATTGTTTGCCTTTGTACCATCTTCCCAGCTAGCGATTAAAGTTTTTGTCGCGCGCGACAAAGCATCTTTCACTGTCATATTTTTAAATGAATTATCGTCAATGACGGTTGGCTGGCGCGACAAAAGACTACTACTCAAGTCTTAACAATTTCTGATGCCTTCACGGTTATTATAAATTGGAATGAAACAACTTTAAACGGATTTAACTCGCGTATTTTATTTTATTGGCTGACGTTTCGGAGCCTTCGCAGACTATTGTCAGCTCAGTCGTGCTACGATTATGGAATCTGTAAAGGCTCCGCTAGTTTACATACATTCTTGGCTAACATAGGTCGTCATTATATTATATTATATGTTTTGATTTTGTCCAGGTTCAGATATATCACCGCACGTTGAACTGGGGTCGGAGTGTCGTGAACTATCGACTCCGGGCCACAGCTTGCCGCCACTAGAGAACATAGATGCCGCCAGTCAGTATTATACTCTATTTGTATAAATATAAAGTCTAAATTAGAATGACTGTAGTTAGATTTGAATTGGTTATATAAAATATGAATTTATGTTGATATATACCCTATTCGTATTGATGTAAAGTTCGAATTAGAATTAGGTACGGTAGTTGGGTTTGATTCGCTTTTATGGAATTATGTTGACATTATACCATATTTGTATAGTTTTAAAGTCTAAATTAGAATCACTAGTTGAATTTAACAATTAACTCGCTTATTCAAAACAATACGAGGATTGCTATATTATTATTTTGTTCGAGATCAATTTGCGTTAATACGCATGACGGCTGAATAAGTGTCCAATAATTTTTAATAATCTAACTGACGGACTAAATTGAATTTCGTGTTCTTTACCCAGTCTTGAATATCATTTTATGACATTTAAAAATGCCAAATGAATTTGAATCAAAGCGTCATAGTAATAAAGTCCAATGTCGCAGGACAACCGATGTCCCTCCTTGTACCTGACACGTCGTACTCGTCCTCGGAGGGCGAGGACGACTTCTTCGACGCGGACGACGGCCACGACCAGCCCGGCACGAGGTGAGTCCACCATTATAGCGATGGCGTGCATTGCATACAGGCAGTTTATAGTGCCTACCCTGTGCTTACTAGCCGGGCCCTGCGTAGCCCAGGATGTAGTGAGTTCATCATGCAAATGCATGCATTACATACAGATCCTAAATGTATTGAGTGCCTACCACGTGCTTACTAGTCTAGCCTCGCTTAGCCAGGGACGAGGTGAGTTCATCATTAGGCTTAGAAAGGGGGTGCATTACAATTACAGGCACTATGTAATAGTTAAATGTATTGATTGCCTACCCAGCATGGGCGTGCATTCCATACAGGCACAGTGTCACTAATGTATAGAGTGCCTACCCTGGCCCCATACTTAGGCTCCTCCCACACCACGCGCCTGCTACCCAGTGCTTACTAGCCGGGCCCCGCGTAGCCCAGGAAGTGGTGAGTTCATCATTACATTACAGCAAGGGCGTGCATTGCATACAGACCCTAAATGTATGTGCTTACCTTGGTTTTACTAGCCGAGCCCCGCTTAGCCCGATACGAGGTGTGTTCATCATTATATCAAGGGCTTGCGATGAATACAGGCCATAAATGTATTGAGTGCCAACCTTGTGCTTACTAGCTGAGCCCCGCTTAGCCCAGGACGAGGTGTGTTTATCATTACATCAAGGGCGTGCGTTGTATACAGGCCATAAATGTATTGAGTGCCTACCCTGTGCTTACTAACCGAGCCCCGCTTAGCCCGAGTCTAGGTTAAACTTAAACATCACTTGGCATGAACTGTCTAAGAAGAATATAATTTCTGTTTTTTTTATAACATTAATTTGCATTCCCGTGCGCAATATTATAAATATGATATTCGTTACTTCAGCGTGAATTATGAAAGCGTGTTATTTTTAAATACAAAATAGGTATTTTACAGCGTGCAGACAAATTGAATTGTAGTAGGTCGTGAAATGTTGACTACACTGAGGCATGCTTGTAAGGCCCGGCATGCAAACAAATCTAATATGGGCCGGCAGGGTTGTACACGCATTAAAAAAATTTTCTAGTCACAAATATTAGATTTAGTTCTTGGATGTTTTTTGAAATTTCGTGTTCGCGTTTGTTTCATTTCATAAAAACAAAATAGAATAAGATTAGATTAGATTAATATATTTCACAAATATCACACGTACCAGATCGTCAGTACAAAGAACAATAAGAATATCCATTAAAAAAAATAGATACGATACATAATGATGCAAGTTTTCACCTATCACGTGACAGAAATTGACATAAATTTGGCAGATTTCAAGCCTTGCAAAAGTTACATCTCAACTCACTAGGTTTCTATAGATAAATGATATATCTGACCCTCATAAGAGTTTGTAAAATCCTAAATTAATCTATACTAATATTATAAAGAGCAAAGTTTTGTTTGTTTGGATTGAACGCGCTAATCTCAGGAACTACTTGTTCGAATTGAAAAAATTTTTTTTGTTGGATAGACCATTTATCGAGGAAGGCCTTAGGCTATATAACATCACGCTGCGACCAATAGGAGCGAAGAAACAGTGGAAAATGTGTAAAAAAACGGGGAAAATATGAAGCATATATGAAGAATAACTATTGCACGCCGACGAAGTTACGGGCACAGCTAGTAAATGATATATCTGACATTAATAAGAGCTTGTTAAAGCCTAAATTAAATAAATATATATTTGTTTTGATTTTGAATGTATTCGCTAGTGACAACCCTATCGGCAGGGCATCGAACTGCAAGGTCGGGTCATGCACTGGATTGCATTAACTACGTTATGTTACTTTTAACTGCATATGGATGTTGGATCAACGAACTATTGTTAGGCTTCCTTACTTTGCATATTGCGTTTTTCTATTTTTATATATGTTATGACGTAGCAATTTAAGAGACAGATACATCTACTATATATGACTGTAAGTATATTATTATACTTGTACGAACTCTTAATTGATGGTCTGTTTGTCCATTGCTCAAATCCCCAATGACTACGAAATTTAATTGCGGGTTCGAATTCTGCTAATGGCATAAATCAGTATGATTGACACGAGCATCTGTATCTGAGTTAGTTAGATATGCTGTAAGTAATTTAATTATTTTGTAATAATAATATATTAAATCCAATAACCAAGTTTAAGATAGAATCTGTCAAAATTACAGCTTGCTAATACTTGTCAATTATTTTGACATTACTCTACTTAAATTTAATTTGTTTATTAATGCGAAACAAGGCTCAATATAGTAATTTAGATTAGATTTATATGTTAATAATCATATGATATGATTGTATTATTATGACAAATTAATTTCACTCATACTAAAATTAATTATTATGTAAATAATATTACCTATCTATAACTGTCAGACATTTATCTATCCTGTGACGAAATCTATAAATACTGACAAACCCGTGTCAAAGAATTCGATCTGTCGTCCGTAAGCCGTTGCTTGGGTTACAGTAGGATAATGGGATCAATACGGATTCTAATTCCGGATGTAACCTCCTCTCCTGGCTCGAAAATAACCGGTCGTTCAACCCTCCTGTGAACTTTGCTCCATTTTGCACCGTGCGCTTGATGCGGTGCTGCTCTATGCAATATAGGCCTATTTTGCAATGCCTATTTGCTAGTTTAGGGTCATTCCAGCGAAACCGGCACCATAGGCATAAAATATAAATAACTTAATTTATACATAAATACATATTTAGAGAATAGAACATTATGCCTTGTTTTATTAATCAATGAGTTTTTAATTTTTATATCAATATTTTCCATTTTATAATTTAACTCATGTCCCACCCGTCACAGTAAAACAAGGTTTTTTCTTGTTAAACCTAAAAATATCTAACCTCTTGTTATCTTGCTTTGTGAAATAAACAATTAGGTTGAGGGCGATTATTTTAGATCAAAAACGCGTTGCATTACTAAATAAAAATTGTTTTTAACGCTTTTCAAAGTATGTCCCACCCGTCACATTGACGGGTGAGCGAAATGGGTTATCTGATAAAACTGACTTAGTGAGTATAAAATCGTTGTGTCAACTTTATTTAAACGTAGCTGGTTTATACTAAAGCAAATTATATGTGTTATGGCGTTTAATTTGGTGGTGGTATATACTGAAACTGACTCAAAGACGATAGATGAGGATGATAGAGACCAAACGCCAGGATTAAGTTTTTCCACCACTAATAATTCCTCCGCCGACGAAGACTCAAGTAAGATTGGGTTAAATTAGAGATTACTGCCAGGAAAAAGTCGAAAGTGTATAAATACCTCGCAGTTTTACAAAGTACCTTTGACTTCGACAATGAATAAAAGGTCATGTTTTTAAAATGATTCAGATTCATTTATTTCTCAATATTTTATACATCATAATTACATTGTATTTATATGTACTAATAGTGAGATCGTCAATAATATATAAGTAAACAAAGAAATACACAAAATTCAAACAAGTCATTATTTTGGGAAATAACAAAATGTCGTTATGATATTTTTTCTCTTAGTCGTCAAGTATTTTTAAACATTGAAGTATTAATTAAAATGTCAAATATACATAACATCGATCGTTAGAAATACAAATGAATGTCATCTTAAAATACATTTTTCTCTTAGTCGTCAAGACAATGTGTTCAATTTTAAAATAATCAATTTATATAGTGGATAATACTATGATAATAAAATGTCACAAAAAAATCATTTTATTATACTCATCCACAGAATAAAATGGATTTTCCAACAAAAAGTTTCTCAATTGACGCTTATATGCTTCGTCAGACAGCTCATTTTTAATTTTAGTCGGGAGGTGGTTGTATAGTGTCGGCCCAATGACACGCGGATTTTTTTCTGAAAGCGCCATGCGACGTGGGATAGTACGTAACCGCCCAGTGAGACGACTTTGCTTGCCCGGGATACAAACAAACTTAAATTGCGTTATATTATTTCTGACAAATAGTAGCAACTCAAACAGGTACAACGAAAAATGTGTCATTATATGTTGTGCGATAAATATATTTCTACACGATTGTCTAGGCTTCACTCCAACAAGTACACGTAACGCTCGCTTCTGTACTATTAACACTCGATGAGCATCCGTGGAATTACCCCAGAGGAGCGTCCCGTACGCCATGATGGAGTGAAAGTGTGCATAATATACCTGTTTAAGCGCATCATCAGAAATAAGGTGTTTTAATTTGCGCAAAGCAAAGACGGCACTGCTTAACTTATCGCACAGTCCGTCAACATGGGACTTCCAGTTGAGGTTCGCGTCCAGCATGAAGCCAAGAAACCGACTCTCAGCGCACAGCGGCATGGGGCCGTTCATTATTGACGGAGGTAAAGCAACTGTCCTGCCCGAGAATATCATTATATTTGATTTGTCAATATTTAATAATAGCCCGTTAACTGAAAACCAATTTTGTAATTGATTACAGGCCTCATATATTTTGATACTTAGTTGGTCGTAGGTGAGAGCGCTTATCACTATGTGTTGGTAAAACTAGCAAAGCATTACGAATGAATAAGGAAGATGTCTCTTTCATTAAAACTAGTCATATTTTAGACATTCTACCAATTATTATCAATTTTCTGAGCCTGTAAACATTGCAAAGAAAAAACATTTTTTTTGTTTTTATTATTCTAAAAAACTACTGAAATGATTACTTACTTGTAACATTAGATAATTCATCTAAAAACTGATTTAAAATAAATACAAAAGAACTGTGTTTATATTTTTCATACATTTGTATGCCCAAATGTTACTCGTCCCACCCGTCACAAAGTACTGTCCCACCCGTCACAAGCTTTGAGAAGCAAAATTATTTTTATTTTACAAATTATCTGCGTAAAGCTTACTAATACCTAATCTATACAATATCAGAAACTATATAAAAATAGGTTGTTTAACAAAAGTTACATAGTTTCTTACGAATTGCGAATAGTGTAAGTCAACTCTGAGAGGAGAGGTAATTTGAAGTCCCACCCGTCACACTTCTTATACCGTCAATTTCTCATAATAATAATGACATTTTCATACTTTTTTCGATGGTACAGTATGCAATGACTATTCAAGTATTTGATAATGTCATATTCAATGCGTAAATCGTTGCCGTTTGTCAGAAATAAAGCGAAGTGCAGGCAAAAATGAGTATAAATGTCCCACCCGTCACAATGGAATGACCCTTTAGTAAACTCTTTATTTACCGTTCAAGTCATGTAGAAATGTACAACGAATTAAATGGATCTCTTCCCGTTCAATGGGTGAATGAGTATCAATAATAGGTATGTAGAGTGAAAATATAGAAATTAATAAAAGCAAGTGCGAATCTTACTCGCGCACGATTGGTCCCGTGCCAATGTTTATGGAAATGGCGAAACAAATAGTACGTACAGAATAGTACAATTCAATATGAAATTTTAATATGGGTCTGTGTGTTACGGCTGCGTGCGTGGTTTATGACTCCTGGTTTTAATAATTTCTGATGCCTTCGCGGTTATTACACATTGGAATGAAACAACTGTTAACGGATTTAACTCGCGTATTTTTATTTTATTTTATTAGCTGACGTTTCGGATTCTTTACAGTTTCCATAATCGTAGCACGACTGAGCTGACAATAGTCTAACGCTAAAGTCAACGTCAGCTAATAAAATAAAATAAAAATACGCGAGTTAAATCCGTTAACAGTTGTTTCATTCCACTCCTGGTTTTATCATTCAACCAACGATGGCTTAATACCTCTAGTTTCTTGTCTAGATTTGTAGCTTAAGTGGAATTAAATGTAATAATATAGTAATATAATATAACTTATATAACCTGTATCGTGATAGGTATGTATAATTTATACATCATATAAAATGCTTTCTCCTAAAATCCTGACAGACGCATATAAGCACAGAATAACCGCTGATCGTAGAGACCTGAAACATGGAGGGTGTGTTCCTTGTGTGACGTAGGGATCCGATAAAAAAGGATTTACGACGACGACATTTTGATGGACAACGTGACTCCTTGGTCCAATATATTTCGTAAATGATTAGAGCAATGATGAATATATCTCTCTATTTGTTTTAACTGCTGATCCGATTTGCGTGAGATAATTTTAAGTCCCGGGAAAAGACAGCACGGGTTATAGGGGGTGAAAAAAGAGATTTTACCATGAAATTGCAAGAATTGTGATGACTACCTTTATGTAGACAAATTCGGAATCTTATTAATAAGCTAGTCATTTTATATAGGTAAGTATTAGGAATAATAATTTAATATAAAAAATACACGGGTCTATTATTTTAAATATGTTATCACAATTTGCAATGTGTAGTTAGTCTAGTGTTTCTAGGCGTGATGTTTATTATAAAATATAGGAAACACGCAAAAAGTAGCTTAAAACAAAAACATGTACTACGGAAAGTCGCGTGTTCTTCGATTATGCACAAGGACGAAGCTTGACCGTTAATGTACGCAAACAAGGAACGCAAAATGACTGGAAGAGAAACATAGGCAACAATCTATACTATTACTAGCGGCCACGGCAGACGTCATCCTGCCCGTTATAAGTTAGGAAACGTTTATATGGGAAAAAGAATAGGGCTGTTTTTAGGGTTTTCCCGGCATTCATTTGAATTCTTCTCGTCGTAAAAACCATCCTTGGACTTCAATGAACATCTAGAGAAAAAAATTAGCCAAATTGGCCCAGTCGTTGTCGAGTTATGCGCTTAAAAACACATTTTGCGATTCATTTACATATATATAAGAAGATTATAAACAGGAAAACTTTGTTTGTTTGGTTGTAATGAATAGGTTCAAAAACTACTGGACCGATTTTAAAAAATATTTCACCATTCGAAAGTTACATTATCCACGAGTAACATAGGCTATAGAATATTTTGAAAAAAAAAATAGGGATCCGTACGAAGCTGGGGCGAACGTCTAGTAAGCCATACAAAGGCTGAATATGGTTTCCGCACTTATACAACCTTTGTACGAGTTTTATGTATTTGAAAGTATGTATCTAAGGCGGCCTATATTTCTACTTAGAAATTTGAAATTCCGTCCGAAACACGATTCATTCCGAATATCAGTCGGGTTAAATTCGTTTCATCTGCATTAGAAAATTTAAGAAAACTACTAAAACATTAACGTAGTACGATCTCAATAACAACAACAGTCAAATCGATTGATTAATGTAGCGTTGCAGAGCGGGACGACGTCTGCCGGAACCGCTAGTCACAATAATTGCCTATATAGACTGCACGCCCTTGTTACCCAGTTGCTTCTGTTACTGACTAAGATTTGTACAATTGTTTTTGGTATTTTCTTTCAAATTTCCAATACAGTCATTATTTCAATAATAAGTGCCATTTCTCATATAGTATACCGCGCATGTGCCTAGTAGTAGGTTATAGTTATTTAACTCAATATGAGTGAATATAATTTGACATAATAATGTTTTTTTTATAATGTAATAATGTAGATAATTTGTTCATATTATTTATTATTTATTTTTGTTCTGACGATCTCAATATGAGTGCATACAATTCCACATAATAGGGTAATTATACTGTATGAATTTTGAGAAATAAATAAATCTAATCTAATCTATTCGGAATATGTCACGCGAATTTAAATTTAAATGTGACTACTTATAACCTTAAATGGAGTAACAGCATGTTTTGGTTTGTGTCACTCAAGGGCGTGCATTCCATATAGGCACAACGTCACTAATGTATGGAGTGCCTACCCTGGCGCCATACTTACACTCCCCCCACTGCACGCACCTGGTATCACTGTATTACTAACGCATCGCATTGTGATCAAATTTAAAATTTGTTAATAGTTTTTTTTTTTCTCCCGTATTCTTAGCCAAATAAGATCTTGTCATCGTGCCAAGCCGTTTGGCTCCTGTCATATTACTAACGACGGCTAAGCGTTGTAAACAATGTTTTATAAATAAATCGATAACGGGTATCAAAAATGCATGTAATGTTTGTGTACTTTACTTTCGTAACTTTCGTTCGGGAATTTATAGTCGGCATCAAATATTTCGCAGCAGCAAAGTTGTCAAATATATAGAAAGCTCGTGAGAATAGAGACCGGTATAATTTAAGCACTTTGGATGCTAGGAATTTTTGATATTTTTATTGTATTTTTCTTTTTTACTACACTTGATCAGTTGCCGCGCGAAATAAATTTAAAAAGTGAAATATTTCTTTTTAATTTGTACATTAGAAATAAACTAATATCTACTTAATTTAGTAGTTTTTATCTAAAAGTTTTAATTACTGTATTAGTTATGTACTTAAGTATATGTATGTCGAGTTTACATGCATATCATACAATTTTGAAAATTACTTTATCGTTGAAGCTAAATTGTGATAAATATTCTTAGTAATTAGTAAGATGCAGACACAGGCTAAGATATTTTTTTTATCAGATACTCATTAGAGTATGTATAAAAATATCGACTTCCGTTACGTGTTTCATATTCTTGAAATCGTTACCTCATTAGTTAACTGGTAGGAAATGCCTCTTGACGACAAACTCGCCATTTGTCTTTGTAAAAAAAGTTTTTAAAATATATTTTCCTCAAGCTTTTCCAGTAATTCCATACATCAACGCAGTCTGCGAGTTACACAGACGTCACCGCATTAAATTACATTTCTAAATTGTGTTCGGAACGATATTTATATTAACTGTAACTTCTTTAATTTATTACCTAAATTAATGTACTTACAAAAAACTTACTTACTACACTTTACCTAATAATTTCTGATGCCTTCGCGGTTATTGTACATTGGAATAAAACTTTAACGGATTTAACTCGCGTATTTTATTTTTATTGGCTGACGTTTCGGAGCCTATACAGATTCCGTAGTCGTAGCTCGACTGAGCTAAGACTATAAGACTGTTGACAGCTCAGTCGTGCTACGATTATGGAATCTGTAAAGCCTCCGAAACGTCAGCCAGTAAAAACAAAATACGCGAGTTAAATCCGTGAAAGTTGTTTCATTCCCACTTACTATACCTATTCAGCTCTGTTATTTTGTAATTTGAAAATGGGTAGCTATCAGCGCAGCGGTTTTACCCACATTTTAATTAATACTCTGAAGGTCTAATTATCCTGTGGAATACTTTTTTAACCCATGACGCAAAAACGACCGGA
The DNA here is from genome assembly GCA_038024825.1 of Polylopha cassiicola. Lineage (NCBI taxonomy): Eukaryota > Metazoa > Arthropoda > Insecta > Lepidoptera > Tortricidae > Polylopha > Polylopha cassiicola. Next base: position 1,537,506 of record CP149060.1, on the reverse strand, counting down.
TGTTATAAGTTTGACGTGTCTGTCTCAGTGTGCGTGTGTGTGTGTGTGTGTGTGTGTGTGTGTGTGTTTGTGTGTATATATCTGTGGCATCGCAGCACCCGCACGGAGGAATTGTGATTCTTTTGTTTTTGTTTGAAAGGTAGGCCTCACAAACACCTAGCAAACGCGATAATGTTACAGCGGCCCCGCCGGCGGGGTTGAAGATGTTCACCCACACCCGGCAGGAGTCGGACCTATCCGTAGGAACCTTCTGTCCCCTTGCAACAATAATCGTGTCCCCACTCTATGTAGCCTTTGGGTCGGTCAGGGCTAGTAACCCTAAAACAATATGCAAGCTTTGAAGGTTCTCACCTGGAAGCTCACCTACCATTCTATTTTGCAGTTATGCCCACCAGTGCGCCAAATGCGGCCCACCAACTGCGCTTCAGTATTCCTTTCGAAAAAAAGTCTGTGGTAGAGGTACTAATAGTAGGTATACTTCCATCTTTTTTTCTGGAGTTGACTTGTATATCGTTGTCCTGCTCACACCGTATGTCTATATAGTTCTTAACAGGCGCGTGCAGTGAGGGTCACACATGTTCCACGTTAGGGTAGGCACTCCATAAATTAATACCATTGTGCCTATATGGAATGCACGCCCTTTGTTCTTAATCTAAGGTTCAGTTACTCCATTTGCAGAGGAGTAACTCTGAGTGCCCCTTGACCCGTTTCCATCGTTATTGTTTCACATTTGGCTCTGTTCCGGTTGAGTACTTTATGTGTTCTCTTGCAACGAAATCGAGCTCTTTATCGAATTAATTAAATACGTTTATTTTCTTCCATAAAACACCTAATTTTTCACGGAGATTGACTGGAATTAGTAGTCAATAGATATTAAAAAAAATACACGTCGCATTAGTCTATTACCACTTCGGAGAGACCGTCATCAGTGAGAAGAAACGCCGTAAGAAACCTAACAGAAAGTCTATTTAATAACGTCAATAAACGATTTAAACTTATAAAAAAAATACTACACATCAGATATTATTAAGTAAATAGGTACTATACAAAGATGTACATAGTTCAAATTTTAACGAACAAGAAGGAAATAAATCGTATTAACGTTTTTGCGGTCATGTATGTGTGTGACTACTTATTGTATGTCTATTTGTATCATTTCCCTAATCATTGAAAAGAGCTTTAGTACAGCTTGTAGTTTTTAAATATTTTCACAACGTCAAATAATTCACTACTGTTATTAGGATCGACTGTTCCATACCAGCGTGTACACACTTTGAATTGTTCCACACAAAGTGGAACAGTGACGCCGACTGCGAATAACACTCGAGTGCGATTTGGTCCGTGACCCCAAACCGCTTCTGTACCCATATTTTCTAAAGTTCAACTTTCACTCAGTACTTACATCTCGTACTTATGTTATCGTCATTGTTTGATAGCTTTATAATTTCTTTATATTTAGGGTTCCGTAGTCACCTAAAGAGTTAGAGATTTATAACACGTTGAAAATAATTATATTATATTCGAATAAAACAACTGTCAAAATAAATGTCGTAATATTTTCATATAAATTATACTAGTAGCTTGTAAGTTGTGAATATAGGAACTGTGAAGTTTTCGAAACGTCTGCATATGAAATAAAATACGCGAGTTAAACCCGTTACAGTTCCTTAATTCCAATGTCTCGTTATTAATTAGGTCTTTCTAAATTCAATATCAATATTAAGTCATTTAAGTTGAATTAGTCATGAAAATCTCATGTTTCGGGCATGTAATGATATATTATATTTACTTATCTGCTACCTCTACTTCGTACATACATAATTGAAGTAACCCAACTCCATAATTAACATAGAGATATAAGACTAGAGTACGTGAGCCAGCCAGAAACGCGTTATAATGGTAGAAAGAGAAAGAGCATTGGAATAGTGGTCGCTCTCCTTGTCTGATGACGCTCGTATTGCGTCGTCAACGGTACCATAGCAACGGACGGCGCGCAGCATGTTGCCATTGCGCATGCGGCAAGACAAGGACAGTGCCTCTATTTAGAGTTTCTGTCTCTCTTTACCGTGATACGCTTCCACTTATAGACAGTCCTATGGCTCACGTACTCTAGTCTTATATCTCTATGATAATTAACTTCTGAACTGTCAAACAAGTCTGAACACGCTGGGAGATTAACGCGTACATTTGACAGATGACGTTTAAATAAACTATGCTTTAGAACGTCTTTCGCAGCGATGCGGTAACTAATCTATTAAATAATTAAGTTTCAGAACGTACCTTTTGATTCGTTATTTAAAAAAATCTGAAACCTATAGTCTCCAAGTGACGTGTTTGTTTATATGTGATTTCGAATGATGTTTATAAATAAACAACGCTTCAGAACGTTTTCCTCTCGGCGCAGCCGCAGCGATGCGCCGCGGTGCGGTTACCGGCGGCAAAGAGTATTAGGTTTCAGAACGTACTTGTTTCTGTCAAAGATTTTAACTTTGGAGCCACATGGTCATTTCATATTACCTTTCATAAAAGTATTATTATCTACGGTTAATTTAGTTACGTAAATTGAGTTTTAAACAACTAGAGTTACCTGTTATTTAATTATTAATAAGTCTGCGTTTAACGAATGCTCCTTTGCAGCTACCGAATACATAAATAGACAAGATTATACTTAATTGTATCATCATCATCATCAGCCCGTCGCAGTCCACTGCTGGACATAGGCCTCTCCAATTGCACGCCACTTTGCTCTATCTTCGGCTGCTCGCATCCAGCTCCTGCCAGCCATCCTACGCAAATCGTCACTCCACCTTGCCTGAGGACGTCCTACACTACGCTTGCCGAGACGCGGTCTCCACTCTAGAACACGTTTACTCCAACGGTTATCGGTTCTTCGGCTAATATGGCCAGCCCACTGCCACTTTAGCTTGCTAATCCGGTGGGCTATGTCGATGACTCTGGTTCTCTGCCGAATCACCTCATTTTTGATTCGATCCCGCAGAGAAACGCCGAGCATAGCCTATATACTTAATTGTATATGTGTTTAAAATGGAAACAGGTAAAATAAAGTAGCGAAAGTTTCAATGTAATTTACCTACCATAATATATTATTGCCCAACTATCTTAAACCTCGCTACGTATCTCATTAGTCTTATATTTTCCCACAACTTAAGATACGTTTAAAAACCAAACTAATAGATTATACAAGTTATTTACATATCACAAGTTTAGTGTGAACTTCACAAAGGTTTACACCGCGGTGTAAACTCTTATTTCTGCTGGTTATAATTTTGTCCGCCTAGATCGAGCAAATACCAATATGTGCACCGTCTATGGCTACTTTACTTAATCTATGCCCCATCCCGCATTAAGAGTCCAGTGCACGAGCGAACGTGCCGCGTGGCGCACACCGCGGCGCCTCCACCCGGGCCCGATCGATAACGGACCGCGAACATCGCTATACTGCCACCGAACCGAACGGCAAAATTACGTACGTTTCCGAACGACACCCATATACACTTTATTTTTTTTCTAATTTTGAAATCTATTTGAAAAAGGAACGCCTGTGTTTTGTTTTTACGCGCTTCTTAACTCATATCTCAGTTGCGTTTTGAATTACGACCCTATCTGCATGGTGTTAGGGTTGCTTAGTGATTGGTTGTTTGTGCTTGTCTCATTAGCGAAGCGCTTTTTGTCACCTGAATGGGTATTTTTTGAGGTCGGGACCGTTTTTCTTCCTATTGTGTTTACGGGTTTAGTGTGTAAAGTGAGTGGTATGCTCATTTTAGTGACTCTAAATCTAGCTTTCTTAAAGTACCTAATTTAAATTCGTATTTAGAATTGTTGTTTATTGGTTCTTATCACTAAAATGCAACTTGCTTATATTCATTTCTATAAATAAATGTAAACACTAACAGTCGTACGATGAGGATATTTAATCTCCCTCTAGAAACATAACATTCTGTGTTGCCATTATCTAACCTAGAATTACATAGCACGTTATAAATTAAGTACTAATATTAACGATAATTTGCTAGCATATAGGTGCCCACTGTTTTACAAGGTTTGTGCTATATCTCTATATATCTTTTAAATTGTTGTTATAAAAAGAAATATATACGCTTCAACTTGATAACCTCCGGTTTTTTTCGTCTGTTAAAAATCGAATTTCATCTAACGTAGAAGCGAATCTATAGGTATAGTTAGTGAGTTAATTTAATAACATATACAGACATTATTTATCGTTAAAGAATAACCGGTCTACGATATAAACCACGATCCAGTCTTTATACTTAATTAAAACATCAATTAAGTACATACATAAGTATCTTCAAACGGTTACTTTTGATAATTCTTTACATTTCTGGTTGTTTATTAATGACAATATTATTTATGCAATAAGTTCATTGAATAGAATAACAAGTATGTATATAAGATTAGATTAGATTCATTTATTTCTGAATCTCTCTGTAGTCGTTCCCTCATTTCTGAGGATCGTGATCACGGGGTCTCGTAGCCTTGATGATTTGCCTCCAACAGTCTCTATCCATTGTCGCCCTCACCGCTTGATGGAATTTGCTTGAGGATGTGGCTTCCTTAATCTGGTCAGACCACCTGGTTTGGCGGGCGCCCACGGGCTCTCTTGTCTTCCACTCCGCCAACCACGACCAATTTTTCCAAATTCTCATCTCCTCTTCGCATTATGTGACCGAAGTATGAGAGCAGCCGTTGTTGGCAGATGGTGGACAGACGTGTTTCAATATTTCTGAATAGTTATACAATATATGTATTTATATATTTTATTGTCAAATTACTTACATACACTCATATTGAGATCGTCTAAACAAAAACAATAATATGCAAATTACATATGATATTTAAAAATGAACCTAAGGCCCTGCGTTGATATTTCAGCCATTAAGTTAGCTTCTCCTTTTATATATTACCTATATAGATACCAAACATGGCATGATATATGTGTTTATAGCAGAATGATGATCAGTAAGATTAAATACTTTTTCTATGTCATACCGTATAGAATGTGGACACGTAAGAAATGGCGGTTTCCCACGCTGAGTGCACTAGTTGCAACAATCGATGCACCTTCACTAATTGCAGCCAAGTGCACGATGCGGATGTAACGTGTACACTTTGTTATATGAAAGTTATTTAATCACTGCAATTGTATAAAATCTATTCTCAAAAAAAAAGCAATAGGTTTAGAAAAAATCTATTCCAAAGGTGGGGAGGGAGGGGCTGGATACTCCCTTGGCCAATACTTTTAAAAAATCTAGTATGAATTGCATTTCTTTTTAGGGTTCCGTAAAGAAAACTTTAGGGTTATATTTTAGTAGAGTGTAGGAAAATGCACATAAATTATATTCAACTTGATATAGAGTTTCAATATGCCAAAATCAAACTGCCGACCTTCGAAAACAATATATTATTTCCATTCATCACACCAAGATGTGCAAATAGGACATATAAATATAGGTCAACCTATATTACAAACTTAGGTCATAATTTGAAAACTTATCTCGACTTATTCACTTTTTCCCTTGCGTAATACGTTCATGAATTGTTTTTCGGTTAACCGTCAAATTTTACAGTTGTATCATTATTGTAAGCACGTCCTAAATCAAAACATGTCGCTTTTATGTTTATTTGAGCACTTTTGTTTTAGTGTAAGCAATGTGATTCATAATGAGTACGTGATACAAACAATGCACTTATGTAAGTGTAAATAGCTTGTACGAAACTGTCTGTGATGTTGTAAAGTGACTTAAGAAAAGAAAAGAAGATGTTGCGCGCATTAACTTCTAGAAGGTGGTCGTTGCGCCGTGACAGCGGAAGGTGAGGGTATTTGGATTTTCTATAGAGGCTAGCTGAAATCAAGGGCGTGCATTCCATATAGGTAGGCACAAAGATATAAATGTATGGTGTGCCTACCCTGACGCAGTACATACGCGACTCTCACTGCACGCGCCTGGCTGAAATACTGGGCCGTGCTTGAAGATGAATAATAATATAATACCTATAATGCAAGAATATCGGAGTGATACAAAAAGTCATGTGTACCTAGCTAAAACCCAAGTCATTGGAATGATACAACTATAAACGGATTTAATTCGCGTATTTTATTTTGTGTTATAACCGCGAAGGCATCAGATATTATTAAACCAAGTCATGCTTGTGGGTGATTCCACGGGCGTTTCAACCGCTGTCAGTTCCCTGCCCTGAATATTGAAGGAATAAGCTGCAATAAGATTTAAACTCGATTAATTCTGACATGTACGAGCGCAGTATATCGTTGTACCAAAACATGATTTTTGGTTTAGCCCATTTCTTCAATATTTAGAACTAGGGACTGACGCCAATTGAAACAATCTTAAAACGAAATTTTTTTACCAGTATTCAAAATTAAGTATTTACTTACTATGAAGTCATGCCTCTTTCTCGTATGAGGTTTTTTTTTTCGAATTGAATACTGAAGCGCAGTTGAGCTGGTAGGCTTTTACTGCAAAACCAAACGGTAGCCGAGCCTCCAGATGAGAAGCATATGAAAGCCTGTAATTTGTTATCTCGTATGGGTAGAATCAAATGATTTCCTTCCAGGCATTATATGATTATGACATGACATACTCATTTATATGATTTATAACTTAAGGATAGCTGATATTAAAATTACTTTTTCCTGTATAGCAATGTTACATTATCGTTAACAATACAATGTACCTAACATTACATAAACCGTTTGAATAATTATTACGAATTGAAGTCGCATATTAATTTGACTTTGAGCTATCGAAAACTCGTTTTTTATATAGAATATATATCTACGCTACGAATATGAGAACTTGTATAGTTTCCGAATCGTCGACATAAAATTAACATACGCGAGTTAAATTCGTTAGAATTGTCTTATTCCAATGTGAATTGTGTAATAACCGCGAAAACTACAGAAGTTATTACAACAACCATTTCTCACAATTCCTAACGAAATAAGGGGAAGCCCGAAGCATATTCTCGAAATAAAGTTAGTGTCGTTGCGGGACTTTTATGAAGAATAACGTTCTTGATATCTCCCAAATGGCCCTCGGGAATAAACTGTAGAAGTTCCTTTATAAAGCAACTGGAATATTTTAAAATTACTTCACTGAAAACTTTGCGATTCGTGAAAAATGTCAAGACGAGACAAAAAAACTGGCAGCGTCCTTTTTCTTGTAACAAATAGTCTTGCTTTCAAAAAAACGTTTTTTATCTTAAAATATATTAAATACTACTGTATATTGGATATTTAAAATATAGAAGGGCTTGTTCTATTAATTATAACTCGAGAACAGCTGGACCCGATCTCAGGGATTTTGATTTGTTTGATTTGTCTCCATCCCGAACAGCAAAATTCAAAACATTTACGAAAAATATAGTAAAAGAAAAACTATTAAAAAAGTCCCATTTTGTGTAGGAAGTCGTTGACTCCTAGGTGCCTGGTGAAGACTCATATAATTATAAGATCTTAAGTCTCAAGTCTAAATTAAACCACATGTTCCTTGTGGTTTAATCAAGATTTCATTTGGGTTCGACCGCAAATTGTTCTAATTAATTACACCCATCAAAGTTTGACTTGTACTCGAAACAATATTCTAAAGGTCAGCCACCTCTTACCTACTAGATCTCTCGAGTTCCTTTTACAAGGAGATCCAATTATTTTCACGAGTCCACGGCTATTTTTAAATGTCTCGTAGTGAAGGAAATTTTGTTAAAGGTCATAAGGTGACGTGGCTAAGTTATATGGTATAAAAAATCGTGAATTTTTCTTATCAGATGCGACGGAGTAAATCTATTGATAGTGATCGTGTGATTGTGATTATGTTTCTTTGGTTTTTTAACCAATTTGAGACTTGCTGTTTTTATTTTTGTTTTTGTTTTCGATGACATGTCACTGTAACAACATTTCCTCGTTTATGGAATATTAAAAACTGTAGAAATATATACGGTCAATTTAACATAAATTTACTTTGGAATGAAACAACTATTAACGGATTTAACTCGCGTATTTTTATTTTATTTTATTAGCTGACGTTTCGGATTCTTTACAGTTACTTTAGCGTTAAACTATTGTCAGCTCAATCGTGCTACGATTATGGAAACTGTAAAGAATCCGAAACGTCAGCTAATAAAATAAAATAAAATAAAAATACACGAGTTAAATCCGTTAATAGTTGTTTCATTCCAATGTGTAATAACCGCGAAGGCATCAGAAATTATTATAAATTTACTTTCTCGTCTAAAATGCGTATTAAATCATTTTGTACAAAAATTATGGTGCTCTGGAAAAGAATTATTAATTCCACACAGATTTAACTGTTAAGCACAGATAAGTACCTAGGTCCCTTTTAAAATATATATATTTTGGCTAGAAAATTTTAAATGATTCAGATTATATAAGTCTAAATTTGTGCAAAATTTTCATTTGATCCAAATTTCTCGTTCATGTTAATTGGCACTCCAACTTTTGACCTAAATTTCGTCTGACTCACATTTCGCGGACGATCATCAACATTGTAACGAATTAATTTAAAAATTACTCGTAATTTTTACTGGCCATTTTGGAATGTACATACTTAGGTATATCAGAGTTTTTTTAAAAAGAGAAAGGGTTTGTTTATTTGGATTGAATAGAGTAATAAACGACTGGACCGATTTGAAAAATTCTTTCACTGTTGGAAAGCTACACTTTTCCCGTGTGACATAGGCTATAAAAAAAGGGATCCCGGCGAAACCGGGGCGCGTCGCTAGTTTGTAATAAATGTCAATTCCAACATACTTTTTTGAGAGCGGCAATTGTCTAAGTATATTTTCAACTGTTAAAATAAATAGACTTCGCATAAATCGACCATTGCTATTCGAAATTAATAATTAAAAATCCTTGATATTATAAGAATTTAAGTTTGTTTATTGCTCTTTATGCTTTCTTGGAAGCATATAAAAGGATATGGGTATTATTTCCGATTCAACGAAATATAAGAACTCCGAGCAGAGGAAATTGCAGAGCATAGACATAGGAGGCCCCTAGGCGTAGATTGTTACTAATAAAGAAAATTACGTAATTCCGCTAAATCGACATGATTGCTAGATGCTAAAGTAGGTATCCTAATAAAAGCGATGATGCTTTTATGTCTATGCCCCGTGTGAAAATATTTTTTCTCTCCGTTTATCAATTCAAAATACGAGTAGTAACAATACTAACTACACAGCTAACAGTTATGTAGGTATATTTGAATGTTATTTTTTTAAGTATGAACAATTGTCCTCTCTCATATTATTATGTTGCTGTACCCATCAGGGTCCATAATGATCTCACTAGCCTTAAGATAACACCTATATATAAACATTGAGGAATAGCAATAAAGTATTGAGTATTTAAAGATAATAAGTAACATTTTGATCTAGACATGTAGAGAGCAATACATACTTTTTTTAACACGATAAATAAATAAACACTAGGTCTATATTTAAGTAACAAGCTGTATGTGTGTTAGTGCATCTGTACACGGCATCGCTCGTTTGTTTGCGATGCGCTGACGAATCAAGCTAGCTCCCTCCTTTGCGTACCGTCACTCAAATTAAAAATAATCAACAAGTCTATTTATATTTGTCTATGTATGTTTGTCTACTATGTTACAGAATGTCACTATTGGGACTATATCATATAAAACGTCAAAAATTTGTCGCTTCAGAAATTTAAGATCGAATTATCGTCGAATTTTCACAATGCTTAAGCTCCAAAAAAGTATCGCGATGAAACCTGGACAGTTCGACGCAGAAAAAAAAATGCTTTCCAATGATAATAGTATATAGAAATAACTCGTTTTGGCCAAAATGGCGCTTAAGCATTTTTCGCTTTCTACTAACGATATTGTTATTTTGCACTTTTTAACACTCTTAAGGTCGACTAATAAATAACTGATTTGCTATTTAGCGAATAGCTTCTGCTCTCATGATAAGCACCCCCGTTTTACAAAATTAACTTCTGTGCAAAATTTCAAGAATAAACCCTTATACGAGTAGCTTAGGCTCTGCGTTTCTTTGAAATCTTTATCTAACGGATTTTAAGTGAAACTGCGTATGGAAGTAGCCGTCTTGTGCATATACTATTAACGGTTACAATTTAATTGTATGATTCAATACGTCCATATTCAGAAACGGAACGCGTTAACAAAATTATTGTAATAATATCCGGTTTGGCAGCGGGATCGGCGCACGCGATCATTTGCATTCGATATGACGCTCTGTTGCATTTCTGCTGCAGTGTTTCTCTTAGACGGATCTGAGATTCTAGAACGCGAGACGGATTTTAAAGTGACGAGGAAAGTATGTAGCTCGTTTAAATCAATAAATCACTATATGGTATAAAACACTGTCTGTCTGTCTATATGTATGCTAAGACCTTTAAAAGTAGGTAACGCAACGGATTTTAATGCCGTTTTTAAATGAGAGAGCAAATCAAGAGGAGGGTTTATATGTAAATAAACGTTCAATATAGTTAAGAAACGGTAATAATTAGTATCAGTATTGCACCCGTGCGAAGCTGGGGCGAGTCGCTAGTCTATAAATAAATGTTTGGACTATTCAAACGAATTGATGATTTGTTTTTGTTCAATATGAGTACATATATTTGACATACTTAATAATTTAATTTATTGTATGAATTTAAAGAAATAAATAAATCTAATCTAATCAGAAGATAATAATTAGAAGCTTTAACCACTATGCTAACAAATCGCACACCTAGATCTAAAGGGATCTAACTCAAAAACCGGAAGATTTGAGTTATGCACACCATCGGATTCCAGCAAAACCCACCTACACTAAAACAGATTGCAGCTAATATAACCCTGCTAGCTTTATTATAAAAAGTATAAATTTATACAGAAAACTCATGCGTGCATATGGACGTATTAATCAGTTTCTCGCCTCTCATGAAAAAGTACCTTTTTTAAGTTAGCTCTCTTTAGATCTAGTTGTGCGAAATCATCAATCAATAACAATACAGATACCATAATCGTTGCACGACTGAGCTGACTGACTGAATAGTCTTATGCTAAAGTAATAAAATGTATAAAACAAAATATACAAGGTTTTACGATAAAAAAATATCATTACGTATTGGCTAATCCGAGCGGTGATCTTCGTATCTCTGCCAGATATCCCGTTTTTATTGATTCAGTCTATGCCGGAAATTTATTGTTACATTATACCAAAAATAACTCGGAAACGAAAATATCTTATTAAAGTTTTGGCAATCGCAAACGAAAAGAAATAACATTACGAGAAGTACTTTGTAGGATCATTTGTGATGATTTCGCGGTGACGACAAATTGGAATAAAACTAAATTCTTAATTAAAATTCTACCTATATACGTACCTAATACACGAGATACATAACTCGTGTACTTATATATAAAACTAGCGGTCCCGGCAGACGTCATCCTGCCCGTTCGAAATTCAAATTAGGTAACTTTAGTTAGACAACGTTTGTATGGGAAAAGAAAAGGGCTGCTTTTAGGGTTTTCCCGGCAATTATTCGATTCTTTCTCGCCGTAAGAACCATCCTTTAACTTCACCGAACATTTAAAAATTGATCAAATTGGTCCAGGCGTTGTCGAGTTATGCGCTTACCAACACATTTTGAGAATCATTTTTATATATAATAAAGAAAGAAGATTTATGATAACGTTGCTTTATAATCTTAAACAGTAATTAAAACTTCAGTAAGATAATCTAAAATACATATTTAAAGTCATAAGCTCTTAATAAATATCTGTAGGTACCTATTACAATAAGACTATTGTCAGCTCAGTCGTGCTACGATTATGGAATCTGTAAAGGCTCCGAAACGTCAGCCAATAAAAATAAAATACGCGAGTTAAATCCGTTAAAGTTGTTTCATTCCAAAGTATAATATCTGCGAAGGCATCAGAAATTATTATATTACAATATGCTTATATCTAAAAGAATGAACCATTTCAGCTTCTCGAACAATGTAAAGCAGAATACCTTCCGTTCAGGTATTTAAAATTTAATTAACGAATACATGAAACATAATGTTACAAAGAGAAAATTTTAATACAATGCGTTTAATTTCCTATTCTCTCTCTTATTAGTTAGGGGTAATTTGTTTATGGCGGTGTGACGTCATTCAACCATTGGATCGCGATTTTAGTAGTAACAATTTAAATTAAAAATATAACAATGCGTATAGAAGAATAAAATGTGTTCTGATTGAAATTTTAATTTACATATAACATTCTTTATACGGCACAAAATCAATACAGGCTTGTTATATTCCAATCACTGATCACAGACAAGTAGCTTGTCTCTCATTGGTGGAACATGACAGCTGACAACTCAAGACTAGCGACATCTAGCGGATTTTAGACTCGCTATAACATTATTAAAAAAGATGAACGTACATAATATCATCTCTCGCACACATTTTATTTTACATCAGAATTCGCTGTTTGATAAAGATCTATTTTTTGTATGCAAACATCGTCTGGTGACGTCACGGGCGAGAATGTAATTTCGCCTTCGTCGAGATTGGTACAATGTATCACTAGTTTCTTTTGTATTTTTTGAAGTAGAAAGGACGGCGTGAAGGATTTCTCTTGTACATTGGAAGTTGTTTCATTTTGGTAGCGACCTATACCAACTTTTGGTCTGTGGTAGGTAGTGAAAAGTATGTTTAACACTTTGGAATGAAACAACTATTAACGGATTTAACTCGCGTATTTTTATTTTATTTTATTTGCTGACGTTTCGGATTCTTTACAGTTTCCATAATCGTAGCACGACTCAGCTGACAATTGTCTAACGCTAAAGTCTACGCGAGTTAAATCCGTTAATAGTTGTTTCATTCCAATGTGTAATAACCGCGAAGGCATCAGAAATTATTATGTTTAACACTTTATTGACAACTAGCGATTCGCCCCGGCTTCGCACGGATCCCTATTTTTTTTTAAAATATTCTGTAGTCTGTCACTGAGGGTGTCACTCAGGGTGAACGTAGCTTCCCAACAGTGAAAGAATCATTAAAATTGGCCCAGTAACCAACAAAGTGTTCCTACACGGTTCATGAGTGCAGCCTGGTGACGGACGGACGGCCAGCGGAGTCGCAGTAATAACCCTCTGGGGGCGGAACCCTAAAAATTTAATACACTAATGTATTTTCTATATCAATAAAAATGAACCCGTGAAATGTATGAACACGCATAACTTCCAATTGACTGCATCAAATTTGATAAGACTTTTTCGTGTTCGTTATGGTCAGGAAAAGGTTTGTGTTAAAAAAAATAGCGGTCTAAAGTTCGCAGGTTTGGCTACTATAAAATAAACTAAATACCTACCTATTATGTTATCTCTAATCAGATTATATTCCAAAGCAAAATTATGGTTACCTCTATACCTGTAGACATAACATGTATATTCTGCGGCATTGTGTCAGTAATTTCCATATCTTAAACACAGACAGTTAAACAATATTCAATGAAGCGTCCCCAGTCACAATACAATGATCAGTATACCGTATAACGGAGTTACGGTGGATGCCTGATGATTGTAGCGAGTCTCGAGACGGTAATTGTTTGTTCATTAATTAAGACTACGTGGCCCAGTGGTGCAAAGACTAGTGACTGTGAGGCCACAGGTTCAAATACAGTCGTTGACTTGAATGATGATAAAATTTATTTGTTAAAATGTTAAGTGTACACGTATTTTATATTTTAAAGAACTAATAAAAAACCCACCTACTCAGTTAAACCCCAAAATCCTACTAAGATACGATGAATTTTCGTTTTATACCAAACTCATTTTTTCATGTAAGTAGGTAGGTACCTACTTACTTTTTATTGTTTCTCGTGAAACATATTTTGATCGGAAGTATTTTCAAAATACTTTTTTCTCATTTTGTATTTGCATTTTAAATAAAACTAATGCCGAGTATATGTTACTGTATTTAAATACTTTCCGCTATCTGTTTTTCACATCTCTGCTAGCACTAGGTCAATTATGTCTTACTCCAATAAAAAAATAACAACTTGGCCTAAAAACTCAACACAACCCATAAACCTAATCTAAATGAGTCATGAACACGTTCCAAAAAATATATATCAGTTATAATAATTCACTAGAAATATTAGAATAAAACAACTACACATAAACGGATTTAACTCGCGTATTTTACTTTAGCGTTAGACTATCGTCAGCTCAATCGTGCTACGATTATGAAAATTGTAAACTTTTCGAAACGTAAGACAATAAAATAAAAGACGCGAGTTAAATCCGTTTATATAGTTGTTTCATTCCAATGTGTGATAACCGCGAAGGCATCAGAAATTATCACTAGAAATATATTATTATGTTACTAAGCTACGATCGATATATAAGGACAAATATTTTGATTGATTGTATGTTTTGAATTTTTTATCATGTTTATACTATTACAATATTAACGTCAAATTGATGGCCTAATCTAAATTATTAATGTTAAAATGATTGTTTTGTAGGATTCCGTATGTCAAAATATTGCTTAGGTAATAGTTTTATTGCCGATCTGTCTTTTATAACTTGCTTATTCTACATAGTTTATCAGTGGTCGTATTTTTTTTCTACCGGTGGTTTTTTTGACTGGATCACTAAATGAGTCTTTCTGCATAAGCATATAGGATACGTTAATTTATTAAAAATATGAGTTAATTATTTGAATTAATCTACGTATTGCCGTGCTACTGCGTAGGTACTGAATAAAACCAATCGCGCTGCCAAATTATACTTTTTTGAAATGGTTGATGGGTCTAGTCAACTCTATGTAAGCCTATATTTCATAGCGTACTTGGCATACTTGTTATATTATCAGGATGTATATGTGTGAGTAGGCAATGGTTGGGTGTGTAACTGTGTATCGTTGCCGTGTAAAGGAAAACATTCTCTTCAAGGACTCTCGTGAGCTACGGAGTAAAAATAATTGTTATTGTGCTTGTGAATTCGTAAGATTAGTTTTAATGACTGTATGACCTAAAGAAACAATTATTAAACTTAACGGTTCTTCATCGTTTGTATTTTTTTTACGTTTCGTATGTGTTAGGTATTAGAGAAAAGGGTCTTACATGTTTATCAGATAAATTTGCATTTAATATTACCTACCTACATTCTAATATCACATATAATTTGTTCATGGTCTCCTTTTCTTGGTTCACACGGGTGAAACCGCGAGGCAGAGCCAATATGTTGATAATAAATAATCACTTAATACGCAAAGTTTAAATTTAACGTTTTTCGTATTAAATTCTGATGCCTTCGTGGTTATTACACATTAGAATGAAACAAGTATACACGGATTTAACTCGCGTATTTTATTTTATTGGACGTTTCGGAACATTTACAGATTCCATAATTCTACGACGACTAAGTTGACAAGTGACTGACTTTAGCGTAAGACTATTGTCAGCTACGATTATTGAATCTGTAAAGGTTCCCAAAACGTCTAATAAAATAAAATACGCGAGTTAAATCCATCGCCGTAGTTATATTTTATTTTACCACCCTCGTCCCAAGGATGGCCTTGGCAGACTTCTTATAGGAACTTACGACCTTACAACTTCTTACTTATAGGCAACTAGGTACCTACTGAAGCCATATTATAAGTCATGTGAGATTGCGGCATGTGGTTGTTAATATTTTATTAAGGCATTCATAATGATATCTATTATACATGTCATACCGTAGCAGAGGGTCGATTTGTAAAGATATAACATAGATAGATATATATCTTGGTAAATTACGTATTAGGTATACAAATCTACAAAGTTTTTTGCCCAATTTGGTTTTCAATTATGTTCGTTCTAAATATATATCTTAATTTCTGTACTTTTTTGTTATGTTACTTGATTATTAAGAACGTGTCAGCTTTTTTTTAATTTGGACGTAGCTATATGGTTGATTGTAAATGTAAAATGTAATAAATCGTAAAAGAGCCACTTTAAAGTAGTACCGTAATTGTAAATTGTGAGCTACCATTTATTGTATTTTTAAAAAAAATACTTCCTTAACCGATATTTCGTTTCATAATATTTATACGAGCTTTGAGACTATAATTATGCTCAAGAAGTTTCAACGACAAATCAGAAAATACATCAAAACCTTAAAGAAAAAAGAACTTGAGACGGTTTCGTTAGTTGACGATGTGGGCGTAGTGGAAATGTTCCAAAGGCTTCGGGGAAACTTTTGCCAAGCCGTGGGACGGTAGTCTATTTTTAATATGGGTATCGCAGAATATTCGCTAACTAGCGACCCGCCCCAGATTCACACGGGTGCTATAAAGTACTATAAACCTTCCTCTTAAATCGCTACATCTTTAAAAAAACCACTTCAAAATCCCTTGCGTAGTTTTAAAGTTTTAATTGACACAGGGACGGACAGACAGTGATAGCTACTTTGTTTACAACTACATAACTAGGTAGTGATATAATTGGTTGTTTTTCATTTTTTGTTTCATAATTAACTACACTACTTAATTGGAGTAAAGCAATATGATACAAAAAGGCAACACTTGTTTAAATCCATTCATTCATCCAAACATACTTCCGCGGCAACTTAATGTAAATAGGGCTTCTATTTCAATGTCAAAGGCATTCGGTGTGACACAGTCCATTTCCCATGTGAAAAGACGTCCTAATCGATACAGCCTTGCAATCAACCCTGATAGTGGCCGTCACACCGCATCTGTCGGTTCCCAACACGTGTACAAACTTGACTTGAAAGTTTTGTCAAGGCTATTTGTAAAATTAGGTACCTACCTAGTTATCGCACAGCTCGATGTAAAGGAAGCTAACTCAAAAACCTGAAGGAGTAATGCAAACCATCGTATTCCTATCCGGTTTTGCAGTGAAGGCCCATTAGCTGGCCAACTGCGCTTCAGTATTCGGTTCAAAAAAAAAATCGTATTCCTTACAGCAAGACCTACCAGTATATACCTATCAGTAAAAGATTTAAGCTAACTCTTTTAGCTTCATCATACAGAAAACTTTTTCAGTGTACTTGGACATATTAATCTGTTTTTCGCCTCTACTAAAATAATAACTTTTTTGGACTCCCTTCAGATCTAGGTGTGCGATGTATAGACTAGCGGCCCGGCTAGGGTTTCTGCTCGAGATTTCACGAAGCGGGAATTCCCGGGAAATCTGGCCTAACTCGAGACGGGAAAAATCGCCTCGAGAAGTGGAGAAGTCG
The DNA here is from genome assembly GCA_038024825.1 of Polylopha cassiicola. Classification (NCBI taxonomy): domain Eukaryota; kingdom Metazoa; phylum Arthropoda; class Insecta; order Lepidoptera; family Tortricidae; genus Polylopha; species Polylopha cassiicola. Next base: position 1,520,220 of record CP149060.1, on the reverse strand, counting down.
AGAAATCGCAACTCAAAATAATCACACGTAAATTTTAGATTAAAATGGCCTTCCGCAACTCTTTTTGCAATACGTTCTCCTTCACGCTATTGGATTCGGTTCCTTGGATTCGGCCGATCCCGATTTTGACTAGGTATTTCCCCCGCTTGCCCCGCTCTAATTTATTGTAGGTTTTTGTTGTTTGAAGTTGATTATTTAAGATTTGCTGTGTTAAGAGATGATTGAGAAAGACGATTTATTAGTTTAGTTGCTAAACTTCCTAATTATTTAATTTTCTTTATTGTTTGAATACTATTTATATCTCCTAACAGTCGTAATACCCAAAGTAATAAAAGGGTTGTATCTCTAATCATTAATATTATAGAGTTATTAAGTGTTCAAAACACGTCAATATCTTCTTATATATAAAATTCTCGTGTCACAATGTTCGTTCCCGTACTCCTCCGAAACGGCTTCACCGATTCTTATGAAATTTTGTGAGCATATTGAGTAGGTCTGATAATCAGCCAACATCTATTTTTCATACCCCTTAGTGATAAGGGTTTGTCCACCCTTAACATTTATCTTTTATTTAATTGCCAGGACGAAGTCTGTCGGGACCGCTAGTAGGTACCTATCTATAAACTCTTCTAGAACTACGCAGGGTTTACAGGGGAAGATGCAGAAGAAAATACAGTATTAATTCGGTATATTATTTCAGTCTTTTAAGTCAAGATTCTCATTTATATATTGTTATTAGTTTGATGATTATAATACAATGTTTAGTGCAATCTCAAATAAATGCCAATGATTAAAAAAAGCAAAGTCATTAAGTTCATTATTTTTTTATTATGTCTAAGTATTATGTATGAGTCGCGAGTAGGTAGTAGCAGGTACATTTAGTTGGTGATCAAAAAATAGCGATATTAATGAATTTGAAGTGTTTTTTTCGCCTTATATTCATGATTTGTAAATTTCTCGAGTTCCCGGGAATTCCCGGGAATTTTTAGTCGAGAAATCTCGTGCCCCGAGAAAAAAAATAGGTCGAGAAATCAGAAACCCTAGGCCCGCCCCGGTATTCACACGGGTATATAGTCTTTTTTGAAAATATTCTGTAGCATATGTTAATCTGGAATAAGGTAGCATTGATATGGTGAAAGAATTTTAGAGTTTATTCGTTACATACATACTTAAGTATTTACAAATCTTTCCTCTGTGTATTATTAGTATAGATTTGCAATGGATATAATAATAAGAACGGTCCTTATGTTTTCATGTCTTGATATTTCTTTTGTATAAAAGAGACATGAAAGCTCTTGCTAGACTAGAATTCTTGATTGTTATCGTTCTGAACAAGCAGTTGAGTCTTTGTTCGATCGTAGATCGCAACGTAGATAACTGATAACAAAAGTGTTCATGTAAATTAAATATCGACGGGTGATTCGACCTCGTATTGTGTATAAGATGATGGAAGTAAGACCTCGTATTAAGATACGAGGTTGTATCTTACAGTCGCTCTGTTTATCAGTTTCTTTCACGCGCGTATTGTAATTGCCGTTAAAACAATTGGCAATTGTCGATTCTTAACTCGATATTGTTTTTCGTATAACAATCCTGATAATTATGAATACCGAATAATTTTACTTTTGATCTTGGATATAAACATGCGATCGTGTTGTTGGTTTTATGGAACACTAGCTTCTGCCCGCGGCTTCGTCCGCGTGGAACTCCTCCTTTTTGCAGTCTGTTAAAAAGTAGCCAATGTTCTTTCTCGGGCTCCAGACTTTCTTTGTACCAAATTTCATTCAAATCGGTCCAGTAGTTTTAGCGTAAAAGCGTAACATACAGACATACAGAGTTACTTTCGCAATTATAATATTAGGAGGGATTGATATGAACGGATTTTTAAATATTTGCATGCCAGTATTGTTGGCGAGATGTGTTATCCTATGTAATTTACTCATAAGATTTTTTGTTACCACTTTTCAAGTTATTTCATTTCATTTCATTTACTTGCACAGGTATTTTTTAGCGATAGTTAATCGCCAGCTCAGTCGTGCTACGTATATGGGACTCGTAAATATTCGACACGTCAGCAAAGAGAATAAAATGGTCTAGTTAAATCCGTTATAGTTGTTTCATTCCTATGAGTAAATAAATTAATAAACTATATGACTATAAGACCAGCGTCCACTAAACCACGGTGACCTATCTTCGCACAGCAAGCATAGGACAACAAAGGGGTCCGAAGTAGCTTTAGAGTGAAGTAATCAATACCGCGATATGGCGTCCTTGCCATTGACCGGTGACGGCTGTTTGATGCCCTTTGTTTACAAAAAGCTAATGCTTTTATTTCAAGGTATGAACGCTATTGCAATCGTTTATATTGCTTCTGTTTGCGACATGGTTTGCGTGAAATAAGTACTTCAGGTAGACTTGTGTCATTGAAACAGCCCATATCGCACCTTTACTAGAAAAGCGTGACAACTTGTTGGTCACGCTTGAATTCAAAGCTATGTACTTATATGGGAATTTTTAAGTCGAAGCGTCAGCATACAAAAAAAAAACGCGAGGTAAATCCGAGAAAACTACGAAAGCGTTAGTTTTTTTTTATTATATATCTATACTAATATTATAAAGCTGAAGAGTTTGTTTGTTTGAACGCGCTAATCTCAGGAACTACTGGTTCGAATTAAAAAAAACTTTTTTTGTTGGATAGACCATTTATCGAGGAAGGCTTTAGGCTATATAACATCACGCTGCGACCAATAGGAGCGAAGAAACAGTGGAAAATGTGTAAAGAACGGGGAAAATATGAAGCCTTATGAAGAAGTGACAGAATACTTTGACAGATCTTTAACGAAACAATCGGACGGGCAGGACGACGTCTGCCGTGGCCGCTAGTAAACTATAAATTTCTTTTATAATTTAGGGCAGCACTCATTAATGATTTTTGAGGTGTTAAAAACTAAGGTGGTCTAACATGGGTGCTTCTCGTGCGCATACTAAGTCGCATCTACTAAACATATAAAACATACAATATACAATGTCACTTACTTAGGTGACATCTTTATGGACTTAAAGAAATTCCTAGTTATAGGTATTCTGTTAGGAAAATGTCAGTGATCATTGATGTACATTGTTTGTACAGGTGTCCATTCGTCCTGAACACAATAGGCTGTAAATGCGGACTGCGGTAGTTTCTGCATAGGCAACCTAACAATAGAAGTGTTTTCAACTCGTATTGAATACTAGCGGTCCCGGCAGACGTCGTCCTGCCCGTCCGATTGTTTCGTCAAAGATCTGTCAAAGTCTTCTAACTGTCACTTCTTCATAAGGCTTCATATTTTCCCCGTTTTTTACACATTTTCCACTGTTTCTTCGCTCCTATTGGCCTTCCTCGATAAATGGTCCAACAAAAAAATAATTTTTGAATTCGAACCAGTAGTTCCTGAGATTAGCGCGTTCAAACAAACAAACAAACTCTTCAGCTTTATAACATTAGTATAGATAGTGCATGAATATAGAGATTCAGATGTTTATAAAATGGAACCGGTCGCGAGTTTGAATCCCTTATCTATACTTTATTTAATAAATTTGCCTTTATATCGGCATAATAATATGTCTACACTAATATAAAATAAATAAAATCCTTTGTCCAGAATGACTATCCGACGAACACGAATTTTGTCAATCATACATTTCTAATGAGAGACATATGATTTCTCGCGCGTCAAATTAAAACGAGTAAACGTTTCATTTGTAAAGTGCTTCATATAAATACATCTTGATAAAACTTAATGTATATTCAAACTGAATATGAAACTTAATTATGATTACACATGTAGCAAAAATAGCTTTCGGCAATAATGGTGTTTCGTGTAGGTATATTTTATAACGATGTTACAGTTTTCGCTAAAGTAATTTGGAATGATAAGATAAATGGGTCTACAGGGAAAATTGGATGGTGCTATTATCTAATTCGTTTGGATAATGTTTATTGGTATCACTTGTATAGATAGAGTAGGAATTTATCTATGGGAATGCAAAATTGTTCTCATTAGCTTAAAAGGTTACTGTTACTGAAAGAACGAGTGTGAAACTTGAAATATTTATTGTCAAATAGCTTTTGCCTGCGACTCCGTCCACGTGGAATTTCATACAGCATTTCATCTACCCTTTTAACCACTTTTCATTTAAATCGGTTCAGTAGTTTTAGCGTGAAAGCGAGACAGACAGAGTTACATTCACTTTTACAATATTAGTTAGAATATGTCGTATCTGTAATTGCCACCAAAAAAATATCAATTTTATTACCAAGACTAGCTGTGCCCGCGACTTCGTCCCCGTGGAATTGTAATTCTTCATAAGGCTTCATATTTTCCCCGTTTTTACACATTTTCCACTGTTTCTTCGCTCCTATTGATCGCAGCGTGATGTTATATAGCCTAAAGCCTTCCTCGATAAATGGTCTATCCAACAAAAAAATAATTTTTGAATTCGAACCAGTAGTTCCCGAGATTAGCGCGTTCAAACAAACAAACTCTTCAGCTTTATAATATTAGTATAGATAACCCTTAAAGGGTAAAGTTTCGACCTTCGTTCGATAAATGAAAGCAATTAATTGCTACAATCGATACAAGGCCTATCAAATATGATAAATGCTTTATCAAGGGACATGATGTATTAAGGAATATTTCACGAGTAATGATACCACTAATTAGCTAGGTTCTTTGTACTGCTGTCGATAGCTTTTTAAAAAAGTACATGTACAAATTTATTGTCATAGTAATAAGGCTCACATATTTTTGAAATTTACTGGATACATCATAGTGTCTTATATACTTTACTTTATTTTGTTTTGTATAGTATAGGTATTTGTTGCATTTAGTTTTTTTTGACATCTGGTGACCTGTATCCTCTGTAAGATTTTTTTTTTTACTTGCCATGTAGTGCAAATACCAGTGTTCCTACTTTGAAAAAATGATACCAATATACCATTGAGTTTCTTGCCGTTTTTTTTCAACTGAGGTTTTTTCGGAAACGGTATCTTCTAATCTTTGTAGGAGCTTGTAGAAGCCTAATATTGAATATACATAATATATATCGCACCCCTAGATCTAAAGGGAGCTAACTCAAAAAAAGTAACTTTTTCGGGAGAGGCGAAATTGTTGTAAGGAATCGGAATCTTTTTTTTAGCGTGTGTTAAATTTAAATCTTCAGATTTTTGAGTTAGCTCCCTTTAGATCTAGGTGTGCGATATATTTTTGAGTTTGATTTTGCGGCATGTATTGACTGTACCTACAGATCATGAGCGGTCCGATATGAAGACCGCACCCTTCTACCCTTGAAATAATAAATAACTCGGGTCGGATTTGTGCCTCACCTTGATTCGGACCACGGCCGTGGTTCAGGTAGACCGCCTAAATTTAATTAATGTTCACATACTGGCAACACTTGGACAGAATATAAAATCTGTGTTGCCGTTTAAGTAAATATCTGTTAGCTGTGTTTAAACTAGTTGATTTTTTTGATGATTATGAAATTTGCTAAATACGTTAAAAGTAACTCGAGATTTGTAGTTTCCCATTCGGTTGTTTTTTTTTTAAGTTAAAAATCGACGCTACCTACCCCAAAAAACATAAAAGCCTCCACGTTCTCTGGCACGGTTCTACTCTATTCAATAACGGCTATTATAAAGCGTTTTTTTAAATTGCCAAAAATATCGTTAACATGTATGTACGAGTACATAAACGATACGGTTGGCTGGAGTTGGAATACGCCCAAACGTTTCCATTTGCTGTAGGTTGGTACACGAAGCGCATTATGTACGATAACCTGGCTTCTAAAAGGACTTACAAAGGGAATAAACAAATATAGTGCCTTTCGTACGGTGCACTAATATTTAAGTAGAAACGGCTGGATGAATAGTTTGTACGAATACAAGCTTAGTATCATCCAGAGCTTGACTATAGTCGGTCGTACTACGAATATGGGAACTGTAAAGTTTAGAAAACCTCAGCCACTAAAATAAAATACGCGAGGTAAATACGTTTATAGTTTTTTCATTCCAATATGTAACCGCATCAGAAATTAATACTTTTTATAATCATTAGTTACATGTCAATTTCATTCGCGTCAGTTAATCCCATAAAAGAATTAAGTACGCTACGTTTTTTAGTACCTAAATCGTTTTCCTAATTAATTATCGGCCGTCAAGCGTTCTCAAGTTTAAGGTTACACGATAAATAACAATGTCTACTGCGATCATCTTCAAAACAACTTGTTGTTCGTTACTTTCGTTCTGTCTCTTTTTTCTACCCTTATTTAACTCAAGTGTGAAAGGGACGCCGTAAATTCCCTTTTGTAACCTTTTTATCCGTAATCACGTACATAATCGCCGTTCCTCCGAAACGTTAATCGTCTCTGCAAACGACTGCTGTTCCGGAATTCAAAATGGCGCCCCTGAAAAGTATCCTAAATGTTAATACTAGCTTAGACCTAGAAACAAAATGATGTTTTTCGGTAATACAAAAACCTGGCTGTGATATTATAATGAAAATTGATTTCTTTAATAATTTATCTATTGTTGACATTTTCCATGCGTTGTATTGTGTCATTAGGGAAATGCAGTAAAAATGTAGATACATATATTGGTTTTCCCAAAGCAAAAGTATGCGGTTATAATTAATTTCCTTCTTAAACAGATCAGTAATCCACAATTAGAATCCATTCACGAATATGACATAATAATATTATATCTCAGCCATCACTTTTGGATAACTATCTTAGAAAAATCCTTTAAGTCACGACCGTGTCATGTATGTCCAATGCAGACATCGTTTTCCTCAAACAATCATAAAAAGCACTTTAAGTCACGCCCATGTCACGTGAGTCAAATGCACGGTCTCGTGTGTCTCTGTGGCTACTCTTGAGGGAGACCAACGTCCAATAATCCACTACCTAGCCCTGATTATCTATCTATACTAATATTATAAAGAGGAATGGTTTGTTTGTTTGGATTGAATTTGCTGTAGAATGGCTGGACCGATTTGAAAAAATCTTTCACTGTTGGGAAGCTACACTATTCCCGAGTGACATAAACTATGAAAAAAAGAGAGATCCGTGCGAAACCGGGGCGGACAGCTAGTTTAATATATGTTTGTTTGTTGCAGCGCTAGTCGGACTTGTCCGGCGGAGGGCGCGCCGGAGACGGACGCGCCCGCGCCTCCCGTCGACCTCCCGCGCACCAGAGACGGCGAGATCGACTATGATGGTAAGATCATCACTATCATCATCATCAGACCTGCGAGCCTATTTTGAACTGTCGACAACATGTTGTCGACAAGCAAAAGGTTCGTCGTTACGATATTATTTTGTCATCGACATGTAGAAATAAGAGACGACATCGACATGACAAGATTTCTCCTTTTGTCGACAACGTTGATTTTTGACAGATCATCGCGACAATAAGACGATATCGACATGACGAGATGTCGACTCGACAATTCATCATAGCCTCGCAGGACTGAATTGCATAGTTAGGACCCCTACAAGGTAGTCCATCTACCTGATGATGCAGTGGGCAGCACGGGACGGGTCGTTATAGAGCCTAGGTTCTTAAGCTCGGGGTAATTACCCCCGCGGGGGTAACAATAAGCTGGTAGTTCTACCGAACGCCCAATTTTAAAGTGACAAGTCTGAGCACATCGTAGCGCCGACAAAGCAGGTTCGTTATTGGGAGGAGGGGTAAAATCAGTAAACCTAGTTAGTTCATAAGGCTAACGAACCTAAAAGGGTTAAGAATCTCTGCTATAGAGGAACCTGGGGAACTTTTGTCCACTAGTGGATGTCTTTCAGGGTAATAATTAAGTGTGAAGCCTATCAAACAAGCAAACACCTTAAAATTAATATAAGCCCTTAACATGTTATTATAATATTAAACGTAATATCCTGTTCCACTTATTCTGTACAGAAAAAGGTATCTGAAATAATAGATTAATGATCATTTCTTATAAGGTTAACGATTACAATGAAAACTCTTAAATAGCCTACAACAATAGGTCAATAAACTATACAGCGAATATGACGTGTGAATGATGTCATGAATGATGGAAGCGGATCGTACCTACGTCATTCTCGTATCTAATTTTAATATATAAATATGCATGTATGATAAAGTTTCTTATAGGAGAAGGTTTCTTATCAATTTGTTTATTTACCTATATTTGCGCACAATAAATTCCAATAATATAAATAAAAAAGCTTTTAATTCGGACAACTGATATTCAATTGTTTCTTGCACTACTGCACTTTTATACGTTTTGTTTTTTTTTTGTAAGTCCACTTGCCAGAATTGGCAAAGGCCTCCTACGATATATTCCATTCAGATCTCTCTGGCTACTCTGTTCCATGTTGTGTCTGCAACCTGCCTTATATCATTGTCACATCTTTTTTGTTGTTTAACTCTTTTCGTTTTACCTTTTCTTTGTCACCAATATTTAATTATTTTGCTTTATTTGTCCTCTCAATTAGACAATATTGATTTTCTTGGTCTTTTACTATATATTTTATTCCTAGGTTCCATTGTTTGTCCGCTGTGCAATTTTGATTAAGTAAACGATTTTCATTTATAAATACTATCCGTAAGTTAACGTGTTTATCATAATCGTAATTTACTTAATATTTATTGATAATTAAAATAAAAAATATACAAGTATTTAGAGAATAAAGCCAGCGCAAAAAAATGGCACACTTTTGAATGATACAAGTATTCTAAAGAAAGGAAGCCTCTAAAATAGCTGTTGCATTCAAAATTTCTGGAAACAATATAGCTTCTCGCGCTAAAACCACTTGAGGGCCATCAAGTTCTTAATAGGGTGAGATAACTCGCGTGACAAATTGTCTCGGGTACCTCCGGGACATGCCTTAACTGTCTTTGACTGTGTACGCCACAAGCCTAATATACTCTCATACTGTATACTGTCACCTTTAGTGCTATTGCTGCCTTAAGGGTTTTTTGATTTCGAAAGTTTTGTAATAACTGTAAAGTTATCCGATCCGTGTGTGGTAAAAGCATCTCTAAACCTAAACCTAAATATAAATGACTAGTTCCTGTCCGCGACTACGTCTGTGCGCGATTAGAAACCCCTCAGGGGGTGATTTCCAAAAATTCGGTCTTAGTACTTTATATAAGGAAGCCCTCTGCAAAATTTCAAATTTTTGACTCTTATATTTTAGGCTCTGCGTTGATATGTCAGTCATTAAGTCAGCTTTTCCGTTTAGGTATATAATTACGTGTATGTATAGAAATACATAACAACGACGAAGTGTAATGACCTTTAGGTTATTTGTTAGTTATAACTTTTTGTCATTTTTGTGATTGTTATGTTAAAGGATTTAAAATATTATTTCGCATGCACTAGCAGGACCAACCAATTTGATATCGTATAATTAATAAGAAAAATTAAATAAGTAGTTATGAACTATTTTTTTTATAGCATCTTACGGATTTGACATATGAGCGAACGAAAATTAACCACATAACTGTTAGATAGCGTTTTCCTCAATTCCTCAATTCCATTCAATTTTGTATTCGTTTCGTTGGTTTGATATTATCGATTGGCACTTTTCAAGTTTGGCTACAATAAAAAGCATCATCGAAAAACTTTATACCTACGAAACTCTGGTACTTTACTCAGGTTAGCCAACCTTAAACACTAGCTAGGTTTTTAAGTCTAGTGTATTCGTGATTATTGTACTTACTGCCAAGTTTATATTATTTTGTGCGTGTTCGTTATCGATGTGGTAAGCTGGGCAGGGCTTTGATAACATGCCGACATTACCCCAGCCTTGTGTGTATTCGGAACACTTTACTAAATCAAAATTTATACTTTATTTCTCACTATCCCTACATTGTTGACGGCCTGTTGGTCTAGTGGTCAGAGGCCCTGACTACGAAACCGGAGGTTGCGGGTTCGAATCCCGCTAGGGGCAGATGTCAATGTGATGAGCACTGGCATGTGTACCTGAGTCTTGGATGTCTTATATGTATTTATGTATATTTATCCGTTGTCTAGTACCCATAACACAAGCAAAAATCTTTGCTTAAAATGGGACTAGATAATTGGTGTGCATTGTCCAAAGATATTTATTTATTTTTTATTTATTGTAATTGCCTATTGAACTATATACATTTTAATGTACCTCTGCCTCTTTTATATTTATACTAATACTAGCTGTCCGCCCGGCTTCGCCCGGACCCCTTTTTTATAGCCTATGTCACTCGGGAACAGTGTAGCTTCCCAACAGTGAAAGAATTTTTCAAATCGGTCCAGCCTTTTTGGAGCCTATTCAATCTAAACAAACTAACCTTTCCTCTTTATTATATTATTATAGTATAGACTAACGGTCCCAACAGACATGTCGTCCTGTCCGTTCGATTATTTTGGCAAAGATCTGTCAAAGTCTTCTGTCACATACTTACTTACCGATCTTACTTTTTGTATTAAGTAGATTGTAAAAAAATATTTTGATCAATTCCAAATATAAACTCTAATTATGATATCTACGAGCAGAGTAGATATTTCGTTACATCAAAACGTAATTCTTATTATTTCATTTCACTGACGGCGTTTAAAACACCCGACACAATTTTACTAAAAAAATAATAAAAACCTTCATCATAAATGGATTAGGTGCGTAATGAATGTATCCAATAACGCAGACAGCAATATTTAATATTAAAACCCATATACATCATTAAGATAATCTCTAAGATACGCGTATTAAATATTCACGTGTAATTTGTCATTTTCCTAATTCTGGGCTCCTAGTGATAAAGGGTAGGTATTTATAAGTTACGTGACGTCCTAGTGAAAAGGGGATTAAGTAGGTACTACTTATAATCATTAATGAAATAAGAACATATTCTGGTTTTTGTAATTCTATTAAAACAAGGCATAATATTTTAAACTAACATACATACTACTGTATAGGTACCATCAAAATAGCCATAAAACTTTGGCTCAAAATTCAAAGCGCCATTTTTTCTGTTGTAACTTTTTAAGACATATAAGTATGTAGGTATCGATAATAATTATTAGATTAGGTATTCATATGAATAAAGCTTTTTAAAAAGCGTTTTGGAACTTGCTAAATGATGTAGGTACATTTTTTTTTTTTTTTCTAGATTTGCATAAAGTAGTGAAGAGACACATATATTTCCATGATTTACACAAAAAACTATTTATTGACGAAATGTATACAACATTTACATAAAGAACTGTATAGTGAGGAGACATGTCGTTTTTCATGGTTTACACAAAGTACCGAGTTTTTTTTTTTACATTAGCGTCAATATATTTTTTTCCAGCACTATACGAAGAGGAGTCTGATAGCGAGCTGGGGTCCATGGAGAACCACGGCTCAGTCGTCACGCATCTCCTGTCGCAAGTCAAAATCGGAATGGATCTTACAAAGGTATTGTGGACTGTAATCTAGTTATCTACTAACATTAAACAAAGCGAGTGGTTTCTTTCACTCTTTATTACCAAAAAACAAATACAAAACGTGTAAAACTACAAAAATGAGTAATAATTTCTGATGCCTTTGCGGTTATTACACATTAGAATGAAACAACTATTAACGGATTTAACTCGCGTATTTTTATTTTATTTTATTGGCTGAAGTTTCGGAGCCTTAACAGATTCCGTAATCGTAGCGCGACTGAGCTGACAATGGTCTTATGCTAAAGTCACTTCAGATGATGTTTCGAAAAGTTTACAGAATCCTATATTCATAGTAAGACTGAGCTGACGATAGTACTTAAGCGTTAGACTATCGTCAGCTTAGTCGTGCTACGATATATTGTAGTTGTGTCATTCCTTAGGTTTGTTGTTGTAAACTAAGTAATTGGTTATCATCTAAGCTATCGAAGTACTAACTCTGCTATAGTTTTTAATACCGCTGCTTGGTTACAGGTTGTGTTGCCAACGTTCATACTAGAGCGGCGATCGCTTCTGGAGATGTACGCGGATTCCTTCGCACACCCGGATCAGTTCGTAAAGTGAGTTCAATTAAAATAATCATATATTGTTATAAATATATCCTAATCATTCAGCTATGAAATACCTACTTTCTTTATTTTAAGTTTTAATTAAACCTTCAAAATAAGTTTGTCTGGATGAGTTCTTGCAACTCAATTTTGAAGCAGTTTTCTTTTACCTATTGAGCAGTTTGGATGACAATGTATGGTTGACTTTGTGACGTCATACTAAATCCTACATGCAGAAACACCCAAGACGGCGGATATTTTTTTAAATATATAGGCATCAAAGGAAAGGGCTTAGCTTGCTAAGAATATGAATTCGAATTGAAAATAATAAACGGTTTTGAAGTTATTCGAATAAAATTCAGTATGATAGTCCTCCAGCAGAAGTCATGATAACATGTAAAATATATTAGAAAAATCACCTCCTAAGGGAATAAAATGGGGCTTATCTTGCGCAGACAATCGCTGGCATACCTAGGTACTTGTATAACACAACTAAGTATACAAATAATTTAAGTAATTTAATTTAAAAAACGTATAATCATAACAGCTGTTACAATTCCCTTCAGGATAGTAGACCAGCCGACGCCCCGCGACCGTATGATCCAAGTGGTCAGATGGTACCTGAGCTCGTACCACGCCGGTCGCAAGTCCCAGGTCGCCAAGAAGCCTTACAACCCTATACTGGGCGAAGTGTTCCGATGCTATTGGGAGTTGGACGCTACTCCCGAGAGCCTCGCCAACGCTAACGCTGAGAAGGTGAGGTTCATCATCATCATCGTCGTTGTCCAAGGGAGTGGTTAGGATTTTGTTGAGGGGGGGAGGCTGACGTAGAGAAACTAATATATCTGAGGTAATTTTTAACACTCGCAAGGGTATCAAAACTTTAGTTACTTCTGGGGCAGCAGAAAAAATACGTCCCAATAATATTTTTTTTAATAATTAAAATGACAGAGATTTTATAAAAAAAAGTATTAAACCCTATAGAATTTACGATTAGATTATATTATATTTATTTATTTCTCAAAATTCATAGGCACACTATTATATCAAATTATATGCACTCATATTAAGATCGTCATAACAAAAATAAAAAATAAATCATATGAACAAATTACCTTATCTATACTAATATTATAAAGAGGAAAACTTTGTTTGTTTGGTTGTAATGAATAGGCTCCAAAACTACTGGACCGATTTTAATAATTCTTTCACTGTTGGAAAGCTACACTATTCCCGAGTGACATAGGCTATAAAATATTTTGAAAAAAATATAAAAAAATAGGGATCCGTGCAGAGCCCCGGCTCTGCACGGATCGCTCTAACATTATGAAAAAATACATTATTATGCCATCAAACATCAAAGTCTATATTTTCTTTTTACAGCAAGAAGTAGGCGAAGGTCCGGTGCCATGGTGCAGCCCGGACCAACTTTCATTCGTTGCGGAACAGGTCTCTCACCACCCCCCGATATCGGCGTTCTACGCGGAACACGTGAACAAACGCATCCAGTTCGAAGCCTGGGTGTGGACGAAGAGCAAGTTCCTGGGCCTGTCGATAGGGGTACACAATATAGGCAAGGGCCTGGTCACCCTCCTGGACACCGGTGAAGAGTACTCGTTGACATTCCCCAATGGATACGGCAGGTACGTTGGCTGGTTGTTGGTGAGAGGAGAACGTCAATTCGTAAACCTGTCAGTCGATTCCCATAGTGTAATGGTTAGCACGCTGCCGCTAGTAAAGGCATAAGCGTGGGTTCGAATCCCACTGGGGGTCTAAGATTTTTTCTACTCTTGTCTTTGTACAAAATATCATTATAAGGAGAACGTCAAATTTTAATTTAATTATACATCATATTCTAAGGTTAATGAGTGAATTAACCTTAAAAAATATACTCAATACTGTATAATTTATTTGAATTATATTAGCCTGAGAAATAGCAATAATTTTGGCTACGTAGGTATTTAAGGCGAGCTGAAAATTTGTGATATAGCTCTCCTTCTATACCCCAACACGGAATTGCAGACCTGGATTTTCAAAAAATTACAGTTTCCATAATCGTAGCACTTTAGCGTTACACTATCGTCAGCTCAGTCGTGCTACGATTATGGGAACTGTAAAGTTTTCTAAACGTCAGCAAATAAAATACGCAAGTCAAATCCGTTAATAGTTGTTTTCATTCAAATGTGTAATAACCGCGAAGGTGTCAGAAATTACAATATTGTTTTAAATACTCGACGACGAATTGTTAAAGGCTCGACTTTAACAATTACGTACTTAGGTAATGTTTTTTTTATAACAATAACTTCTAACAATCGGTGCGTGAAAAATGAATCATCCCTTATTTTCCTACCTTTGCGGTTGGGTTGGGTATGCGCTTTCCAATAAAAAAAAGAATTATCAAAGTCAAACCACTCCGTAAAAAGTTACGCGTCGACTTGTGAACTTCCTTTTTTTTTCGTTGGTTGAAAAATGTACAAACCAATTTTTTTTCCAGATCGATACTAACAGTCCCCTGGATCGAGCTGGGCGGGTCTGTCTGCATCGAATGCCCGCAGACGGGGCACAAGGCGAACATAGAGTTCCTCACCAAACCGTTCTACGGCGGCAAGAAGCACCGCGTCACGTGCGAGGCGTACGCCGGCACCGAGAAGAAGCCCTTCTACACGGCGCAGGGCGAGTGGAACACCAGGGTCGACGGACGGTGGACTGAGTCCGGAGTGAGATATATAATAATATAATAGACACTACCGGCCCGGATCCCTTTTTTTATAGCCTATGTCATTTGGGAATAGTGTGGCTTTCCAATAGTTAAAGAATTTTTCAAATCGGTAGTACCAGTAGTTTTTGAGCCTTTTCATTACAACCAAACCGCATCAAAATCCGTTGCGTATTTTAAAGATTTAAGCGTACATAGGGATATAGGGACAGAAAAATCGACTTTGATTTATACTATGTATTGATATACTTTTTTATTAATATAACAAAGAGGTTTTTTGGATTGAATAGGCTCCAAAACTACAGGACTGATTTGAAAAATTATTTCACTGTTGGAAAGCTACACTATTCCCGAGTGGTTATATTATATTAAAAAAGGGGATCCATGCAAAACCGGGGCGGGCCGCCAGTATATAAATATATTTTTTAATATTGAAATAAAACAAAACAAAACTGATTTTACACTGATGTCTCGAATGGGGGTCGTACCGAGGGTTCCGTACTAACCTATAGACATATCAACTGTCAGCTCAGTCGTGCTATGATTATGGAAACTGTAAAGAATCCGAAGCGTCAGCAAATAAAACAAAATATGCGAGTCAAATCCATTCATAGTTGTTTCCTTCCAATTACATGAAGTTCGTTCACAGCGCACACAACTAATTCTACGTACCTATCTAACGTGAAGTTCGTTCATTAGCGGTCGGAAGTGCTATTCGAGGTGTGCAACATGAAGCCGCGTCGCAAGCGCGTCGCGCCAGTCTCGCGGC
This sequence comes from Polylopha cassiicola, assembly GCA_038024825.1. NCBI lineage: Eukaryota > Metazoa > Arthropoda > Insecta > Lepidoptera > Tortricidae > Polylopha > Polylopha cassiicola. The sequence goes on along the minus strand of CP149060.1, from coordinate 1,504,701 downwards.
AGCAGCCGCAGGAGTCGCGCCGCGTGTGGCGGCACGTGACGTGCGCGCTGCGGGCCGCCGACACGGACGCCGCGACCGACGCGAAGGCGGCCGTCGAGCAGCGGCAGCGAGACCAGGCGAAGCAGCGGCTCGCTAACGGGGACAAGTGGAACACGCAGGTTGGGACATAGACCTTCTAATATTATTAATAAATAAATATCTTTGGACAATTCACACCAATTATCTAGTCCAATTTTAAGCAAAGCTTGTGTTATGGGTACTAGACAACGGATAAATATACATATACATAAATACATATAAGACATCCAAGACTCAGGTACAGATGCCAGTGCTCATCACACTGACATCTGCCCCTAGCAGGATTCGAACCCGCAACCTCCGGTTTCGTAGTCAGGGCCTCTGACCACTAGACCAACAGGCCGTCAATTATAAACTACTATACATATCTTTACTTGTACTTAGAATTCTTAAAGAGATCAGGTGTCCACGTGATGGTAAGTAAGTAATAATTTTTAAGGTATACTTAGTTATACATACGGGTTTAGCTGTTCAGAACTTTACCATAATTTTAACGAATTTAAAAAGCCATTACAAGATTACGGCCGACTGAAAGGGTCAGACCTACTAATATTATAAACTAGCGACCCGCCCCGGCTTCACACGGGTGCTATAAACCTTCCTCTTGAATCACTCTATCTATTAAAAAAAACCGCATCAAAATCCGTTGCGTAGTTTTAAAGATTTAAGCGTACATAGGGATATAGGGACAGAAAAAGCAACTTTGTTTTATACTATGTACCTAGTGATGCGAAAGTTTGTAAGTACGTATGGATGTTTGTCACTCTTTCACGCAAAAACTACTGAATGGATTTTGATGAAAGTTTAGAATAACATATATTAATGCGTGCGCAGACGAAGTCGCGGGGAGAAGTTAGTAATAAGCACTATTTAGTATGCTTTACACGGACCTGCGACTCGACGCTCACGATAATGCTTTTATCTTCGTCGTCGTTAGTTTTTACCTTTATGCCATCGCCACACACTCGTTAAGAGGCGAGTGTGGCCACTCTACTCATATTGACACACGTCATCATACACCGCACCGTTTTTTGTCACGACTCGAAACTTCAGTATGAATTGTGTTGTCTCTCATTGATCTAATTCTACACGACGAACTTCTAGCGGATTTTTGACAAGTGACGGCAAAAAAAAGTTTTTTTTTGTTTACGTATGTAGGAAAAATTAAAAAATTATTAATTTCTATTCCAGCTGTTCAGTCCGAAGGCCGACGAGGGATGGGAGTACAACACGCCTCTTAGCAAACGATCCAACAGTCAAAAGGCGATCGACAACGCAGAGACCTCCAGATAATGGCCTTTCGTTCGAATGTGGACTCTAACTGAAGCCCTTACGGTAGAAATTCCTACTGACCTCCCCTTTAGATAGATAGGACGCTGATCTCTTTGGACCCGTAGTCCAATATGTGTCTTGAGACAAATGATATAAGGTCGTTTTTACAACGTGACGTGTGTACAAGTAAAAATTGGTTGTATCTGTTGGTATTTATATTCTGTGGTTCTGGGCTTTATTTCACGCTAACTTCGTGTCATCGAAAATTATAGTGTTTTTACTATTTTAGGACTGTTCAGTTCTTTTTTTACTTATTACTAAATTTTTTAGTAAATAATAACAATGTTTCAGATCAAGATAGTAGATAGAAATGAAATAAAACAGCTAAAAAGGATTTAACTCGCGCATGTTATGCTTACGATGACGTTCCGAAAACTGTACAGTTCCCATATTTGTAGCTAACTGAGCTGGTGGTGATATTCTAAAACTGAAGTTAAATCGGTTATAGATTGGAATGAAACAACTATTAACGGATTTAACTCGCGTATTTTTATTTTATTTTATTAGCTGACGTTTTGGATTCTTTACAGTTTCGGTGATAGTTGTCTTATTCAAATGTGTAATAAACGCAAAAGTATCGGAAATTATTCTATCTCTGTTTAGTTATTAAAGGTCCTACAATACATATCTTTCCTTGTACTTAAAAATGATATTATTAAAGTGTCAAAGAGATCAGATGTCCACAGGATGGGTTAAAGGTACATGTTATTCGCTTAGGTTATACATACGGGTTTAGCTGTTCAGGACTTCGCCATAATTTTAACGAATTTAAAAAGCCACATTACAAGGTTACGGCCGACGGAAAGAAAATAGTTGTTATCTTTGAACTGTGGTTGAACTTTTTTTTTTCTGTAATAATTACCTCAGTTTTTAGTTGTTTTTTTATTGTTTCAATAATTAATGCTTTTGTACTTTTTAACTAGCCTGCTTACAGTATCCGGGGATAAAATAAATATGCCCCGCCCTACTATAAAATCTCATCTATATTATCTCTATTCAAAAAGAAAACTTACTTAAATTAAGTTTCCAATAATATATAGATGAAACCGCCGGACGAACCTAGTCAAACTTTCTTCCCTTTTTTTTGGTTCCAAAGTTATTCCACAGTTCAAGCTAACTTTTATAGTAATGTGGTGTTCATTTAATATTCCCCAAAAATATTTTTTGTATACACAAAAAATTACGTATTAATACTTCAAAACTCTCGTTGAGGTAGTTTCATAATATTAACTTTAGAGTAATTGACATATGAACAAGACTGGTCGACTAAAGTGAAACTACAAAACTATGCTTTCTTGGCACACTTGGGCGGATCTTGGACCGTTTGAGACGTTATTGTCGTCTCTAACTATATCTATAATAGTTGCAAATAATATTAAGTATCAATTGATATATAGTATTTGTATCAGTACCAGGAGATAAACATTTTTTCTGGGTTCCATACCTTAAAACAAAAAAACGGAACACTAGTTTGTCCGTCTTGAATCTTGAAATTTGTTACGAAGCAACGTCTTATAGCACAAATAAAAAAAAATGCAAAAGCCATACATTGTTTACTTACATAATACAATAAAAATATTATTAAACTTAAATAAGTATACATTTTCGCTCGAAGACCCACCCACTTGTTAGTGCGGCATATAACAGGTGCGTGCAGTGCTCCATATATATTACCTCAGGGTAGGCACAAACCCAATAAGCAAAATCACTACTTACAGGGTTCTCAAGACTACTTTATTTTTCCTTGTAAGAAACTTGTAACGTGCTAACAAGGATTTAAGTGCAGTTATAAGATAAATTATTCTCAACTCAACTTCTATATGTTAAAAATCCTTATTACGTACTCGAGAAAGCAAAATCGTTATAAGTAATTCCAGACTTATAATTATTATTATAGGACTACTTTGCTTGTTGGCACAGAATATATAATAGTACAAGTACAGAAGGTTCACTGCTTTGATGTTCACAAATGCCGCCTTTTCATGTGCCTACATAATTATTATTATCAAACGGACCGCAAGCGAGCGGCCGACATTGAGCTCTCTGGCGCCGCGCGAAGGTCGACATTATTCCGCACCTTGTCAGACGTTCTGAATAGGGTTGTCAGTACTGTAGCTGCGTAAGAAGCGCGCGCGTGCGTCACGGGCCACTGCGCGGTAACCACTGACGATTCGCCCTCAGCTGAGGGACGCCCGATACGCATTGTTAGCTCGGCGGCGGAACGGCAAAGTGAAACCCCCCCTGTTGTTGGGAAGTTGTTTCTACATAAATTGTGATGTGATTTTTGAAGTAATAGACACAATTTTTGACAGCTGTCAGAGTTTATACGTGTGTATGGAAAGGATTTTGAATGTATGGAAAAAAACCAGTCTTGCTCGTATACAGTCAGTGCTTAGAGGCCGATATGTAGTTTAGATTCTTAGAGCCATGAATGTTTCATGTACGGTCGAATTCAAAAGAATATTTTTTACTATGTCTAGCTTTCATTAAGGGTTCTTTTCACTATGTCCAAGGAAATATAGAGTAATCGATACCTTTATATTAAGGTATAACAATCCAATTTACTTTGTTTACTGACTTATATTATGTTATATTATTTTGAAAAAAATGAACTTCGCTTTTGAAACAAAAAAGTGGAAACCATAATTGAGGACTAGTTTTTTGAATGTCTGATAACCCTAGCCTATCTTGGGAATTTGTTAAACTACATAGCGTTTAGTATATCATATAATAATATATTTAATAGGGTAGGCATTTTAACTGTGCCTATATGCAATGCAACGGTGAAACTGACCTAGTTGCTAGTGATTAGTACTGCCATCTAAAATATTGTTCTTAATTTTGAGTTCGACTGTACTAAGACCACTGTATGTATCCTAGGGATGCGATACAAAACTATATCTATATATTATCTAAAGTTAACTTTCTGTTCATATAGTTTTCATTAGGTAGGTGTCTACCTATTTAATTTTGTTATATATTAGAAAATTTAAAATGATGATTATAAAGGACACCCCAAATTTTATTTTATTTTTTAATATGGCAATGTTTGTGTATCGCATCCTGTCTTGACACGAGGCCTCATTTCTTTTAAGGACCTATGACACAGTCCAATTTCAAAGGATCTTTATAAAAAAAAAACTTGATTAAAGATACCTTAAGTCTAAGAAAACTTTTATTCTTTGGGTCCCTTGAAATCGGTTCGTGTAATAGATCTGTTACATCCTTCAATCTAACCTCTTTTGTAAAATTCTTTACCTCTATGGCCTATTATAATAAAAAATGAGCAATAATGTAAATAAGATTCTCCCTTAAATAACGACCGCAACGCTTTTGTATTTTTATTCAACATTTACACTGGCAACATGTTATTTGATAATAGCAACACTGAATCATGTGTCAAAATATCTTTTCAAATCATGGCAATGGTGTCGTGCTTTTCTGACACGGTTAAATTTTAACGTTTTTTTTATTTTTATTTCACGACGAAATCTAATTTAGTGAAAAAGACTGAGATTGTTCTAACGAAAATTAAACGAGAAGCAGCGGGCGAAGACACGGCAAATATTATATCATTCAATCACATAGATTATTTAATTGCATAGTGATAACTATCATGTTATATATTTAAAATAAAATTTAAATTTATTTGTTGGTTTGAATTTTCTACCTGTTTACAATTGCTTCATAGAAATTATTAACAGGAAAATGCAAAGTGTTTAACGAACATGGTTGTAATTTATAGCTCGATCAAAAAAAAAATTAGGAAACAGTCTTATGAGGTATCAAATGAAAGAGGAGATAATTGTTAGTTCAGAAATCCCTACTTAATAATATTATAAATATGAAAGTAACTCTGTCTGTCTGTCTGTTACGCTTTCACGCTAAAACTACTGGACCGATTTAAATGAAATTTGGTACAAAGAAAGTCTGAAGCTTGACAAAGGACATAGGCTACTTTTTAACCGACTGCAAAAAAGGAGGAGTTCCACGCGGACGAAGTCGCGGGCAGAAGCTAACTTAGTACAAAATAAAGTATCAGATGAGGTCACAGTTCGGGGCGAATTAGTTATTTTATAAATATCGGTCAAATTAAATAGTTTGGGCTATACAAATGAGACGCTTAGTTTACTAAGTGACATATGAATAAAAAGTCATAGATAATATTTTCATAAAATGTTTTATTCTTAAAACTTTCAAGTTCAATATCTTTTTTACTAATCTTCATTTACATTTTTATCCAGTTTTCTTTCTTTTCATGAAACTGAATGCTTTACATACAGCATTTTTGCTCTCACACGTGGTGCCTTCAATCAGTTTGGAGACAGGAGCGGTTAAAATGCGAAAATTCACTTCACTGTCGTTTAGCGTTTGATACAGGAATTTAGATTGTCTATTACTTAGTATCCAAACGTTTGAATCTGCGTCCACCTGATTAAAAAAGTCATTCATTAGCAGAAAGGATTAGGTTATTTCTTGTGTTGTCTGGTAGTAGGTATTCTTAATATTATATATTCCAAATATTTTTTGTTGCTCGAATTACATGCTTTATAAAAGTCCCTGTACAATAGCATGTAGGTATATTTTTTGCAGTTACTCTTTAATTAACTATCTACCAGACAGTATATATATTATGTAAGAAACATGATTCATGTACCTATTTACATACAGAGCAAACATGCAAAATATCAAACCTGTCATGTACGTCACATAGTCCGCTGCTTTTCTAGAATAGTGTCACAACTCGAAATGCGTCACCATTCTGAATTGAAACTTATATGTGACGGTTCACGATCTTAAATGGAGTAACAAATTATTTCGAGTTGTGACACTATTCTAGAAAAGCAGTACGTTCGCGGATGTCAAATCCCATACATTTTGGTGCCAACGTTCAGAGTTAACGTTGAACGTTGGCACCTTGTCTAGCACCCCTTATGTACTTACATACATTACCTACTCAAAATTACAGTTCAACCGGTTAAAGATAACTGTTTCAAAACTGAGTTGCAAGATTTTATCTGTCATTGTATAGGTTAAAGAAATTCTTGTAAAATATCGATCTTCTCATTCGATCAGCGCAAAAAAAATCAAAGAAAATGATACCTCACTCGCCTAGTTTATTTCTAGTGCAGTAACTAGTAAGTTATAAACAAAGTTTTATGGCGGTAATAATTTTGAAATATATTTTTGCCAAAATTTGCTGTTTTAGGTATTTTATATAGGTACCACAAATAGTATAGGTTTACTAATTACCTTGATATCGTTCGGAAACTCCAATACATTGCAATCGCTGACCAAAATAGGTGTGTTCTCAGTACTGAAGGAAGTTCGGGTATTCCAGCAACCGACGCCATTTTTACTCAACTGTCAAATTAGAGTGAATATATGGACCGTGTTAAACGTTCGTGTGTCAACCCACAAAAAATCGGGTTTTGAGTTATGAATGCAGTTTTATTAAATAGATCATGAGGAATACGGCAGTGCAATCCATTTTGTTAAAAAAAAATCGTAGAATATTCTAGAGCACAAAATTGGTTATTGCTTTTTTCCTATGTCAGATTTGTATTTTTGCATTAATGTGTTAAGCCACATATAACACATTATTGCTTATTTCCCATGTCAGATTTGTATTTTTGCATTAATGTGTTAAGCCATATACCTATCACATTAATGCAAAATTCTAATTTGTTGTTTTAAAACGAATAGGTACCTATACATATTATGCACTAATTTTTAGAAAATGTAATAAAATAAACAACTAACGCATTAAAACTTTAATGTAAATACTTATTTATTTAAAGTTTTTATTGTTGTAAAACATGTATCAAATAACATTATAAGTTCTGCTAAAAATGAGAAATAGGTACAAGTTAACACTAACTTATTTTTTTATTACTTATTATTATTTTTATCATATTAAATAAAATATTTTAGGGTTCCGTATCTAAAAGGAATAAAAATTAACCCTTACAGGATTACTTTGTTGTCTGTGTGATCCTTTACCTCAGTAACGCGTGGAGGTAGGTATCAAACGAAAATTCATAGTAATATCAAATACTCAGGACTACCGTCCCTTGAAATTGTAACATAATTACAAAAAAATCGCCGACGCAATCAAAAGAGCCGCCGTTTATGCATAGATACAAACGTCATTAGATTTAAACGTGTGTGATAAAAATTAGAATATTATAATAAATAATAATATTAAAGAATGTAAGAATTGTCGCCACAATTTATCAACTCTTCGAAAAATGGTTTTTAGGTGGTTTATTAACTTTTTAGGTACGGAAGTATATATTATTGGTTTAATTCAATATGATAAAATAATAATAATAAATCAATTTGGTTGAGCTTTTAAGTAATTGAAATAATATAAGTGTTAACTTGTTGTACCTATTTCTCATTTTTAGCAGAACTTGTAATGTTATTTAAAACATGTTATAACAATAAAAACTAAATAAATAAGTACTTAAATTAAAGTTTTAATACGTTAGTTGTTTATTATTTTACATTTTCAAAAAAATAGTGTAAAATATATTCATTATAAAAGAACAAATTAGAATTTTGCATAGTGTTATGTGGCTTAGCACATAAATGCTAAATGTAATAAACCTTATAGCCGATAAGCATTAACCATTTTTCTGCATTTTCTATTTAATTATGAATTTATTGAAATAAATACATTTATATCCTTAATCTATGCACTTCAACAAAAAAAATGATACCACATAACAATATTTTTTTGCTTAAAATAAGCGGAAAAAGAAGAATGTTCTCAAAAAACTTTAAGCGCCGATATCTCAAAACTAGCTTGGTGTGGGTTGAAACACTAATGCTAAACACGGACCATATATATATAAACTGTATAAAGGTGTTTTCTGTTAAGTACACAACTGTAGGTATATATAGGTGCCTAATAAATATAGGAAGGGTATATACACTTTTGCGATGGGCTGATGATGATGATGATGATGATGATATACACTTTTTGTATATAGTCACGCATTATATATAGGTACCTAAGTAGGTATAAGTATAAACTTATAGGTGTGTTGTCATAAATTTTCTAATCCGCTCTGAAGATGGCACTAATTCATCGCAAATCAACTTCAGACTAAACTAAGAATTTGGCCCGAACTAGAGGTAAAAAATAATCATATAGGTAGGTAATTAACTAAATTGGCTTATGGGTAGGTACCAGCACAAGTTATTTATATTATACTAGCTTCTGCCCGCGACTTCGTTCGCGTGGAACTCCTCCTTTTTTGCAGTCGGTTAAAAAGTAGCCTATGTCCTTTCTCAGGCTCCAGACTTTCTTTGTACCAAATTTCATTTAAATCGGTCCAGTAGTTTTAGCGTGAAAGCGTAACAGACAGACAGAGTTACTTTCGCATTTATAATATTAGTAGGGAAGTAGGGATATAGAACTAGGTATAAGAACGAGGTGCATTATTTCTTAAATGATTAATCAATCAATTCATTAACCTGTGTGAAAAATAGAACATTGCTATTTTGATCCATGTCACACGCCGTTGCTTGCGTGCGCGGGCCTCTATCGCCTATTATCTAAATTAAACAATTAACGTAATTAGACTAATTAGATACTCAACTGCAGGTAGGTATATTACAACGGTAGGTACCTCTATGTAGAGTCTAAAATAGTTCTTACAAGGTCAACTCATCGTCAAAATTCAGCTAGCCTATTATAAACTGTCGACAACATGTTGTCGACAAGCAAAAGGTTCGTCGTTACGATATTATTTTGTCATCGACATGTAGAAATAAGAGACGACATCGACATGATAAGATTTCTCGTTGTCGACAACGTTGATTTTTGACAGATCATCGCGAGAATAAGACGACATCGACATGACGAGATGTCGACTCGAAAATTCATCATAGCCTCGCAGACAAGTTTCTATTCTCAACTGAGGTCTGCCTATCACGTTCCATGACAAATGTACCTTAGTTAAGATAAGCATACTAAGGCTAAGTAATGTATATTATAACGTTGGCTAATTTAATGCATACTTCAACTCCATTGAATATTTCTTCCCCCGTAGCAGTCTTATTTCGCAATAGCTTAGTAGACATTTTAAACTGTTTAGTGCTAGCAGTGGGCTGGAGATACAAGTCGCGGTACCTAAAAGAAAATTAGAAAATTGATAAGTTCGTTAATAAATATGTGACCACTTATCATGATGCTGCTCGTAAGGCTTAATGCAATACAGTGAGGCTATTGTGGCTAAAATTTGATTTACAGCGTTAACAGGTAGAAATACTTAGACAGGCTCAAAAACTAAGTTTGACTACAAAAAACACCAATTATTATTAGCAGTAGGTATTCTAAAATTAAATACGAAATAAAAATAATAATTATACTTACTTAGCTACAATAATATGTTTGTTTCATTAGTTAACGTTACAATAAAGGCTTTGTGACGCAAATAAAAGCAAAACGAACGTATCTTTAAGTGAATATTTTATAGTAGATTTGTTAACAATGTCTTACCCATGACTTTTTGCACTGGACAAGGCAGCGGAGGATACCCCATCACTCCAGTAAAAATCTATTCCACCGACCCTGGTAAACGAAAGATTAGAAAAATATAAATATAATAACTACCTATGTATGTAAGTACATGAATTCACCATGGCCTCAGGGTCTGACACATGCTAAGTGTGCCTACCTTGTATTTTAGTGTAATTTAGTAGTAGGTAGATAATGTTTTAGTTAAATAGCTACAAGTTGACACCTGAACACCCCAGCACCAGGGTCGAAGTGGAAGAATGGGTGTTCCACGCGCCAGGCTTCGTGGTCTTTAAGGCTGAAGACAATCACAGCGTTAGATCCCATGTCGGTGACATACGCGAACGCATCATAACAATCCGATGATGGCATGTCAACTACCTGAAATAAAACATAGCCACAGGTAATCAAAGTAATTACTTGCCTGTTCAGCATCACACTAGTTACCGATCTATACTAATATAATAAAGAGGAAAGGTTTGTTTGTTTGTTTGGATTGAATAGGCTCTGAAATACCTGGACCGATATGAAAAATTCTTTTACTGTTACAAAGCTACATTATTCCCGAGTGACATAGGCTATAACAAAAGGGATCCGTGCGAAGCCGGGGCGGACAGCTAGTAGCTATATAAGAGAGAACACCCTTGTACAGCCTTTTTATAAAAAGGTGGTTGCCTTATTAAGTTTAGAATGGCACGGCCACTATAAGCATAGGACATAATATAGTATGTATAGCTTTCTACACCTACAAACTCAAAGTATACTGACTAGTAAATGTTTTTTACAACAGTTCTTTTAAAAGTACTTACAATACTTGTTAATACAGAGACGTCCCTTATATCTTTGTCTTCAAATGTATATTTATGTATCAATTTATTTGTCTTTAAGTTGAAGACTAAAATGGCGGGTTCACCGATTTGTTTCACGTCATCTGTTTATAAAAAAATATATATTTTTTTAATTGTAAATAATTCCTACCAATTGAATTACTTAATCGCAAATAAATATATAAGTAGGCACACTATGAGTTTAGTTATAATATCTTCGTAGGTACTTAAGCAGTATACAAAAAGTTTGTCAAAATATCAAATGATAATAATATCTAATCACAAAGCGACCGGGGATGGCTGACCTCAGCTGTGGTACATCTATCATGTCGGTACCACTAGTGAAAGACAATGCAGTACCAGTCAGCATCAAATGTAGGTACAGTATCGGTCAAAGTAGATACCTAAGCTACTTACCCAAATATTTTTGTCTCTTGTGGAGAGCGTTATTCAAAGCGTCATACGATATAAATATTTAATGCTGACTGTACTGGTGTGGTTTATTGTGAAACATGATATTATATATACCTCAGTAAACACTAGAAACTAATAGCGGCCGACTTTCTGCTAACTATGAATACCTTGTATTATTTCATCCATTTACTATAGGTACGTTAGTACCTTACTTTACTGACTATGAAGCATCCCTGGAAATTTGCCTATAGATCGGTTTTGTAGTAAAAGCCACAACGCTTCGGTATTCAGTTATACTATTTCTATACTTCTTTTTAATTCGCTGTACCAAGTTAACTGCTGATCAACGAATATTTAAACTTACTAGCCATATCGGAAACTCCATTGTCGACGACCCAGAGGCGATCGCATTTATCCACGTGCACTCTAAACGCGGAGACAACGGTGCTGTTGCTCGGAACAGAACAGGCGCAGTGTGGTACGAAACCGTCCTTCCAAGACGGGTAAGGATGTAGAAGTTGATCTTGGGTACCGTTTAAATAGATATAATTTAAGGAAACTGGGACACCTGGATAAAACATATTTTATTTAGATAGGTACCTAATTAAGATGAAAGTACCTACTAATTAAAACAATTCAAGTATTCCTACACCAACCAGTCTTTCCACAAGTTATACCCACCTGTTAAAAGAATAAGTAAAACCTAAGTTAGTTTGCCAAAAAGGCGTCATTTAAATAGGTACCTAAAACCTAATACTTAGTTCAATAACAAAACCTATGATTTCTGATAAAGTTTTCTACAAAAAGAAGGTCCGCATCAATTATTTTATCATCAGCGACGGTTTTGTCCCAAGCTTCAGTAACCAGTAGTTAGGACTAAACTATATGTATCTGCCTATACGTATGAGAATCAGAATTTCTTATGAGATCTACGAATTAAAAATAACTGACAATTTGATTGTCGAGACTAGTGATATCTAGCGAAAACTATCTCTATGACATTCCTAATTAAATAAATGATGCGATGCAATGGAATAAAAGTGTCTAACCCACTTTCCATCTTGGTATAGCAATGAACAGCTTATCCTTCCATCTTGCTAAGCCCGATGGCATGCAATTTTCTGGAATAAATGCTCCATCACGCAATGCTTCCTCTTCCGCATCCCCTTCCCATGCATAATTTATAGTTTTCCATTGAAATTTCGGAGGAAGCAAGCAAACCGTCCAATGCACTATAGTTGCAAGTAAAAATGCAGTTACAAACGATTTGAACAGTAACATTTTAATATAAGTTATCACGTAAATAGGTTTGTAAGTAGAGTAGGTATTTTTTTATAATTTGTTTATATATTAGGTATGTAGGTTTTTTTATGTTATGAATTTTAATGAATGCAGATCTATTTTACAGGCCTGGTGGCCAGAAGACAGAATTTTATGACATTAGAAAACAAACTATAATCAGTAAAAATCAGTATAAATTGCTGTCATTGGTTTTTTTCGAAACTTTTCTTGAAAACAGTAGACGAAAAACGAAACGCAGAAGACTTTAGTAGAAGCGGTTTACGTTTATTTATCAACAGTATCCGTATTATAATTCAGTTCTTATTTCCTTGTAATAAGGGTGTATTTAGAAGCACTGCTTACCATATAATTTCTTAGTGACTTAATACCATTAACGATGACTGAAATGAAATTTTACACAAATGTCAAATCAATCACGCAAAACAAGTAGATGCCACGATAATTTGTTATTCCATTTTATTGGATTATCTAATTTAAAGTGGCTTAAGTAGGGTTTTAAAAGTCTGTTTCTGTCTAGTGTTCATAACTTTGTATGAAGATTATAACAATAAATAATAATGTCTGAAAACAAAGAAGAGACTGTGAACGGCGGGCCTCCAGAAGTTTTGGACGATCCTGTGGAAAAACGCATAGGTTGCGCTCACTACAAGCGTCGAGCTAAGTTTGTGGTAAGACAAACTAATAAATTAAACGCTAATCATCAATTTTTACCCTGAATCGATTCGTACGTGACGATTTCTCTAAGTTCAAAATCCTTCGTCATACTCGTCTATATATAAACGCGGCGCAAAATTTTCGATGCAGTACTAAAAGCGGTTTTAGGAAACAAAGCGAAGTCATTGAACTAAATAACATTGCTTTCTTTGTTTTTGATCCCAAATGCACCCAGGACTTACAACATGTGACATTAATTTAGTCATCATTAGGTTAATCAATCTGTCCTGTTTGCTATTTTGCTGTTTTCTATACTAATTTTTATTTTTTATTTATTTATTTTACTCACTTACAGCTATCTTACAGGTACCATGCCTAATACAATAGTGTAACTATTAACAAACTATCTTATACTTAGTACTTACTTATGAATACCTATTCTATTAATAATTATTACGATGGTAACATATCGTGAATAACGCTGACTTTATGAATTCATTCACGGAACACGAGAACAAATCGATACTCTCCGATATTGAATTAAGAGTGCGTATAGCACGCGTCAACGGCGCCTTTCTGAGCAGCTGCGTGCGCCCGTGCAGCTCCAGCAGCAAACGAGGGTGGCGCTGGCGCCACACGAACCTAATATTATAAAGGGGAAAGGTTTCTTTGTTTGGATTGAATAGCCTCCTAAACGACTGAACCAATTTCAAAAATTCTTCTACTGTTGGAAAGATACACTATTCCTGAGTGACATAGGCTATAAAAAAAAGGGATCCGGGCGAAGCTGGTGCGAAAAGCTAGTGTTTATAAGTTGACTATGTTCAAAAGTACATTACAACATTTAGGTTTAAATTATATATATTGGTTAAATTAATATAATACTGTACATAAAACTACATATAATAATAAATTGACAATGGCAATTGACAGCAAATAATTTAGTTTTGAATTTTTGCATAACCTTGTCAATTAATTACTTATGTGAATAACTGCAGAAAGTAGTTACCTAGCACTAGCTGACTATGTTTTTATTTATATATTATGTTTGGACAATTCACACCAATTAATCTAGTTCTATACTAAGCAAATACAAGAGTAAAGATAAACATATACACATAAATACATATACATATTTATATATACTATTGTTAAGTTATGTATAACTTAAAGCCAGTGTTAAATTAGGACACGGTCTGGTTAATACCAATTTACTGATAATAAGGAAAATGTTTATATTGATATAGTACATGACTTATTAAAAATACCAAGATGAATCATATTAAAGGGTTTTCCCAGATCATGTACCTTAGTATATGTTGATATATTATGTAATTATGCAAAACAACAATGATATAAATAAATGAATTCATAATTCTCTTATCCATTGGGGAAAGTAAAAACACATGATAATGTTAAAAATTATCAACTTTATACCATGATCCAACAATATGTGAATATAATTTTAAAATATTTGATAATTTATTAAGTTACGAATGTTTAGAAGATCTCAATATTAGTTAACATAATTTGCAATTTAATTTCTGGTGATTCTATAATATTTAAACTATATTGATTATGACAACATGTAAAAGTATAGTAAATTGCATCATAACATTATTATTGGTGTAGCTCATTTCTTCAGTATCTAGAACATGAAATTAAAATAGTTTACAATTAAATCAAATGAATCCTACTAAAAACTATTCTTTTTTATTCTTTTCTGCAGACACCTTGCTGCAACAAGCTGTACATGTGCCGGTATTGCCACGACGAGAATGAGCAGCATTACTTCAACCGCAAGTCTGTCACGGAGCTGATCTGTACGGAGTGTGATACAAGGCAGAAGGTGCAGGCGGAGTGCGAGAACTGCGGAGTGAGGTTTGGCAAGGTAATATTTTTAAACAAACCAAATGATTTTTGGTAAATCAACTAAAAGTATGCATTATCATTTTACATCTCATTTACAATTGCATACTTGGCATATGTAATTAATAATTATATAACACACATTCCTTGGACCTTAATAATTACTTACATTTTAGTGAAAGTGAATTTTTTTTTTTACTTAAATAGTTGAAGATTTTTTGATCTGTGACTTGAATGATCAAAAGTATCAAAACAATTGCTGTTAAAATTGTCTCTCGTGCCCTTGACTATTTTGGTGACGCTGTTTCCAATGGCTTTGCTCTGCTAATTGGAAGGATATGATAATGGCGGCATGACGTCATACAATGTAGTATCATTTGAACACACAAGTACTTACTTCTCATAGTATCAATTAATAAAATTTTAAATTGTCAAATGCCGAACTGTTTTATACCAATATTACTATCTCTATTACTATCTACTGTATACTAACCGCGAAATTGTTAAATTTTCTATGCATTTTTTTTTTGATGTGGCAACATTGTGTTTGCAGTACACATGCCTGATATGCAACCTGTTCGACGACGAGGACAAGCGGCAGTACCACTGCGAGGGCTGCGGCATCTGCCGCGTCGGCGGCCGCGACCGGTTCTTCCACTGCGAGCGGTGCAACATGTGCTTGCCTATGCAGCTGCAGAGAGTGGGACACAGGGTTAGTGCTTATATAAGAAAGTTAGCTTTTGCCCGCGACTTTGTCTGCGCTGTATAGTATTTCACACTATTTTATCTATACTCTATACTAATATTATAAAGAGGAAAGGTTTGTTTGGATTGAATAGGCTCTAAAACAACTGGACCGATTTGAAAAATTCTTTCACTGTTGGGAAGCTACACTATTCCTCTTGAGTGACATAGGCTATAAAAAAAGGGATCCGTGCGAAGGAAGCCAGGGCGGACAGCTAGTACTTATACAAGAAATCTAGCTTCTGCCCGCAATGAAGAGCGTAGCTAGGATTTTGTTAAGGGGGGGCAGACATAGACAAACTAAGAATATATTGTAATTGTCAACACTCGCAAGGGAATCAAAACCTACAGGTAACCTCTAGGAGAGGGCAGCTTAATATGTCTGCGCACTATGAGTATTTTACACTATGTTTTTATAACATATAGCCTATATATATATATTGTGACTAGCTGACCCAGCGAACTTCGTACCACGTTTACCGTTTTTTTTTTTACTCCTTTTTTCCAATTTTTTTTCACCGTACAAACCTTCCCTGGAGTTCCACGAACATTTCAAGACTAAAATCAGCCAAATCGGTTCAGCCGTTCTCGAGTTTTAGCCAGACTAACGAACATCAATTCATTTTTATTTATATAGATGTGTAAGCTGTATTAATGTCAAGTTAAAAACTGATTAATATGTCCATGTGTACTGCAGGAGTTCTCTGTTTAGTTTTACACTTTTTAAATGAAGCGTGAAGAGTTAGCTAAAATCTGCTTTTTTTTTCTATGGGAATTCAATAGTGTGTAAATTCTCAAAACTTCACATTTTTGAATTGTGCTATTTTAGTAGTTTGTGTGCTATATTAGTAAGAATGAAAATGAAAAATGCCAATTGCCAAGACAATATATTATAATACATCCGCAGTGTGTCGAGAACGTGTCCCGCTCGAACTGCCCGGTGTGCCTGGAGGACATCCACACGTCCCGCATCCCGTGCCACATCCCGGACTGCGGGCACCTGCTGCACAAGCCCTGCTTCGAGCAGCTGCTGCACTCCGGACACTACGCCTGCCCCACCTGCCAGACCAGCATGATCGATATGTCTAATGTGAGTTTATATGTGCAGTGGTCCCGGCAGACCTGGGGCCCTAGACAAGTGCCCAACGTTCAACGTTAATGTTATACGTTAGGACCAAAATGTATGGGATTTGACATCCGCGAACGGCTGTCACGTACGTCACAAATGTCAAATCCCATACATTTTGGTGCTAACGTTTAACGTTAACGTTGAACGTTTGGCACTTGTCTAGCCCCCCTGGTCCTGACAGACCCGGCCCCGGCAGACCTAGTTCCGGCACAGAATAGATAATAGTACAAGTACAGAAGGTTCACTGCTTTGATGTTCACAAATGCCGCCTTTTTATGTGCCTACATAATTATTATTAGCAAACGGACCGCAAGCGAGCAGCCGACATTGAGCTCTCTGGCGCCGCGCGAAGGTCGACATTATTCCGCACCTTGTCAGACGTTCTGAATAGGGTTGTCAGTACTGTAGCTGCGTAAGAAGCGCGCGCGTGCGTCACGGGCCACTGCGCGGCAACCACTGACGATTCGCCCCAAGCTTGGGGAGACCCGATACGCATTGTTAACTCGGCGGCGGAAAGGCGGAGTGAAACCCCCCTGGTCCCGGCAGACCTAGCCCCGGCATATATGATCCCGGCCATTCCCGGCAGATATGGTCCCGCCAGACAAAATAGCGATACATTAGTAAATCGATTTGACAGCTGTCGTCATTGTGACGGTACTACGTTAATGTTTATGTAATGTTTTCTAAGTTTTCGCGCAGTTTTTGCATAATAACCTTCTCCTCATAACAAATAAAGAACTATAATGATATTTTTGTACAAAGACAAGAGTAGAAAAATTTAAGACCCTCAGTGGGATTCGAACCCACGCCTATGCCTTTACTAGCGGCAGCGTGCTGAACCATTACACCATAGGGACCACTGACAGGTCATCGAATTTATCTACTCCTTTCAATGCGGTCTTTGTACTTTATTGTTTACATGCGAATTTTTCGCTTCAGCGCCATCTGTGTGAAATGCTTTGCAACATTTAGCACACACGACTGGGTGACTTTACAGTGCAACCACCATCGATCGAGAGATGTCGCCTTCATAAACTAATGGTATTGAACCAAAAATATCAATCGAATTATCGATTGATAGATCGTAGGTAATATTAAATAAAGAACTATTGAAATCCGACAGGCTGTTCTGGCCGTGATACCGTGATCAAGGAAAATAGGGATTACTTTTTATATGTTTTATATACTAGCTTCTGCCCGCGACTTCGTCCGCGTGGAACTCCTCCTTTTTTGCAGTCGGTTAAAAAGTAGCCTATGTCCTTTCTCAGACTTCAGACTTTCTTTGTACCAAATTTCATTTAAATCGGTGCAGTAGTTTTAGCGTGAAAGCGTAACAGACAGACAGACAGACAGACAGAGTTACTTTCGCATTTATAATATTAGTATGGATTATCCATATGTATGTCCGGGATACGAGACTTGATATATCCTTATTTCTTGATATTTCAGTTATGGAGCTACCTGGACTCGGAGGTGGCGGCCACGCCGATGCCGCAAGAGTACGCGGACTACAAAGCCACAATATTATGCAAAGATTGTCATAAGGTATTCTTTTAGTTATGAAAAAATAATTTTAAGTACGATTGTTTATCGTAAGCATAGGGAGGGGATAAGAGCTTGTACTTCGTTGTGGTGAATCTGCTTACGTAATACTTGAACGGCCCCTTAATTCTTTCATAGAGATTTATACAATATTTCGAAATAACGGGATCCTATTAATACCATGAGATAATAAAAAGCCTTCTTCTCCAATGTCCGTCTGTTTTAAATACCAAAAGTAATTAAAAATGATTTGGCAGTTCGCGTTAAATTTTTATTGCTCAAATTATTGAATTTGTTAACTTTTTGTCTCGTATTACGTTCATATTGTAGTTGTCGACGGTGAAGTTCCACGTGGTCGGCTTGAAGTGCCAGCACTGCGGCGCGTACAACACGTGCCAAACTAACGGGTTCCACAAGTAAGTATTAATATAATAATAACAATATGTAATATATAAAAAGATATCTTTGGACAATTTATTTATTTATTTATTCTTTATTGCACAAAAAAGACTAATTAATGTACAAAAGGCGAACTTAATGCCATACGGCATTCTCTACCAGTCAACCTTTGAGATGAACAGAGAGCATGTGTAGGCGCATATAAATAATACACTTAATATGATAAATACAATATAAAATAGGAAGATATAACACTAAATAAATAAATACATAAATTTATATACTTAATAATATAAATATAGATACACAAAACTACATAAATAACCACAATGACGGATGATGAAAACTAATGTCCAAGAAAGTGCTTACGTAGCAGACGCTTGAATGCTAGCTTACTCGGTAATTCACACTAATCAATGTAGGTAGTAGATTTTAGTTTTATGTTCGACACCATAATTAGCTTGTGCTAATTATGTAATTTAGTCAGATCTGCCTCGTATCTTTAATTCACTAGATGTGCGTCGTGTAGAATGAGGTCCAGCTGTCATGGCCAGCACCTTGTCTCTCGTCGTATTATTATTTTGATTAAATTCCGATTAATTAAACACAGTAGCGAGTTTTGGTATAAAGCTTAGGCACAATTACCAATTTGTTTTCTATACAAAGTCCTTATAAACGATCAACCAACCGTTCCAGAGAGTCGGGGTCGGAGCCCGGGGACAGCTCGGGCTCGAGCCGCGCGGCGCCCTACGAGCCGCGGCCGCAGCACCCGCAGCACCCGCCGCACAGCCCGCGGAGCCCCCGCAGCCCGCAGCCCGACCAGCTGCCCCGCGCCAGCCCCATGGACGAGCCCCCGCAGGCCTGACCGCAGTAGGTGTTTCAGCTAAGGTTCATTAACCCCGTTGATTACTTGAACGATGATTATCGTTTATGATCTTTATTAACTAGCGGCCCGCCCCGGCTTCGCCCGGGTCCCTTTTTTTATACCCACTCACTCGGGAATAGTGTAGTTTCCCAACAGTGAAAGAATTTTTCAAATCGGTCCAGTCGTTTAGGAGCCTATTCAATCCAAACAAGCAAACCTTTCTTCATTATGGTATAAAACCATTCCTTTTCATCCAATATTTCGATCGATACGTCGTTGTAAGTGTCAGAAGATAAATTTTGTAACTATACCTGTTGAAACTAAGTAAAAAATTGAATATTTAAGATTTTTAATATAATCCGGCTTGTAACCTTTTTTATATTTTAGTAAATAAGTGAAAAGAATATTGTTAAGTATGTAATAAAAATGTTAATATAAATTAAGTCAAAAAATATGTAAATTAAACTAAAAAGTTAATAAGTTATTTGAGACTTGTTTTCATACATTTCAGAATGTATGAACTGGATTTTTTTAATTATTTTTAAATATAATTTGTGGTAAAATACTATTTGTTACTATTTATGCTTAAAATATTGTATTTAAAATTAAAATCTTCAAAATGATGCAGTACTTTTTTGTTTTATGAATTTAATTCAGTTTTTTGTTATGAATAAATGATAGTGTTATATATATATACTTTTCCCACTTATTATTTAAAAAATAATATTATTAATTTATTATTGTTTTTATTTTTTTATACATACTTCAAAGGCAAACTATCCGTGGTTTCGCTATACTATCGTTTTAATAAACTTAACATGTCGCACACCTAGATCTAAAGGGAGCTAACTCAAAAAAAGTAACTTTTTCGGGAGAGGCGAAATTGTTGTAAGGAATCGGGTCCTTTTTTTAGCGTGTGTTTAATTTAAATCTTAATTTTTTTGAGTTAGCTCCCTTTAGATCTAGGTGTGCGATGTATTCAGAATATTTTTTTATTTTAGTTTTGGTCCGTTTTATAAATCTATTACACAATTTTGGATGTGTAAAACAATTCGTTTTGCTCAAAATAAGTGTCAGTAGTAGTAGTAAGGCAGCTCATTTGTAAAATATTTGTATACATTTTATTTAACATTGATAGATAAAATGACACTTATTGCTTGAAGCGCAAGGTATGTTTTTGCAAGATCATGTGTGACGCATCACTAAATAATATGGAGTATGTCATAGTTTTTGCTTTCATCAATTCCTATTGTATAAATAGTTTGCTTATATCCTTGTAATAACCGTCGTGTGACTTTAATCCGCTAGATGCGCGTCGTGTAGAATGAGGTCCAGCTGTCATGTTCCTCCAATGACAGACAAACTGCTGGCCTGTGATTGGTGGAGCATCACAATTCAATTACACAATTGTATTGGAGTCCAATCAATGACACACTTAATTTAAACAGTTTTAATTTCTGATGCCTTCGCGGTTATTACACATTGGAATGAAACAACTATTAACGGATTTAACACGCGTATTTTTATTTTATTTTATTTGCTGACGTTTCGGATTCTTTACAGTTTCCATAATCGTAGCACGACTGAGCTGACAATAGTCAAACGCTAAAGTGATTTATACAGTTATGCAAACTACCTTATATTTAAATTACAAATTTTGAAAAAACTACCCTATTCTGAATTATGAAATATTAATGTTACATTTTATTATGGAAACTGTAAAGAATCCGAAACGTCAGCAAATAAAATAAAATAAAAATACGCGAGTTCAATCCGTTAATAGTTGTTTCATTCCAATGTTAAACAGTTTTTTTATACATAAAAATGTTGTTATTACTATTTCATTTCAAATTGCTTTGCTTAATTTTAATGAGAAATTCCTGTAATATTAATATATCGTCAATTTTATCGTAATCTCCATCAATAGTATATTTTATCATAATAACGTAACATTATTATTAATATAATACACTAAGTCCATCTAGTTCATTGTTAAAATTATATCGATGTTTATTTTTTCACATATTTATAAGGTAGTGATTTTTAATATGAATTTAAGTTCGTTGGTTTGTTCCTTATACTCTGTAAATTTTTAGTACAATCTGGCAACGTCGAATTGTTTTTGTTGTTCTTCATGTTATTACTAATGTAGGTGTCACTTGGGACCTTTTTCACAAAGAAACAACTCGATTTTTTTTTCTCGACAATTGCGACCGCCGCGTATCTTTAATCCACTAGAGGCGCGTCGTGTAGAATGAGGTCTAGCTGCCATGTTCCACCAATGAGAGACAAGCTGCTGGCCTGTGATTGGTGGAATATTACAGTTGGACTTCATTCTACACGACGAACATTTTGCGGGTTTTTGACACGCAGCAATTTAGTTATGTCAAAAGTGATGTATTTAATCACTTTGATAATTATTGTCGCTGTCCGAAGATGACGTAACATAGGTAGAATCTTCTTTTAATATTATCGGTCCATCCGTCATTGGTCCTTTATGATTTTATTTTTAACAAAAAACTACTTTTTAAAATATACTATTAAGTATACCTAATCTGTCCCAATGCATAAAAATAAACTTTAAGGATAAGTGATATTGTAGAACTGTGAATAATAATGTAAGTATCATTTATTTGTTGATTTTCCGTGTTGTTTTTCATTGATGTAAGTGTTAGTTTTATTTTCTTACTATCGATGCATCGAATAAATGAGATTAAGTAAGTAATTGTTTTATTAATAGTTCGTTAGAACTGGGACCTCGAATAATACATTATTGTGTATTTCTGAACTCACAATTTTCTCCTAGCTTTCATTGGATCGCTCACTCTAGCATGTTTTTAAAATTGGCCAGTTATTTTTTTTATTATTCATTGGCCTAATTTCAAAATTATTGGATTAACGATAGGTACTCAATTTATCGTCAAACAAACAAACATACACACATACAATGCTCGTTCGTCCTCCTCCCCTAGTCAACGTAAAACTATCTATTTAAAACCTTGATTTGCTCGGTCGAATATCACGACAGGTAATTAAAATATTTTTTACATAAATTTCTAATTCACGAAATTTATAAATTCTTCTATATCCTCTAATTCGTCGAGTATGAATCCGTTCAATTTGACAACGTAAATGATACCTTTACACTCACGCGTAAGGTCGACATTTGCTTTGCCTTTCAGCCATACTTAGCGTATATGAAAGTGATCAGATAGTATTCTCTTTTTTTAGAAAATTCATTGGCTGGTAAATAATTACGTAGGGTATTAAGTTACATAATAGGTAGGTACATTGTTTTGTTTGAAAAAAAAAATACATTAAGCAAAGATACTGTTTAATATAACTTTGATACAAAATCTTAACTACTTAACAACACTACGTAGATAGCTAGCTGCCTGTTACACTAATAATTTTTACAAAATATGTTATAAATCAGTTATTATCTAAGATTACAAAAATAACGGAATTACTAAACAAATATAGCAACATGATTAGTTAATGCTCAATGATTCCGAATATATTTATTGTTAAAAATATACAAAATTAAATTATTATTTATTTTGAGATCTATTCGTAACTAATTAGAAATTAATCTTGTTTTATAGGCAACAATTTCGGAAAATAATTATACATGATAAATCAAGTCGCATAATTAACATAGTTATTACAATTCTTATTAGGAATGTCTTCGGAATGCTTTTAAACATATATATATAATAAGCTATTATATTTAATATTGCCAGGCAGTTACTTTAAAATACAATTTTAGATAAGCAAGTACATACACAATTTATTGAGAAATTATGCATTTTTAATGCACTTTATATAGATAGCAAAAAATATCAAACAATTTGTACATATTTTGCTTGAAGAAACAGTATCTTAGTCATTTTTATCAAAACGAAATATATAAAAATATTTATTTATATGAAGAGCAATTGTCGGAAGCGTATATTTTTTTACAAAAGCACACATTGACGAATGCACTAAATTTTAATTTGTCTAAATACTAATTACTAAAATTAACTTAAGCATACATTAACGATTTATTCATTCATAGCCAAAATATTATTTCACACGTTTTAGGAATCTTATTTTAGAAACATTTTGGTACAATTCACAATTGGTCTGTTTTATAATGATTAAAATTAACAATTTTAATAGCCAATGGCGGAGGTTTTTTTGTTACAATATTTAGGTATCTCGTCTTTTACGTATCATCGATATTAACGTAGGTAGCTATTATCTTCTATTGACTTTGTACGTTTTAAAAATATTGTTTTTTTTTGCATCGAAACATACAAAATCTACTGTCCACATTATATACGTGAGCAATAGTTACAACTTGAGCTTAGAATATTCTTTTCTTTATATTTATTTCCAAAAGAATGCACACGCGAATATTATATACTAGGTAATATTTATTTTTATATTAATAAAACCCTACTAATCTCAATTTAGTTAACAGCAGAAGCAACTTTATCCTCTTCGTCGTAA
Source organism: Polylopha cassiicola (assembly GCA_038024825.1). NCBI lineage: Eukaryota > Metazoa > Arthropoda > Insecta > Lepidoptera > Tortricidae > Polylopha > Polylopha cassiicola. Next base: position 1,480,519 of record CP149060.1, on the reverse strand, counting down.
GATTCAATTTGAACAACACCAAATTCTTTTGCCGGGGATGCAATATAAATGCCTCCAAAGATTATAATGATAAAGATATGAAATTGCTTTTGCTATCAGTATTCAATTATCAGAAAGGCAACTTAAATAATAAAAACAGCGATAAAATTCAAAATGATTGCAGATAGATAACTGTCATAACAGATATTTAATACTGGGACTTTCCCTACTGTTTTATAAATTAAAAGTGTTGTATAAATTAAAACGTCATTTACGTAACTTTATAAAAATCTTAGATGTACACATTTGAGGCTGCCGTGTATCTCTATTCCGCTAGATGCGCGTCGTGTAGAATAAGGTCCAGCTGTCGTGTTCCACCAATGAGAGACAAGCTGCTGGCCTGTGATTGGTGGAACGTGACAGCTGGACTTCATTCTACACGACGCGCGTCTTTAGACCTTGAAAACTATATACTTAACAAATACGTAATATTTTCATGTAAAATGTGGGTGACAAAATATTATGGGGCTCCTAGACGGGCCATGTTTTTGTGCAATTTGTGGCTGCACTATTGGCAACTAATTTCCCAGCAACCACAAAAATATTTCATTGCAACTGATGGCCGAGCCATCTATGGCTGGGCAATGTGTGCATATATGTCTGCAATAGTATGGCTGATGAGACGCAGACTCACACGGGCAACACAAACCGGCAATAATGGCTGACGAAATCACACTTGTCGCAGCAGCTTTCATCGTTTTAAAAGAAAAACAAAAGAAGAAGAAATTATGGATTCGACCTGACTTAAATATTATAATTTGAGTCTAGATAGTAGTCCTTGATAATAAATCTATACTAATATTATAAAGAGGAAAGATTTGTATTTTTGTATGTTTGTAATGAATAGGCTCCGAAACTACTGGACCGATTTCAAAAATTCCCCGAGTAACATAGGCTATATAATATCACGCTAGGTCTTATAGTTGCGGAGCAGTAACCGAAAATGTTTCAAAAACGGGGGAAAAGTATCGTTTCTGAAATCGTAAAACTATGAAAAAAATCTTAATTCCCCCCGTGCGAAGCCGGGACGGGCCGCTAGTTATTTAATAATTTTACTAGAATGTCAAAGAGTGATTTCGATTTTCTTTTAAACAAAATCGGACCAAAAATAATAAGGAAAAGATACAAACATGAGGACGGCGCGAAAATCGCGAAAGGCGCATGTCGCGTAGAAAAGGATACACTATGGCGTACAAAGTGAACGAGTGAAACAACAATACAACTGGCTGGGCAATATTGCATTTAAAATCGACAGCCTAGCGATCGTCCGGCAACCCTTCGGAACAATATCGGCCATACACGGCAACACAAAAAATGTTTGGCTATATGTCCGGGACATAACTGCATTATTGCATAGTGTGGCTGGTATTGCTTGCAATGTTGCTGGGCCACTGTGTTGCAGCCACATATTGCACGAAAACATGGCCCGTGTAGGAGCCCCTTTATAAAATTATTCAAAATAATTGGACTATTAATTGAATGTGGCAAATATTGCACTAGGCAGTGAATAAGGCAATACTTATAAAATTACTACGTAAGCAAAAAAATACTGTTGAACTGAAACTTTGATAGATAGAACTGGCGGAAAAGGTATACACTTAGATCGATTCAAAAATTAAGAAATGTATTTTTAGATTAATAAAGGATTAAACAATTTTCTTTAAACAGGAATACAGTGTGGCGAATTTAAAAGATATCCAAATAGATTCAATAAAATGGCAACACTACACAAAATATATTATTATGTTTATGTCGTGTAGTGTTGCCAATTACCTTACGAAATAATAAAATCATCAAGAATTTCTAATTTACGTAGGTACGAGTACGTACATCTACAATATACAAACAGACCTCAGTCGAGACTAGTGATTTCAATTTGATTTTGAACTTACCTTAAGTGATACGTTATTCAATACACTGAGATAACTCAGTAGGCAAACGTTCTTTCAAAGACCAGATAATAATATATTTTTTCTTAAACTATTTTAATATTATGCTTATTTTAACTGGCAATGTTTGTTAACTAGCAACACCGCACACAGTATAGCGCGTATTATGAGCACGATTTTCTTATCTACGTAGACAGTAGCGGGTAGTGGTAATAAAAAAAAATACCTATCGTGCAAATAAAATATTACTACACTCAAGCTATATTACTCAACTATAGTTTGTATTGCAATTTTTTTAACTTAATGTTATTATTTCTAATCACGCTGGAGTAGTGTTTGTTTATTTATATTTTCAATGATATTTAAAAGTAATACTCAATCGAATTTTGGTTGATATAAAAATAAACAAAATTATAATTTCTGTTTCTTTTGCATTTATTGCACATTAAACATTATAACGATTTAACTTGCGTTTTTATTTGCCAACGTGGGTTTTTTTTTTTTCGTAAAACTTCATATAGGTATATTTATATTTTCGTAAAAGAAATTTATCGTCATTAAATAAAAGAAAATACGCCAGCAATTCTTTACAATTCTTCATTCCAATAGATTTAGTATTCAAACTAACCTGATCATACTTATACCACCCCGCTACTGTACGTGGATACTTCACTTCTTACTTTATGGTAGTGAATACGTAGATACCTCAGTTAGTTCTTACTTTAAGGTAGCGAATGGAAGTCAAAGTCCGTGTACAGCTGATGTACTCTCCGGTACACCTCGTCGCATGATGACAGCATCTGTGGTAGGATTTCCAACGCCGCTGCTAGACTCTCGTCACTGCCGAAGATCTGTATAAAGAATGAATATTATTTTGTAGGTATTTTTTAGTTCATTATTTGTTAGAAAGATATAAAGGGTCTAAAATGCTACAAGGAAAGGCAGTATTCGACGGGAGCACGATAATTTAGTTTAAAAAGTAAACAGTTCACATAATAATAATATAGGTAGGTTCTTATACATGTAGCTGTCTATTGTTGTTAATCTCGCTAAAACTCGAGAACTAGGTATCTACTGTTTTTATATTTATTAATTTTAGATTTCAAATATTTGTGGAAAGTAAGGTTTATACGATGAGAAAAAAAACAAAATTAATTTTCTTATAGAACCTTGTACGAAGCACGCCACAGTAGGTAGTACCTACAATATGTATGTTTTGGAATGAAACAACTATTAACGGATTTAACTCGCGTATTTTTATTTTATTAGCTGACGTTTCGGATTCTTTACAGTTTCCATAATCGTAGCACGACTGAGCTGACAATAGTCTAACGCTAAATTCCAATGTGTACCTAATAACCGCGAAGGCATCAAAAATTATAATATCTATGTTCTTAGATTATTATATTTCGTAACGAAAATACATATTTAGGACACCTTGTTTTTTGATGAATTGTAGAATTCGCGTTTAATATAGTTTTTTTGCGTAGTTAGTTAATTTAAAAATCATCGTTAATCACGAAGTTACGTGTGACTCTATCCAATATCTGTTTTCAAAGATAAATACATTTTCGGACATTGTCAAAAGCCTAAAAAACGGACTATTGAGATTTTTCGCATAGACTATATTGATTTCAATATCACAAACAAGGAAATGCGATAGCGTGACTTGGACACCATCAATTCCGTAACACGTCACGCCGCGCCCGCTATTACGACAATAATTAGCATTCAACATGACATAAAGAACACCTACTTACAACTTACAAGGTACTTAGAAAAAAAGTTAATAATTTCTGATGCCTTCGCGGTTACTATACATTGGAATGAAAAACTTTAAACGCATCTAACTCGCGTATTTTATTTTATTGGCTGACGTTTCGGGGCCTTTACAGATTCCATAATCGTAGCACGACTGAGCTGACAATAGTCTTATGCTAAGACTTTTTGAGAATCTGTAAAGGCTCCGAAACGTCAGCCAATAAAATAAAATACGCGAGTTAAATCCCTTTAAAGAAGGTTGAGTAGTTTGTTAAATTGTTTTCATTTCTTTATCGCACGTTAAAATAATCGATAGCAAAAACGTGTAAAAGGAACGATAAGAAAATATAATATATAGTTACGATAAAAGATAATTTGTAAATGACGCGTAATTTATTAATTAGTAATAGGTAAGTAATCGATTTTTAAAAGGCATTACTAAGGCTGTTTTTTTCTTTACCCATCAAGTAGATTATAAAAAAATATAAGACATGCATTTTTTTTTCTCAATCTTTCGAACAATAAATGTCAAAGATCTTTCGAACAATAAAAGCACCTCAAAAGTTAGGAAGTGGGGGCTCGTGACGTCATGTTATCGTTTAATTTATACAATAACGTATAATACAAGGATCTATAGATCTATAGATGCATAAACAAATTCAAAAACCAACTTCATGGGAAGCATAAGCTTTCATCAAAATCAGTAAACAAATTTGGCAAAAAATCTAGTTTTTCAAGAGGTTTTTGTATTTTTATAATTTACTAGCTTCTGCCTCTGCGACTTCGTCTGCGTGAAACTCCTCCTTTTTTGTAGTCGGTTAAGAAGTAGCCTATGTCCTTTCTCAGGCTCCAGACTTTCTTTGTACCAAATTTCATTTCAATCGGCCCAGTAGTTTTAGCGTGAAAGCGTAACAGACAGACAGACAGAGTTACTTTCGCATTTATAATATTAGTATAGATTTATGGTTTTATTGTTTACTTTCAAGTTCCTTATAATTAAATTTCTTATCAGATGAAATAACAATTTAATATACAATACGTGATCCTGTCAGTTATCAATGCTTATCAGTGTTGGTTTAATTTGCTATGATAACGTAACTGCTTCATTGCCAATTGGAATCAGACCAGGTGCTAATCAATATTAAAATATTGATCAATTCAGATCATCTCGACAAGTATTAAATATGTCATAATATATGAAGGTTTAAAAATTACGAAGGTTGCTTTAAACATAATGCTTTTTAATTTAATCAGGAAGGTTGTCTAAAAGATATTGCCTTTATTTTTTTTTGTATAACAACATAAGAATAACTAAATAATGAAAAAGTTAGTAACTAAGTTAGAGAGGAATAAAGTCCAAATTGACATGCAAAATTTAGTCGAAAATTTCTAATTAATATTGTTATTAAAGCATAGTTGTAATATAAGGTCTAAAGACCAACATTTCTTTAGATTAACTTATTCAGTACTTTAGAATTTGTGTTGGTTTTATGCCAACAAGCACACATATGGAAGTTAAAACTGTGATGTAATAATTGAGATATAAGTACACATCATTGTATAAAGTTGAATTAATGTAATAATTATATATTACCTTTTTTAACATGTCCGGTCGAGAAGGCAACGCATGCATGGCCAGCGTGGCAGCTTTTCTGATGTACCAAGGATGGAATTCTGCTAAAGTTTCATTGTAAGAATTCTGGCATACAGTGCAGGTGTTCATGTTCTCATCTGCTTCACTTAATCTCTTCAAGAACAATCTTATGAAATCTAAAAACATAATGTTTAATTCAATACATCAGATATATCTGATACAATAATATGAACAACTTCTTAGATAATACATATTAATGAACTAGAATAGCTAATTATATTCAAAGCAGTGTTATTTCCTTATATACTAAGACAATTATGTCATTTAGAATATATTAAACTAACCCAAGCCTCTATGCAACCGCAGCATTGTCCTCGATCCAGATACAAAACCACTTTTCTCGTGCAAACTCGTCTCTTTCTCATACTTCATCATTTTCTTAAATGATTCATAATAAATAGCGTCTTCTCCATCTTTATGCTTCTCCATAACTTTAATCTTACTCTTGACGTCGCTGCTCACGAACGAAAACACTGACCCGATCAGATTTAAGAACCTAAACAATTACCCTAATTAGTATATTATCGATAGACACACTTAATTAGGATAAAGAATTCCACTTACTTCACAAGTTCATTGTATCCGTCTATATAAGCTTCTACGACGACGTCATCTTCCTCCTTAAGACTTCGCTGGAAACTCTGATGTACATAGTGCAAGTCCAAAGTGTTTTCATTAGACATTTCTTTCAAAAGTTATTGAATATTTTTTATTTATAACGATCGTGTTTACACCAGCTGGACTCAACACTTTTCCTTTCTTTCCAGTCTGCTGTCTGTACGCTGTCAGTCAGACTACTGTCAATGAATTAACTGTCAAATACAGATACAGATAATACACTAATACACAGCTATTAGATGGATCGGTATTAGCCAACCTAACAATCAGATAAAAAAAGTATAATACATAATATAAATAATATTATAGTGATAATTATAATAATACAAGTAAGTAAATTAGTTTAATTATAATATTTATGTCTGTTGTAAAGATTTCTTGAAAAAGTGAACAATATAAAACACGTAATTTAAAGTTTGTTCCGTAGAATTAGACAGTACTAGGTTGACCTTATGTTGATGTTGTCGAATGTGTGTTTATTTTTGTTTAGTGAATTTTTTTACAATCTATGGGTTTTTTGACGATACGTCATTCTTAATTCACGGGATTTCCGATCTCTCTTTCATTTGGTGTTATTTGTGTACATCGCACCTTCATTTCAGTGTTTTTTTGCGGCAATAACACAACTATTGCATAGTGCATTTATAATCAGACTGCGAGGAAGGAGCCGCACGAAACAGCGGCTCTTATTTAATAATATAAAACTTTTGGTAAGTAATTATTTCTCTTATTATGTTACTTTGAAATAGTGAAGTGGGTATCATTTCGCAATTTATTTTTAGGATCTTAAAAAATTCGGCCTCAATTTAATAACCGGCTCACTTTCTTGAGGTATTACAGGTGTTAAATAACTCGTTACCGCTTATCGATCATTCTAAATTATACGCAATATGATTGTTTACATTTATTTATAATTTTGATAAACTTAAATCAACAACGAGCGAGATTACATACCTACAATTTTATTCACATTTTAAACTGTTATTTTTTAGTTTGATGTCCAAAAATGGCAGCTAATCCGGAGAACAACGAGGAGGAGTCTTTCATCATACTTGGAACATCTCCCGGGAGTAGTTTGGACATGAAGTGCAATGGTTTAGTGAGTGACATGCCCCTGGACAAGGCTCAGATTGAGGATGCCATGAAGGACCTGTCTCCTGAAGCCAGCATGGCTTTCAAAGCCCATTTCAAACTGGGTGAAGGAGTAAGTATTGTTTGTTTCACTTATCTATCAGTGACTCATTATTGTGAAACTTCCCCTCAATATAATTTGTCTAACAGTGAAGGTATGTCTAAATAGATGTTATTGCATTATGAGCATTTTATAGTGATCCTAAATTTGTTTAAATGATTGTTTTGGACATTTGACCAATAGGAATATTATTTGATTCTAGTTATTTGAAAAACTGGCTGTTAAGTTCAAATTCTTCAGTCACGTGGGTAGGTTGAAAATGTGCAATAAATTACAAATAATATAGGGTATTTGAATAGAACAATTATAACATATTTAACTGCCATATTTTATACCATTTACTAACATTTTGAAAAATTTACAGTTCTCATATTTGTTGCATGAATGGGCTGACAATAGTCCTAATGCAAAAAAGCCAATTGTTTCATTCCAATGTTTAATAACTGTAAAGGCTTTAGAAATTATTAATATGGGGTAGTTAGATAACTTTAAATTTAATTTGAATCTAGTGTTTTTGCTGATAATCAATAATCAATAATATATAAAATGTTCTTTAATAATTAAATTGAAGATGTACTTAATCAAGTAGGTGGGTGTATTAAATTTCCTTTAAAATTTGGATTAAAATGTGAACTTTGTACATCTTAAAAACTATGAATAATTCTATGACTTGACATTTTATTGAGTTAACATTGATAGCTTTTACTGATATGATATATGTGTCACATACAAGATAAATTTACTTACATATCTGCATACAAATATTGTTAATACAATATTGTTACACTTTCTAAAGAACTTATCTTATTACCATATTTATACAATTGTTATTTACCTGTGTTGTTATTTATTAGTCATTAATCATTGTGAAAATACATTGAAAACAATTGAATGATTATTAAGTATGAAACTTATAAAATGGTTATTAAAATATCCATTCTGTAATCTGATGGCTAGCTGTTATACTTTTAAAAGTTCAATAATGCAATTAATTATCTTATGAACATAGAAGGAATATTATTAAATAAGTCTGTTCTTTATGCAGATTTCTGCCTATTTTTCATTTTTGTATGTATAATTTGTGAAGCTTTTGCGGGTATTACAAACATATATTATTTTATGGTGAAGTTTCATAAACTTTACTGTTACCACATTTAGGGAAGACTGACCTGATTGTCTTACTTAGATGAGATTTTACTGTATCCGTAATGTATGTATCTAAAAACTGTAACAAGGAATTTTGGAAATATTAGCATAATATTAGAATTTTGGAAATTATATATCCTTAGTAAGCTTAATAGGCTTAATCTGCTCTTGAAAGATTTAGAATGCGCAAACTCCTAGAATTAAATCAAAAATCGAAATACCTATAATAAGTAAGATTAGTAATAATAATAATGGCCCAGCCAGTTTTGCAGTAAAGGCCCATTAGCTGGCCAACTGCCAACAACAACTTCAGTATTCAGTTGGCAAAAAAAAAATGGTGGTTATATATCAATAGTGACAATTTATTTGTTTCATTCCAATTTATTGACAACAAAGTATCTTATCCAATTTTATGTAATAAAAAACTAGTGCTCCCACATTCACTTTTAGTCATTCAGCTTTCTAAACCAGTTCCCATGTCACCTGCCACACATGAACATAATCTGGGTGAATTAAATCACAGCGTCTATGTGTAAGTGAGTGGTTGCACATTCTGGGGACTTCACCTGTCACAATATACGTCATCTACTTACAGTACTTTAAGATTTATTTAAATTTATTTCAAGGTACTTTTAGTTACTGTACAATGTGGATAAAGCAACTATTATGGATTTAACTCGCGTATTTTAATTTTATTTGCTGACTTTAAGCACTTTAGCGTTAGACTATCGTCAGCTCAGTCGTGCTGCTGATATGGAAACTGTAATGTTTCCGAAATGTCAGTAAATAAAATAAAATACATGAGTTTAATCCGTAATTGATAAATTCCAATGTGTAATAACCGCGAACCGTCAAAAAATATTTTTTATAACATTATAATCATTGTGAAAAGGTCCTGATTAACTTCTCACCATAACAACAAGCGGCAATTCAAAGTACAATAACTCATTTATTTATCTTTATTATTCCATTATTCATATACTGGGAGTTACTCGCTATGTGAACACATTCCTTATTGTATTGGAAAATTAGCAATTCGATCTGCTAATGTGACGTAATTCTTGATACAATTCTCTCGTTACGGTATTTTAATTTGTACAAACATTGCGATTAATTAATTCTGTCTGTTATTATACTTGTGGGTTTTAAGCAACTTCCTTTTTATTTTAAAAGGACTTTAATGAAAAATATAGGTACCTAATATAGATAAATCTAATTGGCTGTGCATTGTTGAACAATATGATCTTATATAATATCAATCAGTATTAAATGTTAATAAACAACATAACTTATATTATAAAATAAATCAATATATCATAACGCGAGTTTAATCAGTTTATTTTTGTTTTAATTATTGATATTCAAATCATTTACCTACTTACAGCAAAATTATCTTATAAAACTACATTTACAAACAAGTGAGATGAGTAGGTACCTATATATATTAGCTTCGGACAGATCATCATTGCTGAGGAGAAGGGACAAAAGAAATTTAGTAGAAAGTCTTATTTTTTTAAGTAAATTATACAATCTTAAACTTACATTACTAAACAAAAAATCTTTTATCTTATACAAATAGGTACCTACTATCAGGTTCGGTTACTTTGACTCCAGTGAGTGTCAAATTCATTCATTGTTTTGAGTATGTTCAAGTACTGTCTTCTGTTACTTTCTTGTCATAATGTTGTTTATGTTAATACTCTGGAATGTAAATAAAATAATTAGATTGGTTGTTCTACATAATATTTTAACAAGGTAATTAGACATTGAAATTTTAGTTCGGGTTAATCGGGTATTTTAAGACGGGCCCCTGTTATCTAAAACTTAATAGGGCGTTGGAATGAAACAACTATTAACGGATTTAACTCGCGTATTTTTATTTTATTTTATTAGCTGACGTTTCGGATTCTTTACAGTTTCCATAATCGTAGCACGACTGAGCTGACAATAGTCTAACGCTAAAGTGATTTACATTTTCATTCCCATATCAGTCATTCGTACATACATGCTTAAGCTAATGATTCAAATCATGATTTTCAGCCATCACCTTCAAGTCTCATGATGGCCAGCACCATCATATCAGATGACAAATCAACGGAAGAACTTCAGAAGCGTTTCGGCGAAATATTAGATGAAAATGTACTGTTAAAGGAGACATTGAAACAAAATAACGAGTCTATGAAGGACCAGTTCATGCTGATCGCTTCGTGCCAAGAAGACATGCTGAAAACCCATATGATACATAAAGAGAAGTTTGATGAGACCAGGGAATTAGTGGAGAAGGTATGACACTGGTATTTCCATGTTTGTGTTTAAACTACAATCTTCCCTAGTCCTAAATTTATATAGCTACTAGCTGTCCGCCCCGGCTTCGTAGGGATCATATTTTTTTATAGCCTATGTCACTCGGGAATAGTGTAGCTTCCCAACAGTCAAAGAATTTTTGAAATCGGTCCAGCCGTTCTGGGGCCTATTCAATCCAAACAAACAAACAAACCTTTCCTCTTTATTATAATATTAGCATAGATAAAAATAGTTTTTGCCCGCGACTCCATCCACCTGGAATTAGTTGTTACAAAATTTCATCACCCCTTGTAACCCCTTAAAACCTTTTTTCGCAATTAAAAAGTAGCGTATGTCTTTTCTCAGGCTCTAGACCGTCTGTGTAACAAATTTCACTAGCATACTTTTTAAGAATTCACGCGCATTGCGCAGACGCTATCGCGGATAGAAGCTAGTATTAAATAAATAAATATCTTTGGAATAATTTCTCTTAACATCAAGATCTAGTCCCAAACGAAGCATAGCTATGAGTACTAGACAATGAATAAACTCATTTTTTAATAATGTTGCCATTGCATAATATTATTAATTATTATGCAATTAACCCTTCAACAGCTGCGTCAGGAGAACAAGAAACTCAAACACGACATCGTACGCTTGGCTGAGTCCAGTACAAGTGTTAACACGGAGACGGGCGAAGTGAGTAAATCCGGCCCCACGTCGGCTGTCGAATTCGTGACGTCACCAGATGAGGACACCTTCAACAAGTTGACAGCTCAGCTGGAGCTGGTCGAGAAGCAGAGGAGACAGGTATGTACATGTTGAATCATGTGTTTAGAAATTTTTAGGGTTCCGTATATAGAAAAGGGAATAACGGAACCCTTATAGGACCACTTTGTTGACCGTCTGACCTAGTGTAGTAGTGGGGGCGGCAGTTTTTAAGGAGCGGCAAAATTTCACAATAAATAATAAAAATATTGTATACTATAGGTAAATCCCTACTAATATTATAAATGCGAAAGTAACTCTGTCTGTCTGTCTGTCTGTTACGCTTTCACGCTAAAACTACTAGACTTTTTAAAGGCGAAATTGTGGTACAAAGAAAGTCTGGATCCTGAGAAAGGACGTAGGCTTTAATTTAACCGATTGCAAAAAAGGAGAAGTTCCACGCGGACGAAGTCGCGGGCAGAAGCTAGTTACATATATATGTATAGTATATTATGTACTGTCCCTAGGAGATATAAAAAAATAGATTTCTATGGAATCTTCGGTGCGCGAGTCCGACTCGTATTTGGCGGGTATTTTAAATTTTCACGAATATTTGAATAATTATAAGGGAACATTACTAAGTACCTATATAATTATATACACATAATTATATACCTAATCAAGTTATTGATAGTAACAGCTTTAGGTATATCTATGTGAATTACATTACATAATATAAATATGGTTTCTTTGTTATATAATAGTATGTATGTCGTATTTAATAATGTTGTTTATTTATCATATTAATTTTGTTTTCTCAGGTGATTGTGGACAATGAGAAACTAACTTGGCAGAAAGAATCGCTGGAACATATCGTCGATGCGACATCCAAAGAGAGAGATGATTTAAGGGAGAAATTGAAAAATGTCGAGGTAATTTTTATTAAATGTATATTTTAAATAAGAAGTTGCTTTTGATCTGGCTTGTGATGAGAGACAAGCTAATGGCCTGAAATTAGAGACAAGCTACTGGCCTGCGATGAGAGACAAGCTGCTGGCCTGTGATGAGAGACAAGCCGCTGGCCTGTGATGAGAGACAAGCTAATGGCCTGAAATGAGAGACAAGCTACTGGCCTGCGATGAGAGACAAGCTACTGGCCTGTGATGAGAGACAAGCTACTGGCCTGTGATGAAAGACAAGCTGCTGGTCTGTGATGAGAGACAAGCTGCTGGTCTGTGATTGGTGGACCTCATTCTACACGACGCGCGTAACAGCTGGACCTCATTCTACACGACGCGCATCTAGTGGATTAAAGAAACGCTGTGGCCCTTATTATAATAAATCGAAGTTAATCTCTAATTTAATTTATTATTTAGTTATCTGCTAGAAATGTTGGAAATAGCTTACCCGTGACTTACTTGGATATTCTGAAGGCGGTTCTTATACTTTTTGCTTATTTTTTATTTTAATTTCAGTTGCAGCTTTCGAACAAAGATAATGACTACGCCATTGAAATAAATAAATTGAAATGTACAATAGAAGATTTGAGGAATAGGCTTCAGTCCTCCAGTAGTGTTGTAAGTTATCATTTCTTTGTTAAAAAAAACTTTTTTGTTACTTTTTACCTATATATAGAGGTAGAATTTTAAAATAACATAATAGTGAGTCATAACAAAAAAAATATAAGTTTGTTAGGCTTTGTTGTATTGTAAGAGAGTCGCGTATATAATTTTCAATCCACACGAGTTTCATACGACGTTTTCAAGGAAAAATAACATTTTATAAATTAATATGCACAAGTCAAATCCATTTTAGTTGTTTTATACCATATGTCCAATAACCGCTAAAGTAACAGATATTATTCAAATGTTTATGAATACTGAAAAAAAAAAACAGTATCACCCGGATTTTTAGATTTTGGTGATGTGAACAATGGTGATGTTGCGTACTCCTTGTATATAGTTTTTATAGAGTTTTATTTTTTATTGGCTATGGTAAAACCTTTTTTAAATCTCTATTGTTCTTTTGTCAGTTTAGTTGATTTTTAAATGTGTCGTTCTGCTATATATATGTCTGTAAATAATTGTATTAAATCTCTCCCTACCTTATAACTATCATTGTTTTTAAACAGAGTACCATATCCGGTGAAGAGATTAAAAAGCGTGATGCTCATATAGTGCAGTTGGAGGGCAAACTGAGTGCCCTCACAAGCGACTATAAGACGTCGCAATTGAGGATTTTAGAACTGGAGAGTGTTAAAGTAAGTTGATATTGTATTTTTGGACATTCGGACTGTTTGGGACCCACAGTGTGAGAGTAAGTCCCGAGTTAGCTATTTGCAACTTTAATATAAAGACATACAGTTGAAAATGTACAATGGAGAGGAAAGAGTCGGAGAGAAAATTCTTGTGTATGTGTGTGTGTGTGTGTTTGTGTCATATAACTAATTTAACTTGCTTCTAAGTCTTAACGACTTTAGCGTTAGACTATTGTCAGCTCAGTCGTGTAACGATTATGGAAACTGTAAAGGTTAACATCAACCAATAAAATAAAATACGCTAGTTAAATCCGTTTAAAGTTGTTTTAGAAATTATTTCGTTACAACCTTTTTTTTTTAAATTAGAAATTTGAGTTATTGATATTTACAGATGGAATTTTCAAAACACAAGTCGGGTGCGGCAGAAATTATAAAAATATACAAAGATCAGATACAGGATCTGCAGAATAGGTTAAAAGAAGCGCAGATCACGGTAAGAATTAATTTTAATCAATATATAGGTAATTATAATGACATTTGTACCAAGACAAGAGTAAAAAATTGCGACCCTTAGTGGGATTCGAACCCACGCCCATGCCTATACTAGCGGCAGCGCGCTGAACTCTACACCATAAGAGTAGAGTATAGAGAAATTGGATCTTTTTGTACTTTCTTGTTTACAAACGAATTTGTCGCTTAAGCGCCATCTGTATGATATACTTTTACAGCACTTAGGACACACGATTTAATTATATTGTAATAACAGTCTCCTGAGGGTCCGACCGATGGGACAGTGGCTTGACCAAACACTGGTCCTCTTTAACATTAAGTTTAGCACATAAGATAGTTATTTAAGTTAACCCTAGTTATAAGGACTGGGACGAAAGTCTACAATCAGTGCGTCCTACCCGTCATGACATACGGAGCCGAAACGTGGACACTGACGGTACGGCTGGTTCACAAATTAAAAGTCGCTCAGCGGGCTATGGAAAGGGCTATGCTCGGCGTTTCTCTGCGGGATCGAATCAAAAATGAGGTGATTCGGCAGAGAACCAGAGTCATCGACATAGCCCACCGGATTAGCAAGCTAAAGTGGCAGTGGGCTGGCCATATTAGCCGAAAAACCGATAACCGTTGGAGTAAACGTGTTCTAGAGTGGAGACCGCGTCTCGGCAAGCGTAGTGTAGGACGTCCTCAGGCAAGGTGGAGTGACGATTTGCGTAAGATGGCTGGCAGGAGCTGGATGCGAGCAGCCGAAGATAGAGCAAAGTGGCGTGCAATTGGAGAGGCCTATGTCCAGCAGTGGACTGCGATGGGCTGATGATGATGATGATGATGATAAGGACTGTTACTAACACAATATGGACGTTATTGGTCTAAAATAAAAGATTTTTATTTTTATTTATTTTATTTTTTATATATTTCAGTTGTTCCAACCGGTACGCCTGTCTCTGAGCCCCGACACAGAGACGCCAAGTTCAGAATTCTCCTCGTTCCTCGCCAACGTGAAGCTGTACGACCGCACTCTGAAACATCTCGCCGAGTTGCTGAACACTATAGCGCACGGGTGAGTGCTGCAATATGGACTCTATTGCATAGACTTAAGGGTTCATGTTATTTATATGTCCTTAGTACACGGGTGAGTACTGTAATGTAGACTCTATAACATAGAATTAAGGATTTATATTCTTTATGTTGTCTTTTTGAAAAAACCCCTTTGAAATAAGTTTACATTTGAACCATCTTTCAAAAAAATGATTAACGTAAGTATATCGTATGTAAGAAATAGGTAGTTTGTAAATCTATATGTCGCAGTGATATGATGAAAACAGGGATTTGATCAACTCCCTCAGTGATATGATCAACTCCCGGTAGATGATAAAAATACCACGCGTTGTGTCATTTTCCTAGCGAAATTTAGTGATTTGATCAAATCTCCAAGTCATTTTAGGGAAATGAAAGAATCATAGAAATGGCTGCTAGATTTCTTCATTTCACTTAGTTATTTGATCAAATGCCTGAGCTGTTTTAGGGACATGATAAAACGAGTAATTAAGTCAACTCAGTTTTAAAATTTCACTAAACACGTCTAGTGATTTGATCAACTCCCTAAACAGTTTTAGGGAAATAAAAGAATCACAGCAATAACTGGTGGAATTCTTCATTACCCTTAGTGATTTCATCAAATCTCTAAGCTAGTTTAGTGAAATGATAAAACAAGTCTTAGAAACAAGATAATATCCTTTAGGAAATAGGTATTTCTTTCTCGGCTAACAAAATAATAAATTAGAGCCCAATTTTTTGTGTCATTGTCTATTAGCCAAGCACGTGACATACCTTCGATATTCTGGTTAGATCGTTCAATTGACACTTGACTGGCTGGATGTCTAGGTCTGCCATTAACTATCTTGCACGGTGATCACAATTTTTTTAGTTCTTTTCACACTATTTATTTTCTATAATATTCATAACCCCTATTATTTTATGTCATAACTATTATTTGCCATAATTACGAAAAAAGCAAATCCAGACTATTTCTTTGTGCACAGTGGGTATAATGTAGGGGACATCTTATTTATTGGCAATTGAAGGTCTCCTTTAGGTACGACGACGAGCGAAGCGAGGAGGAGTGTTAGGTAGAACTGTGCCCTTGCAGTGCGCGAGCCGAGCGAGCGAAGCGAGCGTGCCGCGGCAGCGGCCGGCGAAGCGTCAGAACTGATACTTTTAATAATAGTATATTTACGACATAACATAAACTAACCAGGTTTTGTCAACTAATAATAATAATCACTAAACTTTGACCGTGTTATGGCAAATAATTATTATGGTGATTGAATTCTATGGCATAGGTATAATTTAAGCACACTTAATAATAGGGAAAATGAGATGTATGGCACACGTATAGCTATGACACTTAAAAGTTATGGCAAATGAAAATATTGCAAATGACCATTATGGCATAGAATATAAAATTATGGCAACTGAAGTTCGAGCATGTGAAATTATTGCACTGCGATAACGGCCGAGAGTTAGAGCAAAAAATATAGGGCTGTAGGTAGCTTGTTGTTTATTTTTTAGCCGAGAAATACCTACTTCCTAAAGGGTATTATCTTGTTTCTGAGACTAGTTTTATCATTTCCCTAAATTTGCTAAGAGATTTGATGAAATTACTAAGGGTAATGAAGAATTCCACCAGTTATTGCTGTGATTCTTTCATTTCCCTAAAACTGTTTAGGGAGTTGATCAAATCACTAGACGTGTTTAGTGAAATGTTAAAACCGAGATGAATTAATTACTCGTTTTATCATGTCCCTAAAACAGCTCAGGCATTTGATGAAATAATTACGTGAAATGATGAAATCTAGCAGCCATTTTTATGATTCTTTCATTTCCCTAAAATGACTTGGAGACTTGATCAAATCACTAAATTTCGCTAGGAAAATGACACAACGCGTGGCATTTTTATCATCTACCGGGAGTTGATCATATCACTGAGAAATTTGATCAAATCCCTGTTTTCATCATATCACTGCGACATATACAAGTCATGTATTATTAATAGTGCGACGGACAACCTGGCGGCGTCCCTGGGGCTGGTGGCTGCGCTGCAGACGGCGCCCGAGCAGCCGCGCGCCGCCCTCGCCGCCCTGCACCAGCACCTGGAGAAGCAGTACAATTCCGCCCTCAACAACATGTCAGTACTTATCATCTGTTTATGTTATTTGTCCTTCTAGTTGATTACTAATGTTCTGTACTCTATGGGTAATACCGGGCTCTTATTGAAACCATGGGGTCATAGGATTCATGGGGGTCATGACCCCCTACACGCGCGTGCATTGGGCAATGCGCATATATGGCACCAGGGTAGGCATTCCAAACATTTATAACATTGTGCCTATATGTAATGCACGCTCTAGCTCCCCTCCCCCTCCTGGACCTGGATACTTTTTACAATCTAACACAAAAAGTATTTAAGGGTATGTGACAGAATAGTAAGAGGTCTTTGACGAACGGGTAGGAAGACGTCTGCTAGTTAACACTAAATCTATTAATTAAGTACTATATATCCCTACTAATATTATAAATGCGAAAGTAACTCTGTCTGTCTGTCTGTTACGCTTTCACGCTAAAACTACTGGACCGATTTAAATGAAATTTGGTACAATGAAAGTTTGGAGCCTGAGAAAGGACATAGGCTACTTTTTAACCGACTGCAAAAAAGGAGGAGTTCCACGCGGACGAAGTCGCGGGCAGAAGCTAGTACATTATATAATAAAAGATTTTTTTAGTAGGCGGTGAATAATTTTTTCCGTTTGTATTTTCAGAGGTCAAGTGAGGAGTACCCTTTCCATTTTCGATGGCATCTTCAAAGATTACAATGAGTTACTGAAGAAGTCGTTGACCATGCAAAATGTAAGTAAAATACAGATGCTTAGTCTAACGCTAAAGTGCGTGTTGCGTATTTATTTTTATTGGCTGACCTTTCGGTACAGTCTTATGATTAAGCATAAGACTATTGTCAGCTCAGTCGTGCTACGATTATGGAATCTGTAAAGGCTCCGAAACGTCAGCCAATAAAATAAAATACGCGTGTTAAATCCGTTAATTGATTCATTCTAATATGTAATAACCGCGAAGGCATCAGAAATTATTAAATACGCGAGTTAAATACGTTAATAGTTGTTTCATTCCAATGTTTAATAACCGCGAAGGCAGGCGCGTGCGGTGAGGATCGCGCATGTACTGCGTCAGGGTAGGCACTCCATACATTTATACCATTGTGCCTATATTTAATGCACGCCCTTGCGCGAAGGCATCAGAAATTATTAAATATGCGAGTTAAATCCGTTAATAGTTGGAATGAAACAACTATTAACGGATTTAACTCGCGTATTTTTATTTAAAGACTAGGCTTTAGCGTTAGACTATTGTCAGCTCAGTCGTGCTACGATTATGGAAACTGTAAAGAATCCGAAACGTCAGCTAATAAAATAAAATAAAAATACGCGAGATAAATCCTTTTATAGTTGTTTCATTCCAATGTGTAATAACCGCGAAGGCATCAGAAATTATTACGTTTATAGTTGTTTAATTACAATACATATTGTTGCAGAAGCCCTCAGGCGGCGCTAACGTGGAGGCACTCACCAACGCGCTGCTGGCGCGCGGGCAGGAGCTCTCCGCCATGGGCCTGGAGCTGAGCGAGCTGAAGAAACGACACGAGGAGGTCGACGTGTTAAAGGCGCAACTGGATCTTTACAAGTAAGTTAAAGATGCCTTCGCCGTAATTACATGTAGCTTCTGCCCGCGACTTCGTCCGCGTGGAACTCCTAATTTTCTGCTGTCGGATAAAAAGTAGCCTATGTCCTTTCTCAGGCTCCAGACTTTCTTTGTAACAAAATTCATTTAAATCGGTCCAGTAGTTTTAGCGTGAAAACGTAACAGACAGACAGAGTTACTTTCGCATTTATAATATTAGTAGGGATTAGAACTAGCGGTCCGCCCCGGCTTCGCACGGATCCCTAATTCTTTTTCAAAATATTCTATAGCCTATGTTACTAAGGGTGAACGTCCAGTAGTTTTGGAGCCTATTCAATCCAAACAAACAAACCTTTCCTTTTTATAATATTAGTATAGATATGTGCCACGTTATTTCTTCAAGGAATGAACCATTGAGCTCTCTCGTATTATTATGTTGCTGTGCCCAACAGGGTCCATAATGATCTGATTAGCCTTAAGAGCATTGTGGAATAGTAATAAATAATTGAGTACTCAGTTACAGTTGCTTTATTTAAATAAGTTTTTTATAATATTTATTTTATTATAATCAGGAGTGACTTCGAAGCGGAGCGCGAGGCGCGCGAGAAGATGGCGGCCGAGAAGGAGAGGATTCTCACAGACTTGCGCGTCGCGCAGAGACGCAACCAGGAACTAGTGCAGCACATACAACAGGTATGTAGTTAATAATATTCTCATATATAACCCACACGGGAAAAACAAAGAATGTCAAAAAAAATACAATTAAGAGAAAAACAGTTAATATGATATTTGTTAACTGACGATTCCTGCGTTGTGAATTTGACATTTGTATATTAATTGTATTAGGATTTAATAACTAAATAAAATTATTAACTTTGTTAATAGAATGTTTGTCAGTTTCACAAAAAAGGTGACATTCATTGTTTTTCCTTTGTGGTCTTCATATTATATAACCCACGCTTAGTTATACACAAGGGCGTGCATTCCATACAGGCACTGTGTCACTAATGTACGGAGTGCCTACCCTGGCGCCATACTTACACACCCCCCATTGCACGCGCCTGGTGATGCAAAAGAAATAACACAAAAAAATAGGAAAAATGTAAACACGCTTAACGGCCACATTTAGATTATTTTTGATTCCTAAAATAAAGTATATTTTTTATATTTTTCTTTATTTAGCTTCTTTATTACAATAGAATATTCTTTAAAAAAATGCGTTCACTTTTATAAGGACTTATTAAATTTTCATTATCAACTAGTATTGTTTTTTTTTTTAATGTGATAGAGTGGACTTTTTCAGTGAAGACCACTTTTCTATTTACTACTCTGTCACGCGGCATTCTATCAAAAACAAACGTTTAATTAATTCGTAATATAAACAAAACGTAAGATTAGACGTTTATTCAAACAAACATTATAAAACCAAAAATATCAATACATACTTTAATGAGATGCTATAATAAGCCGAAAAAGAGGTTATTTTTAATAGAACCTCCATTATGCTCAAAATTAGTCGACGGCTGTATCATTTTGAACATAAATGTCATTATAATTATATTAGTTACGCATAGCACAGCTTATCAACTTTGTCACCTTCTTCAATAATATAATGCTTACGTATTTTAATGTGTACTTTATGCTTTGTATTCATTCGCTTATTACTTGCGTCACATATCACCTTTACAGGCTATTAGAATTCCAGCTTTAGCTCAATGTATATTTGGTTCATATTTGAATGTGTCAATTAAGATATATCAGTGATAAATATATAACATAGTGTTTTATATAGTTACGAGGACGGGACATTGAACCTTGTGAAATGCAGTGATGGAAAATGTCAAGAAATCAAATAGATTTTTACTACGATCTACGAAATTCGATCGATATTTGTTTAGTCAGCGTAGAAAAAATCCAAAGACCCCAGTGGGAATTGAACCCGCAACTATACCTTGTCGTAAGGTGTCATGGCTTTGTAGTTGAACCATGGGCGCCACTGATAGAGTCATGGAATTCTAAGTAAATTAGTAAAATAAACCGATGAAAGTCAAGAACTTTATGTAAAAAAATTTAGAAAGCGCCTACTTTGTGGCCGCTGCGCTAAATGAAATTGCCGCTTTCTGGTTTCGTCGAACAGAAAAATAGTATATTGACCTCGGCCAGTAAAATAAAAAAGCCTCAATTCACATTTTTGTCAACCTCGGCTTCGCCCCGGACGACAATTACATGTGCTCTGAGACATTTTTTATTTTACTGGCCTAGGTGCGTAATGTACTATATCTCTATATTTGATTTATATTTTTAAAAGCAAAGTACTCTTTGTATGTTTAATATTGCTTGGTTTACATATTTTATATGTAAGATATCTTTTTGACTGATTTTACCTCAATTACTTGTTTAATATTATTTGTAATGAAATAAATGATTCTCTGTATAGGATCCAGCATATTTAAGTTTAAAATATATTTTTACTAAATTATTGTATGTCATATGACAAATGAGGCAAGATATATGAAATTTGAGCTATAAATTTATTCGAAAAATAAGTTAAAGTAGAGAGCAGCTCATATATAATTTAAAATCATATTATTATGACTTACTTACATTAAGATGTTGCTTTATGATCGTGCATTTTTTTAACATTATATGACTTTTTTAAAATAGGTAAAAAATAGTGAGAACATAGTAAATTATTGTATTTATTTATGTCTAATGAAATTGTGTGAAACACAAGTAGTTATTGTCGTTCAGTGATGTTAGTAATATTGTATGCCTTATACAACTAAATGTGATACATAATAATATATAAAATAAAAACTTGTGTTTTATAAAGTAACATTGTTTTATTTAGTACCCGAGTGACGTGGTCAGCAGACTAATTACGGAACTACGGAATTATTAAGTCGCGGGTTCAAATCCTGCCGGATCATTCATTTGCTGTCAGTTTTGCGGGTTCGAATCCCAGAAGAACTGTTTATGTTATTCATTTGTTAACTAAAATACCAAACACGTCTTCCATCAATTCTGTTAAAGTAAGTTTATGCAAAATTTTAATTTAATTGGATCAAGGAATCACGTTGTCTCATATAACAAACTTGCCCCTCTTTTTCGCTCCGTCAGGGGTAGAATTTCGGAAAATCCTTGGCGGATACCTACGTCAGTGATTCAGGGCAAAGTATTTTATAATCATATACTAGCTGACCGTCCCGATTTCGCACGAGTGCGATAAATCTTCTTTTTGAATCACTATTATCTATAAAAAGCCGCTTCAAAATCCGTTGCGTAGTTTTAAAGATTTAAGCATAAATAGGGACAGACAGTCAGTAGCGACTTTGTTTTAAATACTCGTACTATGTGTTGATGTTATACTAGCTGCCCGCCTCTTTGCACCGGTGCCATTATACTAAAAGGAATCAATTTGCACAAGTCGTTCAGAAGTTTGTGCATACATTTTGGCGATTCATTTATATATAAAGATATGTTTGTTGTCACCAGGCCGGTATATCAGTACCCGCAGCGGGCAAGCAGCCGACGCGCGCGGGCGCAGCTGGCGGCGGGGGCGGGGCCGGGGGAGGCGTGGCCGGCGGGGGGGCGGGGCGCGGCTCGCACGCGCCGCTCACGCGCGTCGCGCAGCCGCAGCACGCAGCGCCGACCAATGGCACCACCGGGAATATGGTAAGCTATGTATATAGATACATATACTAGTAGTACGCCCCAGCTTCGCACGGATCCCCTTTTTTTACAAATTTTCTATAGCCTATGTCACTTGGAAATAGTGTAGCTTCCCAACAGAGAAAGATTTTTTTGAATTGGTCCAATAGTTTTAGAGCCTATTCAATCCAAACAAACCTTTTCTCTTTATTTAAGAACTAGCTGTGCCCGCGACTTCGTCCCCGTGGAATAGTAATTCTTCATAAGCCTTCATATTTTCTCCGTTTTTTACACATTTTCCACTATTTCTTCGCTCCTATTGGTCGCAGCGTGATGTTATATAGCCTAAAGCCTTCCTCGATAAATGGTCTATCCAACAAAAAAATAATTTTTGAATTCGAACTCGTAGTTCCTGAGATTAGCGCGTTCAAACAAACAAGCAAACAAACTCTTCAGCTTTATAATATTAGTATAGATGGAATAAAAAGTATATTATTATGTGCGTCTCCTGGTTCTAAGCTAACTCCCTACCAATTTTCAGTCTAATTGATTCAACCGTGGATTCCCTTTTATATTTAGATGCAGAAACGGCGGTTAAAATGACCGTTTTGATTTACATTTAAATTAAACCTATTTCCGATTAGAAATAATATAATTTATCATTAAAATACACTACCTAATTTCTAGTTTATGTGGTAAATCTTTTTATGCTTGTATAATGTTATAAAAAATAATATATTAAGTTATTATGAATGGTTGGTAAGGTGGTCAAAAAGAAGAAGATATCTAAAGGAGCGAGTGAGCCGACAGCGCGCGAGGCGAGCCCTCCGCCGACGCGCTTCGACTGCCCCGTGTGCGACCGCCCTTTCAGGTCCCTGCTGACGCTGCAGCAACACGTCGACAACTGCCTCTTGTAGTCACTTGCAACGATAATAGTACGAGTCTATAGTCCGCTCGCTTTAACAAAATAGTAAGTCATCGTTGACAGCCGACCAGGCCACGCCCCCTAGCCACTCAGAATGCTAAAAATTATAAAGTCAAGTTCACAGTGACCAGTTGAAGTCAGACTTTCTAACAAAACGGTTGTGAATTGGTGTGGCCCCAAATATAAAATATGTCGGTAATAGACTACACGTTCAATATGAGTGACCTTAATAAAATATTAGACGACGCAATAGCGTTAATAAACGCTAATCGTTGGAAGTACTGCTGCGACCACGATATACGCGAATAAAATAAGTCATGGAACTCGCAGAACAAAATTCTTTCTTTTTTTTTATTTGCTAACGGACTATACTCCCTTAGGTGTAAAATAGTTCACTTTTACATGTTAAAATTTTAGTAGGTATGTTGTTAGGCATGTTACAAGGAGATAGTTTTTGAGTTACCTAGGACTCCAGTTATTACGTCATTACTGTCTTTGTCTAAAAAATCGGTAAAAAAATCTCCTTAAGTTCATTGCAGATTTTGTTTTTATGTATCTAAAAAAGTTATTGAGGCTATTTTAAGTGAATCAATATAAAATGTAGTCATTTATATATAACTTGTTAAAGATCATAAACAGAATTGAAACTTATAATATCATAATGTTGCATCTAAAGATTAAATTGGCATTTATATTTTACCGCATTTCTCTGTGTATTTAAAGTAATTAAAAATAAATATCTATACGTTATTATTATTTCGAAGATACCTTCACTCTAAACATTTTCTATTGTGGTAAGCACATTTTGTTTGAATTGTTGGCTGTACATTAGAACTTAACCTTACTTACGTACTTATTAAAATATCTTTTATTGTGTTTTCGCATTGTATAAACGGTTTCAATTTAACCAAATAAAATATATACCGGTATTTGATAAAGCCCTTATGCTGACATCGTTTTTCGTTAACGTTAAACGAAACAAATCAGTGTTTTTAGTGAGTCGTAAATCACGATAATGTCTATTCCGTACATTTTTCATACGTATCGTTTTCGTTCGCTGTTATCGAATGGTACTTATCTAAGGGGGGTGAATATTGTATCAGCAACTTGTATGTTAGACGTTTTAAGTTTTCATAACGTTATTATTCGCTGTTATAATATAATAGTGGCAGAATTCAAAATGTGTCACCACGTGAATTCAAATTTAAAAGACTGCTTAGAGTTTTTAAAAAAACAAAATATTTCGCATTGTGTTACTATTATATTAAAGCAGCAATATGTCAGATAACTAAAACTTTATCAGAAACCGGTAAAACATTTTTTGAATTATATTTAACTACAGTTGAAGCTTTATATATTGTCAAACTAAACAAGTGTGTTTGTTGTAATTCGCCAGATGTCACTACTTTTGACTCAACTGTCAAATTCCACCAATCACAGCCAAGCTCGTCAAAATGTACTGCTCGAAATGACAGCAATCATGGCGGATTTTCTGTGTTTTGTACAGCATGTCGTGTAGTGTTGTGTTATTGTATTAAAGCGATTGTTTAATTGTATTTTTGTTGTTTTCAGGTGTACAAATGTCCCAAATGCATGCGTTTCTCCAGCGAGCAGTACAAAGCAATGGAAGACCATTTCGACTTCTGTCTCGATGACTTTTAAGTATGTACACATTTTTTTTACACTTTTGAATATTTCTTAGTTTTAATAATTTTTGATGCCTTCGCGGCCATTGCACATTTGAATGAAACAACTATAAATGGATTTAACCCGCGTATTTTTTGTCTACTTTACAGTTCCTGAATACGTAGCACGACTGAGCTGACGATAGTTTACTTTAGCGTTGGACTATTGTCAGCTCAGTCGTGCTGCGAATATGGGAACTGTAAAGTAGAAATATAAAATACTGGAGTGAAATCCGTATGTAATTGTTTCATTCCAATAACTTAGTTTTAATAATTGAACCATAGAACATATAACCTAAAGACATCAGTTAGCTTCCTTTGATAAATGAAATAGTGTACTTATGTACGGTTCGCACTATAACATCATAAACTTGTAGACCGGTCAAATTAGGAATTCACCTCGGAATTCGAGATACCCGGCTGTAATTTTGTAAATAGTTGTATATTGACATCCTTAAAGTTGTCTCAAAACCTACATATGGTAGGGTGTGAGCGTCCATTAAATTTCAAGGTCAAAGTGTCAAAAAATCGTTATTTTTGTAAATTTCTCATTTCCTATGGGTTTTAGCTTTTTGTCTTTGTTGGCAATATTGTAGAATACAAAATTCTCTACAAATTTTGTTTAAAAAATTTTTTTATACGGTGAACCGTTTTTGAGGTAAAGGCCGTTAAGCGCGCCGTCACAGCCAACAGGTGCCACGGTCGAAATCACGCCATATACAGTTGATGAACTACAAATATTATTAATTGTTGATGTTTACGCATGCTACTGTGTAATGCTTATACTTATATAGTTATATGGAAGTTTTTCACTATATATAAAATGAGAACATAATCATACTTACGTAATATTATAAAATCAAAAGCAAATGATCAATGTGCATAAAAAATGTTAATTTCTTTAATTAGTGCTGTGCAATTAACCTTATTAAAGAAATTAACATTTTTTATGCACATTGATCATTTGCTTTTGATTTTATAATATTACGTAAGTATGATTATGTTCTCATTTTATATATAGTGAAAAACTTCCATATAACTATATAAGTATAAGCATTACACAGTAGCATGCGTAAACATCAACAATTAATAATATTTGTAGTTCATCAACTGTATATGGCGTGATTTCGACCGTGGCACCTGTTGGCTGTGACGGCGCGCTTAACGGCCTTTACCTCAAAAACGGTTCACCGTATAAAAAATTTTTTCAAACAAAATTTGTAGAGAATTTTGTATTCTACAATATTGCCAACAAAGACAAAAAGCTAAAACCCATAGGAAATGAGAAATTTACAAAAATAACGATTTTTTGACACTTTGACCTTGAAATTTAATGGACGCTCACACCCTACCATATGTAGGTTTTGAGACAACTTTAAGGATGTCAATATACAACTATTTACAAAATTACAGCCGGGTATCTCGAATTCCGTGATTCTTATCTAATATAAGCTAAAATGACCGGATTATGACAGATTAATTGATTGATTAAACTTGATTAGAAAGAAAGTTGTTTTACAAATATTCACACGCTTAGTTACAATTAAAAAAAAACACTAGTGATTATTTTCAAAAAAATATTCCTAATTATTTGATTGATTATTTAATTATTGAACACTGATTTTGTTAAACTAAGTATGATATGACATGAGAAGGCGTTACAACAAGTACTGACTTGTTTCTACGTTTTTGAAATATTTAAAACCGGCCAAGTGCGAGTCCGATTCGTGCACGAAAGGGTTCCGTACCATTATCTATTACGTAATCGTCGTGTTGTGTTGTATGTTTTAAACTTGCGACTGTATTCTAATGTTCCTTAAGAAAAATTGGTAAATTCTTATTGTGGTGTCTTTTAGTTATAATGTATGATTTCATTTAGCCGTAAGTTTATAATGGATATTCCATTTTTTTTCCATTTTCTTATACTAGTTAGTTAAAACTGATTACTCTTTTTTGAATTATTTTGCGATTGCCAGCTAAAAATTTGTAGTTATCAAATAATGTATGTCCTAAATACCAAAATTATGAATTAGAAAATTATTAGGAAAAAATTGTAATAAAATTTTATTATGTAGATCTTTTGAACTAGATTAAACCTTTGTATTAATAATTTAAGGTTACCAAATGTGTAAAGTATTCTGGAATACACGTCATGATGACTGGTTTTTTTTTCCATCAAGTATATTACCAAAAAATATTGGACACGTATTTTCTTCTTTACTCAAACAAACAAAAAATAAGTGCTTCTAAAGTTTGGGAATGGGGGCTTATGACGCCACGCATGGGCGTGCAGTCCATACAGGCACAATGTCACTAATGTATAAAGTGCCTACCCTGGCGCCATACTTATGCTCCCCCCACTGCACGCGCCTGTGACGTCACGTTATGGTACAGTTTATTCCATAACGTGACGTCACAAGCCCCCACTCCGGTAACGACTATTTTTGTGATTGAGAAAAGAAAAAATACGTTCCACAATTTTTTATTAATCTATTAGATGGATGAAATGGAATTTCGTTTTCATTACCCAGTCCTTATACCTATTGTATGAATCCGATAATAATAAAAATAATATATAAAATTTTCACCTTATATTTGGTGGTCCGACTGTGCGTGATATAAAAACTTACTATATCTTGGAATGTGATAAAATGTATGCGAAATTTAAAAACGTTATGCTTTAAATTAAAAAAAAATATATTCCTATTAGATATTCCTTAAATGTAGGTAGATACGTAAACTGAACTTATTTTTGTATGAACAATTTTTGTGTGATCTTGTTGTGAATTCCCCAATTATTTTTTTTTTGAAACAGTAAATTTTTTTCGCGTGTTTGTATGAATTTGTATAATGTTATTTGATTACGTTAGAATAACTATAGATATAATATAATGAATATCAAAATTAAAAATTGTAATATTTAGAATCTTTCGGAGAGTTAAATATTTTTAAATTGCTAAATTGGTTTTGTAAATTTGTATGATTTTAGATTTTTTTTTATTTATGAATATTTTCAACTCAAGCGACGGTGCTCGAATCCCTTGCAACGCTCGGGACGCTCTCGTCGCTTTGCATCTCATATACCCATTCATTAGAATATATTTTGTTTAAAAAAAAAGAAGTGTAAAAAAGAGTGACACAATTTACTATTTATCAAAGCAAAATTTTGTTTAGTTACATTTTTCACTAGGTGTCTAAAATTTATCTAAGTATGTATGTCACAAAAAACATCACGCGTAAAGTATCTACAGTACGCCAGATAGTAAAGAACAATGGTCTCTTAGATTTTTTCTTTACAATTTTGAGTCTTTTCTCTTAACACTGTTTTTATTACCTCGCGTACAGTAGGGCAATATTCATACGTAGTACGTTCATACCTGATTTAATTACTAGCGAGTCGCTCCGGATTTGCACGCGTTTTCTTTACTAATATTGATCAATGCCCGCCCACTTTCTGCGTGAAAGTAACAAATATCCATACATACTTACAAACTTTCGCGTTTATTATATTAGTGAGGACAAATACAAAAAAACAATGACTATATTTTTTTTATTCGCTAGCTGTAAACAACACAACCGATTCTATTTTTCCGAGCAGTACCTATGTATTAAGCAAGGGCGGGCATTTCATACAGGCATCTGTGGAGTGCCTACCCTGTCCCTATCATCGTATATGCACTGCGCGTGCCTGATAATATGTATACGTACGGTGTCCGTGCCAAGCCGGGTCAGGTTGCTAGTATATATCTATGACACTAGTGGACTAGATGTAACGTTTTAACTTGTTTTTCAGAACCACATATAGTTTTTAGGGTTCCGTATTTTTTTAAAACCTTGTAAATAATTTTCCCTAACTTCCATTTCTGTAACTTTGGTTGTAAAAGATCTAGTTTATATTATGTAGGTAGAATACTGTGCCATTTTATACGTAGAGAAAGAAGTATATTTTTGACTAGTGTTACATTTGTTTTTCCGTTAGATTTTTATGTAAAATATCTTTCAAATTTATAAAATACCTACTTATTTATAATTAAGAATCGTTCTGTGAAATTATAATAAAAAGGTTTTTATTTTTTCATATTTTTTTAGAAATAAGCTTTGTGACTTTAAAAGAATTTAGTTTTTTTTTTTCTTTGATTGGATTGTTCATTTAAATATGTATTGTGTTGTTTTATCTTTTTTTTTCATTTTCGATATGATTCTTGTTCAATTATCATTTGCTTTAACCTTTTATTAAAATAGTTATTTTTGTTCGATATTCTTATTGCAAAAGTCGCTGCTTTAATAAAATAGTGACAAACCAAAATTCGTCACTTTTAAATTTTTATTCACATTTTGTCACACCCCGAGTCACTTTTCTATTTAAAGCAGTGAAGTTCAGAATTAAAATATACTATATCTATATCACATATAGTATATTTTAATTCTGAACTAGTTTTGATGTCATTATTTTTTTAAGTATAATTTGGCGGTTTTGTTAATTTGACAAATTTTGGCAATAATATTTTTATAAGTGAGAAAATTTGCTTTAATGAAGTTTAATTTGATACAAATATTGTTCGATAACTATAAATTTGATTTGTTTATTATAATTATATGAAATTCTTATTTTTGTAAGAAGGAATTGAATTGCGATGTGATTTCTGTGATCAGCACAACCTGTGTATTAATGTGTCAAAATTAATTGTATTGTTAAATAAATGACATAGATGCGTACTTATACCTGTTTTTTTTTTAAGATTTTCTGATATATCTTATTTTTAAATAAATATATATATATATATCTTATTTTTATATAATTATTCTATTATATAAGTTACTTATAAGCAAAAAAGTTTGCTAAAAATTGTGACCTATTTCTAATTAGATAGGTGTCATTTTAGATTAATTAGTTAATAGACATACTCTTGGTAAGTACTAATCGTCAGTTAACTATTCGCTAGATTGTATCGTGTAGAACGAGGTCCAGTTATCATGTTCCACCAATCACAGGCCAGTAACATGGCGCTCATCACAGGCCAGTAACTTGGCGTTCATCACAGGCCAGTAATTTAGTGCTCATCACAGGCCAGAATATTGTCTCTCATTGGTGGAACATGACAGCTGGACCTCATTCTACACGACGCGCATCTAGCGGTTAAAAAACATACAAAACACAGGATATTAGCGTCAGAATAAATAAAATAGATTATTGATTTTCGAAATGAAATATATTTCAGGGAACCCGTAGCGTTTCTTGGCTCTTTTTATAAAATTTATACAAATAGTTACACTTTACTAAATTTATATCTTTACAAATACTACAGGTCCTATAAATTGATATACATTTCTAATCAATGGCGAATATTCTAATATCTTGGGACAGTTATTGGCACCATTTTTTCTATTTTTACTAAATAACATTCAATGAACAGAATTCAAATAACTACGATAAATATGTCCGTCGAATGTCAGGTTTGTTTTAACAAATTAAATATGTATTTATTGAAAGTTTTGATTCCAATAAATACAGGATTATGTTTAAAAAAGGTTACAAGAGTGAGATTCAAAACAGATAAGTCGAAGGAAAATATAAATGAGTTAAAATAAGTATAAACCGCGACTTAATGGTTAAAAAATGGGAAAAAAAAAACATTTTTGTTTCCTATAGGCTGCAAAATATACTGTTTTTGTGCAAATAAATAAACGTAACAATAATAAATAGGTCGGAAGTATATAAAAATAATTCTTTATAAATACTTAAAGCTAAATTAAATAACTAAATAAATTCAACCTCGAGCCCTACACGAACTAAAACGAAGCGAAACTATTTACTATGAATAACTGGATTTACGGACACACTTCAAATAATATATCAATTTAAATGGGTGAACTTAGAAAAAGGACTTTATTACGTATAAAGGCGTATTCTTGAATGAGCTCGGAACATTACATTTTTTTTTTGTAACAACGTAATTGAGAATATAAATTTTAGCCTGATGTTCTATTATTTGGTTCAAGTGTGTCTGTAACTAAATAAGAAAAATGAAGATGTGTTAAATAAGATATGAATTTACCTAAAATATTTTTAATGTGTTCTCCCCCGTAGTATATATTCACAAAGCATTCTATTGATCAGTCAGGTTCTTCAATTTAAGTTAAAATACTAAAATATAATTTAGTACAATTTATTAAGTTACTAAAGAAGTTTCCTTTTCGTTCAATTAGGGGAGGATTATATTAAATACTTAGTTGTAATTGAAAACTTAAAGTTTTTAAGCCACATGTGTGATTTTCTACGTAAAAATATATTGAATAATTTACAAATCAAATGTATAAAATTCGAAAACAATTTCAAAAGAAGCGTAAAGTTTCAAAATACTGGTTTTGGAATGCGATAATTCTTTACAAAATAAAACGGCAATAATCCAGCATCCGTGTGCCGGCGGGGAAATACTAATCAGTAATTACTCAGTACCTAGGAGGTGAATGTGGGTATATTTTATTATGTACTCACACTTCTGCGGCTAAGCTTGCACACAACACTTAATAAAACATACATTCAATAAAATACATAATAAATGTCCTTATAATATCTAATACAAATTATGATAATTATAATTATTTGCAAACGTAATGTTACGCAGACTAGAATACATTGAGGAAAGGAGCAGATGTGGAGGAACTAATCATCTGCTTATGGCAAAGCTGTTGAACCGATGCGTGGCGACTCCGCGGGTCGAGATGGCGGCGCGCACAAGATGGCGGCGCATACAAGATGGCGGCCACGTACAAGATGGCGGCGCGCGCAAGATGGCGATGTGCACAAGATGGCGGCGCGCAAAAAATGGCGTTTGGCTGTGTGCGTTAGCGTTTCCCGACGAAGTCTACCATTTGATCTATTTGTTCCTCCTCGTCGTAGAGGTACAAAGACTCCATGCAACCCTTGAAGTAGGGCGTGGTGAAACATTTTGCCCTGGAACATTTAAAAATGCAAATTAGTACGTTATAGTGATGAGTGTTTTACAATTTCCGAGTGAGTCTTAAGTGGGCTTTGTATTTTGCAACTTTTTTTACAAATGAGTAGTTAAATAATAGTACATTACGCACCGAGGCCAGTATAATAAAAAATGTCTCAGATCACATGTAATTGTCGTCCGAGGTGAAGCCGAGGTTGACAAAAACGTGATCTGAGGCTTTTTTATTTTACTGGCCGAGGTCAGTATACTATTTTTCTGTTAGACGAAGAGGACAGAAAATAAATTATCATTAGTAAGTGAAGTGCCTCGTAGTCTAATTGAAATCGATAGAAAATTTCTGTCATGTGAAAAATGATCGGCGACCAATTGAATATGTCTGATATACGACAATATTACCTTTAATTATCTGATATCGTTAGGAATTCACTTGTCGCGCCAGGTGGCGTGACATTGACTTTAGAAAAGTGACATCTAGTGACAAATAATGTAAAACTGGCTGAAGATGCCAAGTTACATCACATGTAGCATTTACATAAACCCATTTAGAATTAGAACATAATTTAGAAAAAAATTCTGGGTCAATTTTAGTGAGGTTTTTTCTGGATAGCTGAGATAATATATATGACAGTAAAAATCACCTATGTACCTATAGTTTGAAAATTTACTTAATAGTTATAAAATAACGAAGCGAACTTAGGTTTTAAAGTGTTGCTGTGTGCATGCTGTTATTTATAAGAGGTTTTGATATAGTTAACATACAAATAAAAGCCAAATTGTACCGCTACAGAAAAATCTTATCTAAGTCTTACCTTTCCCTTCTGATAGAAATACTGTGTTGTTATAATTAGTACTTATTCTATATAGAGTGCTAGAGTATATAGTTAATTATTAGATAGTGAAAAATGAAAATAGTGCTTACAAATTAAATAATGTGCTACAGTTTTAGTATTTCGTTGTTTATTTTAACCAAACTGACAAAATGATAAATTTCGACCTTATTCCAAAAAGAATAAGATACAAAATTAAATCATATAATCAGCCTATAGCGGAAGAAGGCAGAGATTCTAAAACATGCTGTTAACAACATAGCTCAAAGATGCGTGCTATTACCCCAAGGAAGAAACAAAAAGGTGAAAGGGACAGCGTTAGAGGGAAGGTCGAAACAAAAAATAAATGTACCTAAATCCCTGGATCGGCCCCATGTAACTGTTTTATATACGTCTTGAAGAGCTCTAGTTGGTCCGTCTCCTGTAGAACCTCCACGCATCCTTTGAAGTAATCTGTCGTAAAACAGTCTTTCCTGTTTCCCCAAGGAAGAAATAATACTTTAATATTGAATAACGTGAGTGTGTGTGAGATGTCGCATATGTATGAGTAAACTAGTGATATTTCCATGTTACTGTGTCTCCGGTGAAGGAAAACATTGGGATGAAATTGCATTGGTTTGTAATCCGCCAACTCGCATTAGACCGTGGTCCTACGGTGTGACGATTAAAGGCTGAATTATTATTGCCATAAGGTATAGTATTGTTTGTATATGACACCGCCATCTATCGGCTGATTTATTTCATGTATTGATATATAAATTTATATGTACGTTGGTGAAGGTACATTACGATCACAACAAACAAATTACACACAATACTCACCGCTAGATGTCACTAAGACACTCATGCCTCGGTAGCGCCATCTAGGCTTCCTCAAACTTTTTACCAAACTACATAATAGGATTTCTAACTCAAACTTGCATTTACCAATAAGTTCGTAATTGACGTAATTGATTAGTCTATTTCATGATACGGTACTTTAACCATAATAATAATATCTGGTATAAATAAAGGCACATCTACACGAAATGCAAGTTCAAGTCAGTCCATAGACAAATGACACAGATAAAGAAACAAACGAACCTGCACAGAGTATAAAGCTGTGCCTCCCTGAACAGATTGTAGCAGTCGTCGCAGATGCGGTCGAGGCGGGCAAAGATGGCCGCGTCGTAGACCCCTTTGCACTGCAGGTTGAAGAAGGAGCGGCGCGCCACGTGGTGCGGCGCAGCGGCCGGCGGCGCGCCAGCCGCCAGCGCCAGCGTCAGGAGCGCGCAGGCCAGTTGCACTGAACTGAGATGCATCTGAAACAAATTCAATACAATTAGGTACACTTTGTATTAGGCACATGCAGGTCTCTATCAGACACGTAACTGTTACTTTAAAACTACGCTAAATGTCTAATTCTGGGTTTTACATAATGATTTTAACTGGTATTCAAATTTGCCGCCCGCTCCTGTTTAGACTCAAATAGGCACTTTCGCGGCAACACGATGTGTCCTTGAGTGCGATAGACAGCGCCTCGTGGCTGAAATCGGAACTAGTCAACAAACGACAGTCGACACGCCATCTGGTCTTTTTGTGGGATTCGATTCGATGTACTTAATACTTTATTTGTGCAATTGTATTGTGACTTTTAGATGTTATTAAAACAGTGTGTGTGTATGGATACAGTGCAGAACCTTGGATTAAAACTAAAGTGCAGGATCCAAGTCAGCGAAAAGACAAGCACTTACTGATTTGAATTGATTGTTAGTTTTTAATGTATAGGTAATGCCTGAACATGGAATTTCTAGGGACTAGGACGGTTTGCTATCGAAGTAGTGCACACATTGTCATGCCGCCATTAATTATCCTACATTATGTAGGTAGGTATCTAGCTTAGAAATACGTGGCTGTCTAAACTTAACAGGGTTTGACAAAAACTGAAAAAAACATATTTAACGGTCGTGAAACGCATTATCCGTCATAAGTATGCTGCAGCTAGATTCAAGACTTGCCTACTTAAGTACTTGGACATCTTGAACATGTCCATGGATTAGTATAAAAGCTTTTTAAAAATGTCTAATAATTTCTGTAAACTCAAATATCCATACACTCATAAAATCGTAAAAATATTCTCATCTCAATCGAGTAGTGGCATCCCTAGTTGTTCTTTTTTCGAATTCACGCGGCAAAATTTTGTAGCAGATACCCAACTACATAGATACATAGTGAGTTCAGAGAATAAATTTCTGTTCCAAATTAAGATGTATAACGCCAATTCAATCAAGAAAACCTACAGTAAGTTAGTCATAAGGGCAGTGTCGCAAGTCGTTATTATGAGGCTTTTGCGTTCCACTGGCACTTAAGCGCGGGAAGCTACTGCGTCACGTGGTGTTGCCAGTACCGGACCGATTATAGAAGTGAGTGGCCAGCGATTAACTAAAGTGGTATATCGTAGTGTAAAGTCGATTTAATAGCTCAGGCCTATCGGACGATTATCGCCGGCACGGATAATTTTGTTTTAATAACTTAACTGCGTTCGATTAGGTGACGTTTTCCTAGAGCCGGTTGTTGAAAATTATTTTTTAAAATGCCTTGTAAAAAGTTACGACGTTTGCGGAGATACCTACCTGAAGTATGTTAAATATAATATTATAAATGCGAAAGTAACGCCGTCTGTCTGTCTGTCTATCTGTTACGCTTTCACGCTAAAACTACTGGTCCGATTTAAATGAAATTTGGTACAAAGGAAGTCTGGACCCTGAGAAAGAACATAGGCTACTTTTTAACCGACTGCAAAAAAGGAGGAGTTCCACGGATGAAGTCGCGGGTAGAAGCTAGTGTTAAATAAATTGACAAATCTGGCATTATAGACTATATAGCAGTGTAGGTATTTAACCTACATTTGAAATTTAAGTAGTTTAATAAATACATTTGTATGTAGGTAGTTATATAAATTGAACAATGCCTCTATGTAGGGGCGTCAATTCAAAGTTACTTTTCTGTCCTCCGGCCGGAAAGCGCCAACTTTCTGGCCGCTGCGCTAAATGAAATTGCCGCTTTCTGGCTTCGTCGAACAGAAAAATAGCATACTGACCTCGGCCAGTAAAATAAAAAAGTCTCAGATCACATTTTTGTCAACCTCGGCTTCGCCTCGGACGACAATTACATGCGATCTGAGACATTTTTTATTTTACTGGCCTAGGTGCGTATTGTACTATTTAAAGATAAATGATACTCTCATTGTTCCTTTTTTTTTAAATAAGTAATAAGTAAACAAAGCGACGTAAAGTCTTAACTCCAGTACAACGGTTAAATTGGAAGGTTTATACTTAAACCAGCATTGCTAAATAATGCCGATATGATGATCGTATCGCTTCCTGCAGAATAAGGAACCAGTTTTGGAACAGAAATGCAGTCTAAAGGTTATGTTATACCCTTGGTCATTCAATAAAAATTAAATTTAAAAAAATCATGTTAGGATTGTCTAAATTAAACTTCAATACAAAATTTAACTATACCAACTTAGTTAAGTCCCTAAATTAATATTATCTACCTACTTACTTAGGTAAATATTTTAGAAAAAAAATAGTTATGCAAAGATAGCTTTTGTATTTTATTATATTCTTTATTTGTACCTATAGGTACCTAGGTAATATATTATCCAAGTATTAACGTTCCTACATTTTTTTAAATCTCTTCATAAATCAATAATTGAATAAGTACCTATACATTCTCTGCCGTCATTTCTAAAAAGGCGACCTTCTGACAAAACTTACTTTCGAGAAAATTGCAAAAAAGTGTCCTAATTTCTTTTTCATTGGTAAACAAATGAAACATTTTTTTTCCTTAGTAGGTATACTAAGAAAAAAATATGTACCTACCAATGAAAAATAAAAAATTGGTAATTTTTTTTGCGATTTTCTTGAAAGAAATTTTTTTAGAAGGTCGCCTTTTTAGAAATGACGGCAGTCTACCTACTTTAAGACAAACATTGTTTAAATATACAAGGCCTTTAAAATGTTATATTGCAATTCGACCGCAACTGTATAAAGTGCATCATAAAGATCGCGGCACCCGAGATTGATAATGACCGGGCGATTCTCAAAACACATAGTCCATAGGTATTAAAAATAATATTTTTTCATTGGAATGAAACAACTATTAACGGATTTGACTCGCGTATTCTTATTTTATTTTATTTGCTGAAGTTTCGGATTCTTTACAGTTTCCATAATCGTAGCAAGACTCGTTAATAGTTGTTTCATTTCAATGTGTAATAACCGCAAAAGCTTCAGAAATTATTAATATTTATTTTTGTTAGGCCATACCCAGAGGGGGGGCCATACCACTTTTTAACACTTATTTTGCACCCTTAGTAGGTGAATTTCAATAAACCATGAAACAAGTATTCAATGAAATGTTTTTAATAGCAATAATTTTAAGTTTTATCAAATTCCTTGTTATTCCAATTTTTTTTTAAATCCCATTTTGAATTACATACTTAAAACAATTACTGTAATAAACGTTTCCACTATGTAATGAGCGGTTACGACTGTGCGGGAGTCTATATGTTAGTGGGAACTTCTCATTTTATGTAATACTAGCGGTCCGCACCGGATTCGCACGGATCCCTATGTTTTTTCAAAATATTCTATAGTTTAGTCACTCGGGAAGAGTGTAGCTTCCCAACAGTGAAAGAATTTTTCAAATCGGTCCAGTCGTTTCGGAGCCTATTCAATCCAAACAAACAAACCTTTCCTCTTTAGTAATATTAGTATAATATATACGATCGAATACGCGAGAATCGCCCCCCTGCGCCCGCGCATATATCGCCGTCGTAATAAAGATATCGTCTCTCGTCCCATGGGAACTGAGCCTCTTAGCCACACATATCGAGGCCGAATGTGCATACAGACGGATTCGCCGACATCACTGCAAAGTACCTTGTGACTTGAAAGCAATTGCTCAAATTTAAGAGCCATTACATATCGACTAAACTTTGTGTGTCTGGGAATTAAGATTTTTTTGATTATAATTTGAAATATGCAGTTTGTTCGGAATGGAGTATAGAAACTGCGAAGTATTTGAAAAGTGGATATAATATCCACGTAGATATGGCTCGTGGTTTCATCGTGGAAACTCTGCATCGGATTAAAAAAAGTGACCTACCTATAAGTTTGTATGTGAAAGCAAGACCACACTTTACCTGCCAAAATTCGCCAAAAACTGTCCAACCGACAACCTCACATTTTATTATTTAAATAACCATATCGACCATATCTATATTTAAGTACTAAGGTTTAATCCTGAACAGATTAAGAGGAAGTGGGCTGTCGTTGATAGATATCTAGTATCTAGTTAGACAACCTAGGTATAAACCTAGCTTACTGTCCAAGCGAGTGAATGCACTACGGCGGTGTGTGCATAAATTGCAGTTGCAATAGCAATTATGCCAGCTAGACTGCACGGCTGCCACCCATACAGCTAAATGCAGGACACAGGGGGAAGAGGGGATAATTGGTGCTGGACTATTTATTATAAAGTATCCTTTAAGGAAAATTGTAGCGAAGCCGGTGGTCAAGTAAGTGTGAAAATGGAAAGTAATTTAGTTGCTTATGATACGGATTTTTATATTAACTGTTTCATGTTTAAGTGTGTTCCTATTTAGCGACCAAATCACCGCGCTATTTCGTTTAATTAGGTATTATTGTCAACACTATCGTATAGTAATTATAGTATAAGCAAAATATGTCGCAAAGTTGACCTAAAATGTAAAGTCCGCCGCGGCACATGAAAGTCGGTTCACAATGAGCCTGTTATTATATGCAGGGTTTAAGTGAAAACATTACCCAAGATTAGAAACAAGAGGCGGTAAAGTTAACAGAAACAGTGGAAAATTTTAATGTTAAAACAAAATCGTTTCTAAGTGGGCATTACTAGTTTGCATACAAACTCGACAAGCATGCAATTCACTTATATAAACCAGAGTTTCATAGCGTTAGTCACGTCCAAATATTACACCAATTATAGTGCATTTACATTTATATTATGATGCTGGATGTAATAAAATTGCTGAATTTATTTTGTTTACACAAAATCTGCCGCGCCTTCGTAACCATGTTGGAGGAGACCAGGGTAAATTGAGCCGTCTGAGAGGTTGAGATACCAAGTGCCGCAGGGACCTCGGCTCAGTGGCCGATGTGGACAGACGAAATGGCACCGGTCTCGCCGTCGACCGTACACTCTGAATATTATGTGCTGCAACTGCAACGAACGCTGGTTTTTTCCGTCACTGCATATATTTACAAAGCTCCGAGGAAAAGCTTTTATTAAGCCCTTTTAAACTTATCTTATCACGCAATTTATTCAGTAAGTGCAAATAAAATACTAAGTATCGCCATATTTTAATGCAGTTTTAATGCCGTAACGTTTTTGCGCAAAGGCAAAATGT
The DNA here is from genome assembly GCA_038024825.1 of Polylopha cassiicola. Taxonomy (NCBI): domain Eukaryota; kingdom Metazoa; phylum Arthropoda; class Insecta; order Lepidoptera; family Tortricidae; genus Polylopha; species Polylopha cassiicola. The sequence continues at coordinate 1,441,230 of CP149060.1, read as the reverse complement.
CAAATGTTATTTTATTGGTGCTAGAGACTACTGAACGTTAATTTATGTTTTACGACGGAATTATGAGCGTTCTAGAAATTGCGTATGAGTTAATCAAAACATGACTTAACATTATTATTTCTGAATAAATATGCAAATTGACAAAAGGTTCAACGAGTACCTACAATATTTTGTAACAGTCTTTAAAATTACTGGCAACACTACAACTTTAAAAATGCAAACAAAGATGGCCGCTCGGATGCCAGCTATACGGTAACCAGAGACAATGCGGTATCGCATCGGACGATCGGGACTCGCCATTGTTGAAACATTCGCGCGACCTCCGACAGCCGACCTTAGCCACGAATTCAACGCTCTCACTTCCTATAGTTTCACTAAGCTTGGGACTAGGTAATATCAAATTCCTTGCATATCCAAGTTCTTACAGAGAAACTAAATAGGTACCTAACTACTGTTTTGTCTTAAACTTGATTAATAGACGGAACCTCTTAAGTTTGTCAAAACTGAACGCTTGAGTCATATTTCATGTCCTAAGATTATGAAGAAATAGGAAAGTAATTGTAATAGATATTGATATAGAAGAATCTGATTTTAGGTACCTACCATTCGCGCGATTACAAACATATGATCAACATTTTATTAATATTTAATGTGTCACAGAAGACAGAAACAGCCATCGAGCGTGATTGCATCCAATATTGGCTCCCAACATAACGCTATTTAACATAATTTACTGCCGCAAATTGCAATCTATTGAATTGTTCTGCGCCTCTTGAATAAAGGGTTTTCAATAGAGTCAATGCGCTGGGTGCATGCCATCGTCCTCCACTTGCCTGATACTGCAGTTGCAATATGCAAGTCACATAGGCCATTGCTATGACGCGCTTTAAATGTTCAATTTATGCTAAGTTAAGACCTACATCAGTTCTGTTGTAATGTACAGGGAAATTTATTTAAGGGTATAGTTAGCGTTATGATTAAAATTATCCACTACTACTTAACAGAACTTTGTCAAATACATAATCTAAAAAGTTGGAAAATATATTCATTAGGTACTCAATATTTTAAAAGTTAAGTGTGTGCAAGATATCAACCCAGCATGACGAGTAAGTACGTAGTACCAATCTTCTCAAATTTAAACCGCGGAAGACGCAGATAAACTATCCGAAACTGATTGACTACCTTATTGGTTTATAACGAATCTTATAGGACTATAGGTATATTGAAATACACACACCATCCCTTACTGACTTAAAAAGACCCTGCATAAAACAGACAGGGAATAAACATTACTGTTCCTTTAATAAAATGGCAGTCTCGCAACAATTAGCGGCTAGGTCATAGCGTGATGATAGCAAGCGACCAATGAGAAGCAATTAGCCACGTGCGTCCGCGCAAACTAGGCCAACACTGAAACTGACGTCATTCGTCAGTATCTACACGTCACCTAATAAGACGATTTGACGGAATTTACAGTTTAAGGTCTGTTCTCGTAGATGAGACATTGATTAAATGAGATCCAATTTTTTTAAGGAAATTAGACATAAAAATAATGATGTACGTAACTACACTTACTGAACTTCGGGTGGACTATCGGACAAAAATTATTATTTACGTTGCTTATTACTGAATTCAAGGATTATAAATATATACTTAATTCTGCTAACGAAGTTATTAATACTTAACATACTTGTTAATACGTAAATCGAATTATCGTACCAATGTCATAAAGTATGGATACAATATTAGCTTAGGCGTTCCTATCTATTTTTTATAGGTACCTATGCATTGGTAATATTAGAGAATAAAGTTCAATCCCTTGTGGAATCAGTCAGTCAATTATATTTGAATTTAAATATTAACGACTTCACGGTAGCTTTGCTACTCTCGGGGTTAAAAAAAAAAAGTATAAAAATGCATAAAAGTTATAACCTCACAGGCATCCCAGAGACTTCGAATAAGATGAATTAAGTCTAACACTACCGACAATTACGAATATGGCAACTGTAAGGTTTTCTAAACGTCATCAAATAAAATATGCGCGTTAAATCTGTTATAATTGTTTCATTGCAATGTGTTATAACCGCGAAGGCATCAAATTCTATTGTCGACTCAGTTTAATTGTAAAATTAACGATTCATTCTAGTTTCCCAAATAAAATTAAATATAACTTGTACTCGTATAAAGGTTGCCCTTAATTAGCTAAATATATAAGAGCTAACACCCTTATACAGTCTTTGTGCTTATATAGATACTTAGATCGTGGGTGCTTGAGCGTTCTGCCTTAGGATTCAAGTTCCAACAGAACACCACTGCAATTTAAAGAACATTATTTTACAAGTGCATCTGCTGATCTCAAGTGATTGTTTGAAGTCTTTGCCAAGTCTAAATCGGTGCGGCATTTCATCAATCAAACTATAGCTACTATTTCCACAGACGAGTTTATATACAGACATACAGTCATCTGATGGTGTCTTGACGGCTCAATCAAGCAGGGGTCATTGGTAGGCAACAGTCCGAATTATATACAAAGATTTGTTAGCTGTTCGGGACGATGCTTAGGAACATCAAGTAGTGCGTAGGACTATTATATGTAACTACAATCTACTTACTCTTTCAGGATCGTTGAAACAACATTGTTTTAAAGGGATTTGCAGAGCGTATCTAGGTAGACCAGGCATTAGATCACCGAATCGAAACTGAAGATAAAACTGTAGCTAATCGGCTCTTTTCCATTAGTAAAATAAATCCCTAATAGTCTAGAAAAATGTAGGTTTTCGGGTGTTAACGTTTTTAGTACCCGAAAACTCGAAAAACGTAATTAAACTCATGATTTCTTTAGGCTCATTTAGGCTGATTTAGGTATTCCAATTTAAGACGGTAACTATGTAGGTACCTAAACTAAAGAAAGAAACATACATAAGAACTGATTTTCTATAATTATAACGCCAAACAAATAATTAAATCTAAAATCGTGAACCTATTTAGCTATTGCAGTGCGATTAAGTTAGGGGGACCTAAACAAGTTGATAGATGGAAATAGTTATGTTAAGAGAAAAACTAGCTTTTTGATAAATATTGTATAAAACCACATCGAAATGCGATGTGGAACAAACTACAGTTTGCAGTACTTTCTCCGGCGTGACTACATGATCAGGTTACAAGTGTTAAGTAAATTCAATTCAACATTGCAAGTGAACATTCCGATGAAATTAAACGTTCAACGTTAACGTTAAACGTTAGCGCCAAAATATATGGGATTAGACATCCGCGAACGACTGTCACGTACGTCACAAACGTTCGCGGATGTCAAATCCCATACATTTTGGTCGTTTCGTTTAACGTTAACGTTGAACGTTTGCACCTTGTCTAGGTACATACACCCTGAAATTTTTACGTAGGTACACTTACTTCATTTAATATCAATTATGGATCACCATGAACTTATTTTAATTTAAAATATTTTATTCTACAATTTCATTATATTTGTAAGCCTATGTCATAGTGTAATGGTTTAGTCGTTAGAGATCCTGACTAAGAGTCAAACTCCGTTGCGGATTCGAATCCAGCTAGAGGCAAATGTAAGTGTTATGAAAGATCTGTACCTAAGTCTTGTTTGTCTAATATTATGTATGTTTATCCTTTGTCTAGTACCCATAGTATATAGAGGGAAGAAGGGGGTCACACAGTCAGTAATCTGATCAAAAGCAATTAGTTTAAATATAACTACCTACTGCTATCTCAGGGCCCAGGTCATGACCCCCCAGATATGACCTCCGGGATCAGATAATTTCAGCTGAAAAAGCATGTATGCTTTTAAAATGAATGTTTTATACGTAAAAGCTTTACTTCGTTCTCGATAAACTGGTAACTAATCTGAAGTCCTTCTGAAATAGGGTATAAAGTGTCATAGAATCTTAATGAAAAATGATACAAGTATACATGTATGTAGGTATACCCTTTTCCACAACGCCAGAAAAATGCCAAGTTATTTGAAGTAAAGGTGTAAGTACAATCGGCATATTTATTGTTGTTGGAATGAAACAACTATTAAAGGACTTAACTCGCGTATTTTTTTTTTTTAGCTGAAGTTTCGGATTTTTTACAGTTTCCATAATCGTAGTACGACCGAGAGACAATAGTCTAATGCTAAAGCTAATCCGTAAATAGTTGTTTTATTCCAATCCCTACTAATATTATAAATGCGAAAGTAACTCTGTCTGTCTGTCTGTCTGTATGTTACGCTTTCACGCTAAAACTACTGGACCGATTTAAATGAAATTTGGTACCAAGAAAGTCTGGAGCCTGAGAAAGGACATAGGCTATTTTTTAACCGGCTGCAAAAAAGGAGGAATTCCACGCGGACGAAGTCGCGGGCAGAAGCTAGTGTGTAATAACCGCGAAGGCATCAGAAATTATAACATTTATAGTTGGTTCGAGTCCCTCGGCGCGCCTCGCTGTCTGCGCGCGCGGCTGTGCGTGTGCGCATACGAGTGTGTGCGTTACGCAACGCACTGCTTGAGAAACTTACGGTTTCCCTTTATATCTTAATATTTTAATATTAAAATATAGAATTGCTTATAAAATTATGTTTAAACTTGGGTTAAAATTACTGTAGCTACAGAGTAGTTTGGCAATAACTTAATTTTGTTATACTTAGCTAAAGTAAGTTTTATAGCTTAATAAAGATACGTAACGATTGTTATATAAATCAAGCAAGAGTCAATGAATAATTTTTACGAACTGCAATAAAAGAGTTATGACCGTTATACGAAGAAAGTACCTATTGCATCAACTGCAATGCGATTCTTAGAATTCATACGTTAACTTTAAAAATAAAAGTTCCGCTTAATAAAAGTCAATTCTTCACCGTATTCTTTTTTCGCCATATGCAAACATAGAGTACGTGATGTTGGTACGCCTGATTATGTATTGGTTTCGCTTTCATCAGTTCCTCATAAATGCATTGTATGGTGCAACGTGATCGCCATAGACAACGTACGCAAATACAAACGAATTGCATCCAGCCATAATGACTAACCATCCAGGAATTCGATCGGCAACCAAACGATATTAATCGTTAAATATAACAATACCATCTGATCAATAACATTCTGAGTTTGAATCTATTTTGGAACGTGCTATACTGATATACGAAACCGAATTCAAATTAAGAATTTTTATTAACCACAGATTCGAAATAGATGCTTAAAGTTCTTAAATGACTAAATACGTAATTAAGTAGGTACGTTGGATTCATATATTGATTTGCACAAGTATCGTTAATGTAACTATCATTATAACTTATACCTACTTTATGAACACATTTTTATACCTAGTTAGTTAAACGCTTATACAAACCAGTCTAGAGTCAAGTTTATTTGTGTAAAGTACTTGCAACCGGTACGCTCTAGTAGCACTGCGGGTGTCCATAAAAAACCTATGAGGCCAACTGTTGGAAAATTGTCGCGACTGTGGTACCTAGTTCGGTAGGAAAGCGCGGAACGTTCTAGAGAGACCGTCGTTTACATAAAACGCGACAACTCGTTAATTGAGCCCGCTTGCGCCGCAATCCACTTCTGAAAATTACTTGAATTAATTCCAACCGGTCTCAACGTAGTGCTTAAGATTATAATTCAAACTAATAACCTTTTTATAAACCCGATTTAAATACCATTATAAGCGAAATGGTTTTGCTCTTATTTCATACTTATTATAATCCTGTATTTGAATTAACCAGCCCACCCTGAAAAGGGAGTTTAAAAAAGGACGAGTTAACTTTTGCGGACAACTGGCATTAATCGCGAGCGTCCGGGCAGATACAGTTTAAAAAAAAGAAATTAAAAAATAAACACATAAATGGCGCTTTGGCGGCAAACGTCACGTCAGGCACCGTTGGTTTTCGATCGTTCATTTTTCAAAACTGCAATGCGGTTTGTAATAAGGTTTAGATTCGCTCGGCGGTTTATTTGACAGGTGTAGAGTTAAATTGGCCGGTTAACCAGACGAACTGGTTGCGTCTAGTGCCGTTGAACCGCACAGGTGGGCCTTGGATTACGAGATAAATTTAATACGGCATAATAATAGAGTGTTTACAGATGGATGTGCAGCGGCGACGAAACTGAGAGTGCGGCGAACATCTATGGAAAGGGAAACAAATTGAAGTGCATCCAAATTTTGTAATAATAGCTTTAATCGCGTATCTCCCGTCTTTTCCCGTAATAATTGTTACGGTTTATAATTATGAGCAGAAACCGAACGTTGCGAATCAAAATGGATGTTGGTCGTGATTTTTAACCAAGATGACAATGGTCCGATATGCATTCAGCCTGTTACAAAGTTATAGAATATTCTTTTATGAGTAACCACAGACAAGTGCTTAACGGAAGTGTTGTAAATAGGAAGCGGACATACACGAGTCACTTGTAAATATGAATGTTAATTGCTATCAATTACATATTACGTTACAAAGTGGAAAATTTTGTGATTTTTAAAACCGCTGTGGAAAATAATGCACACCATTTAGAATTTGAATGCACGCTTTATTATTCATCGTTCCGTAGATAACAATTAAGGAGTATTTCAGACTTTAAAAAAGGACATCCCTACTAATATTATAAATGCGTTAGTAACTCTGTCTGTCTGTCTGTCTGTCTGTCTGTCTGTCTGTCTGTCTGTTGCTCTTTCACGCCTAAACGGCTGAACGGATTTTGATGAAATTTGGTATGGTAATAGATGATAACCTAGAAATGGACATAGGCTATAAATAATCACGCCATCGTTCTTAGGGGGTAGGCAGTAGGCTGAGTAGGCAGATAACTAAATTGAGATAGTGATTTTTAGTCGTTTTGGTTGGGACTTTTGCTCTATTGCTCTATTGCTCTGTATATTATATGCGAAAGTAACTCTGTCTGTCTGTCTGTCTGTCTGTTACGCTTTCACGCTAAAACTACTGGACCGATTTAAATTAAATTTGATACAAAGAAAGTCTGGAGCTTCAGAAAGGACATAGGCTACTTTTTAACCGGCTGCAAAAAAGGACGAGTTCCACGCGGACGAAGTCGCGGGCAGAAGCTAGTGGTTCTATATTTGTTTGCTGTTTGCATCTATATTATTATGTAGAACACGGCAAGTAAAATTAAATAGGTCGAATTTCCTGTTTCATACTCACTCAATATTAACTGTTAATAATGTAAAATAGAATTCATTTTGTTTTTTTATTATACCTACCTACTGAATCGCAATGACGAACTCTAGAACTTCATTCATGTTAAGGAAAATTAAAAATATACCTATTATTATTTTTATTCCACAATATAAACAAATACTCATACACTTTATCAGAATTAATATTTCCTTTACTATAAGTTTATTTACTACATTTTCCTGTGCAAAAACAACGACATTTGAGTTGACCTACTTGTTTAAATAAATATTAATCAATAAAAAGATACTAGGTAACTCAATCTCAGATTAAGCAGGTATTATCTGCTAAATTTAATGTTTGCTCCATTATTAATACTTCTTAAGCAACATAATATTATTTTAACGTCTTTACACAAATCTATGGATAATAAACTATGATTAATAAATAAATAAATATAAGACATCCAGATATAGTTGCTCGTGCTCACACTAATATCTACCCCTAGCAAGATTGGAGCCCGCAACCTCCGGTTTAGTAGTCAGTCAAACCATTAGACCAACAGGCCCTTCAAAGTTTTACTAAGTACTTTTTCACATATTATGATGTTTCACACTGAGGATTTTAAGGCCGGTTTTAGCATAACTTAAACATTTTTTCTGTATAGAATTAACATATCACGATAAAATTATGATTTTTTTTATCGACATTGGCTGACACGTATCGTTTGCCTGCAAATCAAAGTCCGACACCGATCTGAGAATGATATCCAAAAATAAATGATACTTAATTAATTTTGGCTACGTATTAAGTCTATTTATGACTTAAGATCATTGACACACGTAATTAATTACCTATTTTTTTTATTTAAATCGTCGAAAACGTTAACACGTTTAGATACTATATTTAGTAGGTTGCTATCCTGTACATTTATATAGCTTATTCGTTCAGTACTCAGAGCAAGGGACCGATAGCGTTTGTAACGCCCGTGAAATCATTCTAAGTACGATTAATTAAAAATATTATTGTTTATCTACAGTTCCTAAAATAGATCGTAAAGGTTATTATTTTCCTCAAAGTGATTTAATCAAATGAATGACGGTTTTATGCCCCATTAAAGAGTCACAGTAAGAAACGTCTGAGTGTGACGTTTCGTTTAAAAAGAGAACTTTTTTTTTTTTTAATTCAAGTCTGGCGGCCGAGTAAACTTGTCAACGCCGTCTGGCCAGCCACATTTATTTTATATTTATTGCTAAATGAACCGTGATTTTATTCAAACACTCGTCGCGTCTGGCGCGAACCCAAAAGTGAGTGTTGCCATTAGATTATTATTGTGTTTTCATTCATATTTTACACTAAGACGGAAATAGCGTAAATTATTAGTTTTGCATGTAATAAAAAATACAAAAATTATGTTTGTACGTTCTATTTTGCATTATTTGAGTTGTTTAATCTATGATGCAGATTTCGATGTAATTCATTAGGCATTTTGATAATATCGGAAGCGTAATTATTAGATTACGTAAATAAATAATTATTAAATGTGGTTAATACCTGTATGATTCTCATTTATCCATATAAAAACAATCAGCTCAGTTAAGTGTTTGTTGATCATTAAATATACGTTCGTTTTTATTCATGTACCTACCTATAATAATTAAAGTAACTGGCAATAGCAATTAATAATTAAAAACCTATTAAAAAAAATATGAAAAACTTTCAGGTAAAACCGCGCGTACTAAATGATATCTCAATATAAAAGTTACTCAGTGTTTATATTTTTTTGGACGAGACAAGATTCTGCGTCATCTGGCAACAAGTTGAAAGTCACAATTATTTTTTTATCGATGTTAACTATCTGTGAAGAATCGAATTGGCAGAACGGTCGGACGGAAGTCTTTAATTGTTTAAAAAAAGCTAACGTTTTGGCTGAATGGATGCAAATTTAAATTTAGAACGGGCCGTAGGTACTACAAATGCGCAAAGATTTTGTTAATCATTTCTGATTTCGTTATTATAATTAAATTCTATGCTATAATTTAATAATTATTATGTATAACATTTTATAAATATATTTCCTCTAGAGTTGAGTTCGTCTTCAATCACATTGTAAGTAACGGAAACCGCAAATTGTTGAGGACGTTTACAGATCAAATATTATGGTGCAATTAATATAAATAAACTATTTTCCTCATCGTATGGTTTTTTGACAGTAGAAAAATCAACGTCATTTTGATGACGGTTAGGTTTTTTTAATACAACTTATAGCTATGACTTCATTGTATAGGTTCTAAATGACTGGAAATTGAGTAATTGGTACGTGAATAGGTAGGACTACTTATTGCATAATTATTAAAGTCAAATAATGAATTATTTCACAGTATATAATTTGTGTTAATAAAACAGTAAAAGTACAAGCAATTTAACATTAATTAATAACTATCACAGAGTACAAAAATCATAGAATATTGAAATTATAGATTAAGACATTTTTTTTAATTCTCTGCCAAGTGAGACTCAAGTATCCGCGTTCTTATTCCAAGAAGGTGATACCGCGGTTTCCGTTTGTCGTGTTGTCAGTATTTATATAACACATTTTAATATGTTTTTATTATAATCGTTGTATTTAAATAGGCTATTAAACTATAGAATAAATAGACTAGACTAATAATTATAGACGTTGCGTAACATAATGTATGTTGAGAATTCCTTATTCGTGACCTTTATTTTTTTATAATTAATTATGTATATTTTTGATATTTCATTATTTCTTATATTCTTACAGTGCCTATTTATAAATGATCCTAATTTTAAAATATATAATTTATCAAGAGACCTGATGCTTGGAGTTTTAGATAAAAAAGTATTTTTCCGAAATTCTACCCATCAAGCTTAATTTGAAACTAAATCAATTCACTTCTCATGCCTTCACGGTTATTATACATTGGAATGAAACATCTATAATTAATAGCATAAGACTATTGTCAGCCCAGTCGTGCTACAATTATGGAATCTGCAAAGGTTTCGAAATGTCAGCCAATAAAATAAAATACGCGAGTTAAATCCGTCTATATATAGTTTAATCCGTCTATATATCAATCAGTTGGTGTGAGTTGTCCAAATATATTTAAAAATAATCACTTTCACAACATAGTATAAAACAAAGTCGCTTTTTCTGTCCTTATATCCCTATGTACGCTTAAATCTTTAAAACTACGCAACAGATTTTAATGCTGTTTTTTTAAGGATAGAGTGATTCAAGAGGATGGTTTATAGCACCAGTGTGAAGCCGGGGCGGGTAGCTAGTTTTAAATAAATAGCTATTTTTAGATTAGTTAAAATATAGTAAATTATAATCTTTATTTTAAAATAGACGGGTATCTATATAAATATTAAAAACGAATTGCCCCAGTAAGACTTGTGCTATTTTTAGCATCCGAGTATCGTGTTACAATTTACACCCAGGACTACCCCTTTGGTACTCATAATTTTCGATAAGAATTTAGTTAGAATATAACTCCAAGAGTTTAATAAAAATAAAATCAAAATGGCGAAAATTTATATTTAAACAGAAATGGAATTAACTGAATAGCTCCTTGATTTCCAAAACAGTGTCATTAAATGATACATTTGAAAAGATTTTTTTTTATTTTAAACTCAACAAACTTGGATTTAGTTTTACACCCCCTTGATATCTAAAAAATAAAATTGCTATTGATAGTATTTTGTTTAGTTTGTAAGGATAAATTGTAATTGTGTACCTATTTTGAAAAATGATACCTCATAGAGTTTCTGGCCGTTTTTTCTTAAGTGAGCTTTTTCGAAAACTGTATCTTCTGACCTTCATAAGAGCATGTAAAAGCCTAAATTGTATAGACAATTTTTGATTTGATTTTTTTGTCTAATACCTAAGCGATTGTCGGCAAATAAGACAAAATACGCGAGTTAAATCCGTTATAGTTGATTCATTCCAAGGCACATACAGTTTATTTTCAACGTAACTCAAGTAAAGGCTAAGGAAGGGAATAAAACACGACATCTTTATTAGGGGTCCGTTATAACCTTACCTAAGCTTATAATTGACTCAAGACCGTCCGTATGTCTATAATTAATAATTATAAACGCCATGGAAAGCTAAAATTATTATACAAATTACAATAAATTGTGCACAGAGTAATTAAAATTTAATTTTATATACTCCCATGCAATGTTAAATAAATGTTAGACAAAGACTGCAGTATGGCTTTTACAAGCTACTACTCGTACCTACAGACCTTACTTTTACAATTAGTAGTTAGAATAACATTTACTATGCATTGGAATTAAACAACTTTACACGGATTTAACTCGCGTTTTTATAATTTAGTAAATAGGTTCTTTGCATAGCTTATGAGGTAAATAAAATAAAAATACGCAAGTTAAATCCGTTCATAATTGTTTTATTCTAATGTGTAATAACCGCGAAGGCATTATAAAATTATCACTAGGTACACTGTTTCATTTTCAATAAGTACCTACTATAAATAATTCAGCTTGCATTGGTAGTTTTTAAGCAGGTTAAAGAGTTAATCGACTAACTAAAAGACTTTGCGCTATATATAATTGATGATTAAATTAGGACAATTTTGACAACATTAAGGTTCGTTTGCGAACGCAAACTGACAAAAGTCAAACGAAGTATTATTTTTGTGAACGTTCGAAATCTATTGTAAATATTAAGTTTAAGTACATTGCTGACTATGTGACTTTACTTACCTTCCTGTGTCCCCTAGATAGGGCAGAGGGCCGCCCTAATTCGTATAAAAATGTGTATATCTTAAGAGTTATATGGTTGTTAATTATGACTGGGAAAAAGTAAGTTTTCTGCCGGTTTCTTCATGCCTAAACAATTTAATCATTCTTCTTCTCTGGGTTAGCTAGTAATATTTAATACTAGCGATTCGCCCGTCTTCGCACAGATCCCTATTTTTTTCAAAATATTCTATAGCCACCCTGAGTAACGTAACGTTCCAACAGTGAAAGAATATCTCAAATTGTCCAGCCATTTTGGAACCTATTCAATCCAAACAAACAAACCTTTCCTCTTTATTATATTATAATATATATATGATTACCTCTATAATATTGTATTAAACCGCAGTGTGTCGCCACAGGGTCTGCTCGGCGGTAACGCGATACCCGTTCTAAGAGTATTTGGGTCACGCTACTGTACCGCCGCGTTCGTTACATATATATATATATTCAATATATTAATTATTCATATATATTTGGACTTCACGTTCGCGAACGCTTTTTGGAAAAAATGAAAGTGGTTCAGTGGGTGCCTTAGTTCTCGAAATTTTATTACTAAAAGATATATAACGGATTTAATGTGTATTCAATTTTGTTTCGAAAACTTTGCAGTTCTCATGTTCGTAGTAGACTGAGCTACTTAACGATTGTCTAATGCTAAAGTGATTTTACATCATACTAACTACCTATGAATATGGAAACTGGAATGAAAAATAAAATTGAGATTTAAATCTGATACAGTGATTTCAATGTGTAACACATTTGTTCAAAAGCTTTTATATGTTTATTTGTCTGGTATATATCTATACTAATATTATAAAGAGGAAAACTTTGTTTGTTTGGTTGTAGTATAGGCTCAAAAACTACTATACCGTTTTTAAAAAAATCTTTCACCATTCGAAAGCTATATTATCCACGAGTAACATAGGCTATAGAATATTTTGAAAAAAAAAAACAGGGACCCGTGCGAAGCCGGGGCGAACGTCTAGTAGTTTATAAAACAATTATGATGTTGAAGACATTGACTTATATATTTCATATATTACCTATACTTATTTTGATTATAATGTTGAAGATATATTATATTATATTCAGAAACGGATATGACTATATTATGACACATGACCATCATATTTCGATTGGTAATAAAAAAGGATCGGATCATATAACCGTGTTGTGTGTCATTCTATAATAAAATAACTTGCCTACATGTTGTTACGTACACTAGTAATTATAGATTTACTAATTAGTAATTAGGAGCTTCATGATTTTATAAAATAGGTAAATTTCTATATTTAGTACTTAGTTGCACCTACGAGCTAGTTTCTTTCTGTATGACTCTTAGGTTAACTGATAAAGAATGCTTTTAAGGCAATAAAGTGTAATTAATATCCACATTTTTAAATATTAAGTACCTACCTACATTTTAAACATTATGAACAAGGTTTTTAAATTAAATTTAGTCATTGGAATTAATGAAACAACTATTAACTATTAGTCTAACGCTAAAGTCTTAGTAGGTACTTTAGCGAAGTCCTTTAGCGTTAGACTAAGTTCGGTCGTGCTACAATTATGGCAACTGTAAAAAATCTGAAACGTCAGCAAATGATTGCGTACAAGGTTTTTAAATTAAATTTAGTCATTGGAATGAAACAACTGTTAAAAGTTTTAACTTGCGTATTTTTATTTTATTTTATTTGCTGACGTTTCGGATTCTTTACAGTTTCCATAATCGTAGCACGACGTATAGTAAGTAGTACCTAATTTTGGCATAATCTCAAAAAGCCTTTGCCGTTTCGTGTTTTTATGAAAATATCGAAGTATTTTTTTTTTAATTTATTCTCGACCTGGATGCTAAACGTCCATAAGTAGAATATCGAAGTAATTATCAATGGTGTTGCCATGACGAGAAACATATTTAGTGTAATGTCAAATTGAATACTCACAGGTGAGTAATCTACGTGTTTACATTATTTTAACGAGTTTTGTGGAAAAAGATAAGATGTTGACCTATACTTACTTTCACTGCTACAAATTGCTGTTACAGATATTTTAACGTAACTAAATTCCGGTTATTGGTTTATTTTTACCTATGAGTAAGCGTTTTTCTATATAAAACGTGACACAGTGAAAAAAAAGATCATGAAAAATTTTAATAAAATAAAAAATAAAAATATTCTTTATAAGGTAGTAACTTGATAGATACATGAGGAAAACATTATAAATAACAATTATCCTTTGAGAAGAATACTTTTTTTTTATATATATATTCATGGGTGACATATATATATCTATACAAAAGTATTGTCGAAAGCGTTGGAGTTTCTATTTGTTACAATCTTTCAACTATCATTTGTAAAGTAAATAATTTTCATAAAATCCATTAAGTAGGTTTTGCGTGAAAGAGAAACAAACATACAAAGTCAAAACCTTACGTCTTTAAATAAAGTGTTATACTATACTACTTTAAAGCTAAACATATATCTATATGAACTGCATTAACGCTAGCAAAATTTTATTAGATGCAGTTGCAACAAGTAGCCTATATGGGCATTTCTCTACTAAATGGAAAATCGCTGTCCCAAGCAAAATTTGTATAATAAACTCTATCATATCTATTATTTAATGGATTAATATGGGCATAAATTTGGTACTCTTGGTTCGCAATTGCTTATTAAGTAAATAAATATAATTGTTTCGGAGAAAAAAAATGTTAAACACCTCAAAACACAGTCCCCTGGTATGTCCCTTTTCCAGAATTACAAACATTGATACCTATATATTGAATACCTTGCCAATCATAACTGAATAATAATCATATATAGATTAAGAAAGACTGTAAGCATCTTTTAATATTACGAATGATATGTCTATGATAGAAATTTACTTTAAAAAATATGTACGAAGGCTGTCCTTAAAATTTGAAAACAGTCCCCTGATAAAATTTGAAAACGGCACGATATTCAATTTAAGCATTGTTTTAAAACATTATCACCGTGAAATGGAAAGCATTTGGTGTGAAGTTTGTTCGGTTATATAGGTATACAGACAGCAGCCTTTTTTTAAGTAACGTCACTGTTTAGTAGTGAAACACGCGTCTCGAACGTTAGGAGGAACAGTCCACTGGGTGAGTATATCTTCCCTATTTCAAAAGTTTTAAATCATATAATTTGTTTAAAATAGTTTACTTACGAGTATGTCTTCACATCTGTTTTACAAATGTGATATG
This sequence comes from Polylopha cassiicola, assembly GCA_038024825.1. Classification (NCBI taxonomy): domain Eukaryota; kingdom Metazoa; phylum Arthropoda; class Insecta; order Lepidoptera; family Tortricidae; genus Polylopha; species Polylopha cassiicola. The sequence goes on along the minus strand of CP149060.1, from coordinate 1,426,066 downwards.
TTTTAATGATTTTGTGTTATTTCGTTTTTAAGTAAGAAAACCAGTCCCCTGGTCAACAGTCCCCTGTCATTTCATTGCACAGGGGACTGTTCTTTATCTCTATGCTGTAACATTGATAATAATTACTGTTAGATCCTTGAAAAGTACAAATTTTGTTAAAGTTGTAATCCAATATTATGTTTATTGTGATAATTAGGTAGCAAAGGTAATGTTTATTTTTTTGTTTATTTTTAATTAATAACATTCTAAAAGCTGATTTAAGTCATACAATCAGTATTTTAGAAGGACTGTTTAGTAAGAAGTTGATTTTAGTCAGTTTGTCACAAATGTTATAAAAATGACTTTTTTTTTTATAAGTGTACTTCGTGACGATCTCATCGATTACTTATGTAATAATTACACATTGTAAGTGCTAATAAAAATAACGTTTTAATTATTTATACAAACAAAAATACTAGCTTTTGTTCACAAAAACAGTCCCCTGTCACAATTTTCCACAAAACCGTCAATAACTCAAAAACCCAGAGGAAAATGCGTGGGCTTCTTTAATATATATATTTGATATACTATTGCCTTTCTTTGTATTAAGAGACATTCTCAACATTTAATAAAATTTGCTCAGGACAGCTCTTGTATGGACGAGTTTCCAAATAGCAGAGAAACACCCATATAGTACACAGTTTCACCTGCGCGTGTGTGCGTGCGCGTGTGTGCGTGCGACACCCAGACTTCGCGTCTACTGCTAGGACCGAGACACACTGGAACTATAATCACTAAAATATTAAATGGAATGACAACTATAACAGATTTAACTCGCGTATTTTATTTTGTAAGCTCACGTTTTGAACGTTTTTGAGATGTGACGGATTTCAATTAATATTTTAATTTTCTTATGTCTTTTATATGTTACTAGCGACCCGCCCCGTTTCTGCGTTGCCTTCCTCTTAAATCACTATATCTATCACAAAAACCAGCTTTAAAATCCATTCCGTAGTTTTAAAAATTTAGACATATTTAGACGGACAGACAGCGACAGCGACTTTGTTTTATACTATGTAGATATATATAATATAATTTTAGAATGGTCTTATGTGTGTGTCGAGCCTTACAGGCCGCCATGCTAGTCGGCGCAGACCTCGCGACGCCGTACAAGGCGCAAGCGCAGCTATGCAGGCTACAGCTGACTACGACCGGCTGCTAACAAGCCACAGGGAGAACCCTTATACCTCTTGGAATTAAACAACTTTTATCGTTTCCATAATCGTAGCACGACTGAGCTGACAATAGTCTTATGCTACAGTGTGCCTTATACCTCTTCTAGATGCTCTCAATAACATGCTAATCTATTAGCAGTAAATTTTTATTAGTTTTATATAATAATTTCTGATGCCTTTGCGGATATTACACAGTGGAATGAGATACTAACGGATTAAACTCGCGGATTTAATTTTATTTGCTGACATTTCGAAAACTACTGTTCCCATATTCGTAGGACGACTGAGCTGACGATAGCATTTAGCGTTAGACTATAAAGTAAAATATTAAATCTGTCAGTGTTCCATTTCAAAGTTTTATATAGAAAAGAAGAACAACTCACTTCTGTTACGTTATTAATTATGTGGTGAATATTGAAATAAAATTTCAACCAGAAAACTAGGAAATAATTTACTTAGTTTGGAAATTATATCTATATATAAAAATCTCGTATCGCGGAATTAGGCGTCGCGCTCCGAAACGGCCCGACCGATTGTCATATATTTTCATACCTACTAAATATGGTAGGTATGAGAATAAGTCGTAAAATATACCTATTTCATACCGCTAGGTGATTAGGGTAGGAACAACGTTTGCCAGGTCAGTAATTAACTATTAATCACTCAAACGTAATTCTGAATAACTAAAAGCTGAACGTAATAAAATAGTGGAACCCAAGGAAATCAACATTAGCGTTATAATTACAGCGCCTTTCACTAGCCGACATACAATATTGTATATAACTTGTATGTAACTTGACGGAGTTTAATTCAAAACATAAATATATACACTAGCGGTTCGCCCCGGCTTTGCACAAATGCCCATTTTTTTTTAATTTGTCTATATCCTATGTCACTCGGGAATAGTGTGGATTCCCAACAGTGAAAGAATTTTTCAAATCGGTCCAGTCGTTTTGGAGCCTATCCAATCCAAACAAACAAACCTTTCCTCTTTATTATATTAGTATACATAATAATATGTAAGTTACAGTAGCAGTATTACCTATATAATATAACTACTAGCTTTTACTGGCGACTTCGTCTACGCACGATAAGCTTCGTTTCACCCCCATAGGAGGTGAATTTTCAAAAATCCTTTCTTAATAACTACTCCTCTACGCTTTAAAAGGAAGCTCTATGCAAAATTTCCAGTTTCTATCTTTTTTATTTTTGGCACAGCGTTGATATATCAGTCATTAAGTCAACTTCTCCTTTTCTTCTCAGTCGTACACTCTTGACAGAGTGGTCGTGGTTATGAGTTGCCATTCTCCATGTAAGCAACAGCCCTCACGAGCTTCCTCCATCTCTCCCTGTTTGTGGCTTTGCGTGCACACTCTGTCAGGGAGCACTTGGTCGTGCATTATATAAGGTCTGTCCATCTTGTAGGCGATCGGCCGCGAGAACGTTGGCCTTCAACTCTTCCCTGTACTACTAATCTCTCCATTGAACTTTCGTTGCGGATGATGTGTCCAAACATTCTTAGGATTCGCACTTGCACAATCGACGAAAGACTTTGTTTGATGTTCAGTTCTTTCCGGATGGAGAGATTAGTTCGGCGAGCAGTCCATTTTATTCTCAGCAGCCGTCTCCAACACCACATTTCCAGAGCGTCGATTTTTTTGCGTTCTCCTTTTAGGTTCCTTTTAACTTCTCCTTTTAGGTTTATATAAAGACATGTGTCTTTATATACCTGGGTAGGTATATACTATATAGGTATATGCCATACAGGAGCTTAGTAAATAATGGACAAGCTTCTTTTTACCTATAGGACTTTAGGCTTCGAAAATGGACTTACAGGTTTAGTAAAAGTTCTGTTATTTTCGAAATAACTTATTACACATTGGAATGAAACAACTATAACTCGCGTTTTATATTTGCTGAAGTTGCGAAAGCTTTAGTTTCCTTCGTAGCCGACTGAGCTGACGATAGTCGTAAGACTATCTTTTTTAACCGACTTCAAAAAAGGAGGAGGTTATCAATTCGTCGGGACTAACCTAACCTAACTAAAGATCGTCAGCAAAAAAGATGAAATACGCGAGTGAAATCCGTTGTATTTATACCGTTCCAAAGTACATAGTTACAGTTTATTTTGAACGTAACTCAAAGAAGGGAATAAACCCGCTACATTTTTATTAGGGTTCAAAGCGAAGTGATTTTACATAATGGTTAAAGATTTACATAATGAAGAATCACACAATGATTCATATTATTAATAATAGGATCGTAACTAAAGTAGTACATAATTTATATACAATTATGTCAATAATATTAATAAATATGTCTCCCGCGGCCCAGACGCGATCAAAGAGCGAAGCGCTCGTAAAGCGATCTCAACTCGATGTTAATTCAATATTTATTATCGACCGATCAAAATAATCGATATAGGAGATATCGTATTACTGCACCTGTGGCTCCAAATTCAAATTTAATGTTCGATTAGTGATTTTTATTACTTATTAATTAATTTTAATGTCGAATATCGTTTTGTTTTTTACGGTGTCGGGTGTTTTCATTTGTTTGGCGGTTTTTAATTTGTCAAATTTGTATGTACTAGCTGATCGGGCAGGCTCGTTTTTTTAATCTCTTTCTGGGTTCCGTACCTTAATAAATAAGAAGAAACGGGACCCTTATAGGATGATTGGAATGAAACAACTATTAACGGATTTAACTCGCGTATGTTTTTCCATAATCGTAGCGCGACTGAGCTGACAATAGTCTAAAGCTAAAGTGACTTGTCGTATAGGATCAGATTCTTGTCGGCCTGTTTAACTGTCAAGAGCCATTTTTCATGAACGGGTGGAGGTATCAAACTAAAACTTATATTCAACTAGCTTCTGCCCGCGACTTTGTCCGCATAGAACTCCTCCTTTTTTGCAGTCGGTTAAAAAGTAGCCTATGTCCTTTCTCAGGCTCCAGACTTTCTTTGTACCAAATATCATTTAAATCGGTCCAGTAGTTTTAGCGTGAAAGCGTAACAGACAGACAGACAGAGTTACTTTCGCATTTATAACATTAGTATAGATAATCAGGTCTACTGTCCCATGGAGCAGTAAAAAAAATCAAAATTCTAAGCCAACGCAATCAAAAGATACCTACAAACGTTTATGCAGCAAATTACAGTAAATTTAACACTCGCAAGGGAATAAAAACCTCTAGGGTTACTTCTGAACTCGGAATCTTCTAATTTGGTACGTGCTATGGCACGGATAAAGGAAAAATTGCTAAGACCATAAACTTTTAATTACCTCATATTATCATAAAAAATATTTTTAAACTTATATACCTACCTACAAATTTGACTACCCTTAGTGCGCGAATCCTCAAGAGACTGAGAAATTAATCTCTTATGGGATAAAAGGGGGTAAAAAACGTTTGCCAAATAAGCTGAAATCTCGTGTACAGATGAGAAACGGAATTAAATAATAAAATAAATTACATATGTAAATTTATGTTCCGATTTCATACGACACTTGATCTTCTCATGTTTAATTATATAAAAGCAGATGTTTACAAGTCACTGATTAACATGTATATATTATATATATGTTTTTGAAGTTCTTTTGATGACCTGTTCGTAAAATAATGAGTCATTCGTATCAGAGTTTATTATCACTAATTTTATGGTTACGTATCGAAAAGTTTACAGTAGTAATACTCGTAGCAGACTGATCTGACAATAGTCTAACACTCAATTTATAATAAGTACCTATTTTTGTAAAGTAAAATTATCAGAAATTATTAACATACTAGCTTCTGCCCGCGACTTCGTCCGCCTGGAACTCCTCCTTTTTTGCATTCGGTTAAAAAGTAGCCTATGTCCTTTCTCAGGCTCCAGACTTTCTATGTACCAAATTTCATTTAAATCGGTCCAGTAGTTTTAGCGTGAAAGCGTAACAGACAGACAGAGTTACTTTCGCATAAATTAGTAGGGATTTATAATATTAGTAGGGATTAAACAATTTTTGTAAAGTAAAATTATCAACATATATGTATGATTGTTATTCTCTCACGCAAAAACTTGTAAATGGAATTATATAAAATTATGCTCGTTGGTAGAGTGCCCTATATTAACTAATAAGCTTTATATTTAACTAGCGAACCGCCCTGACTTCACATGCTATAAATCTTCCTCTTGAATCACTCTATCTATTAAAAAAAACCGCATCACAATTGGGTAGTTATAAAGATTTAAGCGTACATAGGGATATAGGGACAGGAAAAGCGACTATTTTATACTATGTAGGTAGTGATTGAGCGCGTAGGTAGATTGCAATCTATATTAACAAATAAGCGTTTTATTTAGTGCAGAAGAAGCCACAGGGCACAAGCAGTACATGATAAATCAATTTGAATCACGGCGGGCTATTTCTGGGAAGGTCTGAGGTCCCACTCAGCCCACCGTTGATGTCTTTTGTATGACAGCGGTACGTTTGGACTTTTTGGCGGTTTTTTGACAAAAAAAAATGTATTCAGACGTTTCGAAAACTTTATAGTCCCCATAGTGTTAGACTATCGTCAGTTCAGTCGGCTACGAATATGGGAGGTGAAATGAAATAAAATACGCGGGTAGAATCAGTTATAGTTGGAACAACTATAAACGGATTTTACTCGCTTATTTTATTATATTGGCTAACGTTCGGATCGTTCACAGTTTCCATAATCGTAGCCCGACTGAGCTGACAATAGTCTAACGCTAAAGAACGTCAGCCAATAAAATAATAAACCTACGCGAGTTAAATCCGTTTATAGTTGTTTCATTCCAATGTGTAATATCCGCGAAGGCATCAGAAATTATCAGTTATAGTTGTGTTATTATATATTTATTTATTTGTTTATCAGAATTAAAAACAGCGAATTACGTCAAAATCTTCTATTATTGTTTTGTCCCGTTTATGGTGATTCTGAACAAACAGATATAACAGTTAACCTGCAGTTAACCGGCATTTAAACGGTGGTTAAGGCCGTTAACGGCTGAGTTTAATGTAACGACTACAACTACAGTCGATTTCGCAATGTAACAAAGCCTCTGTTCTAAATAGACCTAAGTCCATTTGCGCGATACTAACTATATGACCTTTCGAAAACTTACCATAATAAAGTAAAAAAGTTCCCATAATACTGAAGTGATTTTTCATTATTAAAACTACCTCTATACTCGTATAGCTACCATCTATGCAAAGGGCGTGCATTCCATATAGGCACAATGGTATAAATGTATGCAGTGCCTACCCTGACGTGGTACACGCGCGACCCTCACTGCACGCGCCTGATCTATGCTAGTCCCAAATTAAGCAAAACTTGCATCTACTATGGGTAGGTACTAGACGACAAATAAACATAGGTACATATAAGACATCCAAGACTCAGGTACAGACGCTCGTGCTCACTGACATCTGCCCCTAGCAGGATTCGAACCCGCAACCTCCCGTTTTGTAGTTAGAGGCTGACTAATAAACCAACAGGTAGCTAATTAGGAATAGGTACATAATGATAAGTGTCAAGGCGATGGGAAAATCCTCTTGTATGAAGTTGTATGATGTATGGGACGAAGTTCCATACATACATTAACAATCTCAAGCCATGAATATGACACGCAAAGTTAACTACACTCATACATTGACAAGTCAGTTTATACCTAAAAGGCAATATAAGGTACCTATTTTAGATAGAAACTTCATTACGGAACTCTAAAAAATAAATCAATATCGATTTTTTTGATCTAGCTAAAAATGTAAAATTTTCGAAACGTCAGCAAATACAATAAAATACGCGAGTTAAATCCTCACTAATATTATAAACGTGGAATTTTGTATGGATGTATGTTTATTACTCTTTTACGTAAAAACTACTGAATGGATTTTGATGCAACTTTCCAATAATATAGTTCATATATTCATCAGAATAACATAATATAATAATATTTTTTTAAAATATTGTGTAAAGTAGGTAGGTACTTGTCGTGAATTCGTGCGCAGACGAAATAGCGGGCAGAAGCTAGTCCGTTATAGTTGTTTCATTCCAATGTGTAATAACCGCGAAGGCATCAGGAATTATTCCTTAATAATAACTTATACCTATAATCTGATAACGTCGATTCCCCGAAATCCGGACATAAGATCCCCTCGGACGCTCTACTAGGACAAACCCGGAAAATTCCAGACGACACAGCCCTATTATATATGTTATATATTCTGTAACGAGAGAAACCCGATCCACGCGTGCATCATAACATATAAGTATGTGGCCACGTCGTAACAGCGTGATGTAGATGACAATAATCTTTAAATCTTCTTATCAAGTGGCGAATTCTTAAAACCTGGCTCATTGATAAGAATCGTTGGCGCCATTTTGGAAAATTTGTTACTTGTTAAGTTTGGAGAGTGGCAGAATATGATCAAACGGGTTAGGTACATACGCCATTTGTAACCTCGCTGTCTGAATACAGAACTATCAATTATATAGCACTCCTAGATCTAAATGGAGCTAACTCGAAAACTTGGAGCTTTAAGTTATGCACGCAGAATTTCCTACCTGCAACTAAATCAAATTTGAACTCTTCTAGCTTCATATAAATGCACAAATCTATACAGGAAACTTTAGTGTACAGGGTCATTTAATCAGTTTTTCGCCTTTCCTGAAAAAAGCACATTATCGACATAAAGAAAAGCACTTCTTCGACTTTCGACTTTGTCAACCAGTTACATATGTCATTTTATAAATATGGAACTGTCAATTATATGGCATCAGAAAAATGCCTACAACCCCTCCGCTACATCTTCACTCTTTATAATCAACCCCTTTTTAATACAAAATCTAAAAAAAATCTCGATACGAAGATGGCTGGGTCAGTTAGCGACTTTATAAAATTTGGCAAAGTACCTAGTATTTTTTTTACATTGGAAAATGTTGCATAAAATTAAATTTTATGAAAATTCCATTAAACCTAGTTAAAGTTTGCTATTCACGTGCAAAAGCATAAGGCTTAAACTCTTACCGGCCAATGTAGTCTTCAGCTACTGTCATTTTTGTAAGATATAGTTTGCATTTGTTTTTGCAATACGTATACTAAATTACTAAATAGGTTACTCCCAAAACAATTATTACGAGTATGCCATAAATTAATCTGCAATACAAAGTGTTAACAAAATATTTGTTTTTGAAATTTATCTGTTTGTTATAAGATGAACTGTAATTTTAAGTAAATAAAATGAATAAATATGTAATATGATAACGCTTCCATTGCGCGTGATTTTTCTTGCCGCAGTTTATTTGGTCTCAATTTTTTTATTTATTTTAATGACGTACTTCGAAAATAATTAATACCTAATTGACGTCATTAGGACACAACTATAAAACCATATCTGAAAAAAAAATCAAATGACGAAACAGTTTCCTCGAAGAATGTATAAAGTTATCCTTATCTCAAAGGATTGGCTTTGAACAATATCAATGCAATTATTTTATCAAATAATATGCAACAGTTCATAAACAGAACCATTTTATCAGCATAAGTACGTAATCAATAATTTTTCAAAAACATTAACGGCAAAAATATTTGAGCGCACTCAAAAACGGCGCAGAACGTAACCACATACAGCCACAGATTAAAAAATAAATACTTACTTTTAATTCCGAAAACAAAAATGGAACCACAGAACACAAAAAACGAAAAGTTGTGAACTCGCGTTCGCGGGTGGCGTGCGTACTGCTCAACGTGCGTACAGACTTTGAGCGGCCTGTAAAGATTTGACGTATTTTATTAGTCAGTTTTGAGCCGAGCCGCGCCGTGATTGGCTGAGCGCCGGCGCGCCCGTCTGACTCACAGTACGTCACGAGTGAAAAGCCTTTTTTCTGTAAAAAGTTGGGACGGAAATTTACACGTCGCTCTACGGATTCTTAGATATGCCGCGTACTTGTGGAAATTCGTTGATTCTAAACGCTTGCAGGTAGGTTAGCTTAATCATTTTTTTGCGTATTTTTTTTTTTATTTATCCTAAGAGTAAACTTATTACAATGTACTTATTAAACGAAATTCAACCGATGGTTTTATACCATTAATTTAATAAGGTATTCTTGTAAATAAATAATATATTTATTTAATGGAATGAAAAATAAAGTACCTATCTAACCTACCCAAACATTAAAAAAGTTGCTCCAATTAGATATTTATGGGATGTCATTAATATAAAAAAACTAATCTTATCTAAAACATTCTGAAAAAGAAACCTCGCCATTTCCTCCTGAAAAAAAAACCGTAAAAGAAAATAAGTTTTTTTTTAAATAGGTAGGTATCATAAGATCAGTGAATACTGTTTCCTTTTATAAATAGAAAATTTATGATGTTCTCGCGGTTGAATATAAAATGTAATAAAACAATTAAGTACATATAACAGATTCAACTTGCGTAAATTAATTTTAAGCTGGCGTTTCGAAAACAGTTCTAATGTGCGTAGCACTGCCCAGTCTGCTACTAATATAGGAACTGTAAAGTCTTGAAACGTCATCTGAAAATTAATATTTATTTTATTCCAATGAATAGAAATTGGTTAAGTACCTAAGTACTCAAATTTAATTTCTAATGCCTTCGCGGTTATTACGTACATATATATTTCTTCTTCGCGGTTCTTTAGCTTTAGACTATTGTCAGCTCAGTCAAGCTACGATTATGGAAATTGTAAAGAATCCGTAACGTCAGCAAATAAAATAAAATAAAATCCGTTAATAGTTGTTTCATTCCAATACTCAAATTTAAATTTATGTTGTTTTAGAAGTTCAAACTTTTTTACGTGTTCTTAATCTCATACATACTGCTTATAAAGCTATTATTTCTATAAATAGGTATTTGCAACAAGTTAATTATTGTCTAGACAGTGAACTGGTCCAAGGTTTTTCCCAGTTCATATATCCGGTGGATAAATACTATTGAGAATCTTGGAAACATAATCATACCTAATAATTACTTTATATGTAGTGATTACAAGTAAACGTTTCCTATAGGCAGTGGAAAACTCTATTAAAAGACGCCAAGACTATGGAACACTAGGTTTTTTATACTAATCGTATTATTAGAAACTTATTTTTTTTAATGTCTTAAGTACATTTCGCACACCGTCTAAAGGGAGCTAACTCGAAAACCTGAAGTTTTGAGGCAAGCCATAGAATTCATTACAGTAAAACCTAGCTACTACTAAAAAAAACCTTACTGTTCTTGCTCCATATAAAAATAATAAATTTATAGGAAAGCAAACTAAACAAAAAACTACAGAAAACTTGTGCAATACACAGGGATCTTTTAATTTTTGATCATTTTTGCCTTCCCGTTTATTACACATTGGACCCAAAATAAATATAACGAATTTAATTCGCGTATTTTTTTATTTTCTAAAGTTTCGAAAGCTGTAAAGTTCCCATAATCGTAGCACGACTGGGGTGACGATAGTCTAAGCTAAAGTAAAAGGTTTATAGACAACCAACAAGGCAAATTTTTCGACTAAATAACAAATTAGGTTTACCGTACCTATTTACTACCATTTTTTTGTTAAGGTAATTTAATAGCATAAGTTCAAAGTTGACGCATAATGATTTTTTTATTACAAACTAGCGGTCCCGGCAGACGTCATCCTGCCCGTTCGAAATTCAAATTAGGTAACTTTAGTTAGACAACGTTTGTATGGGAAAAGAAAAGGGCTGTTTTTAGGGTTTTCCCGGCAATTATTCGATTTTTTCTCGGCGTAAGAACCATCCTTGGACTTCAACGAACATTTAAAAAAAGAAATTGGCCAAATTGATCCAGGTGTTGTCGAGTTATGCGCTTACCAACTCATTTTGAGATTCATTTTTATATATAAGAAGATTTATGCACATTTTAAAATATGACTGATTTCTAGTCACTTTTTGTTCTACAAGTAGGTACTACTACAGTGTTAGACAATCGTCAGCAGAGTCGGCTCGAATATGGAAACTAAAAAATTTTTAAAAACGCCAGCAAAAAAATTATATTCGAGATTGATCTGCGAAGGTATCATAAATTATAAAGTACATTTGTATGTTTACGATATAACAACGTGTTGGCCACGTGATTCCATATGTAATATTTACAAGTCAACCCATAAGGTGAAAAGTCACTGGACGTTTTCATACAAAAACTTTATCGTAGAAATTCCAAAAACATAATTGTTCATTTACAACTTCTCTATTGTCACGAACTTCAAATTAAACAATGAAATGAAATTGATCGAAATCAAGAGCCTAGAGAATTTCTAGACCCCTATTCCGAAATGATGTAAGCGACATCCTACATGCTTAGGTACTTACATGAAACTCTACTGAAAACTGCAAAAGAATCTGCTGATTCAAAAAGTGTTTTTTCAATATCTCCCGTGATGTCGCTTGAGTTCTTAAGGATTTATCAGGCGATATATTGAAAGATCTGGACAAAGGTACATGATATCACACATACATATATACATACACATTAAATGTGTTAGGTACAGTATTTATAGGCTGTATGAGTACCTATTCTTCTATTGTTACTAACACTAGCTTTAAGTTCAAATATTAGGAATGGAATCGTCATTCATTAGCTTATTTATCATTGCGTCCTATGAATGAAGGAGATATATATTATGTTGTTTTTATGTTTTCTAACTACCTTAAGACAAGCCCTTTAAGGCCGGTAGAAAACTTAAAAAATAAACTTACCAATACAAAAAAATATATATTTTTAGTGATCGGTAAGGATAAACCTACTCTTTCCAGTTCTATTAACTTTAAAATCTATTTGAATCCGGTGTTCTTCTTCATCTCTAGGATTTTTTGTAGTAGTGAGCGGCGCGGGCGCACTGTCGGGTGCAAGCTGATGCAATAGTAGCGGCATATGACTAGTGCATGAGTATTCAACGAACAAACAGACTGGGGTAGCCAGTAACAGGTATTCAAGGCATTTGTACTATTTACAAAATTAACTGTCTCAACGTCAGTCCTTGAAACGCGGTGTACGACAGTAAAAATACATAAATTCAATGAAAATAGAGGAACTAAAATGAAATCTCAAAACTTTACGAAGTTACAATTTGATTAACTAAGTTTCACTAATTTACCTACTAATTTTTTAATATAAAATCACTTTAAACTATCGTCAGCTCAGCCTGTTATTAATGTCGAAATCACATATATAATGTTTTCGAAGTCATCATAAATCCCTACTTCCCTACTAATATCCCTACTAATATTATAAATGCGAAAGTAACTCTGTCTGTCTGTCTGTCTGTCTGTCTGTTACGCTTTCACAATAAAACTACTGGACCGATTTAAATGAAATTTGGTACAAAGAAAGTCTGGAGCCTGAGAAAGGACATAGGCTACTTTTTAACCGACTGCAAATTAGGAGGAGTTCCACGCGGACGAAGTCGCGGGCCGAAGCTAGTTTAATATAAGGCAAGTTAAATTCGTTGTAATTGTTTTATTGCATGTGTAGTAACCGCGTAAGGATCAGATATTATCAAGTAAATAGGTACCTGGTCATGTAGACATAGATAACAGATCTTTATTGAGTTATAAATACAATACATAAAAAGACAAACGTAAATAGAAGGTAGCATAGCTTCTCTTTTTATATAACTCTTAAAAATACACGTCGTGTTGTTTTTGAAACATAAAATCGAGCCCAATAATATACCATTCTATATTAAGAAACAAAAACGTTCAAAAAACACTATTTCTAAGAAATTTGTTAAAAAGTAAACAAGGTCAGTAATATTAACCGCTTCAACAGGATAATCCATCACATACGTAATATAATAAGAGTAAAAATAATTACTTATTGCAAAAAACCCAGCATGATTTGTAATTTTTTTTTTCCTACACTAATCTAGGTCATTTATCTATTTTACCTGCACCGTATTTGTAGTAATAATATCTGATGCCTTCGCAGTTATTATACATTGGAAAGAATCGATTTTAAACGGATTTTACTTTCGTATTTTATTTCATTGGACCCTTCACAGATTCCATATTCGTTGCACGACTGAGCTGACAATAGTCTTATGCTAAAGATTATTGTCAGTTAATACTAGTAATAGTTAGTTATACACGAGTTAAATCCGATTAAAATTGTTTCATTCCAATGAATATTAATAGTGCCAATTTGACAATATTATTAAAAACTGTAACCATTTATAACGCTACAATTTTAGGAAGGATGACATATATACATATTATTATGCATTAGCTGTTCGAAAACGCTTGTATCGGCAAAAAGAAAAGAGCTGTTTCTTGGGTTTATCCGGCAATTCTTAGAAGCTTTTCTCACAGTAAAAACCATTCTTGGACTTCAACGACAATTAAAAAAAGAATTGACCAAATTTGTCCAGGCATAGTTGAGTAATGCAACACATTTTGCGATTCACATTTTTATATAATTATTATTATATTATATAGATTATTTCAGTCCTTAACACAAGCGAGAAACAATAACGGCTTTCGGCATTTCCACGCATACCTTTACAATAGATGTCTATTTATATCGTGAATGCACAACCATAATTACGTCACAATGGACCATACATAACAAAATTTTAACTGGCCTTTTGATAATTATAAAATTTAAATAAATTATAACCGATTGCGTCAATCGCACGTTGGCGCCATACAAAGTGGTTGCCCAGTACATTATAACATACTAGCGGTTCGCCCCGGCTTCGCACGGATTAATATTTTTGTGTGTTACTCAGGTTGAACGTAGCTTCCCAACAGTAAAAGAATTTTTCGAATCGGTCTAGCCGTTTTGGAGCCTTTTCAATCCCAACAATCTAATGTTTTAGTTAAGATTAATTAAATTCAACTGTACACAATGCCAGCGAAATACCTTTTACGAAATACGTAAATACCTCGCGTAATAAATATTCTTAAAAGAAAAATGAAATCGCATCAGAAATTATTACGTAGCAGTCGTAAATCGACGTACTTTTATCTTAATCTAAATTTTAATCCTAATTAATCCCAATCCTGTACATTTATTTCTATCTTCAAGTTTTCTATTTAAAATAATTTGTTAGTAAGTTGTAAGTTTTTCAACGGTAGTTAGTATGTTTACCTACGTCCCAGAAAGCAATGAAAGTATTTAAAAAAATAGGAAAAGATGCAACAAAGTTTTTTCATAGGTACCTATATTAATAGTTTTTTTGATGATAACTTGATATTTAAGGCGGTACGAAGTTCACCGGCACTGAAAGTAAGTAAAAGATACAGATATCTTTCTTGTAAACTTCGTTAGATAACTTAGATTGTGTCGTTCTTAAGACATAATATAAGAAAACTTATAAAGTTGAATTTATTAATAACAACAACACATGACATTTTATAACAATATATAAAATGTCAAATTGAAGCCTTGTTTGTAACGTCACAAAAATATTATGTCATAGAGTGATAATCTGACAGAATCTCTGTCATCAAACAGCGTCACTTCTTATCAGTAAATATACCTAAGATTACATAGTGTTGACAATGTTAAGGATATGTCAACAGTTCTCACTGACTGTACCAAGGGACAAGTTCCACGAAACAGTTGTTTTGGTCAAAATGAATATTCTAATACCTACATATATAAAATTCTCGTGTCGCGGTGTTTGTTGCCAAACTTTTTCAAAATGGCTGAACTGATTTTTGAGAAATTTTGTATGCATATCGGATAGGTCTGAAGATTCTCAACCATAACCGATATAGATAAAAAAGAAAAATAAATGTCCATTTACCGACATCATTTGCATACCCCTAAATGATAAGGATGGACCCACCCCAAAGTTTAATTATTTTATTTTTTTTGACCATTTTAATTAACCTTTACAAGTTGTTGCATGGTTTTGAGTCTACACTGGCTACTGATTCCAAAAACTCGTTACTTCACAAAAGAGTGCCGTGACTTTACTCACGTAGGCGCGGGTGACCCTACCTATAGGTACATACCACAAGTGTAACAAACTCAAAAAAAATTACACTGTGAAAGTACTAAAATTCCCCGTATCTCTTAGCATGACCGTTTTTCTTTGTCCATCAAGTATATTATCAGAAACGATTGTACGCGTATTTTTTTATTATGTCAATCAAACAAAAATTAGAAAAGGGCGTTAAAAGATCTAGAGCGAGATTCGTGACGTCACGTCTCGTAACATATTACCTATATATTAAAATTGTATATATACCCACTACCTTCGAACTAGTAGTTCGGGTACCTAGCTCAATAAAACTTCAACCTCCTTTTCGTCTAATTAAGGAATGAGTTCCTAATCTTTTTATAAGAAACTAGCTTCTGCCCGCGACTTCGTCCGCGTGGAACTTCTCCTTTTTTGCAGTCGGTTAAAAAGTAGCCTATGTCCTTTCTCAGGCTCCAGACTTTCTTTGTACCAAATTTCATTTAAATCGGTCCATTAGTTTTAGCGTGAAAGCGTAACAGACAGACAGAGTTACTTTCGCATTTATAATATTAGTAGGGATTAGTAGGGAAGTAGGGATTCCTACCTATACCTACGCTTACCTTTTACACAATTATACTCCTAAAGAAAACAGTGGCGGATTTACAGTGTCACTCTAGGCTGTACATAGCAGGTACAAAATTAGTCCAGCCCTCCATTTCTGCTCATAAGTGCAATTTCAGCCACGAATATCTACCGACAAAACTAACCGCATCAGACCTACTGTGCCTTAGGGCAAAACCACCACAAAACAAAATACAAGTATAACAAGAAACATGATTATCTAAACTTTACGCAACTATTGCGTCGACATTTTATCAAATATCTTATTAACTTCCTACAGGCTATCGTACTATCTCAAACAGCCATGCTGGTACTATGTAGGTATCGTTAAGTCATCTACCGTGTAATGCTCGCTTTAGTGCCTTTAGGTGATTTTACGGGCGTTTCAACCGCCGTTAAACGCTAGTTCAGAGAATTTAACAAATGCGCTACATCAAGAGTTTCGTTTTGATGCAACTATATAAATTATATACTGTGCTTGTACATGTTGTCAGAATTATTCACATTAATATTATAAAGGCAAAAGTTTTAGTGTGCATGATGAAATGTTTAAATAGAATACTAGTATATAGAATACTAGCGGCCCCGGCAGACGTCGTCCTGCCCGTCCGATTGTTTCGTCAAAGATCTGTCAAAGTCTTCTAACTGTCACTTAATGAATAGTAATTCTTCATAAGGCTTCATATTTTCCCCGTTTTTAACACATTTTCCACTGTTTCTTCGCTCTTATTTGTCGCAGAGTGATGTTATATAGCCTAAAGCCTTCCTCGATAAATGATCTATCCAACAAAAAAAGATTTTTTCCATTCGAACCAGTAATTCCTGAGATTAGCGCGTTCAAACAAACAAACTCTTCAGCTTTATAATATTAGTATAGATATGGTATAACGATATTGTGTAGGGCAGTGGTTAAATTTTGTAAAATTAAGGTAGCATAATGTAAAATCACGTTATAATAGTCAGCTCTATCGGCTACGTATGTGGGAACTGAAAAGTTTTCAAAACACGAATTAGGCAAGCAGCTGCTGTTAAAAGTAGTGGCATGTGGAGTCTATTCAATCCATACAAACAAACCTTTTCTCTTTATAATATCAGTATAGATATAGATATACCTACATACTTAAACGTCTACAGCGACCTTTACCTCCGTCGACCATAAACACGCAAAGTTTTCACCGCATTATTTTCGACTGAGCCCGTCTTTTAAAAATAAATCCCGTGACGTCATCGTTGCACCGGGAACTACACTGAATCACTGCACGTCAATCAACAATCAAACAAGTGATTTTATACCTTACACTTTGGAGTGAAAGTTGTATTTAGATTGTTAGAGCTTTTGAAGTTACGTCTTTGATGAATGTAGACATTCAGCTATGTGTTAATTGTAGTGGTTTGTATCACGAAGCTTGTAGGCGATTTGTTTTAGAATTGTTTCGTTTTGCGTGGGAATATAATGATACAATGTTAGTTGATTATATTTATGACGTAATGATGAATAATTTTCATATGCGATAGGGATGACGACTGGATAAGGACAGCTAAATCCCTACTAATATTATAAATGTGAAAGTAACTCTGTCTGTCTGTCTGTCTATTACGCTTTCACGCTAAAACTACTGGACCGATTTAAATGAAATTTGGTACAAAGAAAGTCTGGAGCCTGAGAAAGGACATAGGCTACTTTTTAACCGACTGCAAAAAAGGAGGAGTTCCACGCGGACGAAGTCGCGGGCAGAAGCTAGTTCTATATAAATAGACCCCCAGTTAGATTATTTGCCAAACAAAGAAAAAATGCCTAAGATAAGTTTCTAAAGCTCGGGAGTGGGGGCTAGTGACGTCACTCTATGTTACAATTTATATTTACCATAGCGAAACTCCACTCTTGAACTCTTGAAGCCCTTATTGTTCAATTAAGAAAAAAATACATGTCCAATAATTCTTGGTAATCTACTTGATAGGAAAAAAAACAGACACCTTCCCTATTTAATACTTCAATGCGCATCTCATAATTTAATCTCAAACAAAATTAGTTTCGTAATATACCAGAGCAGCCCATATCTGTGCAAACAAGCGCATAGAAGCAAATACAGCCTTCTTACAACTCATTTAGAACTTATGTGCTGCCTGGGTATAAAAGAATGAATCTTAATAGTACGGGGAACAGACTAAAGTCATCACAGGGCTCGTATGTCTATAATCAATTGTCATTTAAGCAGGCGCGTGCAGTGAGGGAAGTGTAAGTATGGCGCCAGGGTAGGCACTCCATAAATTAGTAACACTGTGCCTGTATGGCATGCACGCCCTTGCATTTATGTCATAAGGGGGCTCGCCTGTCAGATGTCATCATGTCATCAGGATGATGCAACGATGCAACGCCCGTCATCATCGACTTGGCGCGAAACTGCTGACGCAACGCGTATTAAGGTCATGAACGTTGTTTTATAAACAAATAGAAAAATGCTAACACATATTTAGTTAAGTAATTAAACCAAATAAAAGTAGGTACTAGAATTTAAAACTCTTAATAATTCCTTCGTCTTCCTTTGCCTTCGCGGTTATGACATATTCATAGCACGACTGAGCTGACGATAGTCTAACGCTAAAGTACCATCAGTCGTGCTACGAATATGGGAACTGTAAATTTTTCGAAACGTCAGCCAATAAAATAAATTAGGCGAGTTAAATCCGTTTATAGTTGTTTCATTCCAATATTAAAATCCCTTAACTGAAGGTACCTAAAGTATACTTTATTGTATTAAATAATTTGATATTAACCTTGACTTTGGTTCGGGCAAATAAAAGGTTGCATACACGTCAACACGGATCGGCCTGAAACTTGAGCCGATATTTATGTATTAATGTGTACCTACAACATTACAATGCAATAGTAAGTACAATCTACCAGGCGCGTGCAGTAAGGGGACCGTAAGTATGGCGCTAGGGTAGGCACTCATATATTAGTGACACTGTACCTATATGGAATGCACGCCCTTGCAAGCTGCATACACACCCCGCTCAGCTAAGCTCAGCTTATGTGCTTATAGGCTGTATAAGAGTCGCTTTTATACAACTTTCGTACAGCCTAAGTATATAGAGTTTGTGAAATGCTTGTGCTCTTCTTGTGATCACGACAGATAAGTAATTATGTCCTCGTTAACCAAAAAATCGATGACTAAAACTTTCTTAAAACTATCAACTAAAACTTCACATGACTTCATTGATCGTTTATATGTGACTAATTTTAACATTAGTAAACCTCTTTCTTCGAAACATAATTATTTTGAATTTCTGATGCCTTCGCGGTTATTACACATTGGAATGAAACAACTATTAACGGATTTAACTCGCGTATTTTTATTTTATTTTATTTGCTGACGTTTCGGATTCTTTACAGTTTCCATAATCGTAGCACGACTGAGCTGACAATAGTCTAACGCTAAAGTCCTAAAGTATAATTATTTTTTATAAGTTTATAAGTCGATCATATACCTAGTAGAACATCGATTTAATTTGTACCTGTTTACAGTTTCAATGCATTATAGTACCTACCTACTCGCACATAACTACTATGAGTTCTCTAATTGCAGTAAACATTTATTTGATGTTTTGTCTATACTAATATTATAAAGAGAAAAGGTTTGTTTGTTTGTTTGGATTGAATAGACAGAACAGCTGGACCGATTTCAAAAATTCTTTCACTGTTGGGAAGCTACACTATTCCCGAGTGACATAGAGTACAAAAAAAAGATGATCCGTGCGAAGCAGGGGCGGCCAGCTCGTTAAATATAAGTAGGTTTATCTTTAAACGTCACTCTGACAGCATTTTAAATTTAAATATACGAATACGTTGCTTTCAGGCACAACTTTTGAATTAGTGACAAATGCTTTCATACTCGTTTTGTATTAGCTCGTAAATAACAAGAGTATCCATAAAACATTGATTTATTTAAATTAAAAGCCTTTTTGTATTTAACTGGTACTAAATGGATTTTCTTGGAAATGTAATTGCTATTTAAAGCTTTGATGTGAGATATTATGTCATCATCGTCATTTTAATCAATAAACGAGCAATGGGTACAGGTCTCACCCAAGGACATTATTTTATTATTGTGCATACAGTTAATTATATACAAAGATAGCCATAATCAATCATTATCATTGGTACTTAATGGATATCAAACGGAAAGTATTCTTCGTAGGAAAAAATGTATTTTTTGTATAATTTAGAACCGATTAGAAACATGGTAAGGTTCTGCAAAAGCACAGGTAGGTTTACAGATAGGTAGGTAAGGCGGCGACGGAAAACCCAACTCTCGGGGAAAAGGAATGGGGTGAAATGGTCCCATACCAGTAGACTGATCACCACAAGGTCGTCCCCAACTAGAAATAATAATCATTTTGAACTGTTACCATTATTTACATATGTACTGATACCGAACGAAAATGCCTTAGAACAATTTGCTTATCCTTTGTATTTTTAATGAGACACGTGATGTCGGTAGGTATACAGAAAAGAACCCACACAAACATAAAACTAAATCAACATAAACACATGCGAAACCCTAAAGACTTTATAATAAGCAATTCGAGAACAACTTGTCCGCTTCAGCACGCAACTGACGTCATCGTCTGCGCTTGCGCACCGCACAGAATTTCCATACGAAACTGCCCAAGAAACCTCCAACCAATATTGAGTCGACTCCTTTAGGAGTCATCGGTTTTAACCATAGAAATAACTATGTATGTGAAATGATGGAGGTAGTGAGTGAGTATTTGGGGGATAAATTATATTGTTGTTTGCTTAACTCAATCAGTGACACCTATAGTGTAATTGGAACAAACCACGGTGTAATATAGGGATAGGTGTGGGTTCAAGTCCCACTGGGGTCTCGATTTTTTGTATTCTTATCTTGGTACAAATATAATTACCTATAGTATATCACTTAACGGGGACTATAACTTTAGATCCAGCGAGCCTATGATAAATTGTCTACTCAACATGTTGTCATGTCGATGTCGTCTCTTATTTCTTCATGTTGACACTGCTCTCAATATTATGTTGGTATACAAAATGTCGACTCGACAGATCATCATGGGCATCATCACTTTAAGATAACCACATAGAGTAACTAATAAATAATTCTATCTCCTTTGAATAAAATTTAAAATTGTATAAAAATAGCTTCTTCGTCTACGCACGATAAGTACCTCCGTTTTACCCTTTAGGAACACCCTTACTCCCGGATGCCTGCGACAAATTCGGATAGGTATCTACTCAGGCAGATTGCAACCTTACCCTAGCTGACATCTTCAAGGCCTGCAGGGCACCTTCAGATCCTCAGAACATTGACTCCGGAGCCAAAGGTTCGTTTCGATGAGTAAGAATAATGATTGATCTATCGCTAATTGGTACAGTCTGCTGATTCTAAGGAATGCGCCGTTTTGTCGGCTCAGTTTCATCTTTTGATCAACGATAACAGAGTTGTTTTTTATATTATGCACGCACGTGGATTTACCCGTGTGTTATTCAATACGTATTTTCTTATAACTAGGTATCTAGAGTGGCTTTATATTTTCTCGGAAGAAATATACCTACTTAGTATAACTCTAATAGATACCTATATAAAATTCTCTTGTCGTGGAATTTGAAGTTAAACTGGGCTGATTTTTATGAAATTTTGTGTGCATATCTGGTACCTACCAAAGTCTGAGAACTGGCCAAAAATATACCCCTAAATGTTAAGGGTAATTTAGACCAAAGGATTATTTTTTATTTTTTCATGATTTAGGTAACATAGAAAAATAAATATGCAACCCAATATTTTCACTCTTCTACGACTGACCCTTATTTTTTAATAAAATTTCTCAAAAAGCAGTTTTAACTTTAGCTAGTTTCTACCTATATAAAATTCCATCAAAATAGATTTAGCTGTTTAGGCGTGAAAGCGTAAACGAACAAAATAAGTCACAATCCTATTTATAAATATTTGTACGGTTTTAAACTTCTTTCTGTATTTTTTTCTCATAGCAACACTATCACAAAAAACAAGGCCGGAAGATAGTTTTTCTGTTTAACCGGAACTTGAAGAAAATGTGCGGTGACCTATCAATGCTTGACTGACTTTTGATATTTAATCAAACGTACGTTTTATCCGAGTCAGTTACACACATTGATATATAAGTATGTATATATTAAACGACTGAGCTGACTATTATCTTATGCTAAAGAAGTTTGTCTACGCCTGCCCCTCGCATGAAAAAATCCTAACAAAATATCCGAATAATCCTAAAAAATCCCTTGGACATTGCACTGTCGCAGTGTTGCCAATTTAGCGATTTTGTCGCTAGAACTAGCGACTTTTGCTTAAGGGTTAGCGACCAAAAAAAAGTTTTGACGACAAAAATAGTTTAGCGACTTATCTGGCGACTTTTGGAGTACTAAATAAAACAGTTCTAGAGCCAATAATAGATACATTTTTTTATCAAATCGACACAGAATTATTCAATGCCAAGAGATACTTAATATGGAAAACGGCAAACACCAAATTCAAACTTTATTTAATTGAAGTTCCATTTGTATATCATTATGGGAGGGGGGGGGGGTCCCCGAACATTTTACGGTTACGTTTTAGTTTTAGCGACTTTCTGGCGACTTTTGACTTTGAGTTTACGACCGAATTTCTTATAAAATCCTATCGTTCTTTAGCTCATTGCAAAAGTAAGTGGTACAACAGTGACAGGTGCTTTTTTGCGCGAAATAACCTTAAGTGCTAGTCGTGTACCAAGGAACTGTATAGGTAGATGAGATACTCTGCATATAACTATAGTATTAGGTACCCGCACGTCGGCATTTTTCTTTGAAAAGCCGTTCATAATCCAAAGAATACCGATCGCTTCCCACTACAACATTGTTTGAAAACAAACACTATCGTATGTTCATTTCAATTTCTACCCACAAACTGAATTAAACCTTAACAACTTGTATTAAAGTTTCAATCAGCATAAATAATTCTATAACTAAATAGGTGCGTAGACGCGCTGTCTGCTAACGCATTGCGTGTTCCAAATTTTATATATACCTACGTAGTTTTCAAACGCATTGTATACACTGCTTGTTTTATGTGGAGCTTCTTATAGTATTTAGGACTTGTGCAGCAATGGTCATGTTACTATTGGAATGTAGATCAGAATTCGTTTTGTAAACTAACCGCCACTCCGGCCATTGAAAGATTCCATCTAGTGTAAACTACTGGAGTTAATACGCATTGGACAATATTGTTTTAGATGTTTTACAACTCTTTAAGTGTAGTGCGACGTCAATGGCTGGAGTAGTTTTGTTAAAAGTATTTTACGAGTAGACATTATTGTGCTCATACCTAAGTGTAATAATTTCAGATGCCTTCACGATTATAATTAGGTATACTTACCTACTTACCTACTCGTGATCTAAATCGCGTACCTATTTTATTTTTCCTATTTGATGACGTTTCATAAATGTTACCTCATTTATTAATACATTTTTATGCAAACTACCTCTTTTATATTTTTTTCAAAGAAGGTAGTTTGCATATTGAAAAATCACTTAGTACCTTAGACTATCGTCTGCTCAGTCGTGCCATGTATATGAGAGCTACAAAGTTTCCGAAACGTCAATAAATAAAAATAAGTAATAAAATACTTGAATGAAATTTGTTATAACGGCTTCAAAAGATAAGTGTGTTATGATTAATAAGGAAATTTAACTGACACTAAACTAATAGATATTTCTGTTTACTATGGAATTGAGTCGGGTACATAGTTTAGTATGGAAAACCACTGTGACACCATGGGATTAGGGTGACAATACGACCACTTTATCGTAGAACAAAATAATGAAATGAAAAATAACAAAAAAAATTTTTTTAAGTATAACAGTTAATAACCTAATTGTAGGTAACTTTTAAGCTTTAAATAAAATTGACTGCAGCTGTCTATTAAGGTATTTATACGTAATAAAAGTAATGAACTATTTTATCAAGGTAGGTACCTACATTACCTAGGTACCTACCTATGTTTTAAGACAAAGCATCTCTTAAAGTTTCAATACATTTATCATTTGCTTAAATACTTTTGTATTACGTATTATATTTTTGTCTTAGAAACGAATTCTAAACTAACTAGGTATAATACCCATATATTTTTTAAAAATAAAACAATATTTTACTCATTTTATTTGTAGGTAATGCAGACTCAATTAACATTTACTTTTTTATCAAAAAGTTTTTTTTATTTGAATATGCGTACGTAACTAAATAGGTTATACCTATGAACAGATGCAATCATTCCTGTTACAGTGCCAACAGGTATTAAATCAGTCGAAAAAAAAATATAGAAGATATTTGAATTAACGTACTTACCGTTTTTCAATCTGTGATTTATTAAAAACTATAGCGCGCACTGGCCATTATTACCGCGCCTCAAACGCCATAGCCGCGAAGGCCAATCAGGGCGCGATATTTAAATCTCGCCCTGAAACTATTCTAGAATCGACGCGGGCTGGAAGAGTTGTTCGTCGCCCAGCCCGCTTTCTGTAGCGTCGTTTGATTGTCTTTTGTTTTACTGTATTTTAACTTTTATTATTTCCTCAAGTGTTTAGTGTCTCCTTTACGTTTTATTCTTATAGTGTTCCCTTTTAACTCCAGTGCATATTTTATTTCACGCAGACAATAGAAACCCGGTCATAATATTAAACCCCAACAAACCCCCTCACTGAGCTAGACGTGCTATATTGGCTACCCAACTACAGGGCCAAGGTTTCTATATTGAAATAAAAGAAAATGCCTCGTACGCGCCGACAGTCGCGCCAACAATCGGAGTTCGGCGATGCCATGGAAGAGGAACGTGAGGAACCGTCTGCCGTTAGCTTTTCCGTCGGATCAGTGGCAGCCATGATGGAGTCACTACAGAGGTCTCAGACAGAGAACTTTGAACGGCTACTCGATCGCGTGCTCGATCGACAACATCTGGCGAGTTCATCGACACGGATATCAACGGTCGCGCCCGCTCCGTCTGCAGCAGGTAACTTTGCTGGCTGCACGGCTCGATTCAGCGGAGCGCCCGACGAGACACTGGACAATTTCATCGACGCTGTTGAAGCCTATAAAGACTGCACAGATATAAGCGAGATAAACGCATTACGTGGAATGTCAATGTTGCTAACGGGTGATGCAGCTACCTGGTGGCAGGGCATCGAGACTACCATTGATACATGGAGATCTGCGATAGCGTGCCTACGTAGTGCCTTTGGTGAATGCCGCCCGCCGCATCGTTTATACCGCCTGCTATTTAGTAAGGTACAAGAGAAAGATGAGAAAACGGAGTTGTTTGTGGCTAAAGCGCGAGCTATTTTAGCGCAGATACCGGCGGGCGATATAAGTGAAAAGGTGCAGTTAGATATGGTGTACGGTCTACTGCACAGACGTATTTGCAAACGTATTCGTCGGGAGGAGATTACTACGTTTGATTCTCTACTAAGGAAGGCGAGAGACCTAGACGACGTCACAGAGGTCGATGCTCTCGATACAACGATTAGTGTCTCCCAAGTCAATCGCAGTGCGCGAATACCGAAAGTTGCCGCTGCAGCTTCTCCGATACCGCCGGTCGCGCGGTCTACCCCGTCGTCCCGTGCGTCGCTTCCTGCCAGTTCCTGGGTGGTCAATGACCGCCGCAGTGCCGCCGCCACCACCGCGGTGCCAGCGACGCGCCCGTCCACGAGATCACCGACGACGGCGTCTTCGGGTCCCAAACGTCGTTTTTGTGTTTATTGCAAACAATACGGACATGATCGTGATGAGTGTCGTAGGTTAAGTTCAAAAAGTGATACCAATGTACCTATTGTTAGTGATATAAGTAATATAAGTCCTACAATTAATTGTTACGGCTGTGGTGTGCCAGGTGTGGTGAGGTCGCAATGTCAAAGTTGCAATAATAATAATATTTCATTCGCTTCCGTTGACACTAATCTGAGAGCAAATGTAAGTACGACATCGAGCCTTGTTAACTTAGCAACTAACAATATCACTCTTTCTCCCTCATCTCTATCTACTAATTATAACGTATTGCCTTATAATAACTATAATGTAAATAGTTTGCATTTTGTCCCTAGTAACATTTATTCGAATTCCGTAGCTAGCGATTCGCGGAATCAGTTTGGCCATTTCGAGGAATCCATGCCTCGTTTACGCTCGACTCGCACACCTGTGCCGCGTTTGTGCTCAACTGTTGATTCTGTGCCGCGTTCAGATAGAAATGTCGCTGTGCCTTGTTTGAACGGAACGAACGTTACAAATTATTTTATTTCGCAAATAAAACATTTAAATGATATTACACCTGCTGAGCCGATACACGAGGTTTTATCAACAGTGTCTTTTTCCACCACTGACCTGGAAGCAGTTGCGACAACGGTTTCGCAGACTGATACTCCCGTTTGTGCAAATAACAAACAAGGTTATGAACACGTTACGTCACCGTGTGTGACGAAGGTGTCTTCTTCACAAGCGTCACGACCAATTCTTAGTATTAAGATTCTTGGGTCACGTGGTATTGCTCTGATAGATACTGCAGCGAAATGTAGTATTGCGGGTCATCAACTATATAAAATACTGAAGCGTAAAAAAATTTCTTTTGTTTCTAAACATGTTAATGTGAAGCTGGCTGATGGTTCCATGAGTTTACGTCGCGTCTTGGTTACTGCAGTTGAAGTTACTATTACTGTGGATAAGAGTGTTACACTGGACTTCATCGTTTTCCCAGAGGCGGAAAATAATGATACACTCTTAGGGATGGATTTCCTTATTGCCGCGGGAATGGTACTTGATTTTTCTTCATCTTCTTGGCACTTTTCAGGGACTGCAGTCACCTATCCGCTGGAGTATGAGGATGAGGTGAAGCCAAAGTCACCAGTCAAAGTGTCTTCAGTAAACCTTAGAGCTGACGAGGGGACCACACTTACTTGCGAACAACGCCAACAGCTAACTGCCATCTTGTCGAAGCATGAAGGTGTCTTCTGTCCGGGAGGAGAGGCCACACCTTTTGCAGAGCATTGCATCGACACGGGTAATCATGGACCTGTCGCCGTCCCGCCCTACCGTCTTACGCCTGCTAAGCGAACTGCCGATGCTCGCCGTCGATCCTCGCCGATTTACAACATCGGGGATAAGGTGTTGCTGACTACTCATGTATTGAGTAATGTTCAAAGGGGGCTTGCACGAAAGTTCATGCCACGAAGAGATGGATCCTATTCTATAAGTCGCGTTTTCAGTCCTACGTCATACGAGGTCAGTGATCAAAATGGTCAGGTATTAGGGAAATTCCATACCTCGGATATCACATCGTGTGTCGGACAGCAAGGTGTACTTCCTCAACCCGTGCAACCGCGTAGATTAAGAGGCCGGCCTCGCGGAATAAAAGACCCGTCTCCTAATACAGACACGCCACTTGTTAGGGCCAACCCACCATCGGGACGATTAGGTGAGTTGGAGGAGGAGAGTATAGCGCGCACTGGCCATTATTACCGCGCCTCAAACGCCATAGCCGCGAAGGCCAATCAGGGCGCGATATTTAAATCTCGCCCTGAAACTATTCTAGAATCGACGCGGGCTGGAAGAGTTGTTCGTCGCCCAGCCCGCTTTCTGTAGCGTCGTTTGATTGTCTTTTGTTTTACTGTATTTTAACTTTTATTATTTCCTCAAGTGTTTAGTGTCTCCTTTACGTTTTATTCTTATAGTGTTCCCTTTTAACTCCAGTGCATATTTTATTTCACGCAGTCAATAGAAACCCGGTCATAATATTAAACCCCAACAAACCCCCTCACTGAGCTAGACGTGCTATAAAACAAAATAAATCCACGATTTTACTAACGCATGTTAACCCTATTACATTAGTTAGGTACAACTAATAAATCTTATACTACGCAGAAAAGGTATACAACCTTAAATTAAAGATTTTCAGAACTCTGATTCATGTGTAGACGATTCATTATGATCTTTAGATTAATTAACCATTTACAGTCTGTGGTTTTCTTGGAAAAGATGTTTTTCCTCTATGATTAGCTATGGCGCGATTTTAATGGCGTTTGAATATTGCACAACATTGAGTGACGTGTAATTATCACATTTGACTAACAGATGACGTTTTACATAGAATTATGAGTCCTAGGTACATAGCTATTTCGCAGTTGTACTGCTCAGTTTGTCCTGTGTTCATATTTTTTCACCCGCGGACCCTTTTCAAAGAATTAAGTAAGTACTAAAAAGTAATAAAACAATTAATTAATTAGGCTTTGAGTTTATTTTTGGGGTACCGTACAAAGGATAAGTAAAACGGGATCCTACTGAGTCTCCGCTGTCCGTCCTTCCATCATCTTACACCGTGTCAGCCATTTCCACAGACGTTGTATTTTTGTTTAAGTACACAATAAATACTTAAAAACAAAATAAAATAAATATGATTTTTTATAAACGCCATAAACGTGATTTTTGCCATTTTTATAGATGGTACGGAGCCCTTCGTGCGGATTCCGACTCGCACTTGACCGGTTTGAATTCGATTCAATGAATTAGATTCTAGTCTTTATTAGGTAAATTCGATGGATTTAGTAATATTCAAGTAGGTAGGTATACTTAGAACGAATGAGATTCTGTAAGTAGGTACCTAGTTAAACGTTACGATGTGGGTTTTTTGCTCCAAAGTCATTCAAATCAAGATACCTACTTTAAGCTTAATCAAATTATTTAATGAAATAATTTGTACCGTTACTTGTAGTCGCCTGCGTTACCACACGGAGTGGATACTCGTGTAAGAGTTTTAGATAATAGAAATAACATTATAATAACAGAGACTTCTAGAAGTTTGGGAATTTAATATGAAATGATGACTGACAATGAAAGTTGAAATTAAAATGAAAAAAAAATCTAATTTAAAATGTCTTTTCTGTACTTAAGTAAAAAAAAGTACCGTGCCCCGCAATTTCACCTCACTAGAAATTTAATATTTTACTTAAATTTTATCCCGTGGATCTATATATTTTCATATAAAATGTTGTCCCAGTAAAGACTATTTTCAAGGTCCAGCCTATAAAAAATAATCGAAAACAGTTAGACGAAAAAGCTTTACAAAAGACAAACAAACTAATATTCTCATTATTTTAATTCGGGTTGGTTGGCATTGTTTATTTTTATTTATATTAGTGTTGCCAGTTTGTCACCTAAATAATGAATATAATTCAGAAAAGGTCAGATTCAAAAATCACAGACTATTTTTTTCCGTACCCTGTTTGATGTCTCTATAACTTTTCAATACTCTATCCATCGATCGTCATTATTCAATATCGATGTCAAGTTTTTTTTGCGACCGCCATCGCGCCAATCGAATATTGTATCAAAGTGACATTTCAATATTTCTCATTTGAAAGTTTTCTAAATATTACGGGACACCATACGGGACTTATGAAATGGTATCTTGTTCCAAAATCCTACTTTTTTTGTTCTAATTGGGAAGTACGCTAAATCTGGACCTACTTCGGTACAATGTCTACGAGGTAACTAAACCAGAATTTTTTTTTCATTAAACTGTACTCATCTCTTACCAACATGCTGACGTCATATACTTGTAAGGAAAAAAAGACAATCCGATTTACGAGCTTACATATTTTCCTTTCTAAATGTTATTAAAATAAAACCGGCCAAGTGCACGTCGGACTCGCGCTTGAAAAATTGGAAAAATGTCTGTTGTATAAGAGTTCCCTTAAATATTTATTTTATTCTATGTTTAGTATTTTATTGGAACATAAATAGGTTTCTACATTATCACTACTTTCAACGACTACTTCGATGTTACAATAAAATAGTACCTACGTTCTAGTTGAAAAATATATTAAAGAGCAAGACTTAATACTAAAAACAAAATAATATCATTAAAAACCATAAACAATTATAAAATATAAATTCTATATAAAAAGGTTCGCCGACAACTACATAGTATAAAACAAAGTCGCTTTTTCCGTCCCTATATCCCTATGTACCTACGATTAAATCTTTAAAACTAGGTACGTAACGGATTTTGATACGGTTTTTTTTAATAGATAGAGTGAGTCAAGAGGAAGGTTTATAGCACCCGTGTGAAGCCGGGGTGAGTCGCTAGTTTGTGATAATTTGAACTGGCTGACTGTCACGGTTCATAAGATACAGGCTGGTGACAGACGGTTTTTTTTTTTTTTTTTTTTTTCGAACTGAATACTGAAGCGCAGTTGGCCAGCTAATGGGCCTTCACTGCAAAACCGGACGGGTGGCGAGACTCCTGAAAGGAGACTCTTAAGCCTTTTGGGTTGGTTTAGGGTTTTTAGCCCTGACCGACCCGAGGGCCCCCCAAGGTGGGGGTCGCACCTCGGCTCGGGCCGTCAGGAGGTGTGTTGACACGACTATTTTGTTGCAAGGGAACAGAAGGTCCCTGCGGATAAGTCCGACGCGCGCCGGGTGTATGTGGACGTCTTCGACCCCGCCGGCGGGGCCGCTGTAACACTATCGAGTATGCTAGGTGTGGGTGAGGCCGCATGCCGCGCGGCAGCTGCCTGTGTGTCGGTGTACGGTTTGTGTCCGTGGGATTGTGACAGACGGGCACAAGTCTTCAGTAATAGGGTTCCGTCTATTAGGTACCTACTGAGACTCCTCTGCCTGTCCATCCCTTTACCCTTTAGTACAGAACCCTAAAAGAAAATAATATTTCCCTACTTAATGAAAATTAAAAAAAAAACTACAATAGAAATTTATAAGCTTGCTTACTTTTTTCGTGTGAAGGTGCCATATAGAATTATAGAATTTCTAATTCTTATTCCAGTTCAACCCATGACCTATTATATCCTGGTAGGAAAACTTAATATGATATGAAAACATGAAATTATTTCACAGTTTCATTTGTCCCTAAAACATTTTTTTAGATGGAACTGGAAAGAAAAAGCCCTTACAAATCTACGTACCTACTTGCCTTCATGACGTAAAGTTTAATTAATAAAAACAATGCTTTTGACTTACGAAACAAGTTTTTACCAAGGACGGAAATAAATTGTTCAATTAATATTTAGTTCTAGGAAGTCCTACTAACTTTTCTCTGGCACAAAATATTGTTGCGTTCCGTTTACCTTGATTAAAATCAAACTTACCTACTTACATCATTTCGCATACCTAGACCTAAAGCAGGGTTTCTTAACCTTTTTGCAGTCACGGACCACTTTTACAATTTAAACTATACCACGGACCCCACCCATAAATATTTTTGGAAATAAAAAAAATATATGTTCTGTACTAATAAATATGCTTAGACTGACTGACCTACTGCGGACCCCTGACATACAAGCTACGGACCCCTAAGGGGTCCATGGACCCCACGTTAAGAAACCCTGACCTAAAGGGAGAAAATAATTACTTAGGTAGGTATGTAGTTTAGTACATTTAGGTGTTAGGATATAACGCTACATACAAATTTAGTAGACAACTTTAAAATATATAATTTTAGTCACAAAGTCCATAATTACCAATAGATAAAAGAGTAAAAAATGGCTTTGTCAATTATTTATTTCAGCGCCATCTAACGGGATTGCAAAACATCAAATGGTTCACAACAAAGCTAAGCCCAGTGAATTGGTAAACGACTCCGATTGAAGGAGTTATTGTACTGTCGTAGTAATAGGCGATAGTAATAGTATAAATGTATTATAAACTGTGATAAGACAAACAGCTGATAAGTGGTTAAATAAAAGTACTTCTGGAGAAATTAATTCGTTATTAAAATGTGAATAGTGAAGACGGAACGTCTTTGTTAGTGTTTTGTTTTGACGAGTGAATTATTTGAGGTTATATTTTTATTTTCAAGTTTTGTGAAGTTTATAAACAAAGAAACCTTTAATACCATTAACACGAGTAGGATCAAAGGTGTGTATAGAGTTATCTCTGTTTAGATTAACATGTGTTAAAGCATATATAATGCAACCTACGAAATGTTTGCATGATTAGCATGAAAACAGTAACTAGGTAAGTAGGTAATAATTAAGGAAGAGGTAAGTAAGGTCAAGGCTTCTAATTCCGGCATATTTTTGAGCTAGATCAACTTTGGTTAAAATTTTGAGACGTTTATTTTTAACTATTTACCCATGGCGCGTATGTATTAGACCAACAATTTACTTGGTAATCAAATAATAGTATGATATTCCCTGTATCTAGGTTGCTTAATTTATTATATATATTTTTTTTAAAATAGTCAGGTAGACGGAGTTTCCCGCCTGAGTGGGGCTATTCCGTCATGCAAGCAGTTTCCCTAAAACTACGCAGTTTTTTCAAGTCTTAGCTAGCGGAAAATGAAGACACGTCGATTTCAATCAAATATGTGTTATTAGACCTTAGATATAAGATTTACAATAGGAGTTATCCGCAAACACATTTTTTTGGGGCTATTCCGGCATGTTTTGCCAATCAGATGAGCTCAACCTTTTATAAATTTACTAATATATATATTTTTTATATATATTATTTCATAAAGTAAGGATTTATGCATTTTGCAGTCCGGAGTATTTTCGTACTACGTTCTATTGAATTACCTACTCATATATTTCGTCACAGCTAAGCTTATTATTGCCAGATTGACAAGTGTACCTATTTTAAAATGTAATACACTAAAAAAATGTTGACGATGTCTGGAATCGGGAAATACCGGCATATGACGGCTTTGCCCCTTAAAAAATAGACGGAATTTCCCACTTAACTATTTTAAAGTTGTTAATTTTTCATGGTGAATTACTAAAAACTATCGGAGTTTTACACATCACGAACAGGCAGACACGTTTATACATATCATAGACGTTGTAATAAGCATATAAACAAGCCTAGAAGTCTAACTGTTTCATATTTATCTTCGATCAAACTGCATAGTACTATACTCGCACTTCGACTTCGAAACGCAACTGAACTTTGAAAGCACATATTTTTCTTCCTTTATTGCACAGCGTCATGGGTGTTTTTAGTTTGCATTAGAAAACCCTACTGCTTTACCAACTGAGCCGGCAGCGGCGAACTGTGCTTAGATTCGCCAAAAACGTGTACGTGACGGAATAGCCCCGTAGACGGAATTGGAAGCCTTGACCTTACCTAAGTTTTTTTTTTATCTTTTGGGAAAGGAAAGTAAGGTGAGTAAACCCTATCTACCTAGTTAAAGTACATAGGTAACTTTACCAAAACCTAGCTAAAGTTGTTGAAAGGGATTTTTTAAATTTATATAGGTACCTACCTACCTACCTACATATATATACTTATATATATGTTTTATTAGATAGGCATATAAAACTTAATAATACGAAGCGACATTATACCTATTATTATTTTCGCTTAACAGCTATGTAGTCTATTTGGTTCCTACTTTAGCATTGATGGGACTGCGTTAAGATACCGCTACTCGGAAAAATGGATACGGCAAAGGAAATAGAACAGTAAACCACTAAAGATAAAACAATTTAAGGAACACACCTGTTCAAAATTCATAGGTAGGTAATGCCCATTAAAGTAAACTGTCCACTTTCCACTAATGACTTCTAAACACACTCACCTAAAACGTTATCGCATCAAGTAAATGGAACTGTGTGACTGACTCAGTAACTGAGCCGGCGAAAGTGACTTCTTTTTCTTCACACTTGATGCCAGTCGTCGAAACACAGGCATGTCCGTCACTCTACACGCACAGGCACAACCCTCTACACCTACAACACTATTGCATCCTCAACACTGCATCCGTGACACTTCAGTAACATTAGCAGCGAGTCAAACCTGAATTCGTCGTATATTTATCGTTTTCGATTCGCGCACATCGTTCGGTGCCGACATATGTCGGTCTGTACAGTCGCAATAGCCGGGAGCACGACACACGAGCCCACGCGAGGATGTCGACAATAATGCGGAACGTGATCTTCACTGTGATTAGGGAAACACGAGCAAAACTTAAAGTCCCGAAACGAACAACGCAACATCAACGAACGTTGAGGAGCGAGAAAAGCAGACTCCTGACTGGACTGCGCTTGGGCCGTGCAGGATGCGACCCATTAGGCAAAAAGAGCGACCATTATTGTATTGTCGTGGGCTTATCGTAACGCCACCGGTTCTGTCTCCTCAAATTGCCGACCGGGAGCGATAAACGTGTGAGTCGTACTAAATTTCGGGGGCAAAGGAATGTCCTTCGCAAAAACTGTAATGTTTAAGCTAACAGTGGCAATTTAACGAGCTATACTGACGGTCATAATTTGGACAAACTTATATGAGGTGGTTCTGGTTACGTCATATTTAAACGTTTTGTTTAAAAAAAGTTGATATTGAGCATCTTGTAAGTCGAAATTAGCGTTGGTCTTAAAGATAATAAGCACTAATGGACTTTAACGAAGGGAAGGACCATGTCACGGGACCGGATCCAGGGTTACTCACGCTCGTTTGTTCAATTGAACAGCTAATTTGAAGCTCTGAAGCCGGCCGCTTCCGTTCGCGGTTCACACAGGAACCTATTGGAAATTTACGATGCACTATAACCAAACAATGATCGCGCTTGAAGACCAGCACAAGAACAATGAAACAGGCTCACGACGAGAGCAACATCTAAAAGAACATTATTATTCTGATTACTGATAAAGGATGAGAGGTAACATCATCTCATCACAAGCTTTGTATCAAACCTTGAATCTTATGAAACAACCGTAAGGATACGGAATCAGAAGATTATTTCTGTAACTCGATACTATTAGAAATCCGTGTTATACCACACGTATCTGGTTCGAGCTGGCACAATAATACAATAAGTAGGGCCGGAGTTAAAATTCAAATCGACCAGTTCGATGACATATATAATGTAAGAGTCTTGCAGTTAATACTTTATGATGAAGCATGTTTGTTTGGTAAAGCTATGAATGTCTGTGATAAAGGCATAGATCACAATAGGCCACTGGCCGATTGCTCTCGATCGAATTCGACCAAGGATGATCCAATGAGCACGTAAGGTCAGTGCTTTAGTAAGGTTCATTTATATCAATATCTGGAGACATATATAGAGCATTAGGTTCATTTTCACCTTTGGTACCTACATCATGAGAATATTCTAATACTATTATGATTATCGCATTTAGGTGGGAGATATCGATAAAAAGATTTTATTTGAAATTAATAGGAAATGAGTCCAATTAAATAAATACCGAGTTCTGCAGCAGTTACTAACTCCGTAGTTACAGTATTTACTGTTAATTATCTTAACCTAAATACCTCCTGCGATTAACTATGCTGGATAGAATGTTACTTACAGCGCAACGGATAATTAACATTCTCATGTATAAATTTAATTTAAATATCATAAAAACAATACAAATTTTCTTATTGATTACCAGACACGAACAAGCAACAAAAACTGAACTTTGGACATCCTAAATTAGCATAAATATTTACTTCATTCTTATATCCTTTCATATACCAAACAATTGATTTTAAAAATACATTTGGGATTTACGAAAAACCCCATTGTATGATTCAAGACAAAGATCATTTCACGGTGTTACATAATAATTGGCTACGGTCACCGAGAAGACGTACTATCAGCCAGCCTCAGAGTATTGGGACCGTTTCTAAGTAAATCACCTGACTTTTTGGGAGCGGTAGAACTGGAAAAAGTGCAAGACCGTGTAACGGTGTTGTCCCAATCCCACCACAGGCGTGGCGGTCACACCACTCATTTCCACCAATGGGAGCTGCGCAAGCGACTCTCTAGGCTAACATTTATTATTCACTTTCCTCATCAGTTAAGTAGTGTGTCGAAATGCGTCGCTCTGATGATGTATGCAACCCGTTTGGAATTTGAATTATTTGTTGCATCTACAGTGACGTGTTGGTATCGACTTCCGCATAAACTCGTTAATAAGTGGGAAGATACGTGAATCGGTTTTCTTTAGAGTACCTAAATGAAAAAAATGTTATGCAAAAATCGAAAGAGTAAGTAAGTTCACGAAGGAAATAGAATCAAGGGTGGCGACACGTTAAAGCGAAATTTAATGAGAAAATGAAGCCTTACATCCAGACCGGTGTGACATTTTCCATTAGTTTGGTATACGGACAAACAATTAAGAAATTGAAAGAAACACTTTTAATAAAATGGCCAAGCACGTTGCCCAACATACGATGTGAGAAATCAATTGGTTTCCCTTTATTTTGTTTTAATTAAGACCTTTTGTTTTGAAAACGGTTGGCAAAATGTTTTCAGTTATAACATTGGAACATTCTCGATTCAATAAAACACTCGTGTATTTGGATATAACTGCCCGGCAATGTTGTTATATAAGTTTAAAGGAGCAAAATAAAATGTTATCGAAACATTAGAATGAAGCAAATATGGCCGATTTAACTCGCATACCTATAATTTACCTAATATCAACTTATTGATGTTATTTTTGTCTTGTGACTACGATCGTTTTAGCAAGGTAAAACTACCTAAAAACGTGTTATTAGCTGGGTGTGAAGTACTAGGCATAATACTAGGATAATGAAATTTACTGCAGCGCTCGTAGTGGCCAAAAGTAGAAACAATGTAGGTTCCATCATCTAACATACCTAATGAGTGATGCTCACCATCGAATTCCTTACAAAAAACCTACCTACCAAAATTTAAGCCTCTTTTAGCTTCATAAAAAAGCAAAAATTAAGATAACAGAAAACTCCTGCAGTGTATAGGGGACATATTTATCAGTTTTTCGCCTTTACAGAGAAAAAAACTTTTTCGCGTTAATCCTGTTATTAACGAAGCGATCTATGTTAGTGGCAATTCGTTTAGACTTACCACCTTTTCGTAATTGCATTATTGTTTGGCCCAATTATACCATTTCTAATATCCAGCGAGTCATTTGTTTTTCTATCACGTGTTCATTGCATAATGACATTTACCCACTAAAACCGGTTATTATGATAACACTGCAATCTGACATCACACGTTAATTGTTAGTCAAAAGTAACAGTGCAATGCAAATAAACACTGGATTTAACTGGTATTTACTGGAATATGGTTTATCTCTAATTTATACTAAGGACTGGATATTTGAATCAACATTGTAGTGATAAGATAGGGTCAATATGGCACTTTTAAGAAGCTACTTACTAATGTGAAGTGCATAAACGTTGACACAATGAAACGACTCTCAGTTTATGTATAGTCTTAAATGTTATTGGATCTCGCGTGTGATATTACCTATTTGTTTTGGAGATAAAGGTACCTATTTTGCGCTTTTTATAAAACAAATTGAAATAACAATTTCTGATGCTTTCGCGGTTATTAGGTAAGTACATTGAAATGAAAGAATTGTAAAAAAAATACTCGCGTCTTTTATTTTATTTGCTAACATTTTTAAAACTTCACGACTGAGCTGACGAATGCTTTAACTTTAGCGTTAGACAGTTAGAAAATTTTCCAAATAAAATAAGATACGCGAGTTAAATCCGTTAATTGTTTAATTTGAAAATAACAATAATTAACCGTAACAGTAGTAGTAAGGAAAAATACAATTAAAAAAGATATTAAAAAAATAATTTGTAATATATTACTATGTTCTCTAATTAGGAATATGGGTAAAAAACCTACGAAATGGGTGTAAGTACTTACAGTACCAATTAATAAAAACGTTCAGTACCTAATCAAAAATTCTTAGAACGGTTAATTACATTTTTTTATGTTACACTCATTACCTATTTGTGCATATACCTAATATCCGTGTCAATGTCATTTTGTAGAACACAAAGGTAATTTTTAGTTCAACAATTTGTGTCAAACGTAAGGAGGAGTGACCTAGCCTACAATAACAATAAACTAAAGATAAGCAAAGCCAGAAACAACAGTAAATAATATAGCAAGGTACTGATTAAAAAAATACCAAATACTACGTATTAACTGCATACACTATTGTTTTAAAAATGACTCATTCCGAAGACTAAGGTAGATAGCGGTTTGACATGACCTTTTAGTAAATATTTATTAATTCACTAGATAACTAAACGGTAATAAACTCATATTTAAATGTGGTGTAAATAAAAATATGTATATTTCTTTTTTCCAAAATTATACTTAATTCATGGAAAGTCTAGCTTCTCGGTTTAAAAATATGACGTAACTACGAATATTGTTGTGTAGGAACAGTACTGTAATTTCGCCCGCTCTTACAAGCCTTCGATAGCTCAGTTGGTAGAGCGGTGGACTGTAGAGGTATAACTGAAGTCATCCATAGGTCGCTGGTTCAAATCCGGCTCGAAGGAATCTTTTTGTATTTTTTTTTATTTTAAGAAGCAATAAACTGAAACATTTTTATTTGTCTCGGATACTTTTCAGAAATAGGTGTTATTATTGCACTGGTATTCTTAACGTTTTCATCTTTTTCTTTGTTGTCTTTGAAAAATATTGCTAGGACGAAGTAATTTAGCGCTAACGTGATCTATTTCTGGAATGTTAGCTTTGTATGACAGCATGTATAAAAACGTGACCGGAAACGCAACCCGTCTCTAGACATTACTATAGAATTATTTCAATATAGGAATGGGACTTCGTCATCACAGTAGTTCTTAGGTTATAAGTTACTACTATGTAAAAAAAATTGTTAATAAGTATATAATATTCATTTTGTTCCTATAAATATTAAAAAAAAGGTATCTGTTTCCGCCCGGGATCGAACCGGGGGCCTTGTGCGTGTGAAGCACACGTGATAACCGCTACACTACGGAAACTTAAGATGTGATAGTGAAATTATAAAACCCTTGCTAAAACTAGTTTTGAACATAACGAAATAAAATTTTAGAAGTGTAAATAGTTTAAATAATCAATTTATGGGTTTTATCTTATCACGGATTAAATATATATATATAAGTAGAAATATAACGTACCTTTTTGGATGCACTGAATCAGCCGTAAAAGTTACACTGCCAGCACCAAAGACACAAAAAAGAAAAAAGAAAAATTCAAAATTTGGAACGCGAGCCGCGGGCGCCCTCCAAGATGGCGCTAGCGAAGCGGTTGGCGGGAACTAGCGCCCTTGTCTTTTATACTAACACAAATTGTATGGCGTTACATTTTTATTGACCACCCGCTGAATGTGTTCATTACTTTAGTATCATGGGTGTGTTTTATGTTCCGCAAATTTGTAATCGCGTTCGCACCCTGTCTGTCATTTTTCTTTCTGTACTATAAAACCGAACTTCAAGCTGTCGCTATCGCTTGACTCGTATACATTGAAGCTTTATTGCGAGAGTTGTTTGTGTCTATGACGAAAGAAACCAGCAATGTACGTAAATACTAAATAAATTATTGTTCATGTTATTGCATAGTAGACTCTCAAGGAGACGTCCTGCGTCAACGGACTTGATTATTTTCATGTGGTCAAAGAAAATGTGTAGCGAAATTACTTTTCATCTTGTACTTATTATACTGAATCACTACGATTTGCGTTAAATTGCTTGAAAGTTATTTTTGTATGTATCGTGATATTTTTAGTTACAAAAAATAATATACCTACTTAAGGTACCAGAAATGCTAGGTCAATTTTTACCTAGCATTGTTCTTACCTAACTGGGCATAAATGCTTAGTATCAACACAGCTATAGCTTAAGACAAACATATGTACCTACAGGACATACTATTTTGTTTTTCTAACTGTAAGTAGGTATGCTGTTATACCTACTAAAAGTAATTTCATCAAAGATTTTCTGTTTTCCAGCAATCAACAATAAAATTTATAGATAGCACATCAGCGCCTCAAGCGGCTCTTTAGAAAACTAAATCACTTTTGCTATTAACTTTTAATAGGCGCTTTAAATAATTGAACAAATGTTTGAGGTACTTACTGTATGTACTTAATTCTTAATTCCCTCGCTTATTTTACGCAGAATACATTTTAAAAGGATTTAGTTCCTAGCAGATTGTTGTTTTTAGAAGGTTTTCTATGATTGAGAATAGGTAAACTCCCGTATTGTCCTAAATTAAGTACCCACTTATGTATTTTAGCACTATTACGTTCTCGCATCCTTGGACAATTCACACCCATTAATCTAGTCCCAAACTAAGCAAAGCTTGTAATATGGGTACCGGGCAACGGATAAACATACATAAATATATCGAATTTTGCGACCCCCGCGTCAAAAGGCAGTAACTATGTTATCGTAGACAATTATCTCCAATCGCTAGCTATCCAACATAATGCTATTAATAGCCTTTACGACAGGATGCTGGAATAGGGTATTTGACATGTTTTTAAAATCCATTTTATATTATGTAGTAGAGTCTAAGGAACCCAGCAAAAGTTGTTTTTTTTAAATCTGGTATGTATTAGCTGAAAAACATCGAATTAAAAATTCAATATTTAAATAGTGTGCCAAAACGCTACTTTGACAATATGGCGCCGCAATGAGGTCGGTGACGTCACATGCCTGTTTGACAATCTACCACAACTAGGCGCAACACAACTAGGTAAACAAAGTTTACAGGCATGTGACGTCACGAAAAACTCGGCCCAGCAGGAGCGTTTTGTGTCACGTGACAAACGTTTAAAAAATGTAATTTTTATTTAAGGATTTTTAAATAAATCAATCATTATTTTCAACTTATGATAATGAATAATCATTTTTTAACTCTTAATTTATACTGTTAACAGTAATTTACACTTTATTTTTCGCATTGTCAAATAGCCTATTGCGGCCATTCCTTAGGAATCGGGAAACAACGCGTTACCCCCGTTTACCGTGACGACTGTCTTTGGCACGTGGTTAATAAAAGGAATTAAACTTTCACGATTTCAATATACAAGAAAGGGACTCAATCGCGGAAATATTAATAAAATAACAATATATTATATTAACATAATTATTGAATTCACTGTATGACCTAATTTTGTAATATTAATTTCGTTTACCTACCTATAACACGATTACGTCCCTCATTTTATGCTGACATTCGAAAACTTTACAGTTCATTATAGTAAGCTCAGCCGTGTATTTCTAATCACTATCATCCGTATAGCTAATTATTTTATTTCAAGTTAACCACCGTTCAAAGTAATTACTTAAGTAATAGTTGAACAATAGATAGAGGTCATAAGGTCAAGTCAGAACTTGACCGTAACGGATAGTGTGAATGAATACACACATTGTTTTTCATCTAAGTATACTAATATTATAAAGCTGAAGAGTTTGTTTGTTTGTTTGTTTGTTTGAACACGCTAATCTCAGGAACTACTGGTTCGAATTCAAAAATTATTTTTTTGTTGGATAGACCATTTATCGAGGAAGGCTTTAGGTTACTTATATAACATCACGCTACCAATAGGAGCGAAGAAACAGTGGAAAATGTGTAAAAAACGGGGAAAATATGAAGCCTTATGAAGAAGTGACAGATCTTTGACGAAACAATCGGACGGGCAGGACGACGTCTGCCGGGGCCGCTAGTTTAACAATATATACCAGACACCGAGATCAGCTTACAGCCCAGCTCTAACATATACCCTCTTTTACAGAACAAAATGTCGGTCGAAGGCGTAATGGTGTCCTACAACTACTCCGACGACGGCGAGCATTCCAACATCATCACCGTCTCAGCATCAGGGATGAAGTTCTCCAACCGCTGGGTCCTCACACACGGCTCCTTACTCTCTCCATTAAAACAAGCCCACGCCATAAAGAACGCCAGAGGAAACCCAATATTGAAGGAAGAGTTCTATGACAACCTTCCAGAAATGTACGTGACTTGTGAAAAGGAGGTTAAAGAAGGGAACGTGTATGATGATCTGGCTAAGCTGAGCAGGGAGAGGAACGGCGATGATTTGGAACACAGCAGTTATCAGATTAGAGTGCTCACTGGCAGGTATGTTGGCAGAGACTGTAGCTGAACAAGACAGGCTGCTGTTTTTCAAACTTCAATAAATATGCTTTTAACTATAGACACTTTAACCTAAGTGATCTAACTCAAATGCTTTCAGTAGGTATACCAGACTACAAGCTAAGGCCTAAATCTAAAAATATCCACCAGGTCCTGCAATACAAAATTTTTCCTTTATCATAAAATGTCAAAAAATTAATATTCTAAATATATAAGTAGGTATCTACCTACATTTGACGACTTACATAGCAGAAAGTAAAGGACGTTCCGAAGTCATCAAATAAAGATTAGAGCTGAATGGGTTATAATACCTACTACAGGACATTTTTAACAATTTTAGTTTTCGAACTTCGCTAATTATTCTGGTGACTTTATACTTTCATCGTATACTTTCATAATCTCTCAATCGCCCAAAAGTTTACTGGAAGCGGACCTTGGAGATAAGTGTTATTTAGGGGGTGGGGATCACGAGAGTCATAACCTCTTCGGCTGGGATAGCAATAGATATTTTTCTTAACTTATACTACTAGCTGTCTGCCCCGGCTTCGCCCGAATCCCTTTTTTATAACCTATGTCACTCGAGAATAGTGTAGCTTTCCAACAGTGAAAGAATTTTTCAAATCGGTCCAGTCGTTTAGGAGCCTATTCAATCCAAACAAACAAACATTTCCTCTCTATAATATGACTATAGACGCACCTAGATCCTTTGGAATTAACTTTATTATAACCTTACTTCCAGAATCTGCCACGTCTGGCAGTGCCCGATCCTCAACCGCTGCGTGGACGACATCCTGTACAGCTGGACTATCGGCCATCGGGACGGAGACATCGAGAAACAGACGCAACTCGGCAAAGCACTGTTGTCTGTATTCGTGCTTATCGACTTGGAAAGCGATGATAGAGGTAAGAAAGAACATATCCTAGATCTAGCTGAATGTCATTTTGATTCGTAAAATTGGACTGATTGATTAGAAACCCAAAGACCACGCTTTGTTTCGGCTGCACAACGTCTGTAAACTACCTTATACGTCCTTTGTACAGGTAATGTACGTGTTTAGTAAATTAAATTCTTTTTTTTTTCACACGTTTTCTAGATATTTTTAGACAGTTATATAAAATAAAATAGGTGTTACTAATAATTATTTTATTGAATCTTTAATTACAAATAAGATCTATGTAACATATCCGTAGATACACGTAACATTATGTACAATAAAGAACTTATTTTTTCTTCAACCCGCAAATATGAATCGCCTCTGAAAAATAAATTATTAGGTGTATTCGATAAATCGAAACAAATATGTTTCAGTACAATTTCATAACAGTTTTTACAGATTAAACTCAGAAGCTTCATTTACTTAAGCATATTGTTAATAGCCTAATAGGTGTACATAATACATATTACGGCACATCAAGCGATAAACGATAACAAGGTAAAGACTAATAATATTTTGAAACAAACATTGTCATACCATCCAATGGATCTTTACTAAGGGTGTTATCGAACCGCCAGCGCCACACATTGTTCTTGTGCGGTTGGACATCTGGAAACAGCGTGTAGTTCTTATCGATGGCGTCCTTCTTTATCATGCCCATGACGCCCAGGACTATGCCGCCCAGCAGGACGGCGTGTTTAGAGCCTAGGTACGCCCCGACTATGGGTCCACAAGCAAGGCCTCCTGAAAACACAAATTTTTAAACATGTTTGACCTGCATGACGAATGTTTTTTTGTCCATCAAGTAGATTGCCAAAAAATATTGCAGATATAATTGAAATCTGAAACATGGTAATCGTGTTACGCTTGACTCCTGTTTACATTTCTCAATGTCTAGACTAAAATGCCACCCTTGGGACCATTGGTATGTGTAACCTTCTAAATTATAGTGACAAAATTTTAACAAGAGTACCTTATAAGATATAATTAGGTAGGTATATCGTGTTTTTCTGTTCTGCTTAAATAAAATATTAGTCCTGCTTGAGTTACTATGATGATATTTATCACTCTTAAATGTTGTCTACAGTTTTATGTAAGTAGACTAAGCTTCATTAGCAATTCATCAGAGTTCATAATATCATCAATATAAATAAATTATTATTTCTTGAGCCCGGTGGTTTTAACCATTCTTATTTACATCCACACGCGATTATTATTATTAGGTACATAATAAAAAAAAACGTCCACACGCGAAGTTTAAAGTTTTTAAGAAGGTGATTTCTTTACGAATGATTTGCAGAGCACAAAAGTGCCAATACGAGCATAGTATAGGCACTTTCGTGCTCTTCAAATCATTCAAGAAAATATAATAGTTATCAAAAATACCAGCAAAATAATTAAGCGCGTCGTCTCTCTGTCGAGAATGGTGAACACCGTTGGCCACCAGCGCGAACGTAGCTCCCATCAAACTTAAAGGAATCGTGTGCATCATGTACCTGGATAAGAAACATTAAAGAGAAAAGACATTGATTTTCAAAATGTGTCTGTAAAGATCAGCTTTGCGTGTGAAAGGACTACACACAGATAAATACCGCTACAGCGAGCAGGTAAAAGTTAAATATATGAATAATAACATCAGAAGTGCAAAATTAGCAACACAATTGTCAACTCGCGAATTACGGATAATTTCGCTAGCGTTTCAATCACTCTCATTTTCCTGTTCTCATTATAAACTATTTCCCCATGGAGTCTGATTACCATTTTCAGTTTTTTACTAAACCAGGCATTCTACAATATACCTAAACACAAATTTACAATACGAAAATACGGGTAAATGGCCGTTAACAATCCAACAAGGAAAGTAAGTTAGAGTGGCTGAAATGCTAGCAGAACTACCCTGTTTTTGTGTCTCTGTTGAAGGTTTATTTAGAACATAATATCATTATTATAGGTACTATTTCTTCTTTGATATCTCTTCATACTTTCCTACTTATTTCATTTCTCATACCTATAAGAAGGAACTGTCATGGAAATGAGTGAGC
Source organism: Polylopha cassiicola (assembly GCA_038024825.1). Taxonomy (NCBI): domain Eukaryota; kingdom Metazoa; phylum Arthropoda; class Insecta; order Lepidoptera; family Tortricidae; genus Polylopha; species Polylopha cassiicola. The sequence continues at coordinate 1,381,358 of CP149060.1, read as the reverse complement.
GTCCCTCCTAAATCTGTGATGCTACAAAATAAGTTATGTTAAACTTCCTCCTGTTTGTTCTTCCAATAAATAAATAGAATAGGTACCTACATAAAGTCTAAGTTAGTACCTCTTCAATATTGGAATCAAACCATTGGCGTGCGAATACATGAGAACGTCATAAGTAGACAGGATTACGCCTACAAAGGCCCCGTACCGCGCTGTGACCATAACCTGGAAATAGTTTAAAAAATGCTGAAATATATCAGTACGGTATCAGATATTAAGGTACACAGTTATTCACGATATACAATCAGTTTATATCTCGAGGATTTGCGTCCCATGGGGACTTTTCAGTAGTTCAAAAAAAAGGCAAATTTTTAAGTCATGTTTAATATAAAACGAAAAATATTAATTAATTAATTTATTATTAACATAATCAACATGACATTACAGGCATACCTAATGCGCCATGAGATCAGACAGAAAATAACAATAATAATATAAAAAAAAACATTCAACAGGCATAAAGAAATTTACTAACAATAAAAATTCATCACATTCGATTCTCTCGATTCAATATGTACCTAAGTATATGAATAAATACATCCATTGTTATCTTACCCGCCCATAACAGGTAGAAATTTCACATATTTCCTATATTAAAACTTTGAAAATTTATATTATTTATTGGGTCGTTATTTACTTTTCTTTATTTATCCCTTGTAATGTAAGTACTTATTTAAGATTCCTTGTAGTATCAAAATGCGATGAAAATGAAAATTGGGAGACTAGCTCATATTATAATTACTTTTAGACTATGGGCCCATGTTAAAAAAATGATGGGTCATTTGAACCACCAGATGACCTATGTAGAACGATATAAGAGCATAAAATAATAAGATTTAGCATTGTGCCGTCACTTGTAAGCTGTCCAACTGAGTGTAGGTGAGAATTCAAAAGTACAGGTAGAGTGAGTACATTTTGGTCATATATTTTTGAACGGCATTGTTACCATCGATAGATCCATGAAAAATAATACTAAAACGCGTAGTGCCGTAAAAAAATGGTGATCCAAAAAGTCGGATTTTTTTTTTGATTTTCCGACAATTTCCAGGGTGAATTTGGTCATTTGATACAGTACGGCATCAGTTTCATACTATTTCAATACTGCTTCTAATCCATCATTCCGCAACGCCGTAAAAAAATCAAGCGACAAGGGGAAAAAACCGAAGGTTGCAGCCCCCTCTCTTTCCGTGGTCCAGGGGGTGATTTGATAAAGTACGGCTTCGGTTCCAAAACATTATCTAGCACTTAAAAGTACTATTAAAAATAATGCCGTCAAGAAATGATTGTTCATTTGAATGTATATCAATAATTATCTTAATTTCATCGTATTCTTGATTTATAAAGCTGTAAAATCATTTGATCCTGTACGGGAACTATTTTTCTAACATAATATTGTAAAATACAATTGTTATATAGTATTTCCGTTCAAAAGAAACTGTTCTGAAAAAAATTATGGAGAAATACAAAAACTGAAATTTTGCAAATTATTGCAGTAATTTAAATATCATATATTAATGAAATATAGCAGTTTTCTACATTGTATCCCATGTTTAAAATAGTATTAACATAAATAAATTAGGAAAAAATGATGCCGTAAGTACATTTTAATGCAGACCATATCTTTTAGGTTCATGAAAATGACGCTACCATTTTAAGGGTACTTTATGGCCATCTGATACAGTACGGCATTAACATATTTTTGAAGAGAACAATTGATAATATGTTAAAATCACTATGACGTCTAACTGAAGTGAAACGGTTCCTCATCCGGTGCCGTTATGTCACAGACTTTTTGAACCAACGAAAATGTACGGCATATGAAAAAATATTATCTATGCATAAAACACTTTCGAAATAAATTAATTTGACGTTGTGTCAAATCACCCCCTGGACCACGGAAAGAGAGGGGGTTGCAACCTTCGATTTTTTCCCCTTGTCGCTTGATTTTTTTACGGCGTTGCGGAATGATGGATTAGAAGCAGTATTGAAATAGTATGAAACTGATGCCGTACTGTATCAAATGACCAAATTCACCCTGGAAATTGTCGGAAAATCTAAAAAAAAATCCGACTTTTTGGATCACCATTTTTTTACGGCACTACGCGTTTTAGTATTATTTTTCATGGATCTATCGATGGTAACAATGCCGTTCAAAAATATATGACCAAAATGTACTCACTCTACCTGTACTTTTGAATTCTCACCTACACTCAGTTGGACAGCTTACAAGTGACGGCACAATGCTAAATCTTATTATTTTATGCTCTTATATCGTTCTACATAGGTCATCTGGTGGTTCAAATGACCCATCATTTTTTTAACATGGGCCCATAGTCTATTTCTATTTTTTACCTTTTTCGGAACATCACATCCGTCTGGCGTATCATAATACTTGTAATAACTGCGAATATATTTCTCATCACATTCACAAGGCATTTAAATATGGTTAGTTTATCAATAACCAAGCAATTTATATTTTTAAAGGATTTGTCAATGTCAGTGCACTTTGTTATAATTTTCAAGTGACAGATTGTTTATCATAAGAGTAAAGACAAAAGTAACCTGCCAGTGCAGAATATATCTAAAAAAATACGTAATTAAATTACATGGTAAATAATTTTTCCGTCCTCCGGCCAGAAAGCGCCAACTTTGTGGCCGCTTAGCTAAATGAAATTTCTGCTTTCTGGCTTCGTCGAACAGAAAAATATTATACTGACCACGGCCAGTAAAATAAAAAAGCCTCAGATCACATTTTTGTCAACCTCGGCTTCGCCTCGGACGACAATTGCATGTGATCCGAGACATTTTTTATTTTACTGGCCTTGGTGCGTAATGTACTATTAAGCCTATCTAGATCCTATGGCCTACTATTGCCTAATAAGTAATAACGAAAGTTAATAAATATCTTGTCCTAGACTGTATGATTTTGTTCCAGGATTTAAAAACTTGAGGCCGTTGTCAGAGCTACTAGACCTGGTGCGACCGCCGCCTGATCGAGGGTCTTCCGTGGAGGTCCATTCCACGCCATTCGGATGTGAGGTACATAATCGACCTAACGTTATTATATATAATGCAATCCTATCCTATAATTTCTAAATATATATATATATATATATATATATATATATATATATATATATAATTTAACATCCTTTGTCTCGAATGACTGACGGATACGCACACAGCCTAAACCGCTGATTATAGAGGTTTGGAAAGTGTGTTTTTTGTTCTATCCCTAGGAGGTTGAAAAAGGTGTGCAAAGTAAGAATTGGTAAAATACAAGTATTTCCTTTTTGTATTGAAATTCTATATTATTCTATGCTCGGCGTTTCTCTGCGGGGTCGATTATAAAATGAGGTGATTCGGCAGATAACCAGAGTCATCGACGTAGCCCACCGGATTAGCAAGCTAAAGTGGCAGTGGGCTGGCCATATTAGCCGAAGAACCGATAACCGTTGGAGTAAACGTGTTCTGGAGTGGAGACCGCGTCTCGCCAAGCGTAGTGTAGGACGTCTAGCAGTGGACTGCGATAGGCTGATGATGATGATGATGATTGAAATTTACCTCCTAACGGATAAAAGTACACGGACGAAGTCGCGGTCAAAAGCTAGTCTACTATAATCTTTGACATAACTTCATTATCAAATTGTCTCGTCCCCAGGTGTTTCTAAACGCAGTGACCCGCGGCTCCGTGTGCGGGGTGGTGGGGAAGCGGCCGTCTCTACTGCTCACTGACGCGGCCACGGCGCTGGGCTCTGAGGGAGGGCCCGTGTTCACTCAAGGACCTAAGTAAGTGATGGGCTAGCATGTAAAGATTTTGACGGCGATAAAGCAAGTGCCTCTGTTACACACATTATTATGTAAAAGTATCTGTCAATGTTATACTGACCATAGGAGCTTGTAAAAGCCTAAACTGAATAAAATTAAATATATTTTTGATTTTTATACGTTTGTAATCAAGGTCGAAGGTCTATATCAAATTGAGCGTGGCATAAAGTAACTTTTTGTGACTTGCCCGTTTTCTATGCCACGCTCAAATCGTCAGATTACTGAAGTATATATTCTTATATATATAATACTAGCTTCTGCCCGCGACTTCGTCCGCGTGGAACTCCTCCTTTTTTGCAGTCGGTTAAAAAGTAGCCTATGTCCTTTCTCAAGCTCCAGACTTTCTTTGTACCAAATTTCATTTAAATCGGTCCAGTAGTTTTAGCGTGAAAGCGTAACAGACAGACAGAGTTACTTTCGCATTTATAATATTAGTAGGGATAGAGCAATAGAGCAATAGAGCAAAAGTCCCAACCAAAACGACTAAAAATCACTATCTCAATTTAGTTATCTGCCTACTGCCTACCCCCTAAGAACGATGGCGTGATTATTTATAGCCTATGTCCATTTCTAGGTTATCATCTATTACCATACCAAATTTCATCAAAATCCGTTCAGCCGTTTAGGCGTGAAAGAGCAACAGACAGACAGACAGACAGAGTTACTAACGCATTTATAATATTAGTAGGGATATACTTTTCTCCATGTACTTACTTAACTTACCCTGTCTTAATCTAACGCATTAGAGTTTTTCGAACGGAACGATTTTTTTTATAATATGATCAGCTGCCCTGCCACATGTTTTTTACTTTATTTGCTGACGATTCAAAAACTTTACAGTATCCATATTCGTAGCACGACTGAGCTAGTCGTGGTGACTATCGCCAGCTCAGTTGTTTCATTCCAATGTGCAACAACCACGAAGGCATTAATGACTATATTGTATGTAATTCGTTTTCCAGCAAGGAGTTGATAGGCACAGTGGTGTGCAGCGTGTCGTGGTGGCGCGGGGAGTGGGTGGGACTGACGCTCACGGCGCCGCTGGTGTCGGTGCTGTCGGCCAAGCTGCGCGTCACGCCGCCGAGCGTGCCGCGGCAGCCGCCCTCGCAGCGGTACCGGGACATAGTCAGTGAGGACCGCTTACCGTACTTTACATCTGCCTGTTAGTCTTAGGTCGCTAACTTAGCCTCAGGTCGCTACAACGGTCGCTACCCTATTCTTAGACTCAGGTCGCTACCTTAGCCTCAGAGCGCTAGTCTTAGGTCGCTACAACGGTCGCTACCCTACTCTCAGACTTAGGTCGCTACGACGGAAGCTAAGACGGTCGCTACAACGGTTTCTACCCTAATACTCTTAGGTCGCTACGACTGTTGCTAAGACGGTCGCTACAACGGTCGCTACCCTACTCTTAGTCTTAGGTCGCTACAACGGTCGCTACCCTACTCTTAGACTTAGGTCGCTACGACAGTTGCTACAACGGTCGCTACGACGGCTGCTACCCTCCTTTTAGACTTAGGTCGCTATAACGGTTGCTACCCTAGTCTTATGTCGCTACCTTAGCCTTAGGTCTCTACAACGGTCGCTAACCTTTTTTTTTTTTTTTGACGGAGTGGAAATGCATTTACGCATACCCCCTGGCCCTCTGCCGTGTGGGGGTTATGTGGGACTCACCCGGTTTCCCGGTCATACCCACTAAAACCACTCCGACGTGTCCGTCACTGCCGTTAGTGGGGACGCCACGGGATATGCCATAAGCCACCGCGACGACCCCCGGCAAGCCCGCTAGCGGGCACCCGCACAAAAAGGAGGGGGGGAAAGAGAGCCAGACACGCTTAGCCCCTCCCCTTACCCAACCTCATGGATTTTTTATAGAGGTTTTCTCCTCGCGGCCCCCACCCCGAGGGGTAGCGGCCCTCGCTCCAAACTCTGTGAGTAATTGTTGCGAGTTGGCCGACGACCTGCCGAAACAAGCCGCCGCCCAGGCAGAGCGCCCCGAAGGGCGCACCCGCAGAACAGGCTCGCCCTGAAAAGGGCAAGCCTGGCCCTCCAGGCAGGCCCATTGCTGGGCCCGCCGTGTGACTGCCTATGACCGCTGCCCTCACTTTGGACCTGTCCGGTGTGGGAAACCCTGCCGGCATAGCTCCGAAAGATCACTGGGCAACGACAAGTAGGCAGCACACTTCCCCCCCTGGTCTCATCCACAGTGCCCTCTAGAAAGAGGGACACGCGGAGAGACACCCCCGTGTCGGGTTATTAGCCATCGGCCAACAATATCTCTAAAATAGAAATTGTTGACCGATGCCCAGGGTGCACCGGCCCAAGTACTGCTCTTCCCCCCGCACCTCCAATTGCGTAAGGGGAACCGCAGCACCAAGGCACACGAGGAGGTTACCCGACATAGCACCCCAACGGTCGCTAACCTAGCCTCAGGTCGCTACAACGGTCGCTACCCTAGTCTTGGGTAGCTACGACAATCGCTACCCTACAATTAGGTCGCTACGACAGTTGATACGACGGTCGCGACCCTACTCTTAGGTCGTGTAGTGTAGTGTCGGGTTAAATATCCTCAATTAGATACAAGCTTAAAGTGTTTCAGAACGCTCGCTTATCTATAGTCTTTATTAATAAAAAGTCTTGTAGTAAATTGAAACGTGATCGTGCATTTCTTTAGACTTGTTACTTGGTGTGGGTTTAAGTCCCGCCGGGGATCTCGATTTTTCGTACTCTTGTCTTTGTGCAAATACAATTAACATTTTTTTAGTACCAAAGCCAAAAATTTTGATTTTATATATAATTTGATTGTGTTCAGACAGAATAGACCGGTCGACGGTGCTGGTGCGCTGCGCCGGCGCGTGGGGCGCGGGAGTCTATCTCGGAGGCGGGCACGTCGCCACGTGCGCTCACGTAGTCAAAAATGTACGTATCACTGTCTCCCGAATCATGAAAGTTAATGTCTTTTATTATTTGGCAATTCTTTAAAAACATATTTTCCTATCAGTTAATTATTAAATATTTACTACGATGTATCAATCAAATACGAAACATTAATTTAAATGATAATGATATTTGTATCAAATAAATTGAGACCCCAAAGGGACTTGGCTTATGACTCGCACCACCCATTTACCTCAACATGAGATATCGTGTATCCAATTACACTATGGCCGTTACTAATTAAGTCAACGAAATCTTCCACTCAACCAGTCACGCCCATAGTATAATTGGAAGCACGATGCTTTGCGTTAAGTTGTGGGTTGGTCACGTTGGTCTCTAATTTTTCTATTCTTCTCTTGGTACAAATATCATTAGTTATTTACTATTTAAGAAAAACAAGGCTCTGATCATCTCTCTCTCTCTCTCTCACGACATACTTTAAAATTTACTCAGTACCCTTACTATTAGTACGTAATATCGTAGTACAAGTGTACATTCAAAAAGAAACCTTATCTTTCAGTACGCTAGTCACAAAATATCTTTATACTGCCAAGGAGTGACAGAGACGGCTATAGTGCGATACAAGACAGCTGATGACAAGGCTTTTGACCTGGCTTTACTCTACACTAACCCTGAGAACTGGGAGCATTTGATACCAGCTACCTTTGCTGAAAAACCTGCTGAAAAGGGTAAGTCAATTTAATAATTATTAATTTCTGATTCCTTCGCTGTTATTATACATTGGAATATCCGTTAAAGTTGTTTCATTCTAATGTAAGTCAATTTATTGTAATCGCCACAGTACGTTATACATACCTTTTATACTCTGTTGGTAAAACAGATTTGTACCTCTGTCGATAATGCTGGCAGCTGACAGCGGTAGAAATCAAGATGGCGTCAATATTTTACCTCAATAAAAAAACTTTTTTTTTTTTAGGATGAGATTTTTTTTTAAATATATATAAATAACTAGCTTCTGCCCGCGACTTCGTCTGCGTGGAACTCCTCCTTTTTAAAGTCGGTTAAAAAGTAGCCTATGTCCTTTCTCAAGCTCCAGACTTTCTTTGTACCAAATTTCATTTAAATCGAGTATTCAGCATTCGAATCCAGTAGTTTTAGCGTGAAAGCGTAACAGACAGACAGACAGACAGAGTTACTTTCGCATTTATAATATTAGTAGGGATAAACTAAGTACTGTCTCTTAGTCTGTCATAGTTACGAAAAGAATTTCAACCAAGTATAACATTTCAGGAGAATCCGTGTTAGCTGCCGGGTATCCTTACTTCAACGAGACAAACCTGGAGAACCTGAAGCCAAACGTGACATCTGGTCACGTGAATAACGTGTCACCATCCATGATACAGACTTCTTGCTGCGTGCAATCTGGCTTCAGGTATGTGATCATTCTTAACCAGGTGCAGGCAGTGGGTGCCTGGGTAGGCATTTGGTAAGAACTCCATGTATTTAGGCATGTGCCTAGGTATATAGACATACTGCGGTCCGCCACGGCTTTGCACGTATCCCTTTTTTTATAGCCTATGTCACTCGAGAATAGTGTAGCTTCCCAACAGTGAAAGAATTTTTCAAATCGTCCCAGTCTTTGAGAAGCCTATTCAATCGAAACAAACAAACAAAATTTTCTTCTTTATTATATTAGTATAGATTTATTGGATTCCAGTGACCTTAACTCTGGTGATTGTATTAATTTGATGACCTTTCAAGGCGTTATTTGAAGGAAAAGTAACTATTCCTGGTAGAGTTTTGAAGTAATGAACCTCCACTCTCATTTTCAACCCCGGATAAAAAACGACGGCGTGATATATGTTTGACGTGTGTTGTCTGTCTGTGGCATCGTACCTCTCGAACGGATGAGTCGATTTGGATTCCTTTGTTTTGGTTATCTATAAGTACTAATATTATAAAGAGGAAAGGTTTGTTTGTTTGGATTGAGTAGACTCCAGAACGGCTGGACCGATTTCAAAAATTCTTTCAACGTTGGGAAGCTACACTATTCCCGAGTGACATAGGCTATTAAAAAGATGATCCGTGCGAAGCCGGGGCGGACAGCTAGTATGTGTATAAATCGGGAGTGTCCTTAACTTAGTCTTTTAAATAAAAATACTCCGAGATAATATTAATGTTGTCTTATTTTTCAGCGGTGGTCCGATCTTCAGAATAACTGGTTCCGAGGTGGAGGTGCTGGGAGTGATCGTGAGTAACGCCAAGACCAACACGGGCGCGTGCTACCCGTACATCAACATGGCGGTGCCGGTCACTGCGTTCAGAGACTCCTTGCAACAGTATATTGAGGATAAGGGTAAGATTCAGTAGATGGTAAGATTCAGGCAATAGAGGGTAAGATTCAAAATTAAAATTATTTATTTGTCCAACTTTGAATAATAATTCAGTCAGTAGAGGTTAAGATTCAATCCCTAGAGGGTAAGACTGGGTCCAAAGAGGGGTAAGATTCAGTTAGTTGTGGGGTAAGATTCGATAGCCCATCATGAAATTAATTGAAAATGTGGCAGGTGCTTTCAGAGACTCCTTGCAGCAGTATATTGAGGACAAGGGTAAGATTCAATCAAAAGAGTGTAAGATTCAAGGTACGAATTACTTACCCTCTACTGACTGAATCTTACCATTATCACGTATCTCTTAAGCATTATCTAGTTATAACAAGGTTCATTTGTACTTTTGCAGATGGCGATAAATTGAGATCAATAGAAAATAATCAAGAAATGATCCAATCTCAATGGAGACTGCTGCCTTACAGGTCCAAAATATGAACATACAAAATTATAATGATTCTATGAAGAAGGTTTAAAGTGGGCGTTGTGGCTGTGTTTAGTATAAGTTTAAAATTTCACATATAAAATAAATAAAATAAAATAAAATAAAATAGCCTTTTATTTCCTACTAAACAGTTTTACATTTTTCTTATATAACATGTTTTTATATATTTTTTATATATTTACCTATACTTAATTTCTAACTTAATCTAATTAGCAGGAACCCCATTATTGGGTAAAGGCCTCCTCCAAACTTGCCCAATTGTCTCTGTCTTGTGCCGTCTGTTTCCAGTTTGTGCCGGCTGTCTTTATGATTTCGTCTTCCCAGTGTGTCAGTGGCCTTCCTCTACTTCTTTTACCGGGAGGTCCTTTCCAAAAAGTTAGTTTTTTGGTCCATCTCTGGTCTTTAAGCCTTGCGACGTGACCAGCCCACTTCCATTTTAGTTTTTGCGCATACTTTAGTGCATTTGTTGCTTTAGTTATTGCCCTTATTTTTGTGTGTCGTATTTTGTCTAGCTTCTTTATCTTAAGCATACTGCGTTCTAGTCCTCTTTGACAAGTTATGATTAAGTTTTTTATTTTTGAAGTGAACTTCCACGTCTGGCACCCATATGTCAAACTTGGTATGAGGTTGGTATTCATTACTTTTGTTTTAACTGCGATAGGAAGGTTACTTTTAAAAATTTCTTTTAAGCTCCAATATTTATTCCAAGTGTGCTGTATTCTCCTTTTCACTTCTAGTTCGTTGTTTTTACGATCAAAACTTATTCGCTTACCCAGATAGATGTATGAGTCTGTATAGTCAAGTGGTACTCCATTTATTGTGATTTGTCTTCTCCATCTGTTTGTCATTGCCATGGTCTTAGTGAGATTCATTTCCAGCCCTACTCTGGTACTTGTTAAATGTAGATTTTCCATCATTTGCTGTAGTTGTGTGCTAGATTCAGATAGCAAGACTAAGTCATCTGCGAATCTCAGGTGGCTTAGGTAATCGCCGTTTATATATATGCCTGACTTACTCCAATCTATCTTGCTGATGATATCTTCTAGAATAGCTATAAATAGTTTAGAATAGCTAAAAAACTTGGAAACACCTAAACAGTGGTCTGAATCAGATATCATACTTATCTATAAAAAGGGAGATCCGAAGGACATTGGCAACTACAGACCAATAAGCTTACTGCCGAGCCTCTACAAACTTTTCTCTTCCATTATAAATAAAAGAATAAGCAATACACTCGAATCTAAACAACCGGTTGAACAAGCAGGCTTTAGAAAAGGATTCTCCACAGTGGACCATATCCACTCACTGGAACTGATTATAGAAAAGTATCAAGAACAACAGAGACCGCTATACATAGCATTTATCGATTACCAAAAAGCTTTTGATACTGTAAAACACACATGTATATGGCATAGCTTAAAACAGCAAGGAGTAGAAGATATCTACATCGATGTGATCAAAAGTATTTATAAAAACAATAAGGGCAAAATCAAGCTAGAAACACTCGGACCAAGCTTTGCCATAGAGAGAGGCGTAAGGCAGGGCGACCCCCCCCCTATCTCCAATTTCACATATAATATATTATATATCCTATTATGGCTTTAATATCGATTATAATTTGAAAAAAATAATAAAATAAGTGCATCAGTGATTGGTGTATTATGGTATGATATCCCTTACGCCCTATTTTACTAATGCGACAATTGTCGGTGACAAGTGACAATTCTATTAGTAGACAAGAATCTACGCCGATTGGCTCCATATTGAATATGCATTACATTTGTAATTATCACCTGTAACCGACAATTGTCGCATTGTTGAAATAAGGGGCAGGCATTTCATATATAAATGACAAGATGTTACTTTTGTAATAATTATCAATTTTATAATAAATAATAATATTATATATCCCGCCTTTATAATGTCTATTCAACGAAACATGTAATATTATATTGTATATTTGGATTATTTGGTGAACAATAAAAAGTATTTTCACCTATTCGTTATATTTTTTCTAACTTCTGCCCGCGACTTCGTGTACGCACGATAAGCACCCTCATTTTACCCCTTTTACCCCCCCTAGGGGGTTAATTTTAAAAAACGAAATCTTTTCGAATCTCTTCCAGTTAACCTTTGGACAAGGGAAAGATCAATAAGTAGAAGGAAGTATTCAATCTCTATAGTGGTATCCCACTGACCTACGTAGGTATAATATGACTTAATGACAGAAGAATAATAATGTCATCTAGAATCTTCACATCTTATTTATTAACTTAGAATAATACGTGTAATATTAAAAACTAACTAAGGAAGTGGATTAGCTTAAACATTAAGGAATTTAGTCTTTGTTTTGTTATAAAATATGGCTCGTAAGGGACAGGTTTCAATTCAAGACACGGTTGAAAACGACGACGATTTCGAAAACTATCTCAATGCGCATTTTAATCAGTTGATTTGTAAGTATACCTATTTCTGCTTGAGTCCAGACTTAATTCCTTTTACATATTATAGAAAGTAAGAAAAACAAAAGAGCAGTGGCGGATTCGCACTAAAACCCAAAGTGACTATTAAACTATGAGTTGCAGGCATAGGGATGCCTGGAAAAACTGATGTGCTTAAAAAATCCAGCTGTATAATTACTACTATAGCGGCCGTCGTATTAACACCTTAACCACGCGTCGGACCTAGCTGCAGGAACCTACTGTACCCGTGCAGCATAATAATCGTGTTAACACACCTACTGGCCGAGGTGCGACCCCCACTCTGGGGGGCCCTCGCTATAGGCAAAGTCACGAGGACGCTCAGCACTTTCGCGAAGGGCTAAAAACCCTTTTTTTTTTTTTTGCCCAGGGGAAATCCATCATGGATACCATGCAGCCCGGGGGAGCTACATGGTTATGTCAGACTCTTACTGACTAAAACCCCTGAGGTGTTCCGTCGCTGGCCATAGGCAAAGTCACGAGGACGCTCAGCACTTTCGCGAAGGGCTAAAAACCCTAACCCAACCTAAAGAAACCCTCTAAATTATGACATTATCGTCTTTCTTAGGTATGGAAGTTTACTCTGAATTTTGCGGCTACTGCCTTGCCACCGGCAACGCCGTCCGAAAGGGTAAACTTGAGTTGGGACAAGACAGAATTGCTATGGTCAAGGTAAGAATTTTGTTTCTACGTTATATACCTAGTCATAAAGATGACAAGTGGACTCGTGTTTGTGTGTGTATTAAATTTAGTATTAATTAGCATTACTAATAAGTTTTATTTTTACAGGCTTTAGCGGATAATATCGACGCATTATCACGTTTCAAGAATAAAAGCGAACCAGTTTTCCTGTTTGTTATGGTATTAATCATAGTCATCAAGTCATTATTTAAGGAAAATATGCAACAGTACCTATTAATTGTGACGTATAATGGGTCGATAAAATTTTCCACTACCTACTATTTGTTGATTTTTAATGTCGCTGAACCGACATATTCGCTTGTAAACAAGAAAGACAGACTAGTACTAGGTAGTAGTAGAAAAGTTCGTCGACCCAAACAGTGACACCAATAATGCAAATGCAAGCACGGTGCCGCGCGTAAAGGCATAGTGGGTTTAAGTCCCACAGGGGGTCTCAACTTTTTTTACTCTTGTCTTGGTACATTCTAGAAAGGCAAGCTAACTCGCGCCATGTTTGGTTCCAACGGTATCGAGCTGTGCCGCATCATCGAGGAGGAGTTAGGGCTGATGCAGAAGGAACTGGACACCGGCATCGAGCGCCCCAAGCTGGAGATCAGGGAAATGCTGCCCGAGGAAGCTGTTAGTCTAAATTAAGCCGTAGTTGGCATTCACAGGCAGCTGTCGCGCGGCCTAGCACTCTCGATAGTGTCATAGCGGCCCCGCCGGCGGGGTCGAAGACGACCACACCCGGCACAAGTAGGACCAATCCGCAGGAATCGGGCCCCCTGCAAATTATAGTGTTAACTTCGTGTGTCGAAGGAGGCAAAACTTATCGCGACAAGCCTTATAGAGTGGATTTCACGGCGGTTCAAACGCCGTCTTTACCTATTTCTAAATATTAAATAAATAAGCTACACCAGACCTTAAGTTTTGATATAGTGCAATAAACTGTGCAAGTACATGTTGTCGCAATTAATCAAATTTAAATAATTTTGTAGCTTATTTTTCAATAGGTATTTAGAATTAGAAATACGTAATGATAGCGTTTGAACCGCTGTCAAATCCTCGCTATAATATTATGCAAGTTACGTAGATATTTCGAACTCAAAACAGCTTAGAATTAGAACAAAATGACCTTAATTCCAGGCAAAGTTGGAAGATGACTTAAGGTTAGAAGAAGAGGTACGGGAGGTGGAGACTCGTCTCAGGGACCTGACTCTGGCTGCGCGGAAGAAGCGAGTCTGCGAACGGCTCTCCCAACACGTGCAACCGCTCAATTTCATATTGTTCTGGCCGCACTGCCATCAGGCGCATTATGACTTGTACGAGAAATGGGATATGATCAGTGAGTGTTTAAATATTCTTGTTCGTCACACAATAGAACTCGCGGGTTAAAAATACCAATACAAGAAAGTATTTATTAGTAAATTAACCTTAAAAAAGTATTTTAAGACGTCTAGAGAGTGTAGCTTTTAGGAAAGACCATTGCTGAGAATTTACCTAGGTATGTACATACTAAAAACCTTGATATAATACAAGTACTTATATATACACTGCTGTATTTATAAGTACTTACCACCTAGTAATTAAATATTAAAAGACAAAAAAATACACAACAAAGATCGTAACATAAGCACTGACATAAGACACTATGATGTCTCCAGTCAAATGTTATCCCAACGCAAAAGTACCTACATTAGGGTGGGTCACTCTAGTATGAAAAAAAAAAAAAGTTGATGAATCAAATTCTAATAGTTATATTATGTTGTAGTGTACTATAAAAAGTAGTTTTAGCTAAAAAACATATAATTAAACATACATCTACAGCCCGCGCATGCGCTTTAAAACTATACGTTTTTTGAAAAAAACACGTCTTACTATAAGGCATATTTCTTTATTAGAAATTACTTTAAGTACTATCGAAACATAGCAAATATTTTACAAAAGACATATACTAACATGTAAAATAAAAAACTTAAACAAATAATCATAAAAAGTTATAAAAAAAATTAGTTATTTTTATACGAAAAATCGCGCCTACTCTCAAATTTTGGGATAACTTCCCTCGAAGCAAGTTTTACATGAATCATGCCATCCCTTGCTTTTTTATCACAAGCTGCCATTGCAGCTTCTGTTACTATCTTTACACTACGTTCGACCGCTTATGTGTGGCAGGGTAGCCTAATAAACAGCATCCTTTCGTCACCTTTTTTCTCTATTATCTGCAGAAATTCTTCATTCGTTTGGTTTCTTAGAACAGGTGGATCAAAATTGGTTTCTTGCCAGTTTATCAGCTCAATGTAAGATTTAACTTCAAAATTAAGTTTAGGCACTTGAAAAGTGCGTGGTTTTGTGGTTGTAGGTGAATTACGCGCTTTTAGAATTCTTCTACTTGCAAATGCTCGTATATGCATTTTTTTCATCTGTTAACATCGCCAATAGTAAATTTTCAGGGTGAGCAAAATATGCATTTCGTTGAATAACAGGATCTATGACTGCTTTTAATGCACTCGATAAAAATCGCGAACTTTTAATCAATTTCCAAAGGTGCCGTGACCCGTCTTTGCATGAGGAATGTGTCTTAATTTCGAACCACACACAGAGGTAGAAGGTAAAGGTTCTTCTATATTTTTTGTATCTTTTCCGAAAATAAAACACTAGTCTTGTTCGTCCGCATTTGCACTGAGTTATTATCTTGCGTTTGCATGAACAAATATCAAATAAAATTTCGCTTTTTTACAAGAAATACACTTTTTTCTCAATTGACAACCTTTTCAATGATTTGATGATATTTTTGCATTTAGAATGATAAGCTTTTAGGAGCTGAATGACTCTTCTATGCGAGACCACAGCGATTGATGCCTTTTGCCATACTTCTTCAACTTTTTGGGTTACAATTTCTGCAATTTCGGAAAATGGGGGCTCTTTGTTACTGCCATTTTTAATTTTCACCTGTAGTCTATTCCACTCGTAACATTTCATTACATCCTGGTATGTTGGTAACACATTTGGTCTTATATCCTCTATAGTTCTAAATATAGGGCACTTGTATGACTGTGAAAGTTTAATTTCCAATTCCTAAAACAAAAATTATATAAATTACAATTTCACAAGGTTTCACGAGAAACTAGCATTACGGATACATGAATTATCTGAATGTACTTACCTCAAAAGTCTTCTTTTAATAAACAATACCGATTATTTAACAAAAGTAACGTGTATTTCACTGGATACTCTTTAAAATATTAAACTATACCCAAAGTTAAACATGTAAGTCAAGGTGTAAAAGTGGGTACTTAAAACGATTTTTTATCAAAACTTCAAGTGCGCTGCGCGGGCTGTTCCACTTAAAATAATTAAAAATAAAATTAAGGGGTTCATAACGATACCATACTCCAACATATTATCGCTATTAAAAATCGATTACTTAAAAAAAAATTTTTTGACCCACCCTAACCTACATGGTTCTCTCTAAGGCCCTTTCTGCAGACATGAACAGACTGTAGACAATTTAATGTGACGTCACTTCTCCTTCAGATATTCAGGTGGCGGCTAAAGAAACCATTGAGATGACAGAGGAGGGTGCCCGAGAGATGTTCTACATGGGAGACGTGGATCCCAACGAGGCCTGTCTGCACGCGCTGATGACTGGAGAAGCAATGATCGTACTCTTTAAGATGTTCGACAATGATGGCAGGAACTTCGTTAGTGAGTATTTGGTTTCTAGGAAAATCCTCGGCGATCCATTTGTTTAAGCGGCGATTCCATTATTGGGCGTGGAGTAAAATATTATGGAAATTACTCAGTGAAAGATGTACTTACCTAACAGATTAAAAAATGCTCAATAAATCTATGTTTATGTCCTTGCATATAAGCTACTGTTACACCTGCTCTAAAATAGCATTCTAAAAAGCGTGCTATTAAGTACCTTTGCTCAATATGAGAATAGTTTTGCGATACTAGCATGCTCAATAAACAAACCTGTCAAGTTAAAACCACGTCGTCAGTCGTACGACCGTTGATTTTTGAGCTAAATCAAAATAAGCGTGCTCATCATTAGCAATGTTTTGGGACACGTCATGCTACTTCAAAGAGAAGTAGCAATTGTTCAATAGTAGCATGCATTCGTGCTATTAAATATTAATGAGCATGTGTAACAGTAGCTATATTTTTTGAGGCTGTAGAATATAGGTACTCGTACCACGTACCTATTCTTAAATCAGATGGAATGCGAAGTTTTACTTTTCAAAAATAGTTCTTTCTAGCATATAAAGCTTTCATTCTTCCAGAATTGCTTCGTCACGCACTGTACGAAGAGATCCCGGTACCAAAAGAGGATGTGCCTCCAGAGAAGCAGATTCCCCCCATCCCTGCATATGAGCGGTACGCCACCATCAGCAAGACGGCAAGGGAAGTGCGTCGGGACCGATACGAAGCCAAGCAGCAAAAATTGGTGGGTACGGGACCTTGTGTGTAATAATCTAAGATACTCTAGACTTAGCTAGCGAATAAGCATTAGATAGGTGACACATATTAAGCGATAAGCTACTTCACGTTAATTTTCCTTATTAGGAAAATCATTCATGTCAAGATGAAGGCTAGTCTAGACTAAGAATAGTAAATCATGGAGCTTATTTATAACTACTATATTATATAGCTACTCTAGTAAAGAGAAGACTTTATTCGACTAGTTTCGTTCATTACGCGCTCCGATTAGAACATTCCGAACCATTTTTCATTAAGACTACAGTTCCATTCTTCTATATACTGACTGACGGCGGTTGACACGCCCAAATAATCACCCTCTTATTTATAGAGAATAGCGGCCCGTCCCGGCTTCGCACGGGGGGACTTAAGATTTTTTTCATAGTTTTACGATTGTTATGGGTAAACTATAAAAGATAGACATATGCTCTCGCGGACTTTTTTAAAGATAATGTTAAGATGAACAATTCACCCATAAAGCATTTTTGTATAACTTTAACTATATGCTCAGCGCACGCCACGGAAGGCCTCAGAAACGATACTTTTCCCCCGTTTTTGAAACATTTTCGGTTACTGCTCCGCAACTATAAGACCTAGCGTGATATTATATAGCCTATGTTACTCGGGGATAATGTAGCTTTCCAAAGGTGAAACAATTTTTGAAATCGGTCCAGTAGTTTCGGAGCCTATTCATTACAAACATACAAAAATACAAAAATACAAAAATACAAATCTTTCCTCTTTATAATATTAGTATAGATTATAGGTACTATTATAATGTAACACCCTTTTATTTGTAAAATGGGGACTGTGTGTCTGTTTCAGCGCGAGGAACAAGAGGAGCGTGACCGGCTGGCGGCGGAGCAGGCGCGGCTGGCGCGCGAGGCCGAGGAGGAGAGGCTGTACCAGGAGAAGCAGCGGAAGGAAGAGGAGAGGATGGCTAGAATAGCCGCCGGAGTACTATGACATCCATCTTTACATTATACTAGCCGACCCAGCAAACTTCGTAACCCGTTTTTTTTTACACTTTTTATTAAAACATTGTGGTTGATGGTAGAAGTGAAAATTTGGGATTGTATGTATTTTTAATGCCAAATCATAAATAAAAATAAAAAAATACCAAAAAAAAGAACGGTGGACGGTTGGGGTGGACTATCCTTGAGATGAAAAATATACTAGAATGATGTGCCGATGGCTGATTCTCAGACCTACCCGATATGCACAGAAAATTTCATAAATATCGCCCCAGCCGTTTCGGAGTAGTTTGGCCGTATAAATGGAAATATATATTGGACGAAGATTGTCTTTCCTCCAATTAAATAGTCAATATCATAGAATATATATTGACTATTTAATGAAAATATGTCGGCATAATTTTTGTACTGTTTAAATGTGACATCACAAGTCTACTAGTCGTACCCACAACAGTGGTTTAGTCCTAGCCAAGTAGAGTATAAATATATTAGAAACATTATTTTCTATAACAAATGCATTCCAGCTACCGGCGTCTCCAGAGCCTGAACCTGAACTGGAGGAAGAGCAAGTGGAGGGCGAGGAAGTGGAAGGTGGCACAGAGAAACACGGAACAATGACCACTGATGACACGGATAAGACGGACACAGACTTCACTGAAGGAGTTGGTTATGAAACTTAACACAATTATGACACTATACAACTTATTGTGCCCGAATTTATTTATTCTCTTTAATAGCCTCTGTACCAGTTCCACAGTCTTATAATGGTGCTTTCTGAATACAGATTATAAGTACCTATACTAGCGACCCTTTTTTTTTTTTTTTTTTTACATGAGGAAATGCATTACGCATACGACACCGTCCGGGGGAACAGTGTGGTTATGTGGGACTCTCCCGCCAAGACGGGCCTACCCACTAAAACCTCATGGTGTTCCACCTCTCCGCCATGTGCCGGGAACACGGGAACGTTTGTGACATCCGCGAACCCGGCAGCGGATGCCCGCCATAATGGCAGGCCCTCCTCTGGGGGATTTGCATCCCCCCCCTCCGTGTCAGGCGCGTCCGAACACAAGACGCGCCCTCCCACACGGCCTCCTTTGTGTGGGTTCCAAAGCTCCCCCGAGCCCGTCACCCGGAGGCCATGGGAGCCGGAAAAGCAAGCACTCATGAGTGTGAGCCCTTCCGGCCCCCAGCGGCGGATCTGGTCTTAGGCTCCGCCGCTTACCACAACTCGGCCGCAGAAGATAGGGAGAACGGCGCACCGTAATACCGGCACTCCTCTTCTCCTGCGGCCCCACCGATGCCGCATCTAACGGTGCGGCCCCGCCAGGTCGCGAAGGATAGGGAAAGCGGCGCACCGCAATACCGACAGTCCTCTTCCTCCGCGACCCGCCTCGGCTGTCTGAGGACGTCAGGCGTCCTCCCACAGTCCGTCCGGCCAGTTGCCCATACAGGCCGGACTTGGTCGCTTCCGAACTAGGGCTGTCCCAAAGCCCAGTCGGAGCGACCCCCTCCTCGGATCCCTCTTCGCTTCACCGTGGGTGACCAAGCCACGGTTACTAAGCCCCCCCGCCACGGCAAGGCGAGGACCCATCGGGGGGGCAAGTATACTAGCGACCCGCCCCAGCTTCACACAAGTGCTATAAACATTCCTCTTGAATCACTCTATCTATTAAAAACGCATCAAAATCCGTTGCGTAGTTTTAAAGATTTAAGCGTAAGCATAGGGATATAGGGACAGAAAAAGCGACTTTGTTTTATACTATGTAGTGATGTTCCCATAAAATAAATAAATGCTTTTTACTTTTTTTTCAACAGCCAGAAGAGCAAGAGGTCGAGCAGGAGCCGGAGTTCCACTCGGAAGTGTCCGTGGAGGGCGAGGACTACATACCCCCCGGGGGGCTGTTCGTGCCCGGCCTGTACTGCCCCGCCAACGAACTGGCCAAAGCCAATGGGCTCGCGTACTTCTTCCCTAAGGTCAGCTACTAGTAAGACGTCGTTCAAGTATAACGTGAGATAGATATAATATTAGTTATCTATCGCCTTGTCAGCAAAAATGAGTATGGCAAAGACCCCCCACTCTATAGTGCTTACGTAATACTTGAACGGCGGTTTTTCAGATTTTTCAGAAGTACGCAGCGCGGCAGCGTTATATTGTTTGGGATAGATCCCAAGATTGCAGTTAAATCTGAAGCTACATTTGACAATCACCTTGCGTTATGTAGTTTGTGTTTTGAGTTCATTTATGGGAGCAGTATCTTTCTAAACTTATTGCTTTTGATCACATTACTACCACTACCGGGTGGTAGTCCCCCTCTTTTTTCTTTCGTCTAAACTTTTAAATCTCATCTCATCTCTACTTTAAAATGATTAAACTTACCTTGACCGCATCGCTTTAATTATTTCCACAGGTGGTGATGCAGATAACGAAGATCGAGTCCGAGTTCCTCCCGCCGCACGTGCTGGTGATGTTCGCCGTCGACAAGAGATATGACGTCAAGGAGATCATCAACCAGTACCCTGACGAGATGCTCAATGTGTGTATAATCATTAGAGTCCTAGAGTTGTCGGTTTTTCCTTAAATCATCTAACACTACCCCCCCCCTTCCCCTCCGGAAACATCCCGCGCACCGACAGACAAGCAGCTGTCGCGCGGCATGCGGCCTCACCAACACTAGCAACCTACCGCGGCCCCGCCGTCGGGGTCCTTCTGTCTATGGCTTTTTTGTTTGTTTTGCTAATTTTTGATTACATACCTAAGCAGTAGTTATTTCATTTTGTACATAAATGGCAATCCATATAGTTTGTATGCTTGAAAATAAAACACATTTTTTCTTACAAATAGGTACCTAGTCCAGGTACTTTCTCCAATAAACTTATTTTCTTAGAATTATAACTGCAGCTCATGACCAATAAAGATCATTGTTTATGTAGGCATGGGGAGAGGGGGTAAGAGCTTTGCATACTTTTGCTAACAAGGGTGTAAATTTAAGAATTCTTCTTACGTAATATTTGAACGGTGCCTATTATACAGTATACACTAATATGCAGATGGGAATCTTCGTAGGCGACGACCCGTACAGCGCCGAGCACGTCGCTTATTCCATAAAGCAATACGACGCTATGGAGAGAAAGCTTAAACAGTAAGTTGTACTTACCTTAATAATGATGCCTTCGCGGTTATCAACGGCGTAGCGAGTATTTTGTCGAGGGTGGGCAGGCGTAGACAAACTAAGAATACTTATATAGGCAATTTTTGACACTCGCAAGGGAATCAAAACCTACAAGGAACTGAAAGCTACGCTCGCTACGGGACGCTACGCCCTTGGGTATGCCGTGACCAAGGGAATTGGGATTATCTATACTTCTATACTAATATAATAAAGGGTAAAGGTTTGTTTGTTTGTTTGGATTGAATAGGCTCCAAAACGACAGGACCGATTTGAAAAAATCTTTAATTGTTGGGAAGCTACACTATTCGCGATTGACTTAGGCTATTTATATTAAAAAAAAAAAAAATAAAAATTTTAACAAACCCCCGACAAAAAAACATATAAGCCGTCTAGAAAGTATAAAAATAATAAAGACTTGATATTAGGTAGGTACCTAAGTATTAATAGGTATTTCTACAAAGAAAACGTCACGTCGGGGGGACCGCTCATCATTTACCTAATTGTACCTATCTATATTTACCTACTATGTATCAAAATCTAAGGTCCCCCCGACATGAGGTTTTCTTTGTAGAAATACCTATTAATACTTAGGTACCTACCTAATATCAAGTCTTTATTATTTTTATACTTTCTAGACGGCTTATATGTTTTTTTGTCGGGGGTTTGTTAAAATTTTTAATTTATTTTTTTTATTTCATACTTTTTGAAAGTAGGTAGGTAACTTATTATTTTTTTAACCAATTTCCATTTTACATGGAATTCTGTAATGTACGTGTGGTCCTCTTTCATTTGATACCTCACTCGGTTATATTTGTAGTCATTTGGTTAACCATTTCCACACTTTCAGTCCCTATATTTTTTGAACTACTTAACCGATTTTCATTTTAATATCAATTTTGTAATGTACACGTGATCCTCTTTCATTTGATACCCCACTCGGTTATATTTGTAGATATTTGATTTTCCATCCCCACTTTCACTCTCTATATTTTTTGAACGGCTCAACCGATTTTCATTATAATTTCAATTTTGTAATGTACTCGCGACCCTCTTTCATTTGATACCCCACTCGAGTATATTTGTGGACATTTATTTTTCCATCCCCTCTTTCACCCCCTCTATGTATTAAACTACTGGTCCGATTTTCATCAAACATAGCTAAGAACACTCCCGACATATTCACCTCTTAAACAAAAAAAACAGAATCGAAATCGGTTCATGCGTTTGGGAGCTATGATGCCACAGACAGACACACACACACACACACACACACACACACACACACACACACACACACATACACACACACACACACACAGACACGTCAAACTTATAACACCCCGTCGTTTTTGCGTCGGGGGTTAAAAATGAAGGGCTCCGCTAGTTTTTTTATATAATAGATATCTATATACTTTTATTTTCGTGACAGTAAGGACCGTCTAGCAGTGATGGTGTCTCGTAAGCGCAGTCTCCCACTCCTGCAGCTCGCGGGCCTTAATCCTCTGTACATAAGTAGTGACGTCACTTCCGGTGAGAAGGACTGCCTCACGCTGTTTCCGGTCGGATATGGCGACGAATTCGAAGAGGAAGAAAGCTTAGTCGAGGAAGAAATACCTGTAAACATATATATAATATTAAATAACTAGTATTTATTTTGTACAATCCGCATTAAATGTATGTAGTTATCAAGGCGGAGAGATATATCGGAACATGCAGTAACAACAAGGAAGTGTAGGTACGTATCTACTGGTATATTTGAGTAACTAGGCAGGTATATTTTTTACTACGGAGGGTTTTAAAAACATTTCTTAATTCATATTATTATTTGCAGGAAGTGGTAGTGGAACCGGAACCTGAGCCAGAGGTAATTAAACAGTTCACTCAAAATATTTGTACAATTGCATTAAAAGACATTTTTTGCAATCTCTTCGTTGCGTACAACCACTGCATCCCATACATATAACTAATCCCCGAAAGGCCAAAACCTACTCTCTCAATAAGATAGCCATCGTGAAACCTAATCAAGAATTCAGCAGACGGCGCTAGCTCTTTAATAGTAAGGTTAGACCTTACCTTGGGGCCTAGACAAGGTGCCAACGTTCAACGTTAACGTTAAACGAAACGACCAAAATGTATGTGATTTGACAGCCGCGAACGTTTGTGACGTACGTGACAGTCGTTCGCGGATATCAAATCCCATACATTTTGGTGCCAACTTTTAAACGTTAACGTTGAAAGTTGGCACATGGTTGGCACCTTGTCTAGGCCCACTTACCTGTCAGACTCCACCAATAAGAGACCTGTTCCTTGCTTATATAGGTCATGATTGACGTTTTCAATGCTCTCAATCCTCATTCTACTTTTGTCTACAGCCGGTAGTAACAGCCGAAGAGAAAGGTGAAGATGAAGATGAAGACGAAGAAGATTAAAAATAATTTATTGTACTTATTGAATTTTATCTATATTGTTAATAACTAACTACCGCAACCCATGGCCTGCCAAAATAACGAAGTGGTATTCCGAGCGAATATAGGTAGGTACTTTTCACTCAACTTTTTTAATAAAATATTATAATAATTTCCTTAATATTAATTTCTTCTATAAATATACAATACCTACATACAAATAAGGAATTTTTTTACATTATAGGTACAGACCAAGCCACCAAGGTAAATAAATATACTCAGTACCTACCAAATAAGTATGTGTTTGACACATCCTTAATTTAATATGTACAACAATAAATAAATGTAGAATGTAAAGCAATATGTACTTATTATGATTTCTAGTTAACGAAGTATAGGTACTTTGACCATAAGTTGTCGGTACGTATATTTACACATGCGTGCACATCTTGTTTAGAAGTCTAGAAAATACAGGATAATATAACTTTTAACATTGAAACACTGGCACCCAAAACAATTATGTTGTTAAGTTGGCAACACTGCAGCCCGTATGTCAATTGTCAAATGGTTCCTTTTCACTGACACTGACATTCATTCTATGTCAGTCTGTGTTATCGACTCGTCGTTAACAATTTCGATCGGGGCGTATATTTTTCTTAGAAACCTATAATTATAATTAATTATATAAAAATGAATTAATTCCGACATTCTGAAAAAAACAACAATGTATTACTACGCGCGATTATTACAGTGATTTTCGAAATGTATCATTGTTTACATTAAATAGGCCATTGTGGCAAAAACATTGTTGTGAGACGGTTTTGTTGCTTGTTTATGTGAACAATTGTGTGTTTCACGATGGGGCCGCTTCTAGTGTTGATGTGGAAGCACATGATTGTGCGGAAGCGGCGATTCATTCACACCCCCATAGAATATCTATCACCTATAATATACTTCGTTATCATGTTCTCTTTTAAAAAATATCTCGTACCTGCTGTGCCAGTCCATTCTATGAGATTCAACAATGATAACATCCCGGTAAGTTATACTTTGAAATTATTAAGAGCTTACTTATAATTAGTGAAAGTTAAAAAGTTATTTAATTTGTAGTTCGTTTTTGTTAGTTGGTTCTCAGGACTATATCACGGCCATAGAACTCTAGAATAACACCTTGAAATACATTACAACTTCTAAAGTGTCTAGATTTTTTATTCTAGTAGGTACCTACTCTCCTTTCAATATGTAGGTTCCCTATTTGAATATAAACTGGCCAATTCCTAATAAAAATAAGGTATGTAATAATTTACTACCTAATTTATTTGTGTGTTCAATTATACTAAAATGAAATGTAGGTTATATATTATTTGAATTCCTTAATTTCTACACATCAAGGTTTCATCTTGTACAATAAACTAGTGGTTACGCTCTCATTACTGTTGCATTAACTGACAGTGTGTGGATGTGGACATGTTTACTGAACCTATTAATTGAGATAAATTTATGTTGTCTATCGACTGGACCGATTTTTATGAAATTTGGGTAGTTCTATAACAACCATCTATTTACGATACCCCTAAATATTGAGTTTTCTTTTTTAATTCATGATTCAGCATTGAAAAATATGTAGTTATTATAGTTTTTTAGTGTGAATTATTATTAGTAACCCACAAAGTACCTAAATCGTTAACATTTATGATTAAGATTGTCATACCAAAATAATTAGTTACTGTGGAAACCAATAATTAATGTTATTCATAATTTCAATGTTTGTTCTGATGTTTTATCGTCGCACATTATGCTGATAAAACTTTGTGGCTTGCTAATGTACCTATAGCAAAATACCTATAATTATTATCCTCTATATTTATGGAAAAAACATTTATATATTTAATCTTGTTATACCTATATAAACGGATGATTTTAAATTACCTGTTACATAGGCATAAGAAACTAAAATAAAACTTTATGTTTAGCTATATCAATATGTATTTAAAAGCTCAAAGCTTAATCACTCTTATACATATATCGTCGGTGCAACTGCAATAGCGCGTAAGAGCAATTTGCAATACCGCGTATCAATATTTTATCAATTTTTTAGGAGGATGAAATAATTGGTTACCAATGGACACTCAGAAGTCAATGGTGTGAAAACTTATTTTTTCAACTATTGTAAATACGCGATATTGCAGTCGCACCAACGATATAGCAATACACAACCTGGCCATAAAGAACTTAATTGTATCTATAAATTTGTGTTTTTAGAAAGCATTCCCTATCAGTACTGTGAGGAGTCCAACGCAGATCCTGTACACTCCCGATACAGAACTAACCAGACAGTTGATGGCCGAGGTAGCTACTCGGATGAAACCTGATCATCCGCTCAAAGAACTGGACCATATTCCATGTAAGTTTAAATAATAATAAATAAATATCTTTGGACAATTCACACCAATTATCTAGTCCCATTTTAAGCAAAGCTTGTGTTATGGGTACTAGACAACGGATAAATATACATAAATACATATAAGATAGCCAAGACTCAGGTGCAGATTCTAGTGCTCATCACATTGACATCTGCCCCTAGTGGGATTCGAACCCGCAACCTCCGGTTTCGTAGTCAGGGCCTCTGACCACTAGACCAACAGGTTGTCAGAACGTTTACATACAAAAAATCAGCCACTCAGATATATTTGTAGACATTTGATTTTCCACCACGCTTGCACCTTAGTTTGGCATAGAATGACGTCAACATAGTTAACCATGCATTGTCATTCAAACTGAACATGTGTACAAAATTTCGATGTAATTGGTTTAAAGTTATCTGCTTCAAAATTGAGTAGCAATATTTCACAGATACATACTTACATTTCATGTTAAATGAAAGCTTTTAAAATCAATTCTCAGACCCTTAGGGATAGACATGCAATTTCGATTCACTTGCTATTTATAATACCAGGACTTACAGGATGGTCTGATACCTGGACCTTAGAGGTGACCAAAGGCGTGCATTGGTCTGTGATAAAACTGATAAATGTATAGAATGCCTACCCTTTTTCTTATACAGCATATTTTTTTTTATAAAAAGTTCTCAACAAATGTGTAGCAAATACATATACATATTATTATATATTGAAGTAATTTTGTTTTTAAATATTTTACGTATAAAACAAATAAATGTACATACCTATTACTAAATCGTTGAGAATCGCGAATATAACATCATATTTGCCTTCCGGGAAATCATAATGTTTAAGAGTGCACCTTTTTGTACCGCGAAGTCGGCTATGGATTCTCAGGTTTAGAAAACGAAGGGTCAATTTCGCTTGCATCGGTCAGCCGCCTTCGGGCGCGCGAGCGAGAGGGAACGTCGTAACCAATATTCATGCTAGTGTGTGTGTGACAGCGAGTCTTTACACAATTTATTTGACTTTAAATTAAATGCCTACTTCCGTACCTTATTTTGGTTTGGTCGATGTCAAGTAAATAGGTACGTTTTTGGATAAAAAAAAATATTTATGTAAGTACGTAGAGTAAACATAATACCTACATATAAATATATATACTTACATATAAGGTCAAGGCTTCTAATTCCGTCTACGGGGCTATTCCGTCACGTACACGTTTTTGGCGAATCTAAGCACAGTTCGCCGCTGCCGGCTCAGTTGGTAAAGTAGTAGGGTTTTCTAATGCAAACTAAAAAACACCCATGACGATGTGCAATAAAGGAAGAAAAATATCTGCTTTCAAAGTTCAGTTGCGTTTCGAAGTCGAAGTGCGAGTATAGTACTATGCAGTTTGATCGAAGATAAATATGAAATAGTTAGACTTCTAGGCTTGTTTGTATGATTATTACAACGTCTATGATATGTATAAACGTGTCTGCCTGTTCGTGATGTGTAAAACTCCGATAGTTTTTAGTAATTCACCATGAAAAATTAACAACCTCAAAATAGTCAAGTGGGAAATTCCGTCTATTTTTTAAGGGGCAAAGCCGTCATATGCCGGTATTTCCCGATTCAAGACATCGTCAACCTTTTTTTAGTGTATTACATTTTAAAATAGGTACACTTGTCAATCTGGCAATAATAAGCTTAGCTGTGACGAAATATATGAGTAGGTAATTCGATAGAACGTAGTACGAAAATACTCCGGACTGCAAAATGCATAAATCATTACTTTATGAAATAATATATATAAAAAATATATATATTAGTAAATTTCTAAAAGGTTGAGCTCATCTGATTGGCAAACCATGCCGGAATAGCCCCAAAAAATTGTGTTTGCGGATAACTCCTATTGTAAATCTTATATCTAAGGTCTAATAACACATATTTGATTGAAATCGACGTGTCTTCATTTTCCGCTAGCTAAGACTTGAAAAAACTGCGTAGTTCTAGGGAAACTGCTTGCATGACGGAATAGCCCCACTCGGGCGGGAAACTCCGTCTACCTGACTATTATTTAAAAAAAATATATAATAAATTAAGCAACCTAGATACAGGGAATTTCATACTATTATTTGATTGCCAAGTAAATTATTAGTCTAGTAGATGCGCGCAATGGGTATATAGTTAAAAATAAACGTCTCAAAATTTAAACCAAAGTTGATCTAGCTCAAAAATATGCCGGAATTAGAAGCCTTGACCTTATAGGAATTCTGCTTGTTACCATTATTATAATGTTTAACTTAAAAAAATATAAAGACAATTTACTTTCTTAGAACACTGCACAAAGTTCGACGAGTCCTCTGGTTCTTTAACTAAAACGGGTAAAAGTGAAAATAGGCAGGTAGGTATTTACTTGGAATATTTACGTTAGGTACCTACTTACCAGAAGGTAATGAGTTCAAACCAGGAGTACCTACCTACTATCCACTAGAGCATCAGGTCGAATATAAGCAAAATATTATAGTAGGTACCTGCCTACCGTAGTAACAATCTTATGAATAGATGGATGGATGTAGGTACCTATGTAAAAATTTTAGGTAGGTATGTTTGTTTATCTTTCAAGTAAAAACTACCTACTGAATGGATTTTGTTGAAACATTACAATAATATAGCTTAAACATTAGAAAAATATATACTTAAGCTATATTTTATAACGATATTGTGTAAAGTACCTGGTACCTACCTACTCATCGAGCGTAGACAAAGTCGCGGGCAGAGGCTAGTATACAGATATAAGTACATACAACCGAGACATCTTGAAACACCCCTGGCTGGCCATAAATGAAAAGGAAATATTGATGATACCAATCTATACTATACTTAATAATAATATATTATAAAGAGGAAAACTTTGTTTGTTTGGTTGTAATGAATATGCTCAAAAACTACTGGACCGTTTTTAAATATTCTTTCACCATTCGAAAGCTACATTATCATCATAATCGGGTTCAGCATAAATTTGGGGATAAGAAATAATAAATTGGCAATGGATAGGTAGGTATAATTATTTACATCAATCTTGCGCCAAAGAAAATACAGACATTATTATTGTATTGACTTAATAATCTGATAGCTCACTTAGGCATAATTTACAATAGGTAATGCTTAGTATATGTATATAAAAAGTCATTGCTCCATAGATAAGTTACATTTTGTGGGGATTTGTAAAATGATTGAAAGAAAGTTAGATATAATATCGTGGACTTGTATTTATTTCTCAAATTTTCATGGATTTTCGATTATTATTTTTTAGTTTTATATTTATGGTTCTATTAAGACTAAACGTTAATTGACACAAGTAATAGGCTATAGAAAATAAAAAAACAGGGATCCGAGAGAAGCTGGGGCGAATCGCTAGGTAGTAAAAAATAAAATTGAGGCCTCTGACAAATGCAAGCTAACCCCAAAAATGTAGCATTTCAATGGAGTACCTACACCAAACAACAATCAATCTTGAAACGTAGATAGCACCGTATGAATATAGATACCCATAAAATTTCTTTGTCAAAAAAAATATTTTTATTAAAAAACAATAGGAATAACGATCTATTCCTATATATAAGAGAGATCACATTCACAGTCCACCCGAACAGAACAGAATCACCTTTCTGTTGCGGCATCTTGTAAAGTTTGTTCCGCTCTCCTCCACAAAAACAATAAATTATTATGGAAACTGTAAAGAATCCGAAACGTCAGCAAATATAATAAAATACAAATACGCGAGTTAAATCCGTTAATAGTTGTTTCATTCCAACAAATTATATTTATCTAATGCTACTAGACTGTGCTTAATAGTATTTGTACAAACAGTAACTATGAGATACATAATCAAAATTTTTAAATTCACCATTGTAAATTTAATTTACAACATAATTATAAACTTCGCTATGACTTATTGATTGATTGCACATTATGTGAATTATAAAATGAATGCTCACATGTTTCGTTTCTTGTAAATCCATGCGCTTGGTTTTTTACGACGAGCTGATAGCCAAAGTCTCGTTTTACTAGATTTTCTAGGTTTTGCTGTGAAAAAAAAATCCACACTGTTAAATTTTCATTTTCTACTGAATATATCATATGATATTACATATCGATATTATTTATAGACGTTCGAGTATCAAGTGAAAGACACTTAAAGTTGAAAAGTAATGAAAAGACATGATCGCTTCGAGTGATTAAGTATAAAGTATATCTAGATAGGTTCCAACTGTTAATAAATAATAATAATATAAATTGATATTAGTACTTACGCATAATGAACAATCGTAATGAAATGTAATTCCAAGTCCGCTGTCACACAGTCGTCGTAGGTAGCTAAGTATATAAGATCGTCGCAATAAAACCAATTCACTTTGTAATAATTCAGAAGTCCGTTAATCTAGCCGTGGTAGTTTTAGTTACTATTATTAATGAATTAATTATTAAGTAAAAGTAACGCCATCAAATCTGCACAATGACAGTCTATGACTGACTGGCAATTCGTCTTGTCTTTCTTGTCAACTTGTCAAACACGTTCGGCGGCCGTCGGAATAATTCGGACACGCACACAAATGCATTTTCAAAATGAGTATTCTCTAATATCGCCATTTCATTAGAAATTATTTCGAAAGTACGAATTCTCGTTGTAAATTATTAATTGTGATGTTAATACTGTAGTTATGGTTTATTTTCAATCTTGAGGATATTTCCGATGCTTCTATCTTTTGAAATCTTTATGAAAATCTTTAAATGTATGCGAACAAGTCCTCTGAAAATGTGTCTATTTTTCGTGTTAAATTACGAATCTAATATAATCTCTGATTGTAATATCTTACATAATCTAATAAAAATAACGAAAGTCAGTCCTAGCTATGCCATATCCGATCATAATTGCAGAAAAAAATAATAATGTTTAATTCAAAATTCTTGAAAGAATGAGGAATTACGTTTTGTATGGAAGCGCCGAGCAAAGGAGCACTCTTAACTAGGTACCTAATATTAATCAATACTTATCGTAATAACGATGTATCAATCTAAATTCGATCGATACCTATTTCATTTTATGGTTTTATACTATTAATTAAATGATAATGATATTTGTATCAAGGCACGTGTAGAAAAAATCGATGCCCAAGTGGGACTTGAACTCACTGGAAGTATATGTTATGTATATCTTAACGCGAGGTAAAGTATTTCCAGTTGCACCCATAATGTTAATTTAATTGATTTATGCTTATCCTAACTAATATTATAAATGCGAAAGTAACTCTGTCTGTATTTCTGTCTGTTACGCTTTCACGCTAAAACTACTGGACCGATTTAAAAGAAATTTGGTACAAAGAAAGTCTGGAGCCTGAGAAAGGACATAGGCTACTTTTTAACCGACTGCAAAAAAGGAGGAGTTCCACGCGAACGAAGTCGCGGGCAGAAGCTAGTCTAATATATAAAATTCTTTCTCGTGTCGCGGTGTTTGTTACTTCATAAGAGCTTGTAAAATAATAATTTCTGATGCCTTTGCGATTATTATATTATTATGTACATTGGAACAACTTTAAACGGATTTAACTCGCGCACTCTACAGATTCCATAATCGTAGCATGACTGAGCTGACAAATTTAGTTTTATATGCTAAAGTCATGCTATACTAGCTTGTAAAATCCTAAATTGAATAAATACATTGTTGATTTTGATTTTGTTGCCAAACTCTTCCGAACCATTTGGACCGATTTTTATAAAATGTTGTGTGCATTGTCGGGTATAAGAATTGGGCAACATCTACTTTTTATAGCCCTAGATGTTGAGTGTGGTTCATCTCACAATATTT
Source organism: Polylopha cassiicola (assembly GCA_038024825.1). Taxonomy (NCBI): domain Eukaryota; kingdom Metazoa; phylum Arthropoda; class Insecta; order Lepidoptera; family Tortricidae; genus Polylopha; species Polylopha cassiicola. The sequence continues at coordinate 1,349,304 of CP149060.1, read as the reverse complement.
TTTTAAGTATTGGATTTTTTTTTATGATTTAGCATTGCAAAATATGTACAAACTGAAATATACATATTTATCAATAAAAAATTAAAAAAAAACACAGTACGTAGTTCGCCATGTCGGCTAGTCTATTAGACACCTAGTACCTACTATGTGTGCCAAGGGCGTGCAATTCAGGTACAATAATTAATGTACCGAATGCCTACTCTGGCGTGGTCTCCACTGCACGCGCCTGTGTGGCAAATGGGGTGATAATAACATGATCTGTCTACCCCTAGACCCGTGGCGTGAGAATGAATAATAAAAGTATCGTTGCGTTATTGATCATAATATGCAGCTTGTACTCATGTTACCTTCTGGAAAGCTATTATGAAAACATCGTTATGACGTTGATACTTATGACTCGGTATCAACTGATGCCATTTGTATCTGACTGCAGTTTTTATATAAGTACCTACCAATGTATTAAATAATTTAGGCTGCCACGTATTTATACGGGAAAAATAAAAATAAGAGTAGGTAAGTTTATAAGTTGGAATGAAACAATTGTAAACGGTTTGGCGTATTTTAGTTTTTAATATTTCATTTCAATGTGTAATAACCACGAAGGCATCAGAAGTTATTGAGTGTATAGGGTAACTAGCGGCCCGCCCCGGCTTCGCCCGGATCCCTTTTATAGCCTATGTCACTAGGGAATAGTGTAGCTTTCCAACAGTGAAAGAGTTTTTCAAGTCGGACCACTTGTTTTGGAGCCTACTCAATCCAAATAACCAAACAAACCTTTCCTCTTTATAATATTAGTATAGATTTTTGAAAGTGACACAGAGATTTTTAATAGAGAGTAATGTTTTTTTTTTCAGATTACCACGATAACGGCTACTTTGCGTACGAAAATGACAGCGCGGTGTTGAAGTTTTCAAATGATATGCAGCAGCAGCAGGACGGGCGGGGTGCCATCGTTATTTTTCAGGTGAGGACGATGTTAAATAAAGGGCAATAATATAATTTTCTGTCCTCCGCCCAGGAAGCGCCAACTTTCGGGCCGCTGCGCTAAATGAAGTTGGCGCTTTCTGATTTCGTCGAACAGAAAAATAGTATACTGACCTCGGCCAGTAAAATAAAAAAGCCTCAGATCACATTTTTGGCAACCTCGGCTTCGCCTCGGACGACAATTACATGTGGTCTGAGACATTTTTTATTTTACTGGCATAGGAGCGTACTATTAATTTTAACGATTTATTAGTAAATGGACCTTAAATAAAGTCAGTTAAAAATCTACACTATTTGCATGTGCACTTACCTATACGTACTCCTTAATCTATCGATTTTAATAGGTAATTTCTGATGCCGTCGCGGTTATTACACATTGGAATAAAACAGCTAAGCTTTTATTACTTGATTCTGTTCTTAAATAATAATATACCTACTCTGAAAAGACAATTACGGGGTTTCTAACTCCCGAACTCTCGTAGATCCACACTAATATATTTGTTTTACATTAGACACGTATTTTTTCATGAAACAGTTACGGAATGAACTCTCGTATTTCATTTAATTTGCTGACGTTTCGGAAACTTTACAGTTCGTACTCGCAGCACAATTATGCTGACGATTGCCTAACGTTAAAGTTATAACATGAGTCATTTGTATAGGGCATACAAATAGGCATGACGAATGATTATTTTTCTTAGTCAATCAAGCATATTTAAAAAAAATATTTGACACGTATTTTTTCTTTTCTCAATCGAACAATAAATGTCAAAGATAAGCGCTCCCAAAGTTCGGAAGTGGGGCTTATGACGTCACCGCTAGGTACAATTTATACCTAGCCGTGACGTCACGAGACTCGCGACCTTTAGAAGCACTTATCTTTGGCATTGTTTATTTGTTTGAGAAAAGAAAAAATACGTGTCAAATAAATTTTAATAATCTAACTGACGGACTAAATAGATTTTTGTTTTTTTTACCCAGTCATCATCCCTGTTGCCCATGCCAATATATATTTTAAATTGTTGTTTATGACCAGAACCTGAATGAGGCTTGGCCATCGAAACTGCAGTACACCATCCGCATGAAGGGAGACTTCCAAACGCACCTCTATGACGCCATGGACGGCGCTATTGGGCCCCATCAGTATTTTGGTAAGTAAAAGTGGATGAGCAAAGCGAGAATAGGCATGACAAATGATTTTTTTTCTTTGCCCTACAAGTAGATTCCCAAAAAATATTGAACATGTTTTTTTTTCTTTTCTCAATCGAATAATAAATGCAAAAGATAAGCGCTTCCAAAAGCCGGGAGTGGAGGCTTGTGACGTCACGGCTAGGTACAATTTATGCCTAGCCGTGACGTCACCCACTTCCGAACTTTAGAAGCATCTATTTTTAGCGTTGTTTACTTGTTTGAGAAAAGTAAAAATACGTGTCGAATAATTTTTAATAATCTAACTGACGGACTAAATATAATGTCGTTATCTTTACCCAGCCGCCATCCTTATTCAATCTACAGATAACTTTTTACTGACTTGTTTTAAATGACTGCCAATAGAGAATACATGTAGAGTTATCAATGATAGAAAAAGGTTCATCGAGCCTCGGCAGCTTATAATTAATTTGCATCTCTTAATTTCAGGTGAAACGTACGAACCTTTCATGAGTTTGCAATGGGCGATTGATTCAAGCTACCTGCGGCTGCTCACTGGGGGAGAGATACCGCAAGTGAGTTCTGTTTATAGCATTAATAAGAACTATTTCCATCGCAATCGACCACTGAATTTTACTTACTTACAAAAATGTTGTAATTTGGTAATAAATACATATAATTTTGATTAATATGACGTGTCTTTTTTCATGATTGGGTATTCAGTATTCGGCCGATTAGTATGCACTCTTCGGCCGAATACCAAAAAAGTGGCCGAATGGGCCGAATAGTTTTTATCCCTGATATCATCCCCAAAAGGAGATACCGAATGGCAGCCGAACATTCGTGGCATCTCTAGTAGATACGCGTTTTATTGACAGCGATAATAGGATTATATTTTTTTCCCCTCAGCGAGTCCTTCTGCAAGAGTTCCCATACTCATCGTCTGGTCAGAACACCGCCGTGGATCTAGTGATACAGCTGCTGGGAGGGTTGTGCGCTCTCGCCCTCGGACCCATGTTCGTGTTCTTCGTATCAAAGATGTTGCAAGAGAAAAACACTGGTGTACAGGTTAGTTAAATTATTTAACTGATTTGTATATGTTTATACAAAATTATACAGTAATTGTACAAAAGGCAAATTGAATAAGGAACAAAACTATATATGTTATAGGCAATGTGTATAATGCAGGCATTCTATACATTTCCTAGGTATTGTATAGAATGCCGGGGTCGTCCAGGCAATGTGTGAAATGATATTGAATGTGCAAACTATTTTACACTTTACCTAGGAAATGTATGGAATAACTAGGCATTGTATAGAATGCCGGTTGACGCATAGGTAATGTATGTAACGCGTTTTTTTAGTATACACATTGCCTGATGCGCTTCGGGCATTTTATACAATACCTAGGCAATGTATGAAATGAATCGTATTATACACATTGCCTGAACGTTTTAGGCAATGTATACAATGCCTAGGTATTTTATACAATGCCGGATTATACACATTGCCTATAACATATATACCAATTAAAAGGATGTAATATATATTTAATACATAATATGAAATACTAAAGATATAGGGGCCGTGCAGAACAAAAGTGCCGCCAACTGGTGTCGCCAATCCGAATCTCACATTCAACATAAATATAAACTAACATTGTATTTTCTTACCGTGCCTTTTTGCAACGCACGCCCATGTTTACTCCTCTTTTCAGGAAATGATAAAAATGGTAGGCGTGTCCAACAATCAGCTGTGTGTATCCCACTTCCTGAACGTGTTGCCGGGCGGCGTGCTGTACTGCGTGGCGGGCAGTGTGCTGCTCAAGGCGACAGGCACGCCGCTGCTGCCTCACACCAACGGCCTGTTGATATGTGTAGCGCTGTTTCTGCATTTCATGACGATTTTCGCTATGGCGCTAGCGTTCTCGTATATTTTTAATTCGAGTGAGTATTTTTATTTTATTTTCAAAACTAGCCTCCGCCCGCGACTTCGTCTGCGCTCGATGAGTACTTTACACAACACCGTTATAAAGTATATTACTGTTAAGTTACACCAATATCCATTCAATAGTTTTGCGGGAAAGAGTAACAATTTTCGTAACAAACATACCTACATCCATACATTCTTACAAACTTTCGCGTTTATAATATTAGTAAGTAATTATCACTAATTATGTAATAGACAATAAAATAAATAATTTTTAATTCATTAATTATTTCTTTTAAATTTTCTGAATTTATATACGTAGGTTAAGATGTAAGCATGATCATTTTTAATAATGATTTAGTACTTTCGACAATTGGTATAAAAGCTAAACTATTACCTATAATTAATTAAACTCGCGTACTTATATATGTTATTATATGCGGACGTTGCGAAAACTTATCAATAAAATAAATTAAAATACGCGAGTTAAATCTATTTGTAGTTGTTTCAGTCCAATAAAAAATATATTTCTTTATAATATTTTTTTTTACAGATCAATACGTGACGTCAGTGGCGATGTCCGCTTACATATGCTTCTGGTTGCCGTTCCGTCTCGTCTCGAACATGCCTGTAATGACGCGCGCTAAATACAAGCTGCTGATTGGCTTGCTGCCCCACATGCCGCTCAGCTGGTTCTGGAACGAAGTCGCCGCGAGGGAGAGACACGGTATGTGGCTAGTTAATCGAGCGAAGCGAGGTTTCAGATTACACTTGGGTGGAGGGACGTTATCTATATCTATTTTGGTTGCATATAATAGAGATTCGATTCATAAATTTTAATTTCATTTTTATTTTATACTAGCTGACCCAGCGAACTTCGTACCGCGTTTTCATTTTTTTTCCAAGTTTTTTCACCGTTTACACCGTCCCTGGAGTTCCACGAACATTTCAAGACTAAAATCAGCCAAATCGGTTCAGCCGTTCTCGAATTTTAGCCAGACTAACGAACAGCAATTCATTTGTTATTTATATAGATTATAGGCTCTCATTTAGGGATTGTCAATACAAATTACAATTATATTAAGTATATAATTTACAATTGTTCAGTTTACACGTTAATTTTAATTGTGGCAACATTCTGATTTCACTTCCGTTTTGAAACTGTCAAAATTGACGGTCTATCTCTTCACTTGTCGCGTTCGAAAGAGCAAGACGTTGCTCTGTTAATTTTGGTAACAATAGTCGCAATCGGTCGGAATCGGTCGGATTATACTACTTGTCAAGCCTTGAAGACTTTAGAGGGTGCTCCGCAGACAGGCGATCGTGCTAGGTACCAGGTATCCATCGGCACTCGGTAAGTCTACTGTAGAGCGAAGAGTTATATGGCCCTGTACCTGGCTGTGGTGGAACAGCATCATCACGCCCTCTAAGTAAGTACTCTCTCACCTATTCAAGGCCTAGTTATATTTTATCGTTAATCTAATAATTCGTCTCGTAAAAAATACAGTCCACTTAAATTCATAACAACAATTATTAGGTAACTAGCGCCCGCCCCGGCTTCGCCTGTATCCCCTTTTTTTATAGCCTATGTCACTCGGGAATTGTGTAGATTTCCAACAGTGAAAGAATTTTTCAAATCGCATTCACATTTTGGTGCCAACATTTAACGTTGGCATCTTGTCTATGCCCTCTTAAATGTAACGCGAAAGTTTTTACCATTTTCCAATATGTGCTATCTGTTGGAATGAAACAACTATTAACGGATTTAACTCGCGTATTTTTATTTTATTTTATTAGCTGACGTTTCATTTTTTTTTTTAATATAAGGTAGTTTGCATAACTGTATAAATCACTTTAGCGTTAGACTATTGTCAGCTCAGTCGTGCTACGATTATGGAAACTGTAAAGAATCCGAAACGTCAGATAATAAAATAAAATAAAAATACGCGAGTTAAATCCGTTAATAGTTGTTTCATTCCAATGTGTAATAACCGCGAAGGCATCAGAAATTATTATGTGCTATCTGTTTCAGATCGCGGAGTGACGTTTGAGAATTGGACTCAGAACGAGTCCATAGACGATGGTTCGGTGTTGCTAGCGTACTTGTACATGCTGGTGCAGACCGGCGTGTTCCTCGCGCTCGCGTGGTACTGCTCGCTGGTGCGCCCCGGCCCTTACGGGGTGCCGCTGCCGTGGAACTTTATGTTCAATGTAAGTTGAAATAAGGTTCAATATTAATCTGTATATGTAAGTAATTAATGTGTTTTTTTTTTCATATTTAATGACGACAAGTTACTTTGAAACATATTACCCTAAACGTTACTTTTAGAAACTAGTGCTGTATGTTAATTATTGTTTCGATTTGGAAATGTAAAAATATACACATATTAACTAACTAACAAAGTGGAAGGGTATAAATTACGGTTTCTATGTATTTCAATGCTGAATAAAAAATACTTAATAAACAAAAAAAAAATATTTTGGGAGTACCATCTTTAAGATTTGTGTCCCGGGGAAGAACCTAGAGTATTTTTTATCCCTAAAATGAGATGAAATTTGCTATGGTTTAAGTGAGAATGCATCACATCACATAAGCTTCCCGACATATCAATTATATGCAGATAAAGTCACTGGTAGAAAATATTTTGAAATAATATAAATCTTATATTACAGTCGGAATATTTCCAAAAGAAAAAAGTTAAACCGGCGGCGGAGGACTCAAGTGAACCGCCACTGGAAGAGGATCAGCTCAACTGCCAGCGGGACCCTAAATACTTCGAACCAACACCCGACGTACCTGTTGGCATTAAAATTAGCAACGTCACTAAGGTAAAAAACACTAGCGACCCGCCCCGGCTTCGCACGGGTGCAATGCTGATATTATCTACTATATTGTGCATGTATTATATCGCCCACCTAAATCTAAAGGGAACGAACTCAAAAAAATGTTATTTCAATTAAAAAAAATATTAATTGATCCACTCAGGAGTTTTCTGTAGATTGCTATTTATATGAAGCTAGAATAGTTAGAAGTTAGTAATAGTCTTTTTAGTAGTTTAGCAGTAGGTACGAAACGGTGTGCATAACTTAAATCTTCAGATGTTTGGGTTAGCTCTCTTCAAGTGATATATAAAACTTACTTATATACTTGATCACTAAGTTCGCCTTTGTACATTTATTGTGTTTTCGTTTATGTATTATTTTGTTTTGTTGTTGTACAATAAAGAGTTTACATACATACATACACTATATCTATTAAAAAACTTCGTTAAAATCCGTTGCGTAATAGACACAATTCTTTAACAGTTGCAATGTAAGTCGTGTTACGTATTTTATTAGAATTCATCCCCTAATGGGGTCAAAAGTACGCGGCACAATGTCGAAGTTAAAACTTAGTGAATATATGGAACAGACTCTGTTAGTAATAGTGTTTATTTTTGCAGGAATTTGATTATAAACAAAAGGCGCTTTCTGACGTGTCATTTGAAGCGCTGAAGGGTGAGATCACTGTGCTGCTCGGACACAATGGAGCTGGGAAAACCACCCTTATGTCTATAATAACAGGTACGATATTGCTATCACATTGGGTACGTTCCACTTAACGCTCGCAATGCCGTCGACCACGACCGCTGAAATTGCCGTTCCACTAACGAGAAAACACCGCGGGCGTTGTAAGCGAATGTTTATAGGTGGAACGCACATCGTGAGCGACGAAAGCCCACTCTGACCCACCAATGTTTTGTGGGCGAAGTGGGCGCGATGTGGTCGCGAACAGTGACGTCATCTATGACGTCGAGCCATCGCTCGCAACGACCACGGGCGTTAAGTGGAACGATACAGAGGGTGTCACGAGCGTTGCGGGCGCTTAGTGGAACGCACCCATTGTACCAATTTTGCTACCAATGTTTGATTCTGCTGCTATTGTAAAATACCTAGATGCCGTGACTCTTTCGACCCAACGCGGTTAGTTTGTATATAGTGGTGTGGCGTCACCCATCCACTAGTTTGCCGCAAAGATAATCGGGAGTGGGTGTTCGTGACGTCACGTTAAAATACAATTTATACCATAACGTGACGTCGCGACCACTCCCGAACTTAAGAAGCATTTATTTCTCGGATGAACCGATATTGATTCTGTTTTTGTTGTTTTTTTTTTCGTTTGAATGGTGATTTTATCGTCTGCTCTTAGTTCTTCTTCAGTCGTTTAATAGTTACATTACTTCTGGTGATACCTTATTATGTTTATAGGTATTTTATTTTGTACTAGCGGTTCGCCCCGGCTTCGCACGGATCCCTATTGTTTTCAAAATATTCTATAGCCTATGTTAGTCAGGGTGAACGTAGCTTCCCAACAGTGAAAGAATTATTAAAATCGGTCCAGTAGTTTTTGAGCCTATTCATTACAAACATACAAAAATAGTTACAAATCTTTCCTCTTTATAATAAAATGAAGCACAAATTGAACTACACCACCGATTCCCAGGTTTGATCCCGGCGACCTCGGGCAGTGTGCTGGTGAACGGCAAAGACATCCGCACGCAGCCGCTGGAGGTGCGCCGGCAGCTGGGCCTATGCCCGCAACACCACCTGTTCTTCAGCGACCTCACTGTGCTCGAGCACGTCATGTTCTATGCGATGGTACGATCATTCAAAATTATTTGTAAAAAGACATTCGAAAATAAGTAGTAAAAGTAAAAAAAAATAACAAACAAGATTTTAAAATTTTACAATGTACATAATAATATATGATCCTCTTTCATTTAATACTGCACTCGGATAATAATATATTTGTTAATGCAGACATTCGGTTTTCCACCTCTCCTTAATTCGGTTTTAGAATGACGTCACAAAGTTAACCATGCATTGTCATCCAAACTGAAAGTTTTTACGACAGTTTAACTCTGTCGGTTAAAGATGTCTATATGTCGATATTTGTAGTTTCTTGGTTTCCCACACCTTGGTTTAGTTTTTCTTCTATCTCCTAAAATATTTTCATCGTTGACAGATCAAAGGCCTCCCATACAAGCAAGCGCAGGCGTCGTCTAAAGATCTGCTATCGAAGCTGAACCTCAGCGGCAAGCTGCACGCGAGGACCGACCAGCTGTCCGGCGGCATGAAGCGGAGAGTGCAGCTCGCCTGCGCGCTGGCCGGCGGGGCGCAGGTTCTCATCCTGGACGAGCCCACCAGCGGGCTCGACGTCGAGACCAGGAGGGAACTCTGGGACCTTCTGCTGGTGAGTCATCTTAAATCTAGTCTGCGCTACTTGCCATATTTTAAACAAATCTGGAAACATGGTTAGGAGATGTTCCAATATCGACTTACGAAGTATTCGTTATTCGTCAGAGTCTCCGCGGCGAACGCACGGTGCTGCTGACGACGCACTTTATGGAGGAGGCGGACGCGCTCGGCGACCGCGTGTGCGCGCTGCACAAGGGCACCGTGCGCTGCCACGCCACCACCATGTTCCTCAAGCGGGCCATCGGTCAGTATATACTAGCGACTCGCCTCGCGGAGGAGCCGACCGCGTGTGCTGGCTATACGACCACCATGTTTCTTATCAGTCATACCATCATCATGTTAGCGTAACGCTTATTCTCACTACATTCCTTAATAATCTCTTCGTTCACCAGGCACGGGCTACCGCCTCTCGTTCACGACGATAGGCGCTCCCAACGAGCCGGCTATCACGTCCACCATCCGGGGCATAGTCCCCGACGCGTGCGTGAAGGAGGAGAGCATGAACGCGATCTCGTACAGCCTGCCCGCCAACGACGCGGACAAGTTCCCGGCGCTGTTCGCGGAGCTCGAGGGCGGGCGGTCCGCGCTCGGAATAGACTCCATCGGCGTCGGACGATCTACGCTCGACGAGGTCTTCATGAAGTTAGTGATAACATCTATTTTTATTCTACGTGAAACAATTACGGGATAATTTCTGATGCCTTCGCGGTTATTACACATTGGAATGAAACAACTGTTAACGGATTTAACTCCCGTATTATTTTATGTAATAAGACAATCAGAAATTATGTTTAGGTAATTTTACGGGCGGTTTCAACTGCTGTCAATACCTAGTTTAAAAAATAGAACCAACGAACTTTACAAAGAGCTACTGTGCTCGTATATGTTATCAGAATTAATCGACAATAAATCTCATTGCAGCTTATTCCTTCAATATTCAGGGCAGGCATTCTTAACTTGACGATTGTTCTAATAGTCAGAGCCCCTAAATCGCTAAAAGATTAATTAGGCAATTTCATCCTATAATTTATACTATACTAGCTTCTGCCCGCGACTTCGTCCGCGTGGAACTCCTTTTTTGCAGTCGGTTAAAAAGTAGCCTATGTCCTTTCTCAGGCTCCAGACTTTCTTTGTATCAAATTTCATTTAAATCGGTCCAGTAGTTTTAGCGTGAAAGCGTAACAGACAGACAGACAGACAGAGTTACTTTCGCATTTATATTATTAGTAGGGAGTAGGGATAGTAAATTAGAAAAAAAATATTGATGTATGAGGCCACTGCATTACCTATTCTAGTTGTGTCACAGTATGTTTAATTCCGTCAGGTTATGCAGCGATGTTGACACGAAATTCACAGAGGACCAAGTCGACGCGACGATGCCGAGTGAGTTGTTATAGAACTAACTACAAAATAAAATAGCTTATTAAAATAATCGGAATAAGCTAATTTGACCTTAAAAATGTTCTGTTTTCCAATATAATGTCACTACTATGAAACTCGTAATTTTCGCGCCAGTTTTTTGAGTGCGACTAGTTTTTAGAAAGAGAGTGAAATATATACATAGAAAATAATATATATTGGTTGAAGGGGACTTATATAGTTTTTAAAAGCTTTTATTTAATGTGCAATGTAAATAAATACATAAGTACAGGTGAATTATTTGAACTCAATTTTGAAGCAGATATCTTTCATCGATTGAGATGAAATTTTGTACACACGTTCAGTTTGGATGATAGTGCATGGTTAACTATGTGACGTCATTCTTTAACCAAATTAAGGGGAGGTGTAAGGGGGGATAGAAAACCAAATGTCTACAAATAAACCCGAGTGGGGTATCAAATGAAAGAGGATCACATGTACATTATAAAAGCTTGTTTTTAAAAAAACTTTTTTAATTTTAATCTTACTTATATAAATACTAGCCGTTCGCCCCGGCTTCGCACGGATCCCTTATTTTTTTCAAAATATTCTATAGCCGAAAATTCTACTGGGAAGCTACAATCACCCTGAGTAACATATTACTCAGGGTGATCGTAGCTTCACAGTTTTTTAAATCATTCCAGCCGTTTTGGAGCCTACTCAAACAAACAAACAAACTTGTCCTCTTTATAATATTAGTATAGATTAGAATATTTTATTTACAGGTACAACGTTTGAGAAATTGAGTGGAATTCACTTATACCTGCGTCAATTCAAGTATCTGTTCAAAAGGCAGTGGAAGTACAATCTACATAAATGGGTTCTATTCCTATTTGTAAGTAATTTGTTACATTTTTTTTTTCGAACTGAATACTGAAGCGCAGTTGGCCTGCTAATGGGCCTTCACTGCAAAACCGGACGGGTGGCGAGACTCCTGAAAGGAGACTCTTAAGCCTTTTAAATTTGTTACACGATACAGAAACAGTAAAGAAACAGTTAAATTTATTTGTTTAAGCAATTAAGTCCCATTATTATATATCATAATTTGTGATAATCGCGACAGTTTAAATCACTATAAAGTTCATAATAAATTATTAATAGTAAAGAACACACGTTTACTTCTTTAGTTTATATTATGTTATGTCAGATTATTTTTTTGTAATTATACTATTTTCTTAGATTGTTGTTATTTAATAATTTTGCACCACCGAATTTCAAATGTTTTTTTCTTGGTTTCGTTAATTTATCTATAAAAATTCAAAAAGATATGAATTGAACTTTAAAAACAAAATATTTTTACTCTTCTGTAAAGTCATATTTTGGTGATTACGCCCTTTGAGCCCATAGCCATCGATATATTATAATACACAATTTAGAAGTGAAATCCTTTTCCTCCATAAAAAAAAATGTGTTATATATATTTTTTTTATTTACAGCACATAATCGGCACAATACTGATGATATTTTTATTATCGTGTTATACTAAAATGCCTGAAAACGGAGACAAACCCAACAGTACTTTGCCTCTTACCTTGGATATATACGACAAGATGCCTCAAAAGAGGGCGCTATTCACAATTCCCAACGACAAAGATCTAATGAAAGAACTGCGCTCGCAGTATAAGAAGGTCGATTTCCAACAAGTGCCTGATATCGCTGACGGTAAGACTATTTATTTATTTAAACACAATATGATTTCATTATTAAATAATTTTACGGAAATATTAAGAAAAAATAACATTCTTTCAAAACAACCTTCGTCTACTCAAAATTATTATAATTATTATATTAAAATCTGTAACGTAGCATAATTTCATTATAAGTATTGTAGGTATTGTATCTATTATATTATACTTATGTATTATTCATTTTGCGCCTACACATGCTCTCTGTTTGCTTCAAATGTTGTCGGGTAGAGAATGCCGTATAACATTAAGTCCGCCTTTTGTACATTCTTTTTTTTTTATGCAATAAAGCGTAAATAAAAATATGTGAAGTTCATTACAGTTATTTAATCGATTGTGCAATATTCGCCTAGGCATCAGATATTATTATTTTAATGTACTTTTTATTTCACTTAGCTCTATTTTCCAGCATTTTTTTATATGATAAAATAATTACACTTCTCAATTCTCGTATTGAACTTTTATCGATAAAGTGTGTGTTTATTTCAGCTGTATTACGCGCAGGGAGAGAAGATATACTGGAATACAAGAAATATTTAGTGGGAGTAGAGCTGAACGATACCGACGCTAAGGTAATCCTTCATTTACAATATAATTAAATTCGTTAATTACGTTATCAAAAAAATAAAAAAGATAAGCATTTATTTAATGCACATACACAAAATGATACATTACGAATTAAAAGAACAAACGAAGTAACGTCACCCTAAACTTTAACAGGCTTAATATCTTTATCATTCTTATTATAATTATTATAACCTATTCAGATTCTATTCACGACGACGGTGCGTCACGCGGCGCCGGTGGCCCTGAACCTGCTATCCAACGTGCTGGCGGCGCGGCTGCTGGCCGGCGCGGACGGACGCACGGTCACCGCCTACAACGACCCCGTACAGAAGCAGTACACCCCGCCCGTCAACGACGTACACGTCAAACCGACTATGGAACCCCTGCTGCTGCACACCTGGGTCCTCTTCATGGCTTTCAGTAAGTAATCTTTTTCTTTTTACTATATAAAAATTAGTCGGGTTTTCCTTCCTGACGCTATAACTCCAGAACGCACGAACCGATTTGGCTAATCTTGGTCTTGAATTATTCGTCGAAGTCCAGGGAAGGTTTGTAAGTAGAGAATATAGAAAAAAATAAAAAACATCTTCAAAAAGTGTAAAATCAACATCTTTCTATACTCTCATATACAAAGTGATTGACGATAAGTGACAGAAGACTTTGACAGCTCTTTGACGAAACAATCGGACGGGCAGGACGACGTCTGCCGGGGCCGCTAGTATATAATAGTCATAAATGCGTCATATAGAATGAGGTCCAACAGACATGTTCTCCAAATCACAGACCAGTAGCTTGTAGCATCACAGGCGTTTCTTACAGGCCAGTAGCTTGCCCCTCATTAGTGGCACATGTCAGATGGACCTCATTCTACACGACGCGTATCGAGCTGATTAAAGACGCGATTACTGTCGTTTAGTAGTCCTCACTTAGAAGAGTTGTCCGTTGATATATACCTAAAGCTAATACCCTTATGTCCTAACTAAGATCACTGATTTTACCCCTCCTCCCAACGACGAACTTGCGCGTTAATCGACGCTACACTGTTCGGACTTGGCACTTTGATATTCGGTGTTCGAGACAACTACCATCTGATAGTTACCCCCGCTAAATAGCTACAAGTTTTATCCCCGCGGGGAAAATTTCCCCCAGATTAAAAACCCAGGGGCTATAAGAATGCTCTGCCCCGCACGAGTGTAGCGGCGGTAGCAGACAGCAGCACTAAACCCCGCCGCATATGCCCACACTCGCATTGGCTGTCACGAGCCGTGTGCCAGTATTTAAAACCTATGGCGCAGTAGCAAACTCCGCATTTGCTCTCACGTCCATCACACGTGATGGTTTAAGCCATATCGTTCCGTCGCTCAGTCCTGCTGGCGGTGGTGTCGAGCCACGCGGCGCTGGCGGCGCGCGAGCGCGCGGCGGGCACGCGTCGCGAGCACTACCTGTGCGGCGCGCCCGAGCCGCTGCACTGGGCCGCCGCGCTCGCCTACCACACGCTGCTCACCGCCGCCATCGTGCTCGTGCCCGTGCTCATCGCTGGCGCCATATTCGTCAGCGAGCCCAATGTCGACCAGACTGGATTTTTTGGTGAGTTTTGTTTGTTTGAGAAATGCTATTTTAGTTTTTTTTTACATTTAAGTATAGTCAGAATATTTAAATAGAATTAATATTTAATATATTCTCAAGGGTGTATCTATTATTTGAAATGGAGAGGGGGCTTAGACAAACTAAAAATATAAATAAGGTCATTTTCGACACTCGCAAGGGAATCAAAACCTACAGGTTACAGGCAGCTGCAAACGTGGAACCTATCTATATTTCACGTTGTTTTAATTCAAAATGTTTAACACTTAAGGAATTTAAAAACAACCATTGACGATTGTAATAGAGCTTACAAATTTGTACTTGTTTCATTGCACATTTAAGGGTGCAAAATAATAAAATCTTTCCAATGAAACAACTATAAACAGATTTAACTCGCGTTTTTTATTTGCGTATTTTGACGTTTCTGCACCTTTACTGTGTATTATTAAAAACATCATTAATTTACGACTTTTTTGCGGACGAAATCACAAGCAAAAGCTATATTAAATAATTATATTTAAGTGCATTCGTTTTAAACTGTAATGCTGTGTGATTTTACTCGAAATAAACGTATAGTTATTTGTATGCAGGTTGCCTGTTCGTTCTGATGCTAGTGGGCTCGCTGTCCTACCACGTGTTCTCGTACGTGGTGAGCACGGCGCTGTCCGAGAACCAGGCCGTGCTGCTGCTCTCCGTCTTCTCAATGATCTTTGGTGAGTCGCTACATAGTATAAAACACAGTCGATGTCGCTGTCGGTCCGTCTCTATGTGTGCTTAAATCTTTAAAACAACGCAATGGATTTGGATAATTGTTAGAGTGATCAAGAGGAAGGTTTATAGCATCCCTGTGAAGCCGGGGCGGGTTAGCAATAAAACCATTTATTTAAACTGCAACGGAAATTATTATAAATATCCCTACTTCCCTACTTCCCTACTAATATTATAAATGCGAAAGTAACTCTGTCTGTCTGTTTGTCTGTCTGTTACGCTTTCACGCTAAAACTACAGGACCGATTTAAATGAAATTTTGTACAAAGAATGTCTGGAGCCTGAGAAAGAACATAGGCTACTTTTTAACCGACTGCAAAAAAAGAGGAGTTCCACGCGGACGAAGTCGCGGGCAAAAGCTAGTAGGATATATTTTCTTTCTTTCATATAATTTGTTTTTCTTTGCTCTTTTTCAAAAAATATAACCTTCAAAAAATACCCGATGCCTACAAAAATTTTGATGACTATAGATAATTTAATTAATTAGTTAAGTATTATAAATACTAAAAATATGCATGTAGGTATCTACGTATTTTTTATGTCTAAAATAAGCTTTTCTGTAAGATAAAATCTCGAAATACCTAACGAATAATGCTCCGTTTAGGTTTACGTACCTAATAAACAAATTATCCTCCTTATTAGATAAAATAATAATGTAACAACTACGTATTTATACTTGAAGGCGTACTTAATGCTATATAGCAATCTCTACCAGCCTGCTAATCACTTACTCGGCACTAACTAAGAATAAAAACGCCCTTTTTATAATCAGGTATCATAACGCCAGTCAGTCACTTCGCACTGAACGACATATCCTCGGGCGCCACTAAGTTCGCGATGAACGTGTTCTGGGTGCTCTTCACTCCTCACACGATGGCGTATGCCTTCATGAAGACGAGCAACCTTGCCAGCATCAACTCTGATTGCTCGTTGAACAGGGCGAAGTGCGCTAATTCCACTGTCATCATTGACGGCGATGACGTCAGATGCTGCGGTAAGTAAAGGACGGTCGCGGAGCACAGAGAAAAACGGACGTTGCCCTTTTTCTATTTGTCTCTGTCGCACGCGCCTAGTAACAACAACAAAACAAAAACACAATAAATGTACAAAGGCTAACTAGTGCTCTCACGCTCGCACAGTAACCTTGACCTTTAGACCTTGTCCTTTAGTGAGGTAGAGTTAGGGGGAGGTCTACCTCCTCCTAAAATTGGCACAAACTCCCCTCGAGCAGTTGCTAAGAGTGGGAATAGATGCGCGTTGTGTAGAATGAGGTCCAGCTGTCGTGTTCCACCAATGAGAGAGCTCGGCTGTGTTTGAAACGTGACAGGTGGACCTCATTTTACACGACGCGTGTCTGCTATGTTTCAGATGGTAATTACAGTACTTTGAGAATTCTTTCACACTTTAATTTTTGATGAAACCAATTAATAATGTCATCACTAAGCACTACCGATCCAGATGATTATGTCATAATTAAAAATGCATATATGAAATATGCCATATTTATTTAGCAATACTATTTTAGCTTAAAAAAACTTGCAAGTAGCTTAGTTGACCGTTAGTGAAATAGCTCGTAAGTATAAATAAAATGATTAATAAATGATTTGTATTTCAGCGTCCACTGGAGACATGTACAGCTACTATTTTGAGACGAAATCATCCGGCGTTGAAATTATTATAATGGCTATTCAGTTCCTGGCCTACGGGGTAAGATCTATATAATATCATGGAATTCCTGTTATAAAGTAGGTACTTTAGTACTTATAAAGGATTTTTGAAAATGTAACCCCCCTAAGGGGGTAAAACGGGGGTGCTTCGTGCATCGTGCGCAAGCGAAATTGCGGGCAAAAGCTAGTAAAGTATCCTACTAATATTAAAAATGCAAGTATGGAAGTATGTTTGTTACTCTTTCACGTAAAACTACTTAATGGATTTTGATAAAACTTTACAACAATATAGCTTATACATCAGCATAATGTAAAGGCTATATTTTATAACGATACTGCGTAAAGTACTCATCGTGCGTAGTTTTATTTTACGTTGCGGAGCCTTTACAGATTCCGTAATCGTATACGTAAACGCTTAAATATTTAAAACTACGCAACGGATTTTGATGCGATTTTTTTTAATAGATAGAGTAATTCAAGAGGAAGGTTTATAGCACCCGTGTAAAGCCGGGGCGGGTCGGTAGTAAGGTATAACTAAATGTCTCGTCAGCTGGTGCTGTTGTCTGTGGAGCGCGGCTGGCTGGGCGCCGCCTGGGACCGCGTGCTGAACGCGCGCTACTCGCCGCCGGCCGCCGCTCCCGGCACTACAGGCGCTACAGGCGCTACAGGCGCGCGCCGCGACGACCCCATGGTGCGCGCCGAGGCGGCGTACGTCGAGAAAGCCATTAGACTACGTAAGTAAAATCTTATAATCAAACTCTTTGGTGATAACAACTCTCTCAGGATCCTTAAAGGATCGTTAAATCCAAACGGCCCTAGTTATTGTATAATGACACTAGGTATATTTGCGTTTTCTTACTTTAAGCATGCATGAACCTCGCAAGTTTTTTTATAAACATATTATTACTACTTATGTTTTTTTGATAGTGGTAGTTATTAGAAAAAATCCGCTAGATGGGCTCATTATAAATTTACGTAAGTACATCCATTACTGATGCTGGCCACCGTGTGACAAAAATCCAACCATGTAAAGCTAAACTCGCGTCGTGTAGAAGGAGATCCAGCTGTCGTGTTTCACCAATAGGCGGTTCAAGTATTACTACAATTACTTTGCCGGGCAGGATAATAATGTTATGTCCCCGGATTCCGGGGACATAGTGAGATGAAATAATACCATGTATACTGCTAATGAATAACTACTCAACAGCCAAGAAGCAAATAAGCGAAGCGGTGCTGGCGCACGAGCTGCACAAGCAGTACCCGCGGCTGCTCGGCCGAGCGCCGCCTGCCGTCAGGGGAATCAGCTTCTCCGTTAAGAAAGGTAATTTTCGTCGTTCTTCTTTCCTATTGTATTGAACTGATGTTTTACTCTTTTGTGGTACATTGAACTGTTGGTCACTAGCGACCCGCCCCGGCTTTAAACCGGCTATAAACCTTCCTCTTGAATCACTCTATCTATTAAAAAAAACCGCATCAAAATCCATTGCGTTGATTTAAAGATTTAAGCGTACATAGGATATAAGGACAGAAAAAGCGAAGCGTTAATAAGCTTAAAGGAAGGGTCGGTTTTATAATCTGACCTTCATAAGAGCTTGTAAAAACCTAAATTGAACAAATATATTTTTGATTTTGAATCTTGTCTGTTTGACTTTAGCATAAGACAATTGTCAGCTCAGTTGTGCTACCATTTTGGAATCTGTATAGGCTCCGAAACGTCAGCCAATAAAATGAAATACGCGAGTTAAATCCGTTTAAACTTGTTTCATTCCAATGTCTAATAACAGGCATCAGAAAATATCTTGTTTGTTTGTCACACAGGCGAGTGTTTCGGTCTGCTCGGCGTGAACGGCGCCGGCAAGTCGACCACGTTCAAGATGCTGACAGCCGAGATACAGCCCACGAGGGGGGCGCTGTTCGCCAACGAACACCACAGCGACAGCGAACGGACTCAGGTAAGTTCATTATGTTAAAAAATTAAATAGGTGCCTACTATCAGTCGATATACAGATGGTGTTTGTCAACAAATATCACAAGGAACAGACTCAGAGGTAAGTTCAATACGTTATAAATAATAATTTTATAAGGAAATGTATAATGTTATTTCAGTTTTTTTAAGTATATGTAATAATATGTATGTAGGTGTATTTAATATAATAATTTTATAAATTACTCATGTTTGTGTTTTCTATAGTTGTAGAAGTTAGAATGACTTATTCTAACGTACTGAATATTTTTTTTGACATATTTTTTTTTTATTTCTTGTACTAGCAATCGTTTTTATCGCTCTAGGATTTATTTGTAATTGTACAAATTTAAAACTGTGTTTGCTAAAGTAACTATATATATCTTCTTCTTCTTCTTCTTATCTTCTTTATACATAAAAATGAATCGCAAAATGTGTTGGTAAGCGCATAACTCGACAACGCCTGGACCAATTTGGCCATTTTTTTTTTTTAAATGTTCGTTAAAGTCCAAGGATGGTTCTTACGAGAAAAAATGTAATGATTGCCGGGAAATCCCTAAAAACAGCCCTTTTCTTTTCCCATACAAACGTTGTCTAACTAAAGTTACCTAATTTGAATTTCGAACGGGCAGGATGACGTCTGCCGGGACCGCTAGTTATATTATATAAACTTACTATACTTTTCTCTAATTTATTTAATGTGCCAATTAACAATGTTTAATGTTATTAAATACGATCTATCCATCGAAATTCGATCGATATTTTTGATTCAATGCCATTTTAATGATATTTTGAAAAATGAAAGTACAAGACCAAATTGAAGGAGCAGAGAAATTCGAAGACTTCTCATTGGATTCTTATGGTGTAAAGGTCACGCTGCCGCTAGTGAAGGCAAGGCCGTAGGTTCTAGGCCCACTGAGAGTCTAAATTTTTCTACGCTTGTCTTAGTACAAAATATCATTATAATGTTTAATGTTGCTTCCAGTACATGCGGTCGCTGAGCTACTGCCCGCAGTTCTCCGGGCTGGACGACTTCCTCACCGGCCGCGAGAACCTGGAGCTCGTGCTCACGCTGCGCGGACTGAACGAGCACGACGTCAAGACACAGACCGACACCTGGATACAGGTCGTAGGTCAGTAGCCACACAGCGCGATAGCTGGAAAACAAAATTGTAGCTCAAGCCAAGTTCAAACTAACAGAACTGGCAACAGCACGTGTATTATTAGACTAACCATTTGGAGTCGCTTTTAATAAATTGTAACGGATTATTTAATTATTTTGGAATTTATCACTGCAATTAGACATAGTATGCAGTTGTCGTATTCTGTATTTTAAACGTCATAAAATAAAAAGTACGTATAAATATTTGAAATAAAATACGATACAATTTTAGAAAAATCTTAAAGATATGACACGACAACAAAAAGGTACAGAATATCGTTATGAAATATAGCGTATATGTTATTCTGATGTATAAGCTCCTGCCAGCCATCTTACGCAAATCGTCACTCCACCTTGCCTGAGGACGTCCTACACTACGCTTGCCGAGACGCGGTCTCCACTCTAGAACACGTTTACTCCAACGGTTATCGGTTCTTCGGCTAATATGGCCAGCCCACTGCCACTTTAGCTTGCTAATTAATTCTGTATATTTCATTCCCATCTGTTCACCAAATCGTCGAACCGTGATACAATTCCTTTGTAAACGTACACAATCAGGACTGGAGCGCTACGCGGACAAGAAGGTGTCGGCGTACAGCGGCGGGTGCTCGCGGCGGCTGGCGGCGGCGGCGGCGCTTGCACAGGACACGGCCGCCGCGCTACTGGACGAGCCCACCGCAGGTGTCGACGTGGCCGCGCGCCGCCGCGTGTGGCGCGCGCTCAAGAAGGCGCTCCGCGAGGGCCGCTCCGTCGTCATCGCCTCGCACAGGTGAGCCGGGCTCGGTCTGCGGCCTCGTGCGTCGACGTGGCCGCGCGCCGCCGCGTGTGGCGCGCGCTCAAGAAGGCGCTCCGCGAGGGCCGCTCCGTCGTCATCGCCTCGCACAGGTGAGCCGGGCTCGGTCTGCGGCCTCGTGCGTCGACGTGGCCGCGCGCCGCCGCGTGTGGCGCGCGCTCAAGAAGGCGCTCCGCGAGGGCCGCTCCGTCGTCATCGCCTCGCACAGGTGAGCCGGGCTCGGTCTGCGGCCTCGTGCGTCGACGTGGCCGCGCGCCGCCGCGTGTGGCGCGCGCTCAAGAAGGCGCTCCGCGAGGGCCGCTCCGTCGTCATCGCCTCGCACAGGTGAGCCGTGCTCGGTCTGCGGCCTCGTGCGTCGTTCTGTAGATATGTAATGTGGTATACGCTTAAAAAGATTTTCGATGTCTCAGTAAACGCACGTTAATAGTACATTACGCACCGAGGCCAGTAAAATAAAAAATGTCTCAGATCACATGTAATTGTCGTCCGAGGCGAAGCCGAGGTTGACAAAAATGTGATCTTAGGCTTTATTATTTTACTGGCCGAGGTCAGTATACTATTTTTCTGTTCGACGAAGCCAGAAAGCGGAAATTTTACTTAGCGCAGCGGCCACAAAGTTGGCGCTTTCTGGCCGAAGGACAGAAAATTATATTAACACCTATTTCATAAGTATAATACGAGATGTCATGTATGGTATTGCAGTATGGACGAGATGGAGGCGTTGTGCGACCGTATCTGCATCATGTCGCGCGGCGCTGCGGGCGCGCTGGGGGCGCCGGCGGCTCTGCGCGCGCGCCACGCCGCCGGACACGCGCTCGTCGTCCGGCTGCGGCACGACCGGGACCGTACGTACACACACACACGCGCGCACACACACACACACACACACACACACACACACACACACACACACACACACACACACACACACACACACACACACACACACACACACACACACACACACACACACACACACACACACACACCACCTTAGCCTTTCGACGAAACATTCCACTACTATATTCGGTCTTATACTTTTATTGTTTACAAGCTAATATATCGCTTCAGCGCCATCTGTGTGAAATGCTTTGCAGCACTTAGCACTTATCGTTAGCATTAAAAAGTAATGGTACTGAACCATAGATATTGATCGAATTTCGATTGATACGTCGTAATAAATATCACACATTTGTTTATTTATTTACGCGATTATATCGTTTTTGTATAGTGTATCGCCAAAAATGTGTATTTTTGTGTTGTGTGATCTTTCTCTTTTTTTTTTCATAATTATGTAATAGATCTAACGAGCACTGTCTTCTCAAATGCTCTCCTCAAACTCTAGATATTAGGTAGATCGACTGATTCCGGATAAAATAAAAAAAAATAGTTAACGGGGAATTGATTGATTAATTTAATATGACGATATTATAAAAAGCGCTAAACAAGCCTTAGTTACAAATAAAAGTGTGTAATTTTGTATAACTTTCTAATTCAATTTAATAGAGCCTATTAGGAATCAGATACCTGCTAGACGCGCATCGTGTAGAATGAGGTCCGGCTTGTTTCTCTCTCTCTTTGGTGGAACATAACAACTGGACCTCATTCTACACGAGGCGCATCTGGACCTCATTTTACACGACGCGTATCTGGCTGTAATGACTTGTGCTCATTATAGGCAATTAACTGGTATCCTATTAGTAGAAACTATGTATATATCTAGATATATAGGATTTTTACTCCCATACTCCCTTCTCACCTTCTATTATAAGTAATGTGTTGTTTATATTTGTAGAGACGGACGGAGTGTCCCAAATAGAGCATTTCAAAGGAGAGCTGCACAAGAAATTCGACTGTACCCTCAAGGATGAACATCAGGTTCGTATGACATTATAATGCCTAGGACACAATTTAAATTTTACTTTATAATAGATTTCTATGTGACTGCTTAAGTTGAATTAAATACCTCAATTGTTGTTATCGTCGTATTTAAAGAAATCGACAAGATATGTTATAAAACACGATTATTCGGAACGGCTGAACCGATTTAGATTGTATTTTTTTATAAAGGCATAGGCAAAAATTTGGTTACGATATATTGGTACAAACATTGATTCCTATTTATATATATTGGCGGCGTAGGTACTCAATAATTATTTGCGGCTGCTGTTAATAATTAAATTGTAAGGTAGTTAAATATTAATGTTATTATTATAATAATAATATTAACATACCTTGTTTTTCTCGACGTATTGGTGCGCCGTAATGCAATTGAACAAATAGATGAATCATACTGATTAATTATAAAATAGTATCCCTCAACAAACTGGACAAGCTACTTAATAATTGTATTCGGTTTATTTACGGTCTTCGTAAATATGACCATGTCTCATTCTACCGGCGTCAGCTTGAGTGGCTTTCCATCCGTGATCGTAGAAATATCCACATCCTCTCCATACTATTTTCTATTCTTTTTGATAATTCCTCTCCCGATTATTTAAAGTCCCCTTTCTCTTTTCACACTGCACGGCCTGGCTGTGAACTCCGTTCTTCCCGATCCCTCACTCTTAGTATTCCTCTTCACCATACTAATTTCATTTCCAACTCTTTCGCCCTTCAGGCAATCCGTCTCTGGGATTCTCTCCCTCTATCTATCAGGCAAGCACCGAGTAAGCGTTTGTTACGTAAGCACTTTTTAAACCTTTAGAAACATCATCTGTCATTGTAGTTATTTATGTATTTTTGTATATCTATATATTTTTGTATATTTATGTATTGTATTTATGTAGTGTAACATCTTCCTGTTATATATTGTATCTATTATATTATATGTATTGTTCTTTTTGCGCCTACACATGCTCTCTGACTCTCTGTTTGCTTTAAGGTTGTCTGGTAGAGAATGTCGTATGGCATTGCCGCCTTTTGTAAACTTGTTTTTTATTGTGCAATAAAGTGTAAATAAATAAATAAATAAAATAGATAAAAAATACGACAGCCGGACCTTATTTTACACTACACGAATCTAGCGGATTTAAGACACTCCACTGATTGATTTTTTTTTTCCTACTGCTAGCAAAAGGTCGATCACTGTGCTTACATACATGTAGGTAATCTTTTTTTTGTATCCACAGACAATGATCCACTACCACATAAACGACACGATGCGGTACAGCGAGCTGTTCGCGAACGTGGAGGCGCTGCGGGCGGCGTTCCCGCACCTCGTGGAGGACTACTCCGTCTGCGAGACCACGCTCGAGGAGGTGTTCCTCGCCTTCGCCAGGGACGAGGCCGGAGACGCCGCCAACAATGTGTAGACAGGTAGATAGATAGATAGATTAAACGTTTATTTCATTACAACACAAAACAATTGATGTAGGTACAGTTCTCCAAACAAAAATAAACAAGAGTAGAAAAAATTTTAGACCCTCAGTGGGATTCGAACCCACGCCTATGCCTTTACTAGCGGCAGCGTGCTGAACCATTACACCATAGGGACCACTGACAGGTCATCGAATTTATCTTCTTCTTTCAATTCGGTCTTTGTACTTTATTGTTTACATGCGAATTTATGGGGTCTAAAATTCTTCTACTCTTGTCTTTGTACAAAAATATCATTATAATTAAAAACTAATGGTATTGAACCAAAAATATCAATCGAATTATCGATTGATAGATCGTAGTTAATAAAAATAAACAAATTATAGATATTGGAATTATTGAAACAATTATTAACAGATTTAACTCGCGAATTTTTTATTTAATTTAATTTGCTGACGTTTCGGATTCTTTACAGTTTCCATAATCGTAGCACGAATGAGCTGACAATAGTCTAACGCTATGACTTCAGCGAATTCGAAACAAAATACGCGAGTTAAATCCGTTTAAATTTGTTTCATTCCAATGTATATAATGACCGCGAAGGCATCAGAAATTATTAAATTTATTTTGTTTTAGATGACAATGGAGAGAGAATTGATTTAAGGTTTGCTGGTTCAGTGCCTAAAGAAATACTCCATTGTAAGTAACAAAGGATGTAGAATATATAAATAAATACATGGATAGTACTAAAGTGACCTAAGTCGAAATGTGTCACTACACGAATTGAAATCTTAATGTGATGTCTAAGAATCATTAATGCAGTAATGATGTATTTTGAATGAGGGATACCGCGTGTCAGAAACCCGCTAGATGCGCTAGTGTAGAATAAGGTCTAGCTGTCATGTTCCACCAATCACAGGCCAGTAGCTTGCCTCTCATTGGTGGACCATGACAGCTGGACCTCATTCTACACTAGCGCATCTAGCGGATTTCTGACACGCGGTAGCCCTCATTGAGTCACTTTAGTTGCTGTATATGCGATATAACGACATATTTTGGTTTGTGTCGCTGGTTTTTTTTTATTCTATTAAATCAGCGATGCATAGAATGAAAAAATATTGTCCATGGCTGTTATTATTTTAGAGATCGTGACGTCATCACCGCGGTATTTATTATCATTCCATTTTCATCTCTAACGTCATACAAATTAGATCGGAAATGTTGAGGCTAATAATCTCTTACTTGCTTTATACTCGTCGCCTTATGTTCGTGACAGTCGGCCGTAAGTTAATTTTTTTATATAAATCTATGATCAGACCCTAATTTACAAAGTAAAAATAAAATAAAGCCATTTATTTTTTTGTATATCTCATTAAAAAAATATATGTATATGAAATACGCGCTTTTGTTCTATCTTTCTGAAGCTTTTTTTTTCGAACTGAATACTGAAGCGCAGTTGGCCAGCTAATGGGCCTTTACTGCAAAACCGGACGGGTGGCGAGACTCCAGAGAGGAGGTTTTCAAGCCTTCAACCTTTCTGAAGCGAAACTTTATTATACCTATCCTTGGATTCTATTTAATAAAATTATAAAATTGTAATCGTCTCATATTAACTGTGGTACAAACAAATATCGTCATAACTACAAGGAAAATTTTGTCGCGCGAGGTCACTGTCACACACTTATTGTACAAGTATGACTGTCAAACGCTCGCGCGACATTCTAACCAAGCCGATTGTACAAAGTACTTTAGTATATATACACGTAGGTAGAATTTTGCTTGTAGCTTATCTGTATTATAATAGGTATATGTATGTTTTTGTATTGTGGTTTTCTATATTTATTATTATGTATTATTTTTATTCTGCTATACAGACAGACATAATCGCATTAAATTTTGCAATTTTCTTAAATTAGTGATTTTACTGTTATGGAGGAAGTGGTAATGTCGGCCTGTCTGTCTGTCAAACGCACATAACTAAGTAGATTAAATGTAACTACATTTTTAGTATCAAGTCTGAAAACTTTGCCTTTTGAATGTAACTTTGCCCGTGTGATGTGGAATAAGACTGAGGTACTAGGTAGTGTTTTAATCAGTGGCAATTTAAAAAGGAATTGTAATGTAGGCGATCGGCAAAGTTAATTCATTGGTAGTTACCAGACTTGTGGGTACTTTAAAAATACATGACATCGGTACCACCATGTTGATATTGTACCTAATGTCTCGATAGTAAAATTTGTATACTATAATGTTTTATGACGTGAAGGTAGCGGGTTTGAATCCTGCCACGGTAAATGCTGTGATAACCACGAGCATTTGTAGCGGAGTCTTGGATGTCTCATATATTTTCATTTACTACACAATAAATTACAATATTCAAATTGGAATGAAACAATTATAACAAATTTAACTCGCGTATATTTTTTTTTTATGCTGACGTTTCATAATCTTACAGATCCCCTATTCGTAGCCGACTGAACTGACGATGGTAGGGAAACTTTCGTAACGTCAGCATAAAAAATAATATACCTACCACGCAAGTTAAATTCGTTATAATTACTTACCTACTTCATTATTATGAATTTATAAAACTACTGTGATTGTAAAAATAAAATAATTGTGTAATTGGCTTGATACACACTGCTCAATTTTGTATAAGTTCATTCCATTTTTTATTATTTCTGTTTGTAAGTACTGCTTTGTCACTTGACGTACAGACAAAATTAGGAAAGAACTAATCTGATATAGGTACATACGAATCATAAAAGTGTTTATAGGCATTAATAATGTAATTTGTAATAGGTACAATAAAAATGTGTTAAATTATAGCTGTGCCGTAAATGAAATTACCAATACTTATGTACAGGATTTATTAAGTATATAAGATGTATTAAAGTACCTAATGATGATAATAGCTCAATTCATGACAAAAATATTTACAAAAATTGGGCTTATCTTTGTAAAATAATATATTTTGGAAATGTCAAGTTATACCTATAATTATTATTAACGGGGCCTTTCTATTTCCTGCCAATGTATTGATATTAATTCTGGCATTTTGTAAAAAAACCTTAAATATAATTTAAAAAAATAAAAATTAATATATAGGTACCTAATGTGTAGATTGATACCAAAGCTTAATATTACTGCGAATTGTATCGACTGCTTCGTATTTAATGGCTTCTTTATAAATAGACTAGGCTTCAAGTCATTAAAAAAAAACTTCCGTCACTTCAACTAAACATCATTAGATTTGAATAGTACATTACGCACCAAGGCCAGTAAAATAAAAAATGTCTCAGATCACATGTAATTGTCGTCCGAGGCGAAGCCGAGGTTGACAAAAATGTGATCTGAGGCTTTTTTATTTTACTGGCCGAGGTCAGTATACTATTTTTCTGTTCGACGAAGCCAAAAAGCGGCAATTTCATTTAGCGCAGCGGTCACAAAGTTGGCGCTTTCTGGCCGGAGGACAGAAAAATATATTTTAATACAATTCAAAGTGGCTTTATGCCGTAACTTATTTACATAGGTTACAAGCCAGAGTTATTTTTCATGACGTACCAAAATATTACCTAATCTTTATTATCCTTTTTTTTAAACAATGTATGTATTAAGCTCATAAACTGAGCATGAAGTTAATTACCTACTATGAATGTTAGAACATAAGTGCCTATATTGTATGTGCATACTATATAAGCTGCTTTGGAGATGTAATCTCAAGTTGAAAGGTGCATAGAAATAATGGAAAACCGCTTTTAATCGTCGTGTAGAATGAGGTAGAGTTGTGGTGTACAAGCTCCTGGTCTGTGGTTGGTGGAACATGACAGCTGGACCTCATTCTACACGACGCGCAACTAGCGTCCCCGTTTGATTTTAATATTGTTGAACACCTTTAATTGGGTACAATAATATAATGAAGAGAAAAGATTAGTTTGTTTGTATTGAATGCGTGGAAAATGACTGGATGATTTGAAAACATCTCTCACTGGTGGGAAGCTACGCTATTGCCGAGTGACATAGGCTATAGAATATTTTTGAAAAAAATAGATATCATAATATAATTCAAATCCGTGACAATAACAATATTACGCATAGATGCGGGGAAAAATATGAGTAGGTACATTCTTGACCTTAGTGTCTAGACTTAAGGTTCAAAACTGTATACATATTTGCTGTCCTTCTATATAATATATTATATTATACCTACTTGATGCCACTTCGACACGTCGGTTGTCGTTAGTCTCGTACGTTCGATGGCAACCCCCTGCAACGTACCGACAATTTTCTCTTAACAATACTTTTATGACATTACGCTATTAATATTCTTGGCTAAATCTGTTCGGTTGATTGATGAAATATTGCTTTTAGTCTATATAGGTATAAAAATATGTGGTGCATTTGGTTAGTGACGTAGGTAATGTTAAACGTATTACAGAAGAAAATGTTTTTTTTTTAATCTACACTATAATCTATGATATTTAGTATTTTGCTCTCTTTTTTTAATTATATAATCAGCCAGATGTCCCTAGTCTAGCGTAATTGTTGTAAGTGAAGCAGTTTATTGCAGAAAATTATTGTCTGTTGCTGTACAAAGGCTGTTTTAGGGCTATCTTATATAACCTTTGTACGGCTTGTTATATAACTTGTATACTGCTTGGGCTGTCTTTGATGGAATATGACAGATCTAACTTAGTCGACACTAGCGAAATCTGGCGGCCCGATACTTGTATTACTACTTTGAAGTAAGAATTATATATAGTACCTATATATTTTTTATTCTGCCTTAAAAAAGATGATTAAAAAGATTGTCAATATATGTATATTGTATGTATGTAATCATTTAATGTTACAATGAAAATGCTTAAGAGTACCTACGTCTTTTTAATTTTCTTTTCAAGGTACAAGAGGCTTGTAAGATGAATATACATTCCATTGGAAGACTTTATTTGTATTTGATGTGGAAAAAAGGATGCTTTAATAATTATATAGCAATCCTTTTATTATATTAATATTAGTATTCAGTGTTAATGTAATACTTTTGTAAATAAGTGTTATATGATAAATTATTAATTTATAATATACTGCGAATGGGTTTAAGCACTTGTGTGTATCTTTGATTTAGTAGGGTAAAAGTCTAATAACTAGCCACTTCAAGGCCAGTAGCTGACTTTGCCTTAAGTACCTACACATAAAATGTATTGATGTTTATGTTGACTCACACAAACGTTTCTTAAAAAGGATAGGTTATTTGAAAAGTATTTTATTTTAAGTTATTATTAACCATATAAACCATTGTCTACTTTGTGACTTACTTGTACTTATTTTAACCATTATTACAACTTGAAAATAAGACTGCATTTATACAGCGTACATATTTTAATTCTTGAATAAACACTTATTTATCCTAATAGAAGTTTTTATTATTGCCATTAACAGCTACATAATAGCTACCTATTATACCTACTGATGTAACACTCACTGAGAGTAAAAATATAGATTATTGTTTTAGGATGAAATTTATGGATTATAGCTACCTAATCAGGTCAAACAAAATTTACGATAGAAGGTCACTCGAAATGTGTCACTATAATTATACACTATATTATGATTTAAAATTTCTCGTCAAACGTGTATTTTTTATTTCAGTGTAGCTTTTACAAATCAAAATCGTTTGAAATCATTCGTTTAAAATAATAGGAGTTCATAAAGTGCAACAGCTTCCAACTGTCATAATTAGGGATCTGTGCGAAGCCGGGGCGGACAGCTATTTAGAAATTAATAACGGAAATTGTGTAATTAGTTATGTGATTTGAAGGTTGACCCACCAAGTCTTTTCTTCAAGGATTTCCTCCTCAAGAGTATCATCGTGCTATCATTTATTATAACAGGCAGCTGATTTGGTATTGATATAACAATATCTAGAACATAACACTCCATAACACTAGAAATGAGAAAGAGAATATCTAGGTCAGTTGTAACTTTTTACTTGAATTATTAATGAAATTACTCAGTTCTGTCATATACCTACACAAAAATGTATAGGTTCAGTAATAAAATAAAATATAATAAAACTCCATTATAAACATTTGATATTTTATTTCACTCTAGTCCTATAATAAAATTAATAATTTAAACTTATGTTTGTACCTACGGCTTATTGCAACTTTGGTGGAGTACTCACCTAGGAATGTAGTGTCATGTATATTATGCAGGAATACTATACTATGTGTGATTAAAATTTGTTGATACCAGACTAGACTATACAAATACACACGGCGCTCATATATTTCTAAAGTACCTTACATCTATTGATTTCCTATGTAGAATGAGGGTCATTAAAACTGTTTCTAAGTTGGAAAAATTCATGGCAAATACATGGCAAATGTTTTATAACTATCTAGAAAAAATGCTTGTAGTTTTTTGTAGTTAAGCTGAAGGAGGAAGCCAGTTAAAGGTCACCTTGCTTAATTACTGACAGTGAAGGCCAGACGCACAATACAACACTATAGCTACATAAATTGTAGCACAGACAAATCATTTAAAACAATGACTATAATCTTATCTCTGCTGCTGATATAGCGAATACATGAACCTATTATGCCAATTAAGGCTGTAAAATGCTTGTAATAATTCACCTACTAGGTATAACATTAGTAGTAGATGTTAAATCAGAACATTACTATTCCTAGCACAGGACAAGACATCACAATATTGGATACCATTAGAACCTATGATTGATCTATTTAAAGATAAATTTATTCAGCTATCCTTTGCACACCGGCAGTATTGAACACTTTTTTAACATAATCAAACACATCTGTGGGACCAGACTCGGCGTTGACCCGCCGCACGAGCCCCTGCTGGTCGTAGTGATCTATAATAGGCATAGTGTCATTAAGATAGGTGTTGAATCTCTTCTGTAAGCTCTCGAGGTTGTCGTCGGAGCGGCCGCTGCCGGCGGCGCCGCGGCCGAGACATCTCTCCGTGCACATATCTCGCGAACATTCAAAGAACAACACGAACAGTAGCTTGGTCTTGTCCGACATAACCCGTTCCCAGCCCTCTAAGTTATCTTTGTTTCTCGGAAACCCGTCGACGAGGAAGCGGGACTTGCCGGATTTCTGCATCGCCTTATGCAGGAGCGAGCACGTAACCTCAACAGGCACGATCTCGCCGTTCCGAATTTTCTCCTCTATCATTTCTCCATACTCGGAGCCAGGCCTCTGGCGCTCCTCACGAAGCAAATCACCCGCCGACAGATGTACGAAATCGAATTCCTTGGAGATAAACGAACACTGCGTCCCTTTGCCGGCACCAGGCGCCCCCAGCACGAATACCACTTCTGGCACCATTTTGTTAAATGAAACTGAAAACCTCCGCAGCACGCGATACAGCATCAAACGGAGGGCGACTAAATTACTTGACTGGAATTAATTTGTTTTATAAAACATGCGCAATGCTCTAACCTTGAGCTATTTGACGTGTGTTAATGACGTTATGGTCAGGGTTGCCAAGATGAGACGATCTGGCATATTTCTGGCGTTAATTGATTTTATGAGTGTTAGAGGCGAAATATAGGTACATCTCTAGAATTTCTTTTTCAATAATTTCGTTTAAAGTTATTGAGATACAACAAATATATATCATTAATTTTACTGTCACAAAGAAGTAAACTTGTTAAAATGAAGTTATTTTACATTTGTAATGTGGCAATATTTATGCGGACGCTGGACACAGGATGCATTTTCAAAATGTGCATTATAAATGCTCAATATGAGTCATACTGCATACAAATCCGCGAACCTCCGGTCTCAAGTAAACATGGCAGAATAGTTAATTATAATCGGGATTACGACCCTGTTGCTTTTTTTATTTATATCAAAATAACACCTATATATTCGAGATTAACTTCTACCACAGTTTTCTAAGGTATCAAAAACTTGAATGGGTTTTAATCTTCTGTTTGTTCAATGTACTATAAAGAAATACCTGTACATACACCCTTTTGCACTAGCTTGATATGCACTAATAAGTTAGGCTTGCAATATTTTGGAATATTCCCAATTATTTAGGAGCAAATTTTGGTATTTTTCTCGATTTTCATTTTATTTACCAAATAGTTTTATCAATCGCACCCTGATGACAACGCAAATATATCTAAAATACACATACAACTTATCCTTTGTCGTAATTACCAACGGATTGGGATATTATATTGGATAAATCAAACAAGAGAATTTCAAAACTGTATTTATTCAAAAATAAACCACAATATCTATATTTATTATTAAAATTATGTAAAGTTATCGTTTGTAGACATACCTGTAACAAAGAAAAACTATTAGTCAGTATAGTCAATAACCTAACTTTAAAGTTTAAGAAGTAACAAACAATCAGAATTTAATAAAATTTGACCTCAAGGCAATTCAGAACAGGTCTGTGAATAATCATCATTAAATCTTAGTCTATTACAATGACTAAGTTCATTTGAATTTATAATATAAGTTTCATTACGACAATAACTATTCTCATAGCTTACCTGAATTTAATTACGCTGTCTGCTCACCAGTCACTGAGGCCTGTTAGACAAAATAAGGATGATTAGAATACACGCATTAAACATGACAATGGTAATGATTGTATAAAGTGCTTCAGTCCTGTTGAGCTTGTAAAAAACCGTCACGGTGGCATCAGGGGAAATGTATCATCATAAAAATATAAAATACGAAGGAAATACATCGAAAAATAAATTATATTATATTACTATTTAAAAAAAAAATACAAAGCTATTATTAATGTTAATTTACTCTATTATTTCCAATAACCTCACTAAACTAACTTAACCTAAAAATAAAAAAATAATGTACATGGTTGTAATTCCAAAACTTACCAAAGAACACTCGCGAAATACACGCCGAAGATAATCGGAATCTCGAACGCGATTAGATAATGTTATCTGTAACAATAATATCTACAGTTAATTTCAACAAACTCATTTCTAAATAATTGCAATTTTAACAAATAATCATCAGTCCTGTTGAGCTTGTAATAACCGTCACAGTGGCATCAGGGGGAGTTTTATCATCATGACAAGCAAAAATAATGTTAAAAGATTACGAGTTTCTAGAAGTCATCAGTAAAATAATTATATAATCAACAGCTAATTACCTTAGACTCAACCAATACGCTCATAAAACACCTGTCCCCAAGTACCTATAAAATAAAACAAAGTAAAATTAGAATTATATTACAGTAAATTTTAACTTGAGTTATGAAGTAAACAGTCAGTAGTGATTAATTAAAGTTATCCTCAAATATACTCAGAACAGGTCTGTGTTTGTAACATCATGAAAATAAAGGTTAAAGTGCATTAAAAGAAATAATAAATACTGACCTCTTAAATTCACTGGTCGCCTTAAGGGGACACCTGAAAAACAAAGATTATATAAGAATATCGTTTGTATACATTTCATTTATAACAAAATAGTCACAAGTAAAGTATCTTACCTTTTATAAATTCCAACTTGATTATCTACCTATCTATCCCATTTCAAATCAAACAATAAATTATAATAGAAAAAATTATAATTTAAAATTAATTACATTACAGTACAATAAAGAAAATTCAGGTTCCCATCTCAACGGTGATACTAACAACATAAATCTAGTATCACTTGTGGTTCAGTTACATTATTAACACGGCATCATCATCGACCAGCAACATTGATCTCTTGGACTTTAATAAAGAGGCGCAAAAAATTCCGAGCGGGGGTGGAATCGAAATGAGTAAAAACTTAATAAAACAATGTATAATGTCGCGCGGGGCTGGTTAGTGTATATATTACAGTATGGATTGCATTAGCTACGGCGTTTACAATTTGTCCAAGTATTGATTTACGTCTGGGAGACCCTCCTTCAGCCCCTTTCGTTTCCTTGTGTCCTGCAACAGATAATTTAATTATTAATTAATCATCATGACAATGATTTTCAAAAAATATATTTATGAATTTAATGTTAAAATGTATCGTCCGCCCGAAGCGTGCGGTCCCGGGACATAAGGATAGCGGTCCTACGCAGCGTTGGGGCATCCGAAGCGCTCTGCTTCCGACGCGGCCGCGCTGTCTCCGCGCACCGAGCCGGCACAAGCCAACTCGGCGCGCTACAGCGCGGTACTGATGCCAGAAGGTATGTCAGTTTTAAATATCATTATCAAAAATGTTAATCTATAACAGCTTTTTATTACGACATAGTGTCAATATCTCACCTGAACGACCGCGTAGGGTTTGCTACCGGGCTCGCACGGGTCACCAGGCAGGACCTGCCAATGGTCGAACACGCACTGCGGGAAGGCCTGGCCGCCGGTGTTGGAGCGGAGGTCGGCGGTGAAACCGAACGACTCGTTGACGGGCAGGTACGCCTTCACCACGAACATGGGAGTGCCGGCCACTTGCGACTCCTCGAACACGTGGCCACGACGACGATTGAGCACACCGTAGATACCACCCACGGCTACCTCAGGACACTGGGAAAGATTATTGATTATTTCAATGTAAGATATAGGACAATATTTTCCTCTTGTATTTAATTTTTCAATAAAAATATGATAATAATAAATATCTGATAATCGTTAAGGCATTCCAATTTTCTTAATTTCTAAAATATAAGAAAACAAAAGGACACACAGGATAACATACCAAAGCAAGCTTAGCAAAATTGCATCACAACAATTTTTTACTCATAAATTTAACTTTATTCTTCGACAACTTAGGAATGCCAATAAAGTTGGTTATAATTTAGATTCGGTTGTTAGTTCCCCTATTCAGGCAAAGTGTATGTCGGGTGACGATGCCGAAACAAAGAACTGCTTCTCTGCCACGCTTCGGAAAGGCGGGACCATCATGCGTGCTGGACCGCTCAGGAAAAACGTGGGTACATGCTAGGAATACTATCCCATGCCTACTTTGGAGTATTTAAGTGACGTCTTTGTATGTTTGAGTCAAAACATTTTTTTTTTTAATCTTTTGTCTCTTTTAGGTAAAAAGAAGTCTAAAAATTTAAAATGGGCGCAAACTATCAATCCGTACTTTAACAACTATGTATACAATTAATTTCACCTCAGAATATTTTATTACGGAACTTCAACCTAATTAAAAATGAAGTAAAAAGTCTGAAGGTCCTAAAGGTTGTATACAAAGTTTTAAAGTGCAAAAAAGGGTCACACACACTCTCCATGCTGTGTTACCTGGATCTCGCACAAGTACACGGGCTCCATGAGACGCGGCTGCGCGGTCAGTAGACACGCGTACAGGCATCTCCTGGTGGTTGGAATGATTTGACCGCCACCTCTGTAGAAAAAAAAAATGTTTCGTAATGATTTCCAAAAAAATTTCATTGCCTATCAAATAAACACGTGACTAAAGATCAAGTACTAGACAAAGCAGCGTTACATTAATTTGAGATGATCATAACAGTCACAAATAAAAAGAATTAGTGAAATCACCTTAGTCGTTTTA
Source organism: Polylopha cassiicola (assembly GCA_038024825.1). Taxonomy (NCBI): domain Eukaryota; kingdom Metazoa; phylum Arthropoda; class Insecta; order Lepidoptera; family Tortricidae; genus Polylopha; species Polylopha cassiicola. The sequence goes on along the minus strand of CP149060.1, from coordinate 1,313,562 downwards.
GCGTGATGTCGTGACTAAAACTTTTTATGTATGTATGTGTACATTCTAGACAAAATCATTATCATACTAGCTTCTGCCCGCGACTTCGTCTGCGCACGATGAGTACTTCACACAATATCGTTATAAAATATAGCCTATATGTTATTCTGATGTATAAGCTATATTGTGGTAAAGTTTCATTCAAATCCATTCAGTAGTTTTTACGTGAAAGAGTAACAAACATCCATACATCCATACTTACAAACTTTCGCCTTTATAATAGTAGTAGGATATTACAAGAACATACCTGTGGATAGCGTCAGTGTGTAGCGTGACGTCGTAGATGTTGAACCGCACGCCTCTCAAGTTCTCCTCGGCCATGACTCCCTCCTTGGCGGCCCACTGGAAGCCGGCGACGACGGAGTCCTTGATCTCGTTCAAGTACTGCACTCCCTTGGAGCAGTCGACCATTAGGTTGGGTCCGGTGCCCTCGGGGCCGAAGCACCAGATCTTACGCGCCTCGGTCACGTCGTACTCGTATTTGTCGGAGAGGTAACGGGCGCGGGTCTTGAAGTCGTCACGGGGGTTCACTTTGCCCTGGGGAATTAATTTTATTAGATCACAGAATGAACATAATTATAATGTGGATGTCCTAGTATTCTTTCTATTCGTTTAATTAGCACATAACGAAGCCAAATACAGTACGATGTATAAGTCTAGTTTGTCATAGATGGATATTTAGCAGGAAGAGATTCTTCCATGTTTAGTCATATATATATATTGGTATGTTAATTAAATAAGTAAATAAATAATCAGTTGCCACCTACATTTTAATGGCTCGTAAATAAAAAAAATAGACTTGGATATATATTTAATTACTCACGTCATCAATGTCCTCTGGCAGACCGTCGGGCATGGGCTGGGCCTTCATGAACAGACGGTTGTGCTTGTTGGGCGACTTGGAGAGGCACATCTGGTCGGACTCCTCCGCCACGGTCTCGCGGTACGACACCACGGGGTCGGACTTCTTGATGGGGATGCAGGCGTGGTCCTCCTCGAGATCCTATCACATACAGATGTAATTAATAATTTAGCTTTTATTTATTTATTTGTTAGGATTACCAACAGAGAATACAATTGGTTACTATGACATAAACAGTGGGTACATTATTTTTAAGTCTAATTGTTTCTCCAATTATAGACAATCACAGCGTGCTCACGAACATATCAAAAAATTAGAATACAAAAATTAAAAATTAAAATAAGCAAAAATAAATATAAATAAAAAAATAATCAAATTCAAAATTAACATTAAAACTGACTGTTTTAACCCACTATTTATTCAGCAAAATGATCTTAACAGTCCAAAGAACCTTTATATAATGTGTAGTGTCACTGGAAACTTTTCCCTTTAGTAAATATCTGGTTTTATAGCTACCATGTTACTTTAAAGCTTATCTAATATCTCAGTTTACCTTAAGACAGATCTCAAGATGCAACTCTCCGGCTCCAGCGACGATGTGCTCGCCAGACTCCTCGTTGATGCACTGCACCATAGGGTCGGACTTGGCCAGACGCTTCAGACCCTCCACCAGCTTGGGCAGATCGGCGGGGTTCTTGGGCTCCACGGCGACACGCACCACGGGGGATACGCTGAACTTCATAACCTGCAGGCGCATGGTAATGTTATAATATGTTCCAGTGAATATCGACTTTAGAGAATAACTCTGAAATTAATCTCAATCAACTGAGTGGTAGCCATTATGACCATTATTGTAATTTGTATTTTACATATACTCTAGTAATATATTTAAGGATAATCAGTCTAATATATTTAAGCTTATATCCAAACTAAAAGCCAAAATAAAATTGGTTTAATTCTGATCAGTTCCGCAGGTTATAACACAACGCAAATGTTTTAACAAAGACTTCCTAAATAAAAAAAAAGGTAAACCCACCTTCATGTTGTGTGCGTTCTTGAAAGTGGTGATGGTTCCGGTCTTGACGAGGAACTGGTCGACTCCGACCAGACCGCAGATGTTTCCGGAGGGCACATCCTCAATAGCCTCCACGTAACGACCCATCATAAGGATGGTGCGCTGGATGGTCTTCTCATACAGATCCTAAAGTAAACAATACAGTCAGTATGTGTCGGAAATTACACCGATTGGTGGTCATCAATAAACTTGGAACCCTCCCACCATCTCAGTTAAATGTAAAATTAAATATTTATTTTTTGATTTAAATATTCCTTGGATCCATGATCCGTTAAGTCACTAAAATTATCATGAATATCTTATCTTAAAATTGAAATATTGATCAAACTGTTATCAAGTATTTGAATAGAAAAAAAAATGTATCGTCCGCCCGAAGCGTGCGGTCCAGGGACATAAGGATAGCGGTCCTACGCAGCGTTAGGGCGTCCGAGGCGCTCTGCTTCCGACGCGGCCGCGCTGTCTCCGCGCACCGAGCCGGCGCAGGCCGACCCGGCGCGCTACAGCGCGGTACTGATGCCAGAAGGTAACAATACTGTATTTAAGTCTTAGCAACAAACACTGAAATCTTACCTCCTTCTTGCCAGGCTGGAAGTTGGGTCCCATAATGCGGGCCTTCTGTCCAGTGACGACCTTGCCGGAGAAGACGCGACCGAACGCGTAGAAACGACCCTTGTCGGAGGTCGGTACCATCTTGGACACGTACATCATAAGCGGTGCCTCGGGGTCGCACATCTACATTAGACAAATAATAGTAATTTAATATAAATGCTAGAAAAAATTACATATTAGTCGCACGAAAATTTCTTCACGAAGAAATTTGTTTCTTCCATTTATGGGGTCATTAACTATGTAGAGTTCACAACCAATTCCGGAAAGACCGATGCTGTATAGTCCACTTTGACACCCAGAAACTCACTTTTTAAGTAACCGGCAACACTTGGGACTGTGTTACAACTGGTTATCACTTTATAACTATTAGTGCAGTCATTGAAGCGAAAAATACGGCCTCACCTCCGAATTTTTTTACTGTGAACCGATTTGCATGAAATTTTTGGAATTAGGCTCATCTTAACCTTAACTTCAAAAGTGAAAATGATCTGAACTCCGCCTATTATTTTTAAGGGGTGTAAACCACCCCTTAATGGAAAAAATGTATTTGAGCCATTTTATCGCTAGAAAACATGTCTAATAGTAAGTGGTGAAATGGTAAAGTAATGACCATAATTACCTCATATTAAAATTATTTTCAACCCCTTGAATATCTTACAACCCTTGCAAAGAACCCCCAAATTGAAAAAATCTGAAAAAAATACTTTGGTATGACATAAAAAGATGTAAGTATAGAGTAAGTAATATTTTATATTCTGTATTATAATTATCAATTTTTTAACCCCCTTTCAACCCTTTAATACTACCCCTTGATATTTTATTTTTTTGATAAAATGAAAAGGATTTAAATATTATTCCACACTCTCCAAAAAGGATTATCATATTCTTAAGCTTTTCTACCCTTAAAACTAACCTAACCTAACCTAAAAAAAAACCTAACCTAACTTTTTTTTTTTTTTAGTGGGGAAATCCTCATTGATACCTTATGCCCTGGGGAAGGCAAAAGGTTTGCCAGACTCTTACTGGCTCGCGGAAACCTAACCTAACCTATGTCTTAAATGTTTTACATTTCTGATTGCGATTTTAAGCATTACATGCATTTCCTAGGAATTGTATGCAATGACGGATTATATACATTTCCGTTAACATATACACATTACAATAGTTGTGGGTCTATATTATACTGCGTACCTTCACATTGCTCCAATTATTCACACTCCGAAATTTTCAGTTACTAAGTAGAAAAAAATATGATAAGTTTTTGGACCATAACTCCTTCAATTTTCACGCTATCACAATTTATAAAAAACCATTGTAAAGGTAATTAAAAGAGCTACAACATCCTGTGTTGCAATATATAGTAAAAAACCTTTTTCTAAAACGGTGAAGGGTTAAAGGGCTTAAGAGAGGCTGTGGTTGCGCTGCCATGCGCTCTTCAAACAATCACATTTCCGTCAATTTTTGTTTGACTGAAAAAACAAAAAAACCAAATTGTTTGTCAGAAAAATACCTACATTTTTTATTCATACACTTTTATACGTATCTGTCGTCATTATTGAAATATAATGAAATAAACGTGGGATTTTTAAAAAATTGAAATTTTGTTTTTTTAGTTAATAGTGACTTTTTTGAAAAATATGTGTCCTGAAGCAGCCAAACTGATACTATCTATCAAACTCTTCATAATGAAGTTAATTCTAGGCGGAATATGATTAATTTTAACTATGGTGGAAATGGCACTTATGAAACCCATTGATTTTAAAGGAAAAACATTAGTTGCCCCCCCTTATTTGCAATGCAGCTCACTTATTTTACGTGCAAAAGACTTTTAATAGTGCTCATTTTAAAGCTTATTTCAAGCACTACAAAACCCTTTTGTATCAGAATGCATAAAATGCATCTGCTCGCCGCTAGATGGCATTGACCACATCGATTAAATTTCAGGCAAAATAAAAAACGGCTTTGATCTTTAATTTATAGCTTAATATTGCACTTAGAATACTGTACAAATAACCAAATTGTCGATTGTTTTGCCTGCTACAATTTTGTTCTTTATAAAATTTTCGATAAAACGTATATTTTTGGAGATTTTTGCAAAAAACCGATGAAAAAGGTGAAAAAATTGTGAATTTTCAATTGCAAATAAATTGAAAAGTATTGGATTTTTTGAAAAACTTTATAGATGATTTTTTCCTTAAAATTAGGCCTTCTATCGATATCCGAAATTATTTTGAAAAAAAAATAATTCACCCCCGAGAAGGGGTGGCTATCACCCCCAGGGTGGTAGCGGAGTTCAAATCATTTTCACTTTTGAACTTAAGGGTAAGATGAACCTAATTCCAAAATTGTATGCAATTCGGTTCACAGTAAAAAAATTCGGACCCATAATGCTTCAATGACTCCACTATATATATATGAATAAAAAAAAGGGATCTTTAACAATATTTTCATTTCGATTTCATTTTATAATTAATTATAAAGACATACTTTGATACCAATGGCGGCCTCATCGTCATGGGGTCCCTCGTACAACATCTCCATACGGTACTTCTGGGCCACCACGGGCGATGGCAGATGGATGGCAATCATCTGAAGCAGGGCCTCTCCGGCTGGCAGCCAGCTCCTCATAACAACCTAGTCATAAAAAAAATTGTTAAGTTAGTACGCAAGTACATAAACTTGATAATTCCAATTTGTAGAAAAATGCAGGACAACAGTTCAAGTAACTTTTGAACGTTCGAAATGTGTTGGTAATGTCTCTTCCATTTATGGGGTCATTAACTAAAACAGTTCACAACCAATTCCGGAAAGACTGATGCTGTAAAGTCCACTTTGACACCCAGACACTCACTTGTAAAGTGACCAGCAACACTTGGGACTATACATATAGAAAAAAATTATTAACTATTAATACAATTCCTTTAACCATCTACCTTGAATAGTTGAGAGACAACTGATCAATCTGACAATCAGCCCATTGGTACACTATTTCACCATTCCCCAAGAGTTCAGTTATCCTAAATCATGAATGCTTACCTTCAGCAGAGCCTTGCCGTCCTTGTCAGCATCCTCATGCTTGATGGTGACTCCGATCTTCTTGAGCAGATCTTCGATGGCGTCCTTCTTGAAGTTCATGATCGCGTCGAACACCTTGTAGATGGGGTCCAGCACGTACATGCAGAACGAACGCTTGTTGTCAGCGTCCTTCTGCTTTGCCCACTTCTTGGTCTTGGCGTTGAAGAAGTTCTCTCCCCAAAGTCTGTTGCGATAGGATATGAATTAGGCTTGTGATGTTTATTAAAAAATGTTATAAACTTTGACTGGGTTGGTTCTTTGGTTAATTAATTTTAGATTTTTATTAAAATAATAATACAAAAAAAATCTTAACTGTTTTTAAGAATGTCTGAACTATTGTCACGTTATAAAAAAAACTGTCATTTACAACTTAGGTATCTCGAAATAAAGAAATTATGTTTTGAGTTAGAGATATAATAATGTTGAAGCACTGTCTCTCAGGTCTTGTTGTAGAGAACCTATAGAAGCAATCCACCAATCCAGGCCGAGAGTTAATGTCCGTCCTTTTCTGCCGCTGGTGTATAGCATTAAAAACTTTACCCAGTATCAACGGGACGATATTATGATATTTTAGTTAGTTTAATATAAAACCATGTTGAATAAACATGTGTAATATAGAAGTTTTTTATACCGGCATTGTTTAGTAGCAAAACAAAAGAGCAATGGAAAATGTAGCACCTACCACAGATGGCTAACAAATCTATTAATAACATTTGAGCGAGAAATTTGACCTATACCTTCTAAACTTTAGCAAAATGAAACAAAATGATAATATTACCTGTTCATGAGCTTGACAAGGTCGATCTTGAACTTGTCAGCGTACATCTCAGAGAACTGTTTGAGAGTGAAGGCCCAGCCGTGGAGACCAGAGCCGAAACCCACGGATCCCTTGCTGGGGTCCACACGGACCTCACCTAATGAGAGAAAGACATATTTGATACCACCCAGTCTAAGGAGAAGTTGACAGTGATTTTTTTCATAGGTATGGAATTATATAAACTCCACATCTTCTATTTACTTTTATTAGAGAGCATTTTGTTGTAATATGCATTTTTCTACATTTAAATTATGTTGCATAACATTATTCCTACTTATAGAAGCAAGTACCCATGCATTAGTCTACATAATATTGTGCAACATGAAACATAGTAATAGGTAAGCATTTGTCAAGTCAATGTCATGCCCTTGACAGTGTTATCTTTAGAATACTCGCGCGATTCGCATGTTTTTAATAAT